>CM070504.1:73657239-74923743 GCA_036346375.1 Guadua angustifolia | reverse complement strand
GAGCACTGGTGGAGCTTGAAGCAAAACACAGTGAGGGTGGGCATAATAGAACAGTGAGGGTAAGCCGAATCAGCATTAATTTCCTTCGTATTTACAAGGTAAAAATAGAGATTTTCTTCGAGGAAAACAAGGGCAAGGCCAACCTTGTGGTTCTAAAGAAGGTCGGTCCGTCCCTGGCAACGAGGGCTAGCTAGACCATTTCCCGTGACACGATGGGCGTGGTCAAGTATGCTCAGCTGGACACATAAGAATGATCAGATTAAGGTCAAACTGCACAGGGCATCGATGGCACATGGAGGATTCGAGGGAGACATTCCAGCGCTGCTGGTACTTATTCGGACGGAGCTACAACAGCACTACACCCCGACCCCGAGTAGCGAGAGATGGACCCAAAGGGCGGAGCTGGATTTTTATACACCCAGAAATCGAAAATAAGGTGACTATTACTATTATTAAAGACTACGAAATTTGAGTGCGACAAAAAAGTACAAGACAAATACACAATTAAAAATAAATTTGAATTCCATAGTGTATATATATTCTGAACAAGTAACATAAATATGTAGAACAATGAACTAGAAATCTCAATACCATAAAAGATTTAGAATGGAGTACTTACTATTCAGGTGGCCAATGAAAATTGAACCAATTCAGATTTAATCAAGTGCTTTGCATAGTGGATGATTATTTCAAGATGGGTTTGCTGATCCAAAGAAGCCAAAACAAATTATTGAATACTACATGGGTTTGGGGATCTTCGAAACGTGAAAGTAGGGTGTGGCAATATAAAACAATACCAGACGGGAGACAGCGAGTCGCTGCAGCAGGAGTCGGGGCGGGTCGACGGCATTGCCGCCACTTAGTGGCCAGGCGAGAGAGGGTTTGTGGCCGAACAAGCGTTCGATCGGTTGCATGTAAGCAAAGATAACGCCGAAGTCGCCGATCGCCGAGACCACACGGAGACAGCAGAATCATGCGTGGGGGTCAGCGATGGCTGCTGGGTAGTGCTAGAAGGGAGTGAGTGGAACGGCGGCGCATCGTGTACACCGCTGTCGGTTTACCGATCGGCTACTCATTTGGATCTGCGGAACGCGGCGCCAGGCGAGCAGCAATGCACACGATAGCAATGATCGAGAGGTGCGAGTAGAGGCAATGAGGGGCGCAGAGGAGGTGATTGGAAGGCTCGAGTGCAGACGCTGCGGGAGCAACCGAGCACCGGGTGTGTGTTGGGAGCGGCCGAAAGTGGCGATTCATCAAGGGGGGTGGGGCGGATCGCTGGATCGGGTGCAGAGAACTACTACTCGCAGAGAGCGGCAGCGTGGGTTTTGTCTAACCTTCTCCTGTGCTCACAAGAATGCTCTAAGCGTCGCAAAGCGACTGGCTACGCCTCGGGTTAAATACAAATTGAATAGTATTTTACATCGCTTCTTTAGACTAAGCACGGGGCGGGCCCTACTTGCCCTCAAGCTTGGATCCGCCTGGATGGATTCTAAGCCAAAGGCCTCTAAGGGTGCCTTTGGTTCATTGCATCTGAGGGTGAACGGAATGGGATGGTGCAGGATGAATGGGATGGTCCTGGATGAGATTGCATGCAGGAGGTGTTTGGTTGTCTGAATGAGATGGTATAAGATTTTGTTTGGTTGCTTGAATAGGATGATCCTAGATGGTTCGAGATGCTGTTTGGTTGCTTGAATAGGATGATCCTAAATGGTTCGAGATGCTGTTTGGTTTGAAGAATGAGGTCAGTGCCATCCAGACAATGCCCTATCTGCTGCAACGCTACACACTGTATTGTACATCAATCTAACAGCATTCTAGTACAGTCGCTTTGATCTTCTGATCATGGTAATGGATTAAGCCAGTTGAAATGTGTTGGGTTGCTCAATCTGACCATCAACACAACCCCTGTTGGTACCAGAAACAGGAAACAATACAGTTTCGTTTATTGCATTACAACAGTAATTTCGATTTCTTTGTACCAGTAATAATCTATGCAAGTTCCACTCAAACAACTTCTCACTATGACATGTCTGGAAAATAAATGAAACCATCTACTGCGAACTACTACTGCAAGTCTGCAACTACACTCTCAGTTATGCTGCAGCCATGACGCATTCGATTACTTGTTTGCAGATCCCAAACTACCACATCTCCTTGGTTTATGCTGCAGCCATGATGCATTCAATTGCTTGTTTGCAGATTCCAGTCATTGTCGCTTCTGGACCATAGACCTGCAGTGGAGTGGATTGCTCAAATCAGAATCAGCGCATCTATGTCAACTGTTGAGACAGTGATTCACAACTACCAGCAACAAACGGGTGAATCTTCTCTTTCACAACTACTTTCTTTATGAGCTAAAAGATTTTCATAACCAAGGAGATACAAGATCATTACCTCAATTGGAACACCAAGTTCTGCGCCAAGCTTACGCATTTTAGCCAGTCCACTTTGGTAATTTGGACCACCTCTTCGAACATAAATGTGCATTCTTGAAGCCTGCAACTTGGACTCCTGAAAGTAAATATCAAAGCGAATTAACAATCAGGTGAATAGATGTGGAATTGGTGCCAGTGAAAAGAGTATTAGCTAGAATTGGTCCTATATACCTTCTCTCTTAAGGCCCGAATGATGCCATTGAATGATACCACTATACTGTGCATAATTTCCTAACTCTGAAGCATATCCCAAATCTCCAACCTGGTAAACAACAAAAAGAACTTCATTATACAAGCCTAACTCAGGTCAACAGATGCTAACATGAAATGCTTTCGCAGCTAAGTTAAAATCAGGCAAGAACTCATGCATACTGTATCAGCATATATGACACTGGCACCACCTCCTGCAACCATTGTCCAGATGCGCCCCTTTGGGTTCAAAACTGTGAACTTCAGAGATGCACTCGTCTAAACTTCAGAGATGCACGCGCGATGGGGCGACTGGCAATGGGGCGACGGGCGATGGGGCGAGGCGACGCGCGATGGGGGAGGCGAGGCGCGATGGGGCGAGGCGCGATGGGGCGGGGCGAGGCGACGCGCGATGGGGCGAGGCGCGAGGGGCGACTGCGGCGTGAGGCGGCGGGAGCGGCGCCGTGAGGTTGCTGGAGCGAGGAGTTGGAGAGAGGACGCGAGACGAGGGGTTGGAGACGGATGGGACGAGGAACGCGAGGAGTTGGGAGAGAGGACGCGAGACGAGGACCGAGGAGCGTTCGGGACCGAATGGTTCGGCGAAATTGGACGAACCGTTTGGTACGGAATATTTGGGGAATATGCTGAGAATCTGTACCACTTCGTTTTAGATGAGATGGTTCCGTACACTCAACTAAACGCGTGTATCAATATTTATTATGTACCATCCCATTCCGTTCACTCTGGTACAGCGAACCAAACGCATCCTAAGAAACGGGGCGCGAAAATGGCGCATTATTTGGAGGATACAGAGCTAACTAGCTAGCACTTTGCGGGTCCTACACATTTCTAGGCTTTTTTATAGTTTTTTTTATAAATTTGATCTACTTTTAAATAGATTTACAAAAATAGTCATCTCTCCGACTGCAGAAGACGTGAGAAGTGACATGTGCCACCTACCATGCCCACAGAGCTCGATAGCTTCAGTCATGCGTGATAGGTTGGTCGACCACGCATGCAATGCCGGAGTTCAACCTCGCTGTTGTGCTCCCTTACTCGGAAGGATCTCATGCGCTTAGCCCCACGCTCGGCTTGCTTCATACCGAGCTTCCCGTGCTTGGTAGCTATCTAAAAAGCTACCGAGCTCTTCGAACGTAGCAGGTAGCACGTGTTACTTGCAACATCTTTCACGATTGAAGAGATGTCCATTTTCGCAATTCTATTTGCAAACAAACTAAATTCGAAAAAAAGAGAGAAATTTGCGAGAGGCTAAAAAAAAACTAAAACTTAACACTTGCGCAGTGTACAAGTGATGAAGTGACCACTGTTTGCATCAGATCGGCTTGCATTTGCGTGGCTGGAACGGGAGCTGCGCCGTTTCGTTTCCAGAAAAAGAACAAAGCTAGTGACCACCTCCAATCATCGTGGGGAAATTAGTATTGCCGCCAACTTTTGGTAAGAATGAGATCAGATGGACACTCTCGTATAAGATGGCGGTATTGAGCTTGAATATTTGTATTTGTAGAGATGTTGTTATTGTTGTTTTATGGCTACTCTGTATTTACCACAATGCGATCTCCGTGTACGTTTTATACTAACAAAAACAATAATTTGTGGACAATGCTTCTCTGTAGGGCTGACAAAAAAGCTCGTAAGACTCAAATCAAAATTTCTTTAATTACAACCATTAATAGATTCAAAATTGAAATGAATCTATTTCATGTAAAAAAGTTAATAAGATTCGCTCAATAGTAGCTCGTTAGCTCAATTTCAAATAACCACTTAAATGATAAATAAGCTGATTTTGCTTAGAAATATGTCAATTTCGAAGAAACTTGATGGTGACTCGTTAAGCTCGATACCCAACTCTACTTGTCGGATTTTTCAAGGGATTGTTCTAAATTAGTGTAGTGATAAATGTCCTATATATAGCATCCATTGTATTGAATATTGCTCATGAGCATCGTAGAGCCTAATTTAAATCTGTTGTTTCCATCGATCCGACAAAGGTCTTGACGTTGAAGATCGCCAAAGTTGCAATCCCATCATAATCGCAATGGATCCTATCCCGAGGTCCGCCTTACATAGTTCCAAGTTATTATGGAGGCCATTCCAAAGGAGATTTCATGAGGGTTTCATTCCATTAAATGATGCAACACATAAGCAATTGGGATGACATGATATGATAATTATGAAGAGAGAGGTAATGAGTTTCATCCGATGAACTGGTGTCTCTCGCTTCAAGAATATGAAACACATTGAAACTAGCCTCGGGGCTATAGAGTTTCATTTCATCCAACTTCTACCAATCTTGTGCCTTGCAATTAAATGCGATGGTTAGCATATGAAACCGTGAAATAAAACTATGCATTGTGGCCCTTGTTTCATTTATTTACTCAAATCTCTTTAGATGATATGGCAATCTTGAAAACCGTGAAATGAAACTCCACCGAATGGCCTAATAGCGCCTTCCAACGATAAGCATACCAATATTTTCGCTTTTTTAAATAACCATCTTATATATCGTAACAAATGGTTATATTATTGAACCATACACAAAAATGCTCTTTATGTTTTCCTTCTTTAGAAGGACGGATTATTAAAATGAAATAAAATCAAAATTACATCTTCATTTTGTTTCTTTCTTGACAAACCGTCGACATGTGATGTAAATACACAATGCAATTATGAAAGCCTCGGCATAATTCACCCTGCTGCCACTTTTTTTTAAAAAATCTAACCCTGTACGAACATAATTAAAAAATAACCTTCTCTCTACTCGTAGAAACGCCGTACTTGCCGCAAGAGGCCACGACCGCAGCAAGCCAGCTGATTTCGTGGCAGCAGTTGCTGACTTGCTACCTGTTGAAAATAATACTGTTGTCTTAGTGTTTGCATGTAGATGCATGGTAGTAGCTAGGAGTGCATGTGTTTGAGTCCTAGGTGCAGATGTGTTACATGCGCAAAGGACCGGTCAATGCGTGCAATAGTTGATTTAGCATGTTGTGTTAGGATCAGTCAAGTGGTGGATCGGATCATATGGATCATGGCACGTATGTAGAGGGTTAATGGAGTTATGCATGCGTATAGTAGTGGTGTCAAGGTTAGTGGCATGAAAATAGGAGTCGAGTTAGTGGCGTGAGTTAGCTCCCTGTTGCATTATTTAAGTACGTACGTTGTATGCAGTTTGTTTTGGAGTGTTGGTGAATAAAAGAAGAAAAAACTAGGAGAGTGTAGTTGAGTTACTACATCTCCATCAAGTTATATGTGTTTTTCTGTGTTATTTTACCTCTCACACGTTGTTCTTATGTTAGATGTGTCCATGAGAAAACGTGTGTATCGATCCTACACTACTACAGAACGGCACATCAGAATCGGTTCTTTTTTAGCATTAGAATCGGTTCTAGTCGCGATACGATGTCCTTAGATGGTGATGAGGTGGAGCTATCAGAATCGGTTTTGACCCGATCGTGATAAAACGTCATCAGAATCGGTTCTTTAAGGGAAGTGATTGTGATGATATTATCATCGAATCAGTTCTTTAAGGAAGTGATTACGATGATTCGTTGATTCTATTTAAAGTAAAAGTATTCTCACGAATCGGCCCACAAAAGAACCGACTCGATGAGTGTGTCATCGTAATCACTTTTCTTAAAGAACCGATTTCGATGAGGAGGTCATCGTAATCACTTCCCTTAAAGAACCGATCTCGATGACCGATTGGGTGTGCCATTTTGCAAATTCTCCAAAAAAGCATGATTAAAACAATATACACAATATATATCATCACATTCGCAATACGTAAGATGTGATGCATATATCACATTCACGAGTAATAGAAACGCTTTAATTACAACACATATATATCATAGTCGCTCACAATATACAACACAAACATGGTTGACAATCAGTACATGGACTTCCTCTGATACATATCACATTGACATATATTATTAATATTGTTTACATATGGACTAGTACGATGCGTTAGGATCTCTAAACCTGCCATCCTCTGATATAACTTCTAACCATTACCACTGGCATAAGTGGTCTCAGAATTGTTGAGTGCTTTGCTGCCTAAACTCTTCGGGGATATTGATCTTACGCAAAATGTAAATGATCTGATTAATTTTAGTTTCAAAATTTCTATGTAAAAGGCTAAGTATATTATTATGCACGTACATATACCTTAGAGAAATGTTGTGAGTTGCCGACATCAATGTGCATGTATGTGCATGACATAGAAGCCGCAATGGTCACCGCTGCCTGTTGATGGCCTTTGTGAAGATAGAAAAGAAATTCAGCCCACGAAGATTAGATGTCAAAAAATTAATCATATATATGCTAGGCACTTGTACCTTAAATCGCTTATATCAGTGCAGTTGTCTTGCCCTTTTGTCGTCATGCGGCCCTCCTTCATCGACATAGTCCGAGAAACCCCTACATACATTGGAGAGCACCATTGAGTCAAAAAATAAACGAAGTTAAATCCTCGATGTGTTAGGTTTCAATAATGCGCTTACTTCGCAAAGGAGGCTTGATCACAGATGCCATCGGTCTCTTCTCGATCGAGTTAAATGTATAGATAGTGTTTTCACTTAACGAGGACGAGTAGAACCCAATGGTTGCTTATTAAATAAAATGTAGTGCAAGGAAATAAGTTCACATACGGTTTTAAGCGCGTAAGTAATTGAATCGAAAAGTACTACTTACTCCTCGTGGTAGTGCAGCAATACAATGAAGTCCTTCTTCGACTCGACCTTGCAATACCCCTTGATGTAGCTAGCAATAAACCCTTGGCTGAAGCCTAGCCATGATCGCAGACACAAGCTCTGGGTCGACAAACCCAACTTCGTAGATTCGCCACGGCTCGTTGTCTCATTATCCCGCAACTCGTGTTGAATGTGAGAAAACATAATGCAAAATCCTATAAAAGTCATGAGCGCAAGCTATATGGTGTGATACTCACAGGGCCCATGATCGTAAAGTAGAAATATCGACGGCTTTAATTTGGTACACACGAATAGATCCTCAAAATCGACGGGAATGTTCCATGCTCCTCACGGTGAAAATGTACCATTTTATACTTCACGCTGAAGTCGACTCGACGCTTTTCCCCTTTACCTTATCAAGGTACCATCCATGGAGGAGGCGAGTCCACTTGCCTAGATCATTCGGCCTGGCGATGCAATCGAGGGCTTTCCATGCTCGAGGCCTTATAATCATACAGGTGCTCATGGCCTATGCGCCGACTCTTTTTTCTGGGTCAAGGAGTCTCCGAGGTCGGGCATCAGGCTTTTGGGTACCTTAAGTGGCGCCAGTGGTCTCTCCGCGCTTTGCCCTCTTGGGAAGGAGTCTCGGAGGCCTCTGTGGTCTCTACGGGAGCAGGAGCAGGAGGAGGCGCAAACGCAGGAGCGGAGCAAAGTGAGGAGCAGAGCAGGATCGTGCACTGGGAGCAGAGGAGGCGTGCGGAGGAGCAGGAGCAGAGCAAAGCAGGAGGAACCTACGGCACGAGATATATTTAACCTTACTAAGAGTAATGGAATGGTAGAGAAGACGGGAGAGATTTTTACCTTGACCAAGACGACACCCGTCGTGGGCCACTTGATGAACGATATGCGTGCTTGCCCGAGAGTGGTGATATCTTTGTTGGGGGAAATTGAGCACATGTGATAATAAGTCTTCGTGGATCGAGTCCACCGCACCTCATGTAGCCCTTCCCCACAGCCGACCATGCAGTGATTTCGGTCTCGCTGCATGGAAATGCAACCCGCTGCAGCAACCTCGACGGAAATCCATCCTCCATCATGATGGTGAGTCAGCACTCCGCTGTACCGCAAGAAGTGTACAACTTGAGGAAAAAACATTGCGGAGTTACACTCGTAGCTTTAACTCAGAAAAATTAATTATTACCTTCACTGGGACCGGTCTTATCATTTTTGAACTGCGAAGGTCACAGCATTTCTACGTTGGGTACCCTCCGCCGCACAAAAGCAACCAACATGGCGGTCAACATGACAGCCCACGTGGCGCCGGCGGCAGGTGTGGGCGAAGACGCCTGCCGCCCGACAGGTAGCCCACGTGGCGCGATGGCAGCAGTGGGCGAGCATGCCTCGCTTCACCCGGCGGTAGTTCCGCATGGCACCGGCGAGCAAGTGGGTGGCAGCGTACGCCGCCCCGTGGTAGGCCCACGGCGCCAGGCGCAGCGGTGGGCGAGCACGCCTCCGCTTCCAGAAGGCAAAAAGGTGGTGCGAGGTGGCTTCACCAAGGTCTTTCTCCGCTATACTGCTCAAGCGGCAGGACAATGGTGTCGACTCATCAACCGCAAGGGTTTCTGCTATAAGTCCATTCCTCGGCGACCTCTCACCAACCTCACAAGAAAAGGTCACATCACAGGCGGATAGGACTGAAGCCATCGTCGGCATTTAATGAGGCTGGAGGAACGGGACCTGACAGAAGGCGATTAAATGTATAAGGATCAAGATGATGACCCCTTTACCTACCCCCTCAGCTCGGGCCTATATAAGGGCCCTTGGTGCATGGGGAAGGGGGTCAAGGTGAAGAGAACAAGCAAGAGTATCGAAGAGGGCCTAAGGAAGAACTTGTAATTCCCTAAGCTTTTCTAATCGCGGATTTCCAAACACTCTATAAAATATCTAGCAAGAAGTAAGGCTATTACCCGAGGCAAAGGGGCTCGAACTGGGTAAAATCTTTGTGCCATCCTTAGTTCATAGACGCCTAAATCCACCACGGGGAGCCGTTAGGGTTTTCACCTCTAGGTTTAGCTACCACGAAGACGCCCTCCTTCCAACCAAACCCGTCTCAGACTCCGACTGTCAAGCGAATCTGCCGATAGGGGCACGCCGAGTAGGGGGCTAGTGGTTGGTTTTTCCGCTAACTCCCCGGCGGACTTTGGCGTTCGCGATGAAGCGTGCCCGCATCGAGGATGGCGGATTTCAAGACTGTAATATCGCGCGCGAGAAGCAACGATTAAGGCGCCCCGCCATTGCGCCGGCCGAGGAGTCGTTTTACCTCGCCGCAGGCGCGCGCCGCTTCCCTCGAAGCGTGGAGCAGTTGCGCGCCGCCGGCCGCTATGGAGGCGCCACCCCGCTTCGTAACTTGCACGCCGCTGTTTTTCTCGACCACCCGCCGGGGAGTTCATGGATTTCGCCACTCCGTGGCCGCGAAGCATTGCCGGCCTCGTGGATGCGCCCAACTCGGTAGGGTTTCGCCAACGCAGCATCGAACGCATTTTAGCGCTAAGGCGCATGTGGTGCTCGTGCCTCCACCGTCCTAACGAAAGGCCTCGCCAGTGGTGGGGGTCAAGGAAAGGGCGCTAGCAAATCCCGTCCCGGTGCCTCGAGGAACCGTGGGGACTCTCCTGTCTCTTCTGACGAGAGCCGCGAACGCTGGCGATGACCTCATGCAGATCGCCACTGCGCCACTCCGGACCAAGAACGCCGCCACGGCAAGCGGTGGCATCTCGACAATGAGAGTCCCCCGTGGGCTCTCATTCTTGCTAAGGAGGAGGTTCACTCCTCCGACTCCTTAAGGAGCCGGCCTCGGCCCCATGCACGGTCTCCGGACCTGCCTCCGATGAGCGGCTCGGCTCCTCTATGGCGTCGGGTGCAGTCAGCCTCTTCTCGTCAAGGCCAACAGACATGATGAGACAGTTCGCCAAATGCCATAGAAAAATATGACGGCACCACCAACCTGGATGAGTTCCTTCAAATCTACACGACGATGAAAGGCAAACGCGGATCTAAAAGGTCATAGCCAACTACTTCCCAACAAATTTCTTGACAGTGCTCTTCCTGCCTCGGTCATGCTAAATCTCCCTGTGGTTTGCACTGTGGGGAAAGTTGTGCGACCTCTTTGTCGCCAATTTTCGTGGCTCTTTGCGCCTCGTGGTGTCGAGGACCGACCTCCACGCCCGGAGCAAGAGAAGGGGAATAAACCAGCGACTTCATCCGGCGGTTCTGCCACTGCCGCAATACAATCCCCCACATCTCCGAGCAATCGGTCGTCATCGCCTTCAGGAGGGGCGTACGTGACCGCAAGATGAAGGAGAAGATGGCCACCGTGCCATCGCCCACCTCTGAGGCTTTCTCCCTCGCACATAAGTGCGCGCCGCAGAAACAGAAGCGTACCGCCCCAAGGGTGGCTATGGCAAGGATGAGGCCGACCTCGGCGGTTCCGCCGCTCAAGCAAGAAGGCGCGAAGCGAGGCAGGAAGAGACCGGCAGTGTGTCTTGCCGAAGAGCGCGACGAGCGCGACGATGAGGACGACCTCGCGCCGAAGAAGCGCAACCGCCGTGATCGGCGGATGATCGCCGCGGACGCATAATGGCCGCCGCGATCGAGCCGATGGCCTTACGATGCAAAACGATCACTTGAAGCAACAAGGAGGGCGAGCCATATTGCCCTCATCCATCAAGCACAACACCCACGACCGACAACCGCCGGGTCGTGGACAAGATGGTGGAAGCGGCTCAAGGAACGCCACCGACAATGATCAAGACGAAGATCCAAATTTCCGGCTTTCCAATGCCGATCATGCCGTGGGCCTACATCCACACGGCCGTCCACCTTCTTTCTCCAACGCCGCCTATAAGCGGCCACGAGGGAGGTGTGTGCCACGACGTTGAGCTCGTGAACGGGTCGGATGTCAAGCGGTCGAGCGGCCGCCACCTTCGTCGGGCCGACCACCCCGAGGCGCGCCACCTACTGGGGCATCTCCCGGTCGTGGTGTTCCCACCATCCGAACGCGGCGGCTAGGCCGCGTGGTTGGTGAGCCGAGTTGAAGTTCGCCAACCTCTTATCCTCCTCGCGCTTCCCGGCGGCTCCAGATTCCGCGGCAGATTCCGCTCGCCTCTACCCTCTTCTGGTAGAGCCGCAATCCACTCGATGCCCCTCGGCTGTGTGCCTCCCGCCACCTTCGGGACGAAGGCAACTAACCGACCGAGATGGTGAATTTGAGGTCGCCGACTTGACCTCCCCTATAATGCCTTGCTTGGCCGGCCAGCTTGGCTAAGTTCATGGCAAGAACCCACTATGTGCATTTAGTGGTGAAGATGCCGGCCGCCTAGCCCCATTGCGATCCGGTGGATAAAGCCGAGGCCTTGCGCTGCCACAAGCATGTGCTCGAGCCGCCAGGTGCCACCAAGGCCGGCACGCAGACGCCACTTCCTCGGAGCCCCTCAGCCCAGACTTGCGCCCACCGGCTCACGGTGAGGTTAAGGTGGTCACTCCCGAGCGAGGGCAAGCCCGAAGATCATAACATTGGCGCCAACCTCGGCGCAATAGGAAGACAGCGCCGCCACCTTCCTCCATCCACCTCGACGGTTTCCCGGCAACCGTCCGATATGGTCCGGGTCCCTGTGGAGGTGATTGAGCACCGATTGGCTAACGCCCCCGAGGCGCGTCCGTCCAGAAGTAAAGTCCGGAGGCAGCGCCCGAGCGACAAGATGCCATTCGAGAGGAGGTAGAGAAGCTGCCGGGCGAGGGGTTGTTAGGGAGGTCTCTCATCCTCGAGTAGCTCGCCAACCTCAGTGTTTCGCCAAGAAGTCCAACTAAGGTGGCGCGTATGTGTCGATTTTACCGACCTCAACAAGGCTCGTCAGAAGGATTCTTATCTCCCGCCATGAAGTCGATCCTATTGTTGACTCCACCACGGGTGCGAATCAACATTGCTTCCCGGATGCGCATCTCTGATACCACCGATCAAGATGGCGCTTTGAAGACGTAAGAGAAGATCGCTTTTGTAATCCCTACTACTGTTTATCGTTATGTAAGAATGGCTTTTGGTCTAAAGAATGCCGGTTCTACTTACCAAATAAGTGTTATGTATATTACTTTCGGAGTCCTCAAATAGGGCGAAATCTTGAGGTCTATGTCGATGACTTGGTTGTGAAGATTAAGAAGAGTGATGAATCGATTCAAGACCGGAGGAAACCTTTGCTAACCTCCTAAGAACTGCTGAAGCTCAACCCAAAAATGCGTGTTCGTGTGCCCTCCGCAAGTCGTTGTTTCGATATTCCAGTATGGGCATTGAAGCCAACCCCGATAAGATATCGCCATCATCAGCACATGAAGCCGCCAAATCACGACTCAAGCAAGTCCAAGTTTTGGCTTGGCCGCGTCCGCCTCCTCCTGAGGTGGTTCATTGCCGGTTGGGAGAGAAAAGCTTGCCCCTATTTAGAGATTCTTTGAAGAAGACGAACCACCAAGTGGGTGAAGAAGCCTGAAGGCGTTTGAAGAATTGAAGCGGTTTCTCCTCTCTCCGGTCTTTGGTTTCTCCAAAGGCCATGAGCATGCTCTTGTATATATTTTGCTGCCACCACCGAGGTGGTGAGCCTTGATGTCTGAATTCTTGCGAAAGAGAAGGCGCCCAAAGGTCGGTGTACTACATCGACAAGGTCTTTGCACGGCAGAAACCCGTACCGCAGCTCGAGAAGATCTTTGTCTGCAATTCTGGTGGCGTCCGTGAAGTGCGCCATTACTTCCAAGGGCGGAAATTACCGTGGTCACGGCCTACCCTCTGCGAGAGATCCTCCACTGTCGGGAAGCCGAGGGCGGATTATGTAAATGGGCGGTGGAACTGGGGAATTCAACCTCAAATTCATACCTTTTACCGCCATCAAAAGTCGAAGTCTGGCGGAGTTAAATCGCCGAGTGGACTTCCGCCACTTAAGCCAAGAGTTCCGCGCCCTCCCACGACCTTGTTCTTCGATGGCTCTTCGGTTTGGAAGGCGAAACGGGTTGTCCTAGTCTCCCCGACCGGGGATATCCTCCAGTATGTGGTCGCCCTCGAGTTCAAGGCTACAAACAACATAGCTGAATACGAGGGCTTGCTGGCAGGGCTGCGCATTGCTTCGGCGCTAGGCATCTGGCGCCTCCAAGTCAAAGGTGACTCCCTGCTGGTCATCAATCAAGCGCGGAAGGAATTCCAGTGTTCCGACCCCACCATGGCGGGCGTATTGGCCTGGAGGTCCGGAAAATGGGCGTCATTTTGAAGGTTTGGGATATATCCATGTCCCCCTGCGACAATCACCTCGTGACGACTTCGAACTTGCGTCCTCAAGGGCTCCTGCTTCGGCCGAGTCTTCGAAGAAAGGCTATCGCGATCCATTCATCGCGTCCCCGATTCTGTGGGGACGATAGTGTATATCTCAGACCCCGATTATAGCGGGGGCGACGGCAAAACACGTCTATGACCTCGGCTCAAAGCGGCGGCGGCGCGCTATCATGGCCCCTTGATTCGGAGAGACAACGAGCCCTCGACCTGTGTCCGTGAGGGAAGATGGCGGTGCCGCCGAGGTGGCGCTAGGGAAAAGCTTCGGCCAATGAGTACCCAGTGCGAAAGCACCGAGTGGTCGCAGCGCTTGGCGGGGAAGATCGGTGGATGGATCCTATCCTAGCCTTCTGCGGGACCAAGTGATCGACGATGATGCCTCGGTGAGAAGATTGCACGTAAGGCCAAGTGCTATACCACGGTAGGTGGGGACACCAGATCGCCAGGCGTAAGCGGAGTTCTACTGAAGTGCATCACTCGAGAAGAAGGGAGCAACCTGCTCTCTGATATCCATGGGGGCGTGTGCGGGAGCCATATGTCCGGCCAAACGCTAGTCGGAAAAGCGTTTCGCCAAAGATTTTATTGGCCCACAACCTCCGTGGATGCTTGCGAGTGGTGAGGACATCTGGCTTATCGGCTTCTTCACCATGCAAATCCACCAAACCAGCCCGTGCTCGCAAACTATCTCGCTCTCCCTAGCCGCTTGCGGTGCCGGGTGGATATCCTGGTCCGTTCTCTTGGCCAGGGGCTTCACCCACCTCTTCGCCGCCATCGATAAGTTCTACGGTGGGTCGAAGGCGGTCTTGGCCGCCATCACGGCCGCCGCCATCAAGTTTATCTTGCGGGATCTTCACCCTTTGGAGTCGCCAATCGCATCATCACCGACTAACGGGACCCAATTCACGGTAGCGGCTCACAGGAATTGCGATGAAATGGGCACCAAGGTATGCTTTTGCTTGATGGCCCATCCCATGAACAGCGGCAGCGAACGCAGCTAATGCGCCGGTCTTTGAAGGCCTCAAGAGCGAGAGCGTTTGATCGACTTCTAAGCGGGCGGTGGGCGGAAGAACTCCGGCTGTCTTGTGGTCGCTCCGTTACCACGCCAGCCGAACAGCAAGCAACGCCTTTCTTCCTGGTATCTGATGCAGGCCGTCCTCCCTCCAAGTCATCGCTTGGTTCCCCTAGCGATCTCGGTGTTTAACTAAGAAAACCAAGAGGATCTCCAGCGAGAAGATGTTAACCTTTTGGAGGAGGCGCGGGATCGTGCTGCTCTCCGCGCCGCCCGCTACCAGCAAAGTCTCAGGCGGTACCACACCACCCGGGTCTCTGAGAGGACACTGTGTAGGATCGAGGATGCGCCTAGAGGGGGGTGAATAGGTGTTTTACAAAATTGATCGCTCTCTAAAAGATTCGCTCTAATAAACCCCTATGTCAAAACCTATCAAAGATAATGCGGAAGCGATGAACTAGGTTTTGACAATTAAGGCCTAAATCGACTAGGCTCACTAGTGGACTAACTAGATTATGTCTTTATACAAGAATTGCTAAATAGAATAATCAATCAAATACTAAGCAATTCTAATATGATCAAGCAATCAACAATATGACGATAATGGAAATGCTTGAATATAAATGAGACAAGAGACAACCGATATTTTTTCGTGGTGTTCGGAGACTTGCCGTCCTCCCTAGTCCACGTTGAGGCTAGCCCAAACACTTGGACCGGCTCAAGACTTGAGCACCCGCCTCGATTCCACGAGATGTGGTTTTCACGCTAGCGTGAGGGTCAACGAGAACCTTCACAAACTTCGGCCGAGGCTTCTCACAACCTTGAGAGCTCCAGCGCCACGACGCCTACGCCCGTCTCAGAGTCGGCAACCTCCAAGAGTAACAAAGCCGAGTCCGGCTGAGCTTCACCGAGCACAACACATGCGCTCCATGGTGATCACCAAGTGCAACACATGCACCAAGGCCTTCCTCAAGGGCAACACATGCACAAGAGGTCACTCAACCACTCCTAATTGCAACACATGCAATTAGTCTCACTCTTAGCTCAAGAATCAAATGTGAGTATGCAACACATGCACCACTTCATCCAAAATACTCAATCAATCCAGACATGCCCCCATGACCTCCTTTTATAGCCTCACAAAGAAAACTAGCCGTTGGGGGGCAAAATGGGCATTAAAAATGCTGAAACTAGCCGTTGTTACAGATTACTTGCGGTACTACTGCCCCACTACGGGTAGTAATCCGCCTAGGAGTTCAAAAGCACCTTCTCGACAAAAAGCTACATAAGAAGGCAGTACTACCTGCCCCTCTGACGGGTAATACAAAGCAAGAAATGTAAAAAACTGGTCATAACTTTTTACTCCGAACTCCGATTTGGGTGATTTTTGATTCTATCACGGCTTATCACGAGGGCTACAATCTCTACCTATTTTCAAGATTTAAGCAACCATAGATATTTTTAAATATCACCAAAACCAAACTCTAATGTAGTCATTCAAGTCTAAAATATGATTTTTCGAAATCTCTCAAATAGACTTGATCAAAGGCATGACTACAAGCTATAAAGAGTCACTAACATCAAATATTGAGCCATGATGATCAACTCATGATCAAAATAACTTTTGCAAAACACATTTGCAAATAACCCGAAAAGCTATAAGATCAATCCTCTAGCCATGTAAGGATCAACACATGATCCCGACACTTTGCAAAACACATTTGCAAATGCAACACATACTCTAGGATTGAAACCCATAACCTCTAGCTTATTTGCAAACCACTTTTGCAAATAGCAAAACAACATTTTGCAAAAACACATTTTGTAAACACAAAACAAAGATCTATTTGCAAAACGTATTAAGCAAATCAAACTCGAGTTTATGAGATTAATCCCCCTAGCCATGTGAAGGTCAACACGAGACCCAGTCAACTTGCCAACACCCGTTGCAAGCCCTACTCACATGCTCTCAGGATCTCTGACTCATAAACATCAGTTTATTCGCACAACGAACTTGCAAATAACTCATTAAACATATTTCATGCTTGAGCACTACTCTTTGCAACACATGCAAAAGTCTAGCTCCAAGCAACACCAAATCAAGGTGCATGAACTCTCTAATTGCAACACATGCAATTTTCTAGTTCCATGCAACACCAAATCAAATCGATCACACCAAATCGCATGTATGAGCTCTCTACTCGCAATACATGCAAGCCTCTAGCTCCATACAACCACATGTTTTAGAAAGATTGTTTTGTAAATGAAAACAAAACATGAAGCTTCAACATTTGCAACACATGCAAAAGTGAACTTCACGCAAAAACCAACGCATTAGCTTATCCTATTTGCAACACATGCAAATCAAAGCTTTATGCGAAAACCAAATGCATATGCTCTTCCTCTTTGCAACACATGCAAACCAGAGCATAAACCAAACACAACCAAGCATAAGCTTAACCCATTCGCAACACATGCCAAATGGTTAACCCTTATGCAAAAACCAAATCAAATGGTTTGAGCTTGAGTGAGCAGCGGATTGAGATCATCAACACATGATGAAGCTCAAGCTAGGAGACAACCCCTCTTAATAGTACGGCGATAAAAACTAGACTCAAAGACTACAAAGTCCTTAGCCTATCTAGTTATACCTTCGCCGCTACACGCAAGCAATCCCCTTTGGGGTCTTTATGATCTTCACTTATACTCCCCCGAGATCATCCCTCGACTCCTCTTTCAACTTCGGGATCCACTCTTGACGTTCATCACCTCATGATGCTGTCCTTGTCCCGTTCTCATCATCTCATCCATCTTTGGACCTAACTTAATCACAACTCATAAAATAGTTAGTCCAAGACGCACGGTTGTCTCAATTATCTCTTGCACTCCATTAACACATAATGGATGCCTCTAGATCAATTGAGCACAACCTAAATCAATTTGAATGATTAAATGTGTCTTAAGTACAATAATGCAACGCATGCTTTATTATACTTAAGAACTATTCATTTATCCTTAATTCATTAAGGAACACCATCAACACATGATGAAATGTTCTTTAATGATTAATAAGATAAATGAACTCAATTTAAATTATCATTTAAATTGATATGAGTATATATTAACTACACAAGTTTCCATATACTCATGTTGATGAAAAGTAATGATCCACTATGTGTAAACTATATGGAAATGATCATTACTCTAAGTCATCAACTATAGAATAAACCCACATGTATATGTGCATAGATATAATTGACTTAGACATAATATGCACATATTCAATTTGATTGTATTGGAGTATATCCTATATTACCATGAGTATACTTATAACTAGGCAATTCAAATATATACTCAAGGATTTAGTTTCTTTGTCTTGATCCTTATATGTGTCAATAAAGAATAGATCAATACAATGAAACTTTCAAGTTAAATTATAAACTCCCCCTAAGTATGTGCATCCATGTAATATATGGATTGGGAAACATGATGCACGTTTGTGGTTAATATAATGGGGACATTCATACTTTAACTTGAATCCAAAATATGCAATTAATACTAGAAAGAATATGCATACATACCTTGGGTTTTCCATTTTTCATCCAAATATGAGATCGCTAAATATATGCTCAATAAAACATGTTAGTCTCATAAAGATTAGATTTGTCATTAAACACAGTTAAACATTAATTAACATCAATCACCAAAACCAAAGGCGCTTGAACTTACACACTCGGCGATGGCGACACAGTCTTACCTGAGTTGAGCAAGCATGGGTTGCACAAAGCTGTCTCCCGATGGGAGGCCCTTCAAGGTGGTTTTCATATCTCGGCAGGCGGTCAGGTTGTTGCCATCGAGGACGGTAAGCATTTAATTCCTATAACATAGAGTTGTTCTTGAAATTCTATCCTTGAAGGAATTGTAAGTGCCCATTGCTCGCCCGATCCACCATGAGGTAAGAATCTCCCTTGGCTGGTTGGCGGCTCCTGGCGGTTAGTAAAGTTGTTGCCTAGAAGGCTTTCAATTTACCATTGTTGCCCCTTTCTGTGCCCATAGTGGCAAGTTTTTTGCATGAATGTCGCTGGCTCCGTATGCTTGCTAACCCCTTGGCGATCTGTAAGAGTCGCCTAGTGCCTGTGTCCGACAAAGACGGGCGACCAGGGGGCGGGCTAGATACGGTGCTCAAACGCGGCTCGCACACCTCGGGTTGGCTCCCTGAAGCACCGCTGGCTGTCACCGTGAGCATCGTTAGTCTAGTGCCCCTCCTGAAAGCCCGCTACTTTGATGCACAGCACCGTGGTTCGATCTCCAGAAAATCGCAAGGGCTTAGAAAGCAAAAAGGGGACCTATATCGTTTGGATTTTTTCGTGCATATGCCTACTCATTCTGTTAGTAGCTGTGCCCCGAAGCTTCTTAGTGATCGCCCAGGCTCGAAGTGAGTCGCCCAAGCTCCTTCGTGGTCGCCCCAAGCTCCTTCGTGGTCGCCCGGAGATCGAGGTGGTGCTAAGCTCCTTCGTGGTGCCCCAAGCTCCTCGTGGTCGCCCAGAGGCCGGGGTGGTCGCCCCAAGCTCCTCGTGGTGGCCCAAGTGCTTGAGGTCGCCGCCCAAGCCTCTCGTGGTAGCTCAGACGGCTTGAAATTGGTCGCCCAGGTGATATAAAAAAGCAAGATAAGTGCTTCATACCGCATTTTGACCATTTCCTTACGTGCATGCGCTAAGATGGGTCAAATTACGCGTGATTGTCACAAGTACTAGAGATTAACGGCCCCTCATGATACAAGGAAATGTGCTAAAACGTTAACGTTCGCACGCCAAATAACCGGAGTGCAAGTTAGGCGTGGTACTCAACACGGCTCGACGCCTCGGGTTGGCTCTCTCTGGCTTATCGCCGTTGTCACCGTCGGGTGCCGCCGGTCTAAATACACCGAAAACTTGTTGCCTTGCCGCGCTGCTGCCGCCACGACGCCAGCGATCATCAGGGTCCAAGCTCCAGCAGAGTTTGAACCAAGCGACAATCTCGCGTAAAAACCAAGCGCTAAGACCAAGCGGCGTCTAGTGTTTCCTGTCGGACTCAAGGTCGTTTTTCACCTAAGTCCCGCGTGACTTGTGTGATCCTTACTTGTGTTTGCAGCAAACATGCGTAATCACTGGCGGAACTCAGGGATGCTGCCCTAACCTAAGCATTCCTCAGGCTAAGTTAAAAGGCCGGTCGTCTAACGATTTAATCTGGCAAACTTGATCACACAAAATGAAAGAACATGCAAAATAGCATTAAACCCAGAAATGTCTGATCTGCTAAGTACCACTTAAGTGTTTGTACATGCAGTTGGATCAAGCAAAAGAAAGGAAAGCAAAAAGAACCAAGAAGGTGCGCCTGCCCTTCACTCGTCGCCAATGTCGATGTCGCGCGCTTCGCCGTCTTCCACGGCCAGTGGTGGAGACATCCATGGCGGTTGCTCAACTTGCAAAGATCCTGAGCACGCGTGCTTTCGGCGGCGCCGCGCACCCTCGCCTCACTGCGCCAGTGTCTCCCTCAACGCCGTCGTCATCACGCTTAGGGGTCGAGTCGGCGGCGTCATGGCCGCCCAAAGAAGCGTGGCCAGATAGGTCGCAGTCATGATCGCGACCTCGACCATTTCTCTCGTGGAAGCGAGCGGCTAGGGCTTCAGCCGATCCCGGAGCACCTCCGCACTGGTTGGTCGCGTGGAGCAAATGCAGGCCTGAGTCCTCGGCCAGCCTTTCAGGCCACCCTAAGGGCTCCGAGCACCTCTTCGTCTTGCTGAAGGCCTTCTTGAGCATGACAGACAGATGCGCGCGGCAGAAGGACTCCACCTCCGAGGTCTTCGGCCGTCTCCGCCCTCTGCGCCCGATCTCGGCCCTTCGACCCGCGTCTGCATGGCGGCTGATCAGTTCTCTCTTGCGCCAATACCGTCTCCATTGTGTCCGCTCACCCGCCTCATTGCGTTCGCCCTCACCGATGCTAAGCCGGGCGATATCGCTCAGGTGCTGGCGGCCACGGAAGAGCGGTGCCAGGTCGCCGGTAAGTCGCCGAGCCGGTGAAGAGCTCGGCGTGGCGTTCGGTGGGAGCCATGGCGGCGCTTGGTACGAGGTTTCCGAGGCGCTGGCGCTGGATCACCCGCCGGCCCTCTCTGGCAGCGGCACGGGCACTCGGGCGGAAGCGCTCGGTGCTTGATGCGCTGGGCGTTCGCTTTGGCGGCGTCTGAGCCGCCGCGCGGCGGTCCCTCAAGCCGAGACGGCCGTGGGGGAGTGTGAGGCCACCTTGTTGGGTGGTGGCCTCGGCTCCCTATGGCGAAAGTTGGCGCACGCGACGTCGAGGCCTTGGGCGCCATTGCCGAGGCCGAGCCGTAGCCGGAGGTATCGGAGTGGCGCTGTGGAGGCGCCAGCCAAAGGAGAAGACGATGGCGGGCGCCGGGAGCGCGCACCGGCGATGGAGTCGAGATTAGGGCGGCTTGCGTGGCGCCCCGCGAAGGATCTGCCGCGTGGAGCTCGTGTGGCGGAGTTTGCCTGCGCCCACGCTGCCCTTTGGGATCCGGACCGTGGTGTCCGGCGAAGCGATCGTTTGGCTCCGACACATGTTGGCGAGAGCCATGTCCTCGATCACCGGGTCAGACGCCGGCACCACGGCGGGCCCTGTGGAGTCCATTGGCGGAGCGACCTCCACGACCATAAGCGCTCGCGTGCTCCAGTTAGCGAAGGGGCCGCCCAGCGGAAAAAGTGCCGGTCGGGCCGGTACGCATCGACTGATGAGCCATCGCCTGGATCTGCTCCTCCAAGTTTCCGCTACCGCAATGGACAAAAATAGGCCGCTGGTTGGTAGGAGACCACAAAAAAAGCATGTCTTGCGAGAAAAGGCTAAAGAAAGATGAAGACTCACGTCAAGACACGTCTTGCGTCAGCGTCGTCGCCGTATCTTGATATCGCCATGCGGCGAACGCGGTGGCGAAGAGGGCTGATCCTCCGAGCCACGAAGTCCCGGTCTACCAGCCCACCAGATAGTTCGGCTTCCCGCAGTCGGAGGACGCGGGTCGCCATCGCGCGGAGTTCCGCCGTCTCCTCGATAGGAGAGTTCCAGTCCTCGATGGCCTTCGCTGCCCTGGCGGGCACGTTCAAGGCGTCAACGCCGTTGTCATCCTGATGTATGCACCATTATTTGCGCCATGATTTCCAGCTGGACCGAAATTTGAAAGGAGATGTAAGCGAAGCCATCCCGTCTCAAGCGGAAATAGCGACTCGCACTATTTCATTGTCGGCGGAGGCGCAGCAGAGAAAGAAGTAGCGGAAAAGCGGAAGATTCGGCATCACCCCCATGAACATTTCCACAGAGGTGTGCGAAGATGGAAAGAAAGATAATGGAGTTGGGGGTGAGGTGAAGGTGGTGGATCTCAGAGAAATGAAGGGCGGTGAGGAAGAACTCGGAAAATGGCGGAACCAGGCCGCCATCATAGCCCAAGTGTGGAGGATTTACGTCGAGAAAGGCACTGCATGGCGTGGAGGTCCCCCGGGAAGTGGAAGGTGCCCTCCGCCAGATAGCCATTCTACCCACCGTGGGAGTTCGCGGATGGAGGCCGGGAATGCAAAGCGCCATAAGGAAGACAAAGGCTTTTGAGCAAGAAGATTGAAGAAGTAGAAGTTAGGGGTCATAAGGAAGAAGAAGGCGTGAAACCGTTTGATGCGAGATGAACTCGTCTATATATGCGCCCTGCACCAAGCGGTTCAGCGAAGAGACAAGATCGTGGCCGCCTCGGGTTCCGAGAAAATCTGCAGATACGCGAGGAACCAGGGCAGTCAGATCCTCATGAGTGGTGGCCCCGCCAAGAACGCACCAAAGATTTAATGAAGGTTCTAAAAGAGGCTTTGGCGCGTGTTCTGAGGCGGGCCGGGGCTCTTGTCGGCGACTCTACACCTGGGGTACCTCTCGCCACGACAAAATGCATAACATGACAGCCCACGGGCGCCCGGCGAGCAGGTGGGCGAAAGCACGCCCGCCGGCGGGTAGCCACGTGGCGCCCGTGACAAGTGGCGAGCACACCACCTTCGCCCGGCTGGTAGCCCACGTGGCGCCCGCAGCAGGGGGCGAACGCCGCTGCGCCCGGCGGGTAGCGCGTGGCGCTGGCAGCAGTGGGTGAGCGCCACCGCCGCCTTGGTGGTGGCCATCGTGGCGCCCGGCGGCGGTGGGCGACGCACGCTTCGCCACTCGCCGCAAGGCACAAAGGTGGTGCGAGGTGGCTTCGGCTCCTTCTCCGTCAGTGCCGCTAAAGCGGGAGGGCAGCGATGTCGGTTTATCAACGCAAGGGTTTTCTACAAGCCCATTCTTTGACGCCTCACCAACTGTCAAGAAAAGGTCACATCACGGGCGGATCAAGGCGAAGCCATGCATCGACATTTAATGAGGCCGAGGAACGGACAAAGACAGAAGACGATTAAATGTATAAGGATCAGCATGATGACCCCCTTTTACCTACTCCTGTTAGCTTGGCCTATATAAGGGCCCTTGGATGCATGGGGAAGGGGGGTCGAAGGTGGAAGAGAACAAGCAAGAGTATCGCAGTAGGGCCTAAGGAAGAACTTGTAATTCCCAAGCTTTGTACTGTGCGGATTTCCAAACTCTCTATAAACAGTCTAGCAGGAAGTAAGGCTATTACCCGAGGCAAAGGGGGCCTGAACCTGGGTAAAATCTTTGTGCCATCCTTAGTTCATAGGGTTTTCACCCTCTAGGTTTAGCCAGCCACGAAGACGCCCTTCCAACCAAACCCGGCTCAGAGACTCCGGCCTGTCAGCGGAATCTGGCCGACACGCAAGTTGCTAGGTCGGGCACGACTTTTCTATGTGATCGAGGGCATCCGCTCGACTGGGAAATCATCGCCATCATCTCGGCCTCAGCGATCCTCACGTGCCATCATCTCCCTCTTATCTCCTCCTCACGTCGTGTCATCTCCCCTCATCTCCTCCTTAATCTCCTCCTCACCGCCTCCCTTAGTGTGTCCTTGAGGCGCCTCACGTGCTCGCCATGACCTTGATACTAAGACTCGCAGCGTCATCTTGAAAGTAGGACTTCTTCGTGTGTCCCGCCCTACAAGCAAGCACCGCCCCTTATGGTCGGACTTCCCGATCGCAGACGGCAGGATGTTCTTGACCCTTGGCTCAGAAGGTCCCTCGTTCTTTTCACGGGCTTACCTCTTCCTGTAATAAGCTTAGCACTAATTAGATTTGAAATACAACAAGTTGGGTCAATTGTATTGTACTAAGTTAGATGTCTTACAATGGTAGAGACGACTTGAGCGGTAGCAGGTTTGCAACTACAAGCTGCCCGTCGAGGTTTTTTTGTCCTCGCTAATACCCGATTCGCATGCGTTCCTCGTGATATGTGGGAGTAAGGCATCACCGTCTCCGAGTGAGTGCACTCCTCGGCTAGTCGCCCACTCCGCCTTCTTCCCTCATATCCGCTTGTACCGAGGTGGTGCGGTGCGTGTTAAGCCTCACGACAGTGGTGTTCCTCTCTCACCGCTTCTACCTCGGCGCATTCTTCATCCTCGTGAACTCCGCCCAAACATCGTGGGTCACAAATAGATACCTCTCGAATGGTGTACGGCCTTCAAAGACGCATCACAGCATAAGGGTCTTGAAGTGCCTCAAGGCCACACACATCCTCTTCAAGGCGCACTGCCCGCTTTGGGTTCATCTTCCTCCTCTATAATCCATTTACTCTTAACCTCGCCCCACAACCGATTCTTACGCTTTCTGACTTCCTTTCTCCAATCCTTAATTGTTATGGGCACTCCTCACCAATTGGCCAAGAAATGACCCAGATCGCCCCATGTACTTAGGAGGGCCTGTGGCACCCTGTGGCATTGAAGCGAGAACTCTGCGGCGTTCTCCTCAGAGTCCCTTTGTTTGGTCCTCGGGTCTTCCTCACCTTACTCGCCCTTTAGTAATTGGAACCATACTCGGCCCTCAAAGAAGACCTTCTACTCTATCCGCATTTGAGCCGATGCTCTCTAGTTGCGACATTTTGAGTTTTCTTATCGATAAGGTCATATGTGTGACATGAGAGAAAGCAATTTGAAGCTACTATATGCACTTGACAATAAATCTTGTAAAGGATCAACAGATAATTCATAGTATGCAATTGTTCCAACAAAAGTCTATCTATTGACCAACTAAATAAGTTCAATGATAACTCCTAATCTCTAAATTCAACGGATACATGTGGGTTACGCAACTTAAACTCTAACCTATGCTCTCGATAAAAAACAAAAGCCCATTCCATATGACAAGTGAATTTAGCACTAGCAGATGTTTACTTATACCAACAAGTTTCAGATTTCACAACATCAACAGAGAATTTGAGCATTAATGTACTAATGCAATGGCAATAATACTTGCAAGACAATGGGAACAATAGGTCGGTTTTCGATACTTGCAAGAATAGCAACACAAGAAGGTCAAGTTAGTGTTTACATAACATGCAATATCTGTTGACCAACTAAATACGCACTCAACGATAACCCCTAATCTCTAAATAGGTTTGGTCCTAATCCCATTCGAGGATATGTGGTTCAAGCAAGTTCCTTGTTGTACAACCAGAGAAAATTTCAAGATCTTCGCTGTTCTCCGATACACGCCTCGACAACAGTCAAGAGGGGTGTGTATCCGGAGAACACCAGTGGAAACGCTATCAAATCAACTCGAAGTTGTACAACATAGCTCAGAACTTGCCCAACCCATATCTCGAACTCGTCTAAAAACGTGGACAATTCGAGATCGCTTGCTTATGAATATGCTATTCCAAAGATATTTATAAATAAGCACTCTCAACAGAGACGAGGTTACACAACCTAAACTCTAACATATGTTGAGATAAAAACAAAAGTAATATCTTGAAAGTAAACACATGTCTAAACAAAAGTAATATGCTAAAAGTAAACACGTCTAAACAAAATTAATATGCCAAAAATAAGCCATTAGCAAAACTGTGATTCGTATATCTACATATAACAAAATGGAACTTAACAAAGACTTGTAAAATATAGGACCTCACAAACATGAAATTAATTTGAGGGAAGGACATTGTGAAGATTGATCATATCATGACAAATGCCAAAAAAAAAGTCGGCAAAGATACTATCCATACATAAGAATTCCCTCTTGCCAATATGACCTTCACAGAAAAACAAAAGGCTAAATACCAACCTAGTTCATGCAAGGCTCACAATTGGCATTCAATCACCGTAAATACAACTTTACATCAAATAGTAAACCATGAAGTAAATTCACTTTCTGTGACTTACATGTGACTTAGCTCCAACATTTTATATTTCCAACCTAATATGAGAAGTCTAAAAAATTAACCATGTTTTTATTTCAGAGTTTCTAGAATCACATTAACCATGTTTTTATTTCCAACCAAACAGATCCAATTATTTGGCACTTCGAATCACATGAATATACATTTGATAGTAAGCCAAGGCATAAAAGATTTTAGGGTTGGAAAAGATGCGAGTATAAGAGCAAGTATTTATTCCTTAATACATATATCAATTTGATTCCATATACATGATTCAAAGATGGCCATTCGGATATAATTAAGGAGAAGTAAATTATGTAGACTATGGCAAACAAGAAAAGAATCATGTCTACTTTGGTAATGTGAAGTTAATTAAGTATGATTGCTCTCAGATTATTGGGTTTAAAATGAAGATTAGAATCTTCACCTCAATCACAAATGGGCAAAACAATTGATTGAGTGTATAAGGCCTTAAATTCTTACCACCTTAACATGCACAATAAGAACGAAAATGAGATTCACGTTATTAAGTTCTCATCGAGATTATAAATTTGAGCGTAAAATTTATCTAAACAAAGATATGACGGTGATACTCTATGTTCGAGATCAACTTAATATCGATCACTTATGACAATGAATTCAAATTAAACAAGAGGGCAAATAGCGGTTATCTTGATAATTTATTGAACCAATAGACAAGTATATCACAAGCAGCTTTATTACCGTTGTCCTTCAAAGCAAGAAGTTGAATCTAATAATTCAAAGCGATAGCTAATCCAATCTATCCGATTATCGGGACTTAGACGAAATCACAGACAAATAATATGCTACTCAAAGAACAAGACTTTCAGACAAATGAATAACTTCAATACTTCTACAAAGATGTATCTCTATCAATTTAAGGCCTTATTCAGAAAATAATTGTTACTATCATCATAACCCTAAAATCATCACAGAGCAATACCTCTCCTTCACCATCAAGAACCAAGAAACAAGTGCAAGATCAGAGGTGAGGAAGAGGAGAACGGGGGCACCCCAAGCGACGGGATCAAGCGGCGAGGCGAGGCACCCAAGCTGACGGGCAAGGGAGGCGAGGCAGGGCAACAGGCAAGCGCGGGAGGCGGGCGGGAGGCGAGGCAGGCACCCCAGGACGGACGGGCAAGCGAGGCGAGGCAAAGCGATGGGAGGCGGCGAGGCACCCAATGACGGGGATTCAGGCGGCGAGGCACCGGCGTCGGCGGCTAGGCTTAAAGGTTAAGCGTGGAAAGTGGTCATGTAATGGCTATGGTCGCGAGATGGGCCGGGTTTTAAGAAAATCGATAGATTGCACACTCATTAGTATCACTTTTAAGAAAACCGACATCGATGAGTTGTTATTAGTATCACTCTTTTAAGAAAACCGACATCGATTCTTTATCATTAGTATCACTCTTTTAAGAAAAGCGATACTGATGCTTCATCATTAGTATCACTTTTTTAAGAAAACCGATACTGATTCTTTATCATTAGTATCACTCTTTTAAGGAAAACCGACATCGATGCTTTATCGGTAGTATCACTTTTATAATAAAACCGACACTTATGGAAATCATCGAGATTACTTTTTAATAAAACCGATAATCGATGTAGTTTATTGCACTATTCCTTTTAGACATCGCAAGTTCTGAATTTTCAGCATTTCGACAAAGAGAAAATGCCATAACTTTGTCATACATTGTTGAAATTATTAGAAATTTTGCGAAACATATTTTAGGATCTTGCAAAACTTTTCATAAAATAATTTTTGGAAAAAGCGACCTCATTCAAGAAATATGCCAAAATTCATTTCGTAGACATGATTTGTGCGTAAAGTGTAGAAAAGTCAAAACTTTTTCAAATTAATCTGGAATTGTACGAAAATTTCCAGAAATGAACTTTCGACTATTTACAAGCTTTCCCAACAATAATTTCATCAAATGGAATTTTCTTTCACAAATTATGGCACAAAGTCACGAGCATAAAGAGAAATTGCATGCATTTCCATCGAAGCCTCCAAAAAACAATTCATCACCTTGGATTTTTACTTGAAAGCGTTGCAAACTATTTTACATACATTATAATAGTCCATTTATTTACAATACTACCCTTCATGATGATCTACTGCATGTAATTGGCTCCATGTGTCGTCATCCCGCTTAAGACAAGCCCCATCTACAAATGAAGGTATCTCATCGAATTGGTTATACTCTTCTTCATCTACAACATCTTCAACTCCTACGATCCGTCTCTTGCCATGAAGAACGACGTGCAACCTCGGATTGGCCGGATCGCGCACGTAAAAGACTTGAGTTGCTTGCTTCGCAAGGACAAACGGATCATCTTTGTGGCGAGTCTACCGAGATCCACAATAGTAAAGCCTCTCTTGTCGACCTTCACTCCATGTGGAAGTCGTACCCACTTACATCGGAACAATGGAACTTGGTATATTCCGTAATCGAGCTCCCAAATTTCTTCGATCATCCCATAGTAGGAGTTCATTGCGGTTGGGGAGACTGTTTTCGCAAGTGATGATCATCAGAGAAAGCATTTATACTCACACCACTGTTTTGGACGATTACTCTTGGCATCTTGACTCTCGATGTAAAAGGTGTAACCATTAATATCGTACCTCGCCATGTCTCAGACATTAAATCTTGGTCCGTCACCAACCATTTTACATTCTCACTAAAGGAGACCTTCGCTTTTCTTTGAACCATGTGAGGAATCGATCATTGTGTTTTGTGCGATGGAAAGCTCATCCATTTGTGGATTCTCTTCCGTAATATCAACTTATGCTTTCGATGTATGGACGAACCTGCGCTTATTCTCGCAAGATCGTGAAATCGCCTTGCAATACATATCAAACCTCGGACTCATTAGTTTGGACCCAACGGTTCCTTTACCAAAAAGTCTGCCCTCATGACGAGATACAGAACACCGATTGCTTGTCTTTTACCCGTAGTCCACGCAAAACTCAATAACCTCTTCATCCCCATAACCTTCAACAATACTACCCTCGAAGCCAACCGATTCCTCACGTCACGACTTTAATATACCCATGTACCTCTCGAACGGATACATGTAACGAGGAAAGCGGGTCCACATATCTTAATCTCTCGACAAGGTGAACAACAAGGTGGACCATTACGCCAAATAACGACGGTGGGAAATGCATCTCAAGGTGACACAGAGTGCGCACCACCTCACTCTGTAAGTTGTCTAGTACATCGGGTCAATAACTTGCGCAGAGATCGCATTGAAGAAATAACACAACTTTGTGATTGCCAACCCGACATCCTCCGGGAGAATATTTCGGATTGCAACGGGAGCATTTGGGTCATCAAGACATGGCAGTCATGGAGTGCCCAACAACTTCAAATTATCCATAGACACAAGCTTCCTAATGTTCGCGGAGTAGCCAGATGGAACTTTAATACTTTGGAGACATTTGCAGAGATCTTCTTTCTCCTTCTTGGACAGGTGTAGCATCTGGCGAGGATGTACGGACCTTTTCCATCCTCCTCTATCACCGCAAGTCTGGGCTCGATTCCCATGTAGGCCATGTCGCGACGAGCATTGACACCATCTTTGGTCTTCCTGTATGTTCAAGAAGATGCCAACCAAGTTGTCGCAGACATTCTTCTCAACATGCATGACATCAATACAATGCCGACATCTAACTCCTTCCGAAGCAGTAAGTCCCGAATATTGACCTCTTCTTCCAAATGGTCCTAGGACTAACAGATTTACTCTTTTTGTCAGATCAACATCGATATCCTCTACACGTGAATATACTTGGCTTCCACTCATAGGTTGCGGTGCGACGGACTTCCCTCTTCCCATCAAATTTGTCATCCATCTTACGGTATCGATGACTTTGAGGTAGAAACCTACTGTGACCCATATATACAGCTTTTCTTGGAATTGGCGACCATAGACTCTCAGTCTCCTCTTCACAAATAGGACACGCTTTGGCTCTTTCAGATCAGAACTCGCCAAATTACCAAGGGCCGGAAATCATTTATGGTGCAAAATACCATAGTCCGTAGGGTGAAATGCTCTCTTTGTACGCATCCCACACGGCGACCCCTCATTCCACAATTTTACCAAATCCTCGATCAATGGTGCAAGGTACACATCAATATCATTTCCTATTGTTTGGGTCCCGAGATTAGTAATGACATCATGATATACTTTCGCTCATGCATGACCAAGGAGGAGGTTGTAGATACACAATGAATCGGCAGTCTTTGATTTAGTGCTCATGTTACCAAACGGATTCATTCCGTCGGTACTCAACCCAAATCTTATGTTCCTCATTTCGCACCAAACTCCTCATGTTTCCAATCGATGTTTCTCCATTGAGCCGAATCGGCGAGGTGTCTCGACTTGCCATCTTCCTTTCGAGACTCGTAATGCCAACGCAACAATTTTGCCTCTCTCGGTTGCAAACAACCGCTCGAGACGGGAATGATGGGCAAGTACCACAATACCTTGGCGGTGCACCTTTAGTGACCTCTTCACCGTCGTTGTTCGGCTCTTCGCTTCTTGTCGTTACGCTTCTTCTTTTGTTTGTACAGGCACACCATAAAGCCGGACAAACGTCACTCTCGAGCAAGCGTTAAGTACAAGATGCAATCATTCGGACATGCATGTATCCTTTCTATTTCCATTCCCATGGGACATAGTAGCTTCTTCGCTTCATAAATGCTTGTTGGCAACTCGCTTCCCTCAAGCAGATCCGATAGAAGAACTAGTAGTGCATTGAAACTTGTATCTGCTCAACGGTGTTTTGCCTTGATTCTCAACAATGCAAGGACCGAACCCAACTGGTGTATTCCACTTTGCAACTTTGTGAGCAGGGTTTGGCATCGTCTTCTATCAAGCTTTTAAACTTTTCAAACTCTCTTTCCGTGTAATTACCTCCACATCCCGCAACATTTGCTCCAAATTATCCTCCTCAAACATATCAGGCTGCAACTCGTCATCCGGTTCCACCATATCTTCGTTGCATGTCGGAAGGATACTACCTGCCTCCTCGTGATGGATCCAACATGTGTAATTCCTCACGAAGCCACATCGAATCAGGTGGTCCTCAATTTGAGATGAGTTGTTAAATCTCCTCGATTCGTGCAATCAATGCAAGGACAATATATGAAGTTTACACCCTCCTCACCATGTCGATCTTCGCAATTTTTTGAACTCCTTAACACCCTCTCAAATTCAGCACTCACACGGCTTTTCCGATACATCCATTCCTCACGGTCCATCTGCAATTAAATTTTCGCACAATAAATTAAGGAAAAATCGAGCGACAACTAGCTATAGCTATTTTAAATATTGAGACATCATTTCAATTAATATTACCTTTGCAAAATAGTGGACGAGGTTCCAAGATATATAAATGTACTCCGATCGATACCTAACTTCTTCCCCGGTTTAAAGCTTCCAATTCCTACATAAGAGACATAAATTTTAACATCAACAATGATATCAAATAATCTAATTATATAGCTAGTGCAAGAGCTTGCAAATCTTTCTACTACAACTAAACAAAACAAGGGTACCAACGATGACTCCTAATCTCTAAATAGGTTAGGTCCTAATCCCATTCGAGGATATATGGTTCGGGCAAGTTCCTAAGCCGTTGTACAACTCCAGAGAAAATTTGGCAAGATCTCTCACTGTTCTCCGGATACACGCCTCGACAACAGTCAAGAGGGTGTGTATCCGAGAACACCAGAGAGACGCTACCAAATCTACTCAAGTTGTACAACACAGCCTCAGAACTTGCTCGAACTCCTATATCCTCGAACTATCAAAAACGTGGACAATTCGAGATCGTCAGCTTATAAATATGCCCTTTCGTCAAAGATATTTATAAATAAGCACCTCGAACGGGAGACGAGGTTACGCCGCCTAAACTCTAATAAGATTACTACTTGATAGCAATAATAATTCCATATAAGCAGAGATTGCACTACAAAAATTAAATAGATATGTGCTTGTCAAATAAAGAGTGTGAAATCTGAAAGCACGTACACAATTCCAAAGGCAACCTAAACTTTATTGACGACATATCGAAATTACCAAAGGCAAAATTGAAGGGTTTAAAGAATTGCTAATCACATTTTGAAGAAAACCACAAAAGCAGGCAAAAAGCAGGGAATCTCCTCAAGATAGGGTTTCAATTTTGCCCTCTTAATACCCACCCATGAGGACTTCAAATTTTCTTACCCAAGTATTGCTTCCAACCACACAATATGAGCTATTTTATCGGTGGTGGCGGAGAAATCTCCTCTGAGCAACAACAGAGAAGAGTTCGGTCGAAAGTGGTATATATAACCTAGCGAGGCACATCGAATCGGTTCTTTTCAAAGCGATAGTGATGTGCACGACCATCACTATTCGACAAGCACGAGCACATCGAGAATCGGTTCTTTTCAACAAGCGATAGTGATGTGCACGGTCATCACTATCGCTTCTATAAAAGAACCGATAGTGATAACCATATGCACATCGAATCGGTTCTCTTCTAAAAGTGATAGTGATGTGCACGGTCATCACTATCACTTCTATGAAAGAACCGATAGTGATGACCGCACATCACTATCACTTTTAGTAGAGAACCGATTCGGATGTATCTGAGCTACATCACAATCACTTATAATCTCGTAACCGATAGTGATTATTACCAACACCCTCCGGGTTACTTATCACAATCGTTTTTTTCGAAAAACTTAAGAACCGACACAGATACAGTGATAGTGATGTGTCGTTCTGTAGTAGTGCTATAAACTAAGTCAACAATTGGTATCAGAGCTTAGATAATGTGCAAGAGCAACCGCGCAATGCCGATAACATGGCGTCCGGCAAGGCCACTGGGCGCGGCAGTAGTACGAGTGCATCAAGGTCTCCGAGGTCTCCGCAATGTATCTGTACAAGACGTCCTGCAACCTTGTTGGCATGGTGCGTGTGTAGTGTGTGCGGTGATGATGACAGGAGCGAAGCTAAAACGGTATCACGGTCCAAGTATTGCTATGATGGTGGATAGTCTTGAAGACAATATTGCGTGATGTAGTTTGCCGCGACCGTTCTTTTGTCTTTTCTGGTGTGTGTGTGTGTGTGTTTGGCTGTGTACACCCTAGCTGTGTAGAGGCCAGGAGTCTTCTTAATATAATTGTATCACCTTAATGTAATTTACTAAGATTAATAAAAACTTCCTTTATCGAAAAAAATCTGTGGGGCGCTTGCGGAGGCGACGCACAGGGTGTTCGTGTGAAGTGGAGGCCCCCGAATCGGTTTGTGGCCACATCCTGTGTAAGTGCATGTAGTTGATTTCATGCATGGTCAAGTTTGTTAATTAGTTGAGTTAGTAGTGCCGAGTTATGTGCATGTGTTCATGGCTTCATGCTGGCTGGTTGTGTTTGTAGATAGCATTAGATGTCTGTTGATACATGTATGTAGAGGAAGTCCATGCATGTTGCATCTGTGTGTGCATGAGTTCTTGTAGTGTGTGTTTAAGTGCACACGTGTGTAAGTTCTGATCCGAGTGCCCGATAGTCATCGAGTCGTGTCATCAGTGAAGGACAATTGGAGTTGAGGTATGTGTGTAAGCTTTGATCCGAGTCTACGTTGCCGTTAATTTAGGGTCTGTTTGGTAGAACTCTAGAATCTGATTCTCCAGCTCTAGCTTCTGATTTTCTATGGAATCGATTTTCCGGTGAAAGTGATTCTTGTTTGAGAAATAGTTATGAACTTAGCGAGAAGGTTCATAACTGGGAGGTTGTGAATCAGGTGGAAAGCAGGTTTTTTTGGCTTCCAAGCTACAAGTCAAAAAATATGAATCACTTCTTCGGATTCCTATGTGAAGCTGGTTGATTTTTTTTCTTATTTGGTAGAGCTCTCAGCTTCTCATGAGGAAGCTAAAGCTGGGAGCTCTGCCAAACGCACCCTTACATCACCGGTGAAAAGACAATTGAAGCTGCAGCCATTGGTTAGGTGTGTCATCAGCGCTGAAGATATGAATGTTGTCGGTAAGTTGTGTCACTGGCATCATGGTCAGTAAGAAGAAGGCGGAGCTCCTTAGACTATCACCGTGTTTCCTTCCTGAATTCCTTCCCACTCTCGACGGAATCCTTCCTGATTCCCATCCTTCCCAAAGATACATCTCCAACAAAGATCCCTTCCGATTCCCTTCCCATCCATTCATTCATATTTTAAGCATATACTTTAACCGCCAAAGTTTGTACCGTATTTTATACGAGAGTGTATTTGACTTGTTTATGATGTATTCCGTACATTTTTCGAACGAAATAAATGTTTTTGTAGTAGATGCGGTCGCGTAATATAAAAAAAAGTTATTTCCATTTTTGTTGAAAAAATAGTATATACATAATTTTAATGTGTTGCTTACTGGACAAAAAAGTAGCATGTACAGAGGTTCCTTGTCTTGGAAGGAGTCACTACTTAAGACTCTTCAGCTTGTCCTCGAAGGAGTCACAATTGCACGTAATCGCTTGTCTCCGCAATGAGTCATCATAATGGGCACACAGATGGCTTGTCCTGCAATGAGCTGTCACTTGCCCCAGTTCCTTCCATGAGAAGCTACCTCCAACATCCTCCATAAATTGGGTGGCAGGGTGAAGAGATACCATCAACACAACATTGGTTTTGAAGGAGGTTGTGTGTAGTTCTGACTTCATTTCATTTGAGAGGTAGCAACAAGCATGAGTTGGTTTCGTGGAGGTCCGAGCATTCTCGGCGTGCTCGTCAACTTATGCTGCTGGAGGAGGAAGAGGACGATGTGCTTGTGCGCATTTGCATTGAGGAGGAGGAGGCAGCAGCACAACAGAGCGTCCCACGGTGGGGGGGGGGCTCAGTCCCTGGCTGAGCGGTGGTGAACCAAGGACACCTCGAGGGTGCGGAGAGGCTATACAACGACTACTTTTCCGACACGCCTGTGTACGGTCACGAACTCTTCAGGCGTAGGTATGTGAGAGTTCGTGGTTTTCGGCTATGACCCCTGTTATTTTACTAATTTGTGCTATGGTCTTCCAGGTTCCGGATGAGTAGAAAACTGTTCGTCAAGATTGCAAGTGCCGTCGAGGCCCGTGACGAATGGTTCCAACAGAAGAGAGATGCTGCCGGAAGGCTCGGCTTATCTGCTCTTCAAAAGATGACCGCTGCAATCCGTCAGTTAGTGTACGGTACCTCTGCCGATGCTCTTGATTTAGTATGTCCGAGATAGGAGCCAAGATCGCCGTTGAGGCCCTAAAGAGGTTTGTTAGTGCAGTAGTCAATATATACAAAGATGAGTACCTCCGAGCCCCTACTCAGGCAGACATAGATCGTCTGCTTGCCGTCGGGGCGATGCGAGGATTTCCGGGAATGCTGGGAAGCATTGACTGTATGCACTGGGTATGGAAGAATTGCCCGAAGGCACTGCAAGGCCAATTTACAGGGCATATTCGCAAACCCACAGTAGTTTTGGAGGCCGTGGCCTCATACGATCTTTGGATCTGGCATGCCTTCTTCGGTATGCCAGGTAGCTCCATTGGCATTATCTTCACAGTACTTAACAATTTTCGCCCAATAGCTCGCTGCAGATCGATCTGTCCCCACAATAGAGTCTTGGCTAACATTAAGCCATGCATGAGTGTGTGTCTTCCTCCTCGCTTCCAGCTTTTCCTCGCGATCTTGTTTATGGACTTCTTATTCTTACCCTTTTGTGAGGTCCTCTCCCGTGGAGGAATCACCCCAGCCGGGTGAGAATGTCGGAATCGGGGACTCGGACAATGGATCCATACCGCCAGGATAACTGTAGTCCATGTTATGACCTCCATCATTGAGCATACTCTGCACAAACGGATCCATGATATCCCTGTTGTCACATTCCGGCACAAACATTAGAAATATTAGTACACACCACACAAAACATAAGACATGGCAAGTTGTCAAATTCCACCATAACATTAGATAACAGTATACAGGACACAGAACATTACACATGGCAATTTGTGACAGTCCATCATAACATTACATAGTACTACGGAGCACAGAAAACATTAAACATGGCAAGTTCTGACATTCCACCATAATTGTAAAGACACACCGTGATAGCTAACATCTACCACACGTATTAGCGGCTGGGATGGCCCGAGCGGTCCGACTCCCATCCATCGGACTCGAATCCCTCGGAGCTAGACCCATCACAGCCGGTCTCATAAGGCACCGGGGGTTCGACATAGTCTGCAGGGAGAATGTCATCAGGGTCGACGTCCTTCGAAGGATCATCATCCCCCTCATGGCCTGCATTATCCATTATGTGCTGCTGCCACAACTTCTGTAGCTTGGAGGCTCAGTTCGTCCAAGGAAGCAGTGATGGCATCCACAGCGAGTAGTGCATAGTTGAGGTCGATGGAATGGCAACACTGTGCCGGGCTGAAACTCTCATTGACTATCTTCCTAAGAGCTTCGACCTCCAGCTCAACTTTTTCTTTCATGCTTCAGAGACATGCTAGGAGTGTTTGTTGATCCATCTACAGAAAATAGTATATGTTTTGCTGCCTACAATTACTGCACATCCATGCGATTCAGTAACTTACGAAGCATTCATGTAAAAAGCAGTAACAAATGGACAGGAGCAGCACCAGCAGTTCGGCAACAATACACACGAGCAGCAGCAGGTCGGCAACAACAGCCAGCAGCACTTCGGCAAACACTAGACAGCAGCAGGAGCAGCACCAGTGGCAACAGCAGTTCGGCAACAATACACAGGAGCATGACCAATTCGGCACCAACAGACAGCACAAGCAGCAGCAACAATATACAGCAGCAGCAGCAGTTCAGGAAGGAGTGTACGTTTAGAATTTATTTGTAATATGTCGTTACTTATCCGTTTCTAATTAATTAGGCTCAGCTTGTATAATTGGAAGTCAAACTCTATAATTATGTCTTTCTCTGTAGGTAGCCGGCTATTGTTGAGAGAAGGGAATCATTTTCTAAAAACCATCCAAATAGCAGAGCAGTGTGCACAGTCAAAAATATATACAGATCACTCATTTATTAAACTGCCAGCGGTGGGTACTAGAAGTGAAAACCGATTGATATGGCTAAACACGAGGTAAATCGTTCAGAGGTAAATAAAACAGCTCATTATCCTGGAACAGCACATTAACCCAGTAAGGTCAAACTAGAACAGCTCGTTAACCTAGAACAGCCGATGAACCTAAAACAGCTCATTAACCCAGTAAGGTAAAAATAAAACAGCTCATTAACTAATTGAAACCCTGGAGCATGGAAATGGCAAAATCTTACAGGTAAATTTCGAAACTTCACTATTTGTTACATCCTCCATAATTGTAACAACTGCTGTATTTGCTCTTTCGTATAGCAAATTAAATCTGACAATTTCGTATAGCAAATTAAATCTGACAACTTCTTATAGGTAAAGTAGAGATCATTGCTGTAAACACCAGAAGTCCTCAATTTCTCATAGCAAAATGTGACAACTTCATTATATATCAAACTTATCGCCAAATCTGAAATGTAGTAAAAAGTAATGACAGAAGTTTTTCGCGCTACAAGAATGTGCTGAATCGATGTAAATGTACGAAAGTTCATTAACATTGAATCTTGGTACATATATGAAACTTCATTCACATCCAAATTTAATTAACATTGTTCATGCATGAGCAATTGAGCTGAGTCAGTGAAATGTCCTAAACTGGAAATCATGGTGAACTACAATAGATTAAATTCATCAGACAAAACTGGAAATCATGGTGAACAACCACCTTTCACTACTGCCCTAGATGATGCTGCTCCGACACTCATATGAAAGCTAAACCAGCTAATGCACAGATCGGAGCATTTGGGAAAACCAGGTAATCCAACACTCATATGAAATCATTCATCACAGATCGGAGCAGACCGCACTGACATACGGTGAAATTAGGGGGCAATCAAGCAACTCATTCATCACATATCTGCACCGAAAACCCTAAACCAGCTAATCCACCCCAGAACGGAGCAGCACCGTGCACCATTCACCCGAAAAGCACAACGCCGAACTCCCTAAAGCAGTATCGCCATCGCACATTGAACAAAAAACTGGGGGGAATCTGGGGAAAATTTCTTGCCTCGCCTGGACGCGCAAGGGGCCTCCGTCCACACCGGAGAAGATGCCCAGTTCCTCCCTCAGGAACCACCGCCGTTGCCTGCTTCGCCTTCCGCCGCCCGTTGCCGTCGCCGAGCTCACAGCTGTCGCCCGGTTCAGCGCCCGCTCATGAACTCTTCCTAAGCGGCCACAGCGCCGAGGCTCAACGGCTCGTCGACTGGATGGGAGAGGAGAGAGGGTCTCGACCGATCAGGATTCTCTCTCTTCACCGATCCGCGCAGGACCTCGGAGGGGATGCCGCTGGAGACCTGTTCACGTTCCCGTCGAGCTCTTTTTCCCATCGTGAAGGGACGGGAACCGGGACGGGAGACCGCTGGTGATAGTCTTAGAGATATGTGAGGAGATCAGACTTCAACTTGTGAAGAGGTGACAACAAGATTAGGAGAGAGATTGTTGAAAATAATCTTGTTGTATTAGTGTTTGCATGTAGCTGCATGGTAATAGCTAGGAGTGTATGTGTTTGAGTCCTAGGTGCAGTAGATGTGTTAAAGGACCAGTCAATTCATGCAATAGTTGATATAGCATGTTGTATGTGGTGGACCGGATCCTATGGATCATGGCACGTGTGTAGGAGGGTTAATAGAGTTATGCATGCGTATAGTAGTGGTGTCAAGGTTAGTGGCATGAAAATAGGAGTCGAGTTAGTGGCGTGAGTTAGCTTCCTGCTGTATTATTTAAGTACGTACATTGTATGCAGTTTGTTTTGGGGCGTGGGTGAATAAAAGAAGAAAAAAACTAGAAAAGCATAGTTGAGTTACTGCATTTTCATTAAGTTATGTGTGTTTTTTACCTATCACACGTTGTCTTTATATTAGATGTGTCTATAAGAAAGCGTGTGTATCGATCCTATGAGCTGGGCTAACACAACCGTGCTCCCCTGGTTGAGCACTATGGGCATGAAAGCAGGGCGATGGTTGACAAGCTATAGTGCCCTGCCGTGGTATGTTCAGTGTTGCAATCACCTTCTTGCTGTGGCATCGGTCTCCTATTGCGGTGTAGGACGTCGTATGTGATATATACTTTTGTGGTCAGAGAGAAAATATTTTTACAATTTTATTTATTCGGTGCTAGATTTGAAAAAAATAATATATAGTTTAGGAAGTCTTAAGGCTTCGCAATTACACAGGTAGCCTCCTGCAATATTGGCGTAGCCCGTACAACTGCGCCCCATAGCCGCAGCGAGAGTCCGAGAGATCCATAGGAAAAAAAAAGGCTTCAGATAACACAAGCGGTAGTCGCATCGCATCGAAACCACACGGCGACAAAACGAAAACGATTCCCCTCGGACAGCGGCTTTGCATGAGAGCAGCCAAATCCAATCTTTGTTAAGTCCTGCACGACTGGCCGTGAGCCAACCGTTCTAATCCAACTGTTTCTCTCTCTTCCTCCTCTTATCCCATATCTTTGATCTGATAGAGAGCGACAGGTTTTATGAACAAGGAAGCTAGGGTATTCTGATTCTCCACAAGGACAATTTTTTTGTAAAATAAAAAGAGAACTTACAAGGGCAAGTTGGATCAGGCACATGAGGACAACCGGGTGAAATTTTGCTTGTCCCTCCGATGTCGGTTCATCCGAGAGCAGCGCCGGGCTGGCAGTAGATTCTTCGTGATGGCGCATAGCCAAACAAGAGGAACCTTTCCTCTGCGATGTTAGACTCTCTCTGGAGCAAGGCTGCATGATGGATCGACAAAGTTGATTAAATAGAACAAATGTCGCCGGGGCAAAAGAAGAAAAAAAAAATCTAGTCGTTTGACTACAAGCCTGGCACCGCATGGTGCATGGTTATACGGCCTTGGCAATGGTTGGTACCTGGTGCAGTGGTGCAGAGTGCTGAGCTGAACAGAGTTATTCCAGTGGAGAAATGATCAAATGAGCTCAGGAGTCTCTTCTGTTTGCTTGCAGTGTAAATTAACCCACGTGTCGGGGACACAGACGAAAAAAAAGACTGTCCGTTTTTAATATCACCCTGTCTGCCCATTTGGCCAATCTTGTGATGGATCCAGGCAGAGAGTACTGGTAAAGCTAGGGTGAATGCTTATGAACTGGACACTGAACTGAATTTATTTTGCCGAGCTGAGCACCAGCAAGCCGATGAATGAATCGGCACCCGGGCACTGTATCGCTCGATGTTTTCTTCAATACGCGCATTGACGCGAGTAGGAGTGTAGGACCCGATCGAGGGCCGGGAAGATTTGGCTAGATGCATCGCTCTGATTGGATGATTGGAGTGGTTAGACCAACTCCAACGGGTTCCCTTCCCGACTCCCGTTCCCGTCGCGAGGAGAAAGCGAGGCGTCCCAGCGAAAAACAGCCGCTCCAACGGGTTCCTTCCGTGCAGGCGCTTCGCGGCGGAGAGGGCGAGAGTCCTTCCCGCAGAACCTCTCTCCTTTCCGCTCCACCTCTCCGCATCTCGGAGCACCAAGCGGCTGCGGGTTCGTGCGCGCGAAGTCGGATCCGTGGAGCATTCGTGCGTGAGGGGAAGACTCAAGTTCGGAGCAGAAGAAGCGGCGGCGCAGCTCGGAGCACCAACGATGATGAGGTGAGCGGCGTGGACGGCACCAGGTAGTCCCCTTCGACCGCCCCCAAATACATTGTGGTATTTGCGCTCGATTAGGGTTTCTCACGATCAGATGGGTCTCGATTTGGGTGCATCTAGAGAAGATACTTGCACTAGGGTTTCGATTTGGTTGTTGTACACATGGGTCGAAGCGCTGATTTGGGCGATGTTGCATTAGGGTTTCGATTTGGTTGTTCGATTTGTTAGGGTATGGTATCGATTTGGTGCGGATGGGGATATGCGGCTGTTGATCTTGTGAATGGGGACATGGGGATATGCGGCTGTCGATTTGGTGCGGATTACGGTCTCGATTTGGTCATGTTGTGTCTGCAATTTGGGAACAAATCTTCTGAAATAATCTATGTGATCTAGGAAGTATGCTGGTGGTTTGTGCAGTATTCGTTCAATTGATGTGCAGTTCTGTTCCAGTGATTTTATACCTTAAGCTCATAATTTAATTTAGCTATTCATAATTTTGAAGTCAGCTAAGCATATATGGTGCGGTACTGTTAAACATGATAACTCCTGTTCTAAGCCAATTTAAGCAGATCTGTGGTTCACATAGTTAATATAGGTTTCTTTGACCATTTAGATGATTTGCAGTTCTTTTGAACAGCAAAGAGTGTTGTTCTGTTGTAAGTTCAATTTGATATTGCATTTGGTCCTTGCTGGCTGGCTGAGATTGGTATTGCTCGATGATGATAATGGGTGTGAATTTGATAAGAACATTTATCTCTATGTTTTAGGCCTTGAAATGTAGACTTGAATACTTGAAAGAATTGATTCTTCAGCTGTTTAGTCCATGCCTGCTTGATAACCTGCCATTATTACTTGTTCATTGTCTGTCAGCACTTGTTTTTTAATTAGTTCTATGCTTACTGATGCTATTAGATTCAGTCACTGATTGCACTGATTCCTACTCAGTCCTGACTGTCTTGTATCTGCTCTGATTACTATACGTTCTGAATTAATCTGTAACAGGTTGGATTCCTGTTCAATCTTGTTTGGTCAGTATTTGAGTAATCTGAATAGATAACTAATTTAATTCAATACATGCTGTTGCTATGATTAAATCTGACTTAAGGAGTCTATGATAGTAGTGATTGAAAATATTCTAATAGCAGTGCTTGAGTGTTGAACTGTTTTGCCATTTCTTGTTAATTGAGAAAACTGTGTGCTGTTTTCGATTAACAAAGAATCAATACTGGTTATAATCTGGACTGTGCATATTCTTGACAGTAAAATTCTTTAATGTGCATTTTAAGGTGGTAAGAGTTCAAGGCCTAATTCATTGAATAAATTGTTAGCCCATTTGTGATTAAAATTGGAGATCTAATCTTCACTTTTCCCAATTTCTGAGAGCAACATATTCATTAAAACCAATCTTCTGGTAAGTAAGATGATGGGCATAATTCATATAGTAGAACTTGAGTGCAAGTTTTATGGTTCTACTACTCGTTCTGTATGTACGCTTTGTGCATCTGCATTCTTTGGCAAGCTGAATTTGTGACTCAACTGTGCAAGACTTCAAAGCTCAGATGGCCTTCTTCTAGTACAATCAAATTTGTACTACTACGACATATGCATGTTGTGGTTTTTTAGATGGAGGCGCAGAACCTACGAGTCGTCATCTCGAAGCTCCGAGGGATGATGGAGGACAAGGCGGAGGAACTCATGAAGGTCGTTCGAGATAACTTGAGCGACAGTGATGCTAGATGGGCCATAAACATGAATATGGCACTTCTGCAGGTTGAGGCCATAGCCGACAGCCTGAAACAGATGTGTTTGGACACGGTACAATTTGAAAGTGCACCTCCTAGCACTCCTGTTGATGAGAATCCAGAGGAGGACGTCGATCCGAATGACGTAGTACCTTGGGACTACGAAAGCCCCAAGTGCTCCCCACTTAGCGATTTGTCCATCGAGTCCGATCGTTCAGGGCACCTTTGCTAGGTCTTAAGTTAAGACGCTATTTCCGTGTGTTGTACTTAAATTCGAACCCTGTGTTTTGCAAGTTGTACTGCATTGTTAATTTCGAACCTTATCAATGATCATCGTGATGTATGTTTCACCATGGTGTACAAGTTTGAGTTGTCAATATTGACTTGCCTTACATGTTATGCTTCCAATGGTTTAGTGATATAAACATATTACCGTACATCTATCATCTCCGCATATTTGACCTACTCCTAATTAGCTTTGTTGGGGGTGTAATTGTTCAGGGAGGAGGAAATGGACCCTTTCTACGAGAACTTCCTGCATGATGACTCCAGTCAGATCCGGTGGTCATCCACACCTAATGCTGGAATTCACACAAACGAGGGTTCACAGGTCGGAGTTGGCATTTCTCCCTCTCCACCAACCTTCATTCCAGGGATTGGGCCATCTAGCGATGGTGACCCCAGTCGGTCCTCACGAAGCAACAAGGGCAAGAAGCCATCCAGCAAGACTAAGAGGACCAAATGGACTGCAGAGGAGGATGAGGTACTTGTCTCAGTTTGGTTGAATGTTAGCCAAGACCCCATTGTTGGGAAGGACCAATCCTCTGATAGCTACTAGAGTAGAATTGCCGAGTATTTCAATACTAATAAGAAAGATCACGTGAAGGAGAGGTCCACCAAGGGAATGGTTAACCGATGGGCATTGATCAACGAGTGTGTGAGCAAGTATGCTGGGTTTCTGAGTCAGACTGATGGTTTACATGCAAGTGGTACCACTGAGCGTGACAGGGTATGGATCGTTTACCGTCGTTAATTTCTATATTATGTCATTCCATTATAGTTTACGAAGATATTGGACATTTGTCTAATACTATTAATTCTATGTGCAGAGACAAGTCCTGTAAGTATTTTCATACTTCTGTGCTCAGTTCTATTCAGTGAATGCAAAAGGGGCCAGTCAACTTTTTGGCTTGGGGACCTTGCATATTGGCATAAGTGTTCAGTGAGGATTTGTGGGCTGGAATAGACGATTTGTGACAATAAACTTGACAATATGTGATATATATACATTGTGATATACTTGGTTAGTTTAATTGTCATTCACTCTGATATGCTCATTCAGGAATTTGCTTTTGTCATTTGCTAGTTCCTGCTTATTACTGGTAATTTGACCTGCTACATTGTTGTCGATTGCTTAGTCTCTGTTCAAGTAAATGTCCATTCAAATGAATGTTCGAAGAGATCGAGAGAACTAACTTATGTCCGATGAAGATCTAGTTGATTTGAACCATGCATATTTGATAGACAATTGATGAAATTAACCGGGGAAGTATTAAACTGTAATTGTGGTAAGATTGTCACAAATCTGTCTGTTTCTCATCTATTGTGGTGAGGAGGGCCTATTAAGGCAATCTGACATCTGAGAACACTCAAATAAGCTTGATATTTATTCTACAGCATGCATATATCCAATTGGATTAATGTCTTCTACATTTTTTGTTTGCTTCCCATGATTTTCTCACTGAGTAATCCTATATGGCCTGGCATACTTGTTTTAGGCCAAATGGAAAGCTGAATTGCAGAAGGCGCTAGGTTTACCTATAAGGCCTGATGTACCTCTGGTTACATACCAATTCCTAAGAATATTTTTCTTACTTTTATGGCCGATTAATTTATTACCTTCATTCATAGATTGGTGGTGTTTGTGGCTTGGTAATTTGAGATAGAAGTGGGTAAGTTCTTTTAGTACTCTTGAACTTCTCAGGAGAAACAAAGAAGTTCTCTTTATCACTGTTTTAACTGTGGTCTATGAATTTCCAGACTGCATTACCTGTCAGGCCAGCCACAAAGGCAGAGCACATGAGTTTCATGCTTGCACAAAATAAGCTGTGGAGACCACATTGATTTAATCATATTGTTTGGCATTGAATTTAACCTAACTTCGGAACCTGAGTGTCTTGTGTCCTGTAGGAACCTGAGTTTCATGCTTGCACAAAATAAGCTGTCGACATTTGTACTGATGTCTTGTGTCCTGTAGGAACCTGAGTTTTTTCCCAATAGGCAATGCAAAATTGTTAGACTGATGGGAAGCAGATTGGCTACTTAGGAATTGTCCATGCTGTGGTACTTCTTTTTTGTCATATTCCAGAACAGTATGCCACTTGAGGAAAGAAATAATGACAGAAAATGCATGTAGATTGAAGCATTACAAAATGGATTGTCAACTTAAATAATATATATGTTATTTTGTACATATTCTTGTGCATATTAGATCATATGAAACATATAATTTAACCTATTATGTTTTACGTGCAGGTGCTAAGGAAATTTGGTATATGTGTTAACCATCAGAGCACTCTGGAGAATTTGTTTTCATTTAACTGTTTCCTCTTTTTGTAGTTCATACTATGTCAAATATGGACCAATTTTCAACTCATGGTTCTCAAACTGGTTTGTAATTTGTTTTCATGAGTTATGACTGATATACACTCATTGAATCGTACAGGGAATTTTACCAAATGGTCAGAAAGATAGTGATCTATCCCATAGAAGCACTACTCATTAATTTTTCTTTCATTGAAGCACCTTGAAGGTAGTGGTCAGGGAAGACAAAAAATTGTTGATTGTCCTTTTTCCAGATGGCCGTGACGGTCGTGCTTTCACCTTGAAGGTATATATTTTCCCCTTCACCTTAAACAGTTCGACCAGCTTGATAAAATGCACGCCTTATGATTTTGATTTATGTCTTGTAATGCTTCTTCGAAATTTAAATAAAAGTACCTGTTATTCTTTGCACAGGAAGAAACATCTGAAGATTTATTTGAGTGGAAAAGAGCATTGGAAGAAGCTCTTGCACAGGCTCCAAATGCAGCTCTTGTCATGGGACATAATGGGATATTTCGTAATGACACAACAGATGCATATGAACTTATGAAGGAGCTGTTCGATTTGTTGGTTCCTCTACACTATGTTATGACATTTTATTCACGATGAACTTAATATCCTTTTGCCCTTTTTTCATACCTTTCCTCCGTTGCCTGCAGGGAGAGAGAAGAGACCTACCAGATCATTAGTTGTTGGGAGGCCAATTCTTGTCGCACTGGAAGATATTGATGGCAGCCCTTCGTTTGCAGAAAAAACCTTGTGTTTTCTTGAGAAATATGGTAAGGCGGAACTGGCTGCACTTTACCATTTGGTATGCAATATGCTAGCACCAATCTAAATATTTTCTTGCAGGGATAAAGGTAGAGGGAATTTTGCGTCAAGCTGCAGATGTGGAGGAGGTTGACAGAACAATGCAAGAATATGAGCAAGGTTTACGGCTGTTACCTAGTTCATATTTGGAATAGTGTCATTTAATTGGTGGTGTTTGTGGTTTGGTAATTTTTGTGACATTGTACCTATAATTAAATTAGTGCACCTGTTTCTGTTTTATTCCAGGAAGGTCATTAATTTTTCTTTCATTGTTCTTGAGCAGTTTGTTTGATTGACTTTATGACGTGAATTATCTTCTTTATTCCGAGGTTTATTTTTGCAATTTCAGTAAAATGTATTAATAAAAAAATCCTACGAGAATTTATCTTCTTTATTCCGAGGTTTATTTTTCCAATTTAAAAAAATGTATTAATAAAAAATCCTACGAGAATTTTTCTTCTTTATTTCGAGGTTTATTTTTCCAGTTTCAATAAAAATGCATTACTAAAAAAATCATACGTTGCTTGTTTAAATATTTGGTAGTTAGAAGAGGATGATGAAATATGTATTTTTAATGTGGAAAGGGAATGGAGAAGAGAATGTTGTTAGAGTGTTTTTCTAGGAAAGGAATGAAAACTAAAAAGGGATTCTCTTCAGGGTGAGAAAGGGAATAAAATGAAGGGAAACTGTTAGAGTTGATCTTATCATGTAGGGACTGGGGAGGGAGACAGAGGTGGAAGAAACCAGAAGTGCTGCGATCCGCACGGACACTACAAAGCTGTGCGTCCCTGCGCTCGATTCCAATTCAATTCGCGCAGGCCAGTGCCAATGATGACCAACCATGGGCTCGCCTGGCTACTTCTCTCTCTTCTCTGGCTGTACTACTAGCCAGTAGCCAGTGCTCCTATTTTTGCCGGTTTTTTTTCCTCTCTATATACATTCGATGGATCCATCCATTTCACTCTGGTTGAGTTATGATGTGGCGTCCCCGCACGTATGGACGAGGGTTCAGGGCAGTCTCAATCTTCCACTTTAGCTAGTGTCTATAAAATTAATTACGCTGTCAACTAAACAAAAATTTGATGTGGCATAGGAATTAAAGGAGGAGAAGGAAAAACGAAAAAACTGTGTCTCATGCAAGAAACTGGATCGGCGCGAGTACCAAGACGCAAGAAACTAGCAAAATCTGCATTGGATGTTTCTGCGCGCTGACCAAAGTGTGTTTGTGGTGCATACATTGGTTTATTGATCTCTCCCCTCTAGACACTACTCATGAAAACCATGGGTTAGGAAACTACTCTAGACACTACTCATGTATTACCTTATTATTGATCTCTCTCCTCTAGACATTACTCATGAAAACCATAGATTTATTGATCTCTCTCCTCTAGACATTACTCTGGATACTACTTATGTATTACCTTATTATTTTCTCTCTTCTCTAGATACTATTTATAAAACTATATGGACATGCCAAGGACTGCGTGTCCAGCTAGCCTAGCTGTACACGCGCGACGAAAGATGGCGTCGGAGCCGAGAGTGACTGCAGGGCAGTGCAGTGCAGGGTCAGGGTCAGGCTTTGCTGTAGAAATCAGACATTGTATGCGGCCGTCCATGAGTAGTAGAGTACTGGAGTGCATGCCTCTCTAGCGCAGAATTCAATGTGTAAGCGGCATGGGTGGAAGGAATCCTATGTCTTACTCCCTCAGTTCATTTTTATAAGACGTATTTTAATTTTGTATAAGAACTAAGATTGTGTTGAAATTAAGAAAAGTACGAGAGAAAATGACTTAGATGTCCCTATTTAATTGTCTTGGAAGTTGAAATATACACTTTATGTGAGTGGTAATGAATAAATGCATATGTTTGAGAGAGAATAAATAGGGGTATAGAAGGAAAGACATCATTAAATCTACATGCAAGCCTTATATTTATAAACAAGATCATTCAAAAAATAAGCCTTATAAAAATGAACAGAGAGAGTAGTAGAAAGATTTTGATCATTGGTTAACTAAGGCTATTCCAACGGGGTTTTAAATAGGTTTTATTTTCATTAAATACTGGGATACATCAGTAAAACTGATAATTTGGTAAGCTAATTAAGAGAAGAGAGAGAAAAAGAGTTTTATGGAGATGAAAACCGTCTGTCACTGTTTCCAACGCGAATGAAACATCTGAAACTTGCACTGGAGGCAAAATCGTTTCATTTTCACTCACAACACCATCAAAGCAGTAAATGTTATTGATTGCCTATGAAACTGTGAAAATGAAACTGTGCATTGAGAGTCCTTATTTCATTCATCGGTCCACACCTGTTTAGATAACATGATATCTTTAGAAACTGTAGAATGAAACTTAGTATTGAGAATGACCTAACCGTAAGCGATATTATTTTCTCGAAGAAGAAAAAACGGAAAGCAGATTTGAAACAGACTAGAAAAATCCAATAAATGTCTTTGCCCTTGAGGGACGTGTTCCTTTTTAGCTGCATTGGCGCCTCATGCTATGCGTGATCACGGTATTGTTTCAGAAAAATCCCAGAATCCCGATCCAACATGGCGAAGAGAAAATGGCGCGGAGTTGCCAGCTTCGGCCGTTCCTCCTCCGATTTTCGATCCTGCGGGCACGCGGCCCCTCCCGCAATGGTCTCCTTTGCCCACTGGGTTCTTCCTCGCCATTTCCTTAGCTTCTAAAGGCATAGGTTAAGCGCCGTTTTTGCCCCAAAGATCTCGATCAACATACACACGTGATCAATTGCTTTGGCCATAAACCCATTTCACAACACACACACACAAATGTAAATGTAGTACTACTTCAGCTCGTGTCAAGGCTTGGCATGCCCTCACGTTTACCCCTCTGTTTCTCGTGCACACGATGACACGACGGACAAGCTCGCAACGGAGACCGAATGATCCATCCATCACAAGTCACAACGGGGGGCACGACGCGTCAGCAGCAACTGACAGGTGGGCCCGACCGCGGCGAAGTGCCATGCAGCCAGAAAGCTCCGCATAACGCAGCGCCACTAGGGCAGCAGGAGCAGCAGCTAGTAGCTAGTCGTAGTAGTGCTGTCGGTAACACGAGGCGGCCCTACGCTGCACAGTGACCTATTTACGCGCGCGTACTAGAGTCTAGAGCCCCACATGCAAGCTGTCCCCAACAACCTCCAGGTTGGCATCCTCCTCCCCTCTCTCTCTCTCCCTCCCTCGCGATCTATGAACAAGCGGTGTATCTGACTATGGGCGCCTGCAACTCCTTCGAGGCGACGGCGGTGGTGACGGGGGGCGCCGCGGAGGGGAGGCGACGGCAGCGAGGGTGGTGCTCGCGGACGGCGCGCTGCGGCGGTTCCCGGGGCACCCGGGCGTCGCAGGCGGTGAAGGCGGCGGGGGCGCGGGCGCCAGCTGCTTCATGTGCAGCGCCGACGGGCTGGAGCTCGGCGGGCTGTGGCGGCGGTGGCGCCGGACGAGGAGCTGCAGCCCGGGCAGCTGTACTTCGTGCTGCCAGCCGCGATGCGGCGGCGGCCGCTGCAGGCGGAGGAGATGGCAGCGCTAGCGATCCGAGCCAGCGCCGCGCTGGTGGGCGACCACGACGGCCCACTCGTGTTCCCGGAGGCGGCCGCCGGCGGCGGGGGAGCCGCCGGGGGGAGGAGCGGCGGGAAGGGGTGCCGGCGTTCGCGGAGGGACAGCAGCCGGGGGCGGGACTTCGTGCCGGATCTCGGCGCCATTACCGAGTAGCTAAGCTTGCCACCGACCGGCCGGCTCGCCGTCCGGAGAGGAGATCGCACCAAACGCGCGCGCGGCGGGAACAAAAAAGAACTCAAAGTGTAGTTACGTGCAAACTGATCAACCGGAGGCTTTGACTAATGCTAATCCTGTGTAGCTTCGCTGGCTGGCTGTAGGTACGCACGCAGTAGTGTATACACGTAGGACACGGGTACGTACATGCGGCTAGACCGCACGATTCTGATCCAAGGGCTGAAGGACGCCCAGGTCTCGTGTGTACGGCTGACTGGTGGGTCCCGCGTAATACTGATTATTGCCCTGCACTGTCGGGCCAATGACTCACTCGATGCATGGCTATCGCATTCCTGATGCGTACTTTGCTACGCACCAGTTGCTTGCTTTTCTCTTCTTGGCATCGATCCTGTTCCTAGCCTGGACAACAGATCGGCTGAACAGTTCTAGTGGCTCGATAGGGAAATTTTGAAATACAGTACAAATTACGGTCCGTAATTACAAATCGATACAATATGTTTGCGTATTTACAAAAAACCCAGTCAATTCTAAGCTATTTTGTCCAGGCTAGGAACAGGATCGATGCCAAGAAGAGATGCCAAGAACAGTATTTACAAAATCGGCCAAATGAGTGTATGAATTACCTTATCACTTAAGAATTTTATACTAGCAGGTTTTTGATGAACGACAAATTGCAAATAAAATATTTTTCTAGAATACAGTACTACATATCCTAAATATCATTTCTAAGCTATTTTGCATAAGATTTGCATTTAGACGAGTTATTCTACAGGCTGCCAAAAATGCTTCAATGTTTCTAATATTCGGAAAGCTTAACGCTTAGGGTTATTTTACTAGCGAGTTTTATATGCAAATCATAACATAATGATATTCTATTTTCACAATATAGTAGTATATACTTTGAGGAGTATTTCTAAATTGGTTTTATAACTTTGTGTTTTGACGAGTTATTTTATCTGTCGTTTTATGACATAAGGCTCTAGCAACATTATCATTTAGGGTGTTTGCTCTAACGAATTTTATATGACAAGCAAATCGTAATTGAGATGTTTTTCTATGCTTTGGTTGCCCATATACGGGGTATGTTTCGGACCATTTTCCCAAAATTTATGTTTAGTCGAATAGTTTTACAAGCCAAGAAAAGGCTTAAGTATTTTTGAAATCGCCTGCACAGTTTGTGAACGTTTAGGGTTCGTACTTTAGTAGGATTTAGATAAAAAGCAAATTATAATTGACATATTATTTTGGAATATGGTATTATACGTACTAAACTGACTATTTTTACAATTTACCTTCAAATTTACATTTAGACGACATACTTACTGATTGCGAAAAGGTTTAAGTAATATGGTTTTGGTGCGTTTGTGGTCACCTAAGGTATTTATGCAACAAGTTTTATATGTGAAGAAAGTTATAAATGAAATGTTTCTCCAGATTATGGTAGTACATATATCATATAATGCTAGTGAACTATCTTTCACTATTTTCATTTATATAAGATATTTTACGGGTTGCCAAAAAAGCTTATATGACCATTTTGGCTAGTTGTTGGCTGAAGTGAAGTCATGAGTTCAATTGATTCAAAAGTGGTCTTAACAATTTCGAAATTTTGTAGAAATTTTTTCGTTGACAGAGAAAGGCATATAGTTTCCATTTCTTTTGGTTAATTCCATCCCAATCCATATTGTGGTTTAAGAGCAGTAATTCATCAAATTTGACAGATTTTCTTACTGTTTTTTAATTTTCGAGCTATTTAATAAATTGCAAAAATTTTGAAAAAATTATATTTATGCATCTTATGTGTCCTATTATTTTATAAAATTATTTTCTATAGTATGTTGTTTGATATTTGCATGTGTTTCTTTAATGTATTAGTTTGGGTATTTAAAAGTCCTTAATTCAAAAATCAAATCTTCAAAATAAATGAATAATCCCAGAGATAAAATCAAATGAAAATCCAAATGTGCATTAAGATTCATGATATATCACTTTATTCATATTTCTTGGATTTTGGGATGTTACAGACTTGTAAAAAAAAGTCAATGTCTCCCTTGGCGCCGTCCACCCCGCCTTCTGGTGAAGTCCTCTGGGGTGTATGAGTCTGGGGCATTTGTCTCCCTCCGTCCCGCGGCCTGTGACGGCCCGTACCTCCCCGTGCCTGCCTGTAGGTCGAAATGCTCGTCTTGTGGAAGGAGGCCCGGTTGGAATGTGTACTGTCCTCCGCTCGCATGGATCTGGTTGTACCATGCACTTGCATCCTCTGTCCCTAGGGGAGCCAGTATAAATCGTCATTTGCTTCGATGTGAGGTCCCCGCCCGTAGGGAGGAGGTCCATCTTCGCCGCACACCAAGTAGCCAAAAAGTGAAGGTAAAGGGGCACATGAAGTCAAACTCAAAATCTCGGCCGCTCCGGTTGTGTGTGACTCATATCATCCCGGCGAGTGTGATAAATGGGCACCACCGGTCGTGCGGAAGGACCGGGTCCGCCGTCATGGTGTGCGAAGGCCTCACCGGTACTTCAACGGGGGACGAACGGCGTCGCGTTGAATGGCTCGGTGCATGGGACGTGGATGCACGACGTCCAGCGTCGTGCACGTCAGCACCGGAGGGACGACTCATGCAGGACCGCCTGGCCGGGGAGTTATGAGCAGGGTCCATGGGAGCATCTTCGTAGCTGCGGGCGGGAGGACGTGAAGATCCTCCAAGACGACGGATCGCCGAGAGGAATCGGGACCCCCTAGACGCGAGGTACCGTCTCATCTAATTTCCTGGTGACGAGGAGCTAGAGGTGCCTGCAGTTTGGGCCGCAAGTTGATCCGCTTGGGAATATAGCTCCGATGCCTCCTGCGTCTGCATGGCAGTATGGGGGTATTAGAACTTGGGTAGAGAAATTTACGGAAGGCATTAGTACGATATTGGGAGTACCAAAATATGGACTTGTCGAGATCGGTCCTCCGGATAGGCCATGGCTCGTTCCTCGACCTCCTCGCTCAGTAAAGTGGGACGCGTGCGGGCAAGGTACCATGTAAGGTAGTTGTCATATTCATCGGGGTCATATGGCCCAGAGGGATGGACAACCTCCTCAAACGCTATCTCCATCCATCGTGTAATATGCGGAGCGTGGATGACGGTCCAGTTCACTGCGGCCGCACTTTCCTTCGCGCTTCTCCTATAATCGCAAGGACGTAAGATTTTGAAATTTGCATATAGGGGCCAAATATTTAAAATAATTAAATGCATACCCATGAGAGCTCTGGCGTCCTGATGGCCGAACGAGGACTAGTTGCCGCCACCGAACTGCCTCTGGATCCGTTCGAGCGAGTAGACCTCGACCACGTTCATGTACAAAAGGAAGCACGTAGTCATCCACAAGCCGTGGTCGACCATGCAACAAGAAGAAGATACGCGTCGATCGCAAGCTCTTGACTCGTTGCATGGTCCATGGATCCGGTGACATGTTCTGCGTCGACAAGTCCAAGTCGGCAATAACACGTATGTAGCTCGCGTGGTCACCGGTAAGCAACCATCGTAGCTGGGCGTGCATCCAACGGTGCCCCATTGTAGGGCGAGTGGCCTCCGGCATGTCATCTTCTACGACAACAGGGTAGTACCTCCTACGTACCTCCGGCCGAGAGATCGGAAGGTACTCCCAACTCCACATCTGAAGGAGATGCACGCATCCAGTAATAGTGCCCCTGTAAGTCTGCTGATGGCATGCATCGCACAAACCACGGTAGGTGTCCGCTAGGGCTGCAAATCGGTATGAGGCTAGGATGTCATCAAGGTTGCCGCCAATCGACGAGCAATCCACACGATGTCTTGGGAAGATGATGTCTCCGGTATTGTCGCCGTGAACATGACACCACCCGATAAGTAGTCTGGTACACTTCGTAGTGGCGCCCACGGTAGCTTCGGCATCGGTGGGCATAGATTGTATTCCTGTAATCCCTGTAGCCAAGTCATAGAGACACCATTTTCCTTCTGTACGTATGGGACACCGAACCTGCATGAACTCCGGATTAAGAGAGTCGATAATATCGTGCACATTACAAACATGAAATAACGTTATGTCATGTAATACCTCTCCGCGATGTAGTGCTGCCAGTGCTGTTTGCTGGGTCGACGAAGAACCAACGGATGTCCCCTGATGGGCAGGCCGGTTAGCATGGCCACATCCTTCAAAGTGATAGACATCTCACCGAACGGTAAGTGAAAGGTGTGTGTCTCTAGCCGCCATCGGTCGACGAGACCGGTGAGAAGTGCACAATCGATGGTAGGCATGGGTGTGGTCAAGCCTCCTGCGAGCTGAGCCCCATCCATGAGGACCGCAAATGGTAGTAGACCTGCACAAGCTAGTGGAATGTGGAATCGATAGTCCAGCTTTTTTATCTTGTGCAGTGATCGGCTTGCGAGAGGGGGCAACTGAAACATTAACGACTAGCATTGTATGAATTTTTAAAAATTCATAGAGTTTGATCATTATATGAAAATTTTGTGGGAATATTAGTGATGCATCATAACCATGGACAAAAAATTTTAAAATTTTCTAACGTGGTTTGTTTCATTTTTCATTCGGTTCAAACTTGTCGGCCAACGTTTTATCAGGACAGTTGTATTGTTTGAATTTTAAAAAATTCCTCAGATCTTAGAATCATTTGAAATTTTTATGGTAATATCACTGATTTATCAGGAACCTCCATAAAAAATTTCAAAATTTTTCGACGACGTTAGAGTCTTTTTTATTTTTATACGTGGTTGCAGACTGTATTCAGGAAGAGGTCTTAAACGGATTTTGAAATTCCGGGTATGGGGGCCCCACCCCATACCCGGAATTTGAAATTCCGGTAATGGCATACTCGGATTTTGAATTTCCGGGTATGGGGTGGGGCCCCCATACCCGGAATTTGAATTTCCGGTTAAGGCTTAGCCGGATTTTGAGATTCCGGGTATGGTTAAACGGATTTTCAGGTTCCGGGTAAGGCTGGGTTTTTTATAAATACGCAAATATATTGTATCGATTTGTAATTGCAGACCGTAATTTATACTGTATTCCAAAATTTCCATTTATATCTGACTTGTTTTCGGACGTAGGTTGGAGGGCCGTAAGGAGAGTGCAGGAAGCAACGGACCAATTCGGTACGAGGAAAACGACACGGCCGGAGAGACATTTAACCTTTCCTATCTACATATCTACTATCCTCTTGATTAGCTCTCCCGCTGCTGGGACGGCGGATCGAGCTCGTGACCATGCACGGTTGCGACCCAAGATTATGGGTTGATGATGAGTAGAGATGTGCTTTTATGCATTTCTTTTTAATATTTATTTGTATTGAGAGAAAAAGCATAAAATTATTTCTCAGCTTGGTAGCGTCGAGGCACCTAAATTCCTTGACTCTGGCCCATGACAGCTTCTCCTCTGAAGCTTTGCGGCATGTCAACAGCAATGGAACCAGAAAATTTAGATTGAGGACACACGGTTAATACTTAGCAATATAATATTAAATAAGAATTACCAGCTGCTGATAACAGTCAAGAATAGTGTTCATCGATAACAATCCATTAATTTATAATCTTGGTACGATGGTTTATACATTATGCAAAAGTTTATATAAAGCCAAAGTATTTATTACATATTTCTAAAGTGATAATAAATCATAACCTTGATAAATAAATTATTATAAATATGTAATTGCTCGAAAGTATTTTATTATTCTAGCAAAAAGAAAAGAAAAAGGTAAGAAAACAAAAACCATATTTTACTATATTGATGTTTAATACGCAAGTATTGATGGCTGTATAGTATGAATTTTTATATAAAATACTCCCTTTGTCCAAGTTTATAAGACATATTTCTTCTTAGTATATAGACAAAAAGAATATTGAAAATGACTAGATTATCCCTAATCACTATCACTAAGCACTTTATTCAATGCATGCATGTAGAGAATGAAGTAAACATAGATATTTGCTAGGGGTATATAGGAAGCATTATACTAATTTTACATTGGAACATGAAATACACCTTATATTTATAAACAAGACCTACTTTAGGAAATACTACTCATTGTTTTAATGACATATGGGTCCAGGAAGTGTCCAACAAATGGAGTGGTATGCCCTGAATTTTTTCTTAAAAATGCGCCATATAAACTTGGGCGGAGGAAATAATCAATATTGGACTTATTCAATGTATCCATCGTGATGATCACAACAATATAAATGAATCATTGATAGCTAAGTTAATAAAAAAGTTTGTCTAAGTGACAAAAGAACAAAGTATCTTTACTGTTTCTAATTACAAGTTGGTGATGGTGGTCCGTTCTCCCCCCTTCCCCGCATACCTACGAAACCGTCATTGTTCCGATCTTCTATACATTAACGAACGGAGAAAAGTTTTAATTCGGTTAGATATGCATGTATGCGTGATCTGCGACGCATCAGACTCTTATCTCAATCAGCCGATTATATTTCCAAATGCTGCACGACCAATTCCTTTTCTATATATTGTACACATACAACTTCTGAGTTACCATGTGCCTTTGAGTTGCCATATGCATCTTTTCTATTAAATATTTACTTGCATGTGTAGATAAGATCATCTTTTCTTTTTATATAATCATGTATGGTCTTGATTTCGGGCGACCAGGAGCATGCACACATTTATGCATAACGCGACTAGATAAGTTTGTTACCTCTATCTCTACTAATTCTGATTAGGAGTTGGTGGTGGTACGTCTGTTCTCTACCTTCACCCCGACACGTGTGTGCACCTGCGTGACTGAGTGGGAAGAGGATAGTGGCCACCCCGGTAGATTGGATTGAATCATCCTGTTACGGCGCAGGGGCAGGTCGACGAGATAGACTGACGGTGCTGCTGAAGCTCGTCGCGGTGGATGATGTTAATAGGCTGAGGGAGGCGCTCGCGGGGGGAGGCGAGGAGGCGGTGGAGCTGGTTGATGGGGTGGTGCAGTCAACTTATTAAAACTTTAACCCTTAATATGGAAAAACTTTGATTTGTCCTATAGAAATGATATCATTAAATTGGTCATCAAGAATACTTTCATGTCATTAGTTTTTAGTAATTTTTACTAACATATAATTAGAAAAAAGTAATGATCAAATATGTGTATTGGAGACTATGTCGATGTCCAAAATGATAAGTAAAAGAATGGAGGTAGTACATGATTTCTCTCATTAGAACACTGCACAAATGACAGAAACAAATTAAATTTCTAAGGTAGACATAAAATTACACGTTGTCTGTGAACCCTAATAAAAACAAATGGACATGAACATAAACTAAATTCGACACATATCAATTGGAAGTACATTGATGAATTATCTCATTAGAACCCTACAAAAATGACAAAAAAAGATAAATTTCTAAGGTAGACAGGATAAAACTAATTGTGTGTGAACCCTAAAAAAATATAAGAGCATAAACATAAACTAAAAAATGATTATGAGTTTTTTATGGATAAATATATGTCAACTTTCACATACTTTGAACTAAAATTGCGTTACCTAACACTGAAAGTTTAGTTAAAAATATTTGCAAGTTTTCATACTAACCAAGTGTTGACGATTCGGGACAAGGGTCCTTCGCCGAGCTTACTTGTTGAATGAGGGATCAACCTAAGGCCCCTTTCCCACAAGGACTACACGTCTGAGAGTATGCCGAGCTATGGATCGAGGTGAATGAGACAATCGGGAGGCACGGAAGGTCGCTTTTTTACCTGGTTCGGGCCTCTCACGGGGGAGATAATAACCCTACGTCCAGTGGTTGCACTAATATGAAAGCGAGTTACAAAGCGCTTGCCGAGGAGCCCTGAACGATCCTAAAGACTCCCGTGGCAAGCGAAGTGCACAAGTGTGTGTGGTGTCGAAAAAGTCCAGCCCTCAGTACATCGTGCGAGGGGGTATTTATAGAGGATTTACAGGAGACAAGACAGTTAATACAGGGGGCGCTCTACTGTAGAGGACGTGGGCAGTGCAGTAGCCGCGCCTCCCGTCGGGTACCACGCGACGTGGGAACAGCAGGCGTAGACCAAGGCGGCGCGGACCATGGCATACAGATCCGGCGGCGGTTCCTCGAGCATGCGGCATTTAATGCCACGTCGCTTTGCATGAGCCCCGAGCTCGGCTTGCTTTTTGGTGGGTGGCCCATGAGCCGGGCTACGAGGTCGGTCTGTGTGCGCCAGCCGAGCAAGGCCATGGTCGGTTGGCGCCGGCTTCAAAGGTCGCATCGGGTACAGTGTATCCAATCCTCGACACCAAGCAAGTTATTTTCCTGGCTATGACAAAGATAAATAACACATTAGTAAACCCCTAACATTATATAAAATTTAAATTGCACAAATAGAAGGTAAATCCCTGTAGCATACAAAAAAAATATTTAGATTAAATGTGGCACCCCCCTTATGCTCTGTGCAATACTAATGTGTCAGTGTTGTAATACATTTACACTCTACAGCTCTGTATTTCTTTTGTAAAAGACCATATCAAATGAGGATATAATGCAAATTGCACTTGTAGAATACTAAATTTGCACATTATGTCGAATAGCAAGTTGAACTAAAATACTGTGCAAGTTTTCACACGATCTGATCTTTCAAAATTTATAGTTTAAATTTTGCGTAATTGTTCAAATCTTATTTCCATTGTCTATTAACACCTATAATGATGACAACAATGGACAGATAATACTAGAAGCAATGGCAAAAACAAACCATGCTCAAGGAGGAGGAATAAGAAAGGTGAGAATGCAAATAACAAAGTAAAAACAGGAAAATAAATGCAGGACTACAGCATGCAAATAATAGTTATTAGCATGACAACTAAAAAGATTGCACATGACCTGACACTGCAACATATACTAAATTGTGCCGTAAGATTTGAATTGAAGGAGTTGATAACAGCTGCACCATTTTGCATATAACCTGCAATTTTTCCATTAAACAGATATTCAGCTTAAGTGGACATATAACAACTAAAAACCAATTTAGATAAGAATATAACAACTTCAGTGCTAGTACAATCCATTCTGGCATTTCAATACATGCAAACTCACAGCCTCACCTCTTAAAAAATAATGTTTTGATAAAACTTGAGATCCAAATAGGCTGCAGCAGTCCCTATCGGGTTGCATCAAGCTGTGTTAAGCTCTTCTCAAGTTTGTTACACATGTAACCCCTCTTTTCAATGAGAAAAGTGCCACCTGCATCTAACACATTTAACAAGCATCCATGCATCTAATGTGTACAAATCAATTAAACTGCAAATGTTGCTTCATAGAAATAAGATGATGTTTCAACATGTTAGTATAAGTTAAGTGGTTTAAACTCCCAACAATTACTAGAAAATTAACTGATAATAGAAAGAACTGAGTAAGTAATGCACCTTCAAATTGGCACGCTTTTTGGTGACGAGTCAAGGTTCAAAAGTGCAAAGAAATCCACAGAATGTGATGCCAGAACTTTCATGTTCATACAAGCATTTTTTTTTAAAGCACAGCTGAAGTAATTAGTTTTTGAGGAGAACAAGGCTGAAAGTTCTGTAGAGTTTTCTCCATCTTGATCGCTGAAACTTATCTTCCAGTTCCATATACAAGTTGCCGAGGAACAATAAAACAAATTGTATAAGAAAAGGCACGAAGCAGCTTTGTAGTTCCAAAGGCGAAAAAAAAGAGCTGAAGATATTTAACATAAGAAAACTGGAGTATATGACAACTGAACCTGCAGGGCTTTAGCAACGGGCTTTGGAGACACCGGTCACACTTTGACATCTCTACCAGCAAATTTGACAGGGGACCAAAATTCTGATAGCGGCAGAAGGCAGGAAGTTCCACAATTGATTAGTCCAAGATTGCAACTCTTCACATTTCCTTGCTTTTCTCACAAAAAAATTAAAGAAAAAATGCTATGAAGTTGTGCTGCATGTTTGCTAGCAGGTACAATATACTTCAGAAATTGTTGCATTGAGGCCCCCATAAATATGATCCAGCTCATCCCCACCCCTCCTCCGCCACAGCAGACACGATGATTCCAAATCGGGAAAAAACATTTGAAAGCGCAGCAAATTAACCGCAAGCTCAAACCCCTAAAGAAGTTCTGATCTAGGCCTAACCCTACAGACTAACCTCAGATGACAACAAATCAAGCTACAAATCACACGGATCTACCAACCATCGATAGAAAAAACATCACATAACAAGCTTCCTCGAAGGATCAACCAAAAAACTAGATGGAAATTGAAGAAAACCTGCCTTGGAATCGAAGGAGCAGCAGCAACGAACGGGAATCGAAGGAGTCGCAGAGGCGAACGAAGCAAGCCCGGCCATGCCTCATCCCCGGCTTCCCTTCCCTCGTAGCCGTTGCAAGCGAAGAATTCAAAAAGAAAAAAAAACTGATAGCCGTTGCGGGACGAGCGGCTCACCCCCGCTCCCCGTTGACTGTTACGACCTTTAAAACATCCCCTTCCTCTCACGTCTTCTTCCCCAAGCCCACTTCTCTCTCCCTCTCTCTTTCTCTCTTCGCAGATCCCCTTCTCCTCCCAGCGCGACGAAACCCTAGAGTGAAGCGAGGAGCCAGCCGAGCGAGGGAGAGAGATCGCCGCCATGAACGACCTCATGACCAAGTCCTTCATGAGCTACGTCGACCTGAAGAAGGCGGCGATGAAGGACCTCGAGGCGGGGGCCGACGAGACAGAGCTCACAGAGGCGGCAGTCGGCGGCGGCGTCACCGACGAGCGCCTCAGGGGGTTCTTCCAGGAGGCGGAAGCGGTCAAGGAGGAGATGGCCGCCATCCGCGACGCGCTCGCCCGCCTCCACGCCGCCAACGAGGAGGGCAAGTCGCTGCACCAGCCCGACGCCCTCCGCGCGCTCCGGGGCCGCGTCAACGCCGACATCGTCGCCGTTCTCCGCCGCGCCCGCGACATCCGCGCCAGGCTCGAGTCCATGGACCGCGCCAACGCCGCGCAGCGGAGGCTGTCGGCGAGCTGCCGTGAGGGGACGCCCCTCGACCGCACCCGCACCTCCGTCACCGCCGGCCTCCGGAAGAAGCTCAAGGACCTCATGCTCGACTTCCAGGCGCTTCGGCAGCGAACGATGTCCGAGTACAAGGAGACCGTCGAGCGCCGCTACTACACGCTCACCGGGGAGGTCCCCGAGGAGGAGGTGGTCGAGCGCATCATCTCCGAGGGCCGCAGCGAGGAGCTCCTGGGAGCGGCCGTGGCGGAGCACGGCAAGGGCACGGTGCTCGCCGCAGTGCACGAGATCCAGGACCGCCACGACGCGGCGCGGGAGGTGGAGCGCAGCCTCCTCGAGCTCCACCAGGTATTTCTCGACATGGCCGTCATGGTGGAGTCGCAGGGGGAGCAGCTCGACGACATCCAGCACCACGTCGTCAACGCCTCCGACTACATCGTTGGCGGCAACAAGCAGCTCGGAAAGGCTCTCGAGTACCAGCGCAGCAGCCGCAAGTGGCTCTGCATCGGCATCATCATCCTGCTGCTCCTCGTGCTGCTTGTCATCGTGCCAATCGCCACCAGCCTCAAGAGATCGTAAGCAGGAAGAGCAACAACACCGCGGTTGTGTCTAAAGTCTAAACGCTGTTTGCTTTCGTGTTCTACTTCTTGGTTCGTTAATTGCTGCTCGAATGTTTCTGTATCGTCAGGATTTAGCTGATGATGAATACACCATATATTATTTTGTTCCTTATTGCAGTGCCGAACTGCCGATTGGCTCTTGGATCTGTGTATGCGATGAGATTTGGTGCATTTGGGAAATATTTTGCCAATTAAATAGTTTGATTGATTCTACGTGGTGACACATGACAGTTTTCTTGGAATTTGTTTGCCTATGTTGATTTGTTTGAGTCAGAATTAACTGAATCGTCCAAATTCATGAAATGCCTAGCAAAATCATCGCTTGCGTACTCAATCATCGCAAATTGCTGTCTAACTCTGATGGATATCGTTCACATTCAAATCTGGAACCGAAACAGCTATTGCAGCTCTATGATGCATAGTTACCGGATTTGTGGCAACCATCTCCGAGCCCCGATCTAGATCGTGTGATCTAATTTGGGGTTCGTCAGCAATCTGATTTGCTAGGTAACTGTTTTGCCAGAAGGGGCGAACTCATAGATCGATGGGTAAAGGACGAGAGAAAGGGGGAGAAGAGCTAACTTTAGCCATCGTCTTGCGTCTCATCGTCACTATCGTCGCCGCCATAGTTGCTACTTGCCGAAGCCATCGTCGACCTCCTTTTCATCCCTGTGTCACCGTGGTCATTGCTCTCCGCTCGTCACCATCACCACGACCGCGAGATATGTGCCTTAGCTCACTCACTCCATCGCCGCCAGCCCGTAACACATCATCTAGTTTTTTTTTTCTTTTTTGCATGACACTCATTTTCTTTGTAAAATAGATTTTGTGAAATCATTTGAACCTCATTTGAAAGGATTTTGCAAAAATTTGCATTTCAGTCTACCGAGATTTGCACTCACAGACTGGCGGCGGTAATCTCGGAAGGTCAAGACTACCGACCTGTGCGAGCGGTAGTGCCGGTTTGTCTGTTCAATTCCGAAAAATTCAAATTCTTTTTGAAATTGATTTTGGGATTTTTTTAAATGGAATTTCCTTTTTCAAAATTTCTTTTTGAAAAAGCTTGTTATGATTCTAAAGTATCTTTTTGAAAAATTTTAAATCATTTGAATGCTATTTGGATTAGTTTCAAGTGGTATCCATTTAGTTCCTTTTGAACTATGTTAAGTGGTACCCATTTGGTCTCTTTTTGAAAAATCATTTCAAAACCAAAACTTGTACAATTCAAATACAAATAGCTCCATGATTTATTTATTGAATATCTTGGGAAGCTCAATTATGGCAAGTATTGGGCACTTAATTGCTTCCAAGTGGTATCCTCAATTGTTTAACTCTGAAGCTTTCCAGTTTCTCTCTGATACCTTTAAATTTTGCTTTGTCACCTTTGGTTTTATAAAGACTTTGTGATTTTAAAACCAAAATTCGAGCTAAGGGGATTTACCTTTTTCAAGTGGTTTCTTTTCACCACTTATGCATGATTATGATTTTTTTATTCGCTCTGATACTTATTCTAAATATTTGTGATTTAGATTTTCAAAAATCAAAAGCAAAACCTTGCAACTTGGATTTTCTTGATCTATCTTACGTTTTCTTTCTCTCTGATACCTGTAAATGTTTATTGCTCTGATGTCCATCGATTTTATCGATTGTTCCTTCAAGTGTTATCATTTCTTTGTGATTTGATCCTAAGTGGTATCAATTGAGCATTTTTTTCATTTTTTTGTTTACAAATGGTATCATTGATATGGTATCATTGAGCTTCTCTTTTTCTACAAGTGGTATCATTGAGTTTATTGGTCATTCCTTTAAGTGATATTCTTAGTTGTTTGAATTCTTTCAAGAGGTATCATTGAATTTGCTTATTTTCTACAAGTGGTATTGACGAATACTTATACCAGGGGTACCCCACAGCAAGATATACATCTATTTCAAGATCGTTTCTCCCTCAGTCGTTAATGTATGGCGGCAAGACTAGAGGCGATGCAGAGCGCTGGAGGGGGAACTACCGAAGTCTCCGTCCCTCACAGATGGGATTATTACTAAATATTGGCTTAAATACCAAATGATCCATCTTGGGCCCAGTTCTAGGCCCCGTTGGGCCACGAAGGATCCGCGGCCTCGTTTAGGCCTACCGGAGACACTCAGACACGCCACAGTCAGCGCCCCAGAGCTCGACTTAGGCGCAGAAGTCGGACGTGCCGCAGTCCCGACACAGCCACGAGTTGGGCACCCCTGGCTCGACTTGGCCTCAGGTCGGGACCTCAACGAGCTCCGACTCCGCAACCGCTGCCACGTCACCGATCGGCCTCGAGCTGGTCACTTTTCCCGTGGACACAACGGCCACGCGGGGGCAGGTGGCTCCTTCCCGAGGCGGTCAAGAGGCCACGAAGCCAAGCGCCGGTCTCTTCACCCCATCACGCACAGTGGAGAGACGCGCTCCGTCCCAAGGTGGTACCAGAGCACAGCGTAAGCAACGTCAGCATCTGACAGGCAGACAGAGGGCAGGTGCGCACCTTCCCGACGAAACACTATCCGTTGTGTCTACCAACCCAGACGTGGGATGGACAGCAACCTGTTAGGCGCCAGGACCAAAGACCGGGACTCTCGGGCGTAGCATACCCCTACCTTTTTTTCTCCAAACTCCCATATACCTTGCCCCCTTCGCCTATATAAAGGGAGGCAGGGCCCTCAGGGAGGGGGCATTCGACTCATATTCACATTCGCAGTCGATTCAGTCGGATCCGATCGATCAAACATACAGACGAACACTCCCGAGCTCCCTCACTCGGACGAGCGCTAAGGGCCTGTCCTTAGCCCTCGCTTGTAATCCCTTGTAGTCCACTGCACCCCGATCAATAAAAAACCACCGCCACGAACTGGACGTAGGGATATTCGGCCCGAACCAGTATACATCTGGGACTCCCTTCATCTAACCATTCAAGGAGAGGGAACGCGCGCCCTATACTTACAAATTTACTTGCGGTTGCCTGAAACAAGCGGTTGGCGCGCCAGGTAGGGGCTCCGCGCGTCATTGTCATCTCCGAATTCCCGTTTGCTTCCTTGATGGCTTTCTTCACCCACGACGGCGCATTTGCGTCGGGGAGCTGGATTCGCTTCGGCTCCCTCGACTTCCTCACCACTCCGGCAGGAGAGCTCGTGCTCGTCCCTGCCACTTCTCAGGTCCAGGCCTCCTCTAGGAGCCTGGACTCCATCACCGACGCCTTCGGCAACCTCCGGCTTGAGGCCCCTGCACGGGTTGTACTCTCGCGAGTGCAACATGGCGGGTGTGGCTGAACCGGTCGCAACCCTTGTAAGTCCGGGCACCTCTGCCCGGCGCGCCGAGGCGCAGGAGGCGGAGGAGAGCCTCCAGGCTCGCCGCGCTGAGCTTCAGCAGCAGCGCGAACAGCTGGAGGCTAAAAAGGCCAAGCTAGACAAACTCCAGGCCGACCTGGGGCAGCACCAGCCCGAGCCCTCACACGCGCCTAGCGCGCGCGCACGCCAGGTCCAACGTCAACTAGCCGAGGGATCCGACGGTCTTCCGTTCTTCCCCCACGCCAGCCAAAATGTCGCCGCGGCATCAATGCTACTCCGCGGCATCCCCGAGCCAGCGAACCCGGAGGCCAAGGCCGCGTACCAAAACCTTCGGGGGCTGGTGGAGCGTGCTGCCGTGCAGCACATGCATGCCTCCGGCTCCCATCACTCGAGGGCTTCCTTGAGCCACCCGAGCCGTGCCGCCGCGCGGGACCAGCGAGGTCTAGCGAAGACGGCGCCGCTCCTCGAGCGACCCTAGGCCTCGCGCACTCCGGTGCGCCGGTGCTTGGGCGACAGTCGCGACATCCGCGACACCCTCGAGGCGCGGAGGAGGATGATGGACGAGGCGGCCCGATCGCGAGCTGCAGATAGCGGTCGGCGCCACGACCGCGGCTCATGCCCTGACGGCCCTGGGCCTCAGGCATTCTGCTGGGAGATCTGCAGCGTAGATTTCCCTACCCGGTTCTAGGCACCCGTCAACATCGCCAAGTACATTGGGGCGACAAACCCCAGTGTCTGGTTGGAGGACTACCGGTTTGCGTGCCAGGCGGGGGGAGCTACTGATGATCTATTCATCATCCTGTACCTCCCCATCAGGAGCTGGGCCGGTTTGAAGAACCTCTTCGTCGGCAACTTCGTGGCACTTACATGCATACAGGAATTCCAGGACTGAAGAGCTGAAAGTAGTAGCAGGGAGACCCTGGGACTACATCCGATGCTTCTCCAAAGAAGGTAACGAGCTCCCCGACATCTGCGATGCCGACATCGTCGGAGCGTTCATCTCTGACACTACGTCCAAAGCTCGGTCCAAGTTGAGGTGCGCCAAGCCCCGACCACCAAGGAGCTCCACGGATCGCCACTAACCACGCCCGGCGAGGAGGCCGTGGGGCCATCTTCGACAAGGGAAGGCTAAGCGAGTCCGACATCGATCTTGGGTGCCCCCTCCGATCGCTCCGATAAGCGGAAGCGGAAGGGGAAGCAAGGCCACGAAGGCCATGTGGTGGCGGCCGCCGACCGCCCTGCCAAGCAATAGGCGCGGCAGTCGCCCGACCACTTTGAGAAGCTGATGGACAGCCCGTGTCCGCATCACGGTTACCCCGTCAGGCAAAAACTCAGGGAATGCGAAACCCTGAAGCACCTCATTTCCGGAGCCCCCACGCGGGGCAAAGGGAAGAGGCAGGACCCGGCACCAGATGCCGGGGCAAAGGAGGCGGACGCCGAGTTCCCCGAACCCGACGGCTGCCTCATGATTTTCGACGGACCGGCGAGCTACGCCGACAAACGGCAACTCAAGCTTGCCTTCTGCGAGATCCACACGGCAGCTCCCGCCATGCCTAAGTTTCTCCGGTGGTCGGAGTCGCCGATCATCTTTGATCGGGCCGACCACCCCGACCACGTACCGCACCCGGGGAGATATCCCTTGGTCGTTGCCCCCGTTGTGGGGTCGAAGCGCCTGTCCAAGGTACTCATGGATGGCGACAGTAGCCTCAACATCCTGTATGTTGAGACTTTCGATGCCATGGGAATCCCTCGCTCGCGTCTCCGACCGAGCAAGGCGCCCTTCCACGGCATCGTCCCAGGCCAGCAGGCCTACCCGCTCGGGCAGATCGACCTGTCCGTCACCTTCGGGAGCCCGGACAACTTCCGCACCGAGACCCTCGCCTTCGAGGTCGTGGGGTTCCCTGGCTCCTACCACCCCATCATGGGGAGGGCATGCTACGCCAAGTACATGGCGGTGCCCAACTACACATACCTCAAGCTGAAGATGTCGGGGCCACGGGGAGTCATCACAGTGTGGCGTCTTCGAGCTTCGCCACAAATGGCGAGCGATCGCCAGGCGGCGTCGACGCTCATCGCGTCCGTCGAACTCGAAAACCTCCGGAGGGAAACCTCTGAGTCCGCCCCCAACTCTAGCAAGTCGGGGCCCGGATCCTTCAAGTCCGCCGAGGATACGAAGGAGGTCGCGGTCGATCCCGAGGATCTGGCCAAGACCATGCGCGTCGGAGCCACGCTCCCCGCCAAATAGGAAGGCGCGCTCGTCGACTTCCTCCACGCCAATCAAGATGTCTTCGCATGGAAGCCCTCCGACATGCCAGGCATCCCAAGGGAGGTCGCCGAGCACTCCTTGAACATTCGACCCGGTTCAAGATTGGTCGCCCAACGCTTGCGCCGCTTCGACGAGGAGAAGCGCAAGATCACAGGAGGGGAAATTGCCAAACATTTGGCCGTAGGGTTCATAAAAGAGGTACGCCACCCTGAGTGGCTAGCCAACCCTGTCCTTATAAAAAAGAAGTCTGGGCAATGGAGAATATGTGTTGATTACACGGGCCTGAATAAGGCTTGTCCCAAGGACCCTTTTCCATTGCCTCACATCGACCAAGTTGTCGACTCCACCGCAGGGTGCGAATCCCTGTCCTTTCTGGATGCCTACTCGGGCTACCACCAGATAGCGATGAAGGAGTCCGATCAGCTCGCGACTTCTTTTATCACTCCGTTCGGCTCGTTTTGTTACGTAATGATGCCCTTTGGTCTAAAGAACGTATGTGCTACATACCAGCGATGTATGCAAACGTGCTTCAATGACCAAATAGGCCGTAACATCGAGGCGTACGTTGACGACATCATCGTCAAAACTAAGAAGGCCGACGACCTCGTCGCCGACTTAGAGGAGACTTTATGAGCCTCGAAGGTTTCGCATCAAGCTCAACCCCAGAAATGCGTTTTCGGGGTCCCCAAAGAAAGCCTTTCGGCTTCATCATCTCCGGCGTGGCATCGAAGCCAATCGGAGAAGATCCCGCAATCATGAAGATGGGTCCGATCGGCAACAAAGGAGTCGAAGGCGGCGGGATGCCTTGCGACCTTGAGCCGCCGTGTCTACGCTTCTCGTGAACGCGAATGCCGCTCTACAAGCTGCTCAAGAAGTTCGATCATTTCAGCTAGACGCAGGAGGCCCAGGAAGTCCTCAACCGACTGAAGGCGTTCCTAACTTCTCCCCCGGTGCTGGTTCCTCCGGCGCCGGAGGAACCGCTCTTCCTCTACATCGCCGCCACGACCCAGGTCGTTAGCGCGGCGCTCGTTGTGGAGCGAGCCGAAGAAGGCCATGTGCTCAGGGTACAACGACCGGTGTACTTCATCAGTGAAGTGCTCTGTGAGTCCAAGGCTCGGTACCCGCATGTGCAGAAGTTGCTCTATGCGGTGCTCATCACAAAGAGGAAGTTGGTCCACTACTTCGACCGGCACCCCGTCTCCGTGGTGTCTTCTTCACCGCCTGGTGAAATCGTCCGCAACCGCGACGCTTCCGGAAGAATCGCCAAATGGGCACTCGAGCTCAACGGCCATGACATATCGTACGTCCCTCGGACGGCGATCAAGTCACAGGTCTTGGCCGACTTTGTCGCCGAGTGGACCGAAGCTCAGGCGCCACCGATGCTCGAAGACCTTGAGTACTGGACGATGTACTTCGATGGGTCCTACACCAAGAACGGAGCGGGTGCTGAGGTCGTCCTTGTTTCCCCGCTTAGAAACAAGCTCCAGTACGCCATCTGGCTACTCTTCGACATGACCAACAACGTCGCCGAGATCTGGCGCTCGTCAGCGGTCTCGGATCGTTGCCGATCTCGGCGTCTTGACTTTATGCGACACGACGACTCCAAGCTTGTCGTCGACCAAGTCATGAAGGCCTCGGAGCCTCGTGGCGCGCATGGCAACAGATCACGGAGGTGCGCAAACTCGAGGGGAGATTCAAGGGTTTCGAGCTTCACCACAGCTACCGACGCTTCAACGGTGAAGCTGACTACCTGCCAATCTCGCCTCCAGCAGGGAACCGATCCCGCCTGGGATCTTCGTCTCCGACCTCCGCAAGCCTTCCGTCCGACTGGACTTGTCAACCGAGCAACCGACCGACTCTCCAGACGTGAGCGCTTCGATCACGGTGGCCGGACGCGAGCCGTCGAGTCGAACCACGCGCGTCTTGGTTCTCGACTCGATGGAGGAAGCCCTTCATCGACCGGCTGACTGATGGATCGCTTCCCGCCGACCCAACCGAGGCTAGGCGCCTCGCTTGGCGGGCGAAATCCTTCATCCTAGTCGGAGAAGACCTCTACAAAAGGAGTCCCTCCGGGGTCCTCCAGAAGTGCATTCTGGCGGATCAAGGGAAGCAGTTGCTGCCAGAATCTACGGCCACCACGCTGCACCACGATCCCTCGTGGGGAAAGCCTTTCGCCAAGGTTTCTACTGGCCAACCGCCGTGGCCGATGCCGAGCAAATTGTTTGCACCTGCGAAGGGTGCCAGTTCTTTGCCCAGCAGACGTATCTTCCAGCGCAAGCCCTGCAGACGATCCCCATCACTTGGCCATTCGCCGTTTGGGGACTCGATCTGGTTGGGCCCTTCAATAAGGCGCTCGGGGGCTTTACTCACCTTCTTATCGCGATGGACAAATTCACTAAGTGGATAGAAGCCAAGCCGGTTGCCACCATCACTTCGGTGCAGGCGGCCAACTTCTTCCGCGACATCGTTTATCGGTTCGTAGTCCCGAACTCCATCATCACTGATAATGGAACGCAGTTCACGGGGAAGGAATTCCTTGAGTTCTGCGATGATTTCAACATCCGCGTCCGGGGCGCTGTGGCCCATCCATGAGACCAGCGGCGGTCGGCGGGTGAATGGCATGATCCTCCAGGGGCTTGCCGCGAATCTTCACCGGTGAAGAAATTCGCGGCGATGGGCGGCCAGTGCCCTCCGTTCTCTAGAGAACTGCGGACCACACCGACCCGGTCGGCCGACGGGTTTACACCATTCTTCACGGTGTTGGTCAAGAAGCCGCCCTACCAACCGACGGAATACGGCGCCCAAGGCGCAAGCTCGACGACGCGGGGCTCGGCCACGCAACAAGACGCCATCGACCAACTCGGCGAGAGCGCGCTGATGTGGCCGTTATATGGTCGGCCAAGTACCAGCAGACGCTGCGACGCTACCATAGTCGTCAGGTCCGCAGAAGGTCCTTCAACATTGGCGACCTGGTCCTGCGCCAGGTTCAGTCCAACATTAGCAGGCACAAGCTGTCCCCTCCGTGGGAAGGGCCATTCACCGTCGTGGAGGTTCTCCGACCTGGCACCTTTCGATTCAGAGACGCCGATGGCAACGTTGTATCAAACGCATTGAATATTAAGAAGTTAAGGCGATTCTGTCCCTAAAACTTTTCCTCTATTCTTGCGTCCCCTCTAAATCTTTCGAGTCCAAAATGCCGTGTGCCGATCACGCCCTGGTCCACGTGCGCCACTCAGGGGCTACTCGTTAGCATACCCATACAAGTTGTCACCCCGACCGACCATCGGGGCCTCCCAGGTGGTAACCCTCTCGACCCAAGTGCTACGGCCCACGCCCCAGCGGCTACGGTTGCAAAGTAGTACTTTGCGGAAGAAGGAAGTGCCCATGCGGGGCGGTCCTTAGTCGATTGGGGATGCGCTTTTGGGTTGCTAAATCTTTTTGCTGTCTTTGCGTTTCCCTCAAAATGTAAGCATTCCGACCTACGCTCAAGCAACCCCAGCGGTTCCTAAGGGCTACGGTCGAAGAGTGCTTATCACAGAGAGAGGAATGCGAGACATCAAACAAAGTTTTCATAACAAAAATATTTCGTAAAAGCAAAAGTCAGGTGCGGGCGCCCAGGATATTCCTAAGCTAAACAGCGTCGTCGTCGTCAGAGCTGTCGCTGCTCACGGCGATGTCGCCCAGCCCGGCTACCTTCTGCACTGCCGCCCGCACTCTGGCTCGATTCCGGCCCGCGTCGCCTTCGATCCCGGAGACGGTCACCATCGGGTCAAAGGAGGCGTCGCGACTGACACAGAAGGCCAGCACATACTCCGCCACCGTGAAGGCAACCTCCCGCCCCTCGCGAACCGAGTGCTCGTCGCAGAAGCCTTGGGAAGGTCGGCAAGCAGATCGGCCGCTGGGTGAGGCAGGCGTGCCACGACGATGCAGCTCTGGCGGCACCGCGCACCCTGCTGGCTCAAGCTTACGCCCATGCTCTCGAAGGCTGGGCAGAGCACGGATAGGAGATTCTCGCGAAAGGCCCAGCGCCCCTCGTGCATCCTCGACACCTTCTCCTCGGCGGCCAAGGCCCGAGCTTGCGGGACGCCTCCTCCTCGCGCGTCTTTGTGAGCTCCTCCTCGGTGGCCCCGGCCCGTGCCCGCAGGGCCGACGCCCTCCATCTTGGCGGTGGCCATTGTGGCTGGAGCAGTCAAAGAAGCCTCCGGGCGCCAAGCCGTAGTCATGTTGGTCGCTCGAGCCCTCGTCAGCGAGGCGGTGGCGTCCACCTCCTCCGCGGGTCCGGCGAGGCGTGCCGGCGGTGGCTCGAGCTCAGCCAAACGCTATTTGGAGGAAGGAGGAAACAACCCAACATCAGCAAAACAAAATCAAAGCCGTCCCGAGGCCAAACAAAGAAAACTCACTCCGGAAGAGGATTTCGGATGCGGAAGGTCGACGAGGGTAGGGTGAGCCTGCCCCTCGTCGTGGCAACGGACAACCCGACGTCGGTGCGGGGCCTCTTGCCGGCCCTCTGATCGCCGGCGGCGTCTCGCCCTCCGCTTGTCATCCTGCTCTTCGAAGGGTTGGAAACGGGCGCAGAGAGGCAGAGAGGCAAAAGAAATAGCCAGGTGTGGTCGCTCTCCCACCCCCCATGCCGTATTTATAGAGGCGGGGCGGAGCGGTCCAAGTAGGGTGCCGCACGCGCGTTAAATCCACCCCCTGCACGACGCGACGTGTCCTTTCCACTCCCCCCGCCACGCATTAAAACGCGACGAGACAGTGGGGGGCGGAAGGACACCGCTTCGGACAGAGTGTGGCGCGCCTCCTCGATTTCGGCTCCTAGGCCAGGCCGATCGCACCTCCATAGCGAGCGAAGGCCTGGACGGGCCGCTGCGGCCCGAAGGTGGCGAAAGGCCCATTTACTCATCTTCCCGGCGGAGAGATGAGCGAGGGGCCCAGCAGCCACGTCGTCTCCAACACATGGAATCGAAAGTTAAGGCGACTTTGTTCTCGAAACTTTTTCTTATTCTCGCATCCATTCTCCGCTCCCCCGAGTTCAAGCACTGTGTGGCGACCACAAGCTTGGTCCCCATGCACCGCTCGGGGGCTACGAGTTCACACACTCACATGGGTTGGTGACCCAACTAGCCATTTGGTTCCCCCTAGCGGTAACCCTCTCGATCCAGGCGCTACGGCCTACGCCCCAGCGGCTACGGTTGTGAGGTAGTGCTTTGCGGAAGAAGGAAGTGCCCATGCGGTGCGATCCATAGTTGGTCGGGAACACTCCTTTCCGCAGAAGTGTGGTGACGATTTACTTAAGTTCCTACACTCACTGGTCGGTGACCCGGCCAAGCTCTCAGTGCCCCCTCTAGCGGTAACCCTCTCGACCCAAGTGCTTACTGACCTCGCTCCAATGCTATGGTTCAGGCGAGCCGCGGAAGAAGGAAGTACCCGTGCGGTGCGATCCATAGTTGGTCGGGAATACTCCTTCCCCGTGTCGAGTGCGAGCAAATGTTTCGCCCCTAAGCTCCTGCTCTCTTTGTGCTTCCCTCAAAAGTGGTAACACACCGACTTACGCCTAAATAACCCCCGCCGTTTCTAAGGCCATGGTCGTGGGGTGTTCATCACAGCAAGAAAGCGCAAATGACAAGAGCCGAACTTACGGACTGGCCTGACCGGCCAAAGCATAAAAACGACAAAGTTCTTTACATTGCTAAAAGCAAGACTTCTAATCTTTTTCCCTCTATTGCCGGTGGAGGGCGCTCTGCGGCGATATCCGGCTGGCGATCGCTCGGGCATGTGGGTCGACTTTGTCCTCCAGCCCGTCGACCTCCTCCTCCGTCCGGTCCGCGGCGATCCCGCTACTAACGGCGTCGAGGTCGATACCGTCATAGAAGGAGATGACATTGACGAGCGCCGAAGAAGCTCCGAGGACAATCCCTTCACGCACCGAGCCCTCGGCGTGCTCCGGCACGCGGGCTAGATCAGTGGCTAGTGGGCTCGGACCTTGCATGGCGGTCCCGAGCACCCGATCGCAAACCTCCCGACCGACCCTCCGAAGGGTCACCAGCTCGGCGGTCTGCTCGGACAGCTCTTTCTCTGCCAGTCCTTTCGCCGTCAGGGCCACTTCCCACGATGTGGCCGCCGTGTCACGCTCCTCCACCGCCAGTTTCCGCGCCTCCACGGCGTCGCAGAGATTCTTCGGCAACTCTGCGGATCGGGGCAATATCAAAAAGCATGCCCGACGATCCACGATCGCGGAAACTGAACCAGGGTTGGGTTGATTACCAGCCACGGAGGCCACCAGACGCTGCAAATCCTCCTCGGCCCTAGCCCGGGCCTCCTGATCGCGCGCAGCGTCCCTCCTCGCAGAGTCCAACTCTTCCCGAGCTTGGTCGCGCTCACCCTGGAGGCGGGTCACCTCCGACCGCGTGGTTTCCTCCGCGGCAATGGCAGCGCCCTTGGCGTTGTTGGCCGCCGCTAGGAGAGACTCAAGCTCCCGACGGGCCCCCGCCGCCTCAGCCCGCTCGCGCCCCAGGGCTTCCCGAGCGTCATGCACCTCGGAGCGGAGACGGTCGCCCTCCTCCTCGGCTGCCGTCCTCTGGTCGTACAGGATCTGGAGGAACCCCGACTTTTCCCCCAATCGGACCTTGATTCTTTGCGAGAAGCGAAGCGCTCTATTAAGCCCGCCGACCGCCAAAGGTAGTCGAAAGCTGAAGTTGGGGTTCGGTTTGGCTTACCTTACCGATCGAACGGGTTACCTCGGAAATGGCATTCAGCGCCTCATCGGCGGAGTCAAGGGCGAGAGCCAGACCCTTCCAGATCTGGCTCACCCGAACCTCGACTCGCTGCGCGCCCTCTTGGAAGGCCCTCCACGACCCGTCCTCTGCCTCGTCATCCAGCTCGAACTGCGGCTTGCCGGTTGAGTCCTTGCCACGGTGGCGCTCCTGACCAACACGGTGGCCTCCCTAGCCTCGACCTCTGACGCGACGAGTTCTGCCTCCACCATCCTCATGAGGTCGGACGCCCCTCCTTACAGGAACATGGGGCGAGGCCTTACCATGAGGGGTTGAACGCGCATCTTCACGAACGAACGTGCACAAAATCATTTAAACTATAAGCCTTATATTTTTAAACAAATAGGGTAATTGACAAATGTGAGTATGATAAACCTCGTCGACACCCAAAACAGAGGTTGCCGTTGCTATAGTAAAGACTAGTCATGTACCCATGCATGCCACCAAAGAAATAAAGAAAAATACAGTTAGAAATCAGAGAGGAATAGCCCATCTACTCCTAAGAACGATGCCTGCTGCATCTATGCATCATCTTGCTGCTCCAGATGACTCGGTGTGTCTTGGGCGGCGTCAATTGGCGGCGGAAGCTGCAAGGCGTCTTGCAGGCCGCAGCGATCTGAGCTTGGTTACGGCACCGCCTTCGCAGACGCGGATCTCCTCCTGGAGACGGTTGATGACACCGGCGCAGCTGCACACGGGTCTGCACTCGTTTGTCACGTACGCTCCGTTGTTATCGCATCAATGACGCCCACGCTCTGGATAGGGAGTTCTTTGCATCGCATGTAAATGACATACCTATATATCGTTGATGATTACGCATCGTACCAATGCACTATGCCATTATTATGCACGATCGATGGCATTGCTAAGTCAATTAAAATCAACGTGAGTATAGACCACACACGTTAACTTTGGTTCCGGGGTGCCATGACTGTCAACTTACCAAAACCGTGAGCAAGATTCATGTCCAAATTATACTTACTGCTAAGAAAACATCTCCAAATTATACTTACTGCTAAGAAAACACATCCGCATCGCTGCATTCTGAGTGTAGTTTTGATTGATTCCAATGAAGGCATTACGAAGCATTCTTGCAATGTTGCGGCTCCAAAGATTCTGCGCATGCGTATCTGTGGGGATCGGAGGCAGGGAAGTAGGGAGCAAGGACGCGATCCTCGTGAGCACCTCCTCATGAGTACTTGCATCGGCGCACCGCCTGGGGTTGGCGAGCTTAGTGGTCACGACCGGTCGACATGATCTGCCGGAGATCTCACGGTGTTGACAAGAGATTTACGGAGAGATTTTGTGGATCTAGGGAAGATCTTGTATGGTGAAAATCTCCCATTTATAATGAATGGAGAGAGCATACAAGGAAGTGGCAACGGCTAGCTTGTCATTGACGGCCATTGCATGTGGATATGGATGCTAATGGAAGTGCTAGCTGTCATTGCTACCTTGCCATTGATGGCCATTGCATGTGGATATGGATGCTAATGGAAGTGCTAACAGTCCATTGCTAACTTACCATTGATGGCCAATGCATGTGTTGTCACTTTGCTAGGATTGACAAAGCCACGGGAAAAGAACCGAGCTTGGCTTCGGCGGTTCATTCAGCCCATTGTTTGGAGGGTCATTTTCGGCAGGATATTCTTCACCACCGGTGCTAGGTCTTCGTTGCGGCGAAGCTCGCCACGCCGCTGTCTTCCGGAGGCTTCACGCTGCGCACCATCCTTAACCCCACGCTTCGCCTTCCGATCCGAACCACCACTCCGGCCTCGTTGTCTCCGTCGAGAGCGGCGCGCCGACCCTTGCTCGGCGCGGTGCCTCGATTCCCATGCCGATCATGGCGCGCTCCCTTCTGGCTGCTCGCTCACCTTCCGCCGCGAACACCGTGGAACCCCCACGCCAAACCTCTTCGCGAAATCCTCGCTTCGCCCGCGTCGGCCGATCGCCGGCTTCCTCCGCCGTCCTTACGCCGAAAGCCTCTTCTGGTTGCTTCCATTGTTCGCCGAGGCGACGCGTCTGTCTGACCGGCCACAAGCAGCGATCCGCCTGGTCAAGAAGAAGATGGGCTTCCCGGCTTTGCCGCGCTCCCCGGCTTCTTCTCCGCCGCTCCCTCCTCCTCCTCGGTAGTTTCTTCCTACGTCGCCTTTTGAGCGAATGAGGTTCGGTTGTGGACGACCATGCCGGTGTGCAACGTGGGAGGATGTCGTCCTGCTCATCGGCGCCTCTCAAGCTTCCCTTCATGGTGTATGGTTATGGTTCTCCTCCTAGCCTCGCTTCCCTTCTCCTCGCCTTGCTTTCCTCCATTCTCGGCTTGTCCTAAAGCACATTGCCATCGCCGATCTTGCTTTTGCTAACTCCTCCTTCCTCTTTTCTTTTATTTCCTTCTCCTTGTCAATTTGTCTTCCGTTTGTTCTGTGAAGGTGGTAAAGCCTTTTGTTTGCTTTTCCCTTGTCATGTCATTCTTTCTCCTTAACTAGGAGAGCAGGTTGTGCCTTGCTCTTCTTGTTGAGTCTCAGAGAATTTTAAGCAAGCATATAAGCCTGTGAGGTGAGCAGCAATTTTTTCCCATGGTTTGCTTGCCACGCCCTCTCCTTCCATCTTGCCCTCTTCCTCTGTTGCCATTGTCTCTATCAAAACTCAAACACCATAGTCTACTACCTCGTCTGCCTTCATGCCGGCATTTATGCCTATGGTGTGTTTGATAAATTGCCTAAGTAAATTGTATTTGAATATGTAAGTAATTGCCTTGCGATAAATGTAATTGAGGTGTCCATATTTCTCTACTTTCTACATCATTTTTTAGATTTTTTCATTCTCGATTTTGCTACAAGTTGTATGGCTTTTGTTTTTTAAATTGTCCCCCGCCTTTGGGTTTCTTGGTATGGATGTAACCATTTGTGCATGTGGTTAGGTGTGTGCGTCTGTGCATCCATGTCGATGTGAATGCCTCCTCTCCTCTCGGATAAGATTAGCATCTCTGACTTACTCATTTGTGCTTGTTAGTATGTTTATATTCTTTTCCACTATTGTAGTTGTGCCGGTGGTGGTAGACAAGAGTCATGTAATCCTGCCATTAGCAAGTAGAAGAACAACTATGCCTTGGGATCTTGCTGTTTTATGTACCTGCCTAACTATCCTTTTTGGCAAAAGTTTGGTCCGTTTCATATCAACTCCACCTTGTTCTTCTCCCTCTTGTCGGGCCCCCAGGCCCACTCGGACCTCGCTTCAGGAAGCCGGCCGGAGAAGGCCGGGGCACTGCCTTCGAGGTTCCACACATAGAACCATTCGGAGTGCCACCCTCGGTTCGACGATGGCAGCTTCAAGTTGACGTAGCCCACTGCGCGGCCAGGGCGCAATTGGAGGGCTATGCCGCCCATGGGCGCTAGAGTGTCTGCCGTTTGGTCTTTCCTCGGCTTCGCATGAAAGAAATGCCTCCAGAGCGCCCAGTGGGGATCGATCCCCAGGAACGCCTTGCACAACGTGATGAAGACTGCGATGTGGAGCACCCCATTAGGGTTGAGTTGATGCACCTCGGCCTTGTAATGGTGCGGCGACCAGCGACGAAGCGGGTGCGCGAGCTCGAACCCACGCCAGAGAACGAGGCGGCACACTGTGATTTTGCGTCGGTGGGAGCGGGGACCTCAGCCCCTGTCGGCACCCTCCACCGCGAGGCACCTTGCGGGGGGAGAAACCCCTTCTTCTCCAAGCCCTGCGCAAGACGCAGTGAAATTTGGGCGAACACTCCGGCCACGACATCTCCGAGATGCAAGCGGCGATAAGGTGGGGGAAGGGGAAAGGTGAAGAAAAAACCTCTAGCTCTTTTTGCTTTCTTTTCTCAGGCAAGAAGACGAGGAGACGGGGAAAGCAAGCGCAAGAACTCGCCCGAGCACCCCCCAGTGCCAAATTTATAGGCGTCGAACAGGCACCAGCCGAACGCGCACTGACTGAGTGCACGCCGGTCAAGCAGACCTCGTCTCGGATGAAGCGTCACCCGTCCCGTCGAACCGCCACGCCACGCCGCTGGTGAGACGCATCGGACCCCAATCATTTCGCTTCGCATTAAATTCCGCACGCGCATTAAATGCCGGCAGGAGACACCAGGGCACCGCTCCGGGCGAGACGCCCGGCAACCTCTCGATCTCCGCCTCCGGGCCGGATCGACTGGGCCGAAACAGGTATGAAAAGTCCACCGGGCCGCGTTGGCCTCGAGGTGGAGAGAGAGCTCAATAGCTCGTGCCAGGACCCGATTCGGCGCCGCGGGTTCCAAAGCCCTAATCCACCAAGTGGATTCGGGGTCGCCCGGCACAAAATGAGTGAGGGGTGAGGACGAGGTGAGCCCCCAGTGGGCCTCGAGTTGGGGTTGGCGGATGACCCAATCGCCTTAACTCATGTCCGAGACCATACTTCACACTCTCCCGCGGAGCCCCTCGAAGGGTAGCAGCCAGCTGCGCTCCGGGTCGGCGGACGGCTCGGAGTCCGACACGGGATCGAGTAAAAAGGTTTCTTATGGGTCGCCCAGTGAGTCGGACCTGCTGAGGATCGTCCACTTCGGAAAAAGGTCCCCCTTGGGAGGGATCTCGGGCCCCCTCGGATAACCCGTTAGTAGCTCCACGAGCACGGTGTTCAAACCAACGGATGGTAAACACGGCGCTTGCTCACCCTCCAGGTCCCACACCTGCGGACGGGGTGTATCGTGGAGACGCATACGGCGGCCGCTCCTCTCGCTGATAGCCTCACCAAATGGGGACTCGGGATGGATGCCCTTCGCCTAGCTCTGGCGTAAAACCAGCCTCGCAAACGCGTCTTGCTACGACGTAAAATGAGCACTCGGAAACCAGAACCTCGCTGAGGCATATGGGCATCCCTGCGGACTAAGGCCTCGCCTAGCTCTGGCGTTAAACCAGCCTTACTAACTCGCCTAGCTCCGGCGTAAAAGTAGCCCTGCAAACGCGTCTAGCTACGACGTAAAACGAGCACTCGGAAACCAGAACCTCGCTGAGGCATCTGGGCATCCCTGCCGACTAAGGCCACGTCTAGCTACGACGCGAAACTAGCAATCAGAAACCAGAACCTCATTGAGGCATCTGGGCATCCCTGCCGACCAAGGCCGCGTCCAGCTATGACGTAAAACTAGAGCTCGAATACAAGAACCTTGTCTAGAGGCATCAGGCGTCGCTTGCCGTCGAAGCGGTGTCGAACCAGCCCCTCGACCAAGTCGGTCGAGCTCGACTAACGGTGTAACCCCCAATCGGCTCTCCAGGCCCTCAGGGCTCCACTCACCGGGTGCGCTCTCGCGCACCCGGTCGAAACCGGTCGACCAAGTCGGTCGAGCTCCACCAACTAAAGCAGCCTCCCGATCCACTTGGGGGCTCGGGGCCGACCGAGTCCATTCGTCTCGCCCAGTCGGATTTCTGCCGACTAAAGTAACCCCCCGACCAGCTCTCCGACCTACTCGGGGGCTCAAGGGCTACACCCACCGGGTGCGCTTGCGCGCACCCGGTCGAGACTGGCCGACCAAGGCATCCACCCTAGGAAACCCCTTGCTTCGTCGCGCGATGCCATGGCCAAGATCTAAGAAACCGCATGGACAGAAGCTCTCATCAGGCAAAAGCTACTGGCATTTATATGGTGTGCGAGTTACATGCGGTTGCTACTCGCATCACGACAAACTAGCTTGAAGACATCAAGATAACGCAACAAATCTAAGCGCGCGCACGCCGAACCACCTCAATAAGGGCATCCCTAGCCTTGACAAGCTTCGGGACGGTGTCAATCAGCGCATCAACGGCGGCAACGTCGCAGGCGGTGGCATCTTGCTCGGCCCATTCGGCCTGGGCGAGCTCAAAGTCGCCCCAAAGCTCCGCGAGGAAGGCCTCCTTGTCCGTAAGGTGGTGGCCGTGGTCGTCATCTCGGCAAAATTCAAGGTTCCATTCTTGGAAGAAGCCATGAGAAGCCAAGCGTCGCAATGATCGAAATTGAAAGGCGAATGACTCCTCCAACTCCAGCAACTATACCACTCTTATATATGCTCAAGGCGCGGAAGCCGAGCGGTTTCCAACAAAGGAGGGCGTCAGAAGCCGAAGCGTCGCCATGCATGCGAAGAGATCCTGCCACCGGAAATGGTGGGCCCATCCAGGAACGTGCACATTCCAGGACGGCCCCGGGGGCCACTAACGAATACTTATACCAGGGGGTACCCCACAGAAAGGTATACATCTATTTCAAGATCGTTTCTCCCTCAGTCGTTAATATATGGCGGCATGACTGGAGGCGATGCAAAGCGCTGGAGGGGGAATTATCGAAGTCTCTGTCCCTTACAGATGGGATTATCACTAAATATTGGCTGGAATACCAAATGATCCATCTTGGGCCCAGTTCTAGGCCCCGTTGGGCCACGAAGGATCCACGGCCTCGTTCAGGCCTACCAGAGGGCGCCCAACAGCCCTGGTCAGGCGTTCCATGAGCTCGACCAGCCATAGGTGGGCACTCCCCGAGCTCAGGCACAGTCGCGAGTCCCGAGCAGCCCACAGGTCGGGCACCCTTGAGCTCAGACTTGGCCTCGGTCGGGACCCCATGACTCCGACCCAGCCAACCCCTTGCATGCCGTCGGCCTCGAGCTGGTCACTTGCCTCGTGGGCATGACGGCCACACGGGGGCAGGTGGCTCCTTCCCGAGGCGGTCAAGAGGCCACGAAGTCAAGCGCCGGTCTCTTCACCCTGTCACACACAGTAGAGAGACGCGCTCCGTCCCAAGGCGATACCAGAGCACAGCGTAAGCAACGTCAACATCTGATAGGTGGACAGAGGGCAAGTGCGTACCTTCCCGACGGAACACTGTCCGTTGTGTCTACCAACCCAGACGTGGGATGGGCGGCAACTTTGTCGGCGCCGGGACCAAAGACCGGAGACTCCGGCGTAGCATACCTCTACCTTTTTTCTCCAAACTCCCGTGTACCCTGCCCCCTTCGCCTATATAAAGGGAGGCAGGGCCCTCAGGGAGGGGGCATTCGACTCATATTCACATTCGCAGTCGATTTAGTTGGATCCGATCGGTCAAACATACAAACGAACACTCCCGAGCTCCCTCACTCGGACGAGCGCTAAGGGCCTGTCCTTAGCCCTCGCTTGTAATCTCTTGTAGTCCACTGCACCCCGATCAATAAAAAACCACTGCCACAAATTGGACGTAGGGATATTCGGCCTGAACCAGTATACATCTGGGACTCCCTTCGTCTAACCATTCAAGGAGAGGGAACGCGTGGCCCCTATACTTACAAATTTACTTGCCGGTTGTACGAAACGCCGACAGGTATTTATATTGCCTCTTTATAGCATTGCTCTGATACCCAAATCCTTGATTATGAATTTTCCTTTCAAGTTAAAATTGTAAGTTCAATCGCTTAAGAATTCTCTGTGTGAGATTCTTTATGAATTGAAATACATAAAGAGGAAAATATCTAGTTGAGCACTGTTTTTCAAGAAAAATTTGAAAATGCTCATTTCCTTTATGTCTTCAAGCAAAGCCCTTGAGATAGATTTTAAAGTGGTATCTAATTTCTCATGTTGTATTTGTTTTGGGTTCTTTCTTTAACCCTATTAGGCAAATTGATGGATTCTTCAAGAGAATCATGTTGAGAGATTGTAAAGTCTAATAAAATGAGGAGTGAGTTATTTGAATTTATTTCAAATAACCTGTGTAATACCCTTCCTTGGTTTCTTGTGCTTATTTTTACAAGTGGTATCCTAAAACTCCAAATATGGTATCTTTTCAAGTTTTCCTTCTTTCGGGCCATATTTCAAATAAAACAAGTTTATATTTGGCATAAATCTTTCAATTCCTTGCTAAGGTCATAAGTTTACATTTCAATATTTTATGTGACCTTCTTTTGAATTTGAAAAAGGGGGAATTCTAAAAGAAGATAATTCTAAAAGTCTTGGATTGGTTTTCAAGATGGTTTTTCCATTTTTTGGTGTTTAATGCCAAAAAGGGAGAATGTGCCTACTAATTCCCTCTTGTGTTATTTGGATTGTTTCTTTAAAAAGGGAAGAATTAGTAGGTATATAAGTGGTTCAGAGCCTCTCAAAACGCTCCTTCGTGTTTAATCTGTGCTTTTTTTATAGTTTAATGCCAAAAGGAGGAATAAAAAGGGGGATTTGTATTTTAAATGCCAAAAAGAGGGAGTACTTAATGCTTGCGCTTTTTGTTTGCTTGTTATTGTTTATTTAAGCGCTTATTAAAAACCCTTTTGCGTTGTTGCATTGTTTTTAATCCAAATAAAGTAATAATAGAGTGAATTAGTGGGTTTGTCATCAATCACCAAAAGGGGGGAGATTGTAAGTTCAAGCGCTATTGGTTTTGGTGATTGATTTAGATTAACGCTTAATCTTTGTTTAATGACAAATCTAATCTTTATGAGACTAACATGTTTATTAAGCAAAAATTTAGTAGTCTCATATTTGGATGAAAAATAGAAAACCCAAGGTATGTATGCGTATTATTTTTAGTATTAATTGCATACTGTGGATTCAAGTTAAAGTATGAATGTTCCTATTGTATTAGCCACAAAATATCATGTTTCCCAATCCATATATTACATGGATGCACACATCTAGGGGGAGCTCACACTCTAACTTGAAGAGTCAATTTAAATGAAAATTTAAATTTAGTTCATTTATCTTATTAATCATTAAAGAACACTTCATCATGTGTTGATGGTATTCCTTGATTAATTAAGGACAAATAAATAATTCTTAAGTATAATGAAGTATATGTTGCATTATTGTACTTAAGACACATTTAAATCATTCAACTTGATTAGGGTTGTGCTCAATTGATCTAAAGGCATCTATTATGTGTTAATAGAGTGCAAGAGATAATTGAGACAACCATGCATCTTGGACTAACTATTTTCATGAGTTGTGATTGGCTAGGTTAAGTCCAAAGATGATTAAGATGATGAAAACAAGAGAAGGACGACATCATGAGGTGATGGGCATCAAGAGGAGATCCCGTAGAGATTAAGAGGAGAGCTGGGTGACAATCCTGGGGGAGCGTATGAGTGAAGATCATAAAGACCCCAAAGGGGATTGCTCGTGTGCGACAACTCAAGGTATAACTAGATAGGCTAAGGATGTTTTTTAGTTTTGGGTCTGATTTTTAGCGCTGTACTATTAAGAGGGGTTGAGTCTTAGCTTGAGGTTCATTATGTGTTGATGATCTCAATTCCGTGTTAACTCAAACTCAAATCTTATTTGGATTTGCTTTTTACATAGAGCTAACCATTTGGCATGTGTTGCAAATAAGTTAAGCTTATACTTGGTTGTTGTTGCATAATGCTCTGATTTGCATGTGTTGTAAAGAAGAAAAGTATATGCACTTGGTTTTCGCATAAAGCTTTGATTTGCATGTGTTGCAATGGGATAAGCTAATGCGTTGGTTTTTGTGTGAAGTTCACTTTTGCATGTGTTGTAATTGTTGAAGCTTCATGCTTTTATTTTTGTTTACAAAACAAACCTTTCAAAATCAATTTGGTGTTGCTTGGAGCTAAGTTTTGTATGTGTTGCAAAAGGAGAGAGCTCAAGCATGATTTAGTGTTTATGTGGTATGTATGGAGCTAGAGGCTTGTATGTGTTGCAAGTAGAGAGCTCATATATTTGGTTTAGTTTTAATGTGGTTACATGGAACTAGAGAATTGCATGTGCTGCAATTAGAGAGTTCATACACCTTGATTTGGTGTTGCTTGGAGCTGGACTTTTACATGTGTTGCAAAGAGTAATGCTCAAGCATGAAATCGGGTTAATGTGTTATTTGCATGTTCGTTGTGCGAATAAACTGAAGTCTATGAGTCCGAAATCCCGAGAGCATGTGAGTAGGGCTTGCAACGGGTGTTTGCAAGTTGACTGGGTCTCGTGTTGATCTTCACATGGCTAGGAGGATTAATCTTATAGACTCGAGTTTGATTTGCTTAATACATTTTGCAAATAGATCTTGAGTTGATTGCGAAATGTGTTTTCACAATTTGGTTGAAATTCTTTGAGCATGAGCTAATTTGGTGCAAATGTGTTTTGCATAAGTGTATGATCATGTGTTGATCATCTAGTGGCTTAAAGAATAGTGTTTGATTTTTAGAGAAATGGTTTCTGTGTGAAATCTGATGTTTTTTGGAAATCCGACAGTACCGTAGGTTTAACTCCGGTACTACCGAAGGTCGGTAGTACCGTGCGTATGGCCGGTTGATATTTTCTAGAAGGGCGCATTCTTGGTTTTTTTGAAGGCCGAAGCTACCGCCGGCAAATGGACGGTACTACCGGAGGTGCAATAGTATCGTACCCAAGTCACCGGTAGTTATTTTCCAGAAGAGGGTGTTTTTGCGTTCTAGTGAAAGTCGATACTACTGGTGTGGAGGCTGGTACTACCGCTAGAGTGGTACTACCGGAATTTAGTCTGCGGTAGTACCAGGTTTCCTCATAGCAGCTAGTTTTGAGCCGTTGCCTCGGCGTCTGATTCTAGGCAATATAAGGGCGGTGGTACCGGTTTTGCTGTTTTTTTCAAAATTGCCCTCAAAATGACTAGTTTTCTTTGGAGGACTATAAATAAACACCGTAGGGGGCATTGGCTGGTTGTTGCTGCATTTGTGAAGACTCTTGGCTCTTGTGTGAGTTGTGTAGAGGTGGTTTGCATGTGTTGTATCCCCTCAAGTTGATTCTTGAGCAAAGAGTGAGACTAGATTGCATGTGTTGCATCTAGAGTGGATTGAGTGACCTCTTGCGCATGTGTTGCATTTGAGGGAGACCCTGTGCATGTGTTGCACTAGGTGATCACCGGAAGCGCTTGTGTTGCGCTAGGTGAATCTCGAGCGAAGGCTTGGGTTATTACTCTTGGAGGTTGCCGACTCCTAGACGGCGTAGAGAGTCGTGCGTGCGAGCTCTCAAGGTTGTGAGACACCCCGGCAAAGTTTGCGATGGTTGGGGTTGAGCCTACGCGAAAACGTGAAAAACCATCTCTAGTGGAATTGAGGACGGTGCTCTAAGTGCGGAGCCGGTCCAAGAGTTTGGGTTAGCCTCAACGTGAATTAGGGCAGATCGACAAGTCTCTGAACACCACGATAAATTTATCAATGTGTCTCTTGTGCTTTTACATTCTTGCAATTCTTATTCTTATTGATTGCAATTTATTGTTAGAGACAAAATTAGTTAGTGCACATAGTGAGCCTAGTTGATTTAGGTTTTAATTGTCAAAACCTAGTTTATCGCTTCCACATTATTTTTGATTAGGTTTTGACATAGGGGTTGATTAGAGCGTGTCGTTTTAGAAAGCAATTATTTTTGTAAACGTCTATTCACCCCCTCTAGGTGCATCTTGGATCCTACACCTCGTCAGAAGCTATCGGAATTGGTGAAAGGATTTTATCTGGCCTCCCCCATAGCAATCATTGCTACCATAATGAACTGTTCAACATGCAAATGCAACAAGCTCTCCCCAGCTTGGGTCTCTGCCTCGTCTCATTATCTAGTGCGTGTTGGAAATCAATCGGTACTGGACTCACGCGCAGGGGCGGATCCATCCCATTCATCCTGTACCATCCCATTCCGTTCACCCTGGTACAGCGAACCAAAGGCACCCTTAGAGGCCTTTGGCTTAGGTCCATCCAGGGGCGGATCCAAGCCTGGGGCAAGTAGGGCCGGGCCCGAGCTAGTCTAAAAACGATGTAAATACTATTCAATTTGTATTTGGCACGAGGCGTGGCCGGTCGGCTTGCTGCGACGCTTAGAGCATTCTTTGTGAGCACAGGAAAGGTTAGACAAAACCACGCCGCCCGCTCTCTGCGGTAGTAGTGCTCCACCCGATCCGGCGATCCGCCGCCCTGCCCCCCGCCGGTGCGTCGCCACTCGGCGCTCCCAACACACCGCTTGGGTGCTCGGTTGCTTTCCGCCTGGCGTCTGTCTGCTCGAGCTCGCGTCACCCCCCACCTCTGCCGGCCTCTTGCTAAATCTGCTCCGCACCTCGGCCGCTTTCATTGTTGCTTGCGGCTTCGCCCGGCCGCCGCGTTCGCGAATCCACCGAGTAGCCGATCGGCCGACAGTGGCATCGCCGCCGTTCGCCCACTCCCGCCCTAGCACTATCCATGAGCCATCGCCCCTGCCCCCACGCCCATGATCTCTTTGTCTCCGTGTGGTCCTCAGCGATCGGCGACTTCGGCGTTGTCTTGCTCCTGCCAGCAACCACGATAAAGTGCCGTTCGGCCTGACCCACTCTCGCCGCCCGGCAAGCGGCAATGCCCGTCGACCACCGCCCGACTCTGCGCCGCGACTCCATAATCTCCCGTCTGGTATTGTTTTGTATTGCCACACCCTTTACATTTCTGTGTGATCCCAAACCCATGTAGTATTCAATAATTTGTTTTGGCTTCTTGGATCGGCAAACCCATCTTGAAATAAGCATCCACTATGCAAAGCACTTGATTAAATCTGAATTGGTTCAATTTTCATTGGCCTTTGAATAGTAAGTACTCCATTCTAAATCTTTTATGGTATTGGGATTTCTAGTTCATTGTTCTACATATTTATGTTACTTGTTCAGGTATATATACACTATGGAATTCAAATTTATTTTTAATTGTGTATTTGTGATGTACTTTTGTCGTACCTAAATTTCTGTAGTCTTTAATAATAGTAATAGTCACCTATTTTCGGCCCTAGGCGTATAAAAATCTGGCTCATACTTTGCTCACCTTGAACATGAGGATCTTGATAAGAACGCCTTCGGGATGAGAATACGAGAGTTGGTGCCGCGCAACTAACTTACGGCATTTTTACAGTTCACTGCGATCCTAAAATTGCGCCATCCCATGACCAGGTTTTGTAGCCTGAATACACGCTCGCCTAATAACCAAAATCCTATCGCCCCGGCATGAATAAACATGCTGCTAGGAATGTGCTTAAGCCCACGCTAATTCCATGCACGTGACTAAGCCCGCGGAAAATCCATGCAAAATGCTCACAAGCTAATCACGCAGGATAAGCTACTACTACAGTACTGGGCATCACAATCGGCCTATTAGAAGCGGTTTGGTGTGAACCCATTGTGATGTTCGCACCAGAAGCGGTTCGTAGGCAATGGTCCTGAGAGGGCTTTCAGAAGCGGTTTGAGACAAGAACCGATTCTAGAATGAACATTAGAAGCGGTTCATGTCTCAAACCGCTTGGAAGCCCTCCGGCGGCGCATTTAAACCCTTCTTCCTCCACGAGCAGTGAGTCTGATCGAGCAGAGAAAAGTGGCCAGTATTTGTTTTGGGGAGGTCTTGTCCAAAATTTTAATTTGGGGTGATTAGCTCCAAATTAAGTGTTTCAAGGTTAGTAACATCATGTGAACATCCTTCTCACCTAGAGATTGCTATTTTTTCAATGGATGTGGAGAAATCTTGAACTTTTAAGCAAGATCACCATGATCAAAAATTAGTTTTCTATGCTTGTTTTTGTTGTTGTATGAAGATGTAGGGTGGAGATCTAGTTCAAAATATGACATTACACAAGGTAAAGGTGATTGGAAGCTTTAGATCTGGGTGGTTGTTAGCTTTAGAATCTTAAATATCACAATATTGCAAGGAAGTAATTATTGGTGTATGAAATAAAATAGAAAAACATGTAGAAGGATAAAAATAATTACAAAAGGTAGGAAGGGATACAAAATAATTAGAAAGGTAGGTCTTTAATTGGATGGCGGTGTAGGTGGAGGTTTTTGTTGGGTTTAAGTGGTACGTGAGCTTTAGATTTTTAAATGTAACTATAAGTTACGTTATAATTTTTATATGAAATTTGTTATAATTTTAATGAAATTATAACTTGGTGTAGATGAATCGGCAATAGATGTACAATGTGGACCGTCGCTCGAGAGAGTTCATTGACGGCGTGTGAGCTTTTTCTCGTCTGGTGCGTTGCATTTTGCCTCCACGCGACTTCATATGTTGTCCATGTGTAGATTGCAAGAACGAAGGAGCACTCCCAGCGATGGCAAGTTATGAACCATTTGATCATGAGAGGTTTCATGCCAAACTATACATTGGACCAACCATGGCGAAGTTGAGGCGATTAGCGAGGAAGAGCGATGAAGAAGCGAGGAAGAGGAAGATGGATTCAATAGTATCCGGACGGCATGCAATCTTGTTAGTGGAAGAAACACTGGTGACTTTGGTGATGATGAGCTAGACCGAGATCTTTGCGTGATGGAGAGGAGACTACATAGATGAAAAGCCGATTCGAGAAGTTCCAGCGCATGTTAGAGGACCACAGAACTCCTTTGTACCCAAAGCGTAGGCGGGGCCACACAAAGTCTGCGTACCACCTTGGAACTCATGCAATGGAAGGCTACAAATGGTGTGTCGGATAAAGGGATTCAATGAGTTGTTATCACTTTCGTAAAGAAGTTGCTTCGAAGATAACACTCGCCCGAATCTACATATGAAGCCAAGCAAGTCGTCTATCCTTTGGGATTGGAAGTACAGAAGATATACGCATGTCCTAATGATTGTGTCCTGTATCGTAATGAGTATGCTGATTTGGATGTGTGTCCAGTGTACAAAGAATCATGGTATAAGGTAAAGCGTGGCGATCGGGTGAAATAGATGGGGGCGTAAGAAGAAGAGACCTGCGGCTAAAGTGTTGTGGTATTTCCTGTGATCCCCGATTGAAGCGTATGTTTGCTAACAAAGCGCATGCCCGAGATGATGCGTTGGCACAAAGAAGAAGCGTGGAACGACGTGATGCTTAGACACCTTGCAAATGGTTCACGGTGGAGGAAAGTCAGCAGGACGTGCAGACTTCGAGATGAGGTGAAAACATAAGGTTTGGGTTGAGTACCGATGGGATGAATCCTTCGGAGAATTGCGGCAGAGACCATAGCTTTTGGCCTATTACACTATGTATCTATAATATTCCTCCATGGTCATGCATGAGCGAAAGTACATCATGATGTCGTTGTTGATCCAAGGCCCCAAGCAACCTAGAAATGACATCGATGTCTACTGAAACCATTGGTTGAAGATCTTGTGGCGTTATGGGACGATGGTGCAAGGGTATGGGATGAGTACAAAAGGAGTATTTCACCCTACGTGCATTGTTATTTGTAACAATCAACGGTAGCCTACTCTCGGTAACATGTCGGCCTAATTGTCAAAGGATATAGAAACGTGCATCCGATTAGCTTAGATGAAGCAGACGGCATGTACACAAAAACTCTCGAAAGGTTGTGTACATGGGTCACCGTAGGTTTCTTCGTCTGAGTCACCGTTCTTGAAGAAAGCGAGAAATTTAACGAGACAGCAAACCTTCGTGCAAGGCCTCAAAGCATCGTAGTGGGCCCGTGTGTTTGCTATGGTAAAGGATTTGAAAGTAGTATTTGGAAAGGGTCACGGAAGCAAACATGTGCAAAATGAGGATGGTCGAGGCACCCATGTGGAATATTTTGGGACTTGTCTTATTGGGAACTCATGGAGGTTCGTCACTCACTTGACTTCATGCACATCACGAAGAATGTCTGCTTGAACCTGCTAGGCTACATAGATATGTACGGAAAATCGAAGGATACACTGCAAGCTTGGAAGAACATTAAACTCTTGGAACTGAGGAACAACCTACATCCCGAAAAAAGAGGGAAAGGACAACATTACCTACATCCTGCGAGCTACACTCTTGTCGGGACCCGGATATGCAAATCCGAAACACTCTGTGTATACTGCACTAGTCCAGGATCACGCTAGTGCACACAGTAGAAACATAGATGACATATCATTCCATACATCGAAATAACTAAGAAGAAGCAAGTTAATATTGAATAAAGCAAAGCGACCTTATGGTCAAGGTTCATACACCAATGCCTCTTGGCAGGAAACAAATAAATCTTTGCAAATGAAATAAAATAACTTGGGCCATTTGACATGCCACGGCAATCGTGCAGAAGCGCCTTTCTAGTCGACGTAGTCTTCATAGTACTCCTCCTCTTGATCGCATTACGGTCCTTCCTCGACAAGCCCCGAACAACGGGGCATAAAGCGAGTGAGTACAAAGCGTACTCAACAAGCCGTAAGAAATGATGCAATATATTCATGCGCGCTTGACAAAGGATAATTATATGGTTCATTTGCGAAAGCAATAACTTGAATTTAAATACACTAAATAGATTGAAGGCGGTTTGAATAAAACAATAATAAATAATCGATAAATCAATGGTAGACAACATGAACAGAATGATGAGGCATCACCCTACATCACTCGATACAAGTATCAACCACACAATTCAACAGTATAGCTTGAGAAAACAAAACAACAGTGAACTCCCCGTTCACATTCCAAGCATTCCACATTTCAAGAAAATACTCTATACCCGTGTGAAATCCCGGGCTTGTCCATGACCATGAGACACGGCTATTCAATAGTTTACACTCTGCGAGAGGTTGTGCGACTTTACCCACAAGACATGATCATCCCTTAATGCCAAGCTCTAAGAACACACTTCCTTTGGTGTGTCCAAGAGAGATCACTACAAAGCCTTTACAATGCATGTCTAAACCAGTGCACGCCCTCTAAGGTTTAGCCCCTCAGGGCCCCTCTTGAGCCATGTGAGTCTACAGTCCACCCGGAACCCACACCAACACGTGGCGGTACTCAAGACTAGACATTGCAAATTAATCGACTAGGTCCGTCCCATCTTAGGACTTGTGGTTGCTGCAGTTAGGCCAGTTCAATGGCGCACAAGATTAAGTCCTTAAATTATCTCGGCCAAGGCGGCCACATCCCAATGTGCTAGACGGCACCCCTTTCTTTGCCGATCAAGCCCTGTAGAGAAACATTTTGTTCAACCCAAAACCAATGGCATCCCCTTGCCATGGTACAATAGTTTTTACAGTGGTCAATGACCACAATTCAATATCTCATTAAGTCAAGATTAACATTAGCTCACGGTGATATGAATCATCGGACAACTAAGCATGGCTAAGCATAGCTACGATAACCCAATCTTTGGTACTATGATTATGTCCAACTAATAATGTCCCAACCTATGGTTAACAATGGATACATGGCATCGCATAATAATCAAAGGGCATACTCAATCGGTAAATAACTACTCCCATAAACTAGCATTGATACATAAATAGCATGCAATTGTATAAAACAAAGTACTTTTGTAAACATGGGTTCAATATGATCAAAGGTCTCGACTTGCCTTGTTGTTCAAGTGCTGATTCTTGGTCTTGAAGTCTCCGTTCGCTCATACGGATTAGCGTCTCTGGGAAAATAAAGCAACGAAACCAAATAAATACCAAACAGAAAAGAAAACAAGCTCAAAATTGAAAATAAATGGCTCTGGAGTGTAGAGCTCGATTTTACAAAAATTTAGAAATTTGAATCACTCAATCGGAGTTCGGACGAAGGAGAACGGGCTCTGGAAGATTTAATTGAGAGAAAATCGAGAGAAAATTCACAAGGGTGACACGTGGCGGTGGTGATTGGTGGGATTTTCGGTTTTGAAAATCGAAAAGAAATTAAAATTCACGGTGACATGTGGGACCCACAGTCGAGACTGGATCCATGGTGAACCAAAGCGCCGAGGCGTCATTGGTGATGTGGCGAGATCGCGACGGCGTGGCATGCCACGCTTGGCTAGAGGCGACATGGCGATGATGTGGCGGCTAAGCGTGGCGGCGACGCGACATAAGGGGCGGGGTTTGGCTCGTGGCGAAATCCGAGGCGTTAGCTCGCGTCGGACGACCACGGATGAAGATCTGACGAGGAGGCCTTGATCTGGATCATTGCGAAACGATCGGACGGTGAGGCGAAGGAGATGCTCACCGGTGAGTGGCGGCGCTATTCGCTGGAGCCGAGGATGACGACACCGTGAAGCGGCGGAGGAGGTCGGATCGGACGGAAGAATCACGAGTCTAGGAGAGCGCGCCGACGGACTCGATGGTGCCACCGTCCTGCTGAGAACCAGCGGAGAGGAAAGAAGCGGCGGAAGGTCTCGGGAGGCGGCGATACCAGCGAGCTTCGTTCTCCATGGCAGCGGCGTCTCGAGCGGCGAGGAGGAGGCGGCGTGTGCGGCGTGGGCGGGAACCTCGGGATGGTCGGCCGTGCCTTAAATAGGCCTAGGAGGCGGTTAACACCTAACGCGCAAAAAGCGGCGCTAGGTTTAGGGTTTGAGCGGCAAGCTGCGTATGGCAGCAGCGTGATCAACCCGGACGCGTGGCGCGGATCGGACGGATCTGGTCTTGGCCTTGAGTGGGTAGGACATGAATAGGAAATGGGCGGGAGGCAATTTCAGCCGATGGAATTTTGGAAATTAAAAATGTTTTTCCAATTTAATAAATTCCAAAAATTCAAATAACTCCAAATAAATTCAAATAAATAGCAAATAAATTCAGAAAAATCTCCAAAAATACAGAAAAATTCCTTGAAGCACAAGGAATCCAATAAAAACTGGAAACCTTTGATTTGATGCATAGATTATTCAAATTAAATCTTTTCATTATTGGAAAATTCATATTAAGCTTCAATTAATTCCAAGAAAATGCAAATGGTTTATTTTTGATTTTAAACATACCAGAACTCAATTTTTGGGATGTTACAACTCTAAGCAAAGAACAGAAAAAAAGCATGATAGAGTTCCTGAACAGTGTGAATGTTCCTTCCGGATACTCCTCGAATGTAAAGAGACTCATAAACACGAAGAGAATAAATCGTACACATGAAATTCCATGAGTGTCTTGTGTTAATGACCACGTTGCTCGATGGTATGTGAGAGGCATCTTGCCAGAGTGGAGTACGGGGACAATCACAAAGGCAGTGTTCTTTTTTCAAGCAGTTTCCGCAGAAGGTCATCGACCCATATCAACTAAGTAAGCTTTGAGGATGATGTGGTACAAAGTGTGGTTAGTCTTAAGATGATCTTTCCTCCCTGCATTCTTTGATATTATGGTTCATCTCACTATTCACCTTGTCAAAGAGATAGGTATTCTCGGACCGTGTATCTACACAACATGTTCCCTTCGAGAGGTACATGAGTGTGCTAAAGAAGTATGTCATGTAGTTCTCGTCGAGAAGGATGCATTGCCGGGGTTATGGGACGAGGAGGTGATTGAGTTTTGTGTGGATTACATTAATGATCTAAACCCGATCGGCGTCCTATATCACGCTATGAGGGAGGCTACGAGGAAAAGGGACACTAGGAAGGAAAGCAATTGCATGCAATGATCTTCTTACATTTAAGCAAGCACATTTCACGGTTTTGAAACAATCAACCGTAGTGGCCCGTATGTCCTTGAGCACAAGAGTATTCTCGCCGCGATTTCAGGGAGGTCGAGGATTGGATAACACCTGAAGCACATGGATTCTTTGTAGCTTGGTTACAAAAGTACATCCTTTTGAAAGGGTCGACAATGAGCAGTTACAGCGCTTGGCTCGAGGACCATCTAGTAAAATCGTGACATTCAAAGTGCGAGATAAATGGTTACACATTCTACACGGATCTCGGGATAACAAGAGCACCAACCGAATAGCGGTGTCGTAGATAGAGCCAGCAAAGACAACAAAGGCAAGGTGGATACATATTATGGTTTCATAGAAGAGATATGGGAGCTTGACTATGGACCTTTGAAGGTCCCTCTATTTAAGTGCCAATGGGTCAAAGCCCGACTTCAAGCGGCGTGAAGGTCGAAACAAATCTGGTATGACAATCGTGGACCTCCGCAGGAAATCGTTATAAGCGTGAACAGTTCGTCTCGCGACGATGTGAGACAGTCTTCTACGTAATGGACATGTCAAGCAAACCTAAGAAGCGAAGGACAAGCGGAAAGATTGTAGTACTAAGCCAAAGAGACATGTGGTTCTCCAAGGCAAGCGAAGGATTGTTGGAGTTGAGGGCGTCCACAGGCGGGGAAGAGTATAGTCGGTTCGGCGAGATCCCTCCTTCGTTGTGGATGTCGACATAAGCCTCCTCGATGATGAGACGTGGATACTCCTTTCATATGTCGCGATCATAATGAAGGAACACTTGTAAAGACAAAATGCGTTACTACTTAAGATGTACCACTTCATGCGAACTATGTATATGTAACACGGGTCTTCTCTTGTATGAAGTGTTTATTTGGAATGAATGTAAAGTGCCAAAATTCTGGAATGAAACTAACATGCTAAAAGCTTTTTAAAAAAAATTTGTGAAATGAAAGTGAAGTGCTAAAAGCATTTTTTTAAAAATTCTGGAATGAAACTAAATTGCTAAAAACTTTTTTTAAAAATTGTGAAATGGAAGTGAAGTGCTAAAAGCATTTTTTAAAAATTCTGGAATGAAACTAAAGTGCTAAAAGCTTTTTTTTTAAAAATTGTGAAATGAAAGTGAAGTGCTAAAAGCATTTTTAAAAATTCTAGAATGAAACTAAAGTGTTAAAAGCTTTTTTAAAAAATTGTGAAATGAAAGTGAAGTGCTAAAAGCATTTTTTAAAAATTCTGTAATGAAACTAAAGTGCTAAAAGCATTTTTAAAAATTCGAAATGGAACTGAAGTGCTAAAAGCTTTTTTAAAATTATGGAATGAAACTAAAGTTCTAAAAGCTTGTTTAAAATTGACATTAATTTTACAAGCGGTTGGTACTAACAATTGCTTGTAGAAAACATCTGATAAAAAAAAAAAGAATGGCAAGGGGCGAGTGGTTGAACCAGGTGGATGAGCACGCACACTCAAACGCCATACTGCCTAGCGAGGAGAGGAAAGATCTTATCAAGCGATATGGGCACCATATTCTTTTGAATATTACGATCGACACTTCTACTAGCGGTTGATAATACTAACAGCTTGCATAGAACCTTTCCACTCCGCCCATCCATGCGTTCTACAAGCGATTAGTAATATTAGTTTGTAGAAGTCATCTTTACTAGCATTGATAATACCAGCTTGTAGATCACTTCAAGCGGTTGTTATTACCAACCGCTTATAGAAGTGGGTTCCTATATAAAGTTGATACTCCTGCTCTTCCTCACACCCCAAATTTTCTAAGTCCCCGCTTCCTCACACAGTTGCCGCCTCGAATCGAGACCCAGGCAAGCGCCACCTCACCGTAGCCTCCTCCGCCACCTCGCCATTGCCTCCTCTGCCACCGCTCGACGCCGCCCCGCCATTCCACCCCAGAGGACCGAGGTATATTCTGCATGCGCCCTCCTCCTCCCTCTCTAATCCCACGCCTTAAGGTGTTAAGCAAAATAGTGAGGAGCGGTCCGGCTAAGGTGGCGCCATGGTTTGGAGCAAGAAGAAGGAGGAGTGAGGAAGAAGGAGGAGTGAGGAAGAAGGGTGGGCGCCGAGGAAGAAAGTGGCGGAGGGGGAAGAATGAGGGATGGCGGGGAGGGGGAAGAATGGTGGGGAGTTTCCATTAGCTTCTTGGACATACTTTTGGTTGTGTTGTGCATTGGTTCCCAGCTTTCTGCCTGTAATCATCCTGAAATCGATATGCAGAAAGTGAGAGCCGAATATGCGAGTTGCTAACAACAAAACAAGATATCCTTGTGTTTTGATGTTAAGGTTTAGATGAAGTAATCATAATCGATGGTTATGGCGTGGGTTGGTTGAATTTGTGGTATTATGGGTGTGGCTATTGGCACAGGTCTTGTGTTTCATTTTACTACTTCTTGTCTTTGATTCAGTTTATTTGATAGAAAAAATAGTCATTTTCAGTGAGATGTACAGTAGAATCTATGAAAACATTTATGCCACTGGGGCGTAATCACAATCTATCCTTTATTCTAGATTGATATCCTCAAATTATGGCACTCTTGAGTGCAAGAAATTTGGTCGAGATGAAGATAAGGACTCGATAAAATTTGCTTAATAAAAAATAATGAATCATTCTTATTCCACACTAATATGATTTTCAAAAAATAAAATAAGGTTATAAATCCACAACTAGAATGTTAATAGTCTATTACACCAAAAGAAAGCATCGCGATCATTCCATATCAACCAAGCACGTCACCTCGTGGCTTTCTTCTCGATTGTATCGTATGCTCTCCTATGACCATGCTTTTGGAACTTACGGTCTTTGGTCAATCGAACAGGATCTTCTCCAACGATCGGCACCTAATGTCGCGATGGGCTGCATAGCGATAGACTAGCATAACATTCTAGTTGTGGATTTATAACCTTATTTCATTTTTGAAAATCATATTAGTGTGAATAAGAATGATTCATTATTTTTATTAACAAATAAGTATATGTGAATTGTCAATTGTATATGTATCATGTGAAATGTGTAAGTATATGTGAAATGTATAGGTATATGTGAATTGTCAATTGTATATGTATCATGTGAAATGTGTAAGTATATGTGAAATGTCTAAGTATATGTGAATTGTCAATTGTATATGTATCATGTGAAATGTGTTAGTATATGTGAAATATCAAATTGTATATATATAATGTGAAATGTGTTAGTATATTTTCAAGTCCAAATAATATTATATTTGTATAAGTATATGTGAAATTGTATATATATCATGCTTGTGTTGTAATCTGTAATATGGTTGTTTATGTCAATATTTTTTTGGAATTAGGACAGATGGCGCAACCAGGACGTGGTGACCCTGCTTTCGACGAGGGAGAACAGTTCTTGCTGAACGCCGTCGCGTTGGGTAGCATCGAAGGTGATGCTAACACCGCTGCCGCGAGGCTAACGTTAGTTACGTGAGGCCGCTGAGGTCAGAGCCGATGAAGCCATTGCAGCCGAGCCGCTGAGTCCGGTGGTAACACTGGTTCCGGCCAGGATGAGGTATAGCCAGAAGAATATAATCCCTGTGGACATGTTAATTAATCGTGATTCATTAATATAATACACTCTGACACGTTTATATATGTGTTTGTGTATTTCAAGCCCCGTACATCGAGTAACCAATCCAAGCATCGGGGACCTAACAAGAAGCCATCCACAAAGCACGGTTTACCGACATTAACAACGAAGGGATGCGGTGGCCCTCTTTCGTGATTCGGTAGTACAACAATGCTTGCGGTTACCACGTGAGGGATCACGTCCCAATTAGCATCGTAAAATGGGCGAAGTTCCTCAAGATACCAAGAACTCGCTCGGCAAGATATTAAGGAAAATTTCACATTTCCTCAAGGGTCCAAGACAAGGCCAAGAAATTCACTCAAGAAGATGGCAACAATGTTTGAGCGTGGAAGGCGTCTCTCACCGCAAGTATGTCCAGAAGGAGAAAGGCCGACTTCAACTAATTTCCTAAGTGGCGGATCACTGGGAAGCATTCAAGGAGTACAATTTGTCGGTGAAGGCCAAAGCCGATGCAGTCGGAAGAACAAGGCCAATTCACGGATGAAGAAATACCACCACCATCTTGGCACGGTGGTTACCTCAAGGTTGTCTTAGAAATGGGAGAAGCGGAAGAAGAATTAATGGCGAAGGATGTCACACCGGCTACCACTTTGTGGGAAGAGCGCCTGCGCAATTGGTTCATGGGTCACGGGGGGAGCCTTTCAGATGACGGCAGCTTCGTGATGTCACCAGGAGTGCAAGATGCTGGTCAAAGGATTGTACAAGGTGTCGAGCAATCTCGGTGAATGCGTTCGTGCCAAATAGGAGAATGACGAGATAACACATGCCCTTCAAAACCACGAGCAACCGGACGGACACGAGGTATGGGCAAGCATCTGGCAGTGGAAATGCAGTTTAGCCAAGGATGCGAATACATATAGGAGCGCAGAGAAGCAAAGCAAGAGAATCATATAAAGTGTACCAATTGGAACAAGAGCTCGAGCAACCCGAGCTAGCATCGCGACATAATTGCTAACAAGTACAAATTGCCCTCGGCAAGCTTCAGGGACTAGGTCCGAGCAATCACCGGACGCCGTGATCGACCCTCTGGCGGCGGAGTAGTCGCAAGATCCACCGGGTCCCTCAAGCGGAGAACTTGCTAGCCGCTACCCCGTGGATGACATAAGGGTTCGTCGCTAGTGTGAGCTACACGTTGATGCGTAACCTCTCCATCAAGGTGGCTTACGGCATGGCATTTCCGGTGGAGCGGGGCAGACGTTCCATCGCAACGAGATACCCCGGGTTACTCGAAGGTCGCGGTGGAGGAGGTCTTTGGATTTGAAGAACTTCACCTCGATATTGCTGGAGGCGATGACGTGACCAAGCTTAGACAGGCCCTCCACAATATCATCCTCTGGCGCAAACGGTCCATCATATTTCTAGATGGTGTGGAGGCGTCATCTCCACCACGGCAACCCACGTCTCCTCCAACGTCACCTCCACGCAATGCCTCGCCGGCAAAATAGAGCACGCCTCCACCACCCGCTCCACGCAGAAGCCCTACTCCGCCACCACCATCTCAAATAAAAATGAACCCCCCCAGGAAAACCACGCCTCCACCATCTCCTCCGAGGAAGAAGCTCGATAGCAGAAAGGCTCCTCCACCTACTCCCAAGAAGGCCTCCTCCAGCCGATCAACAAAGATAAAGGAACCTCCAAAGAGGGCATATGATATGACTAATAAGGAGAGTGAAGCGGTCAGAAAGCGTAATTGGTTTGCACACTTCACAAAAAAGCGAGCCAAAGAAGGTACCAATTGATCCAAAAGCGCGGAACACTTGCGACATGCCATGCAAAGCATTTTGTGCTGGCCCAACTATAAGCGGACAATAATAAAGGCTACGGAAGAATAAACGTGGTCGGGGTGGCGTACGAAGAAGATAGACCAAGATCAGGAGAAACTCGAGAGGTTTATGAAGGAGGCAGGAATCACTTCCACAGCTGCAGCTCTTGGATTAATAGATGATCTTTCAATGGCAAAAGTCAGATGGCAATATCAGTTGGGCCGGGAGCTGATTGGTCCTAATGAGATAAAGGATCTACCAACCAAGATGCGGCAATTTCATGAATGGTACATGACAGAGTCCGCTCAAGGAAGAACGATGTTCCCCCTCCGTTTCAAAGATGATTTTTATCGCGGGGACAACAGCATATGGCTCGAATTTGAGGACTTCTACAATATTTACCATGCCGACTCGATCAACGTGTCTCTCATGAGCTGTTGGTGCCTGTAAGTGTGTCAAGCTTATACCTTTACCGTGTGCTTCCTCGTACAATAAAATTGCAACTCTTAAACTTATACCTTTCTATGTAGAATGGAGATACAACGATGTAGAAAAGAGAGCATCTTCAACGTGGGCTTCATCGACCCAGAGATTGTTAACGAGTACGTCTTTGGATTGAACAATGGCCGAAAGGATGTTGAAGATTACATTCTCAATGCATTCTTGGGACAGCACTACAAACCGTACATACTTCTGCCCTTCAACTTCGGGTATGTATATATACAACCTCTCGTTCTTATATTTTCCAAGGCATTGATAATACTACTAGCTAGTTACATATATGTTGCAATACATGAATAGGTATCACTGGATCCTTCTTGTCATCAAGCTTGATAGCAGCCAGATCGTTGTTCAAGACTCAAAAAGGACTCCGGTGGAAAAATATCAATATATCATTGACACCCTAAACAGGTATATAGCACATATATATATGATAGTTTTCCTTATTATATATATTGAAATACCTTGCTAATTCTAACTCTAATAATTACTACTCATAATAATGCATCACACAGGGCATTCGCAAGGTTCCGAAAGAAGCAACAAGGAGATTTCGAGAACGAATTTGATGTACAAATAAGCACTCGAGCACGATAAAGAATATTAATATGCCGTAACACTTTTTCATCCCAATAATAAGTGTTTTCTTTTCAAATTTCATCGCAGGTTCTACAAATGCACGGAAGGAAACAACTTATGTGGCTATTATGTGTGCCACTATATGCAAAGTATTACCCATGGCGATGTGCCGACAACCAACGCCGAGGTAGTGTGAACATGTCAATTTCTTAGTACTTAATTACACTTTAATTACATGTCACGAGATTTATTTACTTCCGCTTTGTCACCCCAACATCGATAAGTAGGCGTGATCCCGCCGCACCAAGTTACAAAGAATCAAGAACAACTCATCGGCTTTATTGTCGATGAGATTATATCCACCAAAGGCGAGTTCCACGCAAATGGTTGGAGACCTTGTTCTGAAACAAGGACAGGTGAACTGACATCAACGTCGACCAAGGGCACAAAGAGCGCTAGCGACGCACACAAGAAATGAGCTCAAGATTCACCATTTTATTCTTTGAAACTTGTAAAAGTGGCTTATTATTTCATGTGTTCATCAACTTGTTCATTTTTTAGTCTATTAAGTTCAGATTTTTCTCGTAAATGAACCCGTAATTATCTCGAATGAGTATGCATGAATAATATATATTTAATTATTACGTCAAAAAACTCGTAGTTCTATTTATTTTAATTGTCAAAATATATATCAAAAACCCCTCTGAAAACATATTCTATATTGAATATAATCAAAACGTTGTGCTGTCAGCCTCTTCACAAGCGGTTGGTAACTACAACCGTTGACCGAGCTTGTTTCTCATCTCCAGAAACTTCATGCTCCCCAGCAGCTTGGTTAAGATATCTGCAAGCTGTTCTTCAGACCTGATGTACTCAACATCTATGTCTCCTGCTTCCACTCGCTCCCTAATGAAGTGAAAACGGGCATCTATGTGCTTGCTTCTGTCATGCAAAATCAGATTTTTTGCATAGTGAAATAGCTGACTTGTTGTCAATCCGGAGTACATGATAACTTGGCTTCTCTCCCAACAGCTCCCCCCAAGAGGTGCCCCAACCATATTCCTTGGCAAGCAGTAGTGGTGGCTGCTATATATTCCGCTTCACAAGAAGATAGCGCCACTATCTTTTGCTTAATGGACTGCCAATTAATTAGGCTCTCACCAAGTTTGAATAAAATACCAGTAGTGCTTTTACGATCATCCACATCCCCAGCCATATCACTATCACTGAAGCCAATTAGAAAAGGATCATCTTCTCTCCTTCTGAATTTGCACCCTACGTTGATGCTCCCTGCAACATACCTAAGTATGTGCTTCACTGCAGCAAAGTGTTCAGTACTTGGAGCCTCCATAAATCGACTCACATATCCAACAGAGTATGCAAGATCTAGTCTTGTATTCACTAAGTATCGCAGGCTCCCAACAATGCTCCTGTAATTAGTTTGATCAGTGGGTGGAGAGTTGCTCACCTTGCCAAGCTTCAGTCTAGCTTCCATTGGCACCTGACAGGGATTACAGTCAAGCATTCCACACTTCTCCAAAATTTTCTGTGCATATGCTGACTGACAGAGGGTGATGCCATCTTGAGCTTGTTTAACATCCATCCCAAGATAGTAGTTGAGTAAGCCCAGATCACTCATGCTAAAAAGTTTCTTCATCTCCCCTTTGAACTTGATGATTTCTTGTATCTGTGCTCCTGTGATGATTAAATCATCTACATAAACTCCAACCAGCAGAGATTTCTTATCATGACCACGCTTGTACACTGCATGTTCAGTTTCACTTCTTGCAAAACCAAGTGACAACGATTTGCTATCTAGTTTGGAGTTCCAAGCTCTTAGAGCTTGCCTCAACCCATATAGAGTTTTGTTCAGCTTCAAAACTTTCTCTACATTCTGCTCATCAATGAAACCAAGAGGCTGTACCACGTATACTTCCTCTTCCAATTCACCGTTTTAAAATGCAGACTTAACATCCATGTGGTGTACGTCCCAACCTTTGTGGGTTGCAAGAACAATTAGCAACCTCACTGTCTCCAGTTGGGCCACAGGAGCAAATACTTCATCGAAATCCACTCCATGATGCTGGACATATCCCTTTGCCACTAACCTGGCTTTGTGCTTCACAATAGCTCCATTGGAATCCTTCTTCACCTTGAAGACCCATTTTAGACCAATTGCATGATGGCCTTCAGGCAAATCCGAGAGATGTCGGGTTGTGTTTTCTTCAATTGAACAGATTTCATCCAACATTGCCCGACGCCAATGTTCCTCCTTCTCAACTTCTTCAAAACTACTGGGCTCATCTGCTGCCATCAGACAAACTAGAGTATTGAAAATCTCTAATCGGAGAGGTATTATCCAAGATATTCCTCACCGTGCGATAGCGTCAAGGGGCTTCATCACTGGGCTATGATGCATCTTCCGGTGGACTGACAAACTCAACTGCCGCTATGTTCTGGGATGATGGAGGAGTTGTCCAGGTCATCGGGGTTTGCATCTCTAAGCTTGGTGCTGGACTTTGCATAGGGGAGCTCGGTGTATCTTCAGACAATCCTCTAGAGTACACTCACATTGTGTAGTCCACCGTGAATGAATCTCTGTGAGCCTCCGCTGCACCTCCTTGAGATGCATTCTCACTCTAGTTCCATGCCGCTCCTTCATCAAAAATAGCATCTCTTGACACATAAACCTAATTGCCCACTGGATCATATACTCGATATGCTTTAGAGCCCTGCTCATATCCAATGAACACAGTCTTGAGACTCCTATCATCAAGCTTCTTGAGATTTAGCTTTGTCACCTTGATGTAAGCAATACTATCGAAGGTTCTCAAGTGGTGCACGTTGGGCTTCCTCCCAGACCATGCCTCCAAGGGTGTCTTGCCATCCATACTACGCGTAGGCGATCGGTTCAGCATGTAAACCGATGTGGCGATGGCTTCTCCCCAAAAGCACCCTAGCACACCTTTGGCCTTCATCATGCTCCTCACCATCCCAATGATGGTTTGATTCCTGCGCTCTACCACGCCGTTTTGCGGTGGCAAGTAGGGCGCAATGAGGTGCCTCTTCACTCCTTGGTTGGCACAGTACGCTGTGAACTCCACTGATGTGAACTCGCCTCCACGATCTGTCCTCAAGATCTTCAGTTTCCTGCCAGCTTCAACTTTGGGAACTGCATGAAAACGCTTGATGGCCTCTGGAGCTTCATCCTTTGACGCCAGAAGATACACCCACATGTACCTGCTCAAGTCGTCCACTAGAAGCAAGAAGTATTTCCTGCCACCCGGTGTCATTGGACTAATTGGGCCACATAAATCACCATGCACGAGGTCGAGGAGACCCTCGGCACGGTAATTTGCCTCATTCGAAAATGTAGCTCTTCGCTGCTTCCCTACAAGACAACCATCACAAATCTGATCTGGATGCTCGATTCTTGGCAATCCATGCACCATTTCTTCCTGACTCAGCTTCTTCAGTGAACCAAAATTCAAATGTCCAAACCGATTGTGCCAACGCCACGCTTCATCACTACTCTTAGCCGCCAAACACACAGGCTGTGCAATCTTCAAGTTTAGTATGCTTCAGGACAGCCCCATGGAATTGGAACCTGTACACCGATCTAGAGGAGTAGTCCTCGTGATGCGTCCATTTCCAAGTGATATCGTCCTGTACATCTGTCTGCAAATGTATCTGTTGGATTGCTTGCCATAAACAAACAAAATCGTCTACCTGCACCTCAGATGTAATTCGTCGTAGTGGCCTCAGCCAAGTCCCCCCTGATAGTTCCTCATAGATTGTGCGTCGTCTCCTCCTGGATAGGTTGCAACAATTCGGTGCTAGATTTCTTGGAGAGATCCCATGTAACTAGTTGGAATCCCAGAACCTTGCCATCTTACCATCTCCCAAGGTTATGTGCGTACTGGCATTGAATAGGGCCATATTAGTGGTGTCACATGGCACCGGAGTCCCTACCCATGATCGGTCCTGCTTCTTCCAGCCATACCAGAGCCAATGAATGCGGATGCCCCTTCCAAACCTGTGTAAATATTTAACCCCCAGTCCTCCTAAAGTCCTGGGCCTGCAAACTTTGTTCCAATTGATGAGGCAATGCCCTCCATTGCATTCCTGTTCCCCTCTCCAAAGGAAGCTCCATCGAAGTCAATCTATTCTCTTTGTGATCCATATGCTGAGGAGATAAACCATTAAGTGGTGGACTACAAGAGAAGTGAGGACCGAGTTGATAAGAAATAATCTGGCAGCCCTAGAAAGCATCTTCCCATTCCACCTTGCCAGACGTGTTCGGACTTTATCAATGAGCGGCTGCAAATCCGAACGCTTCAATTTTGTTGGATGCAAGGGGAGCCCTAAGTACCTGCAAGGGAATGAGTGAAGGCGTGCTGGGAATTCCTGCAATAGGTTCTCCATGTTGATGTTGTTGTACCTTATTGAGTAAACCTCGCTCTTTTAGAGATTAGTCTGTAAACCTGTAGCTCCATTGAAGATGTCTAGACAACTTGAATCATGTTAAGCTCCTGTTTATCAGGGTTTGCGAAAATGACAACATCATCTGCGATAGAGAAATCCTCATTTTCGCACTGGAAGGTATCTCGAGGCAAGAAGCATTGTATATCTGAGACCCTATGATTGATGAGCGGTGCAACACGACAAAAGCTGGTCTAGACTGGTGCCTCTTTCTAGGGCCATGCCCATGATGACACACCAAACATGGAGGTTTTTGCAGGGGCGGTTCAAGCACAGTTGGATGCACCTCTCATATCAGATGCCCCACAAGACCCATTCCTGAAAAAGGGGATCAACAAACCTTAGCGCCAATGCAGTGCGCGGCTAGCACTGACAATGGGCCAAGGCCCAGTCCAAACCCCACCCTAACCCCATGTGTTTAGAGGCTGGCCCAATCCTCAATCCAACCCACTACTTAATATTTCCTTCCAATCCGGTCCAACCCATCAAGCAATAAGGTCCTAAACTTACCTTGGCCCATTTTAAATCCTTGGGCTGGCCCTCTGGACTGTACAGTCGGCTGAGTAAGGATTTAAATACGCCGGCTGCTATCACTACGTGCTCCGATTTCCCAGAGCCTCCGATTTGCTATCACTACATACGTCAATACATGAAGGGCTGAGTAAGAATTCATGAAGGGCTCTCAAATGCATTCACAAACCAACAAGAAATTACTCAGTCTGCTACGTTTACAGATCATGAATCTGCACCGCAATCTTTCATAATACAAAATAACAGAAAAAAAACCTTCCGACTTTGTTATGTATTGGTAAAACTAACAGATGGCAAACCCAGCAATCTTCAATCATAAAAACACATTCTTCAGTAGCAGCAACCCATGGAACGTACAGCAGTCACACAAAGAAATAAACCGGTTTCACCTCTCCAAGCCTATAATTTCATTGTTATATTGTTAAAACGTAACAGACAGTGAGTGACATCGACATCCAGCAATTTCAGAGTAAGACAAGTGTTTTCACCAACTGCAAGAATGCTATATCCATAGTTCCATATTACCTCATTCAAGGGCCACTGGCTCGAAGGATGGGAATGCAATTACTTGACAGAGGCCCATGAGCCTATTATGACTATCTTCGTCGTGTTCACCATTCTTGCACCATGGATTCGAGGCATCTCTCATAGCTTGGCCTTCTGGACTGCTTTCCCATGCTCTTTTTTCTGACTCCAATATAGTTACCTTCTCATCTTTAGTGTACAACAAAACAGAAAACATCACAGACATTGTTATACACCAGGGAACAAAAAGGAAACCAAAGGAAGTTGACAAGATGCCAGTCCCACAGGACCTTGTGTGGGCACCTAATATTTGTATTTCACCCGACCAACAAGCGGCAGGGTATATTTATGTAATTTTTTTTCCGTGGCACATTTTTAAAATTTTGAATAAAAAATGAATTATTAAAAAAATACAAACGTAATTACGTTTTTTTTTTGCATTTATCTACAAAGGATCCGCGATTGCGCTAAGACAAAAGATCCTTTTCGTGAAAAATAGCTGGAATGGTCTAAATATAATTACACTCTTTTTAGCATTTATTTAGGATCCTTTCACGAAAGTTTCATGACTTTACTGAACCAAAAGGTCATTTTCGAAAAAATTGCTGAAAGGACCTACACATAATTACATTTTTTTAAGAGGCGCTCGTGGATAGAGGATAGTGAGTAGCTCCTTGGCCAGAAAGTCTACCAACCTTAATATATAACTAGATAGAGAGACGCGTGGTCGAATATTTTCTGCAAAAAATACAATTTTGTTTTCCTCAGTGATGTTTTTTTAAACAAATTGGTTGTGATCACGCTAAATCAAAAGGTCCTTTTTGTAAAAAATAACTGGAATGATCTAAACATAATTACGCCCTTTTTTTGACATTTATTTAGGGTTCTTTCACGAAAAATTCACGATTTTGCTGAACCAAAAGGTCTATTTCATAAAAAACTGCTAAAAGAACTTCAACGTGATTACTAACTTTTCTGAGGGACATTCACGGAGGGAGGATACGTGGAATCAGTCTCTGGCTAGGAAACCTTCAAGGTTTAGTATATAGTTAGAAGAGGAAGCGCGGCGGCACGCCGTACTCGTCGCTAATATCACAATTCACAAAACATAACCGGAAAGATATATCATGAGACGATATGCAATGCAAGCAGCTAGGATAGCATGTCTACAGCAAATGCCAGATCGCATTTGCATTCGGATCACATTTTGAGTTGGTTGATGATGACAGACGTTTGAGTGATATCACAATTCATATGAGCATATATTATATCAATTTATATTTTCTTGCATATTTCTGTTGGTAGCAGGTAAATCAAGTCAATGTCATATAATCAGAAACAAAGGTGATATTATGACAGAACACCGGCACCAAAATTTTCCAAATGTTTTTTGGACTGAAACGAAGAGCCGGACGGCTACCGGTTTAAATGCTAAACTTTTCACTTTCCAGAGAGTAACATCTGATGAAAGAGTAGTGCATATTGCAGTAGTCGACTGTACCAGTGTGTGCTACTTCAAAATCATGGGAACAAACATGAGTAGAGGAACATGTTGAGAAATTAGATTCGTAAGCTGTATCAACTGAACAAAAAAGTCAAGACTGGGTCAAACCTCTTCCTCGAATTCGACAACCCTCTGTGAGGTTCCTTTCGCCTTGCCGAGAGGCACCAACGCAGCTGGCAGGCTACTACCGCTCTGCTAGTTCGCCGAAGGTGTCATCGGCCAACCGGTCCACCCCTTCCCTACAAAGTAAACATCACGGCTTTTTTGCTCGCAATGCCTTTACGGTGCATCCAATAAATGGGGCGCTTCTCCCTGCATGCAATTCCACAAGCCAAAAGAAGCACATAAGCCAGCAACAAAGCTTGCTCTAAAAAAACCTTAAGCAGCAAGGAAATCCTAATTATGAAGAAACAGCCAAAATCCAGCCGCTGAGCCGCAAGAAAAGGCGTCATTACCAAGAACCAAGAAGCACCCCGCTGAAAGCTCCTGAATTTGAAACCTCTTGAACAGAAAACCTCGAATCCTAAGAAAAAGATTTGAGACAAATCTCTTGCTCGAGGTTGGCAATTCTCTGTGAGGTTCCTTCCATACATAATTTCCTACATAATCTAGTAGATTAAACGAGAAAAGAAAATATTGCTTAAATGCCTGCAGACAGCTTATAGTTTATGAAATACAATTATGTTTTTCCTTTCAAACAAAATACAAATGTCATTAAAAAAACCAGTGCCGGCAAACATGATTGTATCTTCGAAAATCACTCTAATTCCTGTAGCAGCTTTGCTATCAGTGCACATTTTACAGGCTCAATAAACTGCATAGGTGACAGACACAGACCCTCCAACTTTGCGAACCCATGTTGCAATGCGACCTATTACGTAACCAACAATTTTGTTTTACCAGTTGGGGGATTAAGAATTGTCGTGGAAAAAATTTATTTTTATGCAAGCATCAAGCTACGAACATTGCCTAAACAAAATGCAACCTGAAAAGCAAAATAACATGCGCTGATGAGTAAGTAAAGGCATGCACACTGCAAATTATCTATATGGATGTCAGCATGGCAAAGGAGTTTCATATCTCACATATTATGTTGATATATAGTTTCATCTATCTATTTAATGCTTCAAAAGTTTAAAATAAAAATGTAGTCATTCTGTATAGCCCAGCATATTACTAACACCTGGAAAACACAGAGCTGGAAATAAGGCCAACGTGGAATTTATGTGCTGTACAATTAGCACGTGGTCAGTGCTTTCCCATGGATGGCCGTCTTTAAATTATCCAGGGTAAGAATTGTTTGGCTACGCAGCTAAATGTAGCATTTTGGCATGCCAACATAGAACACAGTAAGCACAGTATGCATGAGAACACAGGGTATTTACAACATGAGTATGCTAAAAACATTAAATATAATTTCGTAAGCAATATATGTAAAATTAAGGTAGTGATTTGGCTAAGAAAATTTCAAAAAAGACAGTGAACTCAGATTGTGCAGCTCAAGAACAGAAGTGTACAACAACTTTTTTATCTGACGGGGCTAGATAACATCTGCTAGTTTTCGTATGTATGAAGTGCAAAGTAAAGCAAAGGTATCAAACCAAGAAAAACAGGAAATAAATCAAATATGTGACAAATAGGAAAAACATTCAGGAGACAGGTTGTGCTGCAAGCATAATTTACCTCTGAAGTGGTAGCTAGTCAATCAAAACCATAGCCAAGAATCTACAGCACAGAAGTAATAGCAGATCAAAAAGGTAAAAAAAATATGAAGATATGTTCATTACAAAGCATTAACGGCTGGAGTGTAAAGCATTACCGTTCTAAAATAAGCATATAAGCAGTCACATGCTGCGTTAAATCTTTGAAACATAACAACTGGAATTGCCATCTAGTGTCATTATAAGGGCTGCATGAACTATGGGAAAGATGGTAATTCGCTGACTACAAAACTGAGCCTATAGTCATAGCAGAGAGTTTAAAGGTGGTTTCTAACTCTGTACAATGCCTTCTTTTATGATCAACTCGCAACCACAGGTGACGCACATAGAAATTACTCTGAAATGTTGAACACGCATTGCTCTGATGTTCTAACATGACTGTTATGAAGCATATAGGTAACAGTTGAGCATGTTTAAAGAATGCTAATACTAAAAGTTTATTCTGGGCAAAAGATGACAGACCAGATTGATCATTTGTTTTATCAATTTCAAGCTTAAAAATGCATAACAAAACATCCATAGATCGTGTAGACAAATAGAGGTAGATGATGTCAAAGGAGTCAGAAACATACTCCATGTATTCGAACTGGTACACACTGTTGTCACCAAACTGGTACACATAAACCAAGAATTGTAGACCTCTAGCTATCGTACATTAGATCCTATAAAATAAGCGAGCATACCATTAAATGATCAGTAATCTTTTCTCACTCCATTATGTAGAAATCATTCTTGATCTCTTTCCTCCCCAGCTGAACCTAACAAAAAGAAACTGTATTGAAGTATTTAAATATTTGAAAGCATAGCAGGAGCACAGAGAAGACTCAATCCAGTACTCTGCTAAAAAGGCACGACATTTGAGGCCAACACAACTGATAGGAAAAAAGACACAATGTGCCAACATCAGAAATAAATGCTTTTAGCTTGTAAAGCCTGCCTGTAGTTCTATTTTAGTAAACACTAATCTCAGGCAAACAACTATTGTGCCATCAAATAAGGATTCAGACCACTTTTGTGCATACTTACTAAGGCATAAACTCGTAAGACCACGAAGTGTCAATAGGTTATACAAACTCTGATAAAACACGAATTAAAATCTAGGATTGTGCCTGTTTTTAGTTGGGCATCAAACCCAAAATAAATATAGAATAGGATATATTCAGCAAATTGGATACGAGTTGAAGATCATAACGGTACAAAAGTTCCATTTGGAAACTAAGCAAGCGGTACTGTTATGTGTGGGGAAAAGCTGGAGGAAAAAATAGGCAAACCTTCTGTAAGATTCCCAAAGGTGGGTCGTGCCCAGGCACCACCATCCATGCCGCAGCGCCGCCTCCAAGTTCTCGAACTAACCACCATCATCTACATAGTATATAATAATGTATAGGCATATGCAAGTAGAGTAATTAACAGATAATAGCAACTATAAAAGCTTTAAGCATGGCTACTTCTAATGGCCAGAACATTGCATACAGATTAGATGGCTGCCTTCTCTTCTCAAAGAACCTGGAAATTAGGGAAGGATTAGCTAATTGAGTATTTACCTCTCTACCCTAAATCCTTGTGCACAAAAAAAAATCAGGCCAAATGTGATGTAGGATTTAGCAATCGAGGAGAGAGCAATAAACAACTTTGGTATGATATTTAGGATTGCGTTTTCTTACCCAAATTGGCAACTAACGTAGCAAAACAATGCAGGAAGCATTCGCGACCAGAAAATGGGTCGTGAATTTTAATTTGCAATGAATATTAACATATGAAAACAACTTCACAGAGCATGTATGAGGAATGAAATGAGGGCTACGTAAAAAACATAATAGGCATCGGACCAAACTTTTGCGAAAAGGATAGTTAGGCAGGTACATAAAACAGCAAGATCCCAAGGCATAGTTGTTCTTCTACTTGCTAATGGCAGGATTACATGACTCTTGTCTACCACCACTGGCACAACTACAATAGTGGAAAAGAATATAAACATACTAACAAGCACAAATGAGTAAGCTGTAGATGCGAATCTTATCTGAGAGGAGAGGAGGCATTCGTCATCAGACATGGATGCAGCGTACGGCACACACGAACCACATGCACAAATGGTTACATCCATACCAAGAAACCCAAAGGCAGGGGGACACCGGAAAAAACAAAAGCCATACAACTTGTAGCAAAATCAGAATGAAAAAAATCTAAAAAAATGATGTAGAAAGTAGAGAAATATGGACACCTCAATTACATTTACTGCAAGGCAATTACTTACATATTCAAATACAATTTACTTAGGCAATTTATCAAACACACCATAGGCATAAATGCTGGCATGAAGCAGACGAGGTAGTAGACTATGGTGTTTGAGTTTTGATAGCGACAATGGCAACAGAGGAAGAGGGCAAGATGGAAGGAGAGGGCGTGGCAAGCAAACCATGGGAAAAAATTGCTGCTCACCTCACAGGCTTATATGCTTGCTTAAAATTCTACAGACTCAACAAGAAGAGCAAGGCACAACTGGCTCTCCTAGTTAAGGAGAAAGAATGACATGACAAGGGAAAAGCAAACAAAAGGCTTTACCACCTTCACAGAACAAACGGGAAGACAAATTGACAAGGAGAAGGAAATAAAAGAAAAGAGGAAGGAGGAGTTAGCAAAGCAGTATCAGCGATGGCAATGTGCTTTAGGACAAGCTGAGAATGGAGGAAAGCAAGGCGGAGGAGAAGGGAAGCGAGGCTAGGAGGAGAACCATAACCATACACCATGAAGGGAAGCTTGAGAGGCGCTTCGATGAGCAGGACGACATCCCTCCCACGTTGCACACCGGCATGGTCGTCCACAACCGAACCTCATTCGCTCAAAAGGCGCACGGGTAGGAAGAAACGGCTGAGGAGGAGGGGGAGCGGCGGAGAAGAAGCCGGGGGGAGCGGCGGCAAAAGCCGGGGGAAGCCCATCTTCTTGCTGACCGGGCGGATCGCCTGCGCGGCGCGGCAGATCAGGACGGGTCGCCCCTCGGCGGAACAATGGAAGCAACCAGAAGAGGCGGCTGCCGATGTAAGGACGGCGGGAGGAAGCTGGCGACTGGCCGACGCGGGCGAGCGAGGATTTCGCGGAAGAGGCTGGCGTGGGAGGGCGTTCACGGGTGTTCGCGGCGGAAGGTGAGCGAGCAGCCAGGAAGGGAGCGGCGCCGCGGGATCGGCATGGAATCGAGGGCACCGCGCCAGGCAAGGGGGTCGGCGCGGCTGCTCTCTCGACGGAGACAACGAGGCCGGGAGCTGGGCTGGTTCGGATCGGGAAGGCGAGCGTGGGGTTAAGGATGGTGCGCAGCGTGGAAGCCTCCGGAAGACAGCGGCGTGGCGAGCTCGCCGCAACGAAGACCTAGCACCAGTGGTGAAGAATATCCCTGCCGAAAATGACCCTCCAAACAATGGGCTGAATGAACCGCTGAAGCCAAGCTCTGGTTCTTTTCCGGGTGGCCTGTCAATCCTAGCAAAGTGACAACACATGCATTGGCCATCAATGGTAAGTTAGCAGTGACCGTTAGCACTTCCATTAGCATCCATATCCACATGCAATGGCCATCAATGGCAAGGTAGCAGCGACCGTTAGCACTTCCATTAGCATCCATATCCACATGCAATGGCCGTCAATGACAAGCTAGCCGTTGCCACTTCCTTGTATGCGCGCTCTCCATTCATTATAAATGGGAGATTTCTCACCATACAAGATCTTCCCTAGATCCACAAAATCTCCGAAATCTCTTGTCAACACCGTGAGATCTCCGACAGATCATGTCGACCGGTGCCACCTAAGTCGCCAACCCCCGGTGCAGATGCAAGTACTGCGGAGGAGGTGCTCGAGGATCGTCCTGTTCCCTACTTCGCCTCCGATCCCCACGATACGCATGCGTGCACAGAATCTTTGGAGCCGCAACATTGCAAGAATGCTTCGTAATGCCTTCATTGGAATCAATCAAAACTACACTCTGCACGAAAGCAAGACGGATGTGTTTTCTTAGCGATAAGTATAATTTGGAGATGTTTTCTTAGCGAAAGAAGTATAATTTGGACATGAATCTTGCTCACGGTTTTGGTAAGTTGACATCATGGCACCGGAACCAAAGTTAACGTGTGTGGTCTATACTCACGTTGATTTTAATTGACTTAGCAATGCCATCGATCGGCGCATAATAATGGCATAGTGCATTGGTACGATGCGTAATCATCAACGATATATAGGTATGTCATTTACAGATGCAAAGCAACTCCCTATCCAGAGCGTGGGCGTCTTGCCGATGCGATGGCAACGAGGCGCACCACCGAAAGTGCAGACCGGTGTGCGGCTGCCGCGGCGTCATCAACCGCTCTCCAGAGGAGATCCGCGCCGTCTGCAAAGGCGGTGGCGTAACCAAGCTCAGATCGCCGTGCACGCAAGCAGCCTACGCAGCTTCCGCCCAATTGACGCCGCCAAGACACACCGAAGTCATCTGGAGCAAAGAAGATGATGCATAGATCAAAGAGCATCGTTCTTAGGAGTAGATGGGCTATTCTCTCGATTTCTAACTGTATTTTTCTTTATTTCTTTGGTGGCATGCATGGGTACATGACTAGTCTTTACTATAGCAACGGCAACCTCTGTTTTGGGTGTCGACGAGGTTTATCATACTCACATTTGTCAATTACCCTATTTGTTTAAAAATATAAGGCTTATAGTTTAAATGATTTTGTTCAGAAATATAACACTTGCATGGAGATTTTTAATGAGGTTTTTCCTGTTATATCCCTATTTATTCTCTCAACTACATACGTTTATTCGCTAGGAATATTTTCGCGGCATATCGCATATGCGTCGCGTATTTTTGCGAAATAATTTTGTTTTTTTCGGTGGTGCTTTTTTTAAATATTGTCGAGAAAACACGTGAAACGGTTGAAAAGATCAACTGGCGACAGGATCAACGCTCCAGTCGCTAGTTGATCGGGCGACAGGGGTCCTGTCACCAGTTAATCGGCGTTGGGGCTCGAAGTGGCGTGGCCTCCGTCGCCTGATTGATTTTATGACGTAGCCTCCTATCGCTCGTTGGTTGGGTTATATTTGTATTTTGCCCGACCAACGAGCTTATTGGGTATATTTATGTAAATTTTTTCCGTGGCACATTTAAAAATTTGAATAAAAATGAATTATTAAAAAATCCAAAAATAATTACATTTTTTTGCATTTATCTACAAAGGATCCGCGATCGCTAAAACAAAAGATTCTTTTCGTGAAAAATATTTGGAATGATCTAAATATAATTACACTCTTTTTGGCATTTATTTAGGGTTCTTTCACGAAAGTTTCAAGATTTTACTGAACCAAGAGGTCATTTTCGAAAAATTTGCTGAAAGGACCTACACATAATTACATTTTTTTAAGAGGCGCTCGTGGATAGAGGATAGTGAGTGGCTCCTTGGCCAGAAAGTCTGCCAACCTTAATATATAGCTAGACTAGTTCAATGCCCGTGCGTTGCTACGAAAAATAAAATTGGTAACGAAATATAAAGGAAAAGGAAATTTTGGAAAATGGGATGATAAAAATAACTCCAATTTGCCCTACATAGATTAAATAGGTTAAAACACCCCATGATGCACGGATTGCAGTATAACTCAAAGGAAGCAACTGAAGCTGTTGAAATGAAAAAAAAAAATCTAAAACCGTAGATTCAGGCAGGCACGCTTCTCCCATAAAATGGCAAAAACCTGATCTCTCACCTGACACGATAGACGTTCCATCAGCGCTATGTTGTAATAACCAGTTTGATCCGTCATATGCATCGTACAGGGCAGATTAACGCATAAGTAGTTTCAAGTCTGAATTAACAAATGCAAACAGTAACTGAAATCATGCAGGTTAGATCCTTGAATAACACTATGGCAGGTAAATATCTAGTTTTAAGTACCATATTATACATTACTCCAGACTTGCAGTTCAACTGCTTAAACAAGCAGGTACAGTATAGAGCTGAATAGATACAATGTCACAACAACAATGGTTTACAAATCCCCTGCTATAGCTTATCCAGATGGTGATTTTGACATATATCTGATATGTTGGATGACACTTCTGAGCTGATGTCTCACCGCTACCATGACGGTCGGCTGAAGTAAGCTCAGGATATCAATCGTCATGATGTCTATGTACAAAACCATATTTAAGACCTATCCGTTACATATGCTATCATGCTTTGCAGTACACCAACCTATGTTTTCTTATAAGAGTTCTGATTGACCAACAGCTGATGTAGTGCAAATCATGATACAGAATTTGTGCAGGAATTCCAGAACAATCCATCAGAGTTCCGATGATAAATCAGAAGGCATTGAAGCTCTGCTGGTGAGTGCAGGCCTCATCGTCACCAAAGCAGATTCATTTGCACCAGCTCTTAGAGCAATCCTGCCAGCTTCCAGGAATCTAACAACAGCATCCTCTGCATAGCGGTTTGCTTCCCCCACAGTCATGGTCCTGCCTATGTCTGGATAGGTGTTGAGGACATGGTCACCATTGAGCTGTGAGGCTAGTTGGATCAACTCCATTTGAAACTCTGAGAGAGATGAATCTTCCTTGGGGCCAAATGGTCGCAGAGATTTTGTGACCTCTGGGAGTTTCTCTGTTCGAAAACAAAACAAAATAAAACATATAATTTAGGATTTTAGTAGAATCGGTCATTTAACAAAGCTTTTCACAAATCCACATTGATAAGCAATTGTAAGCATTGGAACATCCAAGAACAGATAATGTTACAATATCTGACTATTATTTGTGAAACTTCATAGACTAAATACAGCTGGCTTAATGTCGATACAAATAATCTGTTGTAAATGTATAGATATCGTTGAAGTATATCAACTATGTACCTGGGCAGTCAGTTCTTGGTGTCTTCCGGATTTTGAAGTAGTTCTCGAAGGTCCCAGCCCATGCATCCCTCTTTGTCAGGAAGTTAGAATGTAAGTTAAATAGCTTCTTTACTGTTGCAGAAATGGATGAATGCACATATTGTGAGGTCTCCTGCGGACCATTTGGTTCATGGATCACTGCATAAATGAAAAGCAAGATAATTAATACCAAGTGATATACAGAACATAACACAAAAGTATGTAAAGGCTCCTATGGTTGCAAATGTACAACTGATATTCCCTTCCAATTTCCAATGTGTAGCAGCATAATTTCTAGGTGAAACTGTCAAGCAAATGGTTCAAGTTCCAAGTTTCATCCAACTTGAATCAAAGGGCAAACAGAAGACAAAGATGGAATCAGAATAGAACAACAAGCAATTTCACCTCTTGATGACAAAGGCTGTCAAAACATGCTACTTATCTGACTACACGTTCACATGGATAGCTCTTTGCTAAGCATGTGGGACGTTTGAACCATATCACAAGTAAGATGAGTACAAGAATCATGAACTTTGGCATTCACATGCAACTTTTTGAAATGCTACTTGTAAGACATATATTGCTATTTTTGGAAGCTGAAAGGGAGAGCCCATTTGATCATCAATAGGTATTATTAGCAAAAAAGATTACTACGCCCTTCTATACTAAAGGAATGCTTCTGTGCTAATTGAATGATAAATTCTCCCTAGAGCAGTAAAATAAGAATCCAACTGATACTACTAACATCTATGCATTAGTCTTCCTATCATGATAAACCACAGGCTAATCTTGGCAAACCAGTTCCTTCCTAAACACCAACAGTCCCTACTTACAAGTTACAAACATATACATTTTAGGAAAAAAACTTGGAAGCTCAAAAGAATTCAACACAGCAAACACTTACCAGTGCCCTTCTCAATCCATGGTGAGATGAGGAAGCTGGGCACGCGCACCCCAAGCCGATCGAACTTGAAGTAGTAAGGGTCAGGCCCAACAATTCCATCAGGCTGGGGCACCCCGACGACCGGCGTGGCCACATGGTCATAGAATCCACCATGCTCATCATACGTGATAATCAGCGCCGTCTCGCTTCAGTATAGAACAATCAATACCTTTGAGCTTCTCGAAAATCCTTTGTCTTCAACCCAATTGCAGTATAGCCCAACAATGAACATATTGATATTCAAAGAGACAAAGAAAACAATGAACAGATTGATATTCAGAGAGACAAAGAAACAGAGATTTTTTCTACTACAAACTACCGTAGCTTTTATGTTTTTTGTATTGTACATATATAAAGACTGCGGTTCACAAATTACCGACTGGATTATAGACTCAAAACTGGCACGGATTCAGGCAATGCATTACATACCTATAAACCTGATATGAAAGGTATATCATGCTTGAAGTATTCTGATATACGATGTTGGAAGCATTTAGTTTACTCTTTATGTTTACTCTTTATGGAAATTTACATGTTTCAAATTTGTCCTGTCACTAATATAGAGGCCATGGTATGACTCAGGGTTGTAGTTTGTTCATTATGAACATTAATTTTTCGACCATACAGAAATGGGATATGCAATGTAAAGAAAGCCTTTACAACAAGGAGAACGCTGTTTGGAGTAAACAAGTATCTGTGGAACATAGGAACTGCACTTCAGTAATTCATTCAAGAAGATGGAAATAGAGTGAGATAGCATGGCACACCTGTAGGGTCAATGCACTGGTATGTTTTGTCACCAAGAAATTGGTCAAATTGACGAAATACGCCAGGCAAGAATTGAACAGCAGGTACCAAATTATGTTGAAGTCCTTTTTGGCCAGTTCCATAGTAACAGCAATAACATTATCCTCCATGAAGATAGTACCAGGAACCAAGAGAATAACAGCAATTGGGGCCATGTACATGAGCAGGTTCATGGAATTAATCTTCTCTCTATGAGTTGACAGAAAAAATAAACTTTAATACACACACAGTTCCAGAATGGTAAACAAGCAATTGCACATAAAAGTTGTATCATATAATACGGAAAAATGTAAAAAAAAAAAAAGGTGGATGGATTACCCCTCAGAAGACATAAGGATCCCTTGCAAGACTGTCTTCAATGCTCTTGCAGCAGTAGCTCCAATGCACATGATGAATCCAAAGAGATGAAAGCTTGGCTCTCCCTGTAAGTTCATTTATTTATTAGGATCCACTTAGTTTATCATTCGTGTTGACAACAGATCAAAGTAATAGGAAGAAACAAGTGACAGAACATCATAAGAAGTAGAAGCTGGATTTGAGTGACCCTTTCAATAGACATTGTTTAATCTTTTTCCATAAAGATAAATTTTGATGAACGCCATCACCCAAACCATGTCTGTCGCCCTAGACTTCCAATACCGATCAAATTCTCGAATTGCCGATGACTAAGAGGAAGGGCAATCTAGGAGCATTGCAGACTACGAATCGCCAATCAAATGGAATGCAGGCAGGAACAGATATTGTACAGAAAAACAATTGAGGTGACTCTGTAATTTCTTTTCTTAAGTTTTCAGATATGGGTCTAGATTGTCCTAAGGGCAAGGTAAATAAGTTCAATCATTTCTTCTCAGATGGAATCCCAACCAAAAGCTTTCCAAGAAGCTGAAGCCCCAACAACTGGATTGGCTCAAATTCCTGAAGAGTGAGCTAAGGTCAGATATACCAAAACTCACAATCTATATTAAACAAGTATAATATATGAATAAATTGCGCCCCAAAATAATGTTTTAATCTGGTAATAATGAGCAAGATCTAGAGATGCGATTCATAGAAGATGAAGAAAAACAGATTACAACAGAAAAAGAAAAGGTCCTTGCAAAACATTACCACAAAAAATATGGATATGAATTTCTATTTTACAACAACAAGCACATGGAAAATGGGAATATCACTGAATATATTAAAAACTAAAATCACAAAAAAAATTGACATATATTCTAGAAAATGGACAAGCATTTTTAAAACATGCGTTAACAATTTTGAAAACAATAAATGGGGCAAGAAGCACACAAGGTCAATTAAATTAACGGATCATATAAGAACCTACCTATAAGCAGAAGTGGTATGCGCTGAAATAATTCACACCGTCAGTAACATAGGTAGTGTGTGGGCACAATGTACAATAAAAGATGATCAAGGACAGAAGCGAGGTCAAGTATGTTTGGTCTAATATAGTCATACGGAATCAACTTAAGAAATATACCACACGCTTTCACCATAGAGCACAATGCAATTTATTTTACAAGATTTGCAAAGGCTAAAGAAATAGTTTAAGCAGTTAACCCATACTTCTGCCAGTTTGAACCAAAAACACATGAGTCATGAAATTAGAAAAAAAAAAGAGCTACTTCTAAACAATAACTGAACTATATGCTCAAGAACACAACCTTCAGAAAATGATATACATTGTTCTGTGCCTTCTAGTAAATAATTGGAACCAAATATGTCAATTCTCAATCTATTTACTGGAAAAAAGTCCCCTACTATGTAATTTTATTGACCATTACGGTATTCAAAAATATAAATATTTTATTGGTATCCAGGAAAAGAGGGGAAAAGGCTAGGAAAATGACTATCCTCAACATCACTGCACATGACGATTCTACTCCTTACCATTGCAGTAGTGTCAACTCGGAGTACTATTTGTTGTTTGCACCAGCATAGGCATTGAAAGGGAAAGATTAATTGACAAAGAGCAAAAACTGAAATCATCAACTAAAGGGACTCGTTTACATGAGCCAAAAAACATTAACACTTTTCTCTTATGGTAATCCTTCAAGATATGAAGTCTCAATGGATACAGAATTAACAATCTCACATGTGAAAATTGATGCATGAACAATAATCGGAAGCACACGAACTCACGGAGCCAATCCTGCACACGCACGGGGGGAGAAAAGTGTTAACTCAAAAGGGACAATTTTGAAAACAACAAATGGGGCAAGAATCACACAAGGTCAATTAAATTAATGGATCATATAAGAACCTACCTATAAGCAGAAGTGGTACGCGCTGAACACTTAAAAGGAATCAAGTGCTGCGACAAAAACACAATAGTGCCCTGAAATAATTCACACTGTCAGTAACATAGGTAGTGTGTGGGCACAATGTACAATAAAAGACGATCAAGGACAGAAGCGAGGTCAAGTATGTTTGGTCTAATATAGTCATACGGAATCAACTTAAGAAATATACCACATGCTTTCACCATAGAGCACAATGCAATTTATTTTACAAGATTTGCAAAGGCTAAAGAAATAGTTTAAGCAGTTAACCCGTACTTCTGCCAGTTTGAACCAAAAACACATGAGTCATGAAATTAAAAAAAAAAAGAGTTACTGCTAAACAATAACTGAACTATATGCTCAAGAACACAACCTTCAGAAAATGATATACATTGTTCTGTGCCTTCTAGTAAATAATTGGAATCAAACATGTCAAATTCTCAATCTATTTAGTGGAAAAAAGTCCCCTACTATGTAAATATTTTATTGGTATCCAGGAAAAGAGGGGAAAAGGCTAAGGAAATGACTATCCTCAACATCACTGCACATGACGATTCTACTCCTTATCACTGCAGTAGTGTCAACTCGGAGTACTATTTGTTGCTTGCACCAGCATAGGCATTGAAAGGGAAATATTAATTGACAAAGAGCAAAAAACTGAAATCGTCAACTAAAGGGACTCGTTTACATGAGCCAAAAAACATTAACACTTTTCTCTTATGGTAATCCTTCAAGATATGAAGTCTCAATGGATACAGAATTAACAATCTCACATGTGAAAATTGATGCATGAACAATAATCGGAAGCGCACGAACTCGCGGAGCCAATCCTGCACACGCACGGGGGGAGAATAGGAATGGGATCGAGCCATGGATGGATGGATTTGATTACGAGCACCAAAAGAGAGGAAAGATTCTCATGAACGAATCCGAAGGGGCAAGGCGGGGAGGGCTTACCAGCAGCAGCGCACACTTCGGATCTCCTACGCTTGATGCTTCCGCCCCTTCAATTGATGGCGCAAGAGAGTGATGAGATGTAATCGGTAATCCTTCCCCACGCAATCGATGATGCTCCTCGCCAAGATCCCTCCCCGCGCCGTCGACCAGGGTGACTTCTCTACGCTCAGGGATGAGCGACGGCAGCCTGGTTGGGAGGATGCTCAAGGCTGGCGGTCTTGGGCACTTGACAAGCGGCTCGATGAGTTGGGCTAGGATGGGGCGACGTCGGCGGCCGTGGAGGGGCAGGCGAGTGAGGAGGCAGATGATGGCCAGGAGGGGAAGATTATGTGGAGAGACCCCGAAACTCCCAAACGCCGACGCCGAGCCGAGCCCCTGCGTCCGCTTTCTCAACTGCAGCACACATACAAACACAAATCATCCATGCCAATTCAGCGGAACCGGATGAACCCTAACAAGCGGTGGGCTCAGAGCTGAAGACTCACTGGCGAGAGGCGCAAGGGCGGAGTGGAGGTTGGACGGGCGGCGATGGCGACGCAAGGACGGCGGGGGAGGCGGATGCGGTGATGATGGCGAAGCGGAGGCGTGGGAGGACAGGCTACTGGCAATGGCAGGGAGGGGGAGCGAGGCATGGCCATGACGAGAGGGAGGTAAAGGATGGCATGGGGTGGAATGGCCGAGAGGGAAGGATAGGAGGGGGGAGATCTCCGGGGGATCGGGGCAGGCGGAGGAGATTTCGTCTGGGCAGCCACGAGGATCTGCGTCTGGGGCAAGTATGAGTAGGAGATTGGGGCGACGAGGAGATTGGGAGCGAGGAGATTGCGTCTGGGTCTGGGGCCGAGGAGCCGAGGGGTGGGCGCGTGGCATGAGAGACTGGAGGCTGTGTGTGCGTCTGGAGTGAGGAGGGGGGTTGGGGGCAGCCTGGAAGAACTAACGCCGCCACCAATCGCTTTTATAATAGTAGAGATAGAGAGCGCGGTCATTTAATTTTTTCTCGCAAAAATACAATTTTATTTTCCTCAGTGATGTTTTTTTAAACAAATTGGTCGTGATCACGCTAAATCAAAAGGTCCTTTTCGTAAAAAATAACTGGAATGATCTAAACGTAACTACGCTCTTTTTTTTACATTTATTTAGGGCCCTTTCGCGAAAAATTCACAATTTTGCTGGACCTAAGAGGTCTAATTCGTAAAAAACTACTAAAAGGACTTCAACGTAATTACTAACTTTTCTGAGGGACATTCACGGAGGGAGGATACGTGGATTCGGTCTCTGGCTAGGAAACCTTCAAGGTTTAGTATATAGCTAGAAGAGAAGCGGCAAGACGCGTACTCGTCGCTAATATCACAATTCACAAGGCGTGAATCGAAAGATATATCGTGAGACGATATGCAATGCAAGCGACTAGGATAGTATGTCTCAAATAATGCCGATCGCATTTGCATTCGGATCACATTTTGAATTGGTCGATGATGATGACGTTTGAGTGATATCACAATTCATATGAGCATATATTATATCAATTTATATTTCCTTGCATATTTCGTTGGTAGCAGGTAAATCAAGGCAATGTCATATAATCAGAAACAAAGGTGATATTATGACCGAACACCGCACAAAAATAATTGATCCTATGCGTATCTTGTGACGCCACACCGCTCAAGGGCGACACACCGTATAAGGGCAATTTTCAAATCTCTTTTGGTAGTGCATTGTTTAATATAGACTGGACAGAAAGGCGTGAAAAAACAATCTCAATTTCTTCCTTGGGAAATTGTATCTCTTGAAGGAACACATTTGTTTAATCAAAATAGCAACTGTGCAATAGTTCTCATTCCCAAATTTTCTTCACGGTAATAAAATTGTCACCAAACCAAAATTTTCCAGATGTTTTTGGACTGAAACGAAGAGCCGGACGACTACGGTTTAAATGCTAAACTTTTCACTTTCCAGAGAGTAACATCTGATGAAAGAGTAGTGCATATTGCAGTAGTCGACTGTACCAGTGTGTGCTACTTCAAAATCATGGGAACAAACATGAGTAGAGGAACATGTTGAGAAATTAGATTCGTAAGCTGTATCAACTGAACAAAAAAGTCAAGACTGGGTCAAACCTCTTCCTCGAATTCGACAACCCTCTGTGAGGTTCCTTTCACCATGCCGAGAGGCACCAACGCAGCTGGCAGGCTACTACCGCTCTGCTAGTTCGCCGGAGGTGTCGTCGGCCAACCGGTCCACCCCTTCCCTACAAAGTAAACATCACGGCTTTTTTGCTCGCAAGCCTTTACGGTGCATCCAATAAATGGGGCGCTTCTCCCTGCATGCAATACCACAAGCCAAAAGAAGCACATAAGCCAGCAACAAAGCTTGCTCTAAAAAAACCTTAAGCAGCAAGGAAATCCTAATTATGAAGAAACAGCCAAAAATCCAGCCGCTGAGCCGCAAGAAAAGGGCGTCATTACCAAGAACCAAGAAGCACCCCCGCTGAAAGCTCCTGAATTTGAAACCTCTTGAACAGAAAACCTCGAAATCCTAAGAAAAAGATTTGAGACAAATCTCTTGCTCGAGGTTGGCAATTCTCTGTGAGGTTCCTTCCATACATAATTTCCTACATAATCTAGTAGATTGAACGAGAAAAGAAAATCTTGCTTAAATGCCTGCAGACAGCTTATAGTTTATGAAATACAATTATGTTTTTCCTTTCAAACAAAATACAAATGTCATTAAAAAAACCAGTGCCGGCAAACATGATTGTATCTTCGAAAATCACTCTAAATATTCCTGTAGCAGCTTTGCTATCAGTGCACATTTTACAGGCTCAATAAACTGCATAGGTGACAGACACAGAAACTCCAACTTTGCGAACCCATGTTGCAATGCGACCTATTACGTAACCAACAATTTTGTTTTACCAGTTGGGGGATTAAGAATTGCCGTGGAAAAAATTTATTTTTATGCAAGCATCAAGCTACGAACATTGTCTAAACAAAATGCAACCTGAAAAGCAAAATAACATGCGCTGATGAGTAAGTAAAGGCATGCACACTGCAAATTATCTATATGTATGTCAGCATGGCAAAGGAGTTTCATATCTCACATATTATGTTGATATATAGTTTCATCTATCTATTTAATGCTTCAAAAGTTTAAAATGAAAATGTAGTCATTCTGTATAGCCCAGCATATTACTAACACTGGAAAACACAGAGCTGGAAATAAGGCCAACGTGGAATTTATGTGCTGTACAATTAGCACGTGGTCAGTGCTTTCCCATGGATGGCCGTCTTTAAATTATCCAGGGTAAGAATTGTTTGGCTGCGCAGCTAAATGTAGCATTTTGGCATGCCAAGATAGAACACAGTAAGCACAGTATGCATGAGAACACAGGGTATTTACAACATGAGTATGCTAAAAACATTAAATATAATTTCGTAAGCAATATATGTAAAATTAAGGTAGTGATTTGGCTCAGAAAATTTCAAAAAAGACAGTGAACTCAGATTTTGCAGCTCAAGAACAGAAGTGGACAACAACTTTTTTATCTGACGGGGCTAGATAACATCTGCTAGTTTTCGTATGTATGAAGTGCAAAGTAAAGCAAAGGTATCAAACCAAGAAAAACAGGAAATAAATCAAATATGTGACAAATAGGAAAAATATTCAGGAGACAGGTTGTGCTGCAAGCATAATTTACCTCTGAAGTGGTAGCTAGTCAATCAAAACCATAGCCAAGAATCTACAGCACAGAAGTAATAGCAGATCAAAAAAGGTAAAAAAAAATATGAAGATATGTTCATTACAAAGCATTAACGGCTGGAGTGTAAAGCATTACCGTTCTAAAATAAGCTTATAAGCAGTCACATGCTGCGCGTTAAATCTTTGAAACATAACAACTGGAATTGCCATCTAGTGTCATTATAAGGGCTGCATGAACTATGGGAAAGATGGTAATTCGCTGACTACAAAACTGAGCCTATAGTCATAGCAGAGAGTTTAAAGGTGGTTTCTGTTAGGGCTACGGATAGAGTTTATTACAGAAAAGGCAAGGAAGGAGCTGCCGCATAGGCCATGCAGATGTGTAGGCGCCATGCAGGGCAGTCTCTCCGTATCCTTCTAGGATTACGAGTAATTACTTTCCTTTTGCCGTATCCCTTCAGGATTGGTAGTTATTTCCTTTTCCATATTAGTTCCAATAAGAATTGTAATCCTATCTCTAGTCTGTTATTTCCTGGTTCCTCAACCTATAAGAGGGACAGAGCAATAAGAAAAGGGCATGCTTTTGATTGCCAAGAAAACCCTCATAGCAGGCGCTGCCATCGACAACTGGCCGGTGGCTCCGCACAGCCATTATCGCGACCATAGGTCGACGTCGATTCCCGACGCCGCCCTCCACTGAATCTCGTTCTGGTTTGAGACCCGGTACGCGATTGTTCGAAAAGGAACATCCGTATCAATTGGTATCAGAGCCAGGCGATTCCACCATGTCGCAAGCCGAGGGACGCCTCACAGCAATAGAGGCGAGCCTGGAGGAATTGCGCGCAGGACATGCCGGGCTGGAGAAGAAGATCGACGACCTGATCAAGGCCTTGGAAAAGGGAACCATGGAGGAAGGACCCGTGGGAACGGAAGGAAGCGGCGCGCAAAACAGAAGCCTCCGATCCAATTTCCGCACGGGGAGAAACAGCGAAGGGGAGGAGGAGGACCGGGACATGGCTAGGTTCCAGCACGAGCGCCAAGATCGTCGCTGGGTACCGCAGGCACCAAGGTATGAACTTCCGGTCTACGACGGCTCGGAGGACCCTCTGTTATGGTTGAAGCAATGCGAACGATTCGGGAAGTTGTACCAAGTCCCAAAAACAGAGTATGTCCAGATGGCGGGCTTCTTCTTAAGGGAGAGGCGCAAGAAGTCTTTGGACAAGCGGGAGAAGGAGGACAACACGATCCGCTGGGAAGAATTCTACGAGGTCTTCCTGCAGCGATTCTCGCAATTCTCTTCGGCGGGTCCGCTCGGAGACCTATCCAACCTCAAGCAAGGGGAAGGACGGGTCGGGGAGTATGCCCGTGAGTTCAGCCGGCCGGGGCGCTTTATCGAGGTGCAAAAGGGGGAGCAGGTGGAGTTGTTCGTGGCGGGATTATCACCGACGCTGATGGCAGAAGTGCGACGCGATAGACCTCGGGACTTGGCAGATGCGATGGGCCTGGCGCGGGAAGCTGAACGCCGAGAGGATGTCTGGCTCGCTAAAGCCGCCCAGAGTTGCCAGCATCGAGCAAGACCGCCGTTTAGTCGGAGTTCAACCCCGTTGCCGGCAACGCACGCGGGTATTCCGACGGGAAGTGCGGGGCGCTTTCCGCTTCCTCCGGCGGCTACTCCAACGGCCATAGCGACAAAGATCGGCGCCCGACGCGACCGCGGCAAAGCGCGTGGCTCGGGGACTTCAGCGTCATCAAGAAGATCCTCCCGTCTGGGAAGAGGTGACCCAGACGAGATGGCTGAAAGGAGGGCGAAGGGCCTCTGTTTTAACTGTGACGAGGCATTTTCGAGAGGTCATCAGGGCAAACGCCTCTTCCTCTGTGAGGTGGTGAATGAGGAGGGGTCGGACAATGAGATTGAGGAGGAGCCGGCGGCCTTGTCAGCCATGGCAGTGAGGGGCACTTGTGGAGGCAAAGACGATCTGAGTTTTGGTGATCATGGGAGGACATCGCCTTGTTTGTCGGTCGATCGGCAATGAAGACACATAACCGTGTAAGACCATGTCTGCAGCCTCTCATCGGAGAAGAACAGAGTTCAGGCGGTTCACAGCGAGTTCGGGTGGCAAATGGTGCCGAACTGCCATGCCTCGGGCGCATTGCCAAGGGAGTTTTTACCGTGGATTCCAACCAGTTCTGTGCACCCTTCTTAGTAATCCCTCTGCAGGGGTATGATGTGGTGCTAGGAATACAGTGGTTGCAAACTTTGGGAGACATACAGTGGAATTTCGACAAGCTCCGTATGGTTTTTGAAAGGGAGGGACAGCAGATTATTCTTCAGGGCCAAACTTCTACCTCCACGGCTGGGGTTCACCAGTTGGAGGTCCCTAGGGACAGAGAGGTGGAAGCTCTTTTGACTGAGTATAGAGATCTTTTTCAGGAACCGCGAGGTTTGCCTCCATCTCGGAGCTGCGATCATCGCATTATCTTGGCTGAAGGCACAGATCCAGTGGTGGTTCGGCCTTACCATTATCCTTTCCGCCAGAAGGATGAGATCAAAAGACAATGCACCGAGATGTTAGAGCAGGGGTTGATCCGGCCCAGTAGATCACCCTTCTCCTCTCCGGTGCTCTTGGTCAAGAAAGAGGATGGCACATGGCGATTTTGTGTTGACTACAGAGCTCTTAACGCCAGAACCATCAAGGACAAATTTCCAATTCCAGTAGTGGAGGAACTTCTTGATGAGCTACATGGTGCCAGATTTTTCTCCAAGCTCGACTTGCGTTCCGGGTACCATCAGATTCGCATGAGGGAAGAAGACATCGAGAAGACGGCCTTCCGCACACACCATGGCCATTATGAATTTGTAGTCATGGCTTTCGGATTATGCAATGCGCCATCGACGTTTCAAGCACTCATGAATGAGGTACTCTCGGATTTCCTTCGCAAATTTGTACTGGTCTTCTTCGACGACATACTCATCTACAGCTCAAACCGGGAAGAACACCTGACTCATGTGCAGTTGGTGCTGGACCGACTACGACAACATCAGTTGTTCTTGAAACAGAAGAAGTGTGTATTTGCCAGTAAGGAAGTTAAGTACTTGGGGCACATTATTTCGGAATCAGGAGTGGCGGGTAATCCAGCCAAAGTTCAAGACGTAGCGAAGTGGAGTACGCCCACCTCGAAGTCGACCATCCAGTTTCTTGGGACTTCTCGGTACTATCACGGTTCATCACCAAGATGCGCCATTGCCGAAACCTCTAACAAACCTGCTTCGGCGGCAAACCTTTACCTGGTCAGCAGAGGCCGATCGCGCCTTTCTTCGGCTCAAGGAGGCTCTCCAATCAGCACCTGTACTCCGACTTCCAGATTTGGATTTGCCATTTGTAGTTGAGTGCGACGATCATCGGCTTGGGCGTTGGGCGCGGTTCTCCAACAGAGGACATCCTGTCGCTTTCTATAGTCGTAAACATGGCGGATCGTCATGTCAAATTGGCTGCGTATGAGAGGGAGTTTATTGGCTTGTCCAAGGCTATTCGACATTGGCGTCCTTATCTTTGGGGTCGGCCATTTGTCGTACGGACCGATCACGCTAGCCTCAAATATCTATTGGACCAAGCCCTGGTAACTCCTCCACAACAGCATTGGCTAAGTAAGCTCATGGGGTTTGATTTCACTGTTGAATATAAGCCGGGCCGCTCTAATAAGGCAGCCGATGCACTGTCCCGCGCCTTTGAAGGAGCAGCTAGCTGTTGCGCGATTTCTGCACCCTCGGACTCAATCTGGGAAGAATGGCATGCTGCCCTACCGCACATCCAATAATACGGCGGCTTGAAGAAGTAGCAAAGAATGGGCGGACTACTGAGTTCCGGTGGACAAAGAAAAGAGGATCGCTTTACTATGATGGTCGATTGGTGATTCCGGTTGACTCCTCATTATGCGAGACGGTGGTTGCTGCTTTCCATGATGTCACTCACGAAGGAGTCCACAAAACCGTTCACAGAGTCAAGCAACAATTTTATTGGGAGGGCTTGCGTCATTCTGTGGAGGAATACATCCGTTCTTGCAAGATTTGCCAAGCGCACAAGGTCAGTACGCTAGCACCAGCGGGTCTCCTTCAACCTCTTCCTATTCCGCAACAGGTCTGGGCGGATGTATCTATGGATTTCATTGTGGCTCTGCCAAAATCCGAGGGCAAGACTGCAATTTTAAGCGTCGTCGACAAACTTTCGAAGTACAGTCACTTCATAGCCATCAAAAGGCCAACATCTGCCACAGTGATTGCTGATATTTTCTTTGATCAGATCGTTCGCCTTCATGGAATGCCGGAATCAATTGTCTCCGACCGGGATCCCATCTTCACCAGCGCTTTATGGCAGAGTCTCTTTAAGCGTTGTGGCACCAGTCTTCTCACTTCCTCAGCATACCATCCACAATCTGATGGCCAAACAGAGGTGGTCAACAGGACAATTGAAATGTATTTGCGTTGTCTAGCCGCCGATAATCCAGCAACGTGGGTGAAATGGTTACCTTGGGCAGAATTCTGCTATAATTCATCCTATCACTCAGCTCTGCACATTACTCCGTTCGAGTTGGTTTATGGTCGCCGGGCCCCCAGCCTACTTCCTTATTCAGAAGGGTCGACTTCCATTGATGCCGTGGATTGCCAGCTTGTGGATAGGGATGCTCTGCTAGCCCAGGCCCGTCAGCACTTGTTGCATGCTCAGAATCGGATGAAACAGACCCATGATGGTCGTCACCGGGACTTGGAATTTTCCGTTGGCTCTTGGGTATGGCTTCGGCTTCAGAAACATCGCCAATTGTCATTACGTCCGCAAGCCCCGCACAAGCTATCTCCTCGCTACTTTGGACCATACCAGGTGCTCAATCGGGTAGGGGCCGTCGCGTATCGGTTGGATCTTCCTGTGACAGCCCGCCTCCACAATGTATTTCATGTTTCGCTTCTGAAACCATACCAAGGCACTCCTCCTAATGCACCCCTTACCAATGATTTATCTTCAAGACTGAAGACTCGCATTTCAACTCTATCGCCTTCTTCAAAGAACGTTTTGATCGGGGCCATCGGCAGATTCTGGTTCATTGGATGGGTGAACCTGAGGAGGAGGCCACTTGGATGGACGCCCTTGTGTTCCGTGAGCTTATTTCGATTTCGACTTGAGGACAAGTTGGGTGTCGCGGTGAGTCTTGTTAGTGGCTACGGATAGAGTTTATTACGAAAAAGGCAAGGAAGGAGAGCGCGATAGGCTATGCAGATGTGTAGGCGCCATGCAGCGATCTCTCCGTATCCTTCTAGGATTACGAGTAATTACTTTCCTTTTGCCGTATCCTTCAGATTGGTAGTTATTTCCTTTTCCATATTAGTTCCAATAAGAATTGTAATCCTATCTCTAGTCTGTTATTTCTCGGTTCCTCAACCTATAAGAGGACGAGCAATAAGAAAAGGGCATGCTTTTGATTGCCAAGAAAACCATAATAGCAGGCGCTGCCATCGACAATCGGGCGGTGGCTCCTTACGATACCATTATCGCGACCATAGGTCGACGTCGATTCCCGACGCCGCCCTCCACTGAATCTCGTTCTGGTTTGAGACCCGGTACGCGATTGTTCGAAAAGGAACATCCGTATCAGTTTCTAACTCTGTACAATGCCTTCTTTTATGATCAACTCGCAACCACAGGTGACGCACATAGAAATTACTCTGAAATGTTGAACACGCATTGCTCTGATGTTCTAACAAGACTGTTATGAAGCATATAGGTAACAGTTGAGCATATTTAAAGAATGCGAATACTAAAAGTTTATTCTGGGCAAAAGATGACAGACCAGACTGATCATTTGTTTTATCAATTTCAAGCTTAAAAATGCATAACAAAACATCCATAGATCATGTAGACAAATAGAGATAGATGATGTCAAAGGAGTCAGAAACACACTCCATGTATTCGAACTGGTACACACTGTTGTCACCAAACTGGTACACATAAACCAAGAATTGTAGACCTCTAGCTATCGTACATTAGATCCTATAAAATAAGCGAGCATACCATTAAATGATCAGTAATCTTTTCTCACTCCATTATGTAGAAATCATTCTTGATCTCTTTCCTCCCCAGCTGAACCTAACAAAAGGAAACTGTATTGAAGTATTTAAATATTTGAAAGCATAGCAGGAGCACAGAGAAGACTCAATCCAGTACTCTGCTAAAAAGGCACGACATTTGAGGCCAACACAACTGATAGGAAAAAAAGACACAATGTGCCAACATCAGAAATAAATGCTTTTTAGCTTGTAAAGCCTGCCTGTAGTTCTATTTTAGTAAACACTAATCTCAGGCAAACAACTATTGTGCCATCAAATAAGGATTCAGACCACTTTTGTGCATACTTACTAAGGCATAAAGTCGTAAGACCACGAAGTGTCAATAGGTTATACAAACTCTGATAAAACACGAATTAAAATCTAGGATTGTGCCTGTTTTTCAGTTGGGCATCAAACCCAAAATAAATATAGAATAGGATATATTCAGCAAATTGGATACGCAGTTGAAGATCATAACGGTACAAAAGTTCCAGAACATTGCATACAGATTAGATGGCTGCCTTCTCTTCTCAAAGAACCTGGAAATTAGGGAAGGATTAGCTAATTGAGTATTTACCTCTCTACCCTAAATCCTTGTGCACAAAAAAAAAATCAGGCCAAATGTGATGTAGGATTTAGCAATCGAGGAGAGAGCAATAAACAACTTTGGTATGATATTTAGGATTGCGTTTTTCTTACCCAAATTGGCAACTAACGTAGCAAAACAATGCAGGAAGCATTCGGCGACCAGAAAATGGGTCGTGAATTTTAATTTGCAATGAATATTAACATATGAAAACAACTTCACAGAGCATGTATGAGGAATGAAATGAGGGCTACGTAAAAAACATAATAGGCATCGGACCAAACTTTTGCCGAAAAGGATAGTTAGGCAGGTACATAAAACAGCAAGATCCCAAGGCATAGTTGTTCTTCTACTTGCTAATGGCAGGATTACATGACTCTTGTCTACCACCACTGGCACAACTACAATAGTGGAAAAGAATATAAACATACTAACAAGCACAAATGAGTAAGCTGTAGATGCGAATCTTATCTGAGAGGAGAGGAGGCATTCGTCATCAGACATGGATGCAGCGTACGGCACACACGAACCACATGCACAAATGGTTACATCCATACCAAGAAACCCAAAGGCAGGGGACACCGGAAAAACAAAAGCCATACAACTTGTAGCAAAATCAGAATGAAAAAAATCTAAAAAAATGATGTAGAAAGTAGAGAAATATGGACACCTCAATTACATTTACTGCAAGGCAATTACTTACATATTCAAATACAATTTACTTAGGCAATTTATCAAACACACCATAGGCATAAATGCTGGCATGAAGCAGACGAGGTAGTAGACTATGGTGTTTGAGTTTTGATAGCGACAATGGCAACAGAGGAAGAGGGCAAGATGGAAGGAGAGGGCGTGGCAAGCAAACCATGGGAAAAAATTGCTGCTCACCTCACAGGCTTATATGCTTGCTTAAAATTCTACAGACTCAACAAGAAGAGCAAGGCACAACTGGCTCTCCTAGTTAAGGAGAAAGAATGACATGACAAGGAAAAGCAAACAAAAGGCTTTACCACCTTCACAGAACAAACGGGAAGACAAATTGACAAGGAGAAGGAAATAAAAGAAAAGAGGAAGGAGGAGTTAGCAAAGCAGTATCAGCGATGGCAATGTGCTTTAGGACAAGCTGAGAATGGAGGAAAGCAAGGCGGAGGAGAAGGGAAGCGAGGCTAGGAGGAGAACCATAACCATACACCATGAAGGGAAGCTTGAGAGGCGCTTCGATGAGCAGGACGACATCCCTCCCACGTTGCACACCGGCATGGTCGTCCACAACCGAACCTCATTCGCTCAAAAGGCGCACGGGTAGGAAGAAACGGCTGAGGAGGAGGGGGAGCGGCGGAGAAGAAGCCGGGGGGAGCGGCGGCAAAAGCCGGGGGAAGCCCATCTTCTTGCTGACCGGGCGGATCGCCTGCGCGGCGCGGCAGATCAGGACGGGTCGCCCCTCGGCGGAACAATGGAAGCAACCAGAAGAGGCGGCTGCCGATGTAAGGACGGCGGGAGGAAGCTGGCGACTGGCCGACGCGGGCGAGCGAGGATTTCGCGGAAGAGGCTGGCGTGGGAGGGCGTTCACGGGTGTTCGCGGCGGAAGGTGAGCGAGCAGCCAGGAAGGGAGCGGCGCCGCGGGATCGGCATGGGAATCGAGGGCACCGCGCCAGGCAAGGGGGTCGGCGCGGCTGCTCTCTCGACGGAGACAACGAGGCCGGGAGCTGGGCTGGTTCGGATCGGGAAGGCGAGCGTGGGGTTAAGGATGGTGCGCAGCGTGGAAGCCTCCGGAAGACAGCGGCGTGGCGAGCTCGCCGCAACGAAGACCTAGCACCAGTGGTGAAGAATATCCCTGCCGAAAATGACCCTCCAAACAATGGGCTGAATGAACCGCTGAAGCCAAGCTCTGGTTCTTTTCCGGGTGGCCTGTCAATCCTAGCAAAGTGACAACACATGCATTGGCCATCAATGGTAAGTTAGCAGTGACCGTTAGCACTTCCATTAGCATCCATATCCACATGCAATGGCCATCAATGGCAAGGTAGCAGCGACCGTTAGCACTTCCATTAGCATCCATATCCACATGCAATGGCCGTCAATGACAAGCTAGCCGTTGCCACTTCCTTGTATGCGCTCTCTCCATTCATTATAAATGGGAGATTTCTCACCATACAGTATCTTCCCTAGATCCACAAAATCTCTCCAGAAATCTCTTGTCAACACCGTGAGATCTCCGACAGATCATGTCGACCGGTGCGGCCACGGAAGCTGCCAACCCCAGGCGGTGCGCCGCATGCAAGTACCTGCGGAGGAGGTGCTCTGAGGACTGCGTCCTTGCTCCCTACTTCCCTGCCTCCGATCCCCACAGATACGCATGCGTGCACAGAATCTTTGGAGCCGGCAACATTGCAAGAATGCTTCAGGTAATGCCTTCATTGGAATCAATCAAAACTACACTCGGGTACGAAAGCAGTACGGATGTGTTTTCTTAGCAGTAAGTATAATTTGGAGATGTTTTCTTAGCAGTAAGTATAATTTGGACATGAATCTTGCTCACGGTTTTGGTAAGTTGACAGTCATGGCACCCCGGAACCAAAGTTAACGTGTGTGGTCTATACTCACGTTGATTTTAATTGACTTAGCAATGCCATCGATCGGCGCATAATAATGGCATAGTGCATTGGTACGATGCAGAATCATCACTGATATATAGGTATGTCATTTCTGTCGCATGCAGCAACTCCCTATCCAGGAGCGTGGGCGTCTGCGCGCGCGATAACGGAGGCGTACCGGCGAGTGCGAGACCGGTATGCCAGTGCCGGGCGTCATCAACCGCTCCGGAGGAGATCCGCGCTGCAAGGCGAAATGGCGAACCCAAGCTCAGATCGCCGTGCACGGCGCAGCCTACGCGCAGCTTCCGCCGCCAATTGACGCCGCCCAAGACACACCGAGTCATCTGGAGCAGCAAGATGATGCATAGATGCAGCAGGCATCGTTCTTAGGAGTAGATGGGCTATTCTCTCGATTTCTAATCGTATTTTCTTTATTTCTTTGGTGGCATGCATGGGTACATGACTAGTCTTTACTATAGCAACGGCAACCTCTGTTTTGGGTGTCGACGAGGTTTATCATACTCACATTTGTCAATTACCCTATTTGTTTAAAAATATAAGGCTTATAGTTTAAATGATTTTGTTCAGAAATATAACACTTGCATGGAGATTTTTAATGAGGTTTTTCCTGTTATATCCCTATTTATTCTCTCAACTACATACGTTTATTCGCTAGGAATATTTTCGCGGCATAATACGCCGCGTGCGTTGTATTTTTGCAGAAATAATTTTGTTTTTTTCGGTGGTGCTTTTTTTAAATATTGTCGAGAAAACACGTGAAACGGTTGAAAAGATCAACTGGCGACAGGATCAACGCTCCAGTCGCTAGTTGATCGGGCGACAGGGGTCCTGTCACCAGTTAATCGGGCGACAGGGGCTCGGGGGGCTGACGTGGCCTCCTGTCGCCCGTTGATTTTGCGACGTAGCCTCCTATCGCCCGTTGGTTGGGTTATATTTGTATTTTGCCCGACCAACGAGCGACAGGGGTATATTTATGTAAATTTTTTCCGTGGCACATTTAAAAAATTTGAATAAAAAATGAATTATTAAAAAAAATCCAAAAATAATTACATTTTTTTTGCATTTATCTACAAAGGATCCGCGATCGCGCTAAAACAAAAGATTCTTTTCGTGAAAAATAGCTGGAATGATCTAAATATAATTACACTCTTTTTTGGCATTTATTTAGGGTTCTTTCACGAAAGTTTCAAGATTTTACTGAACCAAGAGGTCATTTTCGAAAAATTTGCTGAAAGGACCTACACATAATTACATTTTTTTAAGAGGCGCTCGTGGATAGAGGATAGTGAGTGGCTCCTTGGCCAGAAAGTCTGCCAACCTTAATATATAGCTAGACTAGTTCAATGCCCGTGCGTTGCTACGAAAAATAAAATTGGTAACGAAATATAAAGGAAAAGGAAATTTTGGAAAATGGGATGATAAAAAATAACTCTCCAATTTGCCCTACATAGATTAAATAGGTTAAAACACCCCATGATGCACGGATTGCAGTATAACTCAAAGGAAGCAACTGAAGCTGTTGAAATGAAAAAAAAAAATCTAAAACCGTAGATTCAGGCAGGCACGCTTCTCCCATAAAATGGCAAAAACCTGATCTCTCACCTGACACGATAGACGTTCCATCAGCGCTATGTTGTAATAACCAGTTTGATCCGTCATATGCATCGTACAGGGCAGATTAACGCATAAGTAGTTTCAAGTCTGAATTAACAAATGCAAACAGTAACTGAAATCATGCAGGTTAGATCCTTGAATAACACTATGGCAGGTAAATATCTAGTTTTAAGTACCATATTATACATTACTCCAGACTTGCAGTTCAACTGCTTAAACAAGCAGGTACAGTATAGAGCTGAATAGATACAATGTCACAACAACAATGGTTTACAAATCCCCTGCTATAGCTTATCCAGATGGTGATTTTGACATATATCTGATATGTTGGATGACACTTCTGAGCTGATGTCTCACCGCTACCATGACGGTCGGCTGAAGTAAGCTCGGGATATCAATCGTCATGATGTCTATGTACAAAACCATATTTAAGACCTATCCGTTACATATGCTATCATGCTTTGCAGTACACCAACCTATGTTTTCTTATAAGAGTTCTGATTGACCAACAGCTGATGTAGTGCAAATCATGATACAGAATTTGTGCAGGAATTCCAGAACAATCCATCAGAGTTCCGATGATAAATCAGAAGGCATTGAAGCTCTGCTGGTGAGTGCAGGCCTCATCGTCACCAAAGCAGATTCATTTGCACCAGCTCTTAGAGCAATCCTGCCAGCTTCCAGGAATCTAACAACAGCATCCTCTGCATAGCGGTTTGCTTCCCCCACAGTCATGGTCCTGCCTATGTCTGGATAGGTGTTGAGGACATGGTCACCATTGAGCTGTGAGGCTAGTTGGATCAACTCCATTTGAAACTCTGAGAGAGATGAATCTTCCTTGGGGCCAAATGGTCGCAGAGATTTTGTGACCTCTGGGAGTTTCTCTGTTCGAAAACAAAACAAAATAAAACATATAATTTAGGATTTTAGTAGAATCGGTCATTTAACAAAGCTTTTCACAAATCCACATTGATAAGCAATTGTAAGCATTGGAACATCCAAGAACAGATAATGTTACAATATCTGACTATTATTTGTGAAACTTCATAGACTAAATACAGCTGGCTTAATGTCGATACAAATAATCTGTTGTAAATGTATAGATATCGTTGAAGTATATCAACTATGTACCTGGGCAGTCAGTTCTTGGTGTCTTCCGGATTTTGAAGTAGTTCTCGAAGGTCCCAGCCCATGCATCCCTCTTTGTCAGGAAGTTAGAATGTAAGTTAAATAGCTTCTTTACTGTTGCAGAAATGGATGAATGCACATATTGTGAGGTCTCCTGCGGACCATTTGGTTCATGGATCACTGCATAAATGAAAAGCAAGATAATTAATACCAAGTGATATACAGAACATAACACAAAAGTATGTAAAGGCTCCTATGGTTGCAAATGTACAACTGATATTCCCTTCCAATTTCCAATGTGTAGCAGCATAATTTCTAGGTGAAACTGTCAAGCAAATGGTTCAAGTTCCAAGTTTCATCCAACTTGAATCAAAGGGCAAACAGAAGACAAAGATGGAATCAGAATAGAACAACAAGCAATTTCACCTCTTGATGACAAAGGCTGTCAAAACATGCTACTTATCTGACTACACGTTCACATGGATAGCTCTTTGCTAAGCATGTGGGACGTTTGAACCATATCACAAGTAAGATGAGTACAAGAATCATGAACTTTGGCATTCACATGCAACTTTTGAAATGCTACTTGTAAGACATATATTGCTATTTTTGGAAGCTGAAAGGAGAGCCCATTTGATCATCAATAGGTATTATTAGCAAAAAGATTACTACGCCCTTCTATACTAAAGGAATGCTTCTGTGCTAATTGAATGATAAATTCTCCCTAGAGCAGTAAAATAAGAATCCAACTGATACTACTAACATCTATGCATTAGTCTTCCTATCATGATAAACCACAGGCTAATCTTGGCAAACCAGTTCCTTCCTAAACACCAACAGTCCCTACTTACAAGTTACAAACATATACATTTTAGGAAAAAAACTTGGAAGCTCAAAAGAATTCAACACAGCAAACACTTACCAGTGCCCTTCTCAATCCATGGTGAGATGAGGAAGCTGGGCACGCGCACCCCAAGCCGATCGAACTTGAAGTAGTAAGGGTCAGGCCCAACAATTCCATCAGGCTGGGGCACCCCGACGACCGGCGTGGCCACATGGTCATAGAATCCACCATGCTCATCATACGTGATAATCAGCGCCGTCTCGCTTCAGTATAGAACAATCAATACCTTTGAGCCTCTCGAAAATCCTCTGTCTTCAACCCAATTGCAGTATAGCCCAACAATGAACAGATTGATATTCAAAGAGACAAAGAAAACAACGAACAGATTGATATTCAGAGAGACAAAGAAACACAGATTTTTTTCTGCTACAAACTACCGTAGCTTTTATGTTTTTTGTATTGTACATATATAAAGACTACGGTTCACCAATTACCGACTGGATTATAGACTCAAAACTGGCACGGATTCAGGCAATGCATTACATACCTATCAACCTGATATGAAAGGTATATCATGCTTGAAGTATTCCGATATACGATGTTGCAAGCATTTAGTTTACTCTTTATGTTTACTCTTTATGGAACTTTACATGTTTCAAATTTGTCCTGTCACTAATATAGAGGCCATGGTATGACTCAGGGTTGTAGTTTGTTCATTATGAACATTAATTTTTCGACCATACAGAAATGGGATATGCAATGTAAAGAAAGCCTTTACAACAAGGAGAACGCTGTTTGGAGTAAACAAGTATCTGTGGAACATAGGGAACTGCACTTCAGTAATTCATTCAAGAAGATGGAAATAGAGTGAGATAGCATGGCACACCTGTAGGGTCAATGCACTGGTATGTTTTGTCACCAAGAAATTGGTCAAATTGACGAAATACGCCAGGCAAGAATTGAACAGCAGGTACCAAATTATGTTGAAGTCCTTTTTGGCCAGTTCCATAGTAACAGCAATAACATTATCCTCCATGAAGATAGTACCAGGAACCAAGAGAATAACAGCAATTGGGGCCATGTACATGAGCAGGTTCATGGAATTAATCTTCTCTCTATGAGTTGACAGAAAAAATAAACTTTAATACACACACAGTTCCAGAATGGTAAACAAGCAATTGCACATAAAAGTTGTATCATATAATACGGAAAAATGTAAAAAAAAAAAGGTGGATGGATTACCCTCAGAAGACATAAGGATCCTTGCAAGACTGTCTTCAATGCTCTTGCAGCAGTAGCTCCAATGCACATGATGAATCCAAAGAGATGAAAGCTTGGCTCTCCTGTAAGTTCATTTATTTATTAGGATCCACTTAGTTTATCATTCGTGTTGACAACAGATCAAAGTAATAGGAAGAAACAAGTGACAGAACATCATAAGAAGTAGAAGCTGGATTTGAGTGACCCTTTCAATAGACATTGTTTAATCTTTTTCCATAAAGATAAATTTTGATGAACGCCATCACCCAAACCATGTCTGTCGCCCTAGACTTCCAATACCGATCAAATTCTCGAATTGCCGATGACTAAGAGGAAGGGCAATCTAGGAGCATTGCAGACTACGTAAATCGCCAATCAAATGGAATGCAGGCAGGAACAGATATTGTACAGAAAAACAATTGAGGTGACTCTGTAATTTCTTTTCTTAAGTTTTCAGATATGGGTCTAGATTGTCCTAAGGGCAAGGTAAATAAGTTCAATCATTTCTTCTCAGATGGAATCCCAACCAAAAGCTTTCCAAGAAGCTGAAGCCCCAACAACTGGATTGGCTCAAATTCCCTGAAGAGTGAGCTAAGGTCAGATATACCAAAAACTCACAATCTATATTAAACAAGTATAATATATGAATAAATTGCGCCCCAAAATAATGTTTTAATCTGGTAATAATGAGCAAGATCTAGAGATGCGATTCATAGAAGATGAAGAAAAACAGATTACAACAGAAAAAGAAAAGGTCCTTGCAAAACATTACCACAAAAAATATGGATATGAATTTCTATTTTACAACAACAAGCACATGGAAAATGGGAATATCACTGAATATATTAAAAACTAAAATCACAAAAAAAATTGACATATATTCTAGAAAATGGACAAGCATTTTTAAAACATGCGTTAACAATTTTGAAAACAATAAATGGGGCAAGAAGCACACAAGGTCAATTAAATTAACGGATCATATAAGAACCTACCTATAAGCAGAAGTGGTATGCGCTGAAATAATTCACACCGTCAGTAACATAGGTAGTGTGGGCACAATGTACAATAAAAGATGATCAAGGACAGAAGCGAGGTCAAGTATGTTTGGTCTAATATAGTCATACGGAATCAACTTAAGAAATATACCACACGCTTTCACCATAGAGCACAATGCAATTTATTTTACAAGATTTGCAAAGGCTAAAGAAATAGTTTAAGCAGTTAACCCATACTTCTGCCAGTTTGAACCAAAAACACATGAGTCATGAAATTAAAAAAAAGAGCTACTGCTAAACAATAACTGAACTATATGCTCAAGAACACAACCTTCAGAAAATGATATACATTGTTCTGTGCCTTCTAGTAAATAATTGGAATCAAACATGTCAATTCTCAATCTATTTAGTGGAAAAAAGTCCCCTACTATGTAATTTTATTGACCATTACGGTATTCAAAAATATAAATATTTTATTGGTATCCAGGAAAAGAGGGGAAAAGGCTAGGAAAATGACTATCCTCAACATCACTGCACATGACGATTCTACTCCTTACCACTGCAGTAGTGTCAACTCGGAGTACTATTTGTTGTTTGCACCAGCATAGGCATTGAAAGGGAAAGATTAATTGACAAAGAGCAAAAAACTGAAATCATCAACTAAAGGGACTCGTTTACATGAGCCAAAAAACATTAACACTTTTCTCTTATGGTAATCCTTCAAGATATGAAGTCTCAATGGATACAGAATTAACAATCTCACATGTGAAAATTGATGCATGAACAATAATCGGAAGCACACGAACTCACGGAGCCAATCCTGCACACGCACGGGGGGAGAAAAGTGTTAACTCAAAAGGGACAATTTTGAAAACAACAAATGGGGCAAGAAGCACACAAGGTCAATTAAATTAATGGATCATATAAGAACCTACCTATAAGGAAGTGGTACGCTACTGAACACTTAAAAGGAATCAAGTGCTGCGACAAAAACACAATAGTGCCCTGAAATAATTCACACTGTCAGTAACATAGGTAGTGTGTGGGCACAATGTACAATAAAAGACGATCAAGGACAGAAGCGAGGTCAAGTATGTTTGGTCTAATATAGTCATACGGAATCAACTTAAGAAATATACCACATGCTTTCACCATAGAGCACAATGCCACAATGCAATTTATTTTACAAGATTTGCAAAGGCTAAAGAAATAGTTTAAGCAGTTAACCCGTACTTCTGCCAGTTTGAACCAAAAACACATGAGTCATGAAATTAAAAAAAAAAAGAGTTACTGCTAAACAATAACTGAACTATATGCTCAAGAACACAACCTTCAGAAAATGATATACATTGTTCTGTGCCTTCTAGTAAATAATTGGAATCAAACATGTCAAATTCTCAATCTATTTAGTGGAAAAAAGTCCCCTACTATGTAATTTTATTGACCATTACGGAATTAAAAAATATAAATATTTTATTGGTATCCAGGAAAAGAGGGGAAAAGGCTAAGGAAATGACTATCCTCAACATCACTGCACATGACGATTCTACTCCTTATCACTGCAGTAGTGTCAACTCGGAGTACTATTTGTTGCTTGCACCAGCATAGGCATTGAAAGGGAAATATTAATTGACAAAGAGCAAAAAACTGAAATCGTCAACTAAAGGGACTCGTTTACATGAGCCAAAAAACATTAACACTTTTCTCTTATGGTAATCCTTCAAGATATGAAGTCTCAATGGTTACAGAATTAACAATCTCACATGTGAAAATTGATGCATGAACAATAATCGGAAGCACACGAACTCGCGGAGCCAATCCTGCACACGCACGGGGGGAGAATAGGAATGGGATCGAGCCATGGATGGATGGATTTGATTGCGAGCACCAAAAGAGAGGAAAGATTCCTGCGGAACGAATCCGAGCGGGGCAAGGCAGGGGAGGGCTTACCAGCAGCAGCGCACACTTTCGGATCTCCTACGCTTGATGCTTCCGTCCCCTTCAATTGATGGCGGCGCAAGAGAGTGATGAGATGTAATCGGTAATCCTTCCCCCACGCAATCGATGATGCTCCTCGCCAAGATCCCTCCCCGCGCCGTCGACCAGGGTGACTTCTCTACGCTCAGGGATGAGCGACGGCAGCGCCGCTGGGAGGATGCACTGGCGCTGGCGGTGCTGGCAGCTTGACAAGCGGCTCAGTGAGTTGGGCTAGGATGGGGCGGCGTGTCAGGATCCAGAAGTAATCTGAACCCAGACACCTCCGATCGAACCAAACAACAATAGGAAATCCACAGCAAAACACGATCGAGGCGGAAAAGTATAATAAAACGAGATGAACACTAGAAGCTAAACTAGAGGAGACTACTTTGTTTTCTGGCAGCAATACTTTCCCCATTCTTCGATTCACCTTTTATAGCCAAAAGTTTTACAGCCTTTAGCAAGAAAAGCAGATAATAACTTGAGTTACTCGGACAAGAACGTAAAAACGAAAATGAGAGACTACAGCAACAAGTCTTTTTGAGTTTGTGTTTGCTCACCGTTGGATGACACAAGAAACACATTAGTAAACCTCCACCACAGATCGCCTTGAGTGAACCCAAAGAAACGAAAGGCCACAATACAGACTTTTCATTTTTCTTCCTCCTTCACACTTCAGCGCCGACAATTCCCCTCCTTGAAACAGCGCTAGTCCTCAAAGCTGAAATTCGAAACGTGGACCGAATGAAGGTAATATCTTCCCAAGTAGCATCATTCTTTGACATATTCATCCACTGGATCAGCCATTGAGCTACCACTTCTCCCTTCCTGCGAATAATTCTGCGATCTAAAACAGCCACTGGTGCCACTTTAATTCTACCTTCCGCGTCCACCAGAGGCAAGCCGGGTAATGGAATGGCTTTGTGACCCAAATGCTTCTTGAGCTGGCTGACATGAAAACCCGGATGTATGGTAGCTTCGAACGGCAGCAGAAGTTCATAAGCCACTTCTCCAAACATGCAGATAATTCTAAAAGGCCCATAGAATTTGGAACGAAGCTTGAGAGATCCTCTAAGACCAAATGCATTTTGCCGGTACGGTTGCATTTTAAGGTACACCATGTCTCCAACATTGAATTTTCTTTCGGTTCTCTGTCTATCCGCAAAATGCTTGATTCTGTGTTGTGCAGCCAATAAATTCTCCCTCAATCTCTTCATCATTTCTCCTCTTTCTTCAACTGTCACCCGGGCTTCCTCAGTGACATTGCAAGGAATAACAAGTTCTGCCACCTGGGGTGGATGATATCCATACAAGGCTTGAAATAGAGTTAAGTTCAAAGAAGTATGATAGGTAGTATTGTACCACCACTCAGCCAATGTCAGCCACATTATCCACTTTTTCGGTTCAGAGAACACCATAGCTCTTAAATATGACTCTAAACACTGATTTACCCTCTTGAGCAACATGTCACGAATGATTTCCTCCAATGAATTCCGTTGGTAATGAGGTATTCTATAAGGTCTCAGATTTGGTGGATTTGCCCCATCTTTCAAATGAATGCAATGATCACAATCCCGTTTAGGAGGTAAACAATCTCTCTCAGCAAAGACATCTTCGAACTTTTGAAGAATCCCCTTTACTTCTGAACATATCTTTGGCTGTTGCCTCAGTGGTTCTGCTTCCAGCGAGTTAATGTGGATAAAAACCCCCAGTGTCTGTTTTTGAATTGCCTTCTGTAGCTGTCCAGCATATAGACTACAAGGAGCCATGGGACGGGTGTAATCAGGAATTTGGACCCATTTCCCTTCTTTCCTGATGGTCATCCTTTTCTCCTTAAGATCTAGAGTGACAGGACTATGTTCATAAATCCAATCAACACCCAATATGATATCATAGACCCCCAATTTCACTAACTTGAAAGTGTTTTGGAATGTGGTGTTTTGGATGTGGTACTTGAGGCTTTCTACCCTAGCATTTGAGGCCAACTCACCTCCTCCAGCTACCATGATTTTTCTTTGTTTTCCCTTACTCACATTGTAACCACTGTTGACTGCATATTCATAATCCATAAAGGAGTGGGTGCTCCCACTGTCCACCAAGGCTACAGATTTTTTATGACCCACCTGGATGATCAAGGAAAAAGTGGTCGGACCAGTAAGTCCTTGTACTGCATGAAGGGACATATACATCAGTTGTTCATTTGGTTCAGTTAGCTTTTCCCTCGCAGGACTCCCATGAGCAGTCTGATACCCAAACTCCACAAGACCCTCAGCCTCATCATCTTTATCTGCATCATCTTCACCTTGTATCATAATGGTATGCAAGGCTTTCTTCACTTTGCAGTTCAGATTGTGACCTGGTGTCCATGGCTCACCACAATGCCAACAGGTTCTATTTACTTTCTCAAATGTTGCTGTTTTGGTTTCCTCCTTCTGGTCTCTATTCGGCTGCATCTTCCCATTTTCTTGCTGGTTCTTAGTTTTGTAGTTAGTAGTTCCATGACTTTGCTTCCTGGCTATGGATGCCTTCTCACATAATTTAGCATACCAATAAGCTTCTAATAACCCCTTGGGCTGATGACGGCTTACCTCATACTTGATTTCTTCTTTCAATCCTCCAATGAAGCAACTCAGTAAATAGGTTTCTTGCAAGTAGGGATGATCCCTCTTAACCAACTCTACACACCTCTCAAAATCATCGATATACTTTCCCACATTGCTCAGATGCTTGATGTTCTGCAACCTTTCCACAGCTTCGTGAGCACTTCCATCAGAGAACCTGTCACACAGAATGGCGCAAAATTGAGGCCAGCTCAACGACTGCCAAGGTATTCCAATCCCTTTAAACCAGGTATGAGCTCTTCCCGTAAGATGCCCCGAAGTCAAATTAACCCACTGATCCACCGGGGTTCCTGCCATCTCATAAAATTTCTCACACTGCTCTATCCATCCAAATTGGGTGTTCTCCACTGAATAAGGTCAATTCAAGTTTGGGCCCCTTGATAATTGCTTCAGCATACTGATGAGGGCTGCTACTATTTCCCAGATATGTATTCCTTTGGGAGTCCATGAGGTGAACTCCAGGAAAATGATTGAGAGGTGTCGGTAATTCTCGAGGATATCCTACCCCCGTTCCCTGGTTTTGGGTAAGTACTAGGTGATGATACATGGGAGAAGGTAACTGATATGTAGCTAGACCAGTTCTTAGTTGCTGATATACATTTGTTCCAGGTCCAAAATTTGTACTGCTTTGCATCGGAATTAGTTGTGGTGTTGATTGTGAACTAAACCCAATATTTCCCTGTCCTCCATACACTCCCATGTTGACTTGAGATGCATTACTGATTGCAGCAATATAAACTGGAATAGGGTTACTATTGCTCATTTAATTTTCGGACTGATATATCTGATTAGGTTGTAGTAAGGGTACTGCAGAAACCATTACCTGTGGGTTTCGCAGATGCTGGCCCGAAATGCCCAACTCATCCATCCCGTGGCCTTATGCCAAGATCTCTTGATTCCTCCACAGGAAGCTGCGACTTGAACAAGAATGCTTTGATTTCAGCAACATCCGTTTTAAGTACCTCCAGATCAGCCAGCCTCTCCTTGATCTTCTCAATCTCCACCCGATTGCTCTTTACAGTGGCTTCTTCAATCAACTCACCTGAAGATGACGTTCCAGCCGACATACTGATCCCGCCAGGACAACTCGATCGAGGGATTTTACGGTTTCCCAACCTCAGATCAATCTTCCTCCGCCCACCTTCGCTCTGATACCAATATGTCAGGATCCAGAAGTAATCTGAACCCAGACACCTCCGATCGAACCAAACAACAACAGGAAATCCACAGCAAAACACGATCGAGGCGGAAAAGTATAATAAAACGAGATGAACACTAGAAGCTAAACTAGAGGAGACTACTTTGTTTTCTGGCAGCAATGCTTTCCCCATTCTTCGATTCACCTTTTATAGCCAAAAGTTTTACAGCCTTTAGCAAGAAAACAGACAATAACTTGAGTTACTCGGACAAGAACGTAAAAACGAAAATGAGAGACTACAAAGAACAAGTCTTTTTGAGTTTGTGTTTGCTCACCGTTGGATGACACAAGAAACACATTAGTAAACCTCCACCACAGACGCCTTGAGTGAACTCAAGAAATGAGCGCCACAAATAGCAGACTTCATCGTTTTCTTCCTCCTTCACACTTGGTACCGACATGCAGACGGGCGAGCCATGGAGGGAGGGGCAGTGAGGGAGGAGGCGATGATGGCCAAAGGGGAAGATTATGTGGAGAGACCGAAACTCCTAAACGCCGACGCTGAGCCGAGCCCTCGTCCGCTTCTCAACTTGCAGTGCACACATACACCGACACAAATCATCGCGCCAATTCATGAACCGGATGAACCCTAACAAGCAGTGGGCTCGAGCTGCAAGACTCACTGGCGAGAGGCGGCGGTGAAGCGCAATGGAGGTTGGACGGGCGGCGATGGTGGGCGGATGGCGGACGGCGTGAGGAGCATGATGATGGCGAAGCGGAAGCGTGGGAGAACTGTAACACACCCAATGGCAGCAGGGAGACGGGGAGCGGGCAGGCCGCGACGACGAGGAGGAGGTAAGGAGGCCATGGGGTGGAATGGCCGAGAGGAAGGATAGGAGGAGATCTCCGGGATCGGGGCCGGCGGAGGACATTTCGTCTGGGCAAGACGATGATCATGCGTCAGGTGGCGGCGAAGCGAGGAGATTGGGGCGGCGAGGAGATTGGGGCGAGGAGGCGAGAAGCCGAGGAGCGGGGTGGCGAGGAGATTGGGAGGAGGAGATTGTGTTCAGGTCAGGCCGAGGAGCCGAGGGGTCTGGGCGCGACGCGAGGAGACCGGGGCGCTGTAATGGAGCGAGGAGAGGAGGTTAGGGTCAGGTGGAGCGGGCCCATGGAAGAACTAACGCCGCCATCAATCGGCCGCTTTATAATAGTAGAGATAGAGAGACGCGCGGTCGAATTTTTTCTGCAAAAAATACAATTTTGTTTTCCTCAGTGATGTTTTTTTAAACAAATTGGTCGTGATCACGCTAAATCAAAAGGTCCTTTTCGTAAAAAATAACTGGAATGATCTAAACGTAACTACGTTCTTTTTTTTACATTTATTTAGGGCCCTTTCACGAAAAATTCACGATTTTGCTGAATCAAGAGGTCTATTTCGTAAAAAACTGCTAAAAGGACCTCAACGTAATTACTAACTTTTCTGAGGGACATTCACGGAGGGAGGATACGTGGAATCGGTCTCTGGCTAGGAAACCTTCAAGGTTTAGTATATAGCTAGACTAGAAGAGGAAGCGCGGCGGCACGCCGTACTTGTCGCTAATATCACAATTCACAAGGCGTAACCGGAAAGATATATCGTGAGATGATATGCAATGCAAGCAGTTAGGATAGCATGTCTACAGCGAATGCCAGATCGCATTTGCATCCGGATCACATTTTGAATTGGTCGATGATGACAGACGTTTGAGTGATATCACAATTCACATGAGCATATATTATATCAATTTATATTTTCTTGCATATTTACGTGGGTAGTGTAAATCAAGGCAATGTCATATAATCGTAAACAAAGGTGATATTATGACGAACAATCGACACAAAAAATAATTGATCCTATGCATGATATGCTGACGCCACACCACACAAGGGCGAGACAAGTATAAGGGCAATTTTCAAATCTCTTTTGGTAGTGCATTGTTTAATATAGACTAGACAGAAAGGCGTGAAAAACAATCTCAATTTCTTCCTTGGGAAATTGTATCTCTTGAAGGAACACATTTGTTTAATCAAAATAGCAAGCGTGCAATAGTTCTCATTCCCAAATTTTCTTCACGGTAATAAAATTGTCACCAAACCAAAATTTTCGGATGTTTTTGGATAAAACGAAGAGCCGGACTGACTCATGGTTTAAATGCTAAACTTTTCACTTTCCAGAGAGTAACATCTCGATGAAAGAGTAGTGCATATTGCAGTAGTCGACGCATTACCGCAGTGTGTGTTGACGCCAAAAAGCGTGAAGAGGGTTTCGTTGCAACACACCGGATTTAACACGGGTTCAAGTGTATAGGCGTACCGATTTGACCTTGCAATCGGCAAGAAGATAATGGATCTAATCGACTTATGCAAGTCGATTTCGATCAAAGCGAATCAGAAGTCTAGTCGATCCGGGGAAAAGACTAGATGGGGCAAATAGGCCACTTCTTCCCGAAAAAGGCGATCGCAACAAGATCGAAGAAAAAGATGAACCAAAAGGGGTGTAATGCAACAAAGATCAATACCGGCGATCGCAACTCGATTGATCAAAGAGTATTACGATGAAAGATTACAAGCTAAATTGGCTACTCCTAATTGACAGAAAGTAAAGGAAAAGTAGATCGTGTTTGTGGGTTGGCTCTGGCGTTTTTTCCTCTCGCCTCTGGACCTCTTATATAGCACTCGGTCTAACGTGTCCTTCTCGGTTTCCTTAATCACCGTATCGGCTTCAATCTCTCCTTACCATGTAAAACCCGATCGTATCCTTCTCAATCTCCTATCCCGCTCAGATTGGACTCGATTTCCTTGGGATTGAGGCCTTCAATCAATCAAATCGACTTGCTATAACCGACATATCCCTTACCAAACCGGCCTCTATGATATCGGTCTTGCCAAATTTGGGTGCAAACATATGTCCCCATTTTTGGGAGATAACTTGATATCTTCCAAAAATCTCCATCATCGACTTGTACTTCATCGGCTATTGGACATTAAGTAGCCGATACACACTCAAATTTCGTGCGGCCAATTCATAGGCGGATAAATGCCTCTTTAGCCGATTCGTCTTTACTTTAATTTAATTGGCGCGAGTAAACACAATGTTGATGTCCATGGGAGGTGTCGTCGATGAGCTCTTTCCAAATCATTTGGCCAATTATCCGTCGATGAGAACACCGCCTTGCCGACTACCTCTTCTTTCATATTTCTCAAGTAATAGAGACAAAGTCGGCTTAAGTCTAGAGTCTTTGGCTTTCAGGAGATTTTTCACCTTATACCATCGCTTCGACTTGCAACTCTCCATTTGATTTAATTGTCGAGTTTTTGCCATTTTGATCGGCCTATTTGGAACAAGCCGATCGTAATTTTGAGTGTGTCACTACCCTTCGAATCGATCAATGTTGACCCATTGGATCGGCTTAGGTTCTTCGTCCATAGGTTCCTTTCCTTTGTGTGAGCGAAGGACCATGTTGATCGAAAAAGGGTTGACATCCTCATTCATGGCTAGCTCCTTCATTTAATTGTAATCGGCTATCCTCTAAAACCGATTGTATATTATCTTCATCATTCTTAAATTCATTTTTGAAGTCATTATCATCAGAGAAACGACTTTCTTGAACCGATACTTGGTGCAGGAGGTGACTCAAATCGCTGAATTCTTGCCCGCCAAATCTTTCCTTTAATGGGGAAATTAAACCATGGAAAGCCAAATCGGCTAAGCGACATTCAGCAAAGTTACACCAAAACACCGATTCCTAACCTTCTCGAATCTCTTAATGTACTCAATTGCCGATTCTCCGGACTTACGGCTTGACGGAACTTAGGTCGGAGATTCGCAATTCTAGGTTCCCGCAAAAGAAATATTCATGGAATCGGTTTTCAAATCGCTCCAAAAGTGGACCGAATTTGGAGGTAAGTTTGTAAACCATGTAAACGCAGTTCTTGACAAAGACAAAGGAAACAATCGATTTTCGGCCGTCGGATTGGCCGCCATTACATCGAGCAATGAATCGTCCGACGTGCTCAAGGGTGGTGACAGAGTCATCTCTGAAAACTTGGCAAAATCGTGGATCCTATAATTGTGTGGATAAGCCATTCGATCTATGTAATCTGGCACGGCTTTCGGTGTCAATCGCCCTACCCTTGGTTGCAGCCAAACCGGTCTCTCAATACATCGAGATTTGGTCGACCCAGCTTGACATCCCGCCTCGAAAGTGCCAACTCGGGTTGCCGACAGGGCCTTTGGCCATAACAACATCGCTTCGAGTGCTAGCTCGGGTTGCCGATCAGGTCTAGCCTCAAGAAGGCATCTGTCCTCCGAGTGCAAACTCGGTCGCCGATGGGTATAACCTCCGGTATTGTTGTGGCGCTTGATCACGCCCATCGGCCTGGGTGCATGTGGCTCGCACGGGTGCAAGGGTTCCGTGTAGGCAACCACTCGTGAGTCGCCCGATTCGCTGGTCGAATCGGCCATACATGTGCTTGTTCTACGTGTAGCCGATTGGGTATAGGAAGCAAGCGATGAAGAAGGCAATAAGCGTTCTTAAGCGACGCCACCGAGTTTTGCAAATACGTCAGATATGCATAATAATCGAGTGAATCCATCGGATTGTCTCAAAGACCGTGGGTTGAGCTTCGACCTTTGTAAGGAATTGTTGATGCCGACTTAACTACCACATTAGTTGGCGCCGTGTAAGGTGGATACGTCGGAAGTTGTTGCAGCGGTTCTAACAGACTTCTGACGTGGCCAACTCTTGAGCGATTGTCTTAATATTTGTTTTCTATCATCGGCCCCAAAGTTGTGACCAAGGCCGATGATTGGTTGATCGCGCATGATGTACCGGATCGCTCAATCATAGAAGATAAACTCGGCCGAGCCAAGATGTATCGACTTACTGACGGTGGTTTGTTGGTATCGCCGATAGGGTTGAGCATCGGAGAGCTTTTTTGGATAACCCTCGTCGGGTCTTTTGGTAGCAACAAAGATCATCTCCTCGAAAGCTTTTCTTTCTTCGATCTCTTGTCGCCGCCAGAGTCAAGTCCTCCATTGTGGCGGCAATGATCGCCTCCGTGTTGACGCTTGGAGCGATGGACTTGTTTGCGCTCATCCCGTAGATTGGTTCTTTGGTCCCACCAGCGTGCCAAAAAATGTGTTGACGCCAAAAACGTGAAGAGGGTTTCGGTTGCAACACACCGGACGAACACAGGGTTCAAGTGTATAGGCGTGCGGCCGATTTGACCTTGCAATCGGCAAGAAGATAATGGATCTAATCGACTTATGCAAGTCGATTTCGATCAAAGCGACAGTGAAGTCTAGTCGATCCGGCGGAAAGACTAGATGGGCAAATAGGCCACTTCTTCCAAAAAGGCGATGCGCAACAAGATCAAGAAAAAGATGAACCAAAAGGGTGTAATGCAACAAAGATCAATACCGGCGATGCGCAACTCGATTGATCAAAGAGTATTACAGATGAAAGATTACAAGCTAAATTGGCTACTCTAATTGACAGAAAGTAAAGGAAAAGTAGATGCGTGTTTGTGGGTTGGCTCGGGCGTTTTTCCTCTCACCTCTGGACCTCTTATATAGCACTCGGTCCGAACGTGTCCTTCTGGTTTCCTTAATCACCCGTGATCGGCTTCAATCTCTCCTTACCATGTAAACCCGATCGTATCCTTCTCAATCTCCTATCCCGCCCAGTATTGGACTCGATTTCCTTGGGATTGAGGCCTTCCAATCAAATCGATCAGCTTGCTATAACCGACATATCCCTTACCAAAACCGGTCTCTATGATATCATCTTGCCAAATTTGGGTGCAAGCAGGTGCTACTTCAAAATCATGGGAACAAACATGAGTAGAGGAACATGTTGAGAAATTAGATTCGTAAGCTGTATCAACTGAACAAAAAGTCAAGACTGGGTCAAACCTCTTCCTCGAATTCGACAACCCTCTCGTGGAGGTTCCTTTCGCCTTGCCGAGAGGCACCAACGCAGCTGGCAAGCTACTACCGCTCTGCTAGTTCACGGAGGTGTCGCCGGCCAACCGTCCACCCTTCCTACAAAGTAAACATCACGGCTTTTTGCTCGCAATGCCTTTACTTGCATCCAATAAATGGGCGCTTCTCCTGCATGCAATTCCACAAGCCAAAAGAAGCACATAAGCCAGCAACAAAGCTTGCTCTAAAAAACCTTAAGCAGCAAGGAAATCCTAATTATGAAGAAACAGCCAAAAATCCAGCCGCTGAGCCGCAAGAAAAGGGCGTCATTACCAAGAACCAAGAAGCACCCCCGCTGAAAGCTCCTGAATTTGAAACCTCTTGAACAGAAAACCTCGAAATCCTAAGAAAAAGATTTGAGACAAATCTCTTGCTCGAGGTTGGCAATTCTCTGTGAGGTTCCTTCCATACATAATTTCCTACATAATCTAGTAGATTGAACGAGAAAAGAAAATCTTGCTTAAATGCCAGCAGACAGCTTATAGTTTATGAAATACAATTATGTTTTTCCTTTCAAACAAAATACAAATGTCATTAAAAAAACCAGTGCCGGCAAACATGATTGTATCTTCGAAAATCACTCTAAATATTCCTGTAGCAGCTTTGCTATCAGTGCACATTTTACAGGCTCAATAAACTGCATAGGTGACAGACACAGACACTCCAACTTTGCGAACCCATGTTGCAATGCGACCTATTACGTAACCAACAATTTTGTTTTACCAGTTGGGGGATTAAGAATTGCCGTGGAAAAAATTTATTTTTATGCAAGCATCAAGCTACGAACATTGTCTAAACAAAATGCAACCTGAAAAGCAAAATAACATGCGCTGATGAGTAAGTAAAGGCATGCACACTGCAAATTATCTATATGTATGTCAGCATGGCAAAGGAGTTTCATATCTCACATATTATGTTGATATATAGTTTCATCTATCTATTTAATGCTTCAAAAGTTTAAAATGAAAATGTAGCCATTCTGTATAGCCCAGCATATTACTAACACCTGGAAAACACAGAGCTGGAAATAAGGCCAACGTGGAATTTATGTGCTGTACAATTAGCACGTGGTCAGTGCTTTCCCATGGATGGCCGTCTTTAAATTATCCAGGGTAAGAATTGTTTGGCTGCGCAGCTAAATGTAGCATTTGGCATGCCAAGATAGAACACAGTAAGCACAGTATGCATGAGAACACAGGGTATTTACAACATGAGTATGCTAAAAACATTAAATATAATTTCGTAAGCAATATATGTAAAATTAAGGTAGTGATTTGGCTCAGAAAATTTCAAAAAAGACAGTGAACTCAGATTTTGCAGCTCAAGAACAGAAGTGGACAACAACTTTTTTATCTGACGGGGCTAGATAACATCTGCTAGTTTTCGTATGTATGAAGTGCAAAGTAAAGCAAAGGTATCAAACCAAGAAAAACAGGAAATAAATCAAATATGTGACAAATAGGAAAAATATTCAGGAGACAGGTTGTGCTGCAAGCATAATTTACCTCTGAAGTGGTAGCTAGTCAATCAAAACCATAGCCAAGAATCTACAGCACAGAAGTAATAGCAGATCAAATAAGGTAAAAAAAATATGAAGATATGTTCATTACAAAGCATTAACGGCTGGAGTGTAAAGCATTACCGTTCTAAAATAAGCTTATAAGCAGTCACATGCTGCGCGTTAAATCTTTGAAACATAACAACTGGAATTGCCATCTAGTGTCATTATAAGGGCTGCATGAACTATGGGAAAGCTGGTAATTCGCTGACTACAAAACTGAGCCTATAGTCATAGCAGAGAGTTTAAAGGTGGTTTCTAACTCTGTACAATGCCTTCTTTTATGATCAACCCGCAACCACAGGTGACGCACATAGAAATTACTCTGAAATGTTGAACACACATTGCTCTGATGTTCTAACATGACTGTCATGAAGCATATAGGTAACAGTTGAGCATGTTTAAAGAATGCGAATACTAAAAGTTTATTCTGGGCAAAAGATGACAGACCAGACTAATCATTTGTTTTATCAATTTCAAGCTTAAAAATGCATAACAAAACATCCATAGATCGTGTAGACAAATAGAGATAGATGATGTCAAAGGAGTCAGAAACATACTCCATGTATTCGAACTGGTACACACTGTTGTCACCAAACTGGTACACATAAACCAAGAATTGTAGACCTCTAGCTATCGTACATTAGATCCTATAAAATAAGCGAGCATACCTTTAAATGATCAGTAATCTTTTCTCACTCCATTATGTAGAAATCATTCTTGATCTCTTTCCTCCCCAGCTAAACCTAACAAAAGGAAACTGTATTGAAGTATTTAAATATTTGAAAGCATAGCAGGAGCACAGAGAAGACTCAATCCAGTACTCTGCTAAAAAGGCACGACATTTGAGGCCAACACAACTGATAGGAAAAAAAGACACAATGTGCCAATATCAGAAATAAATGCTTTTTAGCTTGTAAAGCCTGCCTGTAGTTCTATTTTAATAAACACTAATCTCAGGCAAACAACTATTGTGCCATCAAATAAGGATTCAGACCACTTTTGTGCATACTTACTAAGGCATAAACTCGTAAGACCACGAAGTGTCAATAGGTTATACAAACTCTGATAAAACACGAATTAAAATCTAGGATTGTGCCTGTTTTTCAGTTGGGCATCATTCCCAAAATAAATATAGAATAGGATATATTCAGCAAGTTGGATACGCAGCTGAAGATCATAACGGTACAAAAGTTCCATTTGGAAACTAAGCAAGCGGTACTGTTATGTGTGGGGAAATGCTGGAGGAAAAAAATAGGCAAACCATCTGTAAGATTCCCAAAGGTGGGTCATGCCCAGGCACCACCATCCATGCCGCAGCGCCGCCTCCAAGTTCTCACAACTAACCACCATCATCTACATAGTATATAATAATGTATAGGCATATGCAAGTAGAGTAATTAACAGATAATAGCAACTACAAAAGCTTTAAGCATGGCTACTTCTAATGGCCAGAACATTGCATACAGATTAGATGGCTGCCTTCTCTTCTCAAAGAACTTGGAAATTAGGGAAGGATTAGCTAATTGAGTATTTACCTCTCTACCCTAAATCCTTGTGCACAAAAAAAAAATCAGGCCAAATGTGATGTAGAATTTAGCAATCGAGGAGAGAGCAATAAACAACTTTGGTATGATATTTAGGATTGCGTTTTTCTTACCCAAATTGGCAACTAACGTAGCAAAACAATGCAGGAAGCATTCGGCGACCAGAAAATGGGTCGTGAATTTTAATTTGCAATGAATATTAACATACGAAAACAACTTCACAGAGCATGTATGAGGAATGAAATGAGGGCTACGTAAAAACATAATAGGCATCGGACCAAACTTTTGCCGAAAAGGATAGTTAGGCAGGTACATAAAACAGCAAGATCCCAAGGCATAGTTGTTCTTCTACTTGCTAATGGCAGGATTACATGACTCTTGTCTACCACCACTGGCACAACTACAATAGTGGAAAAGAATATAAACATACTAACAAGCACAAATGAGTAAGCTGTAGATGCGAATCTTATCTGAGAGGAGAGGAGGCATTCGTCATCAGACATGGATGCAGCGTACGGCACACACGAACCAGATGCACAAATGGTTACATCCATACCAAGAAACCCAAAGGCAGGGGGACACCGGAAAAAACAAAAGCCATACAACGTGTAGCAAAATCAGAATGAAAAAAATCTAAAAAAATGATGTAGAAGGTAGAGAAATATGGACACCTCAATTACATTTACTGCAAGGCAATTACTTACATATTCAAATACAATTTACTTAGGCAATTTATCAAACACACCATAGGCATAAATGCTGGCATGAAGCAGACGAGGTAGTAGACTATGGTGTTTGAGTTTTGATAGCGACAATGGCAACAGAGGAAGAGGGCAAGATGGAAGGAGAGGGCGTGGCAAGCAAACCATGGGGAAAAATTGCTGCTCACCTCACAGGCTTATATGCTTGCTTAAAATTCTACAGACTCAACAAGAAGAGCAAGGCACAACTGGCTCTCCTAGTTAAGGAGAAAGAATGACATGACAAGGGAAAAGCAAACAAAAGGCTTTACCACCTTCACAGAACAAACGGGAAGACAAATTGACAAGGAGAAGGAAATAAAAGAAAAGAGGAAGGAGGAGTTAGCAAAGCAGTACCAGCGATGGCAATGTGCTTTAGGACAAGCTGAGAATGGAGGAAAGCAAGGCGGAGGAGAAGGGAAGCGAGGCTAGGAGGAGAACCATAACCATACACCATGAAGGGAAGCTTGAGAGGCGCTTCGATGAGCAGGACGACATCCCTCCCACGTTGCACACCGGCATGGTCGTCCACAACCGAATCTCATTCGCTCAAAAGGCGCACGGGTAGGAAGAAACGGCTGAGGAGGAGGGGGTGCGGCGGAGAAGAAGCCGGGGGGAGCGGCGGCAAAAGCCGGGGGAAGCCCATCTTCTTGCTGACCGGGCGGATCGCCTGCGCGGCGCGGCAGATCAGGACGGATCTGTCAGGCGTGTTGAAGGAAGATAATTTGAATTTTGGCGCTAGCGGGAGGTTTGGGTTTACATATAAATTGGTGAACCAGAGTGGGATATGCAGAGTCTACTTAAGTGGTAATCAACGGTGGGAAACGTCGAAGAATTGCATCTAATGGCAGTTTGATCACTAGTAGTAATTACCGACAAGAGGCAACAGAGCCTTGTCGTATTTTCGTTTACTTTATGCTTTTGTAACAAACTCTGTCTCGGTTGTTTGCTTTATCCTGCTGTATTCAGAACTGGGTATAATACTCAGGTTGGAAATGGAATGGGACACTTTCCCCACTATTATCTGATAGCTTAGTATTCTAGTGTAGTTTTCCGCTGTGTTCTTGTTGTTCTGAGTGTGTTTGGGGAAGTCTGGCTATTCTGAAGGGTGAAGATCAAATCGGGTCCTGACATTTTTGGTATCAGAGCGAGGGTGATTCTTGGCAAAGGAGACTTGATCGCGGGTGAAGAGATGGAGGTTGCTGAAGAGATTGAGAAGATCCAAGCTGAGATGGCCAGTATGAAGACTGATATGGCGAGTCTGAAGACTGATATGGGGGAAATCAAAAATTTACTGTTGGGAAGATCTCTTCAGACCACGGCTCTGCTGGATCAGGTGAGTCCTGTTATACCTCTGGATGGTGCTCATCGTATGTCATCAGTAGAGTCGAGCCGACTTGGGGCGCAAGGGGTTTGCACAGGGATCTCGATGGAGGTCTCGGGTGTCATCGATCCTCAGTTTGCTAGTAATGTTATACCTCCTGTATTGACGTCAGCCACTCGGACTTCATCTTATCCGCAAGTGAGACCTTCGATGGGAAATGGGTATTCATTTTCTTTCCCACCGCAAGTATCCCAGTCTGTACCATTTGGAGTCCAGTTGGGGCAGAGTGGGTATTCAGTACCTGGGTATGTTCATCCGGCAGTATCACCACCTAGCTTCCAAGGTGTAGGATCTGGGATGATGGGCAACTTTCAGAACTTACATTTTCCAAGCATACACATGGTTGATCAGCAGAGGCAAAATGACAGTGGTGATCATCAGGGACAGCATCGATATGCTGAAGCTGTCATCAAGGGTCCCAAATTGGAGTTACAGGTGTTCTCTGGAGATAATCCACTGGGATGGTTGGATCAGTGTGAACGATTCTTTGAGATGGCACGGACTCCTATGGAACAGTGGGTGAATTTGGCTGTGGGCATCTAACAGGCCGAGCTAATATTTGGTTCCGCGGTATTGGGGTTCCTTGGCAATCGTTAAATTGGCATCAATTCAGTGCGATTCTATGTGATCGTTTTTCAGATGCAAGTGCTCATGAGGCAGTGGAGAAACTGCAGGGAGTGAAACATCTCAGTTCAGTCAGTAAGTATATTGACTACTTCGAGAAGTGTGTGGATTTGGTTAAGCGGGATCACGCTTATTTACAAGAGACGTATCTGTTGAGTTGTTTTATTGGAGGACTCAAAGAAGAGATTAAGTATGCTGTCAGCAGCCATCAACCAAAGGGGTTGATTGAAGCATTCTGGTATGCCAAATTGGAAGAAAAAAATGCATTGGCTAGGAGAAGCAGTTCTGCAAGTGGAACCTCGAAGTTGAAAGCTGCGGGTATTCCCAAGAATCCTAACCCAGTAATTGTCAAGGAAGAGAGGAAGGTTTTCCCACCGGGCAGACAAGGGGATAAACAGGTCCGAACTTGCTGGCACTGTAGTGAAGAATGGACTCCTGGACATAATCTACAATGCAAGGTGAGGAAAGCTCTGCATGCATTAATTTTACGCGAAGAAGCAAATGATCAGGAGTGGGCTGAAGAGGACATGAAGGAGGAACCTGTTGTTGATGTGCCGGACAATATTGGTGAGAATGAGAAGGAAGAAACTCAGGAACAATTGATGTTGGTGTCATTGTACGCTGCTCATGGGGCCAGTGGATCTTTTACCTTTTCGCTGAGGGTGAATGTGAAGGGAAGGACAGCGATTGCTCTGGTGGACAGTGGGAGCACCCATTCTTTCATGGATTATGACTTCGCTATCAAAACGGGGTGTTCGCTATACCAAGTAAATCGTAGCAAGGTGGCCATAGCGGGAGGAGGAATACTGGATTCTGATGCTGTGGTGAAGCATTTATGCTATGTGATTCAAGGTAATATGTTTACCACAACTTTCAGGCTGTTGAAGCTGGGGAATTATGATATGATACTTGGAGCAGACTGGTTACATGAATACAGTCCTATTGAACTGGATCTGAAGGATAAGAGGCTTACCATTAACAAGAATGGGCAGTCAGTCCGGTTTAGTGATTGCACTCAGCCGGAAGTCAATTATCTGTTGATGGCGGAGAAATTTCAGAAATTGGTACCCAGGAGTGTTAATGGGTTCTTCATTCAAGTCAATGTCAATGATGGAGAAGCGTTAGAACTCAAGAAGCTGGTGGACCCAAGAGTTGAAGCGGTCCTAAATGAGTATGGTGAGGTGTTCCAGGAACCAACGGGTCTGCCACCGAAGCGTGAATGCGACCATGTGATACATCTTAAGCCGGGAGTGGAACCACCGAATTTGAGGCCCTACAGAATCCCGCATCATCAAAGAACTGCCTTGGAGGAAACCATTCGGGACATGTTGAGGTTGGGTGAGATTCGACCGAGTAGCAGCCCGTACTCGTCGCCTGTAGTGATGGTCAGGAAGAAAGATGGTGCCTGGCGTATGTGCGTGGATTTTCGGGAGCTGAATGCAATGACTATTAAGAATAAGTTTCCGATGCCGGTGATTGAAGATTTATTGGATGAGCTTCATGGGGCAACCATATTTTCAAAACTGGATCTCCAGTCTGGATATCATTAGATACGGATGAACGAAGAGGATATTCCGAAGACTGCTTTCAAAACGCATTTAGGCCATTACAAGTACACGGTCATGCCTTTTGGGTTGACGAACGCACCTCCAACCTTTGAATCCTTGATGAATTCGGTGTTTGAGGAGCATCTGAGGAAGTTCGTTTTGGTGTTTTTTGATGACATACTTGTTTACAGCAAGGATATTCACGATCATGTACAACATTTGAGACAGGTGTTACAACTCTTGAAGACCCATCAATTGGTGGCCAGAAGAAATAAGTGTGTATTTGGAGTGGATACTATTGGTTATTTGGGGCATGTGATCAGTGCTAAGGGGGTGTCGACTGATCCAAAAAAAGTGGAGGATGTATTGAAGTGGCCTATTCCGGAGTCAGTGTCTAAACTCAGGGGTTTTCTTGGCCTCACGGGATACTACCGGAGGTTTATCAAGGGGTATGGGATGATCTGCCGTCCTTTGTATGATTTGTTGAAAAAGAATGGTTTTCAGTGGAGCCAAGAGCACACGAGAGTTTTTGAAGAACTAAAAACAATTTTAACAACCTGCCTAGTTTTGGCTTTATCGGACTTCACCAAGCCGTTCCATCTTGAAACTGATGCAAGTGGTAAAGGTATTGGGGTTGTACTCATGCAGGAGGGACGACCTATAGCATATTTCAGTAAGGCATTGGGTCCCAGAGCTGCGGAAAAATCTATTTACGACAAGGAAGCAATGGCCATTCTAGAGTCTTTGAAGAAGTGGAGGCATTATCTATTGGGGAACAAGGTGATTATCAAAACGGACTAGCAGAGTCTGAAATTTATAACTTCTCAGAGGTTGGTAGAGGGAATTCAACACAAATTGATGCTGAAATTACTAGAGTTTGACTTTTAAATTGAATATAAAAGGGGTAAAGAAAATACAACTGCTGATGCTCTTTCTAGACTACCCTGCACCAGTGAAGAAGACCTCCAATGTGCTGCCGTCACCTACATCGTTCCAGAATGGGTGGCAGATATTAAAGCTAGCTATGAAGAAGATGAAAAAGTCGCTACACTCATCAGTGCTCTGTCAACTGATGAGGAGCTGAGGAAGAAATACAAGTTAGAAGCAGGACTTCTCAAGTATAAAGGCAGATTGTATATCGGGACTCATGGGGATTTCAAAACAACGCTGATTGATACTTTTCATACTTCGGCCATGGGTGGGCATTCGGGAGTCAGAGCGACTTATCACAGGTTAAAAAGGATCTTTTATTGGCCGAAAATGCGGCGAAATGTGGAGTATTTTGTTAGGGAGTGTCTGGTATGCTAGTTAACTAAAGCAGAGCATGTTCCAATACCCGGGTTGCTAAACCCTCTAGAAATACCAGAGATGGCTTGGTCTCAAATATCCATGGACTTTATAGAGGGGTTGCCCAATTCCAAAGGGAAAGAAGTCATAATGGTGGTGGTGGATAGGCTAACCAAATATGCTCATTTTGTGGCTCTTTCTCATCCTTACTCGGTTCAACAGATAGTGCAAGTCTTCATGGACAATATTTTCAAACTGCATGGGCTGCCCGTTGCCATCATCACGGATAGAGACCGTATATTTACTAGCCGGTTGTTCCAGGAGATATTCAAGACTCTCAAGGTGTCTCTTCGATTCAGCACAGCGCATCATCCTCAAACTGACGGGCAGACGGAGCGCGTTAACCAATGCCTTGAAGCTTATCTGTGCAGCATGGTCTTTCAGGATCCAAAAAAATGGTCAAGCTGGCTGACGATGGCGGAGTGGTGGTATAACACTTCTTATCACACTACTTTGAAGATCACCCCTTTTCAAGCTTTGTATGGGTACCCACCACCTCACCTGGCAGAGTTCATCATCTCACGTGATGTTTCAGAGGAAGCCCGGATAACTGTGGAGAATAGAGAAGCAATGCTGAAGAGACTCAAGGTTAACCTCAGCCAAGCACAGCACCGAATGAAAAAGTTTGCGGACATGCACAGAACGGAGAGGAGTTTCAAGGTGGGGGACATGGTGTATCTTAAACTTCAACCATACCGACAAAACGCATTTGGGTTGCGAGGCTCATTGAAACTGCGATCAAAGTTTTATGGTCCATTCCGTGTGATGAGCAAGATTGGGGTGGTTGCATACAAGTTGCAATTACCAGAAGGCGCTGGCATCCATCCAGTGTTTCATGTTAGCCAATTGAAGCAAAGACAAGGGGCGCGAAGTGCCTTTGCCAGTTTACCACCGTGGATGCCGAGGAGGCGGATTAAAACTGAGCCGATGGCTGTGCTTGATCGGCGCATCATTCCAAGGAAAGGGGTAGTAGTTGCGCAATGGCTAATTCATTGGGTAAACTTACCGGTGGAGGATGCAACTTGGGAGGATGTGAGCTTCATCCGCAGTTCTTTTCCAGAGTTCAAAGCTTGAGGATAAGCTCATGCTGAAGGGAGGGGAATTGTCAGGCATGTTGAAGGAAGATAATTTGAATTTTGGCGCTAGCGGAGGTTTGGTTTTACATATAAATTAGTGAACCGAGTGGGATATGCAGAGTCTACTTAAGTGGTAATCAACGTGGGAAACGTCGAAGAATTGCATCTAATAGCGTTTGATCACTAATAGTAATTATCGACAAGAGGCAACATGAGCCTTGTCGTATTTTCGTTACTTTATGCTTTTGTAACAAACTCGTCTCGGTTGTTTGCTTTATCCTCTTGTATTCAGAATGGGTATAATACTCGGGTTGGAAATGGAATGGGACACTTTCCCCACTATTATCGATAGCTTAGTATTCTAGTGTAGTTTTCCATTGTGTTCTTGTTGTTCGAGTGTGTTTGGGGAAGTCCGCTATTCGAAGGGTGAAGATCAAATCGTCTCTGACAGATCGCCTCTCGGAACGATGGAAGCAACCGTAAGAGGCTACCGGATGTAAGGACGGCGGGAGGAAGTCGGGCATCGCCGACGGTAGCGAAGCGAGGATTTCATGAAGAGGTGGCGTGGGAGGGCACGAGGAAGGCAAGGAGCCGACCGATCACGGTGTTGTGGCGGAAGGTGAGCGAGCAGCCAGAAGGGAAGCGGCGCCCATGGGATCGGCATGGGAATCGAGGGCACCGCGCGCCAGCAAGGGGTCGGCGTGGTCGCTCTCGACGGAGACAACGAGGCCGGAGCTGGGCTGGTTCGGATCGGGAAGGCGGCGTGGGGTTAAGGATGGTGCGCAGCGGAAGCCTCCGGAAGATCATGGCGTGGCGAAGCTCGCCGCAACGAAGACCTAGCACCAGTGGTGAAGAATATCCTGCCGAAAATGACCCTCCAAACAATGGGCTGAATGAACCGCTGAAGCCAAGCTCGTTCTTTTCCCGTGGCTGTCAATCCTAGCAAAGTGACAACACATGCAATGGCCATCAATGGTAAGTTAGCAATGATCGCTAGCACTTCCATTAGCATCCATATCCACATGCAATGACCATCAATGGCAAGCTAGTAGCGACCGTTAGCACTTCCATTAGCATCCATATCCACATGCAATGGCCGTCAATGGCAAGCTAGCCGTTGCCACTTCCTTGTTTGCGCCCTCTCCATTCATTATAAATGAGAGATTTCTCACCATACAGTATCTTCCCTAAATCCACAAAATCTCTCCAGAAATCTCTTGTCAACACCGTGAGATCTCCGATTGAAGGATCGAGATGGCGAACAGAGGGGGGGTGAATGGTCATAACTAAATTTTTCCACAAAATACTCCAACTAAACCCTTGAAAAGATCGCGCAAAGGAAATCGTGAAAAACCCGAACAACTAGACAACTATGTGTACCCCTAGCATGCATGGATGAGTTCTATAGAATATGTGGGGATTTTTCAATCACAATTCTGGTTGTCAAGTGTCCAAAGAAAAGAGGAATCAATTCAAATACTTCTTTTCTAAAAGAGATCAAGCCAAGACACAAAAGTCTCTTTTAGAAAAGCAAAAGCAGATATTTCTAGAATCTGTCTTTAATTTGAACAGGAGGTTGGTAGGTTTCTGCTGCTCAAAAAATTATGAGAAATTTTCTTTCTATGAGAAGATGAGTCATGAAGCTCTCCACCAAAATTCAGATAAAAAAGCCAAGTAGAAAAATCATCATAAATCTATGAACACAGACAGTCAGAAACTTCGGGCAGAAAATTTGGGGCTCGGTTTTCACCTCATAGAACCCAAACGGTGAAACCAGTGGACTCCAAACTTTTTCTACAGATGGGTATAGGAGTCCCGAACAATCTCCAAGAAGAATAACTCAAGAAGGATTTTCCTAGATTTTTCTAAAAATCAAAGACTAACTGCTGCGCGAAGAATAAGTTCTGGACAGAACTGGAACTTGAAAGAAGAGATGATCTCTACTCAATCAAAGAGTGCAAAAGAGATGTAAAACCATATGAACACACTCAAAACATCCAAGATCAGCATTTAGAAGGAGGAGGCAAATCCAAATTGCATGAATATAGATTATGGAAAGTAAATGCGTAATGTAAATGCTGAATTTAAATTATGAAAGTAAAGACATAATGTAAATGCGAATTTAAATTCACAATAATGTAAAGAAATTTCTTTGTATTTCTGGTGGGAAGGTTTACAAAGCCTCACTTCATGTGGGCAAAGCTCAAAGGAGCAACTCAAAACCTTCAAGGGGAGGAGACCACCCCTCCACCCCTATTTATACTACTCTTGGGCCACCTACCATCCTTGGATGAGTCTCTCAACCCTAGGACACTCATCTAAGGGCTAGGATTAACCCACTCACAGAGCCATGCAAGGGCTAACCCAAAACCCACACACATACCGGGTTTTCTTGCACGGTTTTCAAAGCATACTACCTAGACCCGCTAACCTATCAACTAGACCGCAATCCGACGGCCCTCATTGATCCACGGCATCTAGCTAGCATCATCTCCTTTCCTTATCTTCTTGGCTTGCCGGACTCCGCCTCCGGTCATCTTCCGCGATCTCCCGACCGTCTGGACCTCCGACGCCTCGCCTAGTCCCGGCCATCCTCCGCCTCACCATGACCTAGCAATCGCCTGCAACCATCAAAGACAAGGAAAACCTTTCACATAGCAATGCCCACAAATATTTTCAATGATTATCTCAAAATCATTAATCACTCATAATTTTACTCAATGGTTCGGTGCTACCTGCCTCAGCCGATAGCACTAAGAAAACCAACCAACACTCAAATTGCTTCAAATCCATTTCAAATCAAACCAAGCTCAACACTTGTCAATTACTCATCACACACAAGGATAGACCTCCACATGGTCTTTCAATCTCCCCCTTAATGAGTATATTGACAAACACCCGAAAAGGCATAAATTTGAGTTTGAAGGAGAAGAAGAGAGCAATTTGAATGCAAAGTCAAACTCGGTCCAGAGAGAAGGAAATAATATCATGACCAAGTTGGCTAGAAAGATTTTTAGAGCAATATAAAAGAAAGAGCAAGTTTTCCACAAAAGCTCTAAAATATCCAATAAAACTCACAAGGAACACTCGAATATGCTTATGATCATAAAAATTTGCAATTGTCACAAAGATCATAAGAACCAATGTGGATTAGAATTTTTCCTTTGAAGATGCCTTTTCTACATTTTCTCCCCCTTTTGGCAATATAGGCATCAAGAAGTCAATTTTTTATTTTATCCCCTTTTGAATATGTATGCATGAGATGCAACCTAAGGAGCTTTGAAGATTATCCAACTGATCATAATGACAAGATATGACACCAACCTAATCAATTTAGAAAATGACTAAACTAGGATGTCTCCAAGAACAAATTCATTTTGCTCACAAGCTTTGTGTACAAGATTGTATTTTAGCAAGATTTGAACAAGTGCAAAACTTAGCAAAAGTTTCAAAACTAGAAGCAAACACTACTCATAGCATCAAATGGAAAACCTAGAGTTCAACCTACTCAACACTTTGGGGAATCTGGAAGTGCATACAAGGTCCTTCGAGCTCATTTTCCATATAATGCAAATTTTGCCTTAGTATTTGAAAAGACATAGCGGGGTGCAAATGTTTGACATAATTTGCATTCTTTACCCATATATGTTTTTTGTTTATTTGCATTTTTCAAGAGTAATTGACTCATGCCATCTTCGACCATCTCAAGAAGAACTCTTAAGAGGATGGTCTTGGTCATACACGATGCATTCCAAGTTCATCCCAAGTGCAATGGGAGGCAGTCTCGTGAATGCAAAGTGTTGAGATCAATTTTGCACAAAAAGAGTCAATTTTTGTTTTCATTTTAGCACATATGAGCAATTTGAAGGACTCAAGTATGGATCAAGCTAGTTTCACCCAAGTTGCTATAGGGACTCTAGAGAACTCCAAAATTTCACAAATCATGGTAAATACCTCTAGAGACTAAACTTAGCAAGAAAAAGCAACATGTTTCATCAAGTTTTTCGCTTAAAACTTTCAATTTTCAAATTTTAACAAGCTTAGCATGATGGATGAACTTGGACAACTCGAAGCTAGTGATTTTCTTCAAAAGATGTAGCAAGGTGCATTACATGAAGATTGAGTCAATTGCATAATAGACAAAGCTCATAAAACAAAAGAAAATGCGTCTATATGCAATGCATCCACAGTTCCCAAACTCCCCTCAACATGTGAATCAATTTTAAGCACAAATTTGGTTCAAATTGAGTTATTAGCGAATTAGGCAAATGAGAAACTCAAGAACTCAATCAAGCCAAAAATACGAAATGAGGAGAGAAAGATTGAGAAACGCAAACCGGGTGACTATAGAGTATAGAAAAGATAGTAGAGAACACTAGGCTCAAACTCGCTCTCATCTTCCAAAATGATCGACAAAGGAAAGCTAGCTCTCAAACTCAGCCAGAGCAAACACAGCACCTGCCTACCAGGGGCCCAACACTGCTAGACCTACAAGACTCGTGAGTGAGCTCAACCGAGAAGAAGAAGAGAATAGCATCCTAAAGCATAAGATGAGAGGTCCATGCCGAGGCATGCCGAGAAGTCTAGGTGAAGTGAACTCAAAACTCTAGAAAATAAAACCCATAGCACCCGTAACAAGACAAAAGAAGGGAAAAAGCTCGAAGAAAAAATATACATATAATGCATAAAGTACAAACTAGCTCCCTCACAATAAGCCGTAAGGGCACACAACTCCAAGCTCACTCCTCAAGGCAACAAACCTAGAGCTATCCAAAGGCTTGGTAAAGATATCGCCAACCGGTGGTCACTCTCCACAAATCAAGCACTATGTCTCCTTTCTCCACATGGTCTCTAAGGAAGTGATATCTAATATCAATGTGCTTGGTCCGGAGTGTTGACTGGGTTCTTGGCAATGCAAATAGCGAAGTGTTATCACGTAAAAGTGGAACACTCTCTATCTCTAACCCAAAGTCCCGCAAGGTCGATCTCATCTAGAGCACTGCTACAAAGAATCGGGCTGCTGAGAACATACTCGCCCTCGGATCAGGTAACTCTGATCTGTTTCTTAGATGACCAAGAAACAAGAGAAGTGCTAATGAATTGACAAGTGCGAAGTGTTCTTCCTACCTATCCCTCTGACCAAGAAAGTCCAGATCGAAAAGGCTCTAAGGGATAGACAAGAAGAAGAAGAGTACCAAATACCATAATCAATGGTAGCTCGAATGTACCTGAAGATGCGCTTCACCGCCTGGTGATGAGAGACGCGAGGAGAAGCCTGAAATCGAGCGCACATACACACAGCAAAGTGTATGTCCCACGCATGAGGCAAGAAGATACAAGAGAGAGCCAATCATGCTCCAAAACTCCTTTTGATTAGCAGCTCACCATCCTCATCGGGCTCGAGGACGGCGATGGTGGCCATACTCACTCAAGAAGCATCCTAAAAGTGATCAACTCATCACGGGGCTCGGACTAGGAAGAGAACCAACGAGAGTCTCCGGTCATATGACGAGAACAACCGAATCAACAATCCAAAACGCTCCCTTCCCCATCCGATTTAACCGATCAAGTCAAGAAAGAGGGATATGACTCAAGATCGAAAGAGTGAAGTCACGGGAACCCAATATTGAACCACACGACGCCTCGAGTACCGACCACGTAAGAAGATTGACTCGAGTGTTTTTTGATGATTAGTAGCAACTCTAGTAGATGATCTAGGAGCTAAAACCGGGTTGGTCCGCCGTGGTGCAAAGGCCAGACCACCCCAGTGAGACTGCCTAGGTCTCCTACCGAAAAACACTCACGCCGCGATATCTACCTCGATGGGAAAAACGAGGAATATCAAGAGGACGGCGGAAAAAGATCGACCACGAGCAACTCCGGGACTAAAACTCGATTGAACAAAGATGAAAACCGAGTCCGGACGCCGCCCAAAAACAAGCGACTCTCTAACTGTCTAGTAGCAAGTGTGTGCCTTAGAGCACTTTAGTCCGGGATGACCCTAAATACCCTAAGAGCATCAACACGCCACGCCGAGTGATCTTGGCGCGCTCAAGCGTAAATCTACTAGGTGACCATCCTTCTACTGAGAAGGTGCATGTGTACTTTGCCTTGTTAGAGGCGTATAACAAGAGAAGCATCCTTCTGGTCAGAAGTCCCGTGGACCACACCAGCAGACCTAAACACAGTGGTGCTCAACCTAGGAGCAACCACTATCTCTCCACTCTTGGAACTACGCACAATGGTAGGAGGATGAGTCCTAGCGTGCTCCAAGTAATCAAATCCTAGACCTTGATTGAATCTGCTAATCTTGGACTGGTCTAGAATGAGATTGAGCTTCTTCTTGCCTCCAACAAATTTCTCAAGAGTGCTCATAAGATACTGACACTCTCGGAAAAGTGAAGCGCAAGAAGAACAGGGGTGAGAGGAAGAAGAAGAACCAGAAAGAGAAGAAGAGATACCAAAGACGCCTATTTTTCTCCCTTAGCATGGCTGCCTCAAGCTTAAGGGACTCACAAGAAATACGATGCTTCTCTAATCCTATGGACTTGTTCTTCTAATTTCTTCCTAAACTCTGCGTGGACCTTATCCACGCCATCATTAACCCCAACACACGACAAGCAACCGCTTTGTAATTTAACTAGTAAATCCTTAGCAAGTTGATCACACTTGACATTCAAAGCATCATTGTCAAGTTTTAGTTGCTTCTGACCCTCACATGAGCCGACCGGGTCCTTAGAAGCATGCAATTCAAGTTCATCATTTCTAGCGTAAATCTTCCTAAGGTGACAACCCATGGCATCAATTTCAGCAAGTAGCTTAGGGCAATTATTACAGAAGCATTTGTGTGAGCATGAGAAAAACTAGCATCGGCAGGAATATCAATAACAACAGACTAGCATTCTTTGACTTCAGATTCTCAAGATCAACAAGCACACTATCATGCAAAGTCCTTAGGTTCTCCACTCCACAAGCAAAGCATCACAGAGTGTACAATTGTCCGAGTCTCGGGAGGAACATGTTTTAAGTGAAGCTAACTCCGAGACAAACGGTCTACCTCCTTCTCTAACTCGTAACACCTCGACCTAGCCTTAGCATGAAACTTGCCTAATTTACTGAAGGCATCATTTAACTCGTCGTGAGGTGGGTACCTCATCCGTGTCGCCAGACAATTTGAGTCGCTCACTTCAATGACGCCGCCATGAAGCACATGCCGAGAAGTCGTCGCCGCTTTCTTCTCTTCAGGATCATCCTCGCCTTCGCCGCTCCATGTCTCCGTGTCGGAAAGGTTGATGTCGTCGAGGCGGCGAGGACGCGGTGGAAGAGCTTCTTGTTCTTGGAGAAGTTGCGGTACTTCTTCTCTCGTGCGCGGTTCATGAACCGGAGGCTTTTGTTGTGGTTCTTGTCGATGTAGTCGTTTTGCCCAAACCGCTGACGTCGTTCTTGCCCTTCTCCAGCTTGGGGCAGTTCGCTCGAATGTGGTTGGGGCCACCATGTAAGTTCAACCTTCATTAATTGTGGTTTTGGTGTTAATGACAAATCTAATGACAAATCTAATATTAAGTTTATCCCCTAATGCGATATTGTTATTAATGACAATCTTATATCGAGACTAACTTGTTTATTTAGAATATCTTTGATTAGTCTCATCGCATTGAAAAATGGAAAACCCGAGGTATGTATGCATATTCATTATAGTATTAGTTGCATACCTTGGATTAAAGTTAAAGTATGAATGTCCCCATTACACTAACCACAAAATGTGCATCATGTTTCCCAATCCATATATTACATGGATGCACATATCTAGGGGGAGTTCACACTCTAACTTGAAGAGTCAATTTAAATGATATTTTAAATTGAGTTCATTTGTCTTGTTAATCGTTAAAGAACATTTCATCATGTGTTGATGGTGTTTCGGGATTAAGTAACGATAAATGAATAGTTCTTAAGTATAATAAAGCATGAGTTGCATTATTGTACTTAAGACACAATTAAATCATTTCAATTGATTTAGGTTGTGCTCAATTGATCTAAAGGCATTCATTATGTGTTAATGGAGTGCAAGAGATAATTGAGACAACCATGTATCTTGGACTAACAAGTTTCTTGAGTTGTGTTTGAGTTAGGTCCAAAGATGAATGAGATGAGGAGAACGGGACAAGGACGGTATCGTGAGTTGATGGGCGTCAAGAGTGGATCCCGAAGTGGAGTCGAGTGGATATCCCGGGGGAGTATCAAGTAATGATCATAAAGACCCCAAAGGGATTGTTTTGTGGCCGAAGGTATAACTAGATAGGCTAAGGACTTTTGTAGTCTTTGAGTCTAGTTCTTTTATCGCCGTACTATTAAGAGGGGTTGCCTCTTCGCTTGAGTTTCATCATGTGTTGGTGATCTCAATTCCGCGTTCACTCAAGCTCAAATCTTATTTGATTTGTTTTTCGCATATAGGTTAATCATTTGGCATGTGTTGCGAATGGGTTAAGCTTATGCTTGGTTGTTTCGGTTTATGCTAAGTTTTGCATGTGTTGCAAAAGGAGAGAGCTCAAGTACGATTTGGTGTTTAAGTATTTGTATGGAGCTAGAGGCTTGCATGTGTTGCAAATAGAGAGTTCATACGGTTAAAATTGGTTTTGGTGTGAAGTTTGGTTTTGGTGTTGCATTGAACTAGAGAATTGCATGTGTTGCAATTAGAGAGTTCATGCACCTTGAATTTGTGTTGCTTGGAGCTAGACTTTTGCATGTGTTGCAAAGAGTAGTGCTCAAGCATGAAATGGTTTAATGTGTTATTTGCAAGTTCGTTGTGCGAATAAACTGAGGTTTATGAGTCCGGAATCCCGAGAGCATGTGAGTGGGGCTTGCAACGGATGTTGGCAAGTTGACCGGGTCTTGTGTTGACCTTCACATGGCTAGGGGGATTAATCTCATAAACTCGAGTTTGATTTGTTTAACACGTTTTGCAAATAGATTTTGAGTTGTCGGCGAAATGTGTTTTCGTGAATTTGGTCGAGTTCTTTGAGCATGGGCTAAAGTGGTGCAAATATGTTTTGCACGGGTGTTTGATCATGTGTTGATCACCTAGAAGCTCAAAGAATTGCATTTGGATCTTCGGAGAAAAGTTTGTGAAAAATCCATCCATGGTGTGGTGCAACCAACCCTCAGGCGGTCCAACCAACCATGGTGTGGTGCAACCAACCCTCAGGCGGTCCAACCAACCATGGTGTGGTGCAACCAACCCTAATTGTGGTGCGACCAATCGTCGTGTGGTGTGACCAACCATAGGGGTGTTTGCTGATTTTGTTGGGCGGTTGGACCGGAGGTCCATCGGTTGGACCGGACAGTGGTCGGACCGGGCCTACGCGGTGTGCCTCATGGTGATTTGGGGGCGATTGAGCGTGCAGGCGATGCGGCCCAGCGGCAGTCGACCGTACGCACCTGCGCCGCGTTTTTCCAGATTATGCTGGCCGGGTGGTGTGGGGCGGCTGGATCGCCCAGTCCGGCCGGACCGCCGGGCGGCTTGACCGCCCCGAGCGGCAGATTTTCCAGAGCGTGTGTTTTGATTTGCCGGCAAGGCGACGGTGGAAGTCCGATCGGACCGAGGCGATGTGACCGGCCAAGGGCGGTCGGACCGGAAGCAGATTCGTCACAAGAACGGCCGCTTTTTCCCGATCTGTTCGTGAGGGGTCGGACCGGAGGGTCCCGGCGGACTGCGTTTTACGATTTTCGGTATCTTGCCCCCAACGGCTAGTTTCTTTGGTGGAGGCTATAAATACCCCCTTGGGGGGCTTGGGGGCTGTGTTGTTGTTGTTGTTGCTGTGTTTGAGTATTTGAGAGAGGTGTTGCATGTGTTGCACACTCTCATTTGATTCTTGAGCTTAAGAGTGAGCTAATTGCATTTGTTGCAATTAGGGAGTGGATTGTGAGGCTCTTGTGCATGTGTTGCACTTGAGTGAGGTCCTTGTGCATGTGTTGCACTTGGTGATCACCGAGAGCCCATTCGTTGTGCAGTGAAATTCTGCGAAGGAGCGGCTTGTTACTCTTGGAGGTTGCCGACTCCTAGAGCGTGGCGTCGTCGCGGAGCTCTCGAGGTGTGAGAAGCCCCGAAGTTTGTGAAGGTTGGGTTGAGCCTACGCCGGCGTGAAAACCACGACTAGTGGAAAGAGGCGTGCTCGAGCGGGAGCCGGTCCGAGTGGTCGGGCTAGCCTCAACGTGGACTAGGGAGACCAAGCAAGTCTCCTAACACCACGGAAAAACATCGGTTGTCCCTTGTCTCTTTACATTCAAGTATTTATCTTTGCATAATATTGATTGCTTGAATTAGAATTGCTTGGTATTATTGATTTGATCAATTTAGCAATTCATACATAGAGACATAATTTAGCTAGTGCACTAGTGAGCCTAGTTGATTTAGCTTTAATTGTCAAAACCTATTTATCGCTTCCGCATATATATTTGATTAGGTTTTGACATAGGGTTGATTAGAGCGAATTGTTTAGTGAGCGATCGAATTTGTAAAACGCCTATTCACCCCTCTAGGCGCATCCTCGACCCTACACACCACACTCAAGCGGTGATCATGCCACCTCTCTTCTCTCTCTCACTCTCTTGTAAATATTGGAAAATTTTCGAGCGACAAGAGCAAGCTCATTTTCTCGAAATTGTTCCGAATTTCATCGCTACGCCGCAAAGAGCGAGAGAGAAAACTCAAGCAAAGTCAAGAGAAAATCCGAAGAGGACCCAATGGGATCGGTGACCAAAGCCATCGACCGAGATTTCATCTTCCGAGATACGACATCAATCTCATGAGTCTCGAGGCGGAATAAAGCCCGCCAAGAGTCGAGTCAACAGATCGCTGGTGTCCTTGATAGTGGTCACCTTCATCTCCCAAACCCGAAGGTCGAAAAGCGGTCAAGAAATGCCGAGCATTGTCCGAAGTCAGGTATATACAACCGACGCCGGAGGTCGCCAAGATCTTGGTAAACCGACCAAAGCACTCATCGAGACTCTCACCGGTAGCGTTGTTCAAATTTGTTGTACTCGGCGCTTGAATCGGGTCCTCGCCACGGTCTTGATTTGAGTAGTGCCCTCATGGTAAGCATCGAGGGTTGCCCAAATCTCGTGGGCGGAGCGAAGGTGAGAAATCCGATCATACTCATCGCGGCCGAGTCCTCAGATGAGAATGTTCTCGCCTTAGCATTTGCCTCGGCGTCACCCATATTGCCGGCCGTGGCGTTCTCATCGGCAGAACCTCATATGGGAGCTTCACCTTCTGCCATATCAGGAAGCCCTCGGCAGTGATGTATGACTCCATCCGGGATTTTCAAAAAGGAAAATCAACACCAGAAAAAATTGGAGGCTTGGTGGAATACTTGTCTGTCGCCATGGCTCTCGAGACCGGTCAAGATCTATGGAAGAGCAAAACCGGCTCTGATACCAATTGAAGGATCGAGATGGCGAACAGAGGGGGGGTGAATGGTCGCAACTAAATTTTCCCCCAAAATACTCCAACTAAACCCTTGAAAAGATCGCGCAAAGGAAATCGTGAAAAACCCGAACAACTAGACAACTATGTGTACCCCTAGCATGCATGGATGAGTTCCATAGAATATGTGGGGATTTTTCAATCACAATCCTGGTTGTCAAGTGTCCAAAGAAAAGAGGAATCAATTCAAATACTTCTTTTCTAAAAGAGATCAAGCCAAGACACAAAAGTCTCTTTTAGAAAAGCAAAAGCAGATATTTTCAGAATCTGTCTTTAATTTGAACAGGAGGTTGGTGGGTTTCTGCTGCTCAAAAAATTATGAGAAATTTTCTCCCTATGAGAAGATGAGTCATGAATCTATCCACCAAAATTCAGATCAAAAAGCCAAGTAGAAAAATCATCATAAATCTATGAACATAGACAGTTAGAAACTTCGGGCAGAAAATTTGAGGCTCGGTTTTCACCTCATAGCACCCAAACGGTGAAACCAGTGGACTCCAAACTTTTTCTACAGATGGGTATAGGAGTCCCGAACAATATACAATAAGAATCACTCAATAAAGATTTTCCTAGATTTTTCTAAAAATCAAAGACTAACTGCTGCGCGAAGAATAAGTTCTGGACAGAACTGGAACTTGAAAGAAGAGATGATCTCTACTCAATCAAAGAGTGCAAAAGAGATGTAAAACCATATGAACACACTCAAAACATCCAAGATCAGCATTTAGAAGGAGGGGAGGTAAATCCAAATTGCATGAATATAGATTGCGGGAAAGTAAATGCGTAATGTAAATGCTGAATTTAAATTGCGTAAAGTAAAGACATAATGTAAATGCGGAATTTAAATTCACAATAATGTAAAGAAATTTCTTTGTATTTCTGGTGGGAAGGTTTACAAAGCCTCACTTCATGTGGGCAAAGCTCAAAGGAGCAACTCAAAACCTTCAAGGGGAGGAGGCCACCCCTCCACCCCTATTTATACTACTCTTGGGCCACCTACCACCCTTGGATGAATCCTCAACCCTAGGACACTCATCTAAGGGCTAGGATTAACCCACTCACAGAGCCATGCAGGGCTAACCCAAAACCCACACACATACCGGGTTTTCTTGCACGTTTCAAAGCATACTACCTAGACCCGCTTAACCTATCAACTAGACCGCAATCCGACGGCCCTCATTGATCCACGCGCATCTAGCTAGCATCATCTCCTTTCCTTATCTTCTTGGCTTGCCCGGACTCCGCCTCCGGTCATCTTCGGCGATCTCCGACCGTCTCGACCTCCGACGCCTCGCCTAGTCCGGCCATCCTCCGCCTCACCATGACCTAGCACCGCCTCAAGAACCATCAAAGACAAGGAAAACCTTTCACATAGCAATGCCCACAAATATTTTCAATGATTATCTCAAAATCATTAATCACTCATAATTTTACTCAATGGTTCGTGTTACGCCTCAAAGCCGATAGCACTAAGAAAACCAACCAACACTCAAATTGCTTCAAATCCATTTCAAATCAAACCAAGCTCAACACTTGTCAATTACTCATCACACATAAGGATAGACCTCCGCATGGTCTTTCACCGACTCGGAAGTAGGATACATTGGGCTTCTTCCCGGTGAGGAGCTCGGAAGTAGGATACATTTGCTCCCAAAGACTCGGAAGTAGGATACATTGGGCTTCTTCCCGGTGAGGAGCTCGTACGCTGTCTTCTTTAACAACTTGTGAAGATATAGCCGGTTGGAGCTGTGGCACGCGGTGTTGATGGCCTCCGCCTGCAATATGCCTGAGACTTTGTACTGCCAAGCATTGTGCGCGCCATCTCGATGAGGGTTCGATTCTTCCTCTCGCCACCCCATTCGCTGAGGGAATAGGAGCCGAGAACTCATGCTTGATGCCTTCTTCATCGAGAAATTCTTCAACACCCAGATTCTTGAATTCGGTGCCGTTATCGCTCCGAATTTTCTTGATCTTCATGTCAAACTCATTTTGCGCCCTTCTCATGAATTTCTTCAAACTTCCTTGAGCTTCGCTTTTATCATGCAGGGAAAACACCCAAGTAAAGCGTGAAAAATCGTCAACAATAACTAAACCATACTTGTTTCCTCCAATACTTATGTAGGCGATCGGGCCGAACAGATCCATGTGTAGCATCTCTAGGGGTCTTGTGGTGGTCATCACATTCTTGGCGGGATGAGAAGCACCGACTTGCTTCCCGGCTTGACATGCACTACATACCCTGTCTTTCTCAAAGACAATATTGGTTAATCCAAGAATATGATTGCCTTTAAGAAGTTTGTGGAGGTTCCTCATACCAACATGGGCAAGCCGGCGATGCCATAACCAACCCATGCTAGATTTAGCTATTAAGCACGTTTCAAGGTTAACTCTATCCGTAGTGAAGTCTACAAGATAGAGATTCCCTTTCAACCGTCCCTTAACGGCTATTGAACTATCTTCCCTCTTAACGACATCCACACCCTTATCACTAAACACACAATTGTAGCCCACTTCACATAATTGAGCAACGGGCAACAAATTGTAGCTTAGCGACTCAACAAGTAAAACATTGTTTATATGAAAATCATTAGTAATCAAGATCTTACCTAAACCTACCACTTCACCTTTTCCGTTATCGCCAAAGATGATGCTCTCACTATTTCATCTATTTGCTTCCAAATGCGCGAACATTGCCCTTTCTCCGGTCATGTGATGCGTACATCCGCTATCCAAGATCCAACTTGTTCCACCGGAGATGTAGGCCTACAAAATGAAATTTAGATTTTGCTCTTTGGTACCCAAATTTGTTTAGGTCCACGCACGTTAGTGACAAGTGATTTGGGGACCCAAATAGATCGCACACTAGAAGTATTTTTGGGCTTACCCCCAATGTGATGAGCAACTACTCTACCGAGGCTAGTCCTCTTAAGCACATATGAAGCAAAGAAAGTGGATTGAGTCTTATATTTAGAGTTTGCTTCCCCCTTTACGAAGTGAATGGGCTTGTTCAAAGGCGCAACCACAATGTGGTTTCCTTTGCCCTTGGGAGGACATAACCAAGCCCATGCTTCATGGGGTTACCTTTGCGCTACCGAGGAACCTCTAGTCCCTTGCTAGCCTTATAGGACTTTTGTAGTCCATCTTGAGCATTCCTTGAGCTTCTCATTTTCATTAGCAAGTACTTGCAAAGTCTCAAGGTTAGTGGTACAAATATCAATATTGACATTATAGCACCTAGCGCATCCATTGCTCGTTGAAGGTAATGAAGAATTGGAGTTAATAGTTGAGGTAATCGGAGGGTTATTCTTGAGATCAACAAGCTTCAACTCAAGAGCCTTGCAAGCGTCCTTTGCCTTAGCAAGTTCCTCTTCGAGTGAAGCGTTGGTGATCTCGAGACTAGTCACCTCGGATTTGATTAATTTTGAATTCTCAACTAATTTCTCATTTTTCTCTTTTTCAAAAGATAAGCTCTTCTCTAGCTCGCGATTCTTTTCTTTTTCGAGGATGAGCAAATCCTCTTGAGCCTCGAGAGTAGCTTCCTTTTGTTCGACTACTTCCTCCAATTTTTCAATATCTTTTAGAAGTATATCTAATTTTTGAATGTCAAAATTCTTAATCGACTTGATTGCACAATCATCATCACTATCGTCATCACTATCATCCATACATGAGTCAACAACAGAAGAGGATGAAGTTTTGATTGATACCTTGCGCCCCTTGGCCATAAGGCACATTGGAGCGTTCTCGTCATCATCGCTCAAATTGTCGAAGAGGCCCTTCGACGGTGTCAGAGTAGAGGGTACGGCGATGGCGACAGAAACGATTCCTCCTTCATCGGAGTCAGAGCTTGAGTCGGAGTCGGAGTTAGAATCCCACTCTTCTCCAATGTGTGCTTGCCCCTTGTTCTTGTAATGCTTGAACTTTTTGCTTCTTTCCTTGTCCTTGCCCCGGTGCTTGTCCTTCTTGTACGGCTTCTCTTCTTTCTTCTCTCGATGAGGGCATTCATGATGAAGTGGCCTGCTCTCCACATTCATAGCACTTCATTGTTGAGTGTCGCCCTCTTGACTTGTTCCATTGACCCTTGGAGTGACTTCCGGCTTGTAGCCCTTCTTCTTAAGAAACTTATTGAATCTTCTCACAAGCAAGGCCATATCTTCATTGGTTAGGGGCCACTTGGCTCATCATCTTCACTTGCACTTTCCTCAACCTCTCTCACGGTCTTAGCGGCTTTTAGGGCAATACCTTTCTTCTTGCCCGACTTGAGTTCTTCAACAACTTCGCTTCCTTTATCATCATCTCATCCATCATAAGCGGCCGATGACATCGTGAGGTGTCAAAGAGTCGGTTGGGCGGTCTCGGATTAATTGAACAAGGTTGCGGTTGGTAGGAGTGATCACACGAAGGATAATCTTTACCACGACTTTGTCGAAAAGATCATTGCACCCAAGACCCTTGGCTTGATTCACAAGCATCATTAACCGGTCAAACATGTTGTTGTAGGACTCTCCTTCTTCCAAAGTGAACCTGCTTAGCTCACCAATGATGAGCTCTATCTTCGATTCTCGGACACTAGAGACTCCTTCATGACTGACTAGGAGTCTGTCCTAAATAGCCTTCGCTTCCTCGAGTCCATCGACTCGGTTGAACTCAGAATCACTCAATGCATTAAACAAGGCATTGACGGCCAAATCGTTGAAGTGTTGAGCTTTATCTTCTTCGGGAGTAAGATTTTCGGGATCATTAGGCTTGAAACCTGTTTGCACAATCTTCCAAATAGATGGGTGAAGCGATCTCAAGTGCATCTTCATCTTATGTTTCCACGCGGCATAGTGAGTGCCATCGAAATGAGGCGCTCGACCGGAGGGCACGGAAACATATGATGAGGAGCTTGAGACACCGAGAGAATTATAATCAAATGGAATCGCAGTCCTAATACCGTCGCCCGGACCTTTGACTTGAGTAAGGTCTTCGGTAGTCTTCCCTGTTTGCGACATATTGATTCTCCAAGCGGTTAAGCCAAACTAAGGAGATTTGGCTCTGATACCAATTGAAAGGACCGATATGTCGCCTAGAGCGGGGGTGAATAGGCGAATTAAAAATTTGCAATTAAATAAAATCTCCCGAGGGTCAGAGTCCGGACTGTCCAGGGTTTTTGTCCGGATAGTCCGGAGTAAATGTCCGGATAGTCCGGGGATTTTCTCCGGATACTCCGGACGGGTGAACTCGAGAAGGGATTTTAAATCTTTGCAAGTTTTTAATAATCTAGCTGAATACAAACACTCTAAATGATGTCAGGTACCTGAAGAGTATATAGATCTAGAGTCAAACTTAAAGAGAAAGTAGATCGGGCTCCAAAAGATTCAAAACCACAAACCCTAGCTCAAGCAAGTGAAGAACACAAAGACAACGATTTTTTCAAGTTCGGATTCTTGAAGGAATCCTACGCCTCCGCTGAGGAGGCACAAAGCCCGGTCCCTCTTGACCTCTTTCCTCCGGTGTTGCACGAAGCACTCACGGTCTTCACTTCTTGCCTCTTTCCTTTCGGAGGCGAGACTTGCCTTCACAAGCAGCGGGGCTCTCCACACGAAGACTTGAGGCTCCGGTGACTCCTTGCCGCCTAGGAGCCCTTCAAACTCCAAGAGTAACAAACACGCCGCTAAATCAATTTGGAGGATGAACTTGTGCTCAAGAATCAACAAAGCAAGCTCAAAGCACTTAAATCCCCTCTTTTCTCCCCAAAGATTAAAATCAAATCAAAGATTCAAGTGGGGAAAAGAGGCTAGGGCTCAAGAGAGTGAGAAAGTGAGCTTGAGACTTGAATGCAGCAATGAATGAAGTGGGTAACGGTTAGAAATGAAGTGAGGGCTTAAATAGGTCACCCAAAATCCAACCGTTACACTTGTGCTGCGCAAACCCCGGAGTATCCGAACAAAATGTCCGGATAGTTCGGACTTAACTTAGTTTGCAAGCAACCGAGAGGGTGAGCTCGGAGTATCCGGACAAAATCTCCGGATACTCCGGACATATTAACCCCGGAGTGTCCGGACAAAATGTCCGGATACTCCGGACTTACCAGAGAAAACCAACCGAGGACCCCAGCCCGGAGTGTCTGGACTAAATGTCCGGATACTCCGGACTAACCCCTTCGGCCAGGAGTACCCTTTGATAGGAAATGTAAAGATTCAAAAGATTTTCGAGATGCAATTTTCATCCTATGAGCACAAGCATATCCTAGAAGCGATTTTCCGTCGTATCCCCCTTTATAGTACGGCTATCCTTAGACTCAAAGAAATAAAAGAATTACAACTAAAGTCTTGATGCCGCCTTTTCAAATTTTAAACATGATGGGGACCTCCAATCGCCTTTCTAACGATGATATCTTCTTGATCACTGCATAGAATCTCACTTGCACCGTTAGTGTACGAAATTGTGTTGCCATAAATCACCAAAACACTTTGAGGGGCCTAGATGCACTTTCAAAATCAATGATGACTTCTCATTTTAAATCCATGAGCCCCCAAATATGGTGGATCGTAGATGTCAGCTTTTCCTCTCCATTGAATGAAGTTAATCCAACTGAAGGAGAGATGAAATGCCTACATCTCGACGCTCAAGCTACTTATGCTTTATCTTGTGTTGTTAGCGATGAAATTTTTGATAGAATATGCAATCTCGAGAGCGCTCATGAAATGTGAATAAAGCTTCAAGAACTATTTGAATCATCCACTTCCATTGAGGATTGCATTGAGGAAGATATGTTGGGAGATGAAACCTCAAGCTTCATCTCAAATGATGAAGAACCGACATCTCCATCGACCTCAACCTCCGCCTCAAGCGACGATGAAGATTTATTTTCATCACGAATCCGTTGCTTCATGGCAAAAGGTAAAATTGAGGTAAGTGACGATGATGATGAGCTCTCTTATGATGAACTTATGAAAATATTAGAGGAGCTCAATGAATCTCTTGGGAAGGAGAAAAAGAAATACAAAATTTTGAAGTTGGAGCATGACTCACTTCAAAATGATTATAATATTCTAAAAGAAAATCATAAAAAAGTCCTTCTCAAGGAATTCACTAAGTCTAGAATGGATATTGCTACGCAATGTAATTTAGTTGATGAATTGCCTTGCCAAATTTCTATTACAAACAATTCATCAAATAAATGTATATCCACGTCTAGTACTGATTTACCTTGTTGCTCAAATCCTATTGCTACTACTTCCTCCATGCATGTTGAGACTAACCTTGTAGAGGAAAATAAAGAGCTCAAGGCTCAAGTCATTAGATTATAAAATGACTTGAAGCGGTGCGTAAAAGGAAAAGCCGTTCTCGACGAGATCTTGAGCAAGCCAAGGGCGTCTCAAGATAAGCGAGGACTCGGCTACATCTCCAAGAGGGAGACTAGCAAGATAAGGCACAACGCAAGATACTCAAAGACCATTAAGTGCTTTGCTTGCAACAAGAAGGGCCACTTCGCCTCCGTGTGCCCTAATAAAGTGGAGATCAAGCCACAACCATCAACAATGAGGCAAACCGACAAAGAGCAAGTCAAGAAAAAGAGACGTTCAAAGCATACTTACTACAATTGTCGGGAAAAGGGGCATATCGATAAGGATTGTCCCAAAGGTATAATCCCTAAGCCTACTCATCATTTCAATGATTATTTGCTTAGGAAGGACAAAAATGGTAATATGTTTGCCAAATTTGTCGATTCTTCTAAGTCTATGCATAATAGTGACAATCATTTGCTTAGGAGAAATAAATCTAGAAATCTGTTTGCTCATAATGCTAGATTTCCTAAGACTATGAAAAATCATGTTGATCATGTGCTTAGGAAAAATAACAATAGCAAAATATTTGCTAGATATACTAGATCCTCTAAGCCAATGCATAATTTTAATAATCATATGCTTAGAATAGATCAAACTAGAAATAGTTTTGCAAAGTATCATTGTCCTCCTAAGCCTTTTCATAAAGATGCCAATCATTTGCCTAGGAGGAATAATTATTGCAAACCTATTTCTAATTGTGTTAGTCAATTCAATAATATCCAAATTAGGGCCATTTGGGTTCCTAAATCTATTGTGACTAACATTGTTGGACCCAACAAGGATTGGGTACCAAAAACCGCCTAAAAGATTTTTAGGTAATATGAGATGGATTGGACGTTTGGCTTCTTCAAAAGGGAAGATGACTTAATCATTTGCAAAATGGAGCCAAGCATGAGGATGATCACTTCAATCTTGAGCCAATGCAATCTCGGGTAATAAGTATTTAAATTGATTCTTATAGCTTATAGCCTTGTATAGGTTATATTGCATTATTCATGAAAATCAATTTAGATTGCTTGTTATATACTTGCTCATACTTATTAGTTGTTTTGATTGCAATCTTGAGCAAGTTTGGGATAGTGGCACATTTAGGGGGAGTGCTAAGTCATATTCATATATATCACATCTCTACGTGTGCCCATATTTACATAAGTGCATATATATTTTCAAAATCAAGCCATTTAGCCAAAAGTCAAAATTTTGTATACTATTAGTATTCTTGTGAAAAACTAATTGCAAAATGTATACAAGTGTATTTGAAACGTTTTTCAATGGTCTTGGCTTCACAAAATCTATTTTGAAAAGAAAATGAGTTTTATGATCAAAATCTAGTTACTAGTATCTTGTTTTGGATTTAAACTTATAATTTTCATAGAATTATATATAAAATGATTTTGAAAGTAATTCCAAAATGAAAAACCTAGAGTTGGTCATTCTTAACAATTCTTGTGTTCAAAAGATTTTCAAAAGACCAACCTAGCAAAAATTATTTGATTTTGAAACTCACCAAAAAACTATAATTGACCCATAATGGTCATATTATTGCACTTAGTGAGTTTCTCCGTTTGGACCGGATTCTTAGCCATATCTTGGTTCAAAATAGTATTTCAAACTCATACATACTAATTCCAATCAAATATCTTCTCATTTGCTTCGTTTGATACTTTTTGGAATGATTTAAAAATCATATGCATTCATATCCTTCATATGAGCCGTTTTGGTCAAAAAGTCAAAAATGTATTAAAAAAGGTCAATATTTGTGAAAATCTTTATAAAAGTTCTCAAATATGTATTTCAAATGTTTCACAATGCTTTCGGAGTAAAAATTTCTATTTTTGAAATAAAATAGCAAATTTGGCCTCAAATGGATCTTATAGGATCTTGATTTTGGATTAAATGAAATATTTTCATAAGTTAAAATCTATTGAGTTTTTGAAAAAGTGGTCAATACAAAACTCGTAGGGTTGGTCATTTCAAGCATTTATTTAGTTCAAAGTTTTTCCAAACGACCAACCGTTCAAAAGTTATAGCCATTTGAATTTGGCCAAAATCTTTCATTTAACCCAAAATGACATTTTCTTGCATATTATGAGTTTTGCTATTTTAATTGGATTTATTTGTGTATCCTGGCTTGAAATAGTATTTTTGACTCATACAAATCCATAAAAGTTCAAATCTCCATGAAATCCAAGCCGGATTGCATTTTGTGCATTCGAAGCAAATCGAACTTCTCTTCGTGCCTACAAAGCGCTATCTGCCATATCTTTTGGAAGAAAATTCCTTTTGAGGAAATTTTTTTTGAGAAACCTTCTAAATAGTCCAAAGTTCATTTCTGGAGATTTTCAAATCATTTGGACTTTATTTGAAAAAGTTTTGACTTTTCTTCTCTTTGAGTAAAAATCATGCCTTCAAAGAAAAATTTGGCATATCTTTTGATTGGAGACTCCTTTTTGGAAACTTCTTTTTGGAAAAGTTTCTTAGGGGTTCGAAGTATTTTTTTGCACAATTTCAAATAATTTCAACTTAATTTGCAAAAGTTATGGCTTTTTCTCTCTTTGATCAAAAGGCTGAAAATTCAGACTTTTGAATGGTTTTGAGCTGATTTGTGATTTTTGTATCTCCAAATCAGATCATAATTTGAGGGGATCACCTTTGTAAGATTTTATCCTCAATAGTTGATCTATTATGCTAAATTTTATCATATTTTTTAGACCTCATTTAAGTAGTTTTTCAGCCCTCTTTTAAAGTCTAAATGAAATGTCAAAATCTGAAAATCTGAAATTCTAGTTCATTGAATATTTGTGGTTTTCATATCTTTAAATTGGTTTCAAGGTGGAAGAATTTCTCAAAACAAAACTTGAGCATTTTTAAATGTATTAGCTCCATGATATACCTTATAATCCTTTTGGAGCTTGTTTAATCAAGTTTTGTATGTTTGAAAGAGGATCTCTTTTTGGTTATGTCATGGTATTAAGTTGATCTTTAATTGATATATAGTGTTGGTTTCCAAAACAATGAGCTTGTTTTTAAACAAATATGAATATTTTTCTCAATTTCTAAATCATTTAAAAGTTATGCCTTTTTTAAGTTCACCAAAATCTCTCTTTTGATCTTATTTGGCATACTCTTGCATAAAGTTGGATTTTACAATTTGAATAGATTTGATTATTCTAATAGGCTTATAAACATTTCTCTAACTCATATGAAGCCATATAAGTGCACATTTCCATTCAAAACTCATTTGGTTCCATTTTGAGGATTTGGTGAAAATCTTAATCCTTTATGTGGTTCAAACACATCTTTCACCATATTTCTCGAAATAAAATTGATTTATTAAAAAATTTTGTTGGAAAACCTTCTCTCGCATATGAAGTTCATATCTGAAAATTCTCAAATTTATGTGAACTCATTTGCAAGATTGTTGACTTTATTTGACTTAGTGTCAAAACTAAACCTCCAATACTCCTAATGGCCTAATTTTTGAATGGAGGGTGATATTTGAAAAATTCTTTTTGGATAAGTCTCTTGGATATCCATGGATCATTTTTGCAAAATCTCATGGCTATTGGACTTCATTTGATCAAGATTTGACCCAAATTCAAAATGTTCAGTTTGCTGAAATTTCAGGTTTTAGGCTGATTGTGGGGCTGTTTTGTGATTTTTGTTTCTCGAAATGGGTTCATAATCAGAGGAAAGTCTTATGACATATTTTGATCCTCTATGGTTGGACTTCATTGTCTAATGTTTTCAGAATTTATGAACCTTGTTTGAACCTTCTTTCAGCCCTGTCAAAAAATTTAAATAGAATGTCAAAACTGAATTTTTCAGCACATTGCACTTCTGAAATCTTGCCTACCTTTAAGATGATTTGAGTATTTCCTTATGATGAAAACTAAGGTAACTCAATTTATTGCTCCATGATTCATCTAAAATTATTTGGGTGCTCATTTGCAGTTGTTTTCATCCTCAGGACCATTTCAAAGCGAGATTTCTTTTCCCGAAACCTTCGGTTCAGCATTCACTATTTTCAAGTTTTCGAGGTTTTCCTTTGCTCAAATGAATTTTCAGCCTTCATAGCCCTCGAAGATAATTTCGAGATGGATCTTTTCCGCGTTGATGATTTTTGCATTTGTGCGATGGTTTAAAAGTTATAATTGATTTTGTGCTGCTATTTGCATCTTTTGAGATTTTGAGAGTTTTAAATTGGAATCTTGGCAAGCCTTTCAAGATGAAAATTAAGTGAAGTTATTCATTGCTCCAAGCTTCAAAGTGGAGTATATCTATTTAAGTTTTCATTCCAATGAAAGTGCATCTTTTGGCTAAGTTCTTTTAGAAATTGGATTTAATTGTATCTTAGCCTCAAAATGTTTCCTCTCTTGCATAACTCAGAGCTTACTATGGAAAAGAGAAAATGTCCCTTGTAAGTTCAAGAGTGAGTTTGAACGTGTTTTACTCATTGTATCTCTTACAAGTGGATGTCAAGATTAAATTTGAATGAGTTTCAAATATTTTTATTGTAAATTGGTATCTTGAATTTTTTCAAAATTGCATGCAAAAAGTATTATCATTGTCGACGATTCGGGAACCGGTCCCCCGCCGAGCTTACTTGTTAAATGAGGGATCAACCTAAGGCCCCTTTTCCACGAGGGGTATAGCGTCCAAGGCCCTGCCGAGCTACGAAACAAGGTAACCAAGACAATCACAAGGCACAAGGGGTCGTTTTTTTGTCTGGTTCGGGCCTCTCACGGGGGAGATAATAACCCTACGTCCAGTGATTGCTTTACTGTATGAAGATGGATTACAAGTGCTGCGTACAAGTGAGAATGAGGGGAAATCTAACCGAACTGAACTGAACCCAACCCCGTATCCTTCGCGCGAGGGGGTATTTATAGGGGATTACAAGCGACAAAGCATTTATTACAGGGCGTTCTCTTTGTTCGGACGGCGCAGTGAGTCATTATCGCGCCACCACCGGGTACCACGCGACGGGTACATGGCGTGGGAGGAAAGGGTGCGCAGACCACGGCGCGTCATGCAGATTAATGCCACGTCTTCTTCGTAGACTGTGCCCGGCTTTTGGGTAAACTTCGAGGTATCTCCAACGGACCGGGTCGTCAGGGCGAGAACCCCGAGCAGAACTGCCCGGAGAGGCGAGCTTGACGAAGGTCGGGGTTGCTCGGGGGCTGGACTGCCCGGGGACGCCTCCCGAGCAAGGGCATGCTCGGAGACCACCGAGCTTCGATGGTTGTCTGTGGCGAATATCCAATCCCTGACAATCATGTTTATCGTCTATATCATGCATGTTATACTTAGACATTATCAAACTAACTTGGGTTAAATTAAAATATATTTGTTCCCGAAAATCGTGTGCTTGTCTATTGATGTTCAAGGTATTGGAAAAGGGGTCATCTTCGACGGTGGGATGAAGAAAATGGAGAGGAGCTCCATAGTCCAAGGGATCTAAGGCCGTGCGCGGTGATCATGACCGATTCGAACATGCGGTGAACAAGAACCGACAAAGGAACGTATTTCTTTTTTGACCATATTCAATAATGTCTTTGCACACCATTATACTCAATTGTCTTATTTTAAATGGTGTTGTATCTTTCAATTGGTATCATTAATTAGTATCTTTCAAGAGGTATACTGTAATCCTAAATTGTTTTGAAGTGTTATCTAACTTGCATTTGGCAATATCAAGAATTAAAAGATACATATGGGTGACACATTGCAAAGTGGTATGCCCTTGATAAGTTTGTGAAATCATATTCATGTGTCATGTTTAAGCACCACTTACATCTTGTGAATCATGATTACATTTAAATTGGTATCATTGGAAACATCCATTACCTAAATCTTGGATATAATTGGTATCATATCTTGCCTAGATTTAGGGGGAGCTTAATATCATTGCCCTATTACTAGCTCCTTATTTTTATTTTGTTCTCCCTAATCTTTTTATTGAGTATGCAATCAAGGGGGAGAATAGATTTTATTGAATTAACAATAAGGATCTTTTAAGCACCTTTTTGGGATTAATGACAAAAGGGGGAGAATTTATGGATTTATCAATTGTCCCGTAATCGATTGACAAAAAGGGATAATTTGTAAGTATGTCTCTTATTGTTTCTTCATGCTTGTTTTAATGCTAAATATCTTAATATTGTCATTTGGTGCAATTGATAATAGGTTTGTCACAAATCACCAAAAAGGGGGAGATTGAAAGTGCATCTAGGCACTTATGTTATTTTGGTCACAAACCTCTAATATGATTATATTACTATGAGACTAACATGTTATTGCCTAGTTGAGTATCAGTCTCATCTATTTAGAGGAAAATCAAGTGGGATGATTAAGCAAAGATAAGGTATGCAATTTTGGTATCTCTTCTATATTTGTTATTGCATTCCTTTTGTGCAAATGCATAGTGAACTCCAAGTAGCATGTTGATTATATATATGCACATTGGTTCATGTCATATTTATTTGTGCATATATATTCATTTGAGTTCATTATGTGCTTTGTTTTTAGTATGCATGTATTAACTAGAGTTAAGCTTCATATTGCTATAGATTGACTTGGTGCATGCATGTTTTAGTTGTATATCTTCTCATGCAATTCTCTTAGTGAAGTTTAATCTAGTGTTGGATCACATATTTACTCTTATTCCAAATATTACTTGCACATGTACAATTCGTGTATATTCTATCATGTGCTTCATTTAAGTAAAGATTGTGATCCTTGCCATGATTTAATTGATTCATCATATTGGCAATTATCTCTCTAGTGCATATAGATCAATTACATATCATCATGATGCACTTAGTAGAGAACATTTCTTATGTCAAGTGTTTCCATTTATGTTGTGCTTCTTTATATGAAACACTTGTGGTAATCGACTGCTCACAAATATCAATTTCTTCATATCTATTGAGCTTTTGGAACTAATGCCTTTCATGAGTGGTTTGAAAAGAATTAGGTCCCGTGTGTATGACGACCAAGGTATCCTAGAGGATGATCATTAACCCGAGGTCAACAAGACGGCGGTGTCACCAAGAGTTGAGGACTAAGTCAAGATCGACTTGGTGTGGAGATCGTCGGAGAGGATGATCAAGTTAAGGTTGATAGGACGAGAGTCTCATGAGGTGAATCGAGTCAAGTTGGACAAGACGAAGATGTCATCAATTATATGGCGAAGGTCTTCATGCATCGGTATTTAAGAAAGAATACGGCAAGTGACTATTTCTAGACTTGTATTATCTTTGATTTAAATTGAGTCTAAGGATTGCCGTACTATTAAGAGGGATGCGACGTTGAATGACTTTTAGATGTGTCAAGTGCTCAAGTGATCCATCCTTGTGAAACTTAGAGAGAGAGTGGTATTGGTGTTGTCGGAAAGTGAGAATTGTAGGTCTCTCTTGGATTCTTTGTGTAATCTGGATTTATCCTTTGAGATTTGGGTAGTGATACCTTATTACTTGTGTAGCCCTCGTTCTTAGCTTTCGGTAGAGTCCAAAATCACTGAAATCGGAGTCCGGAGTCAAAAGTTATGCTCGTTAAATCGGCCGCTCACCCAACTGGAGTATCCGGGTTGGTACTCTCGGTTAGGTCAATCCAGAGTATCCGGGTTGAGTCCGGAGTATCCGGGGTGTCCAGAGTATCCGGGGTTAAGTCCGGAGTATCCGGACTTTGCACAGTTCAAACGGCTAGTTTTTTGGGACCTCTATTTAAAGCCCCCTCCTTCCCAACTTCATAGTGGCCGTTATCCTGCAGCTTTGAGGGGTTATCCTCTTGTTCTTGAGCCCCCAATACACCCCTGTACCCTTAGATCTAAGTGATCCCCTTTGTGAAAAGGGTTGGGAAGGGTTTGAGGAGTGAGGTGTTAGGATTGAGTTGGATTTGAGTTGTTGAGCACTTGATTTCATCTCCAAACTTGTTCTTCGTGAGCATTTGTTACTCTTGGAGGTTGAGGACTCCTAGACAGCTAGGAGGTCGCCTACGAGCTACTGGAGCTTTGTGTCGTTGGCCGTGGGAAGTTTGTGAAGGCCGATTCCGCCTCCGCAAGGGAAGGAATCAAAGAAGTGAAGACCGGCGAGTGCATTTGTGCAACACCGGGAGGAAGATGGTTGAAAGAGACTCTGGCTCAAGTGTGACCAAGCCTCAACCGGCGAGTGCATTTGTGCAACGCCGGGAGGAAGAGGGTTGAAAGAGACCCCGGCTTTAGTAAGACCGAGCCGCCTCAACGGAGACGTAGGATCCCCTCAATGATCCTAACTTGGGTGAAAAATCATTCTCTACTTGCTTACTTTTATTCTTGCTAAAGTATTTGATTTTGAATCTTGAAATTGCCCGATCTACTTTTCTATTGAGTTTTCCGCTAGATCTCTACGTGTTCCAGGTACCTAATAGTGTTTAGATACTTTGTGTTCAAGTGGATTGCTTAAAAGTCGAAGAGATTTGAAATCTCATCTCGAGGTACCCAACCCGGACATTCCGCATACTTGACCCCGGATAGTCCGGATATATCGGAATATCCGGAGTAAAAGCTCGGAGAGTCCGGGCTGACCCCCTCGGCATTTCAGGGTGACCAATCCGGAGTATCAGCACCACTAACCCCGGATAGTCCGGAAATACCGGAGTGTCCGGATCAAAGCTTGGATAGTCCGGGCTGATACCCTCAGGATTGTTTTATTCCGCTGTGATTTAGTTTTAAATTTATTATTCGCCTATTCACCCCCCTCTAGGCGACATCCCCTATCCTTTCATGCAACCAAATGCGAAGGGAGCAGAGGGCAGCGGTGGGTGGGACTAAGGGTGGCGCGGTGGCGTGTGAGGGGACGGGGGGAGGGCCGCTGGATGGGAAACCAAGAGAGAGCTAGGGTTACTACATACTAGTTTGTACTAATCTGGTCATGTATATTTTCGGATATCCGATTCAATTGGTTCGGATATATTCGAAAATATTCTTGGAATATGCCGATCCGATCGAAAATATCCAAAATCGAATTCAAATCCGATACAAAATATCCGAAATCAAATCCAAATCTGAGAATTATCAAAAAAACAATATATTCAAATTTAATCCGAAACTATCGGGTCGGTCGGTTGGATAGCTTCTCTCTCGTGATCTCACTCCATCCCCTGGTACATTTTTGCATGCAGGCTCTGATCAGTGTCAACTTCCTGAGAACCCTGCGTCAAGCTCATCAGCAATAACCGCAACTGCAATCCTGACATATATCCCGTGAATCCTTGACTGCAGCATCCGGTGAGGCGCTGCTGCTCCTCGCGTGCTCGGTGCACTACGCGATGCAGGAGACCATCAGGACGGCCAGGAAGGAGTTCTCGGTGTGCACGGGGCCCGCGAACTCCCGCTGGTGACGTTCCAGATGGACGTGCCGGCGACGATGCCCGCCGTCAAGGAGCTCTGCGGCATCGACATCGTCGAGAGGTACCTCGTGAGCCTCTCTGCCAGCCCAAACACCGTGAAAGCTGCCTGAACAACCTTGCACCCGTGCATGCACGAGGTTAAGTTGTGTAGAAATTAATGGCATATTTAATTAGTGAGACGTGTGTAATTAATGAGATGAGCAAAGGTTGGAGCAGGCACTGAACAATAATAATCTCGTTGTCTCGTGTGTTGCTCGGCCCAGCCTCACGTGCATCGAGAGGTCTGTCTAGTATTTTCATGTGTTGCTATGACGTGTACAGAAGACGAAAGAGATGAGGATTAAAGAAGGCTAGTTCAATGCCCGTACGCTGCTACGAAAAATAAAAAAAATAACAAAACATAAAAGTCAAGCAATAAATAAGGCGTGGCATGTAACCACTGTGCTAGAAAATGATCAAACTTGTATATTTTTCCAAGTTCATGTAGATATGGATATTATCAGTGTGAGCTAAAATTCAGTGAAAAATAACACTTTCACATTTTCATATATGAGGAAACAAGAAGGATCATCTAACTTTCTAAGATTCCATAGCAGAATGCATGAGACATTCACATCAATATTCACAACAAGCTACTGGTTGGTAATTCTCTCCTCACGATGTATGATAAATGCAATTCCATGCAAGATACTGAGAGAATATTTCAGTTGATGCCGACTCATGATGTTGTTAGTTGCAATGCGCTTTCTTAAAAAAGACACAGATTCACATGAAAGTTTGGATAACATTTTGGCAGCAATTCTCACATGAAAGTACTATATAATCTCATGTCAGAATTCAGGTGACAAGTAAACATTATGCATTTAGGAATTTATGTGCCAAAACCTAGAAAACATTTACATCAAACCTAGGCTTGTAGTACACAGTAAACATGGTCCCTGCGTTCACAACATGCCATGCAGTAGCAAAAACACCCAGATGCATAATGTGGCTGGATAATGCTGAAGATGGAACATTGGTTTGTTGCCTCATTGCATGCCTGACTCCCAAGCGTAATTCCTCACTCTCACCTATGTGCACATCATACGGGGGAGTATGCATTAAGTGATACAAGGGGGAAGGAGTTAAAAGCAAACATCATAAATTGTTCATTCTGTCAAAACATCAGACCAGAGAAACATGAAGGCATCCCCAACAACGAGTCATTTGGCATTGACAAATACATTCCAGCTGCCCTGCAGAAGGTGACTTCGTGGCTGGACCTGAAAAGTCGAGTAAATAGGTACTTGAGACGGATTCAAAGAGGAGTCAGCAACCTAATTCTAGCCTAGGTACAATTAAAATTGGGTAAAATAACATCATTTATTCGCATAACTCTGAAATCAAAGGCACTAAAGCACGAAAATTACTTGTTCTAGAAACTAAAGCATGAAAGCTGAAGCATTAATCGACATAGTTATAGTTATGTATGCACACATTGTCAAATGCAGGCTCATGCCAATAAACCAAAATTTACAAGTTGGTCCCTCTAATTAAGCCAATGAGGTAAAATGAGGTATACTTATGGTACTGAGAAGTGATTTAAAACCAATTTAATATGAAGTAATTGGGTTATTCACACATGCGAGAACCTTATACATTTGCTCATGTGTTAGTTGTAAACTGTAATACTAAAATAAGAACCCTGATCTGTGTTGGGGAACGCGGTATGCTACGCTAGCACAAATTAAAATTTCTACCGCATAACCGTAAAAGCTACCGCAAGAAAGGGATCACAGATTGGATTACCACTAGACGCGCAGATTGCGGAATCCTTCAGCGCTGGTGTAGTGGATCGCCTCGCCGTGGATCGTCCTCACGCGGATCGTCCTCGCCGCGATCGTCCTCTCCGTGGATCGCCCTCGCCGCGGATCGTCCTCACCACGCCGCGAGAGTAGCAGCGCCACCACGCGAGCCCACACGCCCGGGATGGAACGCCGTGCGTCGCGTGCAAGCACGCGTCGCCGGCAAGGGCAATGAGAGGTGGAGGCTAGGGTTACGGACGTGAACAACAACATGCACGCCCACCCTTCTCCTCTCCTTATATAGCCACGCCGACGAAACCCTAAGCCAGGCCCATCGGTAGCGTTAAGCCCACGAGGTCCATTAATTACGGATCCAATCCGAATTAATGCGCCCCAGATTAAGTGTGTGACCAGAGGTTCATGTACATTTGGACATAGATTCGGAAAACCCTTTTTCCAATCCAATAGCTGGCAGCGGTTCCTTGCAGAGCATGCCAACTCCCAAACGCATATGATCAAATCGGATAGAACCTTTCAAAAGTACTCATGTAATAATCCCTTTGCCAAACTATATGAAGATCGAACTCAAGGCGAGAAGTATGTCATCCTTTGATAGTTCAATCCATCTCTCGTATCCGTGATATATTAATAAGTTTGTGATTGACTTCTCAATCACGGCATGGCCATGCACTTCTTTAATCATATCACACGAGTGGCCTAGACATATATCTCCGTTACACTGGAGTGGCAAATTCCATCTTGACTGCCCACTTCCCTCTACACATTTCATAGCAAACATGAAAGCTACCTTTATAACTATCCGGTTAGGGAATAGCGTTTGGTGGCCCCAAGGTAAACTATTACACATGTAGGGAATGTGACAATCTCAGGTCTAAGGATCATACATCCACTATGTATGAGATACACTGATGACACATAAGAATGTAACATTCCTCGCAGTGTCCCATTTTGGTCTATCTAACCCATGTTCTTCATCATGAGTTCACATGTATTGATGATATCTCCATATCCTATGATCTATGAAACATAATCATCGATCAATACATGTCTTGATCTATTCATCGTTGTCCTATACGATGATACCCGATCGAGAGATACTTATGTAATTATATCAATAAGTAGAGAGTTTCATAAGCAAGTCACATACTTGCTGATCAATATAATGATATACATTCATTGGACCAATAATCATATTATTATTCATAAGCATAGTCATGTTACAATCATCTATATGACTGCCTCAAGGGCATAACACCAACAATCTGAACATAGACAAATATCACAACACCTACGAACTTCTGGATACAACTTGTTTGGCTAATGTACAACTGCATCTATGCAGCAAAATAGGTAAAAATAACTTCTGGATACTGCTTGTTTGGCTAGTGTACAACTGCATCTATGCAGAAAAAGCTGACTTGCATGGCACAGGAAAGCCATGTATGTCAATAACATCACATTGAACTATCAAAAATCCAATCATGTTGCAGCTTTTAAATAATTAAAAACTCAGTTCTTTTGGATACAGAACCGTAAAAGTTCTTTCCTCTTGTTGGAGATGTGAAGCAACCCAACATAGAACTTCAGTCTATCTAAAAAAACTTTTATAGACCACATTATCTACGTCCTAATATTTGCCTTTTTACTTTTTGTAACCAAAACCCTCACTAAAAGAAAGGCAATATACAACATTGGTTGTCGTCAAACTCACAGACAACAAGAATCAAAAAATATTTCCCATCTCTTTCATTGTTGCTCTGACCAAACAGAAAGATGAGCATAAGCGTTCTACCTCTATGTAAATACCAACGGGAAAGGCAACTGAAAATTCATCCTAGTTAGAGCTGGCAGTAGTCACATATGAGCATCTCAAGTAAAAGGAAGTTGAAAACTATGACAACAGAAAAATTATAAATAACAAATTCTTACATCAACAATGAAGAAAGCTCTGTGCTTCTTGTGTCAAAGTTTAATAAGCAACTGCAGTAATCATATGCTGATTTTTTCATTCATGTTTTCCTGCAAGACCATAGCACTCATTTATGTTGCTAATTGCTAGCTTATCCTACACAAGAAAATAAACCACAGCGTGCAAGCGATACATATTTTACAACAAACTTCATACATAATGCATTCATGCATTTGAACATGCACAAATGAAGAAAACATCTAGAAATAGAAACATAAGGCTGGTGTATGCACTGAACCTTCCACCAAGTTTATACTGGGCAAAAGGTCCATGGTACTGCCCTTACACTCAAAGTCTAATGTCCATTCTCAGACAACCCATGAGCATTTGCCATTTCTCCCACACTATCTAGTATAAGATCTCAACAAGGAGGGTTGGCAGATCATCCACGTGTAAAAATAATATTCTAAGAGTTTCACATTTCATATCCAAATACGGTCCAAATGACACAGGGTGAGTAGATCAGCAGGAACCAAGAGACAGATGTGCTACCTTAGTTCAATTATGTCAAGTAGAGTAAGTCAAAATATTCGCATCCATATCAAATTACGATACAATAGTGAACTCTAGTGATATGACTAAATTACCTGGACTCTATAGGAGGGCGGGTGAGGCCGATAGAGGAGGAGCAGAGCCAGACGGTGCCGATGACCAGCGCCACCACGGTGACCCACATCCACTCCGACGGTGGAGCGACGCCTCGTTAGGGCCTCCTAGCTCTACCATCCTTCCATGGCAACATTGGGCCATACCCACACCACCTTCGCCTTCTCCTGTCGTCATCATTGCTGGCTGTCCTTATGCCGCCTCCATCTCCGCCTTCCCAGTCCCACAAGCCCTTGCCTGCTGTGGACCGGCTCTAGATCCCCAAATTCCCAATTCTTATCCGTTGTCCCATCTCCCCAACTGCTCCTATCCATCTACATTCTCTACCCCCTGCAGGTCCAGACAAATGCCACCACTGGCTAACGCCTCGATCTGCATAAAGAAGTGAAATTGTGATTGGATGTGAGTATGTAACAAATGAGAATGGTCTTCCATATGTACAGGCTACTAATAAGATGATAATACCTCTTAAATCTAGGGATAAGGTGTGCATATAGAAATAGCATAACAAATTTATTTGTCCACTAAATATGTCCTTTTACATTTATTATATTATCGAGACAAACATATGGTAGTCAGAAGAGTAAAACTTGTTTCAAATCAAGATATAAAGCAAAATACATCATTTCTTTTGTGAAAAGTAGTGCAACAATAGCATCTTGCTAGAAAATAAGTAGTAACTTTACTCTGATTGTAGATGAACCTACATCTTTTACAACCTGAAACCTTTCATAGCGTTCTGTTACAGCTTGTTGAAAGGGCCAAAACCAAATCGAGTCTTAATATGCTATGAAAAAATAGCACATCCTAAAAAACTTTTGGTTAATAAATCTTGAAAGCACTTCACAATCGCAAGTCCTCATTAACTTTGTTACCTTTAAAGCAAAAATGTATGCAGGATTAAATTTTACAGAATAATTGATATATTGCAGAAGCCAAATATTTGGGGTTCATAAGGCAGCCAAATGATTCAATTATCAGTCACAATGACACAAAGGAGAACAAAAGGAAGTAAGAAACCACAGACACAAAGATGGCAACCCCAATTCCCCGAAGCAAACCAATACTATGCATCTTGTGGCTTTCTGTGGCCTCACCTTGTTGGCAACCTTACTGCTAGTAGGTGCTTCTTGAACAGATTGTGTCAAGGAGAAAAAAGTTAGAAAAAGTAGATCCTATCAATAACCATGACAGCAAAGCAAAATTGTAGTATCAATATTAATATATCTTTAAACTTTTATTAAAATTACTCACAATATTATATGGGCCTTTTATTATCAATTTCCATAACCCTATATAACCAAGACCGCAAACTAATGAGATTTCATGTAAAGTCAACCACAAATACCTAAGCAGAATGATTGTAGACTGATATACATAAGTAAAGGTTGTATAACTTTGAAATAATCAAAACGTACCAAGCCATCACTATTATTGAAGTAATGCCGCAATAAGGGCCATAACTTCTCTTGGCCACCAACATCCCACATTGTAAACATCATGTTCCTGTACTAAAATTTTTCGACATTGAACCCTATTAGTAACAGCAAAAAAACAAAGTAATCAGTCGGCGTGCGGGCAAAATTGAGACATCAGATTTTCTTTGTATTAAACCTCATAAAATCTTTAAGAACACTATCCATTAAGGCCAATCTGATTAGCAGGTTAACTGGTTGACTCTCGTAGGAATATTACTACCCAAAGGGCAAGAAATACTTAGGTAACAGAGTGCTCAGCTAATTACTGGTGCAGACCCAACATGCACCTGAATTAGGTTAAGACCCACCCTAAAGAGATGATGATGGGGATAACGGTGAGGATCGAGTCATACCTGGAGTCACGGGTGCTTAGGGAGCTCGCTGGAGGTGATGGAACTGACGGAAAACCCACCGAGGCATCGATCCATCCGCGTTGGACAAAGACTGTCGCCTGTGTTGTGGGACTAACACAAAGAAGGATAATGGGCCCGATCGGGGAAGAGATCGGTGGTGTGTCAGAGCTCAAGAGGTAGAAGAAGAACGATCTGAATTGGAAGCATCCTTACCGATTCGAGTTTTGTGTTAAGTGGGGAGCAACGGTCCAGATGGAGTGTCTGCGCTACGACTCAAAAGAGTGATAATTTTGTAATAGTGAATACTGACAAAACGGTTTCACCTACTCTTGATTGTCATTTGCTTTAGCTATCTTGTCGTTTTACTTTCTTGCTTTCTCGAGAAGGAGTGGATGTCTTGGGTATTAAAGCCTTGGACGAGATGAATGAAGTATCAAACATTTCCTACTCTAGAATACTCTAAGTGTAGTCTGTAGTTTCCAGTTATCATCAAATATGCTGTGCGTGGTTTGAAACATTTGTCCTCTGGTGTTTCCTTGCGGTTTTTTTTTGGATTTCTAGTTTGGCCCGACATTTTGGTATCAGAGCCGTTATTCCTCGGCAGTGGATTGGAATCAAGTATTGGAAAGAGGTTGGAATTTCCGTAAAATCCCTCTATTTGCGAGCACTTGGTGATCGGTAGTACCTGCGAAGGATCTGTGGTATTCAAGAAGATGGATGTCCAAGAAGAAATTGGGAAGCTTCAGGGTGACATGGAAACCCTTAAAGCTGATATGGTGGAAATCAAAAACTTACTTCTGGGGAATGCGAAGAGTGTGATTACTCCGGTAGATCAGCAAAGTCCATCTGCATCCATTGAAGGTAATCTCTCGGTCATTAACCCTGATTTAAATCGGCCTGGAGTATATCTTCCGTCTTTGGCTAGTCCTCTGGTTACATCTGCTATGTTGGAGAGCCAAGTCGCTGGCAACAATCTTCCTCCGATCTTCACGCCGGCCATCCGGGCTACAGCAAGTCCTTTCTACAGAGGTATTGGAGGTGGTATTCCGGGAGCCAGTGGATCATTCATAGCAGCCCAGATGTCCCAGCACATGAACCCAGGCAATCAGATAGGAATCGGGGGTCAGCAGATTCCAGGGTACTTCCATCCTGCTTTACCTTCTTATTTGCAGTCTGCTAATGTGTATGGGGTTACTTCCTTGGCTCAAACTCAGCACTTTCCTGGAGTACACGTAGTGGACGCCCAAAGGAATGCTTATGGAGGGGAAGCAGATAACAATCAGCATTATGCGGAGGCAGTAATCAAGGGACCAAAACTGGAACTATCTTCTTTTTCTGGTGACGATCCAGCCAGTTGGGTGGACCAATGTGAAAAGTTTTTTGAAATGGCGGAAACTCCGGCTGAACAATGGGTGAATCTAGCCGTGGGGCATCTCATAGGCAGAGCCAACACCTGGTTTAAAGGAACTGGCATCCCTTGGCAGTCGCTTAAATGGTCCCAGTTTTGCGCAATTCTTTGTGACCGCTTTTCTGAAGCTACGGCGCATGAAGCGGTGGAACGACTGTTGGGAATGAAGCAGGCTAGCACGGTGGTCAAATACATAGATTACTTTGAGAAGACCGTCGAGCTTATCAAGAAAGATCATACATATCTCCAAGAACACTTCTTATTGAGTTGTTTCATCGGAGGCTTGAAGGACGAACTCAAATACTGTGTGAGCGCCCATCAACCAAGAGGTCTCCTGGAAGCGTATTGGTACGCAAAATTAGAAGAGAAGGCTGCTGGGGCCAGAAAGAACAACCAAAGCAGTGGAATTCCTAAACCAAGGGGGGTTATACCACCGAGAGTGGTTAATGTGCCACCAGGAAGGAAGGAAGGCCAAAAAGGAGTGGTAGCTGGTAAAACTAACAAAACATGCTGGCACTGTCATGAACCTTGGACGCCTGGTCACAATCAAGTATGTCGCGTTCGAAGTGCTTTGCATGTGTTGTTGGAGAAAGGGGAGGAGCAGAACGAAAATATTGAAGAAGATGATAATCTGGTAAGTAATGCGGTTTTGTCACAAACACAGGAGTCCACAAAAACTTCAGATCGAAGATCAACCAGATCAGCTCATGCAAATTTCGGCATATGCAGCACATGGAGTAGACGGGCCGATCACCTTCTCATTGATATTGAACCTGGGAACTAAAAGGGCTGTCGCCCTAGTGGATAGTGGGAGCACTCACTCATTTATAAATTATGATTGTGCTATTAACAGTGGCTGTTCATGGACTCCTATGCCAACACGTAGAGTTACTGTGGCCGGAGGAGGAGAATTGATATCTGACGCCAAGATCGAAGTGCTGCGTTATACAATTCAGAATGTCCCTTTCAACACCACTTTTAAGTTGCTTGAATTGGGTAATTACGATATCATACTTGGAGCTGATTGGATATATACTCATAGTCCCATTGAGCTTGATCTGAAAGCCAAGCTGCTGACTATCACTAAGGATGGTCAACGGATTCAATTCCAAGACTGCACACACCCAACTGATAGATATCTTGTAAATGCTGGGCAATTGGAGAAATTGGTGAGGAAGCAAGCAAGTGGCCTTCTGTTACAGCTGAACTCAGTAGTATGCGAGTCACCAAGTCACACCACTCCTGTACTTCCTGAGATTGAAGAGATCCTTCACTCATTCTCAGATGTTTTCGCTGAAAGGGATGGGTTACCTCCAAGCAGAGAATGTGATCACATCATACACCTGAAAGTTGGTGCCGAACCTCCCAATTTGAGACCTTACCGCATTCCTCACCATCAGCGCACTGCTTTAGAGGAAATCATCAAAGCAATGCTGAGAACTGGGGAGATAAGACCGAGTAGCAGTCCTTACTCTTCCCCGGTTGTCATGGTTCGAAAGAAAGATGGCGCTTGGCGACTATGTGTAGGTTTCAGACAGCTGAATGCAATGACCGTCAAAAACAAGTTTCCCATGCCCGTGATAGAAGATTTGTTGGATGAGCTACATGGTGCAGTCATTTTCTCCAAGTTGGACCTTCGATCCGGATATCATCAAATTCGGATGCGTGAGGAGGATATACCAAAAACCGCCTTTAAAACTCATATGGGCCACTATGAGTACACGGTAATGCCGTTTGGGTTAACAAATGCTCCACCCACATTCCAAGCTTTAATGAATACTGTATTTGCTGAGTATTTGAGAAAATTTGTGTTAGTGTTTTTCGATGACATCATTATATATAGCAAGAGCTTGGATGCACATTTGGAACATTTGAAGAAAGCTTTGCAGGCCTTAAGAAGCAATCATTTAGCAGCAAAGAGAACTAAATGCACTTTTGGCGTTGGTAGTATTGATTATTTGGGACACATTATTGATGCAACAGGGGTGTCCACAGACCCCAAGAAGGTAGCGGATATACTCAATTGGCCTCAACCCGATTCAGTTTCAAAGTTGAGGGGTTTTCTTGGTCTCACTGGTTATTACAGACGTTTTGTCAAAGATTATGGCAAGATCTGTCGGCCACTTTATGATTTATGGATAGTTTCAGTTGGGGTCCGGAGCATACTACTGTCTTTGATCAGCTTAAGAAGATCATGACCTCGTGTCCAGTTCTTACTCTGCCCGACTTCAGCAAGCCTTTCCAGCTGGAGACCGATGCATGTGGAACCGGTATTGGGGCAGTATTGATGCAAGAAGGCAGGCCCATTGCCTATTTTAGCAGAACATTGGGACCACGAGCCATGGCTAAATCCATTTACGATAAAGAAGCAATAGCCATCTTAGAATCCCTGAAGAAATGGCGGCACTACTTGTTAGGTAACAAGGTCATTATCAGGACTGACCAAAGGAGTTTGAAGTTCATCACATCGCAAAAACTGGTTGAAGGGATACAACACAAATTAATGCTCAAGTTGTTGGAGTTTGATTTTGAAATTTACTACAAGAAAGGCAAAGAAAATGCAGCTGCTGATGCTTTGTCAAGAATGGAACATCAACCAGAGGAATCCACTACTTGCCAGGCCATTGCGTATGTCATTCCAGAATGGGTGAGAGACATCCAAGATAGTTACCTTCAGGATGACTTCGTGGCAAAAATCCAAGCAGATTTGCAAATGAATCGGGGAATTCCGGGCAAATACAGTACTGAAGCGGGACTGATCAAATACAAAGGTCGGATATTGGTGGGAAGCAATTCTGAGCTGAGGGAAGCCTTGCTGAAATCCTTTCATACGTCAGCTCTGGGAGGTCATTCGGGAGTGAGAGCTACATTTCATCGCATCAAGAAACTGTTCTACTGGCCCAAATTAAGAAGGAGTGTGGAATACTTTGTGCAGCATTGCCCCGTCTGTCAGCTCACTAAAGCCGAACACATTCAGATTCCGGGTCTGCTCAGTCCTCTTGATATTCCAGAGATGGCTTGGTCCCACATTACCATGGATTTCATTGAAGGTCTTCCTAATTCACATGGGAAAGAAGTGATCCTTGTGGTGGTTGATAGACTTACCAAGTATTCCCATTTCATGGCCTTAGCTCACCCGTACACAGTCAAGCAAGTGGTCAAGATATTCATTGACAACATCTTCAAGCTACATGGGATGCCCACTGCAATCATCACTGATCGAGACCGAATCTTCACCAGCCAGCTGTTCAAGGAAATATTTGAAACTCTGAAAGTGTCATTGAGATTTAGCTCGGCGTATCACCCGCAGACCGACGGTCAAACCGAACGGGTCAATCAATGTCTAGAAGCATATCTAAAGAGCATGGTGTTTCAGGAGCCCAAGAAATGGCTGGATTGGTTATCAATGGCTGAGTGGTGGTATAACATCTCATACCACACTTCGCTGAAATCAACACCCTTTCAAGCCCTTTATGGGTATCACCCTCCTCAAGTGGCTGAGCTGGTCATCCCTTGTAAAATTTCGGAAGAAGCCAGAGTAACTATAGAAGAGCGGGATGAAATGCTGAAAAAACTCAAGCTTAACCTGAGCATGGCGCAAAACCGCATTAAGAAATTTGCAGACATGAAGAGAACTGAGAGGAGCTTCAAGGTGGGAGATATGGTGTACTTGAAGATGCAACCGTATCGACAGAACGCATTCGGATTAAGGGGTGCATTAAAGCTTCGATCCAAGTTTTATGGGCCCTTCAGAGTTCTGGACAAAATCGGCTCTGTTGCATACAAGCTCCAGCTGCCAACCGATGCAGGTATACACCCCGTCTTTCACGTGAGTCAGCTGAAGAAACATATTGGCAGCCATGCTGTTCCATTGCCTAGATTACCCTTAGTGGATGCCAACGGAAGAGTCAAAACAGAGCCAGTGGCAATTCTGGACCGAAGGATAGTTCCAAGGAAGGGGACAGCAGTAGCTCAATGGCTCATCCAGTGGCTGAATCTGTCCGAGGATGATGCAACATGGGAAGATGCAAGTTTTATCTAGCAAACATTCCCAGATTTCCGACCTTGAGGGCAAGATCGGACTTCAGGAGGGAGACTTTGTCAGGAGCTCAAGAGGTAGAAGAAGAACAGTCTGAATTGGAAGCATCCTTACCGATTCAGAGTTTTGTGTTAAGTGGGGAGCAACGGTCCGGATGGAGTGTTCTGCTACGACTCAAAAGAGTGATAATTTTGTAATAGTGAATACTGACAAAACGGTTTCACCTACTCTTATTGTCATTTGCTTTAGCTATCTTGTCGTTTTACTTTCTTGCTTTCTCGAGGAGGAGTGGATGTCTTGGGTATTAAAGCCTTGGACACAGATGAATGAAGTATCAAACATTTCCTACTCTAGAATACTCTAAGTGTAGTCTGTAGTTTCCAGTTATCATCAAATATGCTGTGCGTGGTTTGAAACATTTGTCCTCTGGTGTTTCCTTGCGGTTTTTTTTTCGGATTTCTAGTTTGGCCCGACACGGTGGCCCCTTGATGGCCTCGCCAGAACCCTATCCACGCACCACCGCGCCAATCCATGGGGAGGAGCATGGGCTGGGGGCGACGGATGATGAGAACTAAGAGGAGGGAGAGCAGAGAGAGGCGAATCGAAAGAGATGTAAGGAGAGAGGAGGGTGCGGGCGAGATTGTCGCAGCAGCCTCTGCTGGAGGGCAAGGCTATTTGGGAGGAGGGAGAGCAGAGAGAGGAGAATCGGCGGAGGTGTGAGGAGAGTAGGAGGGTTATGGGGAAGATCTCGCCAGGATTGTGGCAGCATCGAGAATTGTGCTGGGCGGGGGAGATCATGGCGGGATCGCTGGATCGGTGGGCGCAGCGTGGAGGGGATGCGCGAGGTGGGGATCGGAGGGGGTGTGCATCGCGAGAGATTAGCGCTGAATGTGGGGCCGCGGAGAACGCGTCTGCTGCTACTGCTTCGCTGCTTTATATTAGTAGAGAAAATCATGTGTCTTAGATTGGCTTTCGGTAATTTTGGAATTAATGTTGTACCATATATGCCCTGACGTGCGTGTGTACCTGGTGGCTGTTAGATCGGAATTGGATCGAACCAACCTGACCTTGCTAGCCGCAGTTTGCCGTTGCCCCAACTACATTAGTCCGGTGCCGGATGGCAAGAGTGGTGACGGGGTCAGTGTTTCGTTGTATGCAAGCTAGCCATTGCCACTTCCTTGTATGCGCCTTCTCCATTCACATATAAATGAGAGATTTCTCACCATGTAGTATCTTCCCTAGATCCACAAAATCTCTCGAGAAATCTCTTGTCAACCCCGTAAGATCTCCGACAAATCATGTCGACCGGCACGGCCATGAAAGCTGCCAACCCTAGGCGGTGCGCCTCATGCAAGTACCTATAGAGGAGGTGCTCCCAGGACTGCGTCCTCGCTCCCTACTTCCCTACCTCCGATCCCCACAGATACGCATGCGTGCAGAGAATCATTCCTCTTCAGTACACATCACAACAACATATGAAAATAATAAGAGCAGTACTTCAATACTTTCCTTCCCAATACAAATTGTACAAATCTTGAAACAAGTGAAAGAGTAATTAATTATCATCTACTCTTTATTCAAGCTTTGATATTTATACAACTGTAAAAAAAGAAAAGCACGAAAGTACCTCTTAAATAATAATCGACCAAGTCTTGATGTACGTGAGACAGCGAGATTATTATTGTTCAGTGCCTGCCTCAACGTTTGCTCATCTCGTTACACATGTCTAACTAATTAAACATGCCATTAATTTCTACGCTACTTAACCTCGTGCATGCACGGGTGCAGGGTTGTTCAGGCTAGCTTTCACGGTGTTTTGGCCGGCAGAGAGGCTCACGAGGTACCTCTCGAAGACGCCGAGGCCGCAGAGCTCCTTGACGGCGGGCATCGTCGCCGGCACGTCCATATCTGGAACGTCACCGGGGAGTTCGCGGGCCCCGTGCACACCGAGAACTCCTTCCTGGCCGCCCTGATGGCCTCCCGCATCGCACAGTGCACCGAGCACGCGAGGAGCTAGCAGCGGCGGCTCACCGGATGCTGCAATCAAGGATTCACGGGATATATGTCAGGAACTCAGGATTGCAGTTGCGGCCATTGCTGATGAGCTCGAGTCGCAGAGTTCTCAGGAAGTTGACACTGAGAGAGCCTGCATGCAAGAATGTACGAGGGAATGGAGTGAGATCACGAGAGAGAGAGAGAGAGAGAGAGAGAGAGAGAGAGAGAGAGAGAGAGAGAGAGAGCCTCACCTTTCGAGGAGAGGATGCGCTTCTGGTCGCGCGCGCTGTTGATCAGCTCGACGTTGAGCTGCTTGGGGATGGTGTGCACCGTGGGGATCTTGTAAGTCCACGTGCCGTCGTTGATGACCAGGCCGTCAGAGTTGGTCGCGTACTCCTCGTTCGTGAAGAAGCCTATCCATTGGACGAACGCGCCTTCGACCTGGGAAAATCAACAGCAGGATTAGACTAGTTACCAATCGCCTGCAAGCCAGGAGCAAATGCCATCAATTACCAATTGCAAATTCCGGCATTGATGCCGAGATCGAGGTGCAGAGCCGTGATCTTGCCGTCCGACTTGAAGCTAGCCGTTGCCACTTCCTTGTATGCGTCCTCTCTATTCATTATAAATGAGAGATTTCTCACCATACAGTATCTTCCCTAGATCCACAAAATCTCTCCAGAAATCTCTTGTCAACTCTGTGAGATCTCCGACAAATCATGTCGACCGGTGCGGCCACGGAAGCTGCCAACCCCAGGCGGTGCGCCGCATGCAAGTACCTGCGGAGGAGGTGCTCCCAGGACTGCGTCCTTGCTCCCTACTTCCCTGCCTCCGATCCCCACAGATTCGCATGCGTGCACAGAATCTTTGGAGCCGGCAACATTGCAAGAATGCTTCAGGTAATGGCTTCATTGGAATCAATCAAAACTACACTCGGATACAAAAGCAATACGGATGTGTTTTGTTAGCAGTAAGTATAATTTGGAGATGTTTTCTTAGCAGTAAGTATATTTTGGGCATGAATCTTGCTCACGGTTTTGGTAAGTTGACAGTCATGGCACCCCGGAACCAAAGTTAACGTGCGTGGCCTATACTCACGTTGATTACTGACTTAGCAATGCCATCGATCGGCGCATAATAATTGCATAGAGCATTGGTACGATGCAGAATCATCACTGATATATAGGTATGTCATTTACATGCATGCAAAGAACTCCTATCCAGAGCGTGGGCGTCGCTGGCGCGATGGCAACGGAGGCGTACCGGCGAGTGCAGGACCCGGTGTACGGCTGCGCCGGTGTCATCAACCGTCTCCAGGAGGAGATCCGCGCCGTGCAAAGGCGAAGCGTAACCAAAGCTCGGATCGCCGTGCTGCGACCTACGCCAAGCAGCCTACCGCCAATTGAAGCCGCCCAAGACACACCGATTCATCTGGAGCAGCAAGATGATGCATAGATGCAGCAGGCATCGTTCTTAGGAGTAGATGGGCTATTCCTCTCTGATTTCTAACTGTATTTTTCTTTATTTCTTTGGTGGCATGCATGGGTACATTACTAGTCTTTACTATAGCAACGGCAACCTCTGTTTTGGGTGTCGACGAGGTTTATCATACTCACATTTGTTTAAAAATATAAGGCTTATAGTTTAAATGATTTTGTTAAAAAATATAACACTTGCATGGAGATTTTTAATGAGGTTTTTCCTGTTACATCCCTCTGTATTCTCTCAACTACATACGTTTATTCACTAGGAATATTTTTCGCGGCATAATACGCCGCGTTCGTTGTATTTTTGCAGAAATAATTTTGTTTTTTTTCGGTGGTGCTTTTTTTAAATATTGTCGAGAAAACACGTGAAACGGTTGAAAAGATCAACTGGCGACAGGATCAACGCTCGATTTAGCTCCTGTCGCTAGTTGATCGGGCGACAGGGGTCCTGTCACGAGTTAATCGGGCGACAGGGGCTCGGGCGGCTGACGTGGCCTCCTTTCGCCAGTTGATTTTGCGACGTAGCCTCCTGTCGCCCGTTGGTTGGGTTATATTTGTATTTCGCCCGACCAACGAGCGACAGGGGTATATTTATATAATTTTTTTTCCGTGGCATATTTTTAAAATTTTGAATAAAAAATGAATTATTAAAAAAACCAAACGTAATTATGTTTTTTTTTTTTTGCATTTATCTACAAAGGATCCGCAATCTCGCTAAAACGAAAGATCATTTGCGTGAAAAATAGTTAGAATGAGCTAAATATAATTACACTCTTTTTTGGCATTTATTTAGGGTCCTTTCACGAAAGTTTCAAGATTTTACTGAACCAAGAGGTTATTTTCGAAAAAATTGCTGAAAGGACCTACACATAATTACATTTTTTTAAGAGGCGCTCGTGGATAGAGGATAGTGAGTGGCTCCTTGGCCAGAAAGTCTGCCAACCTTAATATATAGCTAGACTAGTTCAATGCCCATGCGTTCCTACGAAAAATAAAATTGGTAACGAAACATAAAGGAAAAGGAAACCTTGGAAAATGGGATGATAAAAAATAACTCTCCAATTTGCCCTACACAGATTAAACAGGTTAAAACACCTCATGATGCACAGATTGCAGTATAGCTCAAAGGAAGCAACTGAAGCTGTTGAAATGAAAAAAAAAATCTAAAACCGTAGATTCAGGCAGGCACGCTTCTCCCAAAAAATGGCAAAAACCTGATCTCTCACCTGACACGATAGACGTTCCAAGCAGCGCTATGTTGTAATAACCAGTTCGATCCGTCATATGCATCGTACAGGGCAGATTAACGCATAAGTAGTTTCAAGTCTGAATTAACAAATGCAAACAGTAACTGAAATCATGCTGGTTAGATCCTTGAATAACACTATGGCAGGTAAATATCTAGTTTTAAGTACCACATTACACATTACTCCAGACATGCAGTTCAACTGCTTAAACAAGCAGGTACAGTATAGAGCTGAATAGATACAATGTCACAACAACAATGGTTTACAAATCCCTGCTATAGCTTATCCAGATGGTGATTTTGACATATATCTGATATGTTGGATGACACTTCTGAGCTGATGTCTCACCGCTACCATGACGGTCGGCTGAAGTAAGCTCGGGATATCAATCGTCATGATGTCTATGTACAAAACCATATTTAAGACCTATCCGTTACATATGCTATCATGCTTTGCAGTACACCAACCTATGTTTTCTTATAAGAGTTCTGATTGACCAACAGCTGATGTAGTGCAAATCATGATACAGAATTTGTGGACGAATTCCAGAACAATCCATCAGAGTTCCGATGATAAATCAGAAGGCATTGAAGCTCTGCTGGTGAGTGCAGGCCTCATCGTCACCAAAGCAGATTCATTTGCACCAGCTCTTAGAGCAATCCTGCCAGCTTCCAGGAATCTAGCAACAGCATCCTCTGCATAGCGGTTTGCTTCCCCCACAGTGATGGTCCTGCCTATGTCTGGATAGGTGTTGAGGACATGGTCACCATTGAGCTGTGAGGCTAGTTGGATCAACTCCATTTGAAACTCTGAGAGAGATGAATCTTCCTTGGGGCCAAATGGTCGCAGAGATTTTGTGACCTCTGGGAGTTTCTCTGTTCGAAAACAAAACAAAATAAAACATATAATTTAGGATTTTAGTAGAATCGGTCATTTAACAAAGCTTTTCACAAATCCACATTGATAAGCAATTGTAAGCATTGGAACATCCAAGAACAGATAATGTTACAATATCTGACTATTATTTGTGAAACTTCATAGACTAAATACAGCTGGCTTAATGTCGATACAAATAATCTGTTGTAAATGTATAGATATCGTTGAAGTATATCAACTATGTACCTGGGCAGTCAGTTCTTGGTGTCTTCCGGATTTTGAAGTAGTTCTCGAAGGTCCCAGCCCATGCATCCCTCTTTGTCAGGAAGTTAGAATGTAAGTTAAATAGCTTCTTTACTGTTGCAGAAATGGATGAATGCTCATATTGTGAGGTCTCCTGCGGACCATTTGGTTCATGGATCACTGCATAAATGAAAAGCAAGATAATTAATACCAAGTGATATACAGAACATAACACAAAAGTATGTAAAGGCTCCTATGGTTGCAAATGTACAACTGATATTCCCTTCCAATTTCCAATGTGTAGCAGCATAATTTCTAGGTGAAACTGTCAAGCAAATGGTTCAAGTTCCAAGTTTCATCCAACTTGAATCAAAGGGCAAACAGAAGACAAAGATGGAATCAGAATAGAACAACAAGCAATTTCACCTCTTGATGACAAAGGCTGTCAAAACATGCTACTTATCTGACTACACGTTCACATGGATAGCTCTTTGCTAAGCATGTGGGACGTTTGAACCATATCACAAGTAAGATGAGTACAAGAATCATGAACTTTGGCATTCACATGCAACTTTTTGAAATGCTACTTGTAAGACATATATTGCTATTTTTGGAAGCTGAAAGGGAGAGCCCATTTGATCATCAATAGGTATTATTAGCAAAAAAGATTACTACGCCCTTCTATACTAAAGGAATGCTTCTGTGCTAATTGAATGATAAATTCTCCCTAGAGCAGTAAAATAAGAATCCAACTGATACTACTAACATCTATGCATTAGTCTTCCTATCATGATAAACCACAGGCTAATCTTGGCAAACCAGTTCCTTCCTAAACACCAACAGTCCCTACTTACAAGTTACAAATATATACATTTTAGGAAAAAAAACTTGGAAGCTCAAAAGAATTCAACACAGCAAACACTTACGAGTGCCCTTCTCAATCCATGGTGAGATGAGGAAGCTGGGCACGCGCACCCCAAGCCGATCGAACTTGAAGTAGTAAGGGTCAGGCCCAACAATTCCATCAGGCTGGGGCACCCCGACGACCGGCGTGGCCACATGGTCATAGAATCCATCATGCTCATCATACGTGATAATCAGCGCCGTCTCGCTTCAGTATAAAACAATCAATACCTTTGAGCTTCTCGAAAATCCTGTCTTCAACCCAATTGCAGTATAGCCCAACAATGAACAGACTGATATTCAAAGAGACAAAGAAAACAATGAACAGATTGATATTCAGAGAGACAAAGAAACAGAGATTTTTTCTGCTACAAACTACCGTAGCTTTTATGTTTTTTGTATTGTACATATATAAAGACTACGGTTCACCAATTACCGACTGGATTATAGACTCAAAACTGACTGGATTATAGACTCAAAATTGGCACGGATTCAGGCAATGCATTACACTTGAAGTATTCTGATATACGATGTTGCAAGCATTTAGTTTACTCTTTATGTTTACTCTTTATGGAACTTTACATGTTTCAAATTTGTCCTGTCACCAATATAGAGGACATGGTATGACTCAGGGTTGTAGTTTGTTCATTATGAACATTAATTTTTCGACCAAACAGAAATGGGATATGCAATGTAAAGAAAGCCTTTACAACAAGGAGAACGCTGTTTGGAGTAAACAAGTATCTGTGGAACATAGGGAACTGCACTTCAGTAATTCATTCAAGAAGATGGAAATAGAGTGAGATAGCATGGCACACCTGTAGGGTCAATGCACTGGTATGTTTTGTCACCAAGAAATTGGTCAAATTGACGAAATACGCCAAGCAAGAATTGAACAGCAGGTACCAAATTATGTTGAAGTCCTTTTTGGCCAGTTCCATAGTAACAGCAATAACATTATCCTCCATGAAGATAGTACCAGGAACCAAGAGAATAACAGCAATTGGGGCCATGTACATGAGCAGGTTCATGGAATTAATCTTCTCTCTATGAGTTGACAGAAAAAATAAACTTTAATACACACACAGTTCCAGAATGGTAAACAAGCAATTGCACATAAAAGTTGTATCATATAATACGGAAAAATGTAAAAAAAAAAAAAGGTGGATGGATTACCCCTCAGAAGACATAAGGATCCCTTGCAAGACTGTCTTCAATGCTCTTGCAGCAGTAGCTCCAATGCACATGATGAATCCAAAGAGATGAAAGCTTGGCTCTCCCTGTAAGTTCATTTATTTATTAGGATCCACTTAGTTTATCATTCGTGTTGACAACAGATCAAAGTAATAGGAAGAAACAAGTGACAGAACATCATAAGAAGTAGAAGCTGGATTTGAGTGACCCTTTCAATAGACATTGTTTAATCTTTTTCCATAAAGATAAATTTTGATGAACGCCATCACCCAAACCATGTCTGTCGCCCTAGACTTCCAATACCGATCAAATTCTCGAATTGCCGATGACTAAGAGGAAGGGCAATCTAGGAGCATTGCAGACTACGTAAATCGCCAATCAAATGGAATGCAGGCAGGAACAGATATTGTAGAAAAACAATTGAGGTGACTCTGTAATTTCTTTTCTTAAGTTTTCAGATATGGGTCTAGATTGTCCTAAGGGCAAGGTAAATAAGTTCAATCATTTCTTCTCAGATGGAATCCCAACCAAAAGCTTTCATAGAAGCTGAAGCCCCAACAACTGGATTGGCTCAAATTCCCTGAAGAGTGAGCTAAGGTCAGATATACCAAAAACTCACAATCTATATTAAACAAGTATAATATATGAATAAATTGCGCCCCAAATAATGTTTTAATCTGGTAATAATGAGCAAGATCCAGTGTTCGAAAATTCGGTACTTGGCGGCGATATTGCGGCCGATATTGCGGTTGGCGGCTATAAACGCAACGAATTCAGCCCTTGGCGGCCTGTTTGGCGGTTAGGCCGAAATTGCGGTCCTTGGCGGTCCTTGGCGGGCCTTGGCGGTCCATGGCGGGTCTTGGCAGTCCTTGGCGGTCCTTGGCGGCTGGCACAAAACTATGAGAGAGACCATTTTGATCTATTGTTTATATGACCTGATAACCATGATTGAAAGATTCACGTAGTCGTCGTCAAAATAAGGTACACTAAGTCACTAACATAGTACTTACTACTTAGTTTATTACTTGATTAATTGAGTAGTATTTGTTCAAGTATTTTAGTTTAATATTCTACTTTAATATTTGATGTCTTGCAATTTGCAAATAACTAGAAAAGAAAACTAAAAATTTTTATTCATAATAAAATCAATAATATATATGAATTATATTAATTCTCGCACGAGGGCCAAAACGCCGAGACCATAATTGCGCAAGAAATCTGACCTTGGCGCTTAGCGGTGCCTAACCAGAACGAATCCGCCGAGCGAACTCTTGAACAACGGCAAGATCTAGAGATGCGATTCATAGAAGATGAAGAAAAAGCAGATTACAACGAGAAAAAGAAAAGGTCCTTGCAAAACATTACCACAAAAAATATGGATATGAATTTCTATTTTACAACAACAAGCACATGGAAAATGGGAATATCACTGAATATATTAAAAACTAAAATCACAAAAAAAATTGACATATATTCTAGAAAATGGACAAGCATTTTTAAAACATGCGTTAACAATTTTGCAAACAATAAATGGGGCAAGAAGAACACAAGGTCAATTAAATTAATGGATCATATAAGAACCTACCTATAAGCAGAAGTGGTATGCGCTGAAATAATTCACACCGTCAGTAACATAGGTAGTGTGTGGGCACAATGTACAACAAAAGATGATCAAGGACAGAAGCGAGGTCAAGTATGTTTGGTCTAATATAGTCATACGGAATCAACTTAAGAAATATACCACACACTTTCACCATAGAGCACAATGCAATTTATTTTACAAGATTTGCAAAGGCTAAAGAAATAGTTTAAGCAGTTAACCCATACTTCTGCCAGTTTGAACCAAAAACACATGAGCCATGAAATTTAAAAAAAAAAGAGCTACTTCTAAACAATAACTGAACTATATGCTCAAGAGCACAACCTTCAGAAAATGATATACATTGTTCTGTGCCTTCTAGTAAATAATTGGAACCAAATATGTCAATTCTCAATCTATTTAGTGGAAAAAAGTCCCCTACTATGTAATTTTATTGACCATTACGGTATTCAAAAATATAAATATTTTATTGGTATCCAGGAAAAGAGGGGAAAAGGCTAGGAAAATGACTATCCTCAACATCACTGCACATGAGGATTCTACTCCTTACCATTGCAGTAGTGTCAACTCGGAGTACTATTTGTTGTTTGCACCAGCATAGGCATTCAAAGGGAAAGATTAATTGACAAAGAGCAAAAAACTGAAATCATCAACTAAAGGGACTCGTTTACATGAGCCAAAAAACATTAACACTTTTCTCTTATGGTAATCCTTCAAGATATGAAGTCTCAATGGATACAGAATTAACAATCTCACATGTGAAAATTGATGCATGAACAATAATCGGAAGCACACGAACTCACGGAGCCAATCCTGCACACGCACGGGGGGAGAAAAGTGTTAACTCAAAAGGGACAATTTTGAAAACAACAAATGGGGCAAGAAGCACACAAGGTCAATTAAATTAATGGATCATATAAGAACCTACCTATAAGCAGAAGTGGTATGCGCTGAACACTTAAAAGGAATCAAGTGCTGCGACAAAAACACAATAGTGCCCTGAAATAATTCACACTCTCAGTAACATAGGTAGTGTGTGGGCACAATGTACAATAAAAGACGATCAAGGACAGAAGCGAGGTCAAGTATGTTTGGTCTAATATAGTCATACGGAATCAACTTAAGAAATATACCACATGCTTTCACCATAGAGCACAATGCAATTTATTTTACAAGATTTGCAAAGGCTAAAGAAATAGTTTAAGCAGTTAACCCGTATACGCCAGTTTGAACCAAAAACACATGAGTCATGAAATTAAAAAAAAAAAGAGTTACTGCTAAACAATAACTGAACTATATGCTCAAGAACACAACCTTCAGAAAATGATATACATTGTTCTGTGCCTTCTAGTAAATAATTGGAATCAAACATGTCAAATTCTCAATCTATTTAGTGGAAAAAAGTCCCCTACTATGTAATTTTATTGACCATTACGGAATTAAAAAATATAAATATTTTATTGGTATCCAGGAAAAGAGGGGAAAAGGCTAAGGAAATGACTATCCTCAACATCACTGCACATGACGATTCTACTCCTTATCACTGCAGTAGTGTCAACTCGGAGTACTATTTGTTGCTTGCACCAGCATAGGCATTGAAAGGGAAATATTAATTGACAAAGAGCAAAAAACTGAAATCGTCAACTAAAGGGACTCGTTTACATGAGCCAAAAACATTAACACTTTTCTCTTATGGTAATCCTTCAAGATATGAAGTCTCAATGGATACAGAATTAACAATCTCACATGTGAAAATTGATGCATGAACAATAATCGGAAGCACACGAACTCGCGGAGCCAATCCTGCACACGCACGGGGGGAGAATAGGAATGGGATCGAGCCATGGATGGATGGATTTGATTGCGAGCACCAAAAGAGAGGAAAGATTCCTGCGGAACGAATCCGAGCGGGGCAAGGCAGGGGAGGGCTTACCAGCAGCAGCCAAGACACTTCGGATCTCCTACGCTGATGCTTCCGTCCCTTCAATTGATGGCGGCGCAAGAGAGTGATGAGATGTAATCGGTAATCCTTCCCCACGCAATCGATGATGCTCTCGCCAAGATCCCTCCCAGCGCCGACCGGGTGACTTCTCACGCTCGAGGATGAGCGACAGCAAGGTCTGTGGGAGGATGCTGGCTGGCGGTCTTGCTGACTTGACAAGCGGCTCGATGGTGAGCTAGGGCAGGCGGCAGTGGTGTGCGGGAGAGGCGCGTCTGGCGGCCGGCGGAGGAGGCAGGCAGTGAGGAGGAGGCAGATGATGGCTCAAGGGAAGATTATGTGGAGAGACCGAAACTCCCAACGCCGACGCCGAGCCCTGCAAGGCTTTCTCAACTTGTGCACACATACACCGACACAAATCATCCGCGCCAATTCATGAAGCCGGATGAACCCTAACAAGCGGTGCGCTCAGAGCTTGATACTACACTGGCGAGAGGCGGCTGTGGCATGAGAGGAGGTTGGGCCAGGCGGCGATGGCGACGGCAAGGACGGTGAGGGAGCAGCCGGTGATGGCGGAAGGCAAGGCGTGGGGACAGAACACAATGGCGGCTGGCTAGGGAGGCGGGAGCGAGGCGGCCGTGACGGGAGGAGGGAGGTAAAGGAGGCCATGGGGTGGAATGGCCGAGAGGAAGGATAGGAGGAGATCTCAGGGATTGGGGTAGGCGGAGGAGATTCGTCTGGGCAAAGATGAGGACTGCGTCTGGGCGGGCTGAGGAGATTGGGCGAGGAGGTGAAGCCGAGGAGTGGGGGGCATGAGGAGATTGGGAGCGGAGGAGATTTGTCTGGGTCTGGGGTAGGAGCCGAGGGGCTTGGGCAAGGCGAGGAGGCTGGGAGCTGTGTGTACATACTGAGTGAGAGAGGGTTAAGGGTGGAGAGTGGGGCCATGGAAGAACTAACGCCGCCACCAACTCGCCGCTTTATAATAGTAGAGATAGAGGCAGCGGTCGAATTTTTTCTGCAAAAAATACAATTTTGTTTTCCTCAGTGATGTTTTTTTAAACAAATTGGTCGTGATCACGCTAAATCAAAAGGTCCTTTTCGTAAAAAATAACTGGAATGATCTAAACGTAACTACGCTCTTTTTTTTACATTTATTTAGGGCCCTTTCACGAAAAATTCACGATTTTGCTGAATCAAGAGGTCTATTTTATAAAAAACTGCTAAAAGGACCTCAACATAATTACTAACTTTTCTGAGGGACATTCACAGAGGGAGGATACGTGGAATCGGTCTCTGGCTAGGAAACCTTCAAGGTTTAGTATATAGCTAGACTAGAAGAGGAAGCGCAAGACGCCGCACTCGCCGCTAATATCACAATTCACAAGGCGAATAGGAAAGATATATCGTGAGACGATATGCAATGCAAGCGACTAGGATAGCATGTCTCTCACAAATAATGCCGATCGCATTGCATTCGGATCACATTTTGAATTGGTCGATGATGACAGACGTTTGAGTGATATCACAATTCATATGAGCATATATTATATCAATTTATATTTTCTTGCACATTTCTGTTGGTAGCAGGTAAATCAAAGCAATATAATCAGAAACAAAGGTGATATTATGACAGAACACCGCACAAAAAATAATTGATCCTATGCGTATGCGCCACGCCACACAGCGCAAAGGCCGACACACACAGTATAAGGGCAATTTTCAAATCTCTTTTGGTAGTGCATTGTTTAATATAGACTGGACAGAAAGGCGTGAAAAAACAATCTCAATTTCTTCCTTGGGAAATTGTATCTCTTGAAGGAACACATTTGTTTAATCAAAATAGCAACTGTGCAATAGTTCTCATTCCCAAATTTTCTTCACGGTAATAAAAATTGTCACCAAACCAAAATTTTCCAGATGTTTTTTGGACTGAAACAAAGAGCCGGACGGCTACTGGTTTAAATGCTAAACTTTTCACTTTCCAGAGAGTAACATCTGATGAAAGAGTAGTGCATATTGCAGTAGTCGACTGTACCAGTGTGTGCTACTTCAAAATCATGGGAACAAACATGAGTAGAGGAACATGTTGAGAAATTAGATTCGTAAGCTGTATCAACTGAACAAAAAAGTCAAGACTGGGTCAAACCTCTTCCTCGAATTCGACAACCCTCTGTGAGGTTCCTTTCGCCTTGCCGAGAGGCACCAACGCAGCTGGCAGGCTACTACCGCTCTGCTAGTTCGCGGAGGTGTCGTCGGCCAACCGTCCACCCCTTCCTACAAAGTAAACATCACGGCTTTTTTGCTCGCAATGCCTTTACGGTGCATCCAATAAATGGGGCGCTTCTCCCTGCATGCAATTCCACAAGCCAAAAGAAGCACATAAGCCAGCAACAAAGCTTGCTCTAAAAAAACCTTAAGCAGCAAGGAAATCCTAATTATGAAGAAACAGCCAAAAATCCAGCCGCTGAGCCGCAAGAAAAGGGCGTCATTACCAAGAACCAAGAAGCACCCCCGCTGAAAGCTCCTGAATTTGAAACCTCTTGAACAGAAAACCTCGAAATCCTAAGAAAAAGATTTGAGACAAATCTCTTGCTCGAGGTTGGCAATTCTCTGTGAGGTTCCTTCCATACATAATTTCCTACATAATCTAGTAGATTAAACGAGAAAAGAAAATATTGCTTAAATGCCTGCAGACAGCTTATAGTTTATGAAATACAATTATGTTTTTCCTTTCAAACAAAATACAAATGTCATTAAAAAAACCAGTGCCGCAAACATGATTGTATCTTGAAAATCACTCTAAATATTCCTGTAGCAGCTTTGCTATCAGTGCACATTTTACAGGCTCAATAAACTGCATAGGTGACAGACACAGACCCTCCAACTGCGAACCCATGTTGCAATGCGACCTATTACGTAACCAACAATTTTGTTTTACCAGTTGGGGATTAAGAATTGCCGTGGAAAAATTTATTTTTATGCAAGCATCAAGCTACGAACATTGTCTAAACAAAATGCAACCTGAAAAGCAAAATAACATGCGCTGATGAGTAAGTAAAGGCATGCACACTGCAAATTATCTATATGTATGTCAGCATGGCAAAGGAGTTTCATATCTCACATATTATGTTGATATATAGTTTCATCTATTTATTTAATGCTTCAAAAGTTTAAAATGAAAATGTAGTCATTCTGTATAGCCCAGCATATTACTAACACCTGGAAAACACAGAGCTGGAAATAAGGCCAACGTGGAATTTATGTGCTGTACAATTAGCACGTGGTCAGTGCTTTCCCATGGATGGCCGTCTTTAAATTATCCAGGGTAAGAACTGTTTGGCTGCGCAGCTAAATGTAGCATTTTGGCATGCCAAGATAGAACACAGTAAGCACAGTATGGACGAGAACACAGGGTATTTACAACATGAGTATGCTAATAACATTAAATATAATTTCGTAAGCAATATATGTAAAATTAAGGTAGTGATTTGGCTCAGAAAATTTCAAAAAGACAGTGAACTCAGATTTTGCAGCTCAAGAACAAAAGTGGACAACAACTTTTTATCTGACGGGCTAGATAACATCTGCTAGTTTTCAGATGTATGAAGTGCAAAGTAAAGCAAAGGTATCAAACCAAGAAAAACAGGAAATAAATCAAATATGTGACAAATAGGAAAAATATTCGGAGACAGGTTGTGCTGCAAGCATAATTTACCTCTGAAGTGGTAGCTAGTCAATCAAAACCATAGCCAAGAATCTACAGCACAGAAGTAATAGCAGATCAAATAAGGTAAAAAAAATATGAAGATATGTTCATTACAAAGCATTAACGGCTGGAGTGTAAAGCATTACCGTTCTAAAATAAGCTTATAAGCAGTCACATGCTGCGCGTTAAATCTTTGAAACATAACAACTGGAATTGCCATCTAGTGTCATTATAAGGGCTGCATGAACTATGGGAAAGCTGGTAATTCGCTGACTACAAAACTGAGCCTATAGTCATAGCAGAGAGTTTAAAGGTGGTTTCTAACTCTGTACAATGCCTTCTTTTATGATCAACTCGCAACCACAGGTGACGCACACAGAAATTACTCTGAAATGTTGAACACGCGTTGCTCTGATGTTCTAACATGACTGTCATGAAGCATATAGGTAACAGTTGAGCATGTTTAAAGAATGCGAATACTAAAAGTTTATTCTGGGCAAAAGATGACAGACCAGACTGATCATTTGTTTTATCAATTTCAAGCTTAAAAATGCATAACAAAACATCCATAGATCGTGTAGACAAATAGAGATAGATGATGTCAAAGGAGTCAGAAACATACTCCATGTATTCGAACTGGTACACACTGTTGTCACCAAACTGGTACACATAAACCAAGAATTGTAGACCTCTAGCTATCGTACATTAGATCCTATAAAATAAGCGAGCATACCATTAAATGATCAGTAATCTTTTCTCACTCCATTATGTAGAAATCATTCTTGATCTCTTTCCTCCCCAGCTGAACCTAACAAAAGGAAACTGTATTGAAGTATTTAAATATTTGAAAGGTTAGCAGGAGCACAGAGAAGACTCAATCCAGTACTCTGCTAAAAAGGCACGACATTTGAGGCCAACACAACTGATAGGAAAAAAGACACAATGTGCCAACATCAGAAATAAATGCTTTTTAGCTTGTAAAGCCTGCCTGTAGTTCTATTTTAATAAACACTAATCTCAGGCAAACAACTATTGTGCCATCAAATAAGGATTCAGACCACTTTTGTGCATGCTTACTAAGGCATAAACTCGTAAGACCACGAAGTGTCAATAGGTTATACAAACTCTGATAAAACACGAATTAAAATCTAGGATTGTGCCTGTTTTTCAGTTGGGCATCAATCCCAAAATAAATATAGAATAGGATATATTCAGCAAATTGGATACGCAGCTGAAGATCATAACGGTACAAAAGTTCCATTTGGAAACTAAGCAAGCGGTACTGTTATGTGTGGGGAAATGCTGGAGGAAAAAATAGGCAAACCTTTTGTAAGATTCCCAAAGGTGGGTCGTGCCCAGGCACCACCATCCATGCCGCAGCGCCGCCTCCAAGTTCTCGCAACTAACCACCATCATCTACATAGTATATAATAACGTATAGGCATATGCAAGTAGAGTAATTAACAGATAATAGCAACTATAAAAGCTTTAAGCATGGCTACTTCTAATGGCCAGAACATTGCATACAGATCAGATGGCTGCCTTCTCTTCTCAAAGAACCTGGAAATTAGGGAAGGATTAGCTAATTGAGTATTTACCTCTCTACCCTAAATCCTTGTGCACAAAAAAAAAATCAGGCCAAATGTGACGTAGGATTTAGCAATCGAGGGGAGAGCAATAAACAACTTTGGTATGATATTTAGGATTGCGTTTTTCTTACCCAAATTGGCAACTAACGTAGCAAAACAATGCAGGAAGCATTCGGCGACCAGAACATGGGTCGTGAATTTTAATTTGCAATGAATATTAACATACGAAAACAACTTCACAGAGCATGTATGAGGAATGAAATGAGGGCTACGTAAAAAACATAATAGGCATTGGACCAAACTTTTGCAGAAAAGGATAGTTAGGCAGGTACATAAAACAGCAAGATCCCAAGGCATAGTTGTTCTTCTACTTGCTAATGGAAAGATTACACGACTCTTGTCTACCACCACTGGCACAACTACAATAGTGGAAAAGAATATAAACATACTAACAAGCACAAATGAGTAAGCTGTAGATGCGAATCTTATCTGAGAGGAGAGGAGGCATTCGTCATCAGACATGGATGCAGCGTACGGCACACACGAACCAGATGCACAAATGGTTACATCCATACCAAGAAACCCAAAGGCAGGGGGACACCGGAAAAAACAAAAGCCATACAACGTGTAGCAAAATCAGAATGAAAAAAATCTAAAAAAATGATGTACACAGTAGAGAAATATGGACACCTCAATTACATTTACTGCAAGGCAATTACTTACATATTCAAATACAATTTACTTAGGCAATTTATCAAACACACCATAGGCATAAATGCTGGCATGAAGCAGACGCGGTAGTAGACTATGGTGTTTGAGTTTTGATAGCGACAATGGCAACAGAGGAAGAGGGCAAGATGGAAGGAGAGGGCGTGGCAAGCAAACCATGGGAAAAAATTGCTGCTCACCTCACAGGCTTATATGCTTGCTTAAAATTCTACAGACTCAACAAGAAGAGCAAGGCACAACTGGCTCTCCTAGTTAAGGAGAAAGAATGACATGAGAAGGGAAAAGCAAACAAAAGGCTTTGCCACCTTCACAGAACAAACGGGAAGACAAATTGACAAGGAGAAGGAAATAAAAGAAAAGAGGAAGGAGGAGTTAGCAAAGCAGTATCAGCGATGGCAATGTGCTTTAGGACAAGCTGAGAATGGAGGAAAGCAAGGCGGAGGAGAAGGGAAGCGAGGCTAGGAGGAGAACCATAACCATACACCATGAAGGGAAGCTTGAGAGGCGCTTCGATGAGCAGGACGACATCCCTCCCACGTTGCACACCGGCATGGTCGTCCACAACCGAACCTCATTCGCTCAAAAGGCGCACGGGTAGGAAGAAACGGCTGAGGAGGAGGGGAGCGGCGGAGAAGAAGCCGGGGGAGCGGCGGCAAAGCCGGGGAAGCCCATCTTCTTGCTGACCGGGCGGATCGCCTGCGCGGCGCGGCAGATCAGGACGGATCGCCCCTCGGCGGAACGATGGAAGCAACCAGAAGAGGCGGCTGCCGATGTAAGGACGGCGGGAGGAAGCTGGCGACTGGCCGACGCGGGCGAGCGAGGATTTCGCGGAACAGGCTGGCGTGGGAGGGCACGAGGAAGGCAAGGAGCCGACCAGATCACGGGTGTTCGCGGCGGAAGGTGAGCGAGCAGCCAGGAAGGGAGCGGCGCCGCGGGATCGGCATGGGAATCGAGGGCACCGCGCCAGGCAAGGGGGTCGGCGCGGCTGCTCTCTCGACGGAGACAACGAGGCCGGGAGCTTGGCTGGTTCGGATCGGGAAGGCGAGCGTGGGGTTAAGGATGGTGCGCAGCGTGGAAGCCTCCGGAAGACCGCGGCGTGGCGAGCTCGCCGCAACGAAGACCTCACAAACTTAAAAAGTTCAAATGCACCTCAAATTTGTCTTTTTTGTAACTTCTACCATAAGACGAATTTGATCATAAAATTTTATATGTAGATGGGGTAAGATGAGATGTACATCCATGATTTTTTTCAGAAATTTTTGAAACTTTTCTTAGTTGGATTGCACGGTGATTGCACGGGAAGCCTGATTGCACCACAGTCGTTGCCACTCGCACTACGAGGCGTGATTTGGCCCAACCGTAATCTCAATCTATCGACGTAGATGGCTGAAAATTTAGTTTAAATTTTCAATTTACACACGTGAATCCCCGCCGAAAATGACACTCCAAACAATGGGCTGAATGAAGTTCTTCCCCAGGTGGCCTGTCAATCCTGACAAAGTAACAACACATGCAATGGCCATCAATGGCAAGCTAGCAGCGACCGTTAGCACTTTCATTCGCATCCATATCCACATGCAATGGCCATCAATGGCAAGCTAGCCGTTGCCACTTCCTTGTATGCGCCCTCTCCGTTCATTATAAAGGGGAGATTTTTCACCAGACAGTATCTTCCCTAGATCCATAAAATCTCTCCAGAAATCTCTTGTCAACACCGTGAGATCTCCGACAGATCATGTCGACCGGTGTAGCCTTAAGTCGCCAACCCGAGCGATGCGCCGATGCAAGTACTCATGAGGAGGTGCTCCCAGATCGTCCTTGCTCCCTACTTCCTCGCCTCCGATCCCCACAGATTCGCATGCGTGCCACAGAATCTTTGGAGCCAAGAACATTGCAAGAATGCTTCGTAATGCCTTCATTGGAATCAATCAAAACTACACTCAGAATCTGAAAGCAATACGGATGTGTTTTCTTAGCCGTAAGTATAATTTGGAGATGTTTTCTTAGCGATAAGTATAATTTGGACATGAATCTTGCTCACGGTTTTGGTAAGTTGCGATCATGGCACCGGAACCAAAGTTAACGTCGTGGCCTATACTCACGTTGATTCTAATCGACTTAGCAATGCCATCAATCGCGCATAATAATTGCATAGAGCATTGGTACGATCTGAATCATCAACGATATATAAGTATGTCATTTACGTCATGCGACAACTCCTATCCAGGGCGTGGGCGTGCTGCGCCGATGCGATGGCAACGGAGGCGTCTGCGTGAGTGCGAGATCCGGTGTCTGCAGGCTGCCGGTGTCATCAACCGCTCTCAGGAGGAGATCCGCGCCGTCGCGATCTGGTGGCGAACCAAAGCTCGGATCGCCGTGCACTGCATGACGCTGTATGACTAGCCTACCGCCAATTGACGCCGCCAAGACACACCGATTCATCTGGAGCGACAAGATGACGCAGAGCCGATTCGAGGAGTAGATGGGCTATTCCTCTCGATTTCTAATCGGATTTTTCTTTATTTCTTTGGTGGCATGCATGGGTACATGACTAGTCTTTACTATAGCATGGAAACCTCTGTTTTGGGCGTCGACGAGGTTTATCATACTCACATTTGTTAGTTACTCCCTTCGTTTAGAAATATAAGACTTATAGTTTAAATAATTTTGTTCAGAAATATAACACTTGCATGGAGATTTTTAATGAAGTTTTTCCTGTTATATCCTTATTTATTCTCTCTCAACTGCATACGTTTATTCATTACCACCACATATAACCTATTACCTCTCATCTTCCAAGACAATTAGTGAAGTATCTAAGTCATTTTCACTCATAATTTTCTCAATTTTGTCCTAACCTTCATCCTTGTGCAAAGTCAAAATACACCATATATTTCTGAATGAAGAGAGTACCTTTTTAATTATATGTTATTAAGAAATATTACAAATATATAATGATATGAAAGTGTTTTTTTTTATAAATCTAGTATTATCATTCCGCATTATAAATCTGAGTTCTTTTGTGTCCACTGACGATCAAAGTTTTAAAAGATTGGCCACACATATTATAAAACAATGCCTAAAAAATGGAGGGAGTGATTTCTAACTGGAACCAGGTTTCTTTCACTACTACACAAATGAACAACAATCCCGGACCGGTATGTCCCTTGATCAATAGGCCAAATAGCTCCTGATACCTCAATGAACTGTCCCTTGATCCTGTATGTCTCATATATTGATTTATTAGAGCACTCACCTGGCTCTAGCATTTAACTGGTTTTGTGTTACCGTGAAATTCATTGCAACTCTAGAAATCATTGCCAAGGATCCCAATGTTCCCTCAAGCACTTAAATTGGATTGCTCAGGAAATCTTCCCATCAATAACAACACAAACTTTCTATTGTTAGGTGCCCACACAAGGTCCTGTGGGACTGGCATCTTGTCAACTTCCTTTGGTTTCTTTTTTGTTCCCTGGTGTATAACAATGTCTGTGATGTTTTCTGTTTTGTTGTACACTAAAGATGAGAAGGTAACTATATTGGAGTTAGAAAAAAGAGCATGGGAAAGCAGTCCAGAAGGCCAAGCTATGAGAGATGCCTCGAATCCATGGTGCAAGAATGGTGAACACGACAGAAGATAGTCATAATAGGCTCATGGGCCTCCTGTCAAGTAATTGCATTCCCATCCTTCAGTTGTGGCCCCTTGAATGAGGTAATATGGAACTATGGATATAGCATTCTTGTAGTTGGTGAAAACACTTGTCTTACTCTGAAATTGCTGGATGTCAGTATGTCACTCACTGTCTGTTACGTTTTAACAATATAACAATGAAATTATAGGCTTGGAGAGGTGAAACCGGTTTATTTCTTTGTGTGACTGCTGTACGTTCCATGGGTTGCTGCTACTGAAGAATGTGTTTTTATGATTGAAGATTGCTGGGTTTGCCATCTGTTAGTTTTACCAATACATAACAAAGTCGGAAGGTTTTTTTTCTGTTATTTTGTATTATGAAAGATTGCGGTGCAGATTCATGATCCGTAAACGAAAGTGCATCGAGTAATTTCTTGTTGGTTTGTGAATGCATTTGAGAGCCCTTCATGAATTCTTACTCACCCTTCATGTATTGGCGTATGTAGTGATAGCAAATCGGAGGTTCTGGGAAATCGAGCACGAGTGATAGCAATGGCGTATTTAAATCCTTACTCACCGATCAGATGCGATCCGAGGGCCTGACCCAAGGATTTAAAATGGGCCAAGGTAAGTTTAGGACCTTATTGTTGATAGTACCGGTTCGAAACACTAACCGTATCGAAGAACATCGATGCCGGTGCGGTTATTCTAACCGCATCGAAAAGCCCACGATCTCAGAGCTAATGAACCGTCTTGAAGCCCTCATCAGTACGGGTTCAAATCCAACCGGGACTAATGGGCCGGTATGGAAGGTCTGATCTGTAGTAGTGTTTGTAAAACTGCACTCGGGGCAATTGACCTGACTTCCTCCTAATTGTATCGTGTTCATGTGGATTCAAATTTGCAACACGTGCATGTCGTTCGCTGGATTAAGAAAGCATGCTCCTGATTAATCGACGTCGATAACTTGGTAGCCGCTCAAGACCAAAGCGTGTAAAATGTTACGTGTACTAGATAAGTATGCGCAGCACCACGCCACACAAGTGCACAACTCCGCGTGAGGATGATTTTTTGGAACACTGGTTTATTTTAAAAGGCATGGTCTGGATCTGGACGCAATTCTCATAAACTGAAGGGTTTTTTTTTTACTCAAACTTGTGAAACCATGAGTTTTTTTGGCAAAATAGGCGGTGGGAGGACTTAAACATATTTTTAAAACTTTCAAAGCTGTCTTTTGTGAAAGAGCCGATGACGACTTGAATGAGATTTTGGAATTTCTAGAGGGATCTAAACACAATTTTAGAATTTCTGAATGGCCTTTTTGCAAAAAAGCCGATAGGAGGACCCAAACATAATTTCAAAATTTATGAAGGATCTCTCCTCGAAAACGGTGACGTGGTAGCTTGCCTCCTCTGAAATCCCCCATCTTTAATATATGTAGTATACCCTACCATAGTCCGTGCATAGCTTCGTTGCGACCACATGGCTCAGCGTAATAAGGGAGCAGCGACTGTGCCACAACCCAGAAGATCCCGTGGCACGTTCGATCAGATGCTAGGGCCCACAAAAAAGGTCTCTAGTACTCAAATCAAAATTGCTTTGACTATAGTAGTTAATGGGTTTAAAATTGGAATGAGTCAATTTGAAGTAAAGAATTGTTAATAAGACTTGACTCGATAATGACATGTTAATTCAAATTTGAAATAATAAAATAATTTTAGTCAAACTATGTTAATTTCATAAAAAACTGGATAACAACTCGTTAAGCTCCGACCCCGTCAATAGGGGTGCAATCGGCTCGGATTCGGTAGGATATCACTCTTTTCATATCCTAAACCATATTTTTTGTCAGATTAGGAGTCAGATACGGATAGTGTCGGATACGAATAGGGCACGGATAATATTGGTTACGGATTGAAGCGAATACGGAACAGAATCGATACGTTATCGAATAATTTTTGTCAGATATCGAGTGAAAATAAATACAGTATAAAACACACATATAGCAATATATAATCAACTGTATGAGCTTGAATGCAATGGAACTATCACAATTTAATGAGTGCATGACCATGGCTACTTCCGTAGCAAAAAGAAGAACAAAGATTGACATCGATGTCAATTGATTCAAGGTTAGGAATTTTCAGATCATCCCTTCAACGAACGTGTATAATGATTTCAACAACAGATAATAGATATAAGTATATAACTTCTTCACATGATATCCGTAGATTTTTTTTGGTAATGTTACTTACTCTCTAGGCCTTCTCATTATTGTTTGAACTAGGTAGATATGCGCGCTAGCTGCGCCGGTTATAAAAACAGTTGTCTCCTAAAGATAAAGTAGAGAAATTTGTGAATAAATAGGGCATAAAATAGTAAAGGAATCACTATTTGTACGCAACACAGATAGCCAGCTTCTTCGTAGCTAACCCAAAAAAACAAGCGCATCCAAGAAATTAAATCAAGAAAACCTCAGGCTAATCTACGATATGGACATGATGATCCATCTATAATGGAAATTTGAGCTACGCAGAACAATTTAACTTTCAAAAGGAATAAACAACACCTAATGATCCATCTATAATGGAGAATTCCCAATATAATGGGCTAAAGAGTAAGAATCTAATGCAGTAAGGACCGCCTAACCATGATAGGAAATAGCAGAAAGCTAGAAAATGAGGAATTGGCCTAACAATCTACATATCCAACCGGAGATAGAATAAAATAAAACATGCTGCCAGCAATAGTATAGTATAGATAATGATAAGCACTGGCCACCCAAAAAAACGTGAATTTAGAGCTACATCATCACCATTCTGAGTAGTTGAAACGCTAGATGGCCATGGGCTTCTAACTTCTAGCGGAAAGGATGTTTACCCTAAACCTATAGACCAAAAAATGTCCGAAAGTAGAGTAAAAAAAATACCAGGAATGGTGGCTTACCTGTGTTTGTATCAATATCTGTGCCTGTACCGCAATATTATCAGGAATTTTAGCACAGATTGGACAATACTCTATAATCTCCTCCTTAAAAAGATCACCATGTGTATCATCCTGGTAGAAATGAATGTATGTGTCATAAGCATGATATGTCCAGTGACAAGATAAGCAAGCATTGCTAAGTATATCATTCCTGGCTGCTAGAATATATACTCTGGGCTTATAGTATTCTATGTATACAATATAAAAATTAGTCCTACAACAAGAGAGAATTGTACCTTTCTCTTCATTTCTCTAAGCATATCTTGAAGATTGGCACCATGCGCTCCTGGATTTTCATGTTGCCTCTGTGTTGAGAAGTCAAATTAGTTTTTCTAAGTTTAAAACAAGGCCAGCTAAATGCACGTCAGGTAAGAGAAAATAATGTACATATATACCAAGCTTTCTTTAAGGGTTCCAGCAATAGCATCTTCATTCCTATAAAAAAGGCATGATAGACATTGGCATAATCGGAAGTGCAGATTCTATTTATGACATATAACAGCAGTAACAATGCAGAGATAGCAATAAAAAAACAGGTTTGGGGTTCATTTTGATGCAGATCTAAAAGGGCAGTTTCCATCACATGACTCCAAGTGGCCAACAATTCCATACCACCAGCCTGCCAAACATAGAAAACACTTGAAAGAACACACCATCCATTGGTAAAATACTACTCACCATTATCAGTTAAGATTAGCATATTCCATATACCAGAGTCTTATTTTTATAGCAGTGATTAAAGCGAGCATTGCATTGTTGGGTGCTGGAGAACATACCATATGGGAATTCCTTGTTCCTTCTTCACTGAATCTCAGTACCATCGCTAGGCCTGAGTTCATGTAACCAATACAATTATTGAAGAGAAGACTTGAACACAGGAGTAACGTTCAGGTAATAAAACAAAAATGCTTAAAAAAATTGCATCGAACTTAAGAATCTGGCCTAAACTTGCTATATCACATCATCCTAGAAAATCACAGCTCATTCTTTCATATGTCAAATCAAGGATTGAGGGGCATACAGCTTCATAGAAATCCATGACAACTACACCTGCATAACTTGGTTGCCAGATGGCTAGGTAGAGCAGGTTTTTGCAAGTTGATAGCCTATTCCTATTGAAAACTATGAAATGAAGTATCATAAACAGATATGATATCTGTCATCTAGCAAATCAGTACAAAGCTTTAGGAAACCCCCACGTATGGTGCGTATAGCATACCTTTTTCACATGCTATGCTTAACAAAATAACTCAGAATACCACAGGTACCACAACCCTATTCTACATTTGCTTTAGGGAAAATCCTCAATAGGAAACATCTCGAAGATAATATAAACTCCAAGCTGTTCAGGTAAATTTCAACTTCCATTTTGAGGCTTCAAACTCTTCTAAACATGTATCCTCTACAAAGAGGGAAGTGTTAAAGCTTGCCTGAATAAGGGCAGTGACAACAGAGAAAACCATATACAGGTTGATACTCTGTAGAAATATGGCCACAAATAGAATAGGATCGGGCTAATATAGCTGATGACCTCAAGTAATAGAGAGGGGAAAAAGGACAAATCGGATTTACCTTAAGATCTGCTAGTGTGGCAGCATAGGCCTTGGCGCCTTGCTGAGGGATTGGACCAGAAGCTTCGCATCGTTCTTGGTGGTTGGCATTCCTGAAAAACTATACTGTACTTGAAGCTAACCAGGAAGGAAACAATCCATATTCAGGTTGACTGGACTGTAGTAAGCTGGATGAAATGTGCAAACCCCTAATAGCTAGCATGGAGGTATTAGAATATAAGGTTATGGCAAACAGTACAAATTTCACATTGCAAGTCCTGTAATTGTTGTCGAACACTGTAACTGATATTCCTTCAAACTTCTCACAAGCTTTAGCTATAATTGTTGTCGAACACTGTCTAGCCTATCAGACGATGAATTTTCAACAGCTGCAGGATAGTGAGATTTGGTAAACTCTGAAGTAACAGTCAAATAACATTTATATTAACATTATGGAAAGGGAGAAGCATTAGTATGGTACTAACCAATTGTACATAACAACGACACAATAGCACCAGTATCTCCTTGACAATACATTTCACTAAGATCTATGACCACAAGTGCAGCTGTTGTATGCACCCTGATACGTCTTTCACCATAAGACGACGTATACCTCGAAGTCTCAAACGACCAACAGGTAGGCGGGGACGGATTCAGGGTGGAGGAGGAGCCGCGCAGAGAGGCGGGTGGGTTCTTCTTGTTGTCCCGCACTGCGTTCCCCGTGAGCTCCAACACCTGGTCGAATGACGGAAACCAAGAATCAGTCACCATGAGATTGTGAAATTCAAAGCAAATTTGGAAACAAATGTGGAGAGATGAAGAGAGGACTGATGAGAAGAGTGGTCACCTCGACGGCCAGATACTCGAGGACAGCGAAGAGGCAGACGGGGGCATCACCGCCGAGCTAATCTGCTGGAGCAAATAGACTGCGGCGGCGCACTCTAGGGCAACCTGTTGTCAGAGCTGGAGCGAAAGGAAGAAGAACAGTAGCAATGCGGTAGCCAAAAGTGCCGAACCAACGAGCCCCTTTAAGTGAAGATGGACGGTGGAGATCTACTTCTGCTTGATCCAGTTCAATCCAACGGCCGAGTGACCGACTACAGTAATTATGGCAATAGGCTGTAATTCTTTCGTTCCTATTTACTCTTACTGCCTGAGTTGTTTTACTTTCACTTTATCCTTTGTGTTAAGCGAATCTTCTGGGTGTATGCCGAGTATAAAAACTCATGATGCAGAGGAATGAAACACTCTCAGATTTCCTCATATGGTAGCTTAGTTTCCAATAGTTAGCCCTAGTTCATTTTATATGGAGTACCTTGGCGTTCTCTATTTGCTCTGCAGGTTTCTGGTTGGCTGTATGATCGAGTAGTATTCGGATTTCTGGAGGGGTCCTGACAAGATTGGTATCAGAGCTACAGGTTTGCATCCTTGGCTATTTGGTTTGAATCTGGGAACGGGGTTGGTAGTACTGTAAAATCCCCCGATCTGGTGAAGTTTTGGGCGATCTCAGTGATGGATGTCCAAGGTGAAATTGAGAAGATCCAAGTTCGCCTCACTGATTTGGAAATTTTGAAGTCAGATGTGGCAGAGATTAAAGAAATGCTTCTAGGAAGATTCGGATTGGCATCCAGCCCGATGGAACAGTCAAGTTCTGTGGTAGCAGTGGATGGCACTCATCTTGCTTCTTCTATGGAATTGAATAGGTATGCTTCCTTGATGACTTTCACTGTTACATCTAATGAGGTCGCAGGGCTAATGGAACCTTTGAGGTTAGGGAACCCGATGCAGCCTGTCTTTACGCCAGCAATTAGAACGACATTTTATCCTCATTTGAGCATTCCTGGGGATGTAGGTATACATGGGCAAGGTTATCAAACAGCAGCGCAATTATCTCAGCAGGTTCATCAGGGTTTACTACTTGGAAATGGTGGGCAATTTATACCCGGCTATGTTCATCCAGTTCTTACACAGAGTGGTACTTGCGGAATCAATCACAATGGGGGTGTTGCAACACAGAATTTGCATTATCCAGTAGTTAATTTGTTTGATGCTCAAAGGAATGCAGGGGGTAATGACAATCATGGCCACCATTTTTATGCCGAGGCAGTAATTGAGTTCAGATATAAATGTGATTGAGAATCTATCTTACGAGATACATGGAGTTTCTTTTGTCACCACTTTTAAGCTATTGAAACTGGGTAATTATGACCTGATATTGGGAACTGATTGGATATATGAATATAGCCCTATTGAATTGGATCTCAAAGAAAAATTGCTTACCATCACTAAAAATGGTCAACAGATAATGCTCTAGGATTTCACCCAGCCCACAGTTAACTATATGCTGAATGCAGATCAATTCAAGAGATTAGTTCAGAAAAATATTAGTGGGATTCTTGTGCAGGTTAATGCTTTAGATCTGAAACAACCAGAGGGAGTGTCACAAGTGAACCCGATGGTTGAAGACTTGCTGAGTGAGTATGTAGATGTTTTTGTTGAAGTTTTTATGCTGCCACCAAAAAGAGAATGCGATCATGTAATTTACTTGAACCTAGGTGTGGAGCCTCCTAGTTTGAGGCCATATCGTGTACCTCATTATCAGAGAACCACATTGGAGGATCATTTGAAGCATCTAAGAATTACCTTGCAGCTTTTGAGGGATAATCAGCTGGCGGCAAAAAGGAGTAAATGCACCTTCACTGAAGATCCTATTGAGTATCTCGGCCATGTAATCAGTGCAGCAAGGGTAGCTACTGATCCTAAGATGGTAATAGATGTTCTCAACTGGCCTATTCCAGATTCAGTGTCCAAATTGAGGGGGGTTTTGGGATCAACGGGTTATTATCGGCGATTTGTCAAAGGTTATGGGCAATTGTGTAGACCCCCCTCTGATTTACTGAAGAAAGATTGTTTTAAATGGGAAATAGAGCATACAAGGACTTTTGAACACTTAAAACAGATTATGACTACCTGTCCGGTTTTAGCCCTCCCTGATTTTGGCAAGCCATCTGTGCTTGAGACAGATGCGAGTGGTTCGGGTATTGGGGCTGTATTCATGCAGTCCGGACGGCCGATAGCATATTTCAATAAATCATTGGGACCAAGGGCTATTGGCAAATCTATTTATGAGAAAGAGGCTATTGTAGTTTTAGAATTGTTAAGAAAATGGAGGCATTATCTATTGGGGAATCAAGTGATTATCAAAACAGATCAGCAGAGTTTAAAGTTTATTATTTCTCAGAAATTGGTTGAGGGGATACCGCAAATTACTGCTCAAGCTTCTGGAATTTGAATTTGAAATGGAATATAAAAAAGGAAAAGAAAATAAAGTTGCTGATGCTTTTTCTCGGATGGAACATCCGGCTCAAGAAATTGAAGTATGTAATGCTCTTACCTATGTTATTCTGGAGTGGGTGACTGAGGTTAAAACCAGTTATGAACATGACAATAAAGTAGCACAAATCGTGTCGGACTTGCAAACTGGAGTCGATCTAACTGGAAAGTACAAACTGGAATCAGGAATTCATAAGTATAAGAGCCGGATGTATGTTGGAAGCAATAATAATCTCAGATCAGTACTACTTGATGCATTCCATACATCGGCGCTTGGAGGTCACCTTGGGGTAAGAGCCGCTTATCATCGTCTTAAGAAAGTGTTTTATTGGCTGAAGATGATAAGGAATATTGAGTATTCTGTAAGAGAATGTCATGTTTGCCAATTGACAAAATCTGAACATGTACCAATTCCGGGACTTCCACTAGTTGATGCTGATGAGGATGCTAGTTGGGAAGATGCAAGCTTCATTCGGAGAATTTATCCTAATTTCAAGACTTGAGGACAAGTCTTGGCTCAAGAAGGGGGAAATGTCAGAGTTGGAGCAGAAGGAAGAAGAACAGTATCAATGCGGTAGCCAAAAGTGCCGAACCAACGAGCCCCTTTGAGTGAAGATGGACGGTGGAGATCTACTTCTGCTTGATCCAGTTCAATCCAACGGCCGAGTGACCGACTACAGTAATTATGGCAATCAGGCTGTAATTCTTTCGTTGCTATTTACTCTTACTGCCTGAGTTGTTTTACTTTCACTTTATCCTTTCTGTTAAGCGAATCTTCTGGGTGTATGCCGAGTATAAAAACTCGTGATGCAGAGGAATGAAACACTCTCATATTTCCTCATATGGTAGCCTAGTTTCCAATAGTTAGCCCTAGTTCATTTTATCTGGAGTATCTTGGCGTTCTCTGTTTGTTCTGCAGGTTTCTGGTCGGCTGTATGATCGAGTAGTATTCGGATTTCTGGAGGGGTCCTGACACCTATCCAGGGGCAAGGGCATGGGAGGAGGCGAGGACGCCGGATTGGAGGTGGGCTCCTACAAGCAAAGGTCTTGTATCAGCTAGGACATATTGGCAGCCGAGGACAGATAGACGGCGTCGGCTCAGTTCAGGGCGAGCTGGGGCGGGACAACGCGAGGGCAAGGAGTGGACGTGAGGCCACGGGGGAGGTGACTACGGGCGAGCAGAGGAGGCGAGGAGATAGGCAATGTCGATGGCAAGGCTCCACGGGGGCTCCGCGACGGCGGATTTGGTAGCGTTTACGGGTCAGTCCTCAGGGACGCATGGACAGCGGATCTGCTGAGGAGCCTCCAATCTCTTAATTGATATGGAAGGATCTTTCCGTGGTTTCAAAATTTTTAAAGAGCTTTTTTGCAAATAAGCTGAGCTAGCCATGATCAGGCTGGTCGGTGAACTCACTCGCCTCGTCACCACAGTTACACCGAGGCTGGTAATGACTAGCCGCGCAATACTCTTCACAGGCCAACCTCTGTCTTGCCAATGCATGCCGTGGGACATCTAGCCTAGCGGCACCGCACCCGGTCCTCTGAGCGACTACGCGTGACTTCAGCGCGTTCGGCCACTCGGGGGGCCACTCGTGAATAGGTTAGATCGCCTCACAGGTGTGCTGGCGTTCCTTGCTGACGCAGCGTAGGACTCTATCCCAATGGACATCTCCACTTCTTTGGAAATGACCGACCAACCTAGCTTGTTGCCACTCCTGGACAATGACCACGACGTGTTGGTGATTCACCTACAAGAAGATCACTTCATCAGGCCCACCTCTTGGTGGGACCTAATGTTACATGAAGCGAACCTCATAAACCATGGTTCTCGCTCTTTGCAATTTCTTACCTCGCCGCAGGCTACCCAAGGCTTCTGCACTACCTCTGCAGCCTCGCCGCAGATCCCTGACTGTGTTCAGAACATTGCTAAGGCTGGACACCCTCAACCGATAGAAGAACTTGCACACCAATTCAACCAGGAGGATGCTGCCCTTAGCCTCTCGCTGGATGGCCTTCCAACCACGCAGCAACGTCAAGGCAGCATTCCAACCATGTAGCTTTAGCCGGTTGATATTGTTCCACCTTTGGAGTTCCAGCCAGATGGTGCGGGCTGTACTCTTCTTGCCCATCCAGACGACAACAGCAACGACCTCCTAACACAGGCTTGCCACCTGCAGACAACCCAAATGATTAGAATGAAAATGCCGCCGACCACTTTCAACACTTCCTACAAGATGTCTTCATTGAGCCACCGCAAGCTCAGCTTTCGCCGTTGCTGTGCCGCCCTTAGCCGAAGGCAAGGTGAACTCGGGGCCTCGTGGGAGCATTGGCCTGCGACGCAGTAGACGCCTTGTGTCCAAGCCTAGGACAGTGCCAACGGCGAAGATGGCACAAGAGCTCCTCGTGCGGTGCCTTGGCTTCTGCTCGCCAAAATCCAAAAAGGTCACACCAGAAGCCTTATAGAAGCTCATCTCCTAATTTGACGAGCCGCTCTCCACCGACACCATCACAACTTTGAAGGACATCTGCCGTATCGATGACAAGACCCTGTAGATCATGTAAGCAATTGGGCCACTACCAGGGGGGAGGGCGACGCCGAGGTCTCAACTCCCCACCTCCGTAGCAATGCCTAATTCACACATAGCTACTAACAGTTGCCCTAGTCTCAAATGTCTTTTGCTCCAACATTTCTATATTTTGTTGCTCCTCGCCAGTTGCGTCTGTTTAAGCGACTTCTGTGCTCCTTCCAAGTGTCTTTTGTGTAGTGCCGAAGGCCTATCAAACCTCTCCATGGCCATACTACCAATGTCTTTTGCTATGCTATCTTGCCACATGCTCCCCGCCATAGGTTGGCCTACTTCTCTATGCAACTGCTACCTTGCATGTTCAACAAATGTTCGCTTCCTCTTCTAAGTGGCCCGTGCAAAATAACAAGACTGATTGCTCCGTGTTATCATGGAATGTTCATGGCCTTAACCCGCCTGTCGGACACGCCACAATACGCTAGACCCTTCAAAACATTCATCCTGCGATCGCTTGCTTACAGGAATCTAAGTTACAATTCGTCGATCAAAGCGTAATCCACCAGATCAAAGGGCAACGCCTAGCCACATCTGCCTTTCTACCATCGCAAGGTGTTAGAGGCGGGATTCTTTTGCTTTGGACAACGAAAAGGTCCGCGTAACAAACCCAGTTGCACGTAGCTTTACACTCACGGCGCATGTCACCATTGTCACCAATGAAGCCTCCTTCTTGCTTACCACGGTATACGGGCCAGCAGCTGAACAGGAAAAGGCGTCTTTCCTGGAAGAGCTTGCAGAGCTTGCTCCTGCGGCCCAAATACCTTGGCTCCTCCTCGGCGACTTCAACCTAATTTACGAAGCAAGGGACAAAAACAACACCAACCTCAACCATCGCTTAATGGCACAATTCAGCGTTGTCATCAATCGATGTGCGCTATGAGAGATACCTTTGCAGAACAAAAGGTACACTTGGACTAATGAGCGGAATGATACGACTTTAGTCAAACTTGATCGAGCTTTCTGCAATCACGAGTGGGATACATTATTCTCAGACCATCTACTACAGGCACTTTCCTCTTCTATGTTTGATCATTGCCCGCTACTTCTAACAAGTGATAATGGGACCACCGCCACCTGGACCTTCAAATTTGAGAATTTCTGGACCCGCCTTCCAGGATTCCAGTAGGTTGTCCACGACGCATGGAGCGTGTCAATGCGCACACGGACCCATTCAAGCGGCTTACACACGAACGTCGAGCGACTGCAAAGGCGCTTCGCGCATGGAGCAAATCCCTCTTCAGTGATGGGTCCCAACAGTTCCAATTGGCAAACTTCATCATATTGCAACTTGACATCACTCAGAATCGAGGAATCTATCCCACAACAGGCTGCACCTCTGCAAAGCACTTAAAATTAGGGCCATGGGCCTAGCTACGGTTGAAAGGGCATGCAAGAGACAAGCCTCCAGGATCACCTGGCTTAAGGAGGTGGATGCAAACACCTGCTTCTTCCATCTAAAGGCTAATGGACGCTGCTAAAAAAGTTTCATCCAATCACTACAAACTAATCAGGGTACGGCCACCCTTCACACAGACAAGGAACACATTCTTTTTCACCATTTCTCTCACCAACTGGGGAAAAAGAATACGCACTCTCAGGACATCAGCTGGCCAAATCTCAACCTACCAACCCACAATACGAATGACCTACAAGCGGACTTCACAGAGGACGAGGTATTGCACATCGTACAATGCTTGCCAATCGAGAAGGCACCATGACTAGACGGCTTCACCACAACTTTTTACAAAGCACAACTGGGAAACTGTTAAGAACGACGTCATGGTTGTCATACGTACATTCCAAAATGGACCCGCTTCGCCTTTCACACCCTTGAATCGCGCCTCCATCATGCTGATTCCAAAGAAAGAGGGTGCCGGTAGGCCCGCGGACTACCGACCCATCAGCCTAATCCACTCCATCTCAACGTTAATATCCAAGGTGCTTGCTCTACGTTTGTACTCCCATATAGACTTACTAATATCGCCATCCCAAAGTGCTTTTATCAAAGGCTTTAGCATCCAAGAAAACTTCCTGGTTGTCCACAGCCAAGTGCGACACTACAACCAAATGCGAAGGGAGCAGAGGGCAGCGGTGGGTGGGACTAAGGGCGGTGCGGTGGCGTGTGAGGGGACGGGGGGAGGGCCACTGGATGGGAAACCAAGAGAGAGCTAGGGTTACTACATACTAGTTTGTACTAATCTGGTCATGTACATTTTCGGATATCCGATTCAATTGGTTTGGATATATCCGAAAATATTCTCGGAATATGCCGATCCGACCGAAAATATCCAAAATCGAATCCGAATCCAAATCCGATAATTATCAAAAAAAATATCCGAATTTGATCCGAAACTATCCGATCGGTCGGTTGGATAGCTTCTCTCTCATGATCTCACTCCATCCCTTGGTGCATTTTTGCATTCAGGCTCTCTCAGTGTCAACTTCCTGAGAACCCTGCGACTCGAGCTCATCAGCAATGGCCGCAACTGCAATCCTGACATATATCCCGTGAATCCTTGACCGCAGCATCCGGTGAGCCACCGCTGCTCCTGGCGTGCTCGGTGCACTACGCGATGCGGGAGGCCATCAGGACGGCCAGGAAGGAGTTCACGGTGTGCATGGGGCCCGCGAACTCCCGCTGGTGACGTTCCAGATGGACGTGCCGGCGACGATGCCCGCCGTCAAGGAGCTCTGCGGCCTCGACGTCGTCGAGAGGTACCTCGTGAGCCTCTCTGCCAGCCCAAACACCGTGAATGCTGCCTGAACAACCTTGCACCCGTGCATGCACGAGGTTAAGTTGTGTAGAAATTAATGGCATATTTAATTAGTGAGACGTGTGTAATTAATGAGATGAGCAAAGGTTGGAGCAGGCACTGAACAATAATAATCTCATTGTCTCGTGTGTTGCTCGGCCCAGCCTCACGTGCATCGAGACCTGGTCTGTCGAGTATTTTCATGTGTTGCTATGACGTGTACAGAAGACGAAAGAGATGAGGATTAAAGGACTAGTTCAATGCCCATGCCTTGCTACGAAAAATAAAATTGATAACGAAACATAAAGGTCAAGCAATAAAAGAAAATTGTACTACAAAATCAAACATCTATTTCTCCCGATTACAAAAGTTTTTATGGTTTCTCCTCCGGTATGAATTAAACCGAATATATTGTACGTAGCAATATATATTACCAATCTCAAAAATCAATCAATCATTTTCCCCTTTTTGCAATTTATCTTCCACCGCAGTTGCACCATTGCACCAACAAGAATCAACTCTCTTTCAATCAAATATGAGACTCGTTCGAGCTGCAATTCTCTATCAAGCTCAATAGATGTCTTTGCTTTAAGAAACTCAGCACTCCAAGAAGTATATTATGATTCCTACAGCACTCTGTATGATAGTGCCAACGTCTACAAGCCAGCCTCACCATGCTCATTGAGATATCTGCTTGTATCAGGCTCATACAACCTTCCATTTTCTAGCCAGTCTAACAAATATGATGCTGCTTGGGTGGAACAAAGAACAGCAAAAAATAGTTAAGCTGAAGCATAAACAACCCATGTACGTTGACAGTACATAGTCAGCAATAAAGTGTATAAGTTGCTCTTCTAGTAACACTTTCACTTTTAAAGTCATCATTTTTGAGTTTTTGATTTACAACACAAACGACTTCATGACACATGTTGACCTAAAAACTTGAAACATAAAATATATGCCAGACAAAAAAGAACAAAAGATACATTACTCAGTTCCAGGAATAAGAAAGATTAGTAAGGCTCTAAAGTAATGGACAATCATCGACAAACATCACGAGACAAGCAGCAGGTTGCAAAATATAGGCATGAGCTTTTATCACACAGTACAGCTCATTCAATGCTGAACGGGGCATACAAGTGGTACTGTAGGTGATACAAAACTACTTCCAAATTCACAACTGTAATTTAAAAAAGAAAAGGAGATCCAAGAACCATGTGGGCATGCATAGCCATCAGGAAGAACAAGGCATCACAATCAAATGCAGTGAGAATCAAATGTAACAGGTGAGGAAAGTTCTTGTAAGGGAACGAGAATGATAGTAGGCATAACGAATGGAGCTCAATTAATTTTGAGGAAATCCTCACAAAAGAAAATGAGCCCACATTAGACAGGATTAACGCCACCTCCACCCCCCAAATTGCATGACCCTGATGTAGCTGACTCTTTCACGTCCTGTTATCCAAACTAAGCTTGTGTTATATCTTTGAAAGCATCCATGGAACTGAATGTTGAGTGCCGATTTGGCTGATTGTATTGGCAGCAAATCAGTTACATATCTGCAGCTTCTAGCAAATTGTATTAGCAACAGTTTCATCCTACCCCCTACCACCATATTTATACATCACAAGCTGTAATGTAAAAACTTTTCAGTCATTTATACTTCTTTCTGCTAAACCGATCCAGAACCATTCCGGATTCTCCAAGCAAGCCAAAAGAACAAAAAAAAGAGATTATTTTACCTTGAAGAGATCCTTCCATTTGTAATGCACTCCACTCTGTTTCATTTTCTTGACGACATGGTTCATATTTTCCTCCACAGCACATCAGTAACAGGGGTAAGGTCCATCTGTCAAATCAAACAACAAAAATCAGAACGACAATTAAATCTCCACGTAAACATGGATTGTTCCAGGAAGATTACCTCCGTACGACTCTCGATACGGGTCAGTTGATCCAAGGTGCAGTGGGGTAGGATTCTTTTGAGCAGCTGCAGCTCCACGCCATCCACGCTGCCCACGTACCAAAGGTTGTCCGTGACCGTCCGGATGCATAGCTCCAGCAAACTCAGAGGTTTCCTTTCAAACTCCATCCTTCCTACCAGAAAGAACAGCTCCTTATCACAGGAAGCATATGTACATGGTTGCATCATTCATTGCAAAAATCATAGTAACGAGAAAAGACTAAACCAATGTTTGGATTCTAGCAATGCAACAAACTGTGCATCAGAATCCCCTTTTGACAGGGTAACAAATTATCACAGCCGTGCTGATACGAAAGCAGCGATCTTTGCAGCAAAAATTGTCCAGTCAATTCTCAAATCGTGAAAGAAAAAAGATCTAATCAAGTAAATATCAACTAAATTACGGATTGAACGAATAGGTCAAACAAAGGGGCGATTTTTATAGCAGGATTCCGCGCATAATTGACCAGTAAGATCACCCGAACCCAAAAAGAGAAAAAGAAAAGAGAAAGAAACAGGGATCTTGTTCTGACGGCAAAGGAGGAAATCTAAACAGAAATTGACCAAACCAAGAAACTAAATGAAACAACACCCCAGAAATAAAATCCGAAAATACTACTCTCTGGACTCTGGAGAACGCCCACCGTCCAGCAAGCTGGTGACCAGCGACGTGTCAGGCCGCGATTGGAGAAAAACGCGTGGGAACGGAGCCCTTTCCTCTCCCTCGCGCTCGACGCAACTCTCCCCCGCCGGGGGGTCGAGGACGCCATCTGCAGCGTGCAGGGGAGAAGAGGACGGGGCGGCGAGGCGACGGTGGCGCTGCCGGCCGCGGAAGGTCGGGTACGCGGATGCGGTGGTCGACGGCCTCTGAGAAAAGGGGAAAAAAGATCACCTTTGGTTCGTGATGCGCCGCCGCGCCGGCGCCGCTCTCTCCCCGGCCACGAGAGAGATCAGATGTTTAGATTAGATCGATGAAGATCGAGGGAGAGATCGAATTTCTCTTGCCTTTTTTCCTTTTTTTTTTCCCTCTCGTGAATTTGCGAAGCTGTTGTTGGATGGGGGCAGGGAATAAAACTTGGACGCCGCAGGGGGCGGAGTGAGGATTGCGGGCGCCAGGGAGCGGGGCGACGGGATCGGGAGGGGGTAGAGGCGCGGGCGTGGGCGGCATTCTGCAAATTAGAAGTAGTAGAGAAATTATGTGTCTTGGATTGGCTTTCGGTAATTTTAAAATTAATGTTGTACCATATGTCCTAACGTGCGTGTGTACCTGGCAGGGATCAAAAACCGGCGAATTTCGGCGAAATTTCACCGAAATTTCGGTTTTCGGCCCCCTCCGAATTTATATATGCCGGCCAAATTCAAAAATTTTAAAAAAAATTGATTTTGCTACAGTGCTGCTACAGTAATTTCGGAATTTCGGCGAAATTCGGTCAAATTTCGCCGAAATTTCGGGTTTGAAGTCCGGATTTTCAAATTTTTTGGCCGGATTTGAACGGAATGGGTCCAATAATCCTTAAGAAAGTCTTGTTCCATGAAAATTTGATGAAAAACTAATTTTTGAGATTTTTTAAAATTTGGGTAGAAACCTTGTCAGATTTTTAAGAATTTTTAAAAGCTTGATAATGATGTGAAAAAATTATGGTACCATTCTTAGTAGTTTGGGATCATACATAAAAATTTTCAAAATAATTTAACATCATTTGTTATCTTTAAAAATAAAAACCGAATGGACATAATTGGGACAGTAAACTTATTAGATTTTTACAAATTTTCTCCGAAATTTTTATGACATATTAATAATTTCCTCAGTACCATTCTATAAAATTTTCAAAAATTTAAATTTTCTTTGTTTGCTCAATAAAATCTATCAATGCAGTAAGTAATCGAACTTATATGATTGCAATCTGCTCCGCATGCAGTTTTCAGATTTCGGATTTTGATTTATCAGACAATTCAAATATTTTTTAAACTTTTTGAAAATTTGTTTTTCAAGTTTATTTCAGGTAATTATCCTTATTTAAAATTTTCAGCTCCATATATTGTTCCAGGAATTTATGAAAATTCTGACAATGTGCTGTGTATATATTTCATTTTCTGTTTTGGATTTATCAGGCAACTCAAATATTTTTATAAATTTTTCAAATTTTGTTTTGCAAATTTATTTGAGCTAAGAATTATTATGTAAAATTTTCAGCTCAAAATATTTCTCTAGGAATTTATAAAAATTCTGACATTCAAAGTACTAGTTTTCAACTCTCTCTGTTTTTGAATTTTTAAAAATTGCTCACATTTGATCATCATCTGAAATTTTTCCAGATATATCATAAATATGTTAGGAATCTCCATAAAAAATTTCAAAACTTTCTAACATCGTTTGTACTATTTTTCATCCGGTTCAAACTTGCCAATCAACGTTTCATCTACATAGTATCAGTGTTTGAATTTTTTAAAATTGCACAGATCTGATAATCATCTGAAATTTTTATGAGAACATCTCTAAGGTGCCAGGAACCAACAAAAAAATTTTCAAAATTTTTCGATATCGTTTGAACCAATTTTCAGTCAGTTCCTTTTGACCGAAATTTCGGGTAATTTCGGCGAATTTCGGGGTATTTTCGGCGAATTTCGGTGGAAATCAAACCGGATTTGAATTTTGAATCACCTCCGGCCGAAATTACCGAATTTCGGCCGAAATTTCGGATTTCGGCCTGTCTCGAATTTTTTTGTCAAACGAAAAGTTGATCCCTGGTACCTGGTGGCTGTCAGGTCGGAATTGGATCGAACCAACCTGACCTCGCTAGCCACAGTTTGCCGTTGCCCCAGCTACGTTAGTCCGGTTGCCGGATGGCAAGAGTGGTGATGGGTTCGGTGTTTCCTTGTATGCAAGCTAACCGTTGCCACTTCCTTGTATGCGCCCTCTCTATTTATATATAAATGAGAGATTTTTCACCATGTAGTATCTTCCCTAGATCCACAAAATCTCTCGAGAAATCTCTTGTTAAATGAGAGATTTTTCACCATGTAGTATCTTCCCTAGATCCACAAAATCTCTCCAGAAATCTCTTGTCAACACCGTGAGATCTCCGACAGATCATGTCGACCGGCGCGGCCACGGAAGCTGCTAACCCTAGGCGGTGCGCCGCATGCAAGTACCTGCGGAGGAGGTGCTCCCAGGACTGCGTCCTCGCTCCCTACTTCCCTGCCTCCGATCCCCACAGATTCGCATGCGCACAGAATCTTTGGAGCCAAGCAACATTGGAAGAATGCTTGAGTAATGCCTTCATTGGAATCAATCAAAACTACACTCGAATCTAAAGCAATACGGATGTGTTTTCTTAGCAGTAAGTATAATTTGGAGATGTTTTCTTAGCAGTAAGTATAATTTGGACATGAATCTTGCTCACGGTTTTGGTAAGTTGACAGTCATGGCACCCCGGAACCAAAGTTAACGTGCGTGGCCTATACTCACGTTGATTCTAACTGACTTAGCAATGCCATCGATCGGCGCATAATAATGGCATAGAGCATTGGTACGATGCAGAATCATCACTGATATATAGGTATGTCATTTCTGTCGCATGCAGCAACTCCCTATCCAGGAGCGTGGGCGTGCCGCCGATGCGATGGCAACGAGGCGTCTGCGGTGAGTGCAGAGACCGGTGTCTGACGGCGCCGGTGTCATCAACCGTCTCCAGGAGGAGATCTGCGCGTGCAAATCTGCGTAGCCAAAACCCAAGCTCGGATCGCTGCGTGCAGCGCGCAGCCTTTACGCTAGATTGTTGCCGCCAATTGACGCCGCCCAAGACACCAATTCATCTGGAGCAGCAAGATGATGCATAGATGCAGCAGGCATCGTTCTTAGGGGTAGATGGGCTATTCCCCTCTGATTTCTAACTGTATTTTTCTTTATTTCTTTGGTAGCATGCATGGGTACATTACTAGTCTTTACTATAGCAACGACAACCTCCGTTTTGGGTGTCGACGAGGTTTATCATACTCACATTTGTCAATTACCCCATTTGTTTAAAAATATAAGGCTTATAGTTTAAATGATTTTGTTCAAAAATATAACACTTGCATGGAGATTTTTAATGAGGTTTTTCCTGTTATATCCCTATTTATTCTCTCAACTACATACGTTTATTCACTAGGAATATTTTCGCGGCATAAAACGCCGCGTGCGTTGTATTTTTGCAGAAATAATTTTGTTTTTTCGGTGGTGCTTTTTTTAATATTGTCGAGAAAACACGTGAAACGGTTGAAAAGATCAACTGGCGACAGGATCAACGCTCGATTTAGCTCCTGTCGCTAGTTGATCGGGCGACAGGGGTCCTGTCACCAGTTAATCGAGCGACAAGGGCTCGGGGGGCTGACGTGGCCACCTGTCACCCGTTGATTTTGCGACGTAGCCTCCTGTCGCCCGTTGGTTGGGTTATATTTGTATTTCGCCCGACCAACGAGCGACAGGGGTATAGTTATGTAATTTTTTTCGTGGCATATTTTTAAAATTTTGATTAAAAATGAATTATTAAAAAAAATCCAAACGTAATTACGTTTTTTTTTTGCATTTATCTACAAAGGATTCGCGATTGCTCTAAAACGGAAGATCCTTTTCGTAAAAAATAGCTGGAATGATCTAAATATAATTACACTCTTTTTTGCCATTTATTTAGGATCCTTTCATGAAAGTTTCAAGCTTTTACTGGACGAAGAGGTCATTTTCGAAAAAATTGCTGAAAGAAATTACACATAATTACATTTTTTAAGAGGCGCTCGTGGATAGAGGATAGTGAGTGGCTCCTTGGCCAAAAAGTCTGCCAACCTTAACATATAGCTAGATAGAGAGACGCGCGGTCGAATTTTTTCTGCAAAAAATACAATTTTCTTTTCCTCAGTGATGTTTTTTTAAACAAATTAGTCGTGATCACGCTAAATCAAAAAGTTATTTTCGTAAAAAAATAATTGGAATGATCTAAACGTAATTACGCTCTTTTTTTGACATTTATTTAGGATCGTTTCACGAAAAATTCACGATTTTGCTGAACCAAAAGGTCTATTTCGTAAAAAACTGCTAGAAGGACCTCAACGTAATTACTAACTTTTCTGAGGGACATTCACGGAGGGAGGATATGTGGAATCGGTCTCTGGCTAGGAAACCTTCAAGGTTTAGTATATAGCTAGAAGAGGAAGCGCGGCGGCACGCCGTACTCGTCGCTAATATCACAATTCACAAGACGTAACCGGAAAGATATATCGTGAGACGATATGCAATGCAAGCAGATAGGATAGCATGTCTACATCCAATGCCAGATCGCATTTGCATTCGGATCACATTTTGAATTGGTCGGTGATGACAGACGTTTGAGTGATATCACAATTCATATGAGCATATATTATATCAATTTATATTTTCTTGCATATTTCTATTGGTAGCAGGAAAATCAAGGCAATGTCATATAATCAAAAACAAAGGTGATATTATGACAAAACACCGGCACAAAAAATAATTGATCCTATGCGTATGCGCGACGCCACACCACGCAAGGGCGACACACCGTATAAGGGCAATTTTCAAATCTCTTTTGGTAGTGCATTGTTTAATATAGACTGGACAGAAAGGCGTGAAAAAACAATCTCAATTTCTTCCTTGGGAAATTGTATCTCTTGAAGGAACACATTTGTTTAATCAAAATAGCAACTGTGCAATAGTTCTCATTCCCAAATTTTCTTCACGGTAATAAAAATTGTCACCAAACCAAAATTTTCCAGAAGTTTTTTGGACTGAAACGAAGAGCCGGACGGCTACTGGTCTAAATGCTAAACTTTTCACTTTCCAGAGAGTAACATCTGATGAAAGAGTAGTGCATACTAGGATAGTTTGCGCGGCATATACGCCGCGTGCGTTGTTTTTTTCGTAGAAACAATTTCGGTTTTTTTTCATCGGCGGTTTTTTTTAAATCATCGAGGAAACGCGCGAAACGGTTGATACGAACACATCCACGATTGCGCTAAATTAAGTGTGGCGTTGTAGCCATGAGATCAAAACGGTTAAATAGTGCAAAATGGTATAGAGACATTCTAAGCCGGTCATACCTACTGATCACGGAAGGAGACGAAACTATATCTTCTAGAGCGTTTCTGTTTTATTATTCCAAATGGTTTGAGCATGACTGCTCATGTACAATACAAATGAACAGCAGAAAAAGCCTAACAAAACGAAGCTGATAGAAACATAGAGAAAAAGTATAATATGTAGAATGCGCTATTCTAGGTTCTTGTAGCACAACACTGAGAAGACTTGGCAGAACAAACTCCATTGCTTAAATAATGAATTAGAATTGGTAAGCGTATGCGCAGATACAATCATATCGTATGTGCTACTATGCTATAAAGAACATTGGACCTATGAACAAGAAAGACATGTTGAGAAATACGTACAAAAGAGTTGCATGATTCACTTAAGAATCTAAAACAACAAAAAAAAATATGGAAATGCGAATAGGTATAAAGAACTGCATGATTCATTTTAGAACTTAAATCAGTAACAAAAACATAGAAATGCCCTGAAAAAATTCAATGGACACAGCTAACAAAACAAAGATCAAATTAGGGGAAAAATAGATACAGAAGGTTTTTTGAAATAATCTCACAAGATGTATTCTTTGTCTCTGTACTTGTATATGCCCGGTTCACTCTGATTGCTTGGCTATATCTGAGCAAAACGTTTCATAATGGGAAAAGTGGATACAAGCTAATTTAAGATCTTGAAATCTGCGCTGTCGTAAATTCGAGATTGTAAGAGCTATCGATCTTTTATCATGGTAGTCAACGAACTGGAAGGAAGACTGTAAAGAAGAATCAATTCCTGTCAAACAGATGAAAACTAACGAGAAATGTAGGATTTCTCCTGCTTTCCTTCTGCACAAATCTAGAACAATCTACTGAGGTAAACTACAACAACAATGGCTGTAACAGAACTCAAGCAATGCAAAATCTGTCATTAGCGAATAGGCAAAAAACTGTAGCATTTGCCAAAAACTAAAGTGTGTTGTTGTAGACACAGGATCAAAACAGTAAAGTAGTTGTTTATTCCTACTGATTTCAAATAGAGACAGAACTCTTATCTCAACTGCTTCACATAATCTGAGCATTACTGAATATATAACACAAATGAACAACCGGAAAGGTATAGGAAAACAAAATTGGCAGAAACATAGCGAAAAAGTATGATATTTAGGATGTGTTGTTGTAGACTCTCATAGCACAAGACTGAGAAGAGATGGCAGAACAAATTCTATTCCTTAAATAATGAATTAGAGTTGCAGAGCGTATGCGCAAAGAATTATTGACCTACGAAGAAGAAGGATATCCTGAGAAACAGGTATAAAGAGTTGCATGATTTACTTCAGAATCTAAACTACCAACAAAAATATGGAAACGCAAACAGGTATAAAGAGCCGTATGGTCCACTTCAGAACCTAAATTAGTAACAAAAATACGGAAACGGCTTGGAATTAATTCAATGGGCACAGCTAACAAAACAAGAATGAAATCAGGGTGAAAAAATAGATACAGAAGTGTTTTTGGAGTAATATCTCACCAGACGTATCCTTTCTTTCTGTACTTGCATACACCCAGTTCACCCTGATTGGTTGGTTATATCCGAGTAAAACGTTTCATAATGGGAAAAATAGATAGAAGTTAATTGAAGACCCTGAAATCTGTGCTACTGAAAACCCGAAATCAGCAGAACATCGAAACTTATATGTGGCGGACATGAAGGGCCATGATTGTAAGCGTCGTTGGCCTTTCATCATAGCAGCGAACAGACTGAAAGGAAGACTGTAAAAAAGAATAAATTCCTGTCGAATAGATGAAAATCGACTAAAAAAGTTGGATTTCACCGATTTAGTTACAGGTTATATTACTTCAACATCCAACTGCAAAAAATAATATATCTGCAGTAGTTACCTGAACAAAGTCTATGTAGTCCATACGGTAGAGGTGATCACCAGGAAGAATTAAGAAATGTCAAGAATATTGGACACGATGTTGACTGGTAGTTGACATCTGCAGTTTTGCACCACACAAAAAGGAAATGAAAGATCACAAAATACAATAGTCACTGCAAGGAGACAAGCAACATGTACCTGTTCTGCATTTCTTGGCTCTACATACATGTCTCTCTCAGAAACTGGTTTTCTACTACACTCCCACTGAAATGGAAAGAAAGAATTTTAGCACAAGCACAACTAAACTAAATCCTTTTTTTGTATCGAGGCTGCAAGCACGATTTGCTTGTTTCCACAACAATAAAATATCTCGCGACACAAAAGAACAGGAAGCAAGAGGTAAAACTTGTTTCCAGAAACCAGAGGCATTGTCATTCAACTAAAATAACAAAACATTTATGGTGGTAAAAAGGAATACAAGAATTTAATGTGGAAAATCATTTAGTGAACTGAAGCTCATGAATTCAAGACCAAGAGAGGTAAACCGAAGTCAATAGCCTGTATCTTATCCCACTGTATAAGCTGAATGGCAGTCGTTAGCTTTTGTTTTGATGTTGAACCACCTCCTAACAAGGGCTTTGGATCAGGACAACCTCTTCCGCACAAGTTATAATCTGAAAACAAGACGAAAAATCAACATCCAGAAACTATAAACAGAACAGACATTGATATGGACAACCTTACCTTGTTCTTTTCTGAATCATCATTTCTCTCAGAACAGTATATCCCAGAAAAATAAAGGCAGAACAGGATTCGACTTCTCCCTATTGCTAAAACTTTTCCCCTACCCCTTATTCGGAAGAATCTAAACCAGCCCCTGCCGTTCCAAATTGAAGAAATCTTGGGGGGAAACGAAGCCAATAGAAAATAAAAATACAAGAACGCAAGGGGAGAAACAGGGAGATGAATCTGAACCAACCTTGGGGGAAGAGGAGAAATAAAAAATGAAAACCTAAGTCTTCATGTAGGCAGTATTAGGAAGCAACAATCAGCAAAAGGAGAGCGCTCCTCCACCCCGCGGCGCCGCCAGGCGAGTGCGCTCGCGTGCTCTGTGACGCCTCCTCGTCTTCGTCGCCGTCGTCCTCAGTGGAGAGGTTCTGCGCTTCGCGGTTTAAAAGCGGCGGAGGAGAGGGACCGATCGGGAGAAGGGGTAAGTGTCGCCTTGCGCCTCTTGTTCTTCGCGATATAAGGAGGCATGGAGGAGGAAGCTTCTTGGCGAGGGCACTTGCGCAGGGGAAGGAAGCAAGGCCGCGGCAGAGAACGCAGCCTCTCGCGAGGGCACGCGCGCTGAGGAAGGAGGCGAGCCGAGCTCGTCGCAGACGAGCCGGGCGAAGCGCGAGCGAGCCGCTGGGAGAAGCAGCGTTTTTCTCGGCACGGCCGTGGCGTGGAGCGCGGAGAGGCCGGAACTTTTGCCACTTTAGTATAGGGTATGATTGCAGTAGTCGACCGTACCAGTGTGTGCTACTTCAAAATCATGGGAACAAACATGAGTAGAGGAACATGTTGAGAAATTAGATTCGTAAGCTGTATCAACTGAACAAAAAAGTCAAGACTGGGTCATACCTCTTCCTCGAATTCGACAACCCTCTGTGAGGTTCCGTTCGCCTTGCCGAGAGGCACCAACGCAGCTGGCAGGCTACTACCGCTCTGCTAGTTCGCCGGAGGTGTCGTCGGCCAACCGGTCCACCCCTTCCCTACAAAGTAAACATCACGGCTTTTTTGCTCGCAATGCCTTTACGGTGCATCCAATAAATGGGGCGGCGCTTCTCCCAGCATGAAATTCCACAAGCCAAAAGAAGCACATAAGCCAGCAACAAAGCTTGCTCTAAAAAAACCTTAAGCAGCAAGGAAATCCTAATTATGAAGAAACAGCCAAACATCCAGCCGCTGAGCCGCAAGAAAAGGGCGTCATTACCAAGAACCAAGAAGCACCCCCCCGCTGAAAGCTCCTGAATTTGAAACCTCTTGAACAGAAAACCTCTAGATCCTAAGAAAAAGATTTGAGACAAATCTCTTGCTCGAGGTTGGCAATTCTCTGTGAGGTTCCTTCCACACATAATTTCCTACATAATCTAGTAGATTAAACGAGAAAATAAAATCTTGCTTAAATGCCTGCAGACAGCTTATAGTTTATGAAATACAATTATGTTTTTCCTTTCAAACAAAATACAAATGTCATTAAAAAAACCAGTGCCGCAAACATGATTGTATCTTGAAAATCACTCTAAATATTCCTGTAGCAGCTTTGCTATCAGTGCACAATTTACAGGCTCAATAAACTGCATAGGTGACAGACACAGACCCTCCAACTTTGCGAACCCATGTTGCAATGCGACCTATTACGTAACCAACAATTTTCTTTTACCAGTTGGGGGATTAAGAATTGTCGTGGAAAAAATTTATTTTTATGCAAGCATCAAGCTACGAACATTGTCTAAACAAAATGCAACCTGAAAAGCAAAATAACATGCGCCGATGAGTAAGTAAAGGCATGCACACTGCAAATTATCTATATGGATGTCAGCATGGCAAAGGAGTTTCATATCTCACATATTATGTTGATATATAGTTTCATCTATTTATTTAATGCTTCAAAAGTTTAAAATAAAAATGTAGTCATTCTGTATTGCCCAGCATATTACTGACACCTGGAAAACACAGCTGGAAATAAGGCCAACGTGGAATTTATGTGCTGTACAATTAGCACGTGGTCAGTGCTTTCCCATGGATGGCCGTCTTTAAATTATCCAGGGTAAGAATTGTTTGGCTGCGCAGCTAAATGTAGCATTTTGGCATGCCAAAATAGAACACAGTAAGCACAGTACGCATGAGAACACAGGGTATTTACAACATGAGTATGCTAAAAACTTTAAATATAATTTCGTAAGCAATATATGTAAAATTAAGGTAGTGATTTGGCTCAGAAAATTTCAAAAAAGACAGCGAACTCAGATTTTGCAGCTCAAGAACAGAAGTGGACAACAACTTTTTTATCTGACGGGGCTAGATAACATCTGCTAGTTTTCGTATGTATGAAGTGCAAAGTAAAGCAAAGGTATCAAACCAAGAAAAAACAGGAAATAAATCAAATATGTGACAAATAGGAAAAATATTCAGGAGACAGGTTGTGCTGCAAGCATAATTTACCTCTGAAGTGGTAGCTAGTCAATCAAAACCATAGCCAAGAATCTACAGCACAGAAGTAATAGCAGATCAAAAAAGGTAAAAAAATATGAAGATATGTTCATTACAAAGCAATAACGGCTGGAGTGTAAAGCATTACCGTTCTAAAATAAGCTTATAAGCAGTCACATGCTGCGCGTTAAATCTTTGAAACATAACAACTGGAATTGCCATCTAGTGTCATTATAAGGGCTGCATGAACTATGGGAAAGCTGGTAATTCGCTGACTACAAAACTGAGCCTATAGTCATAGCAGAGAGTTTAAAGGTGGTTTCTAACTCTGTACAATGCCTTTTTTTATGATCAACTCGCAACCACAGGTGACACACATAGAAATTACTCTGAAATGTTGAACACGCATTGCTCTGATGTTCTAACATGACTGTTATGAAGCATATAGGTAACAGTTGAGCATGTTTAAAGAATGCGAATACTAAAAGTTTATTCTGGGCAAAAGATGACAGACCAGACTGATCATTTGTCTTATCAATTTCAAGCTTAAAAATGCATAACAAAACATCCATAGATCGTGTAGACAAATAGAGATAGATGATGTCAAAGGAGTCAGAAACATACTCCATGTATTCGACCTGGTACACACTGTTGTCACCAAACTGGTACACATAATCCAAGAATTGTAGACCTCTAGCTATCGTACATTAGATCCTATAAAATAAGCGAGCATACCATTAAATGATCAGTAATCTTTTCTCACTCCATTATGTAGAAATCATTCTTGATCTCTTTCCTCCCCAGCTGAACCTAACAAAAGGAAACTGTATTGATGTATTCAAATATTTGAAAGCGTAGCAGGAGCACAGAGAAGACTCAATCCAGTACTCTGCTAAAAAGGCACGACATTTGAGGCCAACACAACTGATAGGAAAAAAAGACACAATGTGCCAACATCAGAAATAAATGCTTTTTAGCTTGTAAAGCCTGCCTGTAGTTCTATTTTAATAAACACTAATCTCAGGCAAACAACTATTGTGCCATCAAATAAGGATTCAGACCACTTTTGTGCATACTTACTAAGGCATAAACTCGTAAGACCACGAAGTGTCAATAGGTTATACAAACTCTGATAAAACACGAATTAAAATCTAGGATTGTGCCTGTTTTTCAGTTGGGCATCAATCCCAATTCCCAAAATAAATATAGAATAGGATATATTCAGCAAATTGGATACATGAGTTGAAGATCATAACGGTACAAAAGTTCCATTTGGAAACTAAGCAAGCGGTACTGTTATGTGTGGGGAAAAGCTGGAGGAAAAAATAGGCAAACCTTCTGTAAGATTCCCAAAGGTGGGTCGTGCCCAGGCACCACCATCCATGCCATAGCGCCGCCTCCAAGTTCTCGCAACTAACCACCATCATCTACATAGTATATAATAATGTATAGGCATATGCAAGTAGAGTAATTAACAGATAATAGCAACTATAAACGCTTTAAGCATGGCTACTTCTAATGGCCAGAACATTGCATACAGATTAGATGGCTGCCTTCTCTTCTCAAAGAACCTGGAAATTAGGGAAGGATTAGCTAAGTGAGTATTTACCTCTCTACCCTAAATCCTTGTGCACAAAAAAAATCAGGCCAAATGGGATGTAGGATTTAGCAATCGAGGAGAGAGCAATAAACAACTTTGGTATGATATTTAGGATTGTGTTTTCTTACCCAAATTGGCAACTATCGTAGCAAAACAATGCAGGAAGCATTCAAGTGACGAGAAAATGGGTCGTGAATTTTAATTTGCAATGAATATTAACATACTGAAAACAACTTCACAGAGCATGTATGAGGAATGAAATGAGGGCTACGTAAAAAACATAATAGGCATCGGACCAAACTTTTGCAGAAAAGGCTAGTTAGGCAGGTACATAAAACAGCAAGATCCCAAGGCATAGTTGTTCTTCTACTTGCTAATGGCAGGATTACATGACTCTTGTCTACCACCACTGGCACAACTACAATAGTGGAAAAGAATATAAACATACTAACGAGCACAAATGAGTAAGCTGTAGATGCGAATCTTATCTGAGAGGAGAGGAGGCATTCGTCATCAGACATGGATGCAGCGTACGGCACACACGAACCAGATGCACAAATGGTTACATCCATACCAAGAAACCCAAAGGCAGGGGGACACTGGAAAAAAACAAAAGCCATACAACGTGTAGCAAAATCAGAATGAAAAAAAAATCTAAAAAAATGATGTAGAAAGTAGAGAAATACGGACACCTCAATTACATTTACTGCAAGGCAATTACTTACATATTCAAATACAATTTACTTAGGCAATTTATCAAACACACCATAGGCATAAATGCTGGCATGAAGCAGACGAGGTAGTAGACTATGGTGTTTGAGTTTTGAGAGCGACAATGGCAACAGAGGAAGAGGGCAAGATGGAAGGAGAGGGCGTGGCAAGCAAACCATGGGAAAAAATTGCTGCTCACCTCACAGGCTTATATGCTTGCTTAAAACTCTACAGACTCAACAAGAAGAGCAAGGCACAACTGGCTCTCCTAGTTAAGGAGAAAGAATGACATGAGAAGGGAAAAGCAAACAAAAGGCTTTACCACCTTCACAGAACAAACGGGAAGACAAATTGACAAGGAGAAGGAAATAAGAGAAAAGAGGAAGGAGGAGTTAGCAAAGCAGTATGTGCTTTAGGACAAGCTGAGAATGGAGGAAAGCAAGGCGGAGGAGAAGGGAAGCGAGGCTAGGAGGAGAACCATAACCATACACAATGAAGGGAAGCTTGAGAGGCGCTTCGATGAGCAGGACGACATCCCTCCCACGTTGCACACCGGCATGGTCGTCCACAACCGAACCTCATTCGCTCAAAAGGCGCACGGGTAGGAAGAAACGGCTGAGGAGGAGGGGGAGCGGCGGAGAAGAAGCCGGGGGGAGCGGCGGCAAAAGCCGGGGGAAGCCCATTGTCAGGAGCGATGTTTGCTGAAGACTGGAATTCTTGAAGAACCGGGAAGTTCAGTCGAAACAGAGGAGGCTGAAGGGGTGTTTAAATATGCATCGACGGTCACAGGAGAATGCGAAGGAAATCAGCCATCCGACGGCTAGCTGACCAGAGACAGTATTTACTGGATGCTTAATGTGCTTGTTTTGTCGTTTTCTTTCTTTTACCAACTTGTTTTACTCTGAGCGCTGTGATCTTTCTTTTTTACCGCTGTGAACTGGCTGGATGTATAAATCCAGAAGATGGAATGGAAAAGAGGGAACCTTCCGCATATTTTGTTAGCACTAGTTAGAGTAAAGTAGAACCCTAGTTCTGTTCTTATCCATTTGCTTGTTCTTGCTGGCGGCTGGCTCGAAATTGGTCAGGGCTCCTGGTTTTCTGAATCGGATTCGATCGGGGTCCTGACAAATTGGTATCAGAGCAAGATCAATCCTCGGCGATAGTATTGGAAGATCTGGAACGGGGTTGGGAAACCGTAAAATCCCCCGATCAAGGAAATATAATGGATGTTCAGAGAGAAACTGAGAAGATTCATGGTCTACGAGCAGATTTGGAAGTTCTGAAGGCTGATGTTGCAGAGATCAAGAATATTCTCATGAAGAGACGACTAGGTATCACGGTGAGTTCCATGAAACAGCAAAGTTCTCCAGTTATGTTCAATGGAAACTTATCTTCTCATGTTTCTGAGTTGAATCGGATGGGGGTTTCTTTTCCTGGTAATGGAGTTGATACGATTGTTGTATCAGAGAATCTCATGAACAGCCATGATTTGCCTCCTGTTTTTACACCGGCTGTTCGAACACTGCCAACCAATCTGCCAATTTATAACACAAACTATGTTAGAAATGGGCCTAACTTATATCATCAGATTAGATCAAGAATGGCTGAGTATTCATCGCAGACTCCAATTTATCAGCATCCTGCACTATCTCAGAATTTGGGGGTTGGAGGAACGGGTCATATTAGTATTCCGTTTGCAAAATATCATCATCCGGGAGTCCAGTTCTATGATGCCCAAAGGAATACTTATGGTGCTGAAAACAGCAGTGTGCATCAGTATGTAGAGGCAGTAATAAAAAGTCCAAAATTGGAATTAACCTTGTTTACAGGGGAGAATCCTTCACAGGGTGGCTCACATGGAGTCAATTACAACAATGATGGTAATGTGGAAAAGGTTGGGGAGAATTCTGATGTAATAAGCAAACCAGAGGAAGAGAAGAGTGTAGAAACTGTGTTCGAGAAAAAGAATGATGACTCGCGTGAAGATGATGCAAGAAACACAGAGAGGTCAGAAGCTAATGGAGGACAATCCAGTGGTGCAGATAGTAATACAGAAGCTCATAGTTATTATGAAGATGAACCAACTGGTCACTTGAGAACAGACAAGCATGATGCTGAATCCAACTCATCTGATGCTGAGAGTAAAAGTGAATTCTATTCAACTGGAGATGATATGGCCCAAAACAAGCATGAACAAGAGGAAAGCATAGGTGAGACAAATGGAACACCCCATGAAGAAGTGGCACAAGGTGAGGAATCCACTAATACAGATCAGACCAATGCAAGCGGGAATGGATTTTATGGTGAGAAAGCCGAGAAAAAGGAGTCGGTAGATTCTCAAACTGGCTCTGGATTCCTTCCTGATGATACTAATACTGGAACAAGCATTGAGAGCTTACAAAATTATGCCAATGAAAACCAAGGTGATGCGGCTTCCATTACATCTGATGCTTCTGAGCATAAGACCAATGACAAGGTTCATATTGAGACGGGATCCAACCATGAAGGTGAAGCAACATCATATGGGGCTGCATCTAGTGATGATGAGAAGGGTGCAGAAAAGGTACAGCCAATGCAACATCATCTGGGGCTGCATCTAGTGATGATGAGAAGGGTACAGAAAAGGCTGCAAATATGGAGGCAGAAAACTCCCATGAGTATTTGCTGTTGAATTAGCAAATGGTTCTTCAAAAGAGACAAAGCCCATGGAGAACCAGAGTGATGGAGTTACAGAATCGTCTGTCGAGGGTGAGAAGAAGGTTCTCCAACAAGTGAGTCAGAGTGGGGGCAAGATAGAACCTGTTGGCACTGTAAGGATCCTTGGGATCCCGGGATAACCAGCAATGCAAGGTTAGCAATGATCTTCATACTTTACCGATGCAAGGAGATGGAAAGAATGAAGTAGTTGAGGAAGGTGAACCTTCAGCTGAATTGACTAGGTTTGTTACTTCAACAGGAAGCCCAGAGATTGCTGGCGATAAGGAAAATCAAGAGCAGTTAAGGCAAATCGTAGTATATGCGGTTCATGGCTTATGTGGACTAGTGACTTGTTCTCTGATGGTGAATATCCAGGGTAAACAAGCTATAGCATTGGTGGATAGTGGGAGCACAAACTTATTTATGGACTATGACTTTGCTGTAAAGAATGGGTACTTGCTGAAATATATGCCTTGCAAGAGAGTTACAGTAGCAGGAGGAGGAGAATTAACTGCCAAAACTTTGGTCAAGAATTTGTTTTATGACATACAAAAGGACTTCACTCAACCCACAAGTAACTATTTGTTGAATGCTGAACAATTCAATAAATTGGTTCAGAAAAGCACCAGTGGAGTTCTTGTGCAAGTTAATGCTATTGATCTGGAACCACCAGAGGAAGAGGCTCAAGTCGACCTGACAGTGGACGCCGGCAGGATGGAGTACGACTCCGACGACAAGAAGAAGATCGATCCCATACCGCCACTCGACCATTCGACTATCGAGTACGATGCCTTCAACAACAATTTCTACGAGGAGAAGCCGCCAGTTTCAGGGATGAGTGAGCAAGAGGTGGCTGATTACATGAAAAGTTTGGCAATTCGGGTTTCAGAATTTGATGCACCAAGGGCAATCAAACACTTTGAGGATTGCGGGTTTCCTGTACCATTAATGAATGTTATTGTCAAGCAGGGCTATGAAAAACCATCAACAATTCAGTGCCAAGCTTTACCGATTGTACTTTCAGGCAGAGATATCATCGGTATTGCGAAAAATGGTTCAGGCAAAACTACAGCGTTCGTACGACCTATGATTGTCCACATTATGGATCAGTCTGAGCTTGAGAAAGAAGAAGGTCCAATAGGAGTCATATGTGCACCAACAAGAGAATTGGCACATCAAATATATGCTGAAGCTAAGAAGTTTGCAAAGCCTTACAACCTTCGAGTTGTTGCTGTATACAGTGGGGTTTCCCAATTTGATCAGCTTAAAGAACTGAAAGCAGGCTGTGAAAGAGTTATTGCAACCCCAGGGAGATTGATGGACTTGCTGAAGATGAAGGCATTGAAGATGTTTAGGGTGACTTATCTGGTTCTTGAGGAAGCTGATCGTATGTTTGACACCGGATTTGAGCCACAGATAAGATCCATCGTTGGTCAAATTAGACCAGACCAACAAAACTTGCTTTTCTCTGCAACGATGCCATACAAAGTGGAACGTTTAGCTAGAGAAATTTTGACTGACCCTATTAGAGTTACAGTTGGTCAGGTTGGCAGCGCTAATGAAGATATTAAACAAGTTGTGAATGTACTCCCTTTTGATGCCGAGAAGATGCCTTGGTTTCTGGAGAAATTGCCTGGGAGTATTGATGATGGAGACGTCCTTGTATTTGCTAGAGTGGAAGAGAAAGAAATGATGCTTAAGAAATTGAAGGGACATCTGAATCAAGCCCAAAACCGGATGAAAAAATTCGCTGATCGGAAAAGGACAGAACAAAGTTTCAAGGAAGGGGATATGGTATATTTGAAGCTTCAGCCATACCAACAAAATGCATTTGGTTTTAGAGGATCTCTTAAGTTGCGTTCAAAATTTTTTGGCCCATTTAAAGTATTAAACAAAGTGGGTGTTGTAGCTTATAAATTGCTCTTGCCGGCTGACTCAGGCATTCATCTGGGTCTTCCATTTGTAGATGCTGAGGGTTGGATCAAAACTGAGCTGGTAGCCATACTGGATCGCGGATCGTTCCCAGAAAAAGCGTAGCTGTCGCCCAATGGCTCGTTCGCTGGGAAAATTGGGCTGAGGAAGATGCTACTTGGGAAGATGCTAATTCATTCAGAAGGCATTCGCGATTTTAAGACTTGAGGACAAGTCCTTGCTCAAGAAGGGGTAATGTCAGGAGCGATGTTTGCTGAAGACTGGAATTCTTGAAGAACCGGAAGTTCAGTCGAAACAGAGGAGGCTGAAGGGTGTTTAAATATGCATCGACGGTCACAGGAGAATGCGAAGAAATCAACCATCCGACGGCTAGCTGACCAGAGACGATATTCTTGGATGCTTAATGTGCTTGTTTTGTCGTTTTCTTTCTTTTACCAACTTGTTTTACTCTGGCTGTGATCTTTCTTTTTACCGCTGTGAACTGGCTGGATGTATAAATCCGAAGATGGAATGGAAAAGAGGAACCTTCCGCATATTTTGTTAGCACTAGTTAGAGTAAAGTAGAACCCTAGTTCTGTTCTTATCCATTTGCTTGTTCTTCTTTGGGTGGCTCGAAATTGGTCGTGGCTCTGGTTTTCGAATCGGATTCGATCGGGGTCTGACACCCATCTTCTTGTCGGCCGGGCGGATCGCTGCGCTTGTGGCAGATCAGACGGATCGCCCTCGGCGAACGATGGAAGCAACCGTAAGAGGCTGCCGGATGTAAGGACGGCGGGAGGAAGCTGGCGACCGTCGACGCAAAGTAGCGAGATTTCGCGAACAGTGGCGTGGGAGGCACGAGGAAGGCAAGGAGCCGACCGGATCACGGTGTTCGGCGGAAGGTGAAAGCGAGCAGCCAGAAGAAGGAGCGGCGCCATGGATCGGCATGGGAATCGAGGGCACCGCGCCAGCAAAGGGTCGGTTGCGCTCTCTCGACGGAGACAACGAGGCCGAAGGGCCGGTTCGGATCGGGAAGGCGGCGTGGGGTTAAGGATGGTCTTGTGGCGTGGAAGCCTCCGAAGATCATGGCGTGGCGAGCTCGCCGCAACGAAGACCTCACAAACTTAAAAGTTCAAATGCACCTCAAATTTGTCTTTTTTTGTAACTTCTAGCATAAGACGAATTTGATCATGAAATTTTATATGTAGATGGGGTAAGATGAGATGTACATCCATGATTTTTTTCGAAATTTTGAAACTTTTCTTAGTTGGATTGCACGGTGATTGCACGAAGCTCGATTGCACCACGATCGTTGCCACTGCGACTACGAGGCGTGATTTGGCCCAACCGTAATCTCAATCTATCGACGTAGATGGCTGAAAATTTAGTTTAAATTTTCAATTTACACACGTGAATCCCCCAGAAAATGACACTCCAAACAATGGGTGAATGAAGTTCTTCCCGGTGGCTGTCAATCGACAAAGTGACAACACATGCAATGGCCATCAATGGCAAGCTAGCAATGATCGATTAGCACTTCCATTCGTATCCATATCCACATGCAATGGCCATCAATGGCAAGCTAGCCGCTGCCACTTCCTTGTATCGCCTCTCCGTTCATTATAAATGGGAGATTTTTCACCGACATGATCTTCCCTAGATCCACAAAATCTCTCCAAATCTCTTGTCAACACCGTGAGATCTCCGAGCAGATCATGTCGACCGGCATGCCACACGAAGCGCTAACCCGAGCGATCGCGCCGCGATGCAAGTACTGCGGAGGAGGTGCTCCCAGGATCGCGGCCCTGTGCTCCTACTTCCTCGCCTCCGATCCCACATTCGCATGCGTGCACAGAATCTTTGGAGCCAAGAACATTGCAAGAATGCTTCAGGTAATGCCTTCATTGGAATCAATCAAAACTACACTCAGATACGAAAGCAATACGGATGTGTTTTCTTAGCCGTAAGTATAATTTGGAGATGTTTTCTTAGCAGCAAGTATAATTTGGACATGAATCTTGCTCACGGTTTTGGTAAGTTGACAGTCATGGCACCCCGGAACCAAAGTTAACGTGCGTGGCTTATACTCACGTTGATTCTAACTGACTTAGCAATGCCATCGATCGGCGCATAATAATGGCATAGAGCATTGGTACGATGCAGAATCATCACAGATATATAGGTATGTCATTTACATGATGCAAAGAACTCCTATCCAGAGGCGTGGGCGTCCGCCGCGCGATGGCAACGGAGGCGCATCATGCAGTGCAGACCCGGTGTACTGGCTGCGCCGTGTCATCAACCGTCTCAGAGAGGAGATCCGCGACTGCGGCAAAGGCGACTTGGCCGTAACCAAGCTCATATCGCCGTGCAGCTGCAGCCTTTACGCAAGATTGCCGCCGCCAATTGACGCTGCCCAAGACACACTGATTCATCTGAAGCAGCAAGATGATGCATAGATGCAGCAGGCATCGTTCTTAGGAGTAGATGGGCTATTCCTCTATGATTTCTAACTGTATTTTTCTTTATTTCTTTGGCGGCATGCATGGGTACATTACTAGTCTTTACTATAGCAACGGCAACCTCCGTTTTGGGTGTCGACGAGGTTTATCATACTCACATTTGTCAATTACCCCATTTGTTTAAAAATACAAGGCTTATAGTTTAAATGATTTTGTTCAGAAATATAACACTTGCATGGAGATTTTTAATGAGGTTTTTCCTGTTATATCCCTATTTATTCTCTCAACTACATACGTTTATTCACTAGGAATATTTTCGCGGCATAATACGCCGCGTGTGTTGTATTTTTGCAGAAATAATTTTGTTTTTTTCGGTGGTGCTTTTTTTTAATATTGTCGAGAAAACACGTGAAACGGTTGAAAAGATCAACTGGCGACAGGATCAACGCTCGATTTAGCTCCTGTCGCTAGTTGATCGGGCGACAGGGGTCCTGTCTCCAGTTAATCGAGCGACAAGGGCTCGAGGGATTGACGTGGCCTCCTGTCGCCCGTTGGTTCGGTTATATTTGTATTTCGCCCGACCAACGAGCGACAGGGGTATATTTATGTAATTTTTTTCGTGGCATATTTTTAAAATTTTGATTAAAAATGAATTATTAAAAAAATCCAAACGTAATTACGTTTTTTTTGCATTTATCTACAAAGGATTCGCGATTGCTCTAAAACAAAAGATCCTTTTCGTGAAAAATAGCTGGAATGATCTAAATATAATTACACTCTTTTTTGCCATTTATTTAGGGTCCTTTCACGGAAGTTTCAAGCTTTTACTGGACGAAGAGGTCATTTTCGAAAAAATTGCTGAAAGGCCTTACACATAATTACATTTTTTAAGAGGCGCTCGTGGATAGAGGATAGTGAGTGGCTCCTTGGCCAGAAAGTCTGCCAACCATAATATATAGCTAGATAGAGAGACACGCGGTCGAATTTTTTCTGCAAAAAATACAATTTTGTTTTCCTCAGTGATGTTTTTTTAAACAAATTAGTCGTGATCACGCTAAATCAAAAAGTCCTTTTCGTAAAAAATAACTGGAATGATCTAAACGTAATTACGCTCTTTTTTTGATATTTATTTAGGGTCCTTTCACGAAAAATTCACGATTTTGCTGAACCAAAAAGTCTATTTCGTAAAAAACTGCTAAAAGGACCTCAACGTAATTACTAACTTTTCTGAGGGACATTCACGGAGGGAGGATACATGGAATCGGTCTCTGGCTAGGAAACCTTCAAGGTTTAGTATATAGCTAGACTAGAAGAGGAAGCGCGGCGGCACGCCGTACTCGTCGCTAATATCACAATTCACAAGGCGTAACCGGAAAGATATATCGTGAGACGATATGCAATGCAAGCAGCTAGGATAGCATGTCTACAGCGAATGCCAGATCGCATTTGCATTCAAATCACATTTTGAATTGGTCGATGATGACAGACGTTTGAGTGATATCACAATTCATATGAGCATATATTATATCAATTTATATTTTCTTGCATATTTCTGTTGGTAGCAGGTAAATCAAAGCAATGTCATATAATCAGAAACAAAGGTGATATTATGACAGAACACCGGCACAAAAAATAATTGATCCTATGCGTATCTTGTGACGCCACACCGCATAAAGGCGACACACATCGTATAAGGGCAATTTTCAAATCTCTTTTGGTAGTGCATTGTTTAATATAGACTGGACAGAAAGGCGTGAAAAACAATCTCAATTTCTTCCTTGGGAAATTGTATCTCTTGGAGGAACACATTTGTTTAATCAAAATAGCAACTGTGCAATAGTTCTCATTCCCAAATTTTCTTCACGGTAATAAAAATTGTCACCAAACCAAAATTTTCCAGATGTTTTTTGGACTGAAACGAAGAGCCGGACGGCTACCGGTTTAAATGCTAAACTTTTCACTTTCAGAGAGTAACATCTGATGAAAGAGTAGTGCATATTGCAGTAGTCGATCGTACCAGTGTGTGCTACTTCAAAATCATGGGAACAAACATGAGTAGAGGAACATGTTGAGAAATTAGATTCGTAAGCTGTATCAACTGAACAAAAAAGTCAAGACTGGGTCAAACCTCTTCCTCGAATTCGACAACCCTCTGTGAGGTTCCTTTCGCCTTGCCGAGAGGCACCAACGCAGCTGGCAGGCTACTACCGCTCTGCTAGTTCGCGGAGGTGTCGTCGGCCAACCGTCCACCCTCCCTACAAAGTAAACATCACGGCTTTTTTGCTCGCAATGCCTTTACGGTGCATCCAATAAATGGGGCGCTTCTCCCTGCATGCAATTCCACAAGCCAAAAGAAGCACATAAGCCAGCAACAAAGCTTGCTCTAAAAAAACCTTAAGCAGCAAGGAAATCCTGATTATGAAGAAACAGCCAAAAATCCAGCCGCTGAGCCGCAAGAAAAGGGCGTCATTACCAAGAACCAAGAAGCACCCCCGCTGAAAGCTCCTGAATTTGAAACCTCTTGAACAGAAAACCTCGAAATCCTAAGAAAAAGATTTGAGACAACTCTCTTGCTCGAGGTTGGCAATTCTCTGTGAGGTTCCTTCCATACATAATTTCCTACATAATCTAGTAGATTAAACGAGAAAAGAAAATCTTGCTTAAATGCCTGCAGACAGCTTATAGTTTATGAAATACAATTATGTTTTTCCTTTCAAACAAAATACAAATGTCATTAAAAAAACCAGTGCCGCAAACATGATTGTATCTTGAAAATCACTCTAAATATTCCTGTAGCAGCTTTGCTATCAGTGCACATTTTACAGGCTCAATAAACTGCATAGGTGACAGACACAGACCCTCCAACTTTGCGAACCCATGTTGCAATGCGACCTATTACGTAACCAACAATTTTGTTTTACCAGTTGGGGGATTAAGAATTGTCGTGGAAAAAATTTATTTTTATGCAAGCATCAAGCTACGAACATTGTCTAAACAAAATGCAACCTGAAAAGCAAAATAACATGCGCTGATGAGTAAGTAAAGGCATGCACACTGCAAATTATCTATATGGATGTCAGCATGGCAAAGGAGTTTCATATCTCACATATTATGTTGATATATAGTTTCATCTATTTATTTAATGCTTCAAAAGTTTAAAATAAAAATGTAGTCATTCTGTATAGCCCAGCACATTACTAACACCTGGAAAACACAGAGCTGGAATTCTGGAAATAAGGCCAACGTGGAATTTATGTGCTGTACAATTAGCACGTGGTCAGTGCTTTCCCATGGATGGCCGTCTTTAAATTATCCAGGGTAAGAATTGTTTGGCTTGCAAGCTAAATGTAGCATTTTGGCATGCCAAAATAGAACACAGTAAGCACAGTATGCACGAGAACACAGGGTATTTACAACATGAGTATGCTAAAAACTTTAAATATAATTTCGTAAGCAATATATGTAAAATTAAGGTAGTGATTTGGCTCAGAAAATTTCAAAAAAGACAGTGAACTCATATTTTGCAGCTCAAGAACAGAAGTGGACAACAACTTTTTATCTGACGGGCTAGATAACATCTGCTAGTTTTCGTATGTATGAAGTGCAAAGTAAAGCAAAGGTATCAAACCAAGAAAAACAGGAAATAAATCAAATATGTGACAAATAGGAAAAATATTCAGGAGACAGGTTGTGCTGCAAACATAATTTACCTCTGAAGTGGTAGCTAGTCAATCAAAGCCATAGCCAAGAATCTACAGCACAGAAGTAATAGCAGATCAAAAAAGGTAAAAAAAAATGAAGATATGTTCATTACAAAGCATTAACGGCTGGAGTGTAAAGCATTACCGTTCTAAAATAAGCTTATAAGCAGTCACATGCTGCGCGTTAAATCTTTGAAACATAACAACTGGAATTGCCAACTAGTGTCATTATAAGGGCTGCATGAACTATGGGAAAGCTGGTAATTCGCTGACTACAAAACTGAGCCTATAGTCATAGCAGAGAGTTTAAAGGTGGTTTCTAACTCTGTACAATGCCTTTTTTTATGATCAACTCGCAACCACAGGTGACGCACATAGAAATTACTCTGAAATGTTGAACACGCATTGCTCTGATGTTCTAACATGACTGTTATGAAGCATATAGGTAACAGTTGAGCATGTTTAAAGAATGCGAATACTAAAAGTTTATTCTGGGCAAAAGATGACAGACCAGACTGACCATTTGTCTTATCAATTTCAAGCTTAAAAATGCATAACAAAACATCCATAGATCGTGCAGACAAATAGAGATACATGATGTCAAAGGAGTCAGAAACATACTCCATGTATTCGAACTGGTACACACTGTTGTCACCAAACTGGTACACATAAACCAAGAATTGTAGACCTCTAGCTATCGTACATTAGATCCTATAAAATAAGCGAGCATACCATTAAATGATCAGTAATCTTTTCTCACTCCATTATGTAGAAATCATTCTTGATCTCTTTCCTCCCCAGCTGAACCTAACAAAAGGAAACTGTATTGAAGTATTTAAATATTTGAAAGGTTAGCAGGAGCACAGAGAAGACTCAATCCAGTACTCTGCTAAAAAGGCACGACATTTGAGGCCAACACAACTGATAGGAAAAAAAGACACAATGTGCCAACATCAGAAATAAATGCTTTTTAGCTTGTAAAGCCTGCCTGTAGTTCTATTTTAATAAACACTAATCTCAGGCAAACAACTACTGTGCCATCAAATAAGGATTCAGACCACTTTTGTGCATACTTACTAAGGCATAAACTCGTAAGACCACGAAGTGTCAATAGGTTATACAAACTCTGATAAAACACGAATTAAAATCAAGGATTGTGCCTGTTTTTCAGTTGGGCATCAATCCCAATTCCCAAAATAAATATAGAATAGGATATATTCAGCAAATTGGATACGCAGTTGAAGATCATAACGGTACAAAAGTTCCATTTGGAAACTAAGCAAGCGGTACTGTTATGTGTGGGGATAAGCTGGAGGAAAAAAATAGGCAAACCTTCTGTAAGATTCCCAAAGGTGGGTCGTGCCCAGGCACCACCATCCATGCCGCAGCGCCGCCTCCAAGTTCTCGCAACTAACCACCATCATCTACATAGTATATAATAATGTATAGGCATATGCAAGTAGAGTAATTAACAGATAATAGCAACTATAAAAGCTTTAAGCATGGCTACTTCTAATGGCCAGAACATTTCATACAGATTAGATGGCTGCCTTCTCTTCTCAAAGAACCTGGAAATTAGGGAAGGATTAGCTAAGTGAGTATTTATCTCTCTACCCTAAATCCTTGTGCACAAAAAAAAATCAGGCCAAATGTGATGTAGGATTTAGCAATCGAGGAGAGAGCAATAAACAACTTTGGTATGATATTTAGGATTGCGTTTTTCTTACCCAAATTGGCAACTAACGTAGCAAAACAATGCAGGAAGCATTCGGCGACCAGAAAATGGGTCGTGAATTTTAATTTGCAATGAATATTAACATACGAAAACAACTTCACAGAGCATGTATGAGGAATGAAATGAGGGCTACGTAAAAACATAATAGGCATCGGACCAAACTTTTGCAGAAAAGGATAGTTAGGCAGGTACATAAAACAGCAAGATCCCAAGGCATAGTTGTTCTTCTACTTGCTAATGGCAGGATTACATGACTCTTGTCTACCACCACTGGCACAACTACAATAGTGGAAAAGAATAAAAACATACTAACAAGCACAAATGAGTAAGCTGTAGATGCGAATCTTATCTGAGAGGAGAGGAGGCATTCGTCATCAGACATGGATGCAGCGTACGGCACACACGAACCAGATGCACAAATGGTTACATCCATACCAAGAAACCCAAAGGCAGGGGGACACCGGAAAAAACAAAAGCCATACAACGTGTAGCAAAATCAGAATGAAAAAAATCTAAAAAAATGACGTAGACAGTAGAGAAATATGGACACCTCAATTACATTTACTGCAAGGCAATTACTTACATATTCAAATACAATTTACTTAGGCAATTTATCAAACACACCATAGGCATAAATGCTGGCATGAAGCAGACGAGGTAGTAGACTATGGTGTTTGAGTTTTGATAGCGACAATGGCAACAGAGGAAGAGGGCAAGATGGAAGGAGAGGGCGTGGCAAGCAAACCATGGGAAAAAATTGCTGCTCACCTCACAGGCTTATATGCTTGCTTAAAATTCTACAGACTCAACAAGAAGAGCAAGGCACAACTGGCTCTCCTAGTTAAGGAGAAAGAATGACATGAGAAGGGAAAAGAAAACAAAAGGCTTTACCAGCTTCGCAGAACAAACGGGAAGACAAATTGACAAGGAGAAGGAAATAAAAGAAAAGAGGAAGGAGGAGTTAGCAAAGCAGTATCAGGCTATCAGCGATGGCAATGTGCTTTAGGACAAGCTGAGAATGGAGGAAAGCAAGGCGGAGGAGAAGGGAAGCGAGGCTAGGAGGAGAACCATAACCATACACCATGAAGGGAAGCTTGAGAGGCGCTTCGATGAGCAGGACGACATCCCTCCCACGTTGCACACCGGCATGGTCGTCCACAACCGAACCTCATTCGCTCAAAAGGCGCACGGGTAGGAAGAAACGGCTGAGGAGGAGGGGGAGCGGCGGCAAAAGCCGGGGGAAGCCCATCTTCTTGCTGACCGGGCGGATCGCCTGCACGGCGCGGTAGATCAGGACGGATCGCCCCTCGGCGGAACGATGGAAGCAACCAGAAGAGGCGGCTGCGGATGTAAGGACGGCGGGAGGAAGCTGGCGACTGGCCGACGCGGGCGAGCGAGGATTTCGCGGAAGAGGCTGGCGTGGGAGGGCACGAGGAAGGCAAGGAGCCGACCAGCTCATGGGTGTTCGCGGCGGAAGGGAGCGGCGCCGTGGGATCGGCATTGGAATCGAGGGCACCGCGCCAGGCAAGGGGGTCGGCGCTCCAAAGAATGGGCTGAATGAACCGCTGAAGCCAACCTCTACTTCTTTCCCGGGTGGCCTGTCAATCCTGGCAAAATGACAACATATGCAATGGTCATCAATGGCAAGTTAGCAGCGACCGTTAGCATTTTCATTAGCATCCATATCCACATGCAATGGCCGTCAATAGCAAGCTAGCCGTTGCCACTTCCTTGTATGCGCCCTCTATGTTCATTATAAATAGGAGATTTCTCACCATACAATATCTTCCCTAAATCCACAAAATCTCTCCAGAAATCTCTTGTCAACACCGTGAGATCTCCGACAGATCATGTCGACCGGGGTGCTACCACAGGTCGCTAACCCAAGCGGTGAGCCGCATGCAAGTACTGCGGAGGAGGTGCTCTCAGATCGCATCCTTGCTCCCTACTTCCCTGCCTCCGATCCCCACAGATACGCATGCGTGCACAGAATCTTTGGAGCCGGCAACATTGCAAGAATGCTTCAAGTAATGCCTTCATTGGAATCAATCAAAAATACACTCAGATACGAAAGCAATACGGATGTGTTTTCTTAGCAGTAAGTATAATTTGGAGATGTTTTCTTAGCAGTAAGTATAATTTGGACATTAATCTTGCTCACTGTTTTGGTAAGTTGACAGTCATGGCACCCCGGAACCAAAGTTAACGTGCGTGGCCTATACTCACGTTGATTCTAACTAACTTAGCAATGCCATCGATCGGCGCATAATAATGGCATAGAGCATTGGTACGATGCAGAATCATCACTGATATATAGGTATGTCATTTACGTCGCATGCAAAGAACTCCCTATCCAGAGGCATGCCGCCGGCGCGATGGCAACGAGGCGTCTGCGCGAGTCAGAGACCGGTGTCTGATTATGCCGGTGTCATCAACCGCTCCAAGAGGAGATCCCGCGTGCAAAGGCGAGTTGGCGAACCCAAGCTCAGATCGCGGTGCAGCAGCCTTTACGCAGAATGCCGCCGCTAATCGACGCCGCCAAGACACACCGATTCATCTGGAGCAAAGAAGATGATGCATAGATGCAAAGAGCATCGTTCTTAGGAGTAGATGGGCTATTCTCTCGATTTCTAACTCAGTATTTTCTTTATTTCTTTGGTGGCATGCATGGGTACATGACTAGTCTTTACTATAGCAGCAACCTCTGCTTTTGGGTGTCGACGAAGGTTTATCATACTCACATTTGTCAATTACCCCATTTGTTTAAAAATATAAGGCTTATAGTTTAAATGATTTTGTTCAGAAATATAACACTTGCATGGAGATTTTTAATGAGGTTTTTCCTGTTATATCCCTATTTATTCTCTCAACTACATACGTTTATTCACTAGGAATATCTTCGCGACATAATACGCCGCGTGCGTTGTATTTTTGCAGAAATAATTTTGTTTTTTTCGGTGATGCTTTTTTTAAATATTGTCGAGAAAACACGTGAAACGGTTGAAAAGATCAACTGGCGACAGGATCAACGCTCGATTTAGCTCCTGTTGCTAGTTGATCGGGCGACGGGGGTCCTATCACCAGTTAATCGGGCGACAGGGGCTCGGAGGGCTGACGTGGCCTCCTGTCGCCTGTTGATTTTGCGACGTAGCCTCCTGTCGCCCGTTGGTTGGGTTATATTTGTATTTCGCCCGACCAACGAGCGACAGGGGTATATTTATGTAATTTTTTTTCTGTGGCATATTTTTAAAATTTTGAATAAAAAATGAATTATTAAAAAAAATCCAAACGTAATTACGTTTTTTTTGCATTTATCTACAAAGCATCCGCGATCGCGCTAAAACGAAAGATCATTTTCATGAAAAATAGCTGGAATGATCTAAATATAATTACACTCTTTTTTGGCATTTATTTAGGGTCCTTTCACGAAAGTTTCAAGATTTTACTGAACCAAGAGGTTATTTTCGAAAAAATTGCTGAAAGGACCTACACATAATTACATTTTTTTTAAGAGACGCTCGTGGATAGAGGATAGTGAGTGGCTCCTTGGCCAGAAAGTCTGCCAACCTTAATATAAAGCTAGATAGAGAGACGCGCATTTAATTTTTTTTTGCAAAAAATACAATTTTGTTTTCCTCAATGATGTTTTTTTAAACAAATTGGTCGTGATCACGCTAAATCAAAAGGTCCTTTTCGTAAAAAATAACTGGAATGATCTAAACGTAATTACGCTCTTCTTTCGACATTTATTTAGGGTCCTTTCATGAAAAATTCACGATTTTGCTGAACCAAAAGGTCTATTTCGTAAAAAAACTACTAAAAGGATCTCAATGTAATTACTAACTTTTCTGAGGGACATTCACGGAGGGAGGATACGTGGAATCGGTCTCTGGCTAGGAAACCTTCAAGGTTTAGTATATAGCTAGAAGAGGAAGCGCGGCGGCACGCCGTACTCGTCGCTAATATCACAATTCACAAGACGTAACCGGAAAGATATATCGTGAGACGATATGCAATGCAAGCAGCTAGGATAGTATGTCTACAGCAAATGCCAGATCGTATTTGCATTTGGATCACATTTTGAATTGGTCGATGATGACAGACGTTTGAGTGATATCACAATTCATATGAGCATATATTATATCAATTTATATTTTCTTGCATATTTCTGTTGGTAGCAGGTAAATCAAGGGAATGCCATATAATCAGAAACAAAGGTGATATTATGACAGAACACCGGCACAAAAAATAATTGATCTTATGCGTATGCGGGACGCCACACCGCGCAAGGGCGACACACCGTATAAGGGCAATTTTCAAATCTCTTTTGGTAGTGCATTGTTTAATATAGACTGGACAGAAAGGCGTGAAAAAACAATCTCAATTTCTTCCTTGGGAAATTGTATCTCTTGAAGGAACACATTTGTTTAATCAAAATAGCAACTGTGCAATAGTTCTCATTCCCAAATTTTCTTCACGGTAATAAAAATTGTCACCAAACCAAAATTTTCCAGATGTTTTTTGGACTGAAACGAAGAGCCGGACGGCTACCGGTTTAAATGCTAAACTTTTCACTTTCCAGAGAGTAACATCTGATGAAAGAGTAGTGCATATTGCAGTAGTCGACTGTACCAGTGTGTGCTACTTCAAAATCATGGGAACAAACATGAGTAGAGGAACATGTTGAGAAATTAGATTCGTAAGCTGTATCAACTGAACAAAAAGGGTCAAGACTGGGTCAAACCTCTTCCTCGAATTCGACAACCCTCTGTGAGGTTCCTTTCGCCTTGCCGAGAGGCACCAACGCAGCTGGCAGGCTACTACCGCTCTGCTAGTTCGCCGGAGGTGTCGTCGGCCAACCGGTCCACCCCTTCCCTACAAAGTAAACATCACGGCTTTTTTGCTCGCAATGCCTTTACGGTGCATCCAATAAATGGGGCGCTTCTCCCTGCATGCAATTCCACAAGCCAAAAGAAGCACATAAGCCAGCAACAAAGCTTGCTCTAAAAAAACCTTAAGCAGCAAGGAAATCCTGATTATGAAGAAACAGCCAAAAATCCAGCCGCTGAGCCGCAAGAAAAGGGCGTCATTACCAAGAACCAAGAAGCACCCCCGCTGAAAGCTCCTGAATTTGAAACCTCTTGAACAGAAAACCTCGAAATCCTAAGAAAAAGATTTGAGACAACTCTCTTGCTCGAGGTTGGCAATTCTCTGTGAGGTTCCTTCCATACATAATTTCCTACATAATCTAGTAGATTAAACGAGAAAAGAAAATCTTGCTTAAATGCCTGCAGACAGCTTATAGTTTATGAAATACAATTATGTTTTTCCTTTCAAACAAAATACAAATGTCATTAAAAAAACCAGTGCCGGCAAACATGATTGTATCTGTTGGAAATCTAGGTATTATTTTTGTTTCAGATTTGAATATTAAGCTAATTTCCAAAATGATTAAAGACAACAAGCACCACATGCTACTGAAAAATAGATTGAGCATCGTCGCGCACGCGACAAACAGAGAGAAAAACAATTCTTACGTAGGGCCTGTGGACGAAAAAGAAGCAGCGCAGTTGCGATCTCCTGTAGAGGAAGTAGTCGACGTCGAGGAGGAAGAACTCGAACGGTAGCCTGTAGTGGAAGTAGTCGACGTCGAGGAGGAAGAACTTGAGCGGTCGCGCAACGCGCTGCCCAGAAACCTTATTGCCGCCCCCGTGCAGGTTCTCACAGCAGCAACGGTTCGGAGATCCCGCTCTCCTTGCCTCGCGGTGCACGCCGAGAGGAAGGTCGGTGAAGAATAAGTGCAGCACGAAGACACAACACAAGTCACAGTATATGAACGCGAGCGCAATGGACAAAAAGTCCCATCCATTCGACGTCTCAGATTTTATAGTTCGCACGATAAGAATATCAATAAATTGACCGTTCTGACACCATTATACGCTAGTAATCGCAGGTCATTCAAACGATTGTTTCAATTGAAACTGACGCCATAATGGCAATTGAAACTGACGCCATAATGGAGAGAAACCGAAAATTAAAAGGATTTAATACGTGCCAGGAATTTAATCTACGACACGGCGACTCGCGACGTCGCACGCGGGAAAAACACGCGGAAATACGCGGTAATTCGCGAAATACGCGCGCGCGCGTGTGTGTGACTTTAGCCGTGCTCCTCACCCTCCATATGCCTCATTACAAGGCATGGTGGGAGCTCTCCCTTTTAAACTGGTATTCTCCTCTCTCAGTTAGTAATATGGTACTAATCTTTATAGCTTTGGCATTAGAGATAAATGGGCCACTTGGGCTTCATTTCTAACAGTATCTTCGAAAATCACTCTAAATATTCCTGTAGCAGCTTTGCTATCAGTGCACATTTTACAGGCTCAATAAACTGCATAGGTGACAGACACAGACCCTCCAACTTTGCGAACCCATGTTGCAATGCGACCTATTACGTAACCAACAATTTTGTTTTACCAGTTGGGGGATTAAGAATTGTCGTGGAAAAAAATTATTTTTATGCAAGCATCAAGCTACGAACATTGTCTAAACAAAATGCAACCTGAAATGCAAAATAACACGCGCTGATGAGTAAGTAAAGGCATGCACACTGAAAATTATCTATATGGATGTCAGCATGGCAAAGGAGTTTCATATCTCACATATTATGTTGATATATAGTTTCATCTATTTATTTAATGCTTCAAAAGTTTAAAATAAAAATGTAGTCATTCTGTATAGCCCAGCACATTACTAACACCTGGAAAACACAGAGCTGGAAATAAGGCCAACGTGGAATTTATGTGCTGTACAATTAGCACGTGGTCAGTGCTTTCCCATGGATGGCCGTCTTTAAATTATCCAGGGTAAGAATTGTTTGGCCACGCAGCTAGATGTAGCATTTTGGCATGCCAAAATAGAACACAGTAAGCACAGTATGCATGAGAACACAGGGTATTTACAACATGAGTATGCTAAAAACTTTAAATATAATTTCGTAAGCAATATATGTAAAATTAAGGTAGTGATTTGGCTCAGAAAATTTCAAAAAAGACAGTGAACTCGGATTTTGCAGCTCAAGAACAGAAGTGGACAACAACTTTTTTATCTGACGGGGCTAGATAACATCTGCTAGTTTTCGTATGTATGAAGTGCAAAGTAAAGCAAAGGTATCAAACCAAGAAAAACAGGAAATAAATCAAATATGTGACAAATAGGAAAAATATTCAGGAGACAGGTTGTGCTGCAAGCATAATTTACCTCTGAAGTGGTAGCTAGTCAATCAAAGCCATAGCCAAGAATCTACAGCACAGAAGTAATAGCAGATCAAAAAGGTAAAAAAAATATGAAGATATGTTCATTACAAAGCATTAACGGCTGGAGTGTAAAGCATTACCGTTCTAAAATAAGCTTATAAGCAGTCACATGCTGCGCGTTAAATCTTTGAAACATAACAACTGGAATTGCCATCTAGTGTCATTATAAGGGCTGCATGAACTATGGGAAAGATGGTAATTCGTTGACTACAAAACTGAGCCTATAGTCATAGCAGAGAGTTTAAAGGTGGTTTCTAACTCTGTACAATGCCTTTTTTATGATCAACTCGCAACCACAGGTGACGACATAGAAATTACTCTGAAATGTTGAACACGCATTGCTCTGATGTTCTAACATGACTGTTATGAAGCATATAGGTAACAGTTGAGCATGTTTAAAGAATGCGAATACTAAAAGTTTATTCTGGGCAAAAGATGACAGACCAGACTGATCATTTGTTTTATCAATTTCAAGCTTAAAATGCATAACAAAACATCCATAGATCGTGTAGACAAATAGAGATAGATGATGTCAAAGGAGTCAGAAACATACTCCATGTATTCGAACTGGTACACACTGTTGTCACCAAACTGGTACACATAAACCAAGAATTGTAGACCTCTAGCTATCGTACATTAGATCCTATAAAATAAGCGAGCATACCATTAAATGATCAGTAATCTTTTCTCACTCCATTATGTAGAAATCATTCTTGATCTCTTTCCTCCCCAGCTGAACCTAACAAAAGGAAACTGTATTGAAGTATTTAAATATTTGAAAGCATAGCAGGAGCACAGAGAAGACTCAATCCAGTACTCTGCTAAAAAGGCACGACATTTGAGGCCAACACAACTGATAGGAAAAAAAGACACAATGTGCCAACATCAGAAATAAATGCTTTTAGCTTGTAAAGCCTGCCTGTAGTTCTATTTTAATAAACACTAATCTCAGGCAAACAACTAGTGTGCCATCAAATAAGGATTCAGACCACTTTTGTGCATACTTACTAAGGCATAAACTCGTAAGACCATGAAGTGTCAATAGGTTATACAAACTCTGATAAAACACGAATTAAAATCTAGGATTGTGCCTGTTTTTCAGTTGGGCATCAATCCCAAAATAAATATAGAATAGGATATATTCATCAAATTGGATACGCAGTTGAAGATCATAACGGTACAAAAGTTCCATTTGGAAACTAAGCAAGAGGTACTGTTATGTGTGGGGAAAAGCTGGAGGAAAAAAATAGGCAAACCTTCTGTAAGATTCCCAAAGGTGGGTCGTGCCCAGGCACCACCATCCATGCCGCAGCGCCGCCTCCAAGTTCTCAAGAACTAACCACCATCATCTACATAGTATATAATAATGTATAGGCATATGCAAGTAGAGTAATTAACAGATAATAGCAACTATAAAAGCTTTAAGCATGGCTACTTCTAATGGCCAGAACATTGCATACAGATTAGATGGCTGCCTTCTCTTCTCAAAGAACCTGGAAATTAGGGAAGGATTAGCTAATTGAGTATTTACCTCTCTACCCTAAATCCTTGTGCACAAAAAAAAATCAGGCCAAATGTGATGTAGGATTTAGCAATCGAGGAGAGAGCAATAAACAACTTTGGTATGATATTTAGGATTGCGTTTTTCTTACCCAAATTGGCAACTAACGTAGCAAAACAATGCAGGAAGCATTCGGCGACCAGAAAATGGGTCGTGAAATTTAATTTGCAATGAATATTAACATACGAAAACAACTTCACAGAGCATGTATGAGGAATGAAATGAGGGCTACGTAAAAAACATAATAGGCATCGGACCAAACTTTTGCAGAAAAGGATAGTTAGGCAGGTACATAAAACAGCAAGATCCCAAGGCATAGTTGTTCTTCTACTTGCTAATGGCAGGATTACATGACTCTTGTCTACCACCACTGGCACAACTACAATAGTGGAAAAGAATAAAAACATACTAACAAGCACAAATGAGTAAGCTGTAGATGCGAATCTTATCTGAGAGGAGAGGAGGCATTCGTCATCAGACATGGATGCAGCGTACGGCACACACGAACCAGATGCACAAATGGTTACATCCATACCAAGAAACCCAAAGGCAGGGGGACACCGGAAAAAACAAAAGCCATACAACGTGTAGCAAAATCAGAATGAAAAAAAATCTAAAAAAATGATGTAGACAGTAGAGAAATATGGACACCTCAATTACATTTACTGCAAGGCAATTACTTACATATTCAAATACAATTTACTTAGGCAATTTATCAAACACACCATAGGCATAAATGCTGGCATGAAGCAGACGAGGTAGTAGACTATGGTGTTTGAGTTTTGATAGCGACAATGGCAACAGAGGAAGAGGGCAAGATGGAAGGAGAGGGCGTGGCAAGCAAACCATGGGAAAAATTGCTGCTCACCTCACAGGCTTATATGCTTGCTTAAAATTTACAGACTCAACAAGAAGAGCAAGGCACAACTGGCTCTCCTAGTTAAGGAGAAAGAATGACATGAGAAGGGAAAAGCAAACAAAAGGCTTTACCACCTTCACAGAACAAACGGGAAGACAAATTGACAAGGAGAAGGAAATAAAAGAAAAGAGGAAGGAGGAGTTAGCAAAGCAGTATCAGCGATGGCAATGTGCTTTAGGACAAGCTGAGAATGGAGGAAAGCAAGCCTTGAAGGAGCCTGTGAGGTGAGCAGCAATTTTTTCCCATGGTTTGCAAGGCGGAGGAGAAGGGAAGCGAGGCTAGGAGGAGAACCATAACCATACACCATGAAGGGAAGCTTGAGAGGCGCTTCGATGAGCAGGACGACATCCCTCCCACGTTGCACACCGGCATGGTCGTCCACAACCGAACCTCATTCGCTCAAAAGGCGCACGGGTAGGAAGAAACGGCTGAGGAGGAGGGGGAGCGGCGGAGAAGAAGCCGGGGGGAGCGGCGGCAAAAGCCGGGGGAAGCCCATCTTCTTGCTGACCGGGCGGATCGCCTGCGCGGCGCGGTAGATCAGGACGGATCGCCCCTCGGCGGAACGATGGAAGCAACCAGAAGAGGCGGCTGCGGATGTAAGGACGGCGGGAGGAAGCTGGCGACTGGCCGACGCGGGCGAGCGAAGATTTCGCGGAAGAGGCTGGCGTGGGAGGGCACGAGGAAGGCAAGGAGCCGACCAGCTCACGGGTGTTCGCGGCGGAAGGTGAGCGAGCAGCCAGGAAGGGAGCGGCGCCGCGGGATCGGCATGGGAATCGAGGGCACCGCGCCAGGCAAGGGGGTCGGCGCTCCAAAGAATGGGCTGAATGAACCGCTGAAGCCAAGCTCTGGTTCTTTCCCGGGTGGCCTGTCAATCCTGGCAAAATGACAACACATGCAATGGCCATTAATGGCAAGCTAGCAGCGACCGTTAGCACTTTCATTAGCATCCATATCCATATGCAATGGCCGTCAATAGCAAGCTAGCCGTTGCCACTTCCTTGTATGCGCCCTCTACGTTCATTATAAATGGGAGATTTCTCACCATACAATATCTTCCCTAGATCCACAAAATCCCTCCAGAAATCTCTTGTCAACACCGTGAGATCTCCGACATATCATGTCGACCGGTGCGGCCACGGAAGCTGCTAACCCCAGGCGGTGTGCTGCATGCAAGTACCTACGGAGGAGGTGCTCCAGGACTGCGTCCTTGCTCCCTACTTCCCTGCCTCCGATCCCCACAGATACGTATGCGTGCAGAATCTTTGGAGCCAAGCAACATTGCAAGAATGCTTCGTAATGCCTTCATTGGAATCAATCAAAACTACACTCGACACTGAAAGCAATACGGATGTGTTTTCTTAGCAGTAAGTATAATTTGGAGATATTTTCTTAGCATTAAGTATAATTTGGACATAAATCTTGCTCACGGTTTTGGTAAGTTGACAGTGATGGCACCCTGGAACCAAAGTTAACGTGCGTGGCCTATACTCACGTTAATTCTAACTGACTTAGCAATACCATCGATCGGCGCATAATAATGGCATAGAGCATTGGTACGATGCGTAATCATCATCGATATATAGGTATGTCATTTCGTCGCGATGCAAAGAACTCCCTATCCAGAGCGTGGGCGTGCCGGCGCGATGGCAACGAGGCGCACCGGCTAGTGCAGACCGGTGTGCGGCTGCGCTGTGTCATCAACCGCTCTGTGAGGAGATCCGCGCCGGCAAAGGTGAGTTGGCGTAACCAAGCTCGGATCGCCGTGCAGCGCAGACCTTACGCAAGACTGCCGCCGCCAATTGACGCCGCCCAAGACACACCGATTCATCTGGAGCAGTAAGATGATGCATAGATGCAGCAGGCATCGTTCTTAGGAGTAGATGGGCTATTCCTCTCTGATTTCTAACTGTTAAGAACGACGTCATGGTTGTCATACGTACATTCCAAAATGGACCCGCTTCGCCTTTCACACCCTTGAATCGCGCCTCCATCATGCTGATTCCAAAGAAAGAGGGTGCCGATAGGTCCGCGGACTACCGACCCATCAGCCTAATCCACTCCATCTCAACGTTAATATCCAAGGTGCTTGCTCACGTCCACTCCCATATAGACTTACTAATATCGCCATCCCAAAGTGCTTTCATCAAAGGTCAGAGCATCCAAGAAAACTTCCCGGCCGTCCACGCCAAGTGCGACACTACAACCAAATGCGAAGGGAGCAGAGGGCAGCGGTGGGTGGGACTAAGGGCGGCGCGGTGGCGTGTGAGGGGACGGGGGGAGGGCCACTGGATGGGAAACCAAGAGAGAGCTAGGGTTACTACATACTAGTTTGTACTAATCTGGTCATGTACATTTTCGGATGTCCGATTCAATTGGTTCGGATATATCCGAAAATATTCTCGGAATATGCCGATCCGACCGAAAATATCCAAAATCGAATCCGAATCCGATACAAAATATCCGAAATCGAATCCGAATCCGATAATTATCAAAAAAAAATATCCAAATTTGATCCGAAACTATCCGATCGGTCGGTCGGCTAGCGTCTCTCTCATGATCTCACTCCATCCCTTGGTGCATTTTTGCATTCAGGCTCTCTCAGTGTCAACTTCCTGAGAACCCTGCGACTCGAGCTCATCAGCAATGGCCGCAACTGCAATCCTGACATATATCCCGTGAATCCTTGACCGCAGCATCCAGTGAGCCGCCGCTGCTCCTGGCGTGCTCGGTGCACTACGCGATGCGGGAGGCCATCAGGACGGCCAGGAAGGAGTTCTCGGTGTGCATGGGGCCCGCGAACTCCCGCTGGTGATGTTCCAGATGGACGTGCCGGCGACGATGCCCGCCATCAAGGAGCTCTGCGGCCTCGACGTCGTCGAGAGGTACCTCGTGAGCCTCTCTGCCAGCCCAAACACCGTGAAAGCTGCCTGAACAACCTTGCACCCGTGCATGCACGAGGTTAAGTTGTGTAGAAATTAATGGCATGTTTAATTAGTGAGACGTGTGTAATTAATGAGATGAGCAAAGGTTGGGGCAGGCACTGAACAATAATAATCTCGCTGTCTCGTGTGTTGCTCGGTCCAGGCTCACGTGCATCGACGATTAGTCTTCGATATGTTGTCCGACTACTCTTCGACGCTACGAACAACGTTGCCGAGTACGAAGCCCTCGTCAACGGTCTCCGGATCGCCGCCGACCTTGGCGTGCGCCGGCTTTACGTATACGGCGACTCCAAGCTAGTGGTCGACCAGGTCATGAAGACCTCGGAGCCCCGAGATCCCCGCATGGCAGCATACTGCCGCGAAGTGCGCAAGCTTGAAGAAAAGTTCAAGGGGTTCGAGCTCCACCACGCCATCGGGCGCTTATAACGGCGAGGCCGACTACCTCGCCAACCTCGCTTCCGGCAAGGGACCGGTTCCAACCGGATCTTCGCCCACGACCTTCGCTAACCGTCCGTCCGGTTGGACCGGCGGCCGGCAGGCGGTCGACCCTACCGCCTCGACCGAGCCAGCCGCCAATCAGCCGGCCGAAGCGCCATCCGGGTCAAGCGCAGACGTGTTGACGGCCGAATCCGACTGGAGGAAGCCCTTCGTTGAGCGCTTGACGGACGGATCGCTCCCCCCGACCCAACCGAGGCCCGGCGCCTCGCTCGGCGAGCGAAGTCTTTCGCCCTGATCGGCGAAGACCTTTACAAGAGGAGTCCCTCCGGGGTCCTCCAGAAGTGCATCCTGGCCGACCAGGGCAAGGAGCTGCTGCTCGATATCCATGGCAGGGTGTGCGGTCATCACGCGGCACCGCGGTCCCTCGTGGGTAAAGCATTCCGTCAAGGTTTCTATTGGCTGACCGCCGTGGCGGACGCCGAGCAAATTGTTCGCACATGCGAAGGGTGTCAATTTTTTGCCCGACAGACACACCTTCCAGCCCAGGCCCTCCAGACGATCCCCATAACGTGGCCGTTTGCGGTCTGGGGACTTGATCTGCTGGGACCTTTCAAAAAGGCGCCCGGCGGCCTCACTCACCTCTTTGTCGCGGTGGATAAATTTACTAAGTGGATAGAGGCGAAACCGGTCGCCTCCATCACGTCCGCACAAGCGGCCGACTTCTTCCGCGCCATCGTCTACCGATTCGGGGTCCCGAATTCCATCATCACCGACAACGGCACGCAGTTCACGGGGAAGGAATTTCTCGAATTCTGCGACGACTTCAACATTCGCATCGACTGGGCAGCCGTGGCCCACCCGCAGACCAATGGCCAGGCCGAGAGGGCGAACGGCATGATCCTACAGGGGCTCAAGCCGCGAATGTTCAATCGCCTGAAGAAATCAGCGGGACGATGGGCAGCCGAGCTGCCCTCCGTCCTTTGGAGCCTGCGGACCACGCCAACCCGGTCGACCGGGTTTACGCCGTTCTTCCTGGTGTTCGGCGCCAAAGCTGTCCTATCGACCGACCTGGAGTACGGCGCTCCAAGGCTGCAAACCTTCGACAAAGCACGGGGGCTCGACTCGCAGCAAGACGCCGTCGACCAGCTCGACGAGGCACGCGACGTCGCCGTCCTCCGGTGGTATCAGAGTCGCCAGATCCGCGGCCGAGCCTTCAACGTAGGTGACTTGGTCCTGCGCCAAGTCCAATCCAACGTTGGCAGGCACAAGCTTTCGCCCCCGTGGGAAGGCCCCTTCACCGTCGTGGAGGTAATCCGGCCCGGAACCTACCGACTCAAAGACGTCGATGGCAACGTTGTTTCAAACGTCTGGAATATTGAAAAGATCAGGCGATTCTTTCCCTAAGACTTATCCTTTATCCGCGCGTCCCTATTAGCCTGCCAGGCCCAAGCGGCGCGAACCCGCTCGGGGGCTTCTAACCTACGTAATCTCGTTACGTAGCGCCCGAACCAACCAAGGGTCCTCCCCTCGAAGGAACCGCTTCAACCCGGCTGCTACGGCCTACGTCTTGTAAAAACTCCAGTAGTTTTTCCTGACTACGACCGCTAAAGTGGCGGTCCGCGGAACGAAGCGGACTTTATATCAGCAACCCACGGACGATCGGCGAAGGGTTTTTCGCAGGAAAGTCCGCGCCCGCCGCGCGACTCACCCGAGCGACGACGCCCTAACCTACAGACCCAGCAATCCCCCGCAGGCGATCAACAACAAGCAAGCATTCAGCAAGAGAAAGAAATGCGAAAGCTAAAATATTAAGCACTTTTACAGGACGCATTATTTTCCTTCAACAGCGTGAAGCATGCACGGCAGGGGAGAAAACACCAAAAGCATTCAACTTGTGCCAGTCCTGGAGCAGAAAAGAGTGCAAAAATCTGCAAATCGACAGGGCAGGCGCGTGGCAGACTCCTAAGGATCTGGGCCGAAGAAGGCGTCGTCGTCGTCGCCCTCTCCGGAGCTCCCGCCCTCCTCGGCCTCGTCGTCCGAGACCTCCAGGTGTAGCCGCCCCGCCACCATCTCCGCCGCTTCGCGAACTCTGGCCCACGCCTGGTCTGGCTCGCCTCGGATCCGGGCGATGGTCGCTATCGCGTCAAAGGAGTCAGACCGACCGGGCGCAAAGACGCCAAAGACGCATTGCTCGCCAGAGCGCGACCTCCGCCCTTCACTAGCGGAGCGTTCCCAGAGAGCCTGAGGTAGACTCTCCAGTGCCTCGGCCGCCCGGGTGAGGCCGAAGGCATACTGCGCCACGGTGGTCAGACCGCTCGTCCACCAGCACCCTAGTGACCTCAGCTCCTACCCATGCTCGTAAGGTATGGCATGGAGAGGAGGACCTCGCGTGGAGTCAAAATCTCGACGCAGATGGGCCACCTCCATCTCAGCGGCCTCGGCACGCAACCGCTGAACCGCCGCCTCGTCCTCGGCGGCCTGGACCCACGCCCGCAGAGCCGTCGCCTCCACCTCACGGGCGGCGGAGGATGACGCCTAGGAAACCAGCCGGGCGTGACCACCGACTAGCGCGTCTACCATGCTGGCCGCCCTCTCCTCGGCCCGGAGGCCGCTCTCCGCCGGGAAGAACCTGGCGCCACCGCCTCGGTGCCGCCGGGCGCCTGGCTACTCAGACCTGGAAACAAGGGCCGAGGACGGACGTCAGTCTGGGGACCCCAGTGTCCCGCCGAAACAACCAGAAGGAGGCTTACCCGCGGCGAGGGTTCCAGATGAAAAACCGCGGCGAGGGCAGGTCGAGCCCGCCCCTCGCCGCCCCAATGAAGAGCTCGCGCTGTCAGGGCTTCTTCGGCGAACCCGGGGATCGCCTCCGCCGTCCGCTTACCAGACCTTCTATCGTCGCCACCGCCACTCGCCATCGGGCTCACGAAGGGCTCCTGAGGAGAATGGACGGGCTTAGAAGACGAAGAAGACGAGGAGAAACGAGCGCTGAGGCTGAGTGTGGTTGCCGCTTCCTCCCGCATTCTGTATTTATAAGGGCGGAATAGGGCAACCAAAATCGCCTTCGCCTCGAGTGCTCCGCGACGCCTCCTGACACGCCCGCGGTCCGATACAGCGACATGACGTCCATTAAAATCGCACTCCGCATTGAATGCCGACGAGACGACGCGAGCTCGGCGACGCCACTTGCAGCCGACGCGCGACCGCTTCGGTTTCAGCGTGAGGATTGGTCAGACAGACAACTCGCACCGTGATCAAACGCCCGATGAGCCGCACGACGGCGGGTCCGAAAAGCTAAGTCACTCGACTCTCAGTCTCCCTTGCGCTTATTTTGAGATCCAGCAATGCGTGCCGACCACAGCTTGGTCTCCACGCATCGCTCGGGGGCTCGGGAGCAACGTCATTCACATTCACGCGGGTCGGTGGCCCGACTGACCACTCGGCTTCCCCTAGCGATGACCCGTCCGACCCGAAGGCCACGCCTCGCCCTCGCACGGTACGGTTTAAGTGACGCAGTGGGGGGCTACCGCTGGCGCGAACCACAAGTCGATCGGAGTCACTCCTCCTCTGCATGAAACGTGAATGGACGCCTTTCGCCCCCAGGGTTCGTTAGCACTTCCTTCGCGTTTTCCTCAGGAAAAATCGAACACACCTACGCCTAAAGAACCCCAGCGGTTCTCAGGGCTATGGTCTCCGAGCAGCCACCGGCGCAAGGAAACACGAAGGAACAGCTCAAACTCGCGAACGAACATAAAGGCGAACCCCAATTCATTACATACCAAAGGTTTTTACATCTTCAAAAATAAATGAGTATCTAACATCACTCGTATTCCCCGTGGAGGACGCTCTGCGGCGGTATCCGGTCGGCGATCGTTCGGGCATGCGGCTCGACTTGGAGCACGAAGCGATGGACCTCCTCGTCGGTCCGGTTCCTGGCGATCCCGCTACTGATGTTGTCCAGGTTGAGACCATTGTAGAAGGACATGGTGCTAACAAGCGCAGAGGTGGCTCCCAGGGCAGCACTCAGGCTCACCGACTTCTCGACGTGCTCCGGCACACGAGCCAGCTCGGTCGCGAGTGAACTTGTGCCCCGTGCAGCCCCGAGCACTCGGTCGCAGACAGCCCGGCCGACCTTTCCCAAAGTTGTCAACTCGGCGGCCACTCGCCCGGCCGTCCTCCTCCGCCATTGCAGCCGACCGAGCCACCGCTGCCATGATCACAGATCAGCGCTCCTCCGCCGCCAATCGCCGCGCCCCGCGACGTCGCTGAAATTCTTCTGCAACTCTGAAGATCGAAGTAGAAATCAAAAAGCGCGCTCGACGACGGCGCCTTCCAAATCAACACTAAACAACAACTCCTCACCGTTCGAGGAGTCCGTCATTGCTTGGAGCCTGTCCTGGACCTCCTCCTTGAGCTTCTCTACCACGGCCGCCTCATTGCGAGCAGTGTCTCGGGCGTTGTGAGCCTCCGCCAGGAGGGCTTCAAGCTCGGACACCCTCGCCCTCAACGACTGGTTCGCCCGGCGTTCCTCGTGCAAAGCTCCGGCCGCCTGGTCCAGCTCCTGACGAGCCTCCTCCGCCGCCAACTACTCCCGCACCACGGCTTCCTGGGTCTCCCGCAGCTTGGAGCCCAGCTGATCTCGGTCCGTCTCGGTGGTTGTCCTCCGGCTATGCAGACATCGGAGGAACCCGGACTTACTCTCCGAGCGCTCTCGCAGACGCTGCGACCAGCCGCCATGTCACTACGAGATTCAACAAAATTCAAAAGGACGGAGAAACTTTGAACACGGCTTACCGTGCGGCCAGTCAATCCTCTCGATGACGGCGCCCAAAGATCTCGTTGAAGATTCTGGAAGGTGACCCAGTCACCCGATTTGGTCCGCCGACCTTAGCTCGCGGGAACCCTCTCCGCAGGAGTCCCACTCGAGCTCCGCCCGTCGTCGGCGTGAATGACGCCGCCGGATGGGTCGCCGCGGGCAGACCAAGGTCGACGGGCGCATCAAGAGGTTCCCGTGGCCGCCCAAAGATCCCGCTGGCCGACGACGAGGCCTCATTGCCGCCGCCGACGGGTCAACGACCACCGTCGGCGCCGCCTGCGACTCCTCTCCTGACGGCCCCCTCGGCGACGACGGTGGCATCGCTTAGCGCCAGACTCTTCGCCGGTAACGCGCTCTACGACCGGCAGACGAGGTTTGCTCCGCCTCATCGCCCCCGATCGTGGCGACGAAGCCGCCGACGGCCGCTTCGCTTGCGGCGCCGGCTCTGCGGATGATCCCGGCAGACAACCATCGGCGCGGCTCCCACTCCATCAAGAATCGCGGCACGGCCAACGCTGCGCGTCGCCACGGGCTCGCCCGGTTGGCGTGTCTTCGGCCCCGCCCGGGTGGCGGCGCCGCTCCCGACGGCAAGTCCGCCGCTTCCGTCAAGCTCTCCCCCGTGAAAGCCCTAGGGTCAAAGGCGATCGAAGCAAAGACAAGCAAAGTCAACCCGCATAGCAAACAAAGCAAAGCTAACTGTGCTGAGCGGGTGCCAAGCAACCGCGCTCTCTTCGCCGGCCTCCCCGGCGAAGACGAGCCGTCCCTCCGTCCTTCCGGAGGCACCACCGCCGGGGGCGTTTCCGCTCGGGGTACCTCGACGGTGACCCCCGTATCGGTGCCCTCCGCCAAGTCGTCGCTCCCCGACGGCCCGAACTCATACGCTTCGTATGGGTCGTCAGGATCCCTGCCATCGCTAGAAGATGATCCCGCGCCGACCAAGGAGAGGGCGGTCGATTCTGACACGTCCTCGCCGCGCGCGGCCATCGCCTGGTGCTCCTTCCTCTTTTCCTTCCTCCTTTCCTCCCTACGCTCTTTTCGAGCAGACTCCTGCAGCGCAATCTTTTCGCGGGCCGCCGCCCTCATTTCCTTCTCCCCCGGCAGCCATGCCCGGGAAGTTGCTCCGCCCAGGCCCTGAAAAGTGCGGAGGTTCCATTCAGCCTAAAGCACGAGGAATTAAGACAAGGAACGCCGGGAAGGATAAGGAGCCGCCTGACACAAACTGGGGACTCTCCACGAGAAGGGCTTGGGCGCCGTGCCACCAAGTGGCCCTCAGAGCAGGATGGCACACACCCGAGCCTCGACCTCTGATGGAGGGAGGTCCAAGCGCTCCATCCTCATGGGGTCGATCGCTCCCTCATACTCGTACATCGGGTGAGGCCTGTCCATGAGGGGCTGCACGCGTCTCGCCATAAAGGTACGCACGACGGCCTCACCCGTCAGGCCACGCTTCTTCAGGGCCGCCAGCTGCTCGAGGATCACCTCCATCTTCCTCTTCTCCTTCGCATCGGTCCCCCGGTTCCATTCAGGCACCGCCTCGGGGTGCCTTCCGGTGAAGGCCGGGGCGCTGTTCCCCACGTTCCGAATATAGAACCATTCGGAATGCCATCCCCGATTCGACGAAGGCAGCTTCAGGTCGATGTACTCCGACCCCCGGTAGGACCGAAGTTGGATGGCGGCACCGCCGATCGGCGCTAACGGTGCGCCCGCCGCCGATTTTTTCAGCGGCCGTGTTTGGAAGAAATACCTCCAGAGGGCCCAGTGAGGCTCGATCCCCAGAAAGGCCTCGCATAGCGTGATGAAGATTGCAATGTGGAGCACGCCGTGGGGATTCAGGTGGTGCGCCTCCACCTTGTTGAAGTAAAGGAGCCCGCGGACGAACGGGTGAAGGGGAAGCCCGAACCCGCGCTCGAAGAAGAACGTGGACACAACAATCTCATCGTCGCCTGGCTCCGGGGCCGCGGCCCCCGTCGGCACCCTCCATAGGGACACGTCGCGCGGGGGGAGGAACATTTTCTTCTCCAGGCCAAGAACACGGGCAGGAAGAACGGAGCACTCCGGCCACGACATCTCCGAAAGAGCGGGGCCGGCGAGTGGAGGACGGGCGGAGGCGAAGAATCCCCTTCCCGAGCTGTGATTTCCCTCACTGTTACCCTCGTTTTTCTTTCTTTCACAGGGAGAAACAGGGCGGCACAGCAGAATCCACCCCCTCGGCTCCCCCTCGGGCATATAAGGGCGCAACGAACACCGGCCGGACAGACGTCAGCCGGACGGGCAATGGCGCAAGGGAAACGACGTGCGTTTTACACCGCTGCAGCGATCCAACGGTACGCCGCTTCGACTTCCGCTTGACCAGCATTTAACCTCTGACAGGACAGCGGCCTGGCGAGAAGCCCTCACATCGGGCAAAGTGGCGCACGACTCCTCGGGCTTCGTTCCCGAACTGGAAGAGCCACGCATCAACCAACCAAAGACTCGCCAAGACCGCTACGGTCCCAAAAGCCGCAAAAAGGCTTAGCAATTTGACCTCGGGGCTCGACCAAGCGTTGCGGGCTCCGAACACCCAAACCACCAAGTGGATTCGCACGCCGCCCCGAGCGAAAAAATCGAGCGAGGGACGAGGATAAGGTGAGCCCCCAGCGGGCCTCTAGTTGGGTTGGCGGACGACCCAATCGCCTTGAATCGTGTCCGAGGCCATACTTCACACTCTCCCGCGAAACCCGTCGACGGGTGGCAGCCAGCTGCGCTCTGGGTCGGTGGACGACCCGGGGTCCGACACGGGGTCGAGTAAAGAAAGGTTCTCATGGGTCGCCCCCAGAGGGTCGGACGCCCACGCCGGGATAACATCCGCTTGGAGATGGTTCTCCCTTCGGGAAGCCACCAGGGCCCACTCGGACAAACCCGCTATCAGCTCACGCGAGCACGGCGTTCAAGCCAACCCATGGCAAACGCGCGCTAGCTCACCCCCTCCGGTCCCACACCGCGACGGGCGATTCGTGGGAACGCGGCGACCGCCTCGCCGACGAAGCGCAGACAGCGCCATCGTTCGGCCCGGCCGCGACGCCAGTCTTGCAGGTACAACGGGATCACGGCGGAGAATGGACGCCTCCAGGCGCGAGATAAACCCCCGACCGGTTCTTCGATCCGCTCGGGGGCTCCATCTACCAGATGCGCTCGCGCGCACCCGGGCAAAGCCGGCCAAACCTGATCGGTCGGGCACCGAGAATCATGGCAGCCAGACACATAGGTCCGGTCGCATCAGGGCGACATGCTTTGCCAGGGTCCACCGACCGAGGAAACCCCCCAAACGGCTCTCCTATCCGCCCGGGGGCTACTGACGAATACCCACGGCATGGGTATCCCTAACGGCCCACGAAAAGTATATGGGCCGCCTCCGCACCATATATGGGTCGCCTCCGCGCCAAAGCCTCAAGAAGAAGCCGACCGACCGGTCCGCACGAGGGCGCCTAGATCCCGACCCAGCCGACCTCAGAATACAGCCCGACCTGCGCTATAGGTCGGGCGCCCCACAAACTACGGCGACGGCGACCCAAGGGTGGCCCGGCCAGCGGGTCGAACCGATCGGGAACCCCGGGCGAATTCAGATCATCTCCACCAAAAAACAGACGTCAAATCACCGGAAAGCGGTTTCTGCACTGGTCACCTACCCTGCCGATGCAGCAGCTCAACATGACCAAGCAAAGAGGCCGCGCACCTTCCCGAGACGATTTCCGAAGGTCGGCGCCTAACGCCAAGACACGACCACTGGGCAGAAGGTGCACGCCGCTTCCGGAGGAATGGACCGCTCCGTCGCTCTGCGCCTTCACCAACCCTTCAGAGGTCACGTCCAGCGATCAGACACCAAGGTGGGAGGCTAGGCTCCTAGGCGTAGGAAGGACAGACTCCTAGGCATAAGGAGCCCCTTTCATTTCTTTCACACGCTCCCGTGTAACCTGCTTCCCCGGGCTATATAAGGGGAAGCTTGACCCTCCGGAGCGAGGGGGAAAAAATAGCGCACACAAACAAAGCACGCTCGAGCAAAACTTAACCGATAGCCTCCATCGGGAGCTCAGGCGCGCCCTCAGCTCCGAGTCTCTCGCACCCGTAGCCATTCCAGCCAACCCTTGCACACGAGGTGCTCGGAGCTCAAGCTCGGCCTCCGCATGTAACTCGGCAAACCCGCCAGCATCAGTAATAACATACGACCACCTCACAGACTGGAGTAGGGACGTTCGGCCCGAACCAGTATATATCTTGGATCCCCATTCTTTCGGTCCAACCATTCAAGGAACGGGAGCGCGTGGCCCCTTTAGACCTACAAATTTACTTGCCGGTTCTCGAAACGCCGACATAACTCTATGAATCGGAACTCTACTTCCTTCGAAAAGGAATCAATCAATCCAATCCGAAAAGCACCAGGAGCAATCACCGCCGATTCAAATGCTAGATTAATGAGAGAAAGAAAAGCAATAAATGACCCATGCATATTCATTTACCTCCTGCGACGAGGTGATCCAATCCAATCTACCGAGGTGGTCACTGCCGGCTTCCCACTCAGCCATGCGGGTGCGCACACATGTGGGGGTAATTGTGGACAATGGACGTACCAGCACCAACTCCTAATTAGAATTAGTAGAGATAGAGTAACAAACTTATCTAATCGCGTCATGCATAGCCATGCACATGCTGCTGGCCAGCCGAAATCAAGATCATACGTGATTAGATAAAAAGAAAAGATGATCTTATCTACAAATGCAAGTAAATATTTAATAGATATGATGCATATAGCAACTCAAAGACACGTGGAAACTTAGAAGTTGTATGCACGCAGTATATGGAAAAAGAATTGGCCGTGCAATACTTGAAAATAGAATCGGCTGATTAAGATAATAGTCTGATACGCTGCATATCACGCACGCATGCACATCCAACCGAATTAAAAACTTTCTCCGTTTGCCAACGTATAGAAGATTGGGACAATGACGGTTTCATGGGTATGCTGGTGGGAGAACAGACCACCACCACCGACTCGTAATTAGAAGCAATTGAGATGAGAGACATTAGGACATATAGTTCAATGCCCGTGCGTTGCTACGAAAAATAAAATTGGTAACGAAACATAAAGGTAAGCAATAAAAGTTTTTCCAGAGAATTGTGGTAGAAGTCGAATGTATGAGTGTATATCAAAATTTACAATCTCGCAACATATTCTTCTTACCTTCACTCTCACCCAAACACTTGTCGATCTTAACGTCTTCATTTTGTTTATCACCACTACAAAAAAGTCATTCAAGATAAAAAAGACAAATGGTGATTATCGCACAGAATGACATGGTCACCAAACCAACTCCCGAACATATGAATCGCCATCATGCAGGTTTTGGCCTGCATTAATCAATTACAAAATACCTATTTTCAAGAACTCCAAATATGAACCTCCCAAATTGAAAGTTAACCAAGTAACCATCAAAATATCTCAAGAGTAATATCTCGCCAGCAGAGAACCTCCCAAATTGAAAGTTAACCAAGGCCGATTTAAAATACACGTTTTGTGCTATTTTCACGGCCTTAATAAACGAAAATACATTTTTAAAATTTTAAAAAATACAGAAAATTATAAAAATCCTAGAAAATTCATGTAAATTCTTTGATGCATATAATTCATAGAAAAATTCCACAAAATTGTAGAAAATTCTAACAACCATAGAATCTCTATCACAAATTCATTTCAGACATTCAACTGAACATTAATCCAGAAGGCTCTTCAAAAAAATAAAGGTGGATCAATATCCTACTTCTTGTTGTCTAGTGCTACTTGACATGGTATCATGACATGAAACAGATAGCCCGAGATTAATTATGTCTAACCTCCTAAAGGTCATCATACCCTCAAAAGTCAGAAGATCATAAAGGAAATCATGGGGGAGGTTTTAAGTGTCATCATACCCTCAAAAGTCACAACCTAGTAAGTTCACAGGCCAGTGAAAGTCATCAGTATACAACCTTCATATTTCTTAGTAGTACTGGAGTCTGTTGTATGAGTCTGACATGCTTGCTTCCCACTATCAGATGGTCAATAATAATAAAATTATGGTAAAGAGCTATACAAATGGTAGATGCGTACCTTCTGCAAGAGTTTCCTGTGTACGGAAAACTGCAGCATTATTTTGCATAGTTCAATGCCCGTGCGTTGCTACGAAAAATAAAATTAGAAACAAAACATAAAGGTCAAGCAATAAAAAAATTATTTTACAAGATCAAACATCTATCTTTCTCTATTACAAAAGTTTTTATAGTTTCTTCTTCGACATGAATTAAAGCTAAATATGTTGTATGTAGTATATGCCGCTATTCCTAGCCAGAATTATAAAAACAAATATCATCAACATTCCAATAGTATCCCATCATAGAAACATTGTAATATTTTCCATTAGTGGTAACATATATGATGTTAGCGTTTAAATCTTGATGGTGGAAATCGTCACCTTTAGTATCCACAAATTTTGCCAATGCAGCAGTAATGAAATCAAATAGTTCTTGTATGAATAATTCAAGGTACATAAGGCAAGCATGGATGAGAATGTGAAACTCCAAGGAACAAGAAAATCGAACAGCACTTCATCGTACTGTTGCTTGACAACACGTTTCTCCCTTCCTCCAAGTTGGATCGCAGAACACAGAAGTTGGTCCCTCCAAGGTTTAGTGCATAAAACAACCCATGTTCATCTCTGCAAAAGCAGGACCCAGATGATTAAAGAATGAAGTGAAGCACGAGTCTTAGATCATCTTATTGCAAACAGTCTGTACAAACAGAGAAGCAAAAAAATAAAAAAAATAGTTGTAAGGTCATGACAAACTTGAAATACAATAAGATTGGTCCAATTGCAGACCATGTGCAAAAATTTCACAACATAACGGCAACCAAAGCACTAAAGGCATCCAATACAGAGATCAGTCTTCTGAGAATTGGAAAGGTTATATCTGTTTTCTTTGACTGAAGTTCACCTTGTCTGATCCAATTCAGTATTTGCTCTGTGCAGCTCTGCTTCAAGTGAGGCTATAGTATTTTGAGCATCACGTAGTTGCATACTTGCATCCCAAGTTCCTGAATCTTTTTAACATGGGCCAGAAATTGCAATTTTTGATCTGCACAGGCATATATTTTGTTGCAAGACAGGAAAAAAGACCACCCAAAAATTAGTATATGATTTGATAGTGCAATATTATTAAAGAGAAAAGGTCAAAGAAACATAAGCAGACAAATTTGATAAGAACTGGTTCCCTCTCTATTATGAAACAGAAATAAGCAAATTTCACAGAACTTAATGGAACTACCCTATCCGTTAGCAAAACACGACTAAATAATTTACATGGAAGACTTGATTTTCTCTCTCTCTCTCTCTTTGAACATTTGTTTTTCCTCATTGGTTTTTGTGTATGTGCATGCGCACATGCATTCTGGTGCAGATTCTACTCATGATGTGGCCCATGCATCACGAATGAGATATACAATCCATTACAACAAAGCTCAGGGAGATTCAGTAATAATAAATACCTGCTGACTTTGATGGCCTAATTGACTATCTTTCTTCTCTGTTAAAGTTGTCACACAGCATAGAGAGCATAACTGCCATAGTTTCCCAAAAATTTTAGTTTTTATCCAGTCTATATATAGTCATTATCCAGTGTAGGAATTACGATCATGATTACTTCAAGGTTCTACATCTTCACTTTAAAGCAGAAAAGTAATACTACCAGAACTTAGTCCCTACATTTTTAGCAGCTGCAGATCAGAAAGCGTGATTCCTTACTACATGGCACATCAATCTTGTACCATCTTGCTAGCTAACTTTTGCAGCTGAAAGAGCAAAAGAAAGGCTCTTCAATCTCATTCTCCAATTAAGGTTGATAGCCTGAGGCCATCAAGATAGCGTACACATTCCTGACAAACACTTTATAGTGGAGTCCTACTTTTTACCACTCTACGATCAACTAAAGTAGGGGTTTCTAGACTGTTCCATTTTACACAAGGCTTCTATTTAATCATGATCTTTTCTCCATATATTGTTCCATTAGAACAGGAAGCAACCACAGTATTATAAAACATCAAGACATCTAGTTTTGCCCAATCTTTCGTTCCATCTAGACACAAGCAAATCTCCCAGTTTCATCAAGTTAGCCTTTCCACCCAAAATGTCAATTTTGGTGAAATCCTTTGCGCCGGTCAATTTTTCTCTCTATACATCACATTTCAACGAACACAATTAATCGTATTCTCAGACGGGATTTGCTACTCCATTAATAGCCTCTCCGCGAATCCAAGTGCACAATAGGTCCTCTTCAGATGACCGGCACGCAAACCTGAATATCATCGCTAACTGCCACGACACATCCATGATCCATTAGATCAGCCTAGACCAAAACCCACACCCAAACGCCCAAACTCGCAAACCAAATCCACGAACCCTAGGATCTCGTCATGGCAGAAGCGAACGAGGCAAATCAAATCGAATCAAGGACGCAAGAGGACGATCGGGAGGCGAGATACGATCGGCTTCTCCTGCTTGCCGCCGCCCACTTGGAGAGGGAGAAGTGGACCTTCGCGGTGGCGGCCTCGGACTTGAAGGGCTCCTTGAGGCAGCCCGCACCAGCCACCGCAGACGTTGGAGTAGCCGATGTAGGTCATCCCGCCACAGCGCCAGAAGGGCACCGCCGCCGTGACTTGGAGTAGATGACGACGGGTTGTCGGCCATCGTTTTCTTGACGGATTCTCCATCCGCGAGCCGAAGGACGAGTCCGGCGAGGAGGAGGAGGCCTCGGCGGCGATGGTTCTCTGGCGCGACGTGCGGTGTGGGAGAGACGGGCGAGGCAGGAAGGCGGCGACCACAGAGGCCAAGGGTGGCTACGGAAAGGGCAGAGGAAGATCGGGAAGATCGCGTCGCGGCGCCGGGGTTGGGGGTGGGAATATCGGAGAGGATTGCGCCTCGGGGTGGGGCGGAGGATTGCGGCGCGAGCTGGATCGCACGTGGGGGCGGCGCGAGGAACGGGCGGAGAGGAGTGCTAGGTCTAGATTTCGCGTGGAGGGGAGGGGGGTTGGGGGCTGGGCAGTGGGGCCCGCGGAAGAACGTACCGTCACCAACTGTTGTTTTATATTAGTAGAGAAATCATGTGTCTTGGATTGGCTTTCGGTAATTTTGGAATTAATGTTGTACCATATGTCCTGACGTGCGTGTGTACCTGGTGGTTGTTAGATCGGAATCGGATCGAACCAACCTGACCTTGCTAGCCGCAGTTTGCCATTGCCCCAGCTACGTTAGTCCGGTGCCGGATGGCAAGAGTGGTGACGGGTTCGGTGTTTCCTTGTATGCAAGCTAGCCGTTGCCACTTCCTTGTATGCGCCCTCTCCATTCATATATAAATGAGATTTCTCACCATGTAGTTTCTTCCCTAGATCCACAAAATCTCTCGAGAAATCTTTTGTCAACCCCGTGAGATCTCCGACAAATCATGTCGACCGGCACGGCCATGAAAGCTGCCAACCCCAGGCGGTGCGCCGCATGCAAGTACCTATGGAGGAGGTGCTCCCAGGACTGCGTCCTCGCACCCTACTTCCCTACCTCCGATCCCCACATATACGCATGCGTGCAGAGAATCATTCCTCTTCAGTACACGTCACAGCAACATATGAAAATAATAAGAGCAGTCCTTCAATATTTTCCTTCCCAATATAAGTTGTACAAATCTTGAAACAAGTGAAAAAGTAATTAATTACATCTAATCTTTATTCAAGCTTTGATATTTGTGCAACTGTAAAAAAGAAAAGCACGAAAGTACCTCTTAAATTATAATCGACCAGGTCTTGATGTACGTGAGACAGCGAGATTATTAGGCCAGTCCTAGTGGAGAGTTTCATTTCACGGTTTCCAAGATTGCCATGTCATCTAAAGAGATTTGAGTAGATGAATGAAACAAGGGCCACAATGCACAGTTTCATCTCACGGTTTTATATGCTAACTATCGCATTTAATTGCAAGGCACAAGATTGGGCGAAGTTGTATGAAATTAAACTCTATAGCCCCCAGTGCTAATTTCAACAGGTTTCATAGTTTTGGAAACAGTGTACACCCAGTTTCATCCTGATGAAACTCATTCCCTCTCTCTCTTCATAATTATCATGCCATATCATCTAAATTGCTTATGTGTTACATCATTTAATGGGAATGAAACCCTCATTAAGCCTCTACTGTGAATGGCCTTATTGTTCAGTGCTTGCCTCAACGTCTGCTCATCTCGTTACACACGTCTAACTAATTAAACATGCCATTAATTTCTACGCTACTTAACCTCGTGCATGCACGGGCGCAGGGTTGTTCAGGCTTAGCTTTCACGGTGTTTGGGCCAGCAGAGAGACTCACGAGGTACCTCTCGACGACGCCGAGGCCGCAGAGCTCCTTGACGACGGGCATCGTCGCCGGCACGTCCATCTGGAACGTCACCGGGGGGAGTTCGCGGGCCCCGTGCACACCGAGAAGGCGAGAACTCCTTCCTGGCCGCGCCCTGATGGCCTCCCGCATCGCACAGTGCACCGAGCACGCGAGGAGCTAGCGGCGGCGGCTCACCGGATGCTGCAATCAAGGATTCACGGGATATATGTCAGGATTGCAGTTGCGGCCATTGCTGATGACCTCGAGTCGCAGAGTTCTCAGGAAGTTGACACTGAGAGAGCCTGCATGCAAGAATGTACGAGGGGATGGAGTGAGATCATGAGAGAGAGAGAGAGACTCACCTTTCGAGGAGAGGACGCGCTTCTGGTCGCGCGCGCTGTTGATCAGCTCGACGTTGAGCTGCTTGGGGATCGATGGTGTGCACCGTGGGGATCTTGTACGTCCACGTGCCGTCGTTGATGACCAGGCCGTCGGAGTTGGTCGCGTACTCCTCGTTCGTGAAGAAGCCTATATATCCCTTGGACGAACGCGCCTTCGACCTGGGAAAATCAACAGCAGGATTAGACCAGTTACCAATCGCCTGCAAGCCAGGTGCAAATGCCATCAATTACCAATTGCAAATTCCGGCATTGATGCCGAGATCGAGGTGCAGAGCCGTGATCTTGCCGTCCGACTTGAAGCCGACCGAGACCAAGTACTTCACCTTCATCGGGTGCCGGCCTCCTGCGAATATCATGTCCGTCTTGCGATCGAGGTACGTCCGAACAGGGCGCCGTAGCTTGAATGCTGCAAGGGCACACGCAGCTGCAACCTGAAAACACGGATATTTCCATGATCAAATTATGTACAGTAACTGAAAACGCAGATGCTCTGTAAGGGCATCTCCAATGGTACTAGCTATAAGAAATGTCCATGTCATCTATAGATAGCATATAGACAACCTCTCCAATGGATTAGTGTCGGTGTTTCGTAAACCGGCAAGTAAATTTGTAAGTCTAGGGGCTGCGTGCTCCCGCTCCCTGAATGGTTAGACCAGAAGAAGGGGTCCAAGGGTTATACTCATAGTCACAAAGTTCCCGGGTCGAAGGGGTCGAGGTACGGGGTCGCGGGACGTGGGTCGACACTTGAAAAAAATGTAGTACGAAGAGGATATGCTTTTTGGGGACGAGAATCCAAGATTTGGTACGCGACCCTAAGACCTATGGGTCAATGATCCGGGTCGACTCCATATAGTAGTCAAGCAGTGGAGGATGGAAAGAAAAAGAAAAAAGAAAAATGAAGGCTCCCGCATCTTCTGAAAGAAAACAGGGAAAAAGAAATATGGAGCCGTCAAAGGCTTGCTTATCTGGCCGATTGGAACTTTTGACTGTAGTTAAAGCCCGACCTCAAAAAAAGATCAAAATCCCTTATGGATCTGATTGGAGTCCGATCGGCTGTTTCTCACGAGAGTTCAAGACTCAAGTCTTCTTCACGAGAGTATCATGGCTATTTCTCACGAGAGTTCAAGACCTAGAGCTTCTTCACGAGAGTTCCTGAGGCTAGAGCTTCTTCACGGGAGTTCAAGAGCTCCTCAGCCGCGCCGCCGGCCGTGGAGTCTTGGTCGTTGGATGCCGATGGGGACGGCACCGCACCGAAGGCGTAACGGCGCTTCGATGGTGGCCGCGGATCGCTGTCTCTCGCGTCGGCGAACCTTCGTGAGCGAGCGCAAGCTGGAGGCGCGATGGACCGCCGAGGAGCGCCGGGCTGGACGCGAAGGTGGGAGCGCCGAAGTTCAGCGCGGAAGACGGCGTGTGCGCGATGAAGAGGAAGCGGCGGCGGCAAATCGGAAACATTCCAGGTACGTGCGCTCTGATACCACTTGTATGCCGCGATGGGCGGCGACCCATCGAGAGTTGGGACATTGGTCCGTGTCGACCCCGACCCCCGATCGGGGACGGCGACCCCGGGACGTGGAACGTGGCTTCGACCCCGATTCATGTTACTATGGTTATACTGGTTCGGGCTAAGAATCCCTACTCCAGTTCGTGCGGCGATTGTTTATTGCTTCCGATATGGGAGGTCCCCCCGTATTACAAGTAAGCGTCGGGATCTAGCCCCGATCGCCTTGCGAGTGAAAGACGAGTGGGAATGTGAAGGACTCGTGGTCGGGAGGATGCCAAAGCTCCTAAATGTGGCTATCGGGTCGTCCCCGTTCTAGAGGGTCCTGCTTCCCCTTATATAGTCCGAAGAAGCAGGTTACATGGGAGTCCTGAAAAAAAAAGGATGGGGCGCCTTACGTCGGGGAGTCCATCCTTTAGCCTCGGCGTCTGGTCCTCGGATTGGACGCCTGACGGGTGGTTGAGCGCCCTATACCGGGTTGGTAGACGCGTAGGGTAGCGAGGCGCTCTGCACGGAAACGGCGATCGCCTCCCGCTTTCAATCGTGTCCGACGTCGCACCGCTGCTCGGGGATTGCCTCGGGAACGCAGCGTCGCTTCATCGTTTCATGACCAGGCGATGAACTCGGCTCTCATCTTCGGCCACCTGCCGTCTTGGGAAAAGCTTCGCGAGCTCATGCTAAGGGGTGGCACCGGCGGGGTAGGTGACGAGACTAGGGACCGGTTCCCGATGACCTGACATTTGTTGCTGGCGGAGATGGCATAAGCTTGATCGGGGCTCACGGACGATCCGACCGACGGGTCGGAATGTCTTCGGCCATTTTAGTCGTGGCTTCGGTCGGGGACCGGGTACTTTCGAGCGGGGCCTCCAGCTGATGCCCGGGTTTCGAGGCGGTCCGCTTATTTCTCCGGGCCGCTGGGAGTACCCATATCCCGGGTAATCGTCAATTAGCTATAGCATTGTCTATAAAATTAAATATTGGCCCACATGTAATAGATAATAAGTGTCTTGGAATCAGTTATAGCCTGGCTATACATTAGTAGCTGGTCTATATCTCTCTCCTCATTTTCTCTCTTCCACCTAAGCAAAATGTTGAGATGGCACCCTTATAGCTAGCTGAAGTGGCACTATTGAAGATGCCCTAAAGCTCTGGACAGTTGGGCCTTACATCTGATGCTTTCAGTGCCTTCCCACCAAAGCCGCCTCCAACTCAGTGGCGGACCCAGAAAGAAATTATAGGTGGGGCAAGCTTGAAGTATATACACACCTGGGTATAAATTTGTTGAGCTATGCCTTACTTCTAGGCTAAATTTGTTGAGCTGTGCAGTATATACACACTTGGGTATAAGAGACTTTGTAAATTGTAGGTGGCGCAACAGCCCAACCTACCATACTGTTGGGTCCGCCCCTGCTCCAACTCTTCTTGTGATGACACGAACATTGTGGAACGGAATGCCGAGGCACCTCGCAACGACATTTTGCGTAACCTCGGGTATAATTTGCGTCGAGGAGTAGACTGTTATACAGTTATCTTCGTCGGGAATAGCTAATGGAAAATGATATGTGAAGCTAAATTTAATGTTTTGCTAAAAATGGTATAAGCAATGTAAAAAAATTATGAATTTTTTTGTGAAGCGTCCTTACACATCATTAAGGTTCACATAAAAATTTTAGATTATTATCAAGCCTAAGGAATTTTAAAAATTCATAGAGTATTACTATCCTAATAAAACGTCGATTGGCATATTTGAACTGAATGAAAAAAGAACAAACCATGATAGAAATTTTTAAAAATTGTTTATACTGTTCTGATACATTAATAATGTTCCTATAAAATTTTGAAATGATAATCAAACTTCAAAAAAAATTAAAAATTCAGACAGTACGATTGTCCTGTTAAAAGCCTTACTGGCAAAATTCAACCAAATGAAAAATTATTCAAACCATGTTAGAAAATTTTAAAACTTTTTGTGGATGGTCCTGATATATTATCAATGTTTATATAAAATTTTCAGATGATGGTCAAGCTTTAAGCATTTTCAAAATTTTTTACAGTGCTACGTCCTGATAAAAGCCTAATGATCAATACATTGATTTGCTTGAGCAACAAAAAATGGTTAGAATTTTTGAAACTTTTATAGAAGGGTGATGAGGAAATTATTAAGCTCTCATAAAAATTTAGATCATTATCACACACCAGTAAATTTATAAAATTCTTACAATGGTATGGTACTATTTGTGTTCCTCGTGTTTTTTATTTTTGAAAGATAACAAATGAAGTTCAATACGCTCATAGGTTTGGTTGAGCAAACAAAAAAGTTTATTTTTTAAAAATTTTATACAAGGGTTCTTAGGCAATGTTTAAATTCTTCTAAAAATTTTGGATCATGATCACACTCGAGCAAATTTATAAAATTCTAACAATGTTACTGTCTCAATTATGTTCATTTTATTTTTTGTTTTTTAAAGATAACAAATGAAGCTCAACTATTTTGAAATTTTTTCTATATAATTATATGCTTATAAATATCGAACCATAAATTTTTTAGAGTATGTTCAAGCTTGTACAGTTTTATAAAAATCTAAAATCTGCATTGCCAAAATTTTAAAATGACATAAAAATTCAGTTTTTCAATAACATCTCCGTCGGCACCCTTCGCTCCAAGCGTCACCAACATCTCCGTCGGCACTGCCTGAAGAATGGCGAACATCGCCATTTGATCTACCCGGTAGTCAGCACCACCGGGCTCGATCGCTTCCCACACCCCCTGTGCCTGCATGTTCACCCTCACGAGCACCTCCCACTCCGCGTAGTTAGTTCACGAGAGCGTGTGATACTGGATATGCACCCCAGCCTCCTTCATCGGCTGCACCTACTACACCACCCACGGTTAGGGTTGCAATCGGATCGGATAATTTTCGACCGACCGACCGACTGGATGTGTTCGGATCGGATTCAGATAGTTGTCGGATTCGAATACTTTATTTCGGATTCGGATTCGGATTCGAAATATCACTATCTGTCGGATCGAAATATTCCGAAACCTTTTTCGGATATATCCGGTAAAACTTTGTTCGGATATCTGATCCTTCCGAGTTTGATTCGCCTTGAGCCCCTAATGCGTCGCGTCGCCTTGTCTTTTCCGCCCAGACCACGGCTCGGGACGCACGGTAAGGATGCGATGCTTCGTGTCGCCCTGTCCTTCCCGCCCAGACCGCTGCGCCCTGTCGTTCCACAGGCCCATGCCACCCATGACGTGCTTTGTGCACCACGGTGGCCCTGCATGTGGCTGCTTTGATGCCTGAGAGAGAGCATTTTGACAGAGTGTAACTCTGAAGTGAAAGAGACGAACAGTCACATCTAGGTTCTGGTCAATCTCAATGCTTATTCTAAAAAGACAATATCAATGATGCAAAGATACAAAGTCAGATTAACCCCAATAACCCTGCATGTGGTTAATCTAATCTTACCCCACGGTGATCGGGCATTCCTTTGTTTACTATATTGTGCCTTCGTTAGTTACTCCAAAGCAATTAATTAGGCTTGCAGGTTTATTTAGTCTACATTTCTTTGTTTTGCAACATTGCACCGACCTGTGCTGCTATCATCATCATGTGCTGACGTGCCCGATAAAATGACTTGTTAGACTGCGATAATTTTGTTATATTTTAAATTCATATGGTTGGTTAATCAGCACTATATATTTGCTTTATACGGTATCTGTTTTCTTGCGTTATCCGACAAAAATTATTCGATACCGTATCGATTCCGCTCCATATTCGATTCGAATCCGTGACCGATATTATCCGCGCCGTATTCGTATCCGGTGTTATCCGAATCCGATTCTGAATCTGACAAAAAATATGGTTTAGAATATGGAAAGAGCGATATCTGACCGCCGAACCGATTGCACCCCTACCCATGGTGGCCGGCTATTGCTCTCGTCGCCGTCGCCCACACCTCCGGAGCGTCCTCCAATGCGACTCGTAGGCGGTGATGAAGACCCAGCTACACGACGTGACATAGCGAGTGGATCGACGAAGAACCGCTCTGATACCAAATGTTGAAAATCAGTCGGTTCTAGACTCACGCGAACTTGAGGATGCTGATAAGAACGCAACTCAGGATGAGAATACGAGAGTTGGTGCCGCGCAACTAACTTACGGCTTTTTTACGGTTCTGCACTCTTTATACATCCAAGCTCACAACGGAATAAGAAAATACAGATACGAGCTTGTGGCCAGAACTCGCTGCGATCCTGAAATCGCGCCATCCCACGACGAGGTTTCGTAGCCTGAATACGCGCTCGCCTAACAAACGAAATCCTATCGCCCCGGCATGAACAAACATGCTGCTAGGAACGTGCTTAAGCCCGCGCTAATTCCATGCAAAGCCCGTGGAAAATCCATGCATAATGCTTACAAGCTAATCATGCAAGATAAGCTATAGAGCTGAAACAAAGAAACAAAGTTAACATGACAAGTTTCTTATTTGAGCCGTGCAACGAGATTAGTCCAACAATGCGGTGCCTAGTACCTACTCCGCTCCTGCAGCAACACCGCCACAGCAGACACGATGATTCCAAACCGGGATAAAACATTTGAAAGCACAACAAATTAACTGCAAGCTCAAACCCTACAGAAATTCTGATCTAGGCCTAACCCTACAGATTAACCTCAAACCGCAACAAATCAAGCTACAAATCACACATATCTACCAACCATTAATAATAAAAATAACAAATAAGGCACCTATTCGGCAAAATCAGCGTACCAAATGCAGTTCACTGGCAGCATTCGCAGATCTTTCGTGACTACAATCTGGTCGGCTTGAGCGCCGCTGCGCTGTAAGTTTTTCATCTGGCTTGCGCAGCAGGATCGACTATGGACGGCACAACGCTTGCAGATTAGAGAATGGCCCAACCAATATTTCTGCCTAATGTGCTGTCGAAACTTAGTTGAATGCCCCAAAGCTCGGCAGTTGTGGTCGTCCATAGCGCAATGGGTTCGCATTCGGTCGCTACAACCGGACAGACTAGACAGATCAGATTACCCTACGAATATTGAGCAATGGAATCTGCGGCGGCTAAACTGTCTACCGGCCCTTTGGAAAGGTGTCAAAACCTTAGTTATCCTGACTTGTTGGAATCGGTGGAAAGAACACAACAATAGAGTCTTCCGAGCGTCGTATGCGACTCATGAAGAAATCCTACAATCGGTCAAGGATGAAGCTTTAACCTGGTCGTTCGCAAGGGCGAAGCACCTTACAAAAGTTTTAAACCGCTCAAATTAGCAATCGCTCCTTTGCTTTTTTCTTTTAATTAACTCTCGCATGTAATCTCTCCGCTTTTTTTTGTTTGGTGCACCGTGTAACTGTTAAAACTTTGTTTTGTGCTTTTTTCCTTCTCAATAGTAAACAGCTCGACTGTTTCTTTCAAAAAAAATAAAAAAAATAAAAATAACAAATAACAAGCTTCCTCAAAGGATCAACCCAAAAATTAGATGGGAATTGAAGAAAACCAGCCTTGAAATTGAAGGAGCAGCAGCAACGAACGGACCGAATCGAAGGAGTAGCAAAGACGAACGAAACAAGCCCGGCCATGCCTCAACCCCGACCTCTCAAGAGGCAAACATCCTAACGGGTTTGAGATTTAACGCATCGACCGATCGAGTTTACAAAACCGTCACCCGATAAGCCAGGCGGGCCTATGGGAAGATGTAGCACAGATCACAAAGCACCATCAGACGACCACGAAATCGACCGAGACTTAAGGATATTTCAGGCGCTTGTGAAATAGCAATTCCGTAGTTTTTAAGGCGAGTTCATCAGTTATAAATTCCTTACGCCGGCCTTATTCTCGGATTGGATTCAGCGAATAAAATAGAGCAGCTGAGATGATCATCCTTTGCCGGCCTGGGCCTACCAATCTGCCATAACACGTTGGTCCATCAAGTGGCCGAAACCAAAGCGGAAAACAGATCCCGGCTCGTCTCAATTCGTGCGACCCACGCCGACGGCAGAACCTTGTTACCAATTCAAATGGTGACAGAAGAATATTTTTGTAAGTTTTTTATTCAGCATATTATTTTTTTGTAAAATTAAATCTAAGATGCTAATGCCAACTAGTATGTCAGATCGGGTCCAAACAGCTCGAATCGAGGTGAGTGGGAAACCCCTAACCCAATTATCTATACTCTATACTAATATATAAATTAGCAGTTGGTTACAGCGGTCCGTCGTTCTTCCTAGCCTCCTCCCGGTCATATCCCCAATAATGACAGGTCATTATAGTTAATTATTCTTTCCTGATTTACAGCCAACCATATCTCTCTAAATGTGGCTGATTATTATAGCAAAATCCATGATTATTGTTGGCAATTAATAGCCGGCCAATCATTTCTTTTGTATTCATTCAAGATCCCCATGTTGTGCCGCCATGCAAATGAACTCGATGAACCGATTAATAAGTGACGACCGACGATATGGCCGTGAGGTGCGTGGAGGCCGAGCGCCGTGGTCGAGTAATCGCGGTCGGCGACAACCATAGCGCGATACCCACGGTGTCGTGACTCAGCCATGCGGCCGGTTATGCGTGAACAAAGCGTATGACGCTTCGGTGCGGTTGCCCGGCGACACTGGTGGGACGTAGTCGGCGGTGAGAGAGTCATTGGCATGCCCCTTGGAGATAAATGGGTTGATCCAGCTGAACGTCGTGAGAGAGAGGAACGACGCGGCGGCGCATGGCGTGGAGGGCACCTCGGCGCTGGTGTTTTCTGGTTCACCTTCATAGGCTCCGGCATCATGGCCGTGAAGCCAATGATGGCTAAGCACGCCGAGACATGGAGACGAGTAGGCCAAGAAAGGCGAGAGGGTCATCTGGGAAGAGAAGCGAACCGTCGGTAAGACGGACTACCGTCGAAGCGGAGAAGAGCACAAAGATGCGAGGGTGGTGGCGATCCGTAAGACGCGAAGGTGCAAAAGCTGGGTGGCGGCGGTGATCTTTTCCGAGGCGATCGACCATACGGCCATGGCATGCGAACGGTGGGCGGCGAGAAGGCAGACTCCACAGCCATGGCGCAAGGGCATGGCGAGAGGAAGAGGAACGCGATCCGTAATATAAATTGCAAAAGAGATAAAAATGATTGATTGATTTTTAGATTGGTAATATATATTGCTACGATAATATATTTGGTTTTAATTGCATCAAGAAAAACCATAAAACTTTTATAATTGCGTAGAAATAGATATTTGATCTTGTAGCACAATTTTCTTTTATTGCTTGATCTTTATGTTTTGTTACCAATTTTATTTTTCGTAGCAACGCACAGGCATTGATCTAGTGTACTTTAACACAAAACCTCCGCGTCTCCTCCTTAGATTTTTAAAAAAATAATATATGTTTTTATTCAAATTGCAAAAATATACTTCGATTGAAAAATATTGCAAAACTATACATCTATCACCATTTGAAACAACGAGAGGGAAATGTCGCCATATGATATGGCGATAAAGAGTTGTGTCGCCATTTGAACTGACGAGAAATAGCCACGTCAGCACCACGTAGATGAAATGGCGACAGAAGCTTCCCACCACAAAAATCAACCGTTGGTTTGGCGACAGAGGGAGCGCGCGTCTCTATCGCCAAACCAACTGGCGATAGAGACCGCGAAGCAGTTAAGTTTGGCGTGAGGAGCTCACCGTCGCCAATTGAAATGGTGATAAGTTCCTGTCGTCAAATGGTTTGGCAACAGAGACCTATCACCCTTTTATTTGGTAACAGAGAGGCCACATCAGTGCTGACTCAGCTTTTTCTATGTTTTGCGCTATTGTCGCCCAACCATATGATGACAAAGGTATAATTTTGCATTTTGTTTAGATCAAAGTATATTTTTGCAATTTAAATAAAAAATATATTATTTAAAAAAAAATTCTCTCCACCTCTTCTCCCCCCCTCCTCCTCTCTCCATTGCCTAGCTAGGTTAGGAGGTGGGCGCGCGCAGCGCAAAGAGAGCACAATGTGACCCCGCCTAGCCTCCATTGACCACCCTCAACCTCATGGGGCTATAATCTTGTGTCTAGATTTAGAGGAATACCTTCTTGAATTTGCTCATTTGAATTTCCCGTTTGTGATTTTCTTGAATTCAGGAAAGACAAAAAATTGGACTGCTTCGTCTGCTGCCATGGAGGAAGGAGAATGAAAGAGACAAAGAAAACTTATTTTGCAGCCATGGAGAAAGGAGGAAGAAGAGTTCATGTGGGGAAAGGCAGGGGCGGATCTAGAAAAATAAATCATTGGGGTCGTTGAGGTCATTACAAGAATTTCAGAAATTTATATACTTTATATACTAATAGAATACAATTAGATTTATATGTGATTTTGTGCCAAATCATTGGGGTCATTTGACCCCACTAATTGCATGCTAGATCCGCCCCTGAGGAAAGGCAAAAGCAACTAGGAACATTTATGTACAGGGACCAAAGAGAGGAGGCATCATAACTGCCAAGGATGGAGAGGAGGACGACAGCCGGAACCCTAGAGCATCGCCATCATTGGGAAATTGAATTGGCCCAACTTTATTCATTCGAGTGACAGGGGAAGGAAGGGATAAGGGCTATTTCACGAGAATAATTGGATACCTTTTTTTTTTAAAAAAAAATTGTAAGTGAGTTGAAGGCTTCTCACCTGCCTCGATCCAAGCCGTTTAGGCTAAGATCCGACGCCACCACTTGTCATTAGCACTTAGCACTAGATATGTTGCCTATTTGTTGAGCTCCATATGCACACGTACGCAAGGGAGAGAGTGAGAGTAAGGGATGGGAATTGTCGGGTCGGTATCACCGCCAAGCCCAATAGCAAGGAGCATCCACCCTGTGTCCACCTTCGGGCCGACGCTGGCTTTCTCTTCGTCCTCGTTGACATCCCACCCTGACCTGCAGACAATTCTGAAGCCCAACACGACAATTTGCACTAATCAATTACGGGCAGCATAGAATAGGCACAATGGCACGTGGCCGGGCATGGTGCCGTCTTTTTCGTCGCGTACAGAAAATAGGAAGACAGCAGAAATGGAAGGCAGAGATTAGAGTACTTGCTCTCCAACGCCGAGCGTGGATAGAGCTGACACCCTACCCTTCTGCTTGCCGAGCATGCCGGTGACGCCGCCTGTTGGACCGACTGACGCCCAGCACTTCCGCCGTGCTGAGCCACCACGGCAAGGTCACTCTTGGCCCACGGCCCATGCCGGCACGGCCACTATGTGAATTTTATTATTTAATATTTATTTTAATTTTTTTTCAAAACTAATCGGCGGGGAAAAAAATTGCAAAAATACCTTCTGTCGCCCCAGGGGGACCACAGGTGCCCTGCCTAACGGCTCGCAACGGCGAAATTCCAAAATCTTAATGGCAGAGCAAAAAAATTTGAAAAATAGATATGAGGCGCTAGGTTACTTTAGCAATTTTTTTTTACAATATTTGTTGTAAATTTTTTTAAAGTATTTGTTGTATTCAACTGGAAAAAATTACCCGAAAAAAAAACTTCTAGTGATGTAATGAACTGAAAAAATTATTTTATTTTGTTAGTGATACGCATCCCACTTAGGGATTTTCGTAGCCTCGTAGAGCCCACCGGATAAGGCCCAAAAAATATGGGAAAAATAACGGGCGACTTACGCAACGCAGAATACCACTTATGTACGAGCGAGATGGCCGGATGCTGCCCCGGCACGAAGTTGCGAAAATCGAAAAAGGCACTCACAGCAACGAAACCGTGAAAATCGTGGCCACTTAGGGGTTTTCGTAGCCTGTGGCAGCCGGATCTGCCCAAAAAATACGAAAAAAATCAAGGCCAACCTACGCAACGCGGGCTATCACTTATGTACGGCGGTGGCCGGGCATTGGCCCAAAGACGGTTGTAAAATCGGGAAAGGCACTTGCGGCCAAGAAACCGCAGAAATCGTGGCTACTTAGAGGTTTTTAGATTACAAGCAGCCGGATACGGTCCAAAAAATACGAAAAAAATCAAGGGCGACCAACGCAACACGGGCTACCACTTATGTACGGGCAAGCTGGCCAGCGCATTGGCCGACGACAAGTTGTGAAAATCGGAAAGGCAATTGCGCCACTTTAAACCGCGGAAATCGTGGGCCACTTAGGGTTTTAAAATACTGAAAAAATCAGACGACCTATGCAACAGCTACCACTTATGTATGGGGGCGGTGGCGAGGCGTTGGCACGGTTGCGAAAATGAATGGCACTCACGGCTATGAAACCACTAATCGAGTTCGGCGATTTCGTGGTTTCGTGGGCATGAAAGTGCCTTTTTCCGACAGAACTTCATGCTTGCCAATGCCCGCCACTACCAGACATAAGTGGTATCCCGCGTTGCTTAGGTCGCCCGTTATTTTTCCCGTATTTTTTGGGCCCTATCCGGCAGGCCCACGAGGCTACGAAAATCCCTAAGTGGGATGCGTATCACTAACAGTAAAATAATTTTTCCAATTCATTACATCACAAGAAGTTTTTTTTCGGGTAATTTTTTCCGGTTGAATACAACAAATATTGTAAAAAAAATTACAACAAATATTGCAAAAAAAATGATACAGTAAAAATTTGCTACAGTATGTAGCGCCTATTTTTCGAATTTTTTTGCTCTGCCGTTAAAATTATGGAATTTCGCGTCATGGCCGTTAAGCGAGGCACTGTCGCCCCAAAGATGAGGCGATTGCCCTGTACTAGGGCGACACGAGGTATTTTTGCAATTTTTTTCCCCGCCGATTAGTTTTGAAAAAAAGATTTAAAATAAATATTAAATAAAAAAAATTCCCACTATGTCTAGGTTCGGTCCAATCCCCCGGCTATCCCACCTAGTCGCGCGTGGATGCCTGTTCCGCTCTCCTAAGCTGCAGTGCACACGAGCAGCGCGGGCCCCAGCCGCCGAAGCAGTCGCCATTTCGCGAAGAGAGCCGGCGCAGAGGCGCCACACGGTCCTCACGCCTTGTTGGCCATCCAAACCACGCGGCTGTCCATCACATTCGTTGCAGGAGCATGGCCATTGGCATTTCCAGATGTACTTCATTATCGTCTTCAGCAACGGCTTGCTCCGCGTGACCACATCTAATGGACCCAAAAAAAAAAAGGAGTAGGGGTTTCGTTTTTAGATTTCTCATCTCTCACGAAGCACACCACGAACGAATCTGTGACTCTGTAGGCAGCACGTTGCTAACGATACTAAGCAGGAAAAAAGAGTTCTAAAATGGGGATGTGTTTTTCTTTCCCCAAGAAGCTTTATTGACATTGCGTACAACTGTACAAGCTACAAACCAATATCGCAGTGCTAGTACGAGAGGAAAACATAAGAATTTTACAGTTTTTGCTATTCCTAGTATTGCTGACCTGAAATAATGAATGAATGAATCAACGCTAACCAGCTAACTTATCAGAATGTAGTTAAGATTGGACAAAGAGCGAAGCAAATCTGAACTCCGGTTGTACAACGCAGGGACTGCAATTCTCCGGTTGTATGTTGCCATGATGGTAGTTCTTGTGTAGCACATGGAGATATATGCTCATGCAAAAGTTTGCTTGCATCGTTGCTGACGCGTTGTGAGCTTTGACAGGACGAAGACGCCGGCGGAGGAAGCAAGCACCGCGCCGGCGAAGCAGGCCATGTCGAGGCCGCTGACCAGCGGCACGCTCTTGAACTTCTCGAGAACGCCTGCCTGGAGCAGCAGGAGTATGGCGTGGGCAATCCTCGACTTCGCCTGCGTGATGTACTGGATCCTGGCTCCTTCCTTCAGCTTCTGGTATGGATTTGTAACTTCTTGTTAGCATCAACGCATGTGTGATGGATCCGTCTACATGGATTAACTGTTGACAAGGCTCAATTACCTTCAGGTTGAATGCGCCCAAGTGGGATTTGTCAACATGCCGTCCCAGTCTCTGAATGCTCCGGGAACCGTAGAACATGATGTAAATCCCCATGCCAAACGTGAGAAGAGCAGTTCCGATCAGAAACATGTCTGAAGAAAAGGAATTTTGTCCCCAGTTAGTACGTGCAGCGTTGCGCAAACTCAATTCGACGTGAAAGGTGCGTAGTGATTATAAGGGTGTACCTATTGCTTCAATTAGCAGCTTGACGATCTCGGCTTGATCTACTATCTGGGACATGGCACGGAATTGCATGAAGAATGACTTCAGAACGGCACCACAACCCTACAGACACATGAAAAGTTTGAGTCTTGGGTGTTTTTCTTCACTTTATCATCTTGCATCGAACGTTGTTGCAGTTGCAGGAGGAAGACGGACGCTGTCGATCTTTACCTCGAGAAAACATGGGACTGAACCCACAAGCGATCCCGCCACACCAATCAGCGTGAACGACTGGCATCTGACGATACCCTGATCGAGTTCGCCGTCCATATGAACTTTGTTAGCACTAAAGATGAACAATTTACTTCTATGAATCGCAAATTCTGTAACATGTCGGCCAGTAAGTTACCTGGTGGATGATGGTCTCGGAGATCTTCGCCCAGCATTGCCGCGTCAGCGCCAGCCACGTCGCCCCAAATTGCCTGAGGACAAGCCTCCTCGTGATCTCATACGCCAGAGGAAGCAAAAGGTCACTGTTCTTCGCTTCCTCCAGTACGAAAAGCCTCCGCTGCTTCTCCGGCGTGACACAGCTGGCGGCTCCCGAGGGGATCAGGGCAGCCTTCTGCTCGGCGGCGCGGCTGATCATGTGCTTCCTCTTCGTCTCCCACAGGAACGGGAACTTGAGAGACGGGATGCGGCACGGGCCGGCGTTGCCGGGAGCCGAAGGCGGCGAGTACGACGGCAGGTGGCTGTCCGGGTGGAAGGCCTTGGCGGTTGCTCTGAGCAGCCTGCTGCTGCTTGCCCCTGCTGCCATTGCTGAACTCACTCGGCCGATCAGCTCTCTCCCCTCTTTTTACCGTTGCTTTTATCGTGTTTCCTTAATAATATATGAATATGAGTAGGCGGTGGTAATCCATCATCTCTCTAAAAAAAGCAACATGTCAATATATAGACCACAGGCAGCGCTTTCCTTTTTACCGCAGCTGTTGCTTTTATCATGCTTCTTTAATAATATATAAATATAAGTTAGTGATGATCGTTCATTATCTATAGGAAAAGCAATACGCTGATGTATGAGCCACGGGTAAAGACATGCTCCCCCTCCTCTCAAAAATAAAAATAAAATCAACTTATCCTTTTCTTTCTACCCATACCCGCCAGTGGCGTATCCAAGATTTTGGGTATGGGTGGTCCAACTTGACATAAATTTTTTAAATACCGTAAATCTAACATGCCAATATACAATACAAGTATAGAATTTACCAAAAGTGCATCATGATATATTAATAAGGTGTCTTACGAACATCTTAAAATCAACAACTAAGTATAAAATTTGACTTAAAGAAACTTACACGACTACAACAATTTGAAGAAGATTACAGTACTACTTCTTGTTGGGTCTACGCTTTCTAATGGCATTAATTTGAAGAAGATTACAGTACTACTTCTTGTTGGCTAAAATCAAATTTTTGATTATTTTTGAAACACCCCAATTAACTGATTCGGATTCGACAAAAACAGATTAACCTACGTTCACTAAAACAGTAATTTCTGATGATCCCACCGTTAGATCGATGTGAAATTTTAACTACGGAAACTAGACTCAATTTTCAAGCTAACACAACAAAAATCAACTCGATCGGATCTACGGATCTAAAGTTATTTTCTTCGCAATTTTACTGAATCAAACGCCAGACCAAATAAAAACAGATTGACTCACGTTCACCAAAATAATAATTCCCAAAGATCCTACCGTTGGATTGTTGTGAAATTTTAACTGTAGAAACTAGATGCAATTTCGAAATTAACACAATAAGAATCAATCCGATTGGATCAACGGATCTAAAGATATTACCTTCGCAATATGCAATTTTTGGGTGGGCCAGGGCCCACCCGGCCCACCCTCTGGATCCGCCAGAGATACCCGCTCTCCCTGTCCTAGCCATTTCCCACTTTTTCCTATGTGTGACAATTCAAGAGTGTAATTTTATTTTTATAAACACATGTTATGATTTAATTATTTGGTTCTAAAATATCTTTCCGTACTAACAACGTATGGATACTTGACTAGTCACCGGTGATTGTTGGTGAGGACCTGCGAACCTGTTGAATTGAGGCCATGTAAATACGCGTATGCACATGTGAAAGGGAAGAGAGACAGGGGAAGGTTCCAAGAATAAACTGGCGAAAGGGAGCCAGGGGTGAAGGAACGGCCGAGGATTCCAACCAATAGATCGCTGGTGGCTGGAGTACATTTGTCGCGGAGTTGAGCCGGCCGAACGGTATCTAGGCATCTAGCCTGGCTTCTTTGACGTGTTAGTGTGTCACGTAATATCGCAGTGATATTCTTGCACCTTTTGGTCTTTGGGGTGGTCGTACATGTACTTCGTTGGATGTGGTTGAATGATGATTACCTGTGATGTGATTCTAGTTACCGAATAATGGTTACACCCTTTATACGGGAAGAAAATGCCGAGTGACCAGAGGGGCCACGTGCCCTCCACGCCAATTTGCAAAAAAGTTCTTCATTTCCTCCAAATTACGAACACCCTTTATACGGGAAGAAAATGCCGAGTGACCAGAGGGGCCACGTGCCCTCCACGCCAATTTGCAAAAAAGTTCTTCATTTCCTCCAAATTACGGATAGGTTCTTCCGAATTACAAATAGATCCTTCATGATTTTTTGTGAGACAAAGATTTTTTTTTCTTCGCATTTGGGTCCCTGGCGTGGTATTTTACTTAAAAACCTCCGTTAATTTCAAATCGCGAACAAGCCCTTTTCTAATTTTTTCAGGATAGCTAACAGTCCAAAAATTAACAAACAGTCCCTCGATTCTTACGCTCAGATCCTTTCTCCGCTTTTTCCCAAAAAAATGTTTTCGCCACTAAAAACCCAAATTTTTTTCGCCACCCAAAAACCCGGAAAAATGTTTTCGTCACAAAAAAAACACAGATACATCGAAGGTTTATAGCAACTTATGAATTTGCCAACGGGTAATAAACATGGTTTTTTTTTAAAAAAAATGTAGATTCGTCCGAAGATTTATAGTGACCTACAGATTCGCCGGTGGGTCCTAACGACCTGTTTTTTTAACAAACACAAAAAACCAAAAAATGAAAAAAAAAAACAGATTCGTCGAAGGTTTATAGCGGTTCATGGATTCGCCCACGGGTCAAACCCGGGAAAAATGTTTTCGTCACAAAAAAACACAGATACATCGAAGGTTTATAGCAACTTATGGATTTGCCAACGGATCATAAACATGGGTTTTTAAAAAATGTAGATTCGTCCAAGATTTATAGCGACCACGATTCGCTTTACGGTCCTAACGACCGCTTTTTAAACAAACACAAAAACCAAAACAAAAAAACAGATTATCGAAAGTTTATAGCGGTTCATGGATTCGCCCATGGGTCCGAAAGCACTTTTAAAAAGGAAATACATAGAAAAAAAACGGCCGCACTTTTCTTTTAAAAAAACAAAAAAAACACAGATTCAGACCGCAATTTTCTAAATAAAACACGCATCGACAAAAAAAACACGGAGTCGTCGAGGGTTTATAACAATTTATGGATTTGCCAACGGGTGGGTCATAACCGCGTGTTTTTTTTTTAAAATGTAAATTCGTCCAGAGATTTATAGTGATCCATAGATTTGCCGGCGGGTCCTAACGACTCATTTTTTTTAGCAAACACAAAAAACAAAAAAACGATCAAATATCCCGAAATGCGTAAAAAAACAACCACGGTTTTCTAAAAAAAACACAGATTCGTCGAAGGTTTATAGTAACCCTTAGATTAAACGCGGATTCGTCGAAGATTTGTAATAGTCTGTGGATTCGCCAATGGGTCCTACCGACCCATTTTATTTAAAAATTACAAAAATCGAAAATTCGACAAAATTTATCATATTTTTCCTAAAAAAACGGACTAGAATTTACGCGGCGCAGCGTAGCGCGCTATACAGGCTAGTGTAATGCAAATGGCTGGGGTCTTGGTGCCATACAGGCAATCCTCCATTCAAGAGACAACAGAGACAAAGCATATAGTACATGTTAGTCGTGTTCATCACCGCTCCATTGCATATTTTTGGTTCGGTTTCGGTGCAACTGCTGGTTACCAGGCCTTGCCAAATATCTTCATCCTTAACCTGAGGAAATAGCACCATGTAGCAAGAGGTACTTCAGTTAAGCTATGCTAATGGTCATTTGACCAGAGAAACAGGAGGGGAAGAGTCGCTGCACCGAAAGCAACTTGAGAGGAAGAACCAAAAGCTCATTGAATCCGTATGCAAACTGATAAAAATCAAAGGTAACTACTCTTGGTATCTCTTATTTTGAATTTTGTTTAGATTTTTTATTGTCTTAGGAAGGTATTATAAGATACCACGAAATTACCTTCAAACTCTTGTATCCCTTTATATCATTGCCTTTTAAATTTTTTTAATAACTTTTAGTAGTATATTAATGTATAATTTTTAACCTCCCGGAAACAATAAAAAGTCTCTCTAGGTATAACCCGTCTGTCGTGGTCGATTGTACTTGCGTTGAAGTATTGCACACGTGTGGACCTATGTTGATCCGCCTAGTGTTGTACGCGGGCACGTGACGCGGATGCTGGCCACTCGTTCCCACGTCGCATAAGGGTAAGTACAATAGCAAAACCTACTGCTGACTAATAGTAAATTAAAAGCCAGTTTGTATAATAATTGTCTTTAAAAGTTGTCACTAAATGTTGTACAATAACTATCTTTTCTCTCTTGTGCATTAATAATTTATCTATACTCTCGTGCAAAGCTGGCTACTAAATAAGACCAGCTCTCTTCTTTCTCCTCTTTTTTTACTCTTTTATATAGACCAAAACTGGTATATATAAGCTAAAAATCAGCTAAGACAACATTATTGTACGTACCCTAATGCTGTCTGCATTTTCTTCCATTTACAAGGAAGCTTGCTAGGAGCCAACTGGGCGCGCGTGCAAAAGTGGTGTCGTCTGATCGCCTCTCTGTGTGCACTCTGAACTATTGAAGAAAACGTATGGCCGTATGCTCGTACATTTGTCACGCTCGTGATGCGGGAGTTACACTTTGCATCAATCAGAGGCCGGGGCATAGACTCCAGCTATAATTGAGACATGTTTTCATGTTTTCATGTTTTTCCTTTTAACAGTTACATCTCTACTACTTCTAATTTCGAGTTGGTGATGATTCGTTCTCCATCACCAATCTATAACAACTAGAACCCACAAGGCAACAGACAAATTAGATTTTTCCGAAGCCCTGACATGCCGCCGTTTATTCATAGAACATAACAAAACACCGCCTCGCAGATAAATCTCAAAACGGTACCTCATCGCATTTGTGGTCTCATGCACCGCCCGCCCCACCGCCGCTTATGCAACGCATCGAAATGGAGACGCGCAGCACGGATATTGATTAGCACGCCGCATGCAATGGAGCGCTAGGATCTGGCCGGGCGAAGATTTCGCCAACCCCGCGACGTGTTCGCAAGCATTTCGACAGCGACGCCGCTGCTGCCGCGAGAGGCCGGACACCGCCGCCGACGTTGATCGAGACGCCGAACCCTCGCGACCATGCGCGCGCTGCTGACGCCGTTCTCGCATGTGCCGCTAGCTCGAAGCACGCCAAGCGCGCGCAAGTATCGCCTCGCCTGAGGATCTTATTTTTTAAAAAGGACGATACAATCGACGATATCTCTACTACTTTAATTTTAAGTTGGTGGTGATACGTCTGCTTTCCATCACTAATCCACCTCTAAATCGGAAAAACAAAACCGAACCGACCAACGGAAAAATGGTCCGTTCTTTTTTCGCCTGCTCGCAATAGTCGGGCGGCGCAAACCACGGTTCTCGACGACTCATTCCTCCCGATCCGCATTGTGGCGCGGCGAAGCGAAGACACAATAAGGAGGCCGCGGTGTCTTGGCTATTTCGTGTTCGGCGACTCCTTCGTCGACATGAATAATAACAACGCTGTCGCCACACTCGCCAAGGCCGACTTCAGCCAGACGCAAGGACCTCAACGGCGGTGTCCGAGCGCAAAGCGGCGGAAGGCTACGGTGCGGCTACCTCGATCTGCAATTGTGGCGGTGGCGAAGTGCAAGGCGCAGGCCAGAGGCCGTGAGTGCCGGCTGTTTGCCGCCTCCGCGACTAATCAAGACTTTCAGACATCGGCTTGGTCGGATCGATCCAGCGCCTTTTTCGGAGACCTCCGCGACGTGACTAGCGAAGAACATGGTAAGGTGGATCAGATAGCCTCATGCAGAAATGTGCCCTCCTACTAATTGTGTTGTGATTTTTGTTGTTCATTACAATAATAGGTTAAATGTATAGGAATGAGAAGGCATGCTAAAATTGTCGTGATAGGATCCTAGGTAGGATCATTCTTCATTTGATGGAAGGATTGTGGCATCATGATGCTACCTCAATTTAAAGGTTACATATGTTTCATATATAATGTGAAGTATATGCTGAGATGTTATGTCTGAAATGCTTTTTTTTATATCTTTAAGTAAATTGTTAGTGGAACTATTTATACAAGCTTACTTAATAAACTTTGTTTTTGTGGAATTATTTCAGTTTTAGTCAAATGAAATTTACTTATTTCAGTATTATAAATGTTACTCAGTTTATGTATCCAATATAATCAGTTTATGTATCCAATATAATAAGGGTGACGTTTCTTCAACTGAAAATATCATGTAACGAGCTAATAGGAAGTTAATAGACCTAACAAGGTTAAAAACTTACATTAACATTAGTTAGTTTTATATTTTATACTTTATTTAGTTTATGAGGCATAATAAACTTGGAGGGGATCAGATCAATGGTAGAAAAGTGACACAAAAGAACAACTTTGAATGGTATGCACCTCCTTGCAATTTGCCCTTTATTTATAGGTGATTTTCATGCATATCTTATTTATACCTTGAGGCACTGAAAGTACTAATGTATTTTTTTGTCAATGAAAGGGTGCCAAAGATGTCAGATTGACAGCTAAGGAGTCAATGTAAGAGATAGAGAAAAATGATCAAAATATTGGTAGAAGTGAGGTTATGAATGGCTCTGTTGAGTTACAAAATGGAAACTTTCCTGCTAATGTTAGTATTTTTTTATGATAGCATTGTTTTTTAAACAATTACTATAGTTTTCTTCTGTCAATTTAAATTGAGAATCTGGAGTATTTTAACAACTATAATTTGATATCCTTCTATTGATGTTATAAAGGTAGAGATTACGTGAAGTCACGACATCTTCCAACATTCATTGACTAGCTTGTCAAAAAAAAATTATGTTAACTCTCCATACATGCACACAATTGAGCTATTGTTGTAATGGATTAGTAGTATTCCAGTGTCTATTCTTTAGAAAGCACTTATTGATGCATCTAGATAATGTGTTACTATAGCCTGACTTTCGTCCAAGACATATATGACATTTGACATAAATGAGCATATTACAACTGGCTTGCTGTCTTGATGTTTAAAGTAGAACTATAATTCATTGGATATATTGTTTGCTAGCATGGCTCAATTTGTTTTTGGGGAGACCATGGTGTGATATCATGATGGTAGCAAGGGAATTGCATGTCTGTTTTTTTCACTAATTTTATATTATTGAATTATAGGGAAAGGAAACCCAGAAAGTGTAAAAATAAATTGAGAAGGAAATAAAACGCCAAGAGAAAGAAGAATCAATCGAGGAAACAACAAAAGAAACAAGAAGAGGCGCTGAGAGAACAAAAGCGACATGAAAAGGAAGAAGTGAAATGAGGAAACAACAAAAGAGACAAAGAAGAGGGAGCCGAGAAAGAACAGAAGCGCCGGAAAAGAAAGCCGCACAACTCAAGAAGCAACAGCCAACAGGTCATTCAAAAGCAAGTTTCTATGATGGAGATTTTTCAAAAATAAGAAAGACAAAGAAAAACTTGAAAATCTGGAGAGATACTCTTCATTGATCCATGCACCAACAACAAAGAGGTGGTTTCGTTAGCTCATCAATAATTGATTCTTCCATCTCTCAAAAAGAGAATTGGGCTTTACATTAAGGAACACTCTCATGTCTCATTTCCCCCATTATATTTATTTAAGATAAATATAATATTTTTTGGATGATGTACTTTCACATGGATACATGAAAATATTGTTGTAAATAAGAACTGCAGACAATATAAATGGTTTTTTAACTGATGGAGTGCTTATTATGGGATTTATTTTCAGTAGAGACCAGAGCACATCTACCAATTAAGGAACTTTTGGAACAAAGGAATGCATATTAAGAATATCATTTCTAAATATGTTCTAATGTCATAAATGCCTTATGTACTATGTACAATATATATGTACAATATATTTGGTTTTTATTCACGTCGAAGGAGAAACCGTAGAAACTTTTGTAATCAAGATAAATATATGTTTAATCTTGTAGTAAAATTTTATTTTATTGCTTAGCTTTTATGTTTCGTTATCAATTTTATTTTTCGTAGCAACGCACGGGCATTGAACTAGTAAATATTAAAGTATGAATAAATAGTAGATGATGATTACTTATCGCTTCGTTTGCTTCAAGATTTGTACAGCTAATATTGAGAAAGAAAGCATTAAAGTACTACTTGTTATGATTTACGTTGGAATTATCACTCTAGAACTTCCTAGAACTACTTTCTCATTTAAGTTTACAAAGCTTTTTTTTTTAATAATTCTACTTAAAATATTGGACATATTTTATATTTTAATGTAAAATTAGTGTAATATTTTCTTTATATCCCTAGTAAATAGCCATCTTTACTTTATATTCTCTATAATGTATGTATTAAATATAATGCTTTGTGATAATAATTAGAGGTAATCTAGTCATTTTTGTCTTCTTGATCTATATGCTAAAAAGAAATACGTCTTGTAAACTTGGACGGAGAGAGTACTATGAAATTAACTACTCTACTTGAACACTAATTACTACTATTTCTCTAGTCATAAATAGTTATCGTTTTGGACATAGGTGTAGTTAAACTTTGAAAATGTTGATTGTCAATATATTTTTAAATATTTAAATTGAATATATGAAAATCATATGTGTAGATTTGTCTCGAACAATACTTTCATAATATTATAATTTTATTGGGTTTTATAAATATGTTATAATAGAAATTAAGTGTTAAAGTTGTATTTTGGAGATTGTGTCAATATTTAAAACAACAACTATTTGTGACCGAGAGAGTAACTATGAAGCTGGTGTATATATATATGTTCGCATATTGGTGGTCATGCGAAGAAGCGAGTATCTTGCAGTTGGCACATTAACCATGGGCACAGGTAGGGGTGGGTATTTTTTATCCAAAACAGAAAAACCGAACCGAATTAATCGATTATTTTAGTTTTTTCGGTTTTTGAGTTTTAGGTTAGTTTATTTTTAGTTTTTATTCGTTTTCAAGTTTCGGTTTGATTGTTAGGTTCGATTGTTAACTCCTATAAGCCGAATATAACTGAAGAAACCGATCGCTAGTGCCAGCCCCACACTGAATATCCCTCCTTTGCTTCCATTTCACATGCCCTCTCTGTCTACTCCCAAATCTCCCCCCTTTCCTCCCCTCCCCTTCCCACGCCAGTTGCTTCCTCCCACTGATCCAGATCTGAAGGCAAAGCAACCGTCAACTGCCTTTGCTCTGCTGCCTCCCCATCTTTCTAAACCATACGAGAACCCAGCCGTGGTCAGATACTCAGATCTTTGGAGACTTCCTTCCACCAGATCCAGATCCTCCGCTCCCTGTCTAGTTGGTAGTTGATGTTCTGCGCCTCTAGCTGTGCCGCCACTATTCTGCTGCTTTATAACATATGGGTCTCACTTTTTAAAGACACGTAATCCCATTAAGTTACATAAATAGGTACCTGTTGGGTTTAGATGCCTATGTTTAGTTATATCAATGGGTACCCAATGGGTATTCTAAGTGTCCATGTTTAGTTATATCAAACTACTCACTGGGTTCGGGTGTAGGTACAGATCTATACCCAAAAAGCCTATGAGTTTGGGTGGATGCACAGCTCGGGTTTGGGTTGGTGTCGCTGCATATACAGAGGTACCCGCCCGATTGCCATCCCTAGATACTTACTCTGCATGCTTAATTTTAGGTGGTGTATGCATGTGTATGAGTTTGGGCAAAAAGCGTTGTTAATTCAAGCAAGATTCAATTGATCTTCTGGGAAAAAAAACTTTAACTTTTATTTCTTCTCGTGAAGTGAATCTAATGATGTCCATTTCTTTCTTAGTTGCATGCCAAATTATAAAAGTATCTCTGAAACATCCAGAAGTAAAAACTAATGAGTAATTGCACGTTTTTAGATATAATTATTTCAGTTCCTCAAAACAGAATTAACCAAACTGCAATATTTCGATTAATTTGGTTCGATTTTCATTTTGGCCAAAGAAATTCGGTGGACGCTTTCTAGAAACCGAATTATTTAAAAACAAAAAATAAACCGATTTAATTGAAAAAACCGAATGCCCACCTCTAGACACAGGTGGACACTTTTGTGGGTTGTTCTCGTGGACACGCAGACTTGTGTGCTTGGGGTCCGCATCTTGTCCTTTCCTCCGTTAATTTTAAGACATTTTTACATCTTAAAGTTATTAATCTTTCCATCAAGTTGGTACGAAGAGATGCTAAAAATTTAAATGATAAATGAACCAAAAGGTATAAGAGTTCAAAGTTAACATCACTGTATCTTTCAAAAATAGTAAAAGCTCTCATATTTCAATTTTTTTCTGGAAGGAAAGCTATTTGTTCCCGCTTCCATAGATCACCCTATCTACGGAGGAATAGGCACACACACTCCAAAAACTTTTCCACGCATCTACTCCGAAGTCCTAACATTACATTGTCGTCGGTTTTGTCAGACAATACATACAAAACAAGCAACCCGATTATAGCACAGTAGCAGCCTCCTTCTGTCTGTACTTATTGAAGGACCGGAAATAGCAATTAGAAGAGGGTGAATGATTAACTACAAATTTTCCCTTAGGAACTAACTAGAACCTCACTCGATCAAAGAAGAGCAGAAGAAATAATGTTATGAGAAAACCAGCTCTAGGGTAGCATTACCACTCTACATGGACGGTAGTGCAAGATAAACAGTAACCCTGGTACTACCGGTGAACAGTGCTTACTATCGGTAAACAGTAAAATCAACGAGACTTCGAAACTGAAATTGGTGTAACTTTTGATCAGCTGATCCTCACCACATAAAACTTTGCATGCACCTTCTTAAAGATGTCAAGAACCTATTACAATCTCCAATTGTAAGGACTGATTTGAAAATTCTGATATTTTTCTTAGTGAAGAATGCACCAAAATGGTCAAAAACCTAAACTTCACCCTGAGCTTTCTCGTGTAGTTTTGATGATCAATATAATCTTAGATGGCCTCCCACAGAAGACAAGAACACTAAAGAAATTGCTCCTAAAAAGGAAATTGCATAAAAAAATACAAATTGGATCAAGAACACAATCTATTGAAAATTCTTCTCTCTCAAGTTAAAAGCCGATTCCTTGAAAATCGCTTGATGAGCAGATGAGAGCTTGCCTAGATGATGGGGATATGATCTCCGATGATACATCCATCAATCACATTCTTGGCAACACAAGATTAAGAGAAGAAGAAACCAAACAACAAAAAAAAAAAGCTCAAGAAGAGGAAAGATCAAAACAAGAGGCAAGACTTGAGCATGAATTTTGATTTCATTTCACATCAAGTAGGTTGATTAGAAAGCCTCTTACCTAAGGGCAAACCTCCTAAGGAGCACTCACATACCCACACAAGAAAACAAAAATCTTGTGAAAACCTTAATCATTCTCCTAGGCTTATTTCTTCACCTCTCCCTACATCTCCTTATGTAGAGGAGGCAACCCTAACCCTAAACATGTACACTCAAGTGGATACCATCCAAATTTACATGGGCTAATCCGATAACCCAACACACATAATGGGTTTTACACTCATATAAGCACGCTTCCCAAAGCGACATTCTTCATGACGCCTAATTCACTCCACAGTCTAAATTTGTGTTCAAGTCTACTTTGGCTTGACCTAAACCACTTAAACTACCGCCACAGTTTTCTAAATCACCTTAACCACTGGTATTCTACACGGTATTCTACAAATTACTAATTTGTCTCACAACCAATCTTCCTTCACTTCCAAGCATCATCTATGCTTTGATACCTTCCATGTGGCCCCAATGATTTCCCACCAAGCCTCTCATGCATCTGGACTCTCTCAAACCATCATCAATTGCAAGTGGGCTTAAGTCACTTGACGCACCAAATTTCCTTCACCATGACAGTTCCTTGTCTTCTTGGCCCGCAGCAACTCTCTCGCCTCAATCATCCATCTTTGGCGTCACCCTAACCGTTTGGATCTCGGCTCCCCTAGCCTAGTGCTGGTCTCCTTCACCTCACCATGACCTGGCTCCAAAGTCCTACAACCAATACAGATAAGCAAACACGTCACGTAGATTGCTCAACAAAAATATGCAATAACATCACTTAACCATAGTTGATAGAGCACAAATATTCGTTCTGGAAAATATCTACTGCCAACAAGAGGTCGGTAGTATAACCTGGTCGGTACTACCGCCGTGCATTGGCCGGTAGTGCCGCTAGCCAATACCCGTATTTTCAATGCCGGTAGTACCGCACCCTAAAAATCCCAAAACGACCATTCCTAAAAATTAACTACCACCAACTAGGATCCGGTACAACCGCAAGCTGGTACTACTACCACTCCCAGACCGGTAGTGTCGCCAAAATTGACAACACCTCAAATTACTTCAAGTTCAACAATGCATTCAAATCAAATTCAAACTTGAGCATCACAAGCTCAAACTTAATCAATTACTTATCACACATATGGATAGACCTCTACATAATCTTTCACTTATGGAAACTTTAGCCGGCCATGAGCGTTTGAAATTTTTTAAACCAAAGGCCAGAAAGGCCTTGCTTTATTGAGAATAAATTAAAACAAGATACTAATAGGGATTCCATTTTAGATATAATATGTGTAGACATAAACTGAGAACATGGTACGTCCGACTTTCTCCAAAACCAGCAGATTTCCTAACCCTCATCACACCGGTTACAGAGAACTAAGGAGGATGTTAGAAAACTTACGTACCAGCAAAAGTCAATAAAAAATAATCCCTCAGAATGACAGTTATACCTAAAGACAATAGGCATTACAACTTTAATCTGGATGACTATTTCACATGCCATCCTACTCTTCATCTTGCAAGCTTTGCAATTTTCCTAAGACTTTGGAGTTCATTTGTTCTACTTCCAGCAGGATATCCTTGTTCAAAAGATTCCGCCAACGATAAAGAAACGACAAAACTTTATACACTACAAGAACTAGAATAGTAACAAATTTTTGATTAAATACCATATCATTTCTATTTAGCCAAATGGACCACTAGACTGCTGAAAGCAATATTATTTTGAATTTATTCTTTTTTTCTTCCTGCTAGTCGTATCTCCATATGATAATCGTCAAGATTTGAAGGATGGCTTCCCAATTTAAGCTATCTGCGAAAACACTCCAAGCAAATTGAGATAGGACACACCAAAAGAAAATATGATTTGAGGTTTCAGCTCTGTGTTGGATATTGCCATTCGAGGATCTTTTCACTGGTTGTTCTACTGATTAAATTCTTTTTTGTAAACCAACCACATAAAGTGTTTGATTTGAGAGTGTGAAGTTTGAACTGGCTTTTTGAAGAGATGTTCAAACGTGCAAATATTTGTGTAACACCTGCGTATACTTTCGGCCAACCCAGCCTGTACCAAAGTAAAAGACGAAAAACAAGCCCTTTTTATTTCTGAGCTAACCTAAAAAAAATGATGTGCCTGGCCTTCTTTTGACAACAATCCTGCAAGAGGCCTGGGCCGGCTCTCCTCTGAGGAGTTTGGTCATACATGGAATAAACCATATTGTGAACTTGTGACGGCAATTATGCTGACAATCATGGCACATGATGCTGTTAAAAGTCAATATGTATTTTAAGATATCCATGTAGGAGCATTCATTAAAGATTCTTGGGTTGCCAATACAATCTCCACATTTGTTGCAAAATTATGTCAGGAGCTATGATATACTATGCCACCTAGCACTAGGATGATTGTTTATATCTGAACATTGCATTTGCACAAGGAGAGTACCGAAAAGGCAACCGTAAAGTTTTGGGCACTCTGGATGCGAAGAGAAGTCGTTGGATTGTACTCTTACAACCCCACGATGCAGCACCAATCTGATGAGTTGCTCAGTCAAAGCACAAATCAGCACGATTTTCTACTGTACTAACAGCAACCGTACATTAGAAATGAAGCAGCAGCAGACAAAAACACACTGCAGTGACGGCAAACCAGCAGCAAAATGAGCCGTAAACAGCATGCTACATTACAAGCTACAAAGGCCGCAATCACAATTCACAAAGCATGTCGTACATACAGATTACAGACAGCAAGCTGTCGATCGATACGAACTGCAATGGCCGTGCCTTTCAAGTTCGGGTACGCGAGCCACAATCACACAGACGAGATGAAAAGGGGTGAGATTTTGCCGCGCTCTTGGGATTTCCTGGCTAGTTGAGGGTTTGGGATTTTTGTTTTTCTCAACCATTTTCATCTGGGGTGTAGATTTCTTGGTCGCGGGAATGCGGGATGCGTCGTGTTTGCACTGAACGGCCAGAGGATACGAATCGCATTGCCCTACGGGCTCATTCCCAACCCGGAGGCCCTCGACGCCACCACGTTGCGCGCGTGCGAGTCGCAAACCTGCGTGCTGAACTTGCAACCGTACCGCGACATCCAGCTCGCCGGCCTCGGCTCGCCCGCGGCCCCTGCATCGGCGTGCGCGCTGCTGGGAGACCCGGCGCCGCGGCCGTCGATCTTCTTGATGGCCCTCCGCATGCTGGAGCACTCCCTCTGCAAATCCTGCACCCGGCTCCGCATGATGTCCATGTCCAGCCGCAGGACCTGGCTCTCCTGCACCGCCGTCGTCCGCCACGCCTCGCTGGCGTCGACCGAGTGCCGCACCGCCGCCCGCTGCTGCTGCCGCTGCCGCGCCTGCGGGGGGCCGGAGGACGCGAGCAGCGTACCCGTGATGGCGCGCCGGAGCTGCAGCTGCTCGAAGAAGAGAACCTGCAGCACCGCGCGCAGCGGGAGCCTCTCGTTCTGCGCCGCGTGCGTGCACGCCTCCACCGTCAGCTTCCTGCAGTCCACCACGCCGCACACCTTGTCCCGCTCCTCCGCCGTCAGCCGCGGGTGCGCCTGCGCAGCAATCACGAGTCAGCAGCTACTCGACAAACGCAACATTCTTTGATTTGTCAGAAAGAAACTCGTACGGTAGCACGGCAGTAATAGTACATGCTAATTTGGCAGTGTACCTTGAGGTAGATGTCGACGGCGCGGTAGACGCCGTCGTCGTAGATGCGGGCATGGTCCGGCAACGCCAGCGCGAGCTCGCAGAACTTGGCGGGCTTCAGGTTGGCGTCGGACGCGACCTCGGCGAGGTAACTGTCCACCAGCTTGCCCACCTGTACCATGGCTACGGCCGACGGCCGCGACACCATCGTCGGGGCCGCCACCTCTGCGATTGCAGCTGAGGACGACGCCTCGGCCTCGCCGAGCTCCTCCTCGGCGAGGAAGTGCCTGACGACCCGCTTGACGCAATCCACGTCGTAGAGCGTTTCCGTGGCGCCGGAGTAGCTCGGGATGAGCACGTCTTCCACCGTTGCCTGCTCCAGCTGCGTCGCGGCCTTCCGCTCCAGAGTCGCCCGCGCCGCGTCCGACGCGCGCAGGATGTGTGCCGTCCGTAGCAGCGCGAACAGGAACTTGGCGGTGACCACGCGCCCCGAGCACTTGTCCGCGGGGAGGCTCGCGACCACCGCCTCCAGGAGCTCCCTCTGCTCCACCTCCGACGACACCGGCGCGGAGGCGAGGCGCCGCCGCATCGACCTCGACAGACCCGGGATGGTGCCCTTGGCGTACGACACGAGGCAGCTCTCCATGGCATCCGTCCTCACGTCCTCGCGCGAGGCCATGGCAGCCATCACCCGCTTGTACATGTGCAGGCCGAGCACGGCCAGGTCGTCGAACCAGGAGCGCGACGCAGCGGACGAGCGCGCGGCGATGGCCTCCACGCAGCGGACGACAATGCCGAGCTCCTCGGCGTGCGGCAGCAGCTCCTCGCAGGACTTGAGCGCCTTGGTGGCCTCGCCGGGGTGCCGGAGCACGGTCTGCTCCAGGTAGGCCTCCGCGCGCGCAGCCAGGTTGTCCTCGGCGTGCTCCTCAGTCATCTCCAGGTACTCCGCCGCGCACCGCAGCGGCGCGACGTTCCAAGCGGTCAGCCCGACGCGGACGCCGTAGCAGAACTTGGCCGCCGCCTCGAACGTGCCCGGCCCGCCCGGGAAGTCCGGGAAGGCAATGCGGTAAGGCTGCCCGTCCTCCCTCCTAACCTGCTCCTGCTCGTCCCCATCCTCTGCCTCCTCTTCCACCTCCGCTTCCTCTATCTCTGTCTCCGCCGCACCGCCGTTCCCGGCATTGCCTCCGGCACTCCGCCTCCGCTGCCGCCGTCGAGCCGGGCGCTGCTCTTCCTGCTCCGCGAGCATGCGGTGGATCCTCCGGCTCTTGGACATGAGCGGGAACTGCGCGCGCAAATCCTCAGCGAAATTTCGTCGAGCACAATGCAGGGGGATCGTCGAGCCCCAATGAAACAAAGATCACACAGCCCAAGAAGAACCTACCTTGTGGAGGTGGAAGCTCATGTTGTGCACCTCGAACACGACGTCGCTCGGCAGCCCGGTGGTGCAGAACCTGGCGCACAGCCCAGCAAACAAAAATCCATAAAAAATTAAAAAAAACACGCGAAACCGACACAATTCCCAATCATGCCATCAATATTTCTGACCGGCTACTTACCAGGCTCGGCCCCTCGGCGAACCATGACTGACGGACGACATGGCAAGCCGCTGCTGGCAGCCTCGAGTTGTGATTCGGAAGAAGATGGCATTTACATACCACCCGGCCGCTCTGCTCGTATGCTTGAGAGGGTGGGTAGGTGTATTTAGGGCATCTACCCTGGCAAATAAATTGGCCTCAGAATCCCACTTCTGTTCTGTGCGTGTCAGCAGCACGAAGTTATTGCTGGGGATATAAACAAAGGCTGAGTGACATGTATGGAAAACGAATGGTACATTTCGTGAATAATTTTAAAAATTAATTATAAAAATATACTTTTATCGTTTTGGCGACAACTTTTATTGTCAAATGAATTTTTTGACCAAATGAAAATGAAGACCGGAGATAGAAGATGTGCCGCCATTTCATTTGACGACAAAACTTCTGTCGCCAATTCGTCTATTTTGTTGCCGATTGAATTAGCCGATAGATTGTTTTATCACATTTTTATTTGTTCGACAAGCTAATTTGACTCGTAGGCTTCTATCACTAAATGTTTTGACTACAGAGATAGAGGTGTATTTTTTTGTAATTTTTTTTAAAATTATTTTTAAAACATGTATTTTTTTAATGAAATACTAGGAACAGTACTGTTCCTAGCTTTCTCTGATACTCCATCGAGCGGCGGCCCAGTGGAGCGATACAAACCAAGAAACCGCGTAAGGCGTCGCAATCCGACGCCACGCCGCCGACAGTGCATCCATGGTCTCTAAACCTCACTTACAAGACCGAGCTTATGAGAGCAATAATCCACGCCATGAAAGCACGCATGCAAGAACCGAATCGGGCGGGATCAAAGCGGATCGACCGGGAATTAGGACAGGCGGGAGCAGAGCTTACCTAGAAACCCCGGATCTCTAATAGGTGGCCAGGGCGGCTAGGCCAGGCGTCGGGGACCTCGCCTCATTTTTTGGAGGAGCAAGAAGAAGGCTTCGGCGCCGGCGCCAGATCAAGGATGACGATTCCACCAGCGGGTGAAGCAAAGGATACAAAGCCGAGGCGTAAGCAGAGCAACGCGGAGAGAGACGGAGATGTGGCGAGAGAGAGAGGAGAGGGGGTGATGTGGGGTGTGGCGGTTTTCGAGCGAGGCAGTGCAGGCCGTGAGGGGAGGGAGGTGAAACGATGGGTGAGATCGAGATTCTCTTGTCTTGTTGCTCTTCTCTTTCGAGTGCTACTAATGAACGCCAGACATACTCTGAAACATGTGAAACATGCTCAAACTTGTTGAAACATGTGAAACATACTCAAACATGTGAAACATGCTCAAACAAGGAAACATGCTCAAACTTTTGAAACTCATGGGTTGACACTTGGTGAAACTTGAAATATTCTAGAAACACGTGAAACTTATCAAACATGAAACTTTCAAACGTTCTCTTGAAACTTGCCATAACACGCATGGAATTTCATCAAACTTAGAAACATGAATGAAACTTGTCAAACTTCAAATACGCATGTAATTTGCATAAACTTACCAAACACGAATGAATATTTGTTGAAAACTTTTTAAAATTTGTGAAACATGTATAAAATATTAAACTTATAAGTACACTCTGAAACACAGTGATGGAACTCAGTTATAATTATGTTTCACGTTTCACATAAAACATATCTGAAACATGTGAAACATGCTCTGAAACATGTGAAACATGCTCTGAAACTTGCTCTGAAACTTGTTGAAACATGTGAAACATGCTCTGAAACATATGAAACCTGCTCTGAAACATGTGAAACATGCTCTGAAACTTGTTGAAACTCATGGGTTAACACTTGGTGAAACTTGAAATATTCTAGAAACACGTGAAACTTACCAAAACATGAAACTTTCAAACGTTCTCTTGAAACTTGCCATAACACGCATGGAATTTTATGAAACTTGTCAAACATGAATGAAACTTCTGTGAAACTTCAAATACGCATGTAATTTGCATAAACTTACCAAACACGAATGAATATTTGTTGAAATTTTTTTAAAATTTGACTAAACATGTATAAAATATTGAACTTATAAGTACACTACTGAAACCACGGTGAAACTTAACTGTGAAACAATATGAAACCTAGTTTAAACTTAGCTATGAAACTTAGTCAGGAACTTCATTGCATCTGCTGGAATCAATTCCAACGGTACAACGTTCAGTAGTAGCACTCAAAATATAAACCCCTAAAATCCACCGAAACTTGCATGAAACTTAGATTTTTTGAAGATTGCCAATCTAAAATATAGCCATTGAAAAATATTTGAATATCCCAAGATCGGCGATTTATGAGCACACGGATGTATGCGAGGATGCCGGCAACAAGACTTCACTTGCGCCCTGCATGCATGCAGATGATGGCCGGCAATGAGGCTTCACTCACTCCCTGCATGCATGACTACATGCACCGTACGGTTGACATGATTCAATTGCTACAGCCTATACCGTTGTTTGCCCACACAACGGTATAGTGTAGTATAGTTGTACTCAAATATCTGCTACACTACAATTCGTTGGAGGTGTCTCTTGTCCGGAGTGTGTGATGAGGTGTGTGAGCTAACGACTCCATGGCCTGGGATGGGATCTAGCATGGAATCACATCGCCATTGGTATTCCATTCCACGGGATGCAGGTCGCTTGCTTCCATTGGGAATGCTTGGAAAGTTCATGGGGGTAGATCTGCTTGTCCCGGTCTACGCTTTGGATCTGGACAACGAAGAAAAGACTGAAAGAAAAGAAAAGGGAAACGGAAAGAAAAGAGAGAAAAAATGCTGCTCTTTCTTGCGTCAACACTCAACAAAGCTTTGTGAAAAAGGGGAATCAGGGGGAAAAGAAACGGGGATGCTCCCCTTCTTCGTCTGGCAAAATACAATTTGCAGCAACAAACCATGCATGTACATGCAGCACAGATTGCATCACTTGTTCAAATATCTTTTGTGTTAGGTATTCAGCGCCCGCTGTCAAGTCCATCTCTACTCTGTAGTATAGTATGCTCATGACTACCACAGTTAGAGGTGGGACTTGGGCCGTCTTGCGGCAGCACGGCCGAGCCCGTCGTCTGCCGGCCTGCATGAAACGGGCCAGCACGGTCCGGTCATTTCTTCGTGCGGGCCGGGCCAGCACGGACGGCAAAAATCAAGGCCAGCACGGCAAAAAGGCACGCCGGGCTGCTGTCGGGCCGGGCCGCCCGAACACGGCACGGAAGAACACAGCACACTAAATATTTTTATAAATTCATACGTTGCTCAAATGGAAAAGTTGTCTACATGAAAAAGATGCGTCTCGAAATTCTCTACAACTTTCATGTAGACTATAAATTCATATGAGCAAAGGAAGACCCTGAAAATGCAGATTACCGAGAGATGTTGCGTAGGTCCGAAACTATACAGCGCACTAAATATTTTTTATAAATTCATACGTTGCTCAAATGGAAAAGTTGTCTACATGAAAAGATGTGTCTCGAAATTCTCTACAACTTTCATGTAGAATATAAATTCATATGAGCAAAGTAAGACACTGAAAAATGCAGATTACCGAGAGATGTGGCGTCGGTCCGAAACTACACAGTGCACTAAATATTTTTTTATAAATTCATACGTTGCTCAAATGGAAAAGTTGTCTACATGAAAAAGATGCGTCTCGAAATTCTCTACAACTTTCATGTAGAGTATAAATTCATATGAGCAAAAAAAGACCCTGAAAATACAAATTACAGATTCGGACCGTGTCGGCCCGAGCACGGCCCATACAGTCGGGCCGTGCCGGGTGGCCCATCGTGCCAGGTTTTTAGGCCCGGCCCGGCACGCCATTCGGGCCGTGCCAGCCCGGCCCATTTTTTTTCGTGCGGGTCGTGGCCGCCCATTTTTTTTCGTGCGGGTCGTCTTTGGCCCACTAAAGCCCGGCCCAATTCCCAGGTCTAACCACAGTACTACTACTTATTACTCTATGTGTGTATTTGTGCCTTTTTTTGCTTTTAGGCATCCAGACGAGAATTGTCTGAATGAATCCTCTGCTTTAGGTACAACTGGCCATTTGATTTATCTTCTCCTTTCTTTCTTTTCGGCTGTCTTTTTCGACCCAGCACGGCACGGTCGGCATGAGACTGTTAGTACAGGTTGCAAGCAGCGGTAGGCTGAAAGACGAACTCATCATGGAAGAGTTTCCCACCACCACTACCACTCGATAAGGCGCATTCAAGACGAGCAAACGGTCCAAACGGGCAAAGCGCAGACGAGCGCATAAATGTGACGCAGACAAGAGGAGATTACACAGTTATGCGCTACGGAGAGGTCGGAACCGCGATTTTTACTGCTTGAGGTTTGCAGGTTCTATGTGTAACACTACAGTTCTGAACATGCAGCGTAGACTTTGAACGTGGAATAAAGTTCTGAAAGTGCCCGGAGCCCGGGGCGGGGCCTGGTCCGCCGGTCGGCAACCTCCGCATCTGCCGCCTGCCGCCGCGGCTGCTAATGCCGGTGTCATCCTCCTCCTCCGCTGTACGTACCGCTATCCCATCACTTAAGTTGCCACACCGATCATGGCCAGTCGGCCACGGTCGGTGATGCCACCGCGAACTCCTTCCTTCCTCCGTAGCCCTCCACCCCAACCTAGAATCATATGTATATATTTATATGTATATATACATATATGTATAGGTGAACCTAAGCCCTACACTCGCCGTCGTCGCCGCTGGAGAAGAGAAGTAACTCATTGGTTGGGGCACAAATCTTCAAAGCTGATACCCCCTCCGGTCACAAATAGTTATTGTTTTAGATATAGATACAGTCAAATTTTTGAAACTTTAACCGCCAATATTTTTTAAGTATTTAAATAGGATACATAAAAATCGTATGTGTAGATTTGTTTCAAAAGGTTCTATTATAATATTATAATTTTATTTTGGTTTATAAATATATTTTAGTGAAAATTAAAGGTTTTGGAAACTGTATTGATATCCAAATTGACAACTATTTGTCACCAGAGAAAGTACAATGAATTGAAATTTGACAAAATCCTAAAATCTTTTTACTCAAGTGTTGAAGTGCAATTCCGTAAAATCAAGACTGATAGTAGTTACTCTAATATACCTCTATAGGGCGGGCATTTTTAAGCTGAAACCGAAAAACCTGTTGGAAATATGCTCTAGAGACAATCATAGAGATTATTATATTTTAATAAATATTCATAAACTATGATATTGTTCCTTAAATAATATCATGGATATTGATTAACAAGTACGTGATTTATTTGTGAAACTCTATATTCATCTTTATGATGTTTATTCTAAAAAAGGTTCCTAGTCAACAATCATATAAGGATACTGTCGACGATTTGGGAACCGGTCCCTCGCCGAGCTTACTTGTTGAATGAGAGATCAACCTAGGGCCCCTTTCCCGCGAGGGGTATAGCGTCCGAGACCCTACCGAGCTACGGGACAAGGTAGTTAGAGCAATCGCAGCTACGAGAGGAGACTTTTTGATGCGGTTCGGGCCTCTCATGGGGAGATAATGACCCTACGTCCAGTGATTGCACTGATATGTAAAGATGGCTACAAATGCTGCGTACAAGTGTGAGTGAAAGTCTAGTAGAGCTAACTCAGCCAGGAGGAACCCGCAATTCTTCGCACAAGAGGGTATTTATAGGGGATTACAGGCGACAAAGCATTTATTACAGGGGGCGCTCCACTGTTCTTAGACATGCGCAGAGCTGTTGCCGCGCCACCCGCTGGGCACCACGCGACGTGGAATGCAATGGCGTGTATTGCGGTAGCGCTGCAGACCACGGGCGCCCAGATTAATGTCTGACTCGCCTCGCAGAGCCGTGCGGCTTTTGGGAGAACTTCGAGGTGTCTTTGACGGGCTGAGTCGTAAGGTTGCTAACACCCGAGCAAGCATGCTCGGGGAGGAGCTTAACCTCAAGGTCGGAAGGTCGTGGGGACCCTACGCAGGATTCGGCGCCTGCTTGGGCATGGTCGATCTTGGCCGGGTTCGATGGTCGTGAACGGCGATAACCAATCCCCGACAGCTAGCCCCTGAGGCTAAAGGGGGAAATTCGCCTTCTCAAGGCATCCGCCTTGAGCCTCCAAATTCTTGGAGTGGGGTTGGAGCCCTGCGGCGATGGACTACCGCAGCATCCGAGCAACGCCTGCTCGGGGACGAGGATCTTTGCGGCGAAGAAATACCACAGCATCCGAGCAATGCTTGCTCGGGGACGAGGATCTTTACGGCGAAGGACTACCGCAGTATCCGAGCAACGCCTGCTTGGGGACGAGGATCTTTGCGGCGAAGGACTACCGCAGCATCCGAGCAATGCTTGCTCGGGGACGAGCGTACTGGCCCGAGGATCGACCTTGGCAATGCCTTGAAAATAACAGAGGGAGGAAATCGCGATGGTTCCTTCTCTGCGAAGCCTGGCAAGTACGACTCTGACAGCTTTTGGGGAATCAACGCTCATCATGGGCGGCCGAACCGAAGTTGCCGCGTTGGCCATCGGGACAAGGGACGGTTTTCTCACCCATTCGACTTTTCCGCCTATAAATATCAGGCGGGAACAGTTCCTGAAATCCTTTTCTTCCCCCCACGATTCGCAATTAAACTTGAGAAAGCGCTTCATCCTTTGAACTTCCTTTTGCCGCTCCGCCGACCTTTCCCCCAATTCCCTCCATGGCGAAGTTTGGCGTGAGCAAGGCCACCGCGGAGAGGCTTCGGGTGCTCCAGGACTTTGGGTACCTCGGCGTCGGTACCTGGCGGCTTCCGGTCGGCGAGGTGGCGCCGGTGCCAGCCAACGACGAGATAGTTGCGTGCGAGCTGTACATCACCAACGGGCTCCGGATGCCCGAGAGCGAATTCCTAGAGACGTGCTCCTAAACTGTGAGTGCGAACTCATCCATCTGAATCCCAACTCCATCCTTGTCTTGACGATCTTCGCCCATCTCTGCGAGGGATTTGTGGGCGTCCTTCCTACGCCGAGTCTTTTCTTTCATTTCTATTCCTTGTTCCGCATCGGGCACCTCCTCGTCGGCTCAAGATTCCGCCTTGAACAACCGCCTGCGACGACTAACCCCTTCTCCTCAAGGATTAGTGGCGGATGGGCTTAAAATCGGTTTTACTGCGGAAGGCGGAGGGGAGCACCTTGCGCTTACACCGAGAGGCGGCAAGACGCTACTTCGAGATGTCCGCGCCCGCCGCTACCGAGGAGGAGCGGACGCTAATGATGATCGGCGAGCTCACACAGATGGGGCTCACCAAGGGACATCGCCGCGTGACTTCCTCCCATCAGGTGTCCCCTCTGGAGGAGGGAGCACCTGTTCTTCCAGATCACCGGATGGGACGACCGACCCGGAGGGCACCTCTGTAAGTTCCATGACCTTGAAGAGATCTTATTTTGCTTCATTGCTCTCGGGTCCGTGATGACTTCGCTTTTCGGCTTGAAAAAATTTTGACTTCGACCGATCGGAGAAGAGGGTGGCCGAGCTGTTCGGTACCCTCAAGGGCAAGGAGCTCGAACGCAAGCGGTAGGTCCCGAGTAACGTGCTTGAGCGGGGCGAAGTGGTAAGTTGCTTCATAATTCGTGCCCGGGGGAGAGCATCCCGAGCTCTTCTGATGTTTTCTTCGTGTTTTGCCGCAGGAGAAGCTCGCCCTGGACCTAGCAGTGGCCGCGCTCGCGCCCTCGGCGGGTGGCAAGGGAGTACTTATCTTAGCCTCCCGGGCCAAGGGCTCAAGGAGCAAGAGGAGCGCCCACACACCATGCGACCACCCGGCCGACGAAAAGGCAAAGCGATCAAGCGTCAAGGTCTCCGCGGCGCCCACAAGGAGTACGCCGACGGAAGGAGGAGGTAAGGCGTTTGAGGCTCGGGCCGGGAACTATAGTTTGAGGGCCCAAGTGGAGCAGATCGAAGCGGAGGGAAGACTGATCAAAGGGATGGTGCAGGCCGAGCGGAAGGCACTGGAGAGGGAGCTCGCCAAAATGAAGGCTGAGGTCGAGCAAGCCAAGAAAGACCGGGCCCTCGCAATCGCCGACCTGGAAGCGCATCATCCCACGGCCAAGCGCGGAAGCTCGGAGGGGGCGCTGGTCGAGATTGACATGGAGAAGGCCGAGCCTCGCCTGGCTAGGATTACCCAGGCCGCGGAAAAGAGGGCCGAGGTGGTGGTTGCTGCCGCCGTGGGCCCAACCGTGGGTGGCGACGAAGGCCTGACCGAGGGTGAGTCTTGAGATTTGCCCTTCTTCGCTTCCCTTGCTCTTCGCTTCGTGCGCCCGAGCTAACCCCACTCCCCCGACGTGGGCGAAAGTAGCTCGTAGGGCCTTCCCGGACTGTCGCAGGATAGCTTACGAGCTTATTGATTGTGCCTTAGCGAGGGTGCTCGCCGACGCCGCCGACATTGTGATAGCCGAGGGCGTGGGAGCGGTGGAGAAGTTCGTCGCCAACGACCGTGTCGAGATGGACCCCCCCCTCCGCCCCAAAGGGAATGCTCCCCCTGGGCGGGCTTCCCGACCACCCCCGCGCGGAGAGCGCGGAAGGAGGGGAGAAGGCTGACCTCACGGCCCCGAGCGAAAAGGCTGCTCAAGAAGGCACGGTGCCTCCGGGCGAAATACCTGCCCGAGATGAGGGCGTGAAGTCCCCGGGCGAACCGCATGCCCGGGGTGAGACGCTGCCCGCCCCAAGCGAACCGCATGCTCGGGCGGATGTTTTACCCCGAGCGAACAACATGCTCAGGCGGATAGCGAGAACACTCTGAGCGAGAGTGCCGCTCACGAGTGGGCCTTGGTGCCCCGGGGCGAACCTAATGCCTTGGGGGAAGGCTCGTCATCGTCAACCAACCCGCCTTTCTGGAAGGGCCCAGAGGAAACGCGGAGCCTCGCCAAGCCGGGCAGATTTTCCAGGAGGAGGTCACCGAAGGCCCAAATGACCTCCGCGACGTGCCTTGATCAGGTGAGGATGCTTCTTTTGCCTTCGTCGTGGTCCCCCTCCTTAGCGTCTTCGGGATGGTTATCTGAAATTTTCTGGATTGCAGGTCCTTGAAAAGGCCATGGAGGGCTTCGACGTAGCAATGGAGGTCCCTGAGGCCACGGCCCAGCTGCTAACCGACCACGAGGCCCGCCTGGCGGAGGTTGAGCAGACGCTGGCCGACTTCAAGCTCAGAGACAGGCTGCTCGTGCTTAGATGCCGTCTAGGCGGAGAAGGACGTTACCCAAGGTAGGGAGAGGATCCTCGAGCTCGAGCAAGAGCTTGAGCAAGAAAGGTCGTGCTCCCGCCAAGCCAAGGAAGGTGCCGCCGCTGAGAGAGAGAAGATCCACACGCTCGAGCAGGAGCTCGAGCGGGAAAAGAAGCGGTCCCTTGATGCCGGAGAGAAGACCCTTAAGCTCGAACAAGAGCTCGAGGCGATGAAGCAGCACTCCGGCGCCCTTGAGGCGAAGGTGGCGGAGCTGGGACGGGCAGTGCGAGCGGCCGCCGACCTTGCGGAACAAGGAAATGAAGAGGTCGAGCAGCTCCACGAAGAAGCCCAAGAAGGTCGCGAAGCCCGCCGGAAGCTGATCGATAAAGAGGCCAAGATTGATGAACTGAGGCAGAAGCTATCCGCGGCCCTCAAGGGAGCGACGCCCGGTGCGTAGGAGATTACTTCCTTTTTTTTTCTTTGGCGCTTTTTTGGAAGGCCTTTGATGTCGTCGATGGGGCATGTAACTATCTTTTGCTTAAGGGTTGCTTCCGGTACAATGCTTTTTTTGTCTTTGCCCGGCTTTTTCCTGTAAACAAAAACCACGAGGCAAATAGCAAGAAGTAGGTTGGTCGTAGGTTAGAACGACACGTGGGCGGCACTAGCCCGGAATGCTCAACACAATGATAACGCGTCTTTTAAGAAAGAAGCAGCATTATGTTAGTAAGATAGGACGAAGTACTTGGTCGAGATTTTTAGAAATGATGCCAGGGCGGCAACTCGCTCTCCCCTTAGCCCCCGCTGCGAACGAGGGTCGTGCGCTTATGATGCGAGCACAGGCTCATTCGTAAGAGAGTTGGGAAAGATTCCCCCCCCCCGTCCAAGGTACTGGCCATTCCGAGGAGCGAAAGTGGTTTTGGTCGGGGAGAAGAAGGAGCAAGGCCGAGGCTTCCTTGATGCTTGAGACGCACACCCTTTGCCCGAGTTGCGAGTATGGTCGTAAGCGAGGAAAGACGCACGTTTGCCCGACAGGGTGCGCGACGACCGAACCTGCGCGGGGAAGTAAACCTCGGGACCGACCAAGGAATGCTCAGAGGCGACTTGCATCGCAAGCAATAAGAGCTATCATGACCAAGGTCGGCTTATAGAAACCGGCCCCTGTGGTGAGTTTTCTTCGGGGTGTTGGTCGTGGCACTTGTCTTGGTCTTGTATGAGCGAGGCCCGAGCTTTAGTTTGGAAAAGATTTTTGGTAACGAACTACGCCCGACACACTTATTTTGCTACCAAGATCATGAAAGAAATGAAAAGTATGCCCTTGCGCGAGACTGAGCCGGCTTACCGAAAGGCAGTGACCTTATATATGTATTCGTAGCATCTTGGGGGAAACAGACATTTGCGTGAGCGTAGCGAAAGTGTCACTTTTTTAAAAAAGAAAGAGAGGAAACAAATGTATATATACAAAGCGCAAAATAGAGCATAAATTTAGACAAAGAACTTGCGCAACTGGTCGATGTTCCACGAGCTTGCGAGAACGCGACCGTCTTTCCGCAGTAAGCGGCGATAATACCGGGCGTGCTATCGAGACGACCATGAACGGGCCTTCCCACCTGGGGGAGAGCATGTTGACCTTCGACAAATCCTGGATTCGATGAAGGACGAGGTCGCCGAACTGCAGGGCACGTGGCCGGATTGACTTGGCCGCGTGCCTGCAAAGAGCTTGCTGGTAGACGGCGGATCGGAGCAACGCCCTCACACGCGCCTCCTCGGCAAGGTCGAGGTCGAGGCGACGCTCATGACTTTGGCGGATGCCGTCAGCCAGGTGAACCCTTGGGGATCCGAGCACAATTTCGATAGGTAGGACGGCCTCGGCACCATAGACGAGCTGGAAGGGCGTCTCGCCAGAAGGCTGCTCGGCGTGGTGCAAGATGCACTGAGGACGGAAGGAAGCTCGTCCACCCATGACCCGCCATGCCGGGAGAGGTCTTTGAAGACCCTTTTCTTAATCCCTTGAAGGATTTGGCCATTTGCACGCTCGGCTGCTCTGTTACTCCGTGGATGAGCTACAGAGGCGAAGCAGACCTTTGTTCCGATGTCCTCGCAGTAGGCTTGAAACAGTTCGCTGGTGAACTGAGTGCCATTGTCTGTGATGAGGCGATTGGGGATCCCGAAACGCGTCACCACATTGCTGCGGAAGAATCTCTTGGCTGCTTGAGCCGAGATGGTTGATACAGGCTCGGCCTCAATCCACTTAGAGAAAGTGTCGATGGCGACGAGCAAGTACTTACAACCCTTTCGACCACGGGGGAAAGGCCCGAGAATGTCAGCCCCCCAGGTCGAGAATGGCCACGAGAGTGGATGGTCCATGGCCAGCAGACTGTGGCCGGTGGGTCTTCTTGGTGTGAAATCTGCACGCCTTAAGAAGTCGCCACGCGCCCGGCGCCGTCTAGAGTGTCGGCCAAGAGTATCCCAAAGGAATGCTTTGCTTACAAGCGTCCGAAAGGACGAGTGAGCCCCGCACATGCCCTCGTGGATATCTTTGAGAAGGAAATTGCCCTCTTCTCGGGATATACATTTGGAGAGGACTCCAAGTGCCCCTTTGCGGTATAAGGTGCCCTCGACCAGTTTGTAGGCGGAGGACCGCCTTGTAAGCCGGGAACGCTCGGCTGCTTCCTCGGGCAGTGTCCCGTGGGCAAGATATTGGACGAATGGCGTCATCCAATCTGCACCTTGCTCGAGGAAGGAGATGTGACCGCACATCTCTGGTGCCTCCTCTACAGAGGGAACGGAGGGCTTTCTCAGATGCTCGGCTGGCGCCCCGGGCAGGGCGGGCATCTGGGGGGTTGCCTCCTCTACAGAGGGAATGGAGGGCTTGTGCAGATGCTCAACAAGCACCCCCGGAGGGGCGGGCATCTGCGAGGAACCGACTTTGGAAAGATAGTCGGCCAGGGAATTGTCCTTCCTGGGGATGTAGAGTACTTCAAAATTTCTAAAGTACCGCTCCATCTTCCTCACTTCAACCAAGTAAAGCGCCATTGAGTGATCGGAACACTGATACTCCTTGTTTACTTGGTTGATGACCACCGCGAATCGCCTTTCACTAGTTAGCGGCGGACTCGAGCGCCTTGGGACGCCGGAGTCTTACTAAGAGGCCTTCATACTCCGCCGCATTGTTTGTTGCGGCGAAGTGTAATTGGATAACGTATTGGAGCCGATCCCCTTGAGGGGACACCAGTACAACACCAGCCCCCAAGCGTTCGAAAGCTCGGGAGCCGTCGAAGTACATGGTCCAGCAGCCGTCCCGAGATTCTTAAGACTCAGTGGCGGGCTGGGCGGGGTTCGTCCATTCCGCTACGAAGTTTGCCAAGATCTGGGACTTAATTGCCGTGCGGGCAGAGAAGTGTATGTCGAACTCCGCGAGTTCCATGGCCCATTTTCACGTCCGGACACGGGCGTCCGGATTTTAGGATCTCCTAAGCGGAAAGTCGGCGGAATGACGATCTTGTGGGCTTGGAAGTAGTGGCGAACTTCCGGAAGCCATGAGCGGTGAGTACTGAAGTTTCGACCTCGTGGTAACGCTCCTTTGGTCGCGGCAACACTTGGCCGACGTAGTATATCGGACGTTCGCGCCCTTCTCGCTATCACAAAGACCGCGCTTACTGGCGTGGGGTGTCGCCGCGAGGTAAAGTAGAGTGGCTCTCCGACCTTGGAGTGGCTAAGATCGAAATTTGGGCAGTATCGCTTAACTCCTCAAAGGAGCGATTAGCCTCCTCTATCCTGGACGGCCCTCGAAATCTGTGAGCGCCTTAAAGAAAGGCGAGCGCGCCACCGACCGAAATAAGTGACTCAGGGCCGCCATGCGTCCGGTTAGGGTCTGGACTTCCTTCACGGAGCCCGGAGGGCGCATCCTTTCGATGGCCTCGATTTTCTCCGGGTTAGCACCGATGCCCTTTGGCCCGATGAGATACCCGAGCACTTTGCCAGCTTTTACCCCAAAAACACATTTTTCGAGATTAAGCTTTATTCTATGTCTACGGAGATTACAAAAGGTCTCCTCAAGGTCGGATACATGGCCTGAGGGGAGCTTACTCTTAACTACGATATCATCTACATATACCTCCAGGTTTCGGCCTATCTGATCCTGGAAAGTCTTCTGCATCAAGCGCTGGAAGGTCGCCTGTTCCGCAGACCGGCGACATGGTCGTAGCGTAACGTCTTAACGGGTGATGAAGGAAGTCTCTCCTCGCCCCGGGTACAAGCTAATCTGGTGGTAGCCCGAGTAGGCGTCCAAAAAGCTCATCACGACTCATTGCTTGCGGCCGACCGCTTGGTCAATGCGCGGCGGAAGTTGTCCTTCGGGCAGGCGACGTTCAAGCCAGTGTGGTCGACACACATGCGCCACTTGCCGCCCTTCTTCTTGATGATGACCGGGTTTGCCAGCCACTCCGAGTGCTCGACCTCCCTGACGAAGCCGGCCTTAAGGAGCTTGTCAAGTTCCTCCCGGATGATCGCCTGTTTCTCCGGGGAAAATCGCCGAGCCGGCGACGCATGTGTCTTTTGTCGGCCGAACAGCCTAGCTCAGGCTCAATCACTTCCCTTGGGACTCCGGCATGTTGGACGGTTCCCAGGCGAACACGTCCGCGCTCCTCCGGAGGAAAGTGATGAGCTCGAGTTCCTATTTGGGATCTAAGGAAGATCCCAGATAGAGGACCTTGGTCGGGTCAGCCTCGTTGAGAGGGACCGCCTTGGTTTCTCCTCCGGGCTGGAGGGTAACTTTTGGCCGGGAGTGCGTCGGCGCTTGGTCGGGGCCACGCTGAGGCAGCTGCCCGACCATGTCGAGGGACTTCTCGTCGCAGTTCAGGGCCGCCCGATGGTCTCCTTTGATGGTGATGACGCCCTTCGGTCCGGGGACCTTCAGGCACTGGTAGGCGTGATGCGTGGTGGCCATGAACTTGGAGAGGGCCGGCTTGCCAAGGATGGCGTTGTAGGCCTACTTAAAGTCCACGACTTCAAAGTTGACTAGCTCGGTCCGGAAGTTCGCGATGTCCCCGAACGTCACAGGTAGGACGATCTGGCCCAGAGGCTTGATCGAGGTGCCGGGGACGATCCCGAAGAATGGGACAACTATGCTCTCGATCCTGGAACGAGGGACTTGCATCTCGTCCAAGACCGTAGCGGATATGAGGTCCAAGGAGCTCCCTCCATCGATGAGGACCCGACCGACCTTGGCGTTGTTGACGGTCGGGCTTACGACCAATGGGAGCTTCTGGGGTTTGGACATTCCAAGGGGACAATTCTCCTTAGAGAAAGTGATGGGTAGCTTGGACCACCTGAGCTGCTGCAGGGGTGGCTTGCCTTGAGTAATGTGGCCAACCTCCCGCGCGGCCTCCTTCAAATCCCTGAGGGACTTGTAGGCCGAGGAGCCCCCAAATATGACGGCTATGTGGTTTTGGGGCTCCTGGTAGTCCATGTCGTCGTCGTCGTCCGCGGGACCTTTGCCCTTGCTGCTCTCTCCCTTGCCCGGGAGAGTCGGCATGGGGCCCTCGCCCTTGTAGAATTTCTCCAGGCGATAAGCCCAGGTCCTACAATTGCGGAGGTCGTGGCCGGCCACTTGGTGGAGTGGGCATAAGCGGTCGCCTGCAGGGGCGCCCCTCTCGCCGCGATCCTGGCCACCGCGACCCTGGTCCTCGGGACCCTGATCGCCGCGATCTTGGTCGTTGTCGTCTTGGTCGTGGCGCCGCGGGCGTGGCCGCCCCCGACCGCCTCCGCGCTGACGGGCTGGCGGGCCACGAGACGGGCGGTGCTCCACGGCTGCCACCATGTCTGGTGCGCGCGACTTCTTTTTCTTCTTGGCCTTCTTTTCTACGGAGCCTGAGGGTCTCTTGCTCGAGGGGCCCTCCAGGCCCGGCTGGGGCGGCAGCTTGCCCTCGTCGAGCGCCTTTTTCCATTGTACAACTTGTCGGCATTTGCATAGCGACGGCCATGCGAATAGCTCGTTGGTCGTCAGTCGGGTGAATCTCCTGTCTTGTGTGAAGCGAACGCCACGGACCCGAATTTAAAGGCTGGACGATCGCCTCATCCGAGATGCTCGGGATGGAGTTTTCACCTTAATAAATCTCGACGGAGTCGCAATCGCATCTCTTTGTCCGTCTCGATCAACCGCCGAGGTCGCGCTCGTTGCGGCGAGTATAACTCTCGAAGTTTGTCGGAGGGAACTCGAGAGCCGCCTCCGAGAGCGGATAGACCCTTCTTTTTCGTTGAAGAGCTGTTACGGCGGAGCCGCCGAGGACCGTGGGGAGGTAGTTAGCCATGACCCTCGTCTCTCGCCGCCCGTAAGCAGCGAAGGGAGTAAATCGAGATAAACTCGTCGGGTTCGGGTCCCGTTGAACGCCGATGTGGCCGCTTGAACTTGTTTCGCCACTTAACGTCGCGAGGACGCAGAAAAAGTTGGCATCCAACGCCGGCCGTCATGGCGACCCCTCGGACATGGCAATCGTGGGCGCCGGGCCTGCGGTCCTTCGCGCACAAGGTGAGGCGAGAGAACACGCCGCCATGCCGCACGACGATTGCGGATTTGAGGTGGAGCATGTGGAGCTTCGCATGGTGGGCGAGGCATGCCGCGAGCGGAGCGAGGCGATCCGGAACCGCTCCAACGCCCCGTGGTGGTGCGGTCTTGCTTCCTGGTCCTCCCGAGCAGGACTTCGGGAGGCACTGACCGGGGAGTGGCGCTGATGGCCCTAGGAAACACTCCGGGGCCCTTGAAGGCCAGGTGGTCCTGGGAGCCCTATGTCACCATGAAGTTTTTCTGTGTTTTGGCCACGAGGGCCCCCATGGCGGCCAAGTCCGCTGGTTGGAGAAGTTCTGGAGGCCGCGCACGACCGTCGCCATGGTGCGAAGGCGCTCGGCGCTTTGAGGAGCGACGGGGGGTGACCTTGGAAGGCGGTTGCGCACATGCTCTGGGGAGCGGTATTCACGAGATTCGGGCCCGGCCCCTGTCCGGCAAGACTCCCCCCTCGCTACGGTGGTGGACGATCGCTGGGTTCCCACCCGGGGACAACTCCGGGTCAACCTCACCAGCGTTTTGCTGGTGAAGGGGAGAGACTGCTGGAGACCGCCGCTCTCCTTGGTCACCTTCTCTTCCCGCCATGCAGACGCTGCGGGAGTACCAGGACCGCGCGGATGATGCCGAAGTGGTGTCGTACGCCATGGTCCCTTGGCTGAGCTCGAGACGGTCGGGCACGTCCCGATCGTCACGGAGGTCGCCATGCTCTTCCTCGCGAACGAGGGTATCTGACTGCAAGCGGAGGAAACGCTCTCACGCTGCAGCCACCGGGGAAAGACTCCCGGTCTCGGTGTGGCCTTCTGGGTCGGCCGCACCACACGCGCCATCGCTGGCGTAGTATTCGTCGTCGTCCTCCACGTCATCGAAGATGCAGAGGTCTTGATTGTCTTGTGAGTTCGGCATCCTCGTGATTCTCGCGAAAGGACTTGATCGATCCTCACGGACGGCGCCCCGGTGTCGACGATGCGGGAACCGGTCCCTCGCCGAGCTTACTTGTTGAATGAGGGATCAACCTAGGGCCCCTTTCCCGTGAGGGGTGTAGCGTCTGAGACCCTACCGAGCTACAGGACAAGGTAGTTAGAGCAATCGCAGCACGAGAGGAGACTTTTTGATCCGGTTCGCCTCTCGGGGAGATAATGTTTCTACGCCCAAAGGATTGCACCGATATGTAAAGATGGCTACAAATGCTGCGTATAAGTGTGAGTGAAAGTCTAGTGGAGCTAACTCACCAGAGGAACCCGCAATCCTTCGCACGAGAGGGTATTTATAGGGATTACTGAGCACAAAGCATTTATTACAGTGGCGCGCCCATCGTTTTGGATATCTTGTGAAGTTGCCGCGCCACCCGCCGGCACCACGCGACGGGTACAATGAAGCGTGTATTATGGGCGCCAGCAGACCCTGGCTGCCCGCAGATTAATGTCGGACCCGCTTGCAGACGTGCCCGGCTTTTGGGAGAACTTCGAGGTGTCTTTGACGGGCTGAGTCGTAAGGTTGCTAACACCCGAGCAAGCATGCTCGGGGAGGGGAGCTTAACCTCAAGGTCGGAAGGTCGGGGGGGACCCTACGCAGGGACGGCGCCCGGGCTTGGGCATGGTCAATGCTGGCCGGGCTCCGATGGTCGCAACGGGCGATAACCAATCCCCGACAGATACATATGAGTAGACTAGCATATGTATTAGTCAATGGTCACGTTTCACAGGTTATAGATATGGAGATAGCAAACCAATAATATAGACACATATTAGAGAACATGATGTTGGACATCGACCCACTATGAGACATTGCGAGAATGTTGTATTCTTTCATGTCATCAGTTAGTCTCATATACGATGTGTATGCTATATCTTTCGACTTGAGATTGTCGCATGTTCTCAAGATACATAATGGCTTACTTAGGGGTCATCTCCGTAGCTGGGTAGTTATAAAGACGGCTTTCGAATTTGTCATGAAACATGCTGCGAGGCGTGGTTGGTCAAGATAAAATTTGTCCCTCCATACAATGGGAGAGATATATTTAAGCCTATCGAATGGCCGAATTCCAGAAAATGCATGGCCATGCTACTCGAGTAAAGAGTTACTTGAGTCATCAAATTAAAGAGTTAACTCGATGCATTCGGAGAATCCGAGTCATGACATCGAGAAAGAGTGGTCAAATCATTCAAACAAAGATGACAACAACTCGCCTTAGGTTTGACTGATAGAGTAAGGCAAAAGGAAATACATATAGTACAATGTTGAGGTTCGTCCGATCTTTACATGTACTCGCGAGTCGGTAAGTCCTACTAGGGGCCGCTATCAACTATTGGTCAAATGCTCAATGATCGAGTAGGAGTACTCAACAGTCGAGTAGGTGGGTGTACCCGATGATCGAGTAGGAGTACCCGATGATCGGTAGGAGTACTCTAGCTATGTACGAGTATACGTGAACCTATAGGGTCGCACACTTAAGGGGTTGTAACCAATTTGGATAGGGATCCGAGTTGTAATGGGCTTCAAGAGTTGAAATCCGTTATGAGATGTCTATATATAAAGGGAGGATGTGGTGCCTTTAATGAGATACAGATATACAAAAAGAAATAATAGGAGTTTGGAATTCCTGAAACTTTAGCCGCCACCCCTCCTCTGCTTAGAACCACGCAATCGGCGCTAGCACTCCGGCGCGTGGTGTTCCCACCCCATATGTGTGGATACCTTTGGAGGCGTTGCTACGAAGCTTCAACGCTAGGATAATTTATAACCAGCATACTCACAAGAAGCTGTTGGAGGAGGAGCGAGGCTAGTATGACTACATTTGCATCACCACGCTACATCGACGCTACTTCCATTACGGATCGGCTAGTGGTAATTTCGTGATCTATAACTTGCAGTGGTCATTTGGTTACGCGATAGAATTTTTTTTTGATTTTTTTCTAGAGTAAGCTACCCATTCCCTAACAAAACCGAACTGAATTAGCCGAATATTTTGGCTTTTTCAGTTTTCAGTTTGCAGTTTGGTTTTTATTCTAACGTTGTTCGATTTACGGTTTGCGGTTCAGTTTTTTAGTTTTGGAAATCGAAAAAAATGTTTAACCGAATTAGCCTTGCACCGCACTGTTTCACTCTTCAGTTCCCCAACCCAAACACCCAAACCCAATTGACATTTCCTGCAGTCGACCAGCGTCCAGCAAACCCTACTCACAGCATCAGTAGTCCTACACCCAACGTAAAGAAGCTGTGTGCCACCACTCACTGGCCTGTGGCATCAGGCGCCACCACCTACCGGTGAGGCTCCAGGGCTCCAGGTGTCGCTACCATCCCTCCATCCCATCCCCCTATCCGCGCGGTCCGGCCATCCCTACCTAAGACGACGTGGCCCCCACCACCATCGCCACCCTCCCGCCCTCCCGTCTAGCCATCCTCTGAGTCAACACTGCTCAGTATAACTTCTCTTCCCCGGTTTTCCCCATCTCCTCCGTGTTCCACTACAAATTTCTTAGAAGGACGACATGTTGATCTACTGATTTGTTCATGTGTGTACATACTATTTTCGGTGGTTTTTGTGAGATGTTACTTTGGTGATTTTTGTGAGATGTTAGTGTTACGCCTTTAGTTTTTCCAACTCCTGAATCTATTCGAGTTGCCACTTTATGAGCGCTGCGTCTTCTTGGCTCTTGTTGTTCATTGGTTCATGTGAAAACTGCAGTATGGTTGCACACTTTCACCCTCTGCACAATATGATTTAAACAGAGTTGTGCGCGATCTTGTGATAATCGTCCAAAAGAACATCTTAGCTATGACGTGCAAAGAACAACTTACCCACGTAATGTATCCATTCAGCAAAAGAACATATTTTAAGCATCTTCGCATAAAACCAACTCTGAACATCGTGCTGAAGTGATCTGATTTCTTGTGCTTTTCGAGCAAAGTTTATTGATCTCTATTCTTGGAAAACAAATTTTGCCATATATGTTGATCTGTGCTCAATAAGCCAATGCTGGGTTTGCATGTAATTCGGTTAACCGAAAAACTGAATTAACCGAACCGAATGTGTTCGGTTAATTCGATTTGGTTTTTGTAACAGTTCGGTTTTTAGATCTCAAAAACTGAATAAATCAGCCGAAAAGGCTGTATAAACCTAATGTCCAACCCTATACCTCTAGGTATTCTTGTTTGGGAACCTGGCGTATGGCCTTGCCATCCATCACAAAACATTGGGTCCAGTAATTAATTGCATGCTGCCAACCGCCACAGCAAAGAAACAGTTCCAGCATTTAACTCTGTCATGTTGCATCATGACCTCAGTAGTCCCTCCCTCAGGCCAACCTTCTCGGTTTGGCTTGCACCGAATTGCTTCCCCCTTGGGGCTAGTAGGATTCAGAATCCATCGAGCGCGTGCAGACTGTACATAAATTCGCCTGAGTTTTTGGACCTTGGCTTTGGTTGGTGTGGTGGTCTCTTCTTCAGCTGACGAATGGAATGGTACCACAGTGATGATGCTGTGGCTACGAGCTGGGCTTTTCCGGGAGTAGCCAACAAATGCTGATGGCTCGCTGATGAATTGCATGTGATCGATCGGTGCATGCATGGCTAATGCCGCCGGCCGGTTTGGGCGTTTCTTCGAGCTGGCCTGGTATAGCGGAGCTAATATTAGGCCCCGTTTGGTACGCCAGATTCTAGTAGAAACGGAAACGGTTCCGGATTCTTGGTAGAAACGTTTCAGGTAGAATCAGAATCCGGAGGAACGGGTTACTAGCCGATTCGACCACGGCGTGTAAAAATCAGAAACGATTCGCTTTGAAACGTTCCGAGTCCTATTCCGTTTGGTTGGATTTATTTCAGATTCTAAGAGAAACAGTCCGGTTCCAAGTTGCCAAACGGGGCCTTAGTAGTGGGTTCAAAATTACGAGAGGTATTTTGTTTTGGCACTTAGGTTAAAGAGGTATTGAAAATGACTAGACTATCTATAATTGTTACTTCCTTTGGCCATAAACAGCCATCGTTTTGGACATCGACACGATCCCCAAAATCTAACTTTGACCACTAATTTCTATCGTAATATGTTAAAAAAAACTAATTAAATTATTACATTATAAAAGTACGTTTCAAGACGAATCTACACCTATGATTTTCATACATCCAATCTAAATATTTAAAAAGATATCGATACCAAAAGTTTCAAAGGTTTGACCACACATATTCCAAATCGACGAGTTTTTGTGAACTGGAGGAAGTATCTATGAGTACTATATTCAATGCATATATGTAGAGAACATTAAGGAAATCTGTACATTTATTATCGTTATAAAGAATGGAGCAGCTAGCCAATGAATGGTATACCGTTGAAAGTGCCACACAACGCTATAACAAAGTTTCATCGAGTTCCAATGAATAAACAAGTTTTATGTAAGTTTCAACGATGCAACAAGTTTCGTGGAAGTTTCGTGTTTAAAAAATTTAAGTTTCAAGAAGATTTAAACATGAATTTTGAGTAAATTTCAACAAGTTTCAAAATATTTTGATGAAGATTCAAATATTCAAGCAAAATTTCCATCCTTGTTTTATCTAAGTTTTACTATGTTTTAGAGAGTTTCAATACATTTTTAGAGTGTTTCAATAGGACTAAAAAATATGAAACTTTATCGAAAGGTGAGTTTCCTCAAATTTTCTGGTTAAAAAACTTGTTGTTTCAAGAAGGTTTCAATAAAAAAGTTTTGTAAATTTCAACAAGTTTCATAAGAATTCGAACAAGTTTAAAAATTTCAAGTAAAAGTCTCATCCTTATTTCATCAAGTTTCACTATATTTAGAACAGCGCTAAAGTTTGGCAAAAAGCAAAAATCAGACATGTTCACAAGCACACCTACCTCGGCTAGCGGCCTCGCCACTATTAGCCATGCCGTCATCATCGATCGGGAGCCATGGCACCTCTTCACCCTTAGCGCTCCTCCATCGCTCGATACTCGCTGTGGCATCGACTAGGCACACCCACCATTGACACGCCATGTCGCGTTGCTCCTCTATTGCCACTATCATTGTCGTGCAAGGAGATTTAACGGCGATGGGCGTGAAATACATATCGGATCTAGACGAGAAGACCAAGGGATGATGAAGTGAATTTGGAGGTGGTTGATGAGATGGTGGTAATCGTTGTGGCGAAGCCAATCGATCCTAGTCGCCGCCTCTACCGCGACCGCTAGTTCCTGCTCGCACAAGCCAGCTGCTACTGCTACATTTGCTCTCTCAAATCCACTCGCCACGGCTACCTGCAGTGTCTATTCGTTGCCTGTGGCGATGCTTTGATTTAGAGCATGTACAGTGGTACATGTCAGCCGTTTGTAAAATTATGCCATGTAGGATTTTAGGTGATGTGGAGGACAGAGAAAGTTGTTGTCTACTATTTAACAGACAGTATTCTAGTCAGCTTTCTATTTTATATATCATTGTATAGACAGTCTGTTAATTGAATAAGAGACCATTATAGATAGCTATATAGACGATCTATTGTATGAGTTATTTTTAAAGCTGTCTATAGATAATATAGAGATATATTATAGCTAACTGCCGTTTATATTATTGTACATGTCCTTAGGGAAGTTTGGTGTGTGTGCATGATCTATATTTTTTTATGTGCACAAGCGGGCGTTATATGGTCATTCGTTGCAAGGAGGGATGGAATTGCTCTGAGTTATCTCGTTGTTTTTGCTTGGAACGTGATACGGATCAGACCTCAAGGGAGATCACATCCATAGGTTGCCCGATCTTCTCGACGTAGGAACAGGGGATAAACATGGTGCCATGCAACTTGACGAACCGAGTCGACGCCAACCACTGTATGAACAACAACCTACGACGATCTTGCGCGCCCAACCACATGTTGGTGATCTCGCCTACTCGACCATGAGAAGTAGACAAGATGCTCTTGTAGCTCACAAGAACGAAAGAGATGCCTCCATGACACTCAGAGGCAGCACGCGTACGTGCACACAAAAATTAGTTTGCTTCAACTTTCATTGTCATATTTTCTCTCCAAGTTCTGTAAATGGGTAGAGTACATGGGTATTTATACTAGGAACAACCCTCCTAGCTTAGGTGTGAAAGCAAATAGAAGCTAATGAATGTTTTCTTGGATAAGGAGAAGTCCTCTCAGGTTTTGCGCAGCATTTAACAGCCTGTGCAGTCTTGATAAAATGGTCATAACTTCCACCTCGGAAGTCCAAATGATGCACGGTTTGAAATGGTAGAAACTAGACTTCAATATCTATCCATCCATATAGCCCAAGGCTATGTTACTGGTCGTGATTACCACCAGCAACACTATCAAATGGAAGGACAGCTTTGAGTGGATCACCATCCGCATCATTCTCCTTCTTCAAGGCGAGTCGTCCTCGACTCGTGCACCTTTGTATCTTTGGGTTGATGCAGATGACGTTGATGATGAATACCAAATGAGCATGGACACAAAGAGAATAAAATAAAAAAAATTACAGACTCGATAACTCTTAGGGATAAATACAAACTCGAAATCACAACTCAGATGCAATCCAAAAGACAACACCATCACCAGCAATTGATAGACCCTGATGAGATGGCTCATCCAAACCTACCCCAAACCATTGGCTTTGATGAACATCAAAATGAAAGAACACCCAAATTGCAAAAACAAATTTGCAGGATACAAAGTCCTACCGAGGCAACCGGTGCTCTGATACCAAATGACACGAGGGGTGCCCGACCTTCACGGCGTAGGATCAAAGATACACATGAAACTCGACGAAGTTAGTGTGGCCAATACACTGCCTATGCAGCAACCTGCAACACCGAGTTCGCCCAACCTCACGCAAGATGATTCCACTCGACCACGTCAAGCGGATACAATCCTCGCTGCAATCACAAGAGCTTGCAAGAACAACGGGAAGGAATGCACAATCTCAGAGTTTATTCAGCCGGTGGCTAGAATACCCAAGAACATGCATATAGCAGATCTGTTTGTAGTTTCAAAATGGTCTAAAAGTTCCCTTCACAAAGGGGTGCCTTCTACATATAAGAGAGGAGAGAGGAAGCCAAAGGGGTCTTGGACAAGCTCAGTCGCAGACAAAGGCCCAAGACAAGACATAATGGTGGCGCAGACACCCAACACATTGGAATCTGTTTCGGCCGCCATATTAAACTGATGATATCTTCGTGTTCGAATGAATTTAAGGGTGAGGCTAGATCCATTTGAAAGCTGAAGAGACAAGCTTTCAAAGCTGTGGTCAAACACTCCAATTGGACTCCATTTGCATTATCTGCACCCGCTTGTCTCCGGATGGTCCTTTGGAGGCCGAACCGAGTTCTTTTGCATTCACATCTTGCATGTTGACTTGTCCATGGTTCTCTTGGTCTTCCCTAAGCTGTTCACACCTCCTCACATTGTCTTCATACCTGAGAATAATCAAATTACATGCATTAGGTAGCAGCTGATTATCACAAGTAATATAATTCTTACTAAGGAGCGAGTTCACCTGTTGATTGATTTGTTTAGCTCGGGCATGTTTTATTGGTCCTTGGAAATGATTTGTAAATTCTTGGACAGCAACAAATGATGAAAATGATGATCTTGCTGTCATGCCCGTACCATCCTCCCGTTCTTCAAAAAAAGCCGTCCTCGGCTTTTGATAAGCTGAAAGTGCACTAAAGTGAGAGAACAATGTGTATGCATGATATATGTATTTGTCATCTGTTTTGACACTTCTTTTTGTTAGCACATAGGATTTTACAAGATTATTTTTATACATAACAAAGCATTTATTCACATCATTCCCCTTCTCATGAGAAAAAGTCGTCCTCGACTTTTGTATGCACATTATCACATTACACAAGGGGTTCCACACTCTAATCGCATTACTTTGATTAGTAGCAAGCAAGTCCAAAGTATCTTGTGAGCTAGAGTAGAACAAGTTTCTATTCAAGCAAGAAGTAATTTCATTTCTTTCCATGTCAACAACAACATTGAGGGGTTCATGTGTTTTGAAATCAGGAAGCACGTGACATGTAATGCAAATTTGATGAACAAGAAACATGTTATCGACACCATATTCTCCAATCAAATTAAACTTGTATCCATAAGTACGGAAACTAGCTAGTGAAGAAAATTCAGCAACTTTCTCACTAACATAAGTTATCTCAATAGGTTCATCAAACATCATGATGTAGCACAAAATAGCATCATAGGAAATTTTGGTGCCAACATCTTCACAAGTGATCAATTCCACACTACGTAAATTAAACAGATAAAAATCAGAATGTGGAATTGGCAGTTGCACATGAGTGTTCTCAGAATTGGTGTGCTCCCGACCAATTTTCATATCAACACTATTTTTGTTACCTTTACCGTTCTCCTCAGGTAATGATGTTTGTGTTATAGGATCTAACAATGGAACAGAAAGTGTGACTTCTCCAACCATACCTACTATCTCCTTGTCTTCAATGTCAATTGGTATATGTTGTTCATCGATCAACTCCTCTTGTATTTCCTGTTGCACATGAAAAGAGACAACACTAGAAGTAGAGGTTAGTGTGTTAGGTTTAGAAATTTCACGCCATTTCCCATCAACAACCTCCCTCATTTCTTGTGCCATTTCATTCACAATCTGAATATGGATATCGCTCTCATACTCACAAGGGTTTTGGTTCATTTGAACTACATTCAATCGTGGGCTAGCAATGACGCATTTGCCATCAACCATGACCTTCGCTCTCAAAGATGTACCAAAGGAACAACACACTTTAACGCTTTTGGTCGAAGGAAAGTCCCATGCTCGACCTCACCAATTCTCATCTTATGCTGAAATTTGTGTTCACCTTGCTCCTTAATTATTTTCTCCTCTTCAATTCGCAATCCACAAGATCAAACATGCTTTTAAAATACTTATGTCCAAGTGCAGCAGCGATCTTGTAATTCAAGCCCTCTTTGAAGCGTGCCTTCTTACAGATTGTAGAGGTGATACCGCACGTCGCATTGCACAACTCAACTCATTGAAATAATCATGGACACATCTGCAGCCTTGTTCGATGCTTGCTAAGTGGTGAAGCAGCTCTTGCTCATAATAGGGTGGTACAAATTCTTTTCTCATTATGCCCTTCAAAATCAACCACGATGTAATGAGGCTTTTTCCAAAAGTTGATTCCACCAACTATAAGCATAATCTTCAAACCGCATAGCGACTCGCAACACTTCTTTATCTTTGGGAAGGTTCTCAAATTTGAACACCTTGTCCATTTGTTGTTCCCATTCAAGATATTCGTCGGGATCATTACTTCCATAGAATGGAAGATCAATACGCTCATAACCTGCCATGATTAGTGTAAACACGATACAAAAACACAAGTATATGTCAAATATATGTGAAATCACTCATCCTCACTTATCCTTACCACCAAGTTCTTACTCACCCTTTGCTGATTGACGGAGGAGATCGCACTTGAGTAGTGAGGCAACACAAGGTAAGGTTAAGCGAACTCAAAGCTGAGATTAAAGCACACAACAGGTTTGTATGTGGAGTTTGGAAGGGAAAATGTATGCCCTACACAATATAAATTCTTGATATTGTTTCGTTAAGTAAATATCCAAGTAAGAACACAATGTCAGTTGCTGGAAACAAGATATAAGAGATGAACACAGCAACTCACACGCATAAAGATGATGGAACCAAATTGCAATCAAAGGAGTGAGCTAGAACAAGATATGAGATATCACAAAACAGCTCTATTGCATTGGTTTTAGAAAGACACTAGTGGCTGCAATTGATGAACTAGGGCACAAGATTGCACAACAAGAATGAGTTTCTCACAACGGTGCAAATAATTTTTTTTTTGAAAAGTTTTCTTCTTCTCCTTTTGTTTTTATACAACTAGCAACCAGCCACAGGGCTCTTCTTTTCTTCTTTTCTTCTCACACAACTAGCAACCAGCCACAACACTTTTCTTTTCTTCTCTCATTTTGATTTCTTGCAACCGTGAGATCAAGATAAATGAGTGCAGCCCTAAGCAACAGATTAGCTAGTCTTGATGGGTGCAAAGTATTCGCAAAGGAGAGATTGGCTATCAATGGAGATCTATCAATTTTCGGAACTAGAACAGCAGCAAGGTTCAAGTCTATGTTCGACCAAATTCTAGGCAGAATTAGCAAATGTTGTCTATACCAAAGTTGTAGAGAATTTCATAAGCTTTTGAAAAAGTACAAGAACGCAAAGATCCGAGTTCGTATGTGGGAGTTATGGCCAAAACACTACACTGGACAGATTGGCTCAAAAAGTGACGCGAAGGAAGACGAACAGTTTTCAGCAACAAATACACGATTCTATGGATAAAAACTTAGCAAAACGCACAAGAATAACAGATTGGAGACTAAGGTTCAATATTTTTGTGATGCAAGTTTTCAGATTAGGAAAGAAAACATAAATCCAAACCAAGGGATGATATTTTTGTGTGGCAATTTTCTGGAATATGACTGAAAGTAAATCTACAACTAGGGATAAAGATTCTACCGTCACAACCGGAGCTCTGATACCAAATGATACAGATCAGACCTCAGGGGAGATCACATCCATAGGTTGCCTGATCTTCTCGACGTAGGAACAGGGGATAAACATGGTGCCATGCAACTTGACGAACCGAGTCGACGCCAACCATTTGTATGAACAGCAACCTCGACGATCTTGCGCCCAACCACATGTTGGTGATCTCGCCTACTCAACCATGAGAAGTAGACAAGATGCTCTTGTAGCTCACAAGAACGAAAGAGATGCCTCCATGACACTTCAGAGGCAGACGTGCGTGCACACAAAAATTAGTTTGCTTCAACTTTCATTGTCATATTTTTCTCTCCAAGTTCTGTAAATGGGTAGAGTACATGGGTATTTATACTAGGAACAACCCTCCTAGCTTAGGTGTGAAAGCAAATATAAGCTAATGAATGTTTTCTTGGATAAGGAGAAGTCCTCTCAGGTTTTCGCGCAGCATTTAACAGCCTGTGCAGTCTTCAGTAAAATGGTCATAACTTCCACCTCGGAAGTCCAAATGATGCACAGTTTGAAATGCTAGAAACTAGACTTCAATATTTATCCATCCATATAGCCCAAGGCTATGTTACTGGTCGTGATTACCACCAGCAACACTATCAAATGGACGGACAGCTTTGAGTGGATCACCATCCGCATCAGAACGCTTTTGTCGGGGATTGGATATTCGCGATATCCGACCATGAAATCCCGGCAGCTCCCGAGCACGTCCGTGCTTGGACCACATCCCCAAGAAAGACCTTCAGACCGCCCGACCTTCGGGCCATCCCTGTCCTCCGTCAAGCTCGTCCCCGAGCATGCCTGCTCGGGAGCCCGCGACCAGGCGACCCGATCTACCGAAGGGGCCTCGAGCTTTACCCAAAAGCCAGGCGCGGTTCATGAAGACGACGTGGCATTAATTGCAAGGCGGCCCGAAGGACTGCACGCCCGACGACCCGCACGACCCGCGGTATGCACGCCCGCGATCTGCTTATCAGTACGCCGTCGCCTGCGCTTCGGCGAGAACAAGGAATCGGCGCTGCCCACATCCAGAATAGTAGCACGCCCCCTGTAATAGATGCTGTGTCGCCTGTATTCCCCTATAAATACCCTCTCGCACAAAGGATTGAGGGTCGGATTCCTCCCCATATTTTACACTTGTACTCAGCGCTTGCTACGGCCGACCTGGTAGGGCTCCCTTAGGACCACCCGGGCCTCCCCGAACAAGCGTATTGTAATCCTCCTTCACTCGATATTGTAACCACTGGACGTAGGGTTGTTATCTCCCCTGTGAGAGGTCCGAACCAGATAAAAGAGACCTCCTGCTCGCTGTGATTGTCTTCGCACCTCGTTCCGTAGCTCGGCAGGGCCTTGCTCGCTGTGATTGTCTTCGCACCTCGTTCCGTAGCTCGGCAGGGCCTTGGACGCTATACACCGCGCGAGAAAGAGGCCTTAGGTTGATCCCTTATTCAACAAGTAAGCTCGGCGAGGGATCGGTTCGAATCGCCGATGCCTTTATAGCGTTATTTGGATATTCTCTATAAAGAATTATTTTTATTTATAAATAAAATTATTTCAAAAATATGTCCTACGAGTTAGTACTATGCTCCACTACGCAGGTGGGATAACTAAGAAAAGGCAGCGTCGGATTTTATTCTTCGTTAAAAAAAACGTGCTGTGGAATGTTTGCTCGCCGGCACTCGTGATGTGTCGAAAACGAAGACCGGCTACCAGGTCCTGGGAAGATGATTTTCCTTGCGGGTTACAGCATGTACAATGCAGGTTGCGCTCGATTGCAGCCCCACGCCCTTCTGCGATCGACCTTCGTGCGCGCTGCTGCACTTCACCGCACTCGCCGCCGCTCATAGCTTGCTTCAATCTAGCGAAGATGATGAGAGCCTAAGACAAAGGGAGAGGGAGAGGGCTGGGAGATACTGAGACTCTCGTTTGGCTGTAGACAATGTAGGGGATTAGAACGAGTGGATGGGGAGTAGCTCAGTACTTGTACAGTTTTACTGGTTGGTGCGCACTAGTTGGCTAAATTAAAAGTCATTCGCGTGGATGAGTAATTGAGTACTGAGTAGATGCATGAGAGTGTTCCTATATTTTCTAGCGAGTGGATGAGTACAGAGCACAGGGATTAGAATGGATGAGTACAGAGCACAGGGATTAGAAGGTATTTAGTTTGATCTCGACGGCAACTAAGCTCTTTTTTATTTTATTCTCCAAAAATACAAAATAATATGCTTTGCATTGGAAATTACAGATGCTTGTACGATAGCTAACAAGTAGTTGAACCATTTGAGCTCCGATGTAAAGTTCGCTTGTATTGGAGGGAAGAGTATTTGTTCAGGTGCTTGGTGACATGGCAACACTCTCTTTCTTTAAGCAGCCGTGCACAAGCGCTTGGTAATTGGTATTGTACATGCCCTTAGAGTTAATGGAATCGTATTATCTCCCGTGACTAAGTAAAAACACGATTTCAGGCTTGATATCGAGACAAAATAGGAAATGAGGCCTTAGAACTTTAGAAGCGTCTCCAAACCTTACATCGGACAGTCCCAAAATGCCAAACAGCGTGGATAGTCAGCTCCTGGTCCTAAAATGTTTGCTGGTATGTCCCTAACTACCGAAAAATAATGTATGTTTTTTTTGTCAATACGAGTTATATAAATCTTAAAGCAAGTAAAAGGATAAATAATCACTATTTACACATTCATTCATACTTTAATATACATATATATACATATATATACATATATATATATATATATATATATATATATATATATATATATATATATATATATATACATATATATATATATATACATATAGAAACACCTCTTAAAAATAATAAATGCCATACCAATGACTAACCGGACTGGTTTTATTGAGTATTTCGCTTTTGTTTTTTTGCCTTTTGACATTTTTTTTTGCAAATCCGGTTTTCATTATGACGAATTTGCAATACTAGTTCTATCCTCCGATGGCGAAAACAGCGATAGACGATACGTGTTATTTACCGCGCTCCTGTACCTTGGTAACACAGTCCATCGCGATAGGTTTGACGGGTCTAGAGCTATCACACAACCATAGCTCGCTAGCATTTGCACTTGTCGACCATCCCTGCCTTCAAGGGTGTAGCCATCAGGAGGGGGGTAGGGGCCTCTGTTAGGCTGGAGCTCCCCTCTACCCGCTGTACCTTAAGTATCTTTTTAGCATTAGTGTTTAATTTTTGACATAGCGAATGCACACGCGCTTGGGTGTGGCTAGAGGAAGAAGAAACTTTACTAAGTGGATAAGTTGCTTAATGTAGTGTGTGACTTGGTGGGGCTGCTGCTTATTAGAAGTCTAATTTGGTAATTAATGACTTCGCTTGCTGCTTGTATAACTAGATTTGAATTCTAGACGCATGCAAAAATCATAGAGCAAGAGAGAGTGCGGCTTAATGTTTGTCCTTCATGAGGACATGACAGTTGTCGGAACCCGCAAAAAGGATACGGGCCCCAATTGTGTTTAATTGCACTAGTCCTCGGATCAATAGCTAGTACACACAGATCATAAAAGATGGACCATAACCATGCGATAAATAAAAATTTAATTGAGTAATCGCCGACATGGCCCATTATTACAAAAAGTTGGACTCGTAGGTCATCAACAGCAGTAAACATTAAACGGCAAATAAACTTGACGGCGAAGTCCAAAACACCACAGTAAAGATCGAGAAAACGCGATCCTAGACGTCCGGATGATCCTCCTCTTCAAAGCCTTCATCGCAGATGTCGAAGCAGTGGGATGCGTGCTCTTGGATAGCTATCTCGATCTCTCGATCGCTTTATGGAATAAGACCCGCAATAAAAAGCGAGGGTGAGTATGCAACATACTCAACAAGTCCCGAAAGAAATGCAGTATGTAGTTTAATTCAAGGGAAGGAATTGGTTAATTTGCCAAAAGCCGATTTTTAAAATTTTATACTAGAATTTTGAAGAGCAGTTTTCAAAGGTATTTTCTTTTAAGAGATAAGAGTTTCAAACTATTCAGAACACGGCTCCAACCGTGGAAAAACAAAACATAAACCAACTCACGGCATCGACCATGGTTTTATTTTAAGAATACTTGTCCACAACACCAACCGTGATTTCCTTTTGAAATCTTTTCCTCGTGGCTTCAACCACGGACTTATATCAAATCAAAACATTCACGGCTCCAACTGTATTTTTATTTTATAAAAATCTGATTTTGAAATCAAATAGAGAAAAGCTACCATGTGACAACGCCTCTGTCCACCCTTGACCGTGGGTACGGCTATTCAATAGTTTGTTTACTCGCAGAGTTTGCACGCTTTACTCCATGAGGATATTTCACTCTTTTGGTCATACACTTCCTTTGGCATATAACCCCAAGTGAAAATCACAAGGCCATTTCTCTAGCTACATCTTAACTAAGTCACGCCACGAGGTTTCACCGCCAAATGGCTACAACCATAATGGAAGCCCCTCTTGCGCTGAGGGTGATGTGGCTACAACCACGCCTTACTCCACCATCCGGCATGCCTTAATCAAGTTTTCACTAGCTACTCGGCCAGTCCGCCCCATACGGAACCATGGCCACATTGTTGTACATTGTTTGACAATCACAAGGGATCGGTCTTTAGGGTGACTAGGGTGGTACATACTCAAACCCGAGTCTCGTGCATTCTGCACCCACCTTGCAACCTTCCACCCTATTCAAATTTTAGAATACCAAATCTTTTCTTTTATTTTACCAAACTGGCAGCACCAACTGCCCTTTTAAATAATATTTTCACTCAATCATTTAGAATTTCAACTAACAAGCTTTCAATTAAATATACAAATAGTATTTAGCATAACTAAGCACTACTATTATATTAAACAAGGTATCAAGCCATTTATATTATAATTAATCATTCTAGGGCAGCCAAAGGACGGATGGATTAATATGTAACAAGCATACATATTAACAAGGTATTTAACTACAATCTATCATAATAGATATATTTGTTTTTAATCAACATAGCATGCAAATTTGTAAATCTCCAAAGCATTTCAAAACATGGATCAACATGCTTCAAGGGATCTTGCAAAAATTTGCTGGGAACTTGCCTTGGTCAGCGAGGAGATAGTCATCTTCTTGCGGATCAACAACGGCGTCGGCGTCAAACGTTTCTATCGCATGAAAAGAAAAAAAACAACGAATAAACACACATTCGGAAAATACAAAAAATCAAATTAATTCATAATTTCATAAAAACTTCCCGATCTATAGTTTAGCATTTTCTAAGATTTATAAAATTTATTTTGACATTTTTGGATGTACAGTTTAGAACTACAAAATTCATAAATTTGGACTTTCTGTGAATATTTTAACAATATAAATTTATTTATAAAATTTCAGTAAAATTAAGGTAGCTAGGTATTAATTTTTACTAATTTACAAAATTTGTTGCATGCAAGTTGGAGCTAAAACGAGTTTGCAACGAAAATCACAAAAATCACAATTTAGTGAAAATACCATGTACAGCTAACTGAAGAGTTTTTCTAGCTGGTGATTTACTGTAGCAGCATTGTTCATGCGCGTGTACTGTAGCATGCTTACTGAATGCTTCGACTAAAACCATGGCCGATCGGTGGAAGAAGGGCTAGGGTATCCTACCAACCGGTTGATCAGTGGCGGCACATCGTGGCGAACTCACCGGCGACGACGACGGCAGCGGAGGAATGACTAAACGGCGATGGCGGCCGGAAAACAGTACGTCCAAAAGAAAACTAGAACGCTCTTGAACTTTTACAAAATCCGGTGGAACGAGTAGTGGAGCTCAAGAGAAGTGGAGGGATGGGTTGGCGACGAAGATACGCACCCAATGCCCCTTCTTATAGTGCGGAGGAGCACTGGAGAGCTAGAAATTGCGGTGGAAACGAAAACGGCCGCAATGAAGGTTTCGTGGAAATTAAAGAGCAAATAGTGGAGTTTTAATCCGGGAAACGGTTGTGGATTGAAGAGGAGGCGATTAGGATTCCGAAACTGATTTTTATGGAATTTTTGTGCTTAAATGAAGGAGATACGGAAGCTCTTCGGTTGCTCCAATGGAGGAGAGAGAAGGAAACGTTTCCTCTGGAAACGCTGGTTGAAGACGACGCTACAGCAGCTGAACAGTGGACTGGCATTTAATTTTCGGATTTAAATTGACTTGCACAAATAGCGCTTGAGATAAAATAATAAAAAGGCTCTAAAATCTTGGAAAAATTCTCTAAAATACTAGAGAATATTTGGAACCTAATAAACTTGGTTTTGGAATTTTTCGAATATAGATTTTCTGCAAAAATTCTTTTAGTAAATCGACACTTGTACAAATCTTTATAAAATCAACAAACTTAATTTATAATTCAAGTTTTTGAAAATATTTGAAAAGAACATTCTCATTTTCAAATGATTTTATTATAAACAAAATTTTATTTTATTTTTATTTTATTTTTACATATACTACATGCATGATTTTATTTTATTTTATTTTATTTTTTTGAAAAATGAGGATGTTACAAACCTACCCCTTTAAATGGAATCTCAACCCGAGATTCGATAGAGCTGGAAAATATTTGGGAATTCTCGTCAGAGGTCCTCTTCACGCTCCCAAGTAGCCTCCTCTCGGTATGGTTGCTCCATCGCACTCATGAATTTGATACTTCACGCTGAAGTTTTCTGAACGCCACATCCAAAATTTGTATTGGATACTCCTTATAAGAAAGATCCTCTGTAGAATCCAACTGTTCTAAGGATATGTGTTCTCTCGGTACTCAAGACATTTTCTTAGTTGAGACACATGAAATACATCATGCACACGTCGGTTGCCAGATGGTAATTCCAACTGATACGCTACCTCGCCTCTTCTGGCCAAAACTTTGAACGGTCCAATATATCTAGGTGCAAGCTTTCCGCTAACCCAAATCGTTTGATTCCTTTCATTGGTGAAACATTCAGACACGAAGTCGCCCTCGGCAAATTTCGAGTCCCGACGCCGATTATCAACAGAGCTTTTCATCTTGCTTTGAGCACTCTTAATTTTGCTGGATCGACCTCACTTGTTCTTCCGCCTCCTTGAGTACATCTGGTCCAAACACTTTTCCTTCTCCGCTTCCTTCCAATAAAGTGGTGTTCGACACTTGCGCCCATATAATGCCTCGAAGGTGACATCTCAATGCTTGATTGATATCCATTGTTGTATGAAAACTCGCATAGGGCAAATTCTTATCCCAACTTGTCTTGTTTGTCAAAGCGCAGGATCCGAGCATATCTTCTAAAACCTCGATTTACCCTTTCGGTCTGGCCGTCTGTTTTGTGGATGATATGTCAGTCTTTGAAGTTAAGATTCGTGCCCAATAAACTATGCAACTTTTGCCAAAACTTTGAGGTGAATCGAGTACCTTTATCGACACAATTTTCTTGGGTACTCCATGCAAACACACTACTTTTGTCATGTATAACTCGCCAATTTGTCTCCGGTGTAGGTAGTTTTAACAGAATGAAATGAGCAGATTTAGTCGACGATCAACTATAACCCAGATTGAATCATATCAGATTGAGTCCTTGGTAATCCAAAGGATGAAATCCATTCCGACCTCTTCCCATTTCCATTCGGGAATTTTAAGCGGTTGTAGTAATCCCACGGGTCTCGATGCTCACTTTCACCGTGTGAGATATCACACATAGCAACAAACTCGCAATTTCTCTCTTCATCTTGGTCCACTAGTATGATTCTTTTAAATCCAAATACATTTTGGTACTTCTGGATGAATTGAGTAGGCGGCCTCGTGAGCTTCCTTTAAGATCATTTCCTTGACTTCTTTCTTATTGGGTACAAAATTTTTTTCCCAAACCATAGAGTACCTTTTTCATCTATTGAAAATTTTGGAGCTTTTCCTTTCTTCATCCTCTCAATAATTTCCAAAACCTCTCGCATCTTCTTTCTCGAGCTTCTCGAATTTGGTCCTCCAAGGTAGGTTGCGATTCCATCATATTAATGTATCCTTGCTCCACTATCTCCAAATTCATTCTCTTGAATTCTTCATGCAAAGTCGGTGGCTTTCCTTAACTAATATACTATTACAATAATTCTTCCTACTGAGCATCGGCCACTACATTAGCTTTCCCAGGTGATAATGGATTCCAACATCATAATCCTTTATCACCCAACCATCTTCTTTGCCTCATATTTAAATCTGGTTGAGTGAATATATACTTTAAGCTCTTATGGTCGGTGTATATCTCGGCCGATTCTCGATGAGGTAATGCCTCCAAATTTTAAGGGCATGTACCACAGTTGCTAACTCCAAATCATGAGTAGGGTAATTTTCCTCGTGAGGCGTGAATCGACTAGATGCATAGGCCACCACTTTGCCTTCTTGCATCAACACACAACCTAAACCTTGCTTCGAAGCATCACAATAAACCACAAAGTCCTTTTGTAAATCTGGTAACGTTAATACTGGAGCAGAGGTGAGTTTCTTCTTGAGCTCTTGGAAACTATCTTCACACGACTGGGTCCATTCAAACTTCTTTTCTTTCTTTAGTAGTTGTGTAAGTGGTTTCGCGATTTTGGAAAAATCTTCTATGAATCTTCTATAATATCCAGCCAAACCAAGAAAACTTCTAATTTGAGTTACTGATTTTGGTTGCTTCCAATCAAGTACATCCTTTACTTTACTCGGGTCAACAGCAACTCCTCCAGCTGAAATGACATGGCCCAAGAAAGAGACTTCTTTTATCCAAAACTCGCATTTGCTGAACTTGGCATAAAGTTTATGTTCCCTGAGTTTTTCCAAAACTAGACGCAAATGCTTCTCATGTTCTCCTTCATCTTTGGAGTATATCAGAATATCATCGATGAAGATAACTACAAATTTGTCCAAAAATTCCATGAACACCTTGTTCATCAAATGCATAAAATAAGCTAGCGCATTGGTCAATTCGAAGGACATCACGGTGAACTCGTAAAGTCCATACCGAGTGGTGAAGGCAGTCTTAGGAATATCTTCCTTCTTGATTTTAATCTGATGGTACCCTGATCTTAAATCTAGTTTTGAGAAAACACAAGCTCCCTTAAGTTGGTCAAATAGATCATCGATCCTTGGCAATGGGTACTTGTTTTTGATTGTCACTTCATTCAAAGATCTATAATCTATACACATTCTCGTGGTATTATCCTTCTTTTTCACAAAAATAACCGAGCTCCCCAAGGTGATGAACTAGGGCGAATGAAGCCTTTCTTTTGTAATTCTTCAACTTGCTTCTTTAATTCCATTAATAGGTTAGCAGACAACCGATAGGGTCTCTGATGGATTGGGGTTGTGCCAGGAACTAAGTTAATAACAAACTCTATATCTCGATCTGGTGGCATGCCTGGCAAGTCATCAGGAAAGACATCCGGATATTCTTTTGCTACTGGTACTGATTCCAATGTTATTTCCTTTAATTGATTCAACAGACTGGTCGGTCTTGAAGCAAGGTCAGATAAGAAGCATACTCAAGCTCCATCTTTATTGACAAGAGATATGGTATGGTTAGCACAATTAATTTGTCCTTCATGTTTGGTTAACCAGTCCATACCAAGTATTACATCTATTCCCTGGGAATCTAATAGGATAAGGTTTGCTAGAAACTTCACTCCATTAATCTCTATTACTAGCTTGGGACATACCTTTTTAGTCATCATTTCTTTTCCCGGGGATTTTACTATCTTAGGGTTCTTTAGGTTCACTGTATCCCAATGGTTCCTTTCCACAAAACCCTTGGATATGAATGAATGAGATGCACCAGAATGAAACAAAATTGTAGCAGGTACAGAGTTTACGAGAAACGTACCCATCACTACATTCTGAGCTTCTTGTGCTTCTTTAGCAGAGATATGGTTCACATGGCTCCTTCCAGCTCGATTTGGGGTTCTGGGAGTCTGAGGGTTACCACGACCCTGACTTAGTGTAGGAACTGAAGCTGATCCCAGGTTGAATGGAACTGGAGCTATGTTTGAGCGCCTTTGAGGACACTTGGTTGCATAATGTCCCATTTGATGGCAATTGAAGCACTGCACATTTGCTGTATTGTTAGTTTTTGCTAGCTGAGTAACGGGGTTTTGACGGGGTGTCTGCGGTATCGGACGAGGTACAGACATCATGGCCCTTGCTACGGGTGTTCATTATCTGTTTGAGTGTTGCTTGGGTTAGGAAAGGTAGAAATAGCATAGATAAGATGCAAGAATTTTCTAGGTGGGGAAACATATTAAACCCAAACTTAACCAACTTTATTAATTAACTTGGTATGGTTGCTTACAAAAGCCTAGGGCTATGCAACACATAACGCACACTCAAAGAAACAACAAGAACCAAACTAAGCACACAACCTTAACGCTTATTACAAAGGGTAAAGCTATCTTATTGATGCGACCGATACTCGAATCTCAACTTAATCCTAAGACTCTCACTCCTCCACCACCTTGGAAAAAAAAATGAGCGCCTCACCCTCCACTTGTTCATGCTATAACCAACAATGTAAAAGGCAACGATTCTCAGGCGACGGTGTAGTCTAGCTCCAAGCATCAAAGATAGCTCCTCACAAAAACCTCCTTCCTTCCCAAATAACGAGGTATAGCAAGGCATTTGCGAAATTTTGAAACAAGGCAAGATCAGAAAAACATTTTAGATAAAAGATAAGACAAGAGCAAGATGCTAAGATAGAAAAGATAGAAGCAAGGAAACTTAGAAGTTCATAAATATATTTTTATGCAAATAATCATCCTTAAGGCTTGGCCATTCTAACTAGGTCATGTTCTACAGTCTTGGCTCTGATACCATTCTGTCGGAACCCGCAAAAAGGATACGGGCCCCAGCTGTGTTTACCTGTACTAGTCCCTGGATCAATAGCTAGTACACACAGATCATAACAGTATGGACCATAACCATGCGATAAATAAAAATTTAATTCAGAGTATCGCCGATATGGCCCATTATTACAAAAGTTGGACTCAGAGGTCATACAAACAATGAAACATTAAACGGCAAATAAACTTGACGGTTAAGTCCAAAACACCACGTGCAAAGACCGGAGAAAACGCGATCCTAGACGTCCGGATGATCCTCCTCTTCAAAGCCTTCATCGCAGATGTCGAATCTGGGATGCGTGCTCTTGGATAGCTATCTCGATCTCCGATCCGCTTTATGGAATAAGCAACCCGCAATAAAAAGCGAGGGTGAGTATGCAACATACTCAACAAGTCCCAAAGAAATGCAAGATGTAGTTTAATTCAAGGAAGGAATTGGTTAATTTGCCAAAAGCCGATTTTTAAAATTTTATACTAGAATTTTGAAGAGCAGTTTTAAAGGTATTTTCTTTTAAGAGATAAGAGTTTCAAACTATTCGAACACGGCTCCAACCGTGGAAAAACAAAACATAAACCAACTCACGGCATCGACCATGGTTTTATTTTAAGAATACTTGTCCACAACACCAACCGTGATTTCCTTTTGAAATCTTTTTCCTCGTGGCTTCAACCACGGACTTATATCAAATCAAAACATTCACTACTCCAACCGTACTTTATTTTATAAAATCTGATTTTGAAATCAAATAGAGAAAAGCTACCATGTGACAACGCCTCTCGTCCACCCTTGACCGTGGGTACGGCTTATTCAATAGTTTGTTTACTCAGCAGAGTTTGCACGCTTTACCCATGAGGATATTTCACTCTTTTTGGTCATACACTTCCTTTGGCATATAACCCCAAGTGAAAATCACAAGGCCATTTCTCTAGCTACATCTTAACTAAGTCACGCTCACGAGGTTTCACCGCCAAATGGCTACAACCATAATGGAAGCCCCTCTTGCGCAGTGGGGATGATGTGGCTACAACCACGCCTACTCCACCATCCGCATGCCTTAATCAAGTTTTCACTAGCTACTCGGCCAGTCCGCCCCATACGGAACCCATGTCAGACTGTTGTACATTGTTTGACAATCACAAGGATCGGTCTTTAGGGTGACTAGGTGGTACATACTCAAACCGAGTCTCGTGCATTCTCGCACCCACCTTGCAACCTTCCACCCTATTCAAATTTTAGAATACCAAATCTTTTCTTTTATTTTACCAAACTGGCAGCACCAACGCCCTTTTTAAATAATATTTTCACTCAATCATTTAGAATTTCAACTAACAAGCTTTCAATTAAATATACAAATAGTATTTAGCATAACTAAGCACTACTATTATATTAAACAAGGTATCAAGCCATTTATATTATAATTAATCATTCTAGGGCAGCCAAAGGACAGATGGATTAATATGTAACAAGCATACATATTAACAAGGTATTTAACTACAATCTATCATAATAGATATATTTGTTTTTAATCAACATAGCATGCAAATTTGTAAATCTCCAAAGCATTTCAAAACATGGATCAACATGCTTCAAGGATCTTGCAAAAATTTGTGGGAACTTGCCTTGGTCAGCGAGGAGATAGTCATCTTCTTGCGGATCAACAACGGCGTCGGCCAAACGCTTCTATCGCATGAAAAGAAAAAAAACAACGAATAAACACACATTCGAAAATACAAAAATCAAATTAATTCATAATTTCATAAAACTTCCGATCTATAGTTTAGCATTTTCTAAGATTTATAAAATTTATTTTGACATTTTTGGATGTACAGTTTAGAACTACAAAATTCATAAATTTGGACTTTCTGTGAATATTTTAACAATATAAATTTATTTATAAAATTTCAGTAAAATTAAGGTAGCTAGGTATTAATTTTTACTAATTTACAAAATTTGTTGCATGCAAGTTGAGCTAAAACGAGTTTGCAACGAAAATCACAAAAATCACAATTTAGTGAAAATACCATGTACAGCTAACTGAAGAGTTTTTCTAGCTGGTGATTTACTGTAGCAGCATTGTTCATGCGCGTGTACTGTAGCATGCTTACTGAATGCTTCGACTAAAACCATGGCCGATCGGTGGAAGAAGGGCTAGGGTATCCTACCAACCGGTTGATCAGTGGCGGCACATCGTGGCGAACTCACCGGCGACGACGACGGCAGCGGAGGAATGACTAAACGGCGATGGCGGCCGGAAAACAGTACGTCCAAAAGAAAACTAGAACGCTCTTGAACTTTTACAAAATCCGGTGGAACGAGTAGTGGGAGCTCAAGAGAAGTGGAGGGATGGGTTGGCGACGAAGATACGCACCCAATGCCCCTTCTTATAGTGCGGGAGGAGCACTGGAGAGCTAGAAATTGCGGTGGAAACGAAAACGGCCGCAATGAAGGTTTCGTGGAAATTAAAGAGCAAATAGTGGAGTTTTAATCCGGGAAACGGTTGTGGATTGAAGAGGAGGCGATTAGGATTCCGAAACTGATTTTTATGGAATTTTTTGTGCTTAAATGAAGGAGATACGGAAGCTCTTCGGATGCTCCAATGGAGGAGAGAGAAGGAAACGTTTCCTCTGGAAACGCTGGTTGAAGACGATGCTACAGTAGCTGAACAGTAGACTGGCATTTAATTTTCGGATTTAAATTGACTTGCACAAATAGCGCTTGAGATAAAATAATAAAAGGCTCTAAAAATCTTGGAAAAATTCTCTAAAATACTAGGGAATATTTGGAACCTAATAAACTTGGTTTTGGAATTTTTCGAATATAAATTTTCTGCAAAATTCTTTTAGTAAATCGACACTTGTACAAATCTTTATAAAATCAACAAACTTAATTTATAATTCAAGTTTTTGAAAATATTTGAAAAGAACATTCTCATTTTCAAATGATTTTATTATAAACAAAATTTTATTTTATTTTATTTTATTTTTACATATACTACATGCATGATTTTATTTTATTTTATTTTATTTTTTGAAAAATGAGGATGTTACAACAGTCAACTGAATCAAGGGTGTTTGATGTATATCGCTGAAAGTGGATGCCGGGGAGCTAGCAAAGGTGCGGCGACGGGCAACTCACCACGGCAATGATGAGTGGTTAAGGAAGGCAACGTAGTGTGAGCCAGCGAGTTCCTTGCTAACTAAGTGGGCAACCAAAACAGTAAATAAAGATAATAGCTAATTTATTTGATTGATTGGTATTAACTTATTTATAGGTTTACAAAAATTTGACAAGCGAACGTACTACAAGCATTTCTCTACAATACACACTTTTTAATATATTTATCTCAAATTCTTTGGGCCAACCTTCTAGTTTTTTTCTGGCTTCACCACTGCTGCCTTGGCATGCTAGCATCCATGATTAATTACTTAATTTGATGTCACATTCCTAGTTGGCAAGAACCTAATATGGCCCCACGGTGCAACAGGCAAGTGGGCCTTGCGTTTCCACGATGGTTGTGCCCTTCTATGATACAGGAGTATGACAGAAGATACGTGTCATTTGTTATGCCTTTCGTGGCTAAGGAGCAATTATTTTTACAAATTTATTTAAAATGCGGTTAGATTTGGAGAAAAAAAAATCACTGGAGTCCTACTCCCATATGACAGAGGAGCATCCGACCGGTTATCGTGGCCTGAAGCTCGTACGCCCTGTTTTGTATCTTAGCGCCGGAGAGAACCGCAAGCCGCCGAGGTGGTTCGTTCGGCCGTGCAACGACGCATGTCGGCGAGCGCGCCTAGGGACAAGGGTTGGTGCGATTTGGCCGCGCGGCATGGACAGGACGAAAAAGCAGAAATGGGGGACGGTAACTGCCTCCTTTCCTTTCCCCTGCAAATTGCCCGGTATCTTCTTCGGCTCTTTCCCGGCGGCCTGGCGCGCACGATGCCTTCCTTTTGGTGATCGATGATAGCCTTTTCTTCCACAATGATGCGTGGCGGTTGCATCCGTTTGGATTCAGACTAGCCAATCTGAGCTAACATCGTGTGCCTAACCGATCGATGCTCCTCCGTCCCGGAAGGGCCTTCCAAGAAAAGTTTGGATTGCAACGGAAGGCGACGACTTGTTTATTCGACGGTTCGGTGCTGGGTCAATGTCACCCTCGATATTTTTAGGCATATTTGACCTAATGGTTATCTTAGGGGAGTTATATTGTTAACTGCAGGCTTGCACTTGGGCACCATCATCATGTAACGGCGTGTTTGAAGATCTGCCCCAGCCCAAATCTTCGCACAGAAACTATTTACAAGAAACAGTAACTTAGTACTACACCTCCATCACAATTAGTTGTCATTTTAGACAAAGATGTGGTCAATTTTTTTTAAAATTTTGACTGTCAATATCTTGTAAATATTTAAATTAAATATATGAAAATTACATGTACAGACTTGTCTCAAAAAGTTCTTTCATAACATTATAATTTTATTAGGTTTTATAAATATATTATAATAGAAATTAGTGATCCAAGCTGTATTTTGGAGATAATATCAATATCGATAACGATAACTATTTTTGATAGGAGGGAATACTACTCTGGCTATAGGAGCGGATCTAGAAGAAAAGTTTATCGGGGTCACTATGAACTCGTAACATTAATTTGTAACTCGTAATAAGAAGATTATATATTTATATACTAAAGAAATTATGCGTGTTGGACTAGAGAGCGTCGGTATCGTTTGAATCCAGCCTATACACGGTAGATCCACCCCTGTCTGGCTACACTGACGAGTAACGACTAATTAGCACTGGAATTGTACTAGAAGCTAGCTAAGCCGACTCAACCGCCCGGCGGGCGGTGCACAACCGCGGGCTCGGCCGTGATTCTGCTGGCCGGCAGGCGAGGGCGGACGGTCGGCGGCATGCATGTCGTGAGCCGTGCGCTACAGGCTCACGGCGCGGCACGTGACGTGACACCTACGTGTCTCACGATTCGACCGCCAAGCTCGGCAGCGAGCGAATCAACGCGGCGTAGCGTTATGGCAATGCGGTCACAGCGCCGGGCACTCCATGGGGTACGAACGAAGCCGAAGCGCTGCGAAAACGTCGTAAAGCCGAGCAATGCTATCTTGGTAGGTATTAGTTAAACGATTTTAATTAAGAAAAGTTATTAATATGTGATTAATTAAAGTGAATACTTAATTGATTGGATTGGCATATTTTCTGCTGAGCTCCCCGACCTTGCTGCTACACGGCTGCATGGCAGGTGATAGGTGCATCTTCTGCAGTTGGAATAGGGATATTTTTGTAAATACGTTTAAAAGGACGTCAGGTTTGAAAAAAAAATTGTTTTGAGTTGCTAGACCAGTGATGGGCTGACGGCTCCAGCCTGGCACGTCCGACTTCAATCCAAAATCAGATATACCGCGATGGGTCCATGCGGGCTTCTTTGATGGGCTGGGTTGGCTTATGCGGCCCTCCAACTTTCATCGTTCCGTCGTCTGATTACGTGGGCTCAAAGATTCCTGCTGTGGTGTAGCTGTGTAAAGCAGGTGTTTAGGGGCTTACATGTCCACCTCCCAGTTCTTGTTTGGGCCCGTCTCAAACGTAAGAATCTCACATAAATTTTCTGGAATTTTTTTTAAATCCTTCATAATTTCTCCATAAATCCTATGCTCCAAACAACGTTTATAATTTCGTGTTTACAAAGGAACCACGCGTGCTCCCATCAACAAGTTACAGCAGTAGTAAATGACTGGGCAATGTGATAAAAAAAATATGACTTTTCAGCGCTAATCTGCATAGAGAATGTAAAGGCAGTGTCAACCCTTCACCTCAGTTGGTGTCCATAAATTAATTACGCTGCCAACTAAGCAAAAATCTGATGTGACGTAGGACTTAAGGAAGGGAGAGAAGGAAAAACAAAGAAACCGTGTTTCATACAAGAAACTGGGTCGGTGCGGGCATCAAGACGCAAGAAACGAGTAAAATCGGGGTTGGACGTTTCTGCGTGCTGATCAAGGTATGTTTGTGATGCATGCATTGGTTTATTACTCTCTCTCTTCTCTAGACACTGCTTATGGAAACCATAGGTTGAAAAACTATGCATTGGTTTATTGCTCTCTCTCTTCTTTAGACACTGCTCATGGAAACTATGGATTAAGACTACCCTAATAGTAGTAGCCTAAATTCCAAATTAAAGCCAAGAAGCCAGCTGAATGTGCAAATTAATGGCACAAGGAATAAGTCTAATTATCACCTCAACTAAAAAAACTGATTATTTAATACCCTCATCTATTAAAGCTAGGTTAATTAGGCTATTCTCAGTGCATGGTAACATACTCATTTAATACATGCCACATAAGCATTTTTGATGATGTAGCAAGAGAGTTAAGAGGGGAGAGAAGAAAGCTGTATCTTGAGGAAGATACCATTTGGGCACGCAATCATAGACATTGAAACTTGAATCATCTAAGTGGCCCACAATTCATACTCTCATACACATCTAGCATTTAATTATCTTATGGGGACTAAGAAACAATTTATAATACCATGCATTGGGATAGTTATATCTTCTATAATATCATATGACATGACAGTTTTAGATATTGTGACAAGATACAATACACTGTGAATAGCCTTAACACCCTGTGGTGGTTTAGCTCGGTAGTTTCACTGACGTGGACACTTCCAATGTTGTTTTTGCCATATGGGCATGCACAAGTGGCAGGGGGTTGGGCACAAGGATTCGACTTTCGCTTTGGATGAAATTTCGCCGCGGGCTGAAATACGTTCAAAATTCAAAAAGAAAAATTCAAATCCAATTTTTTTAGTACCGAAATTTCGGCCAAAAATCCGAAATTTCGGCAAAATTGAACTGATCAAAAAATATTTCAAACGATGTCTAAAAATTTTGACATTTTTTTAAGGTTTCTGACACATCATAAATGTTCTCATTAAATTTTAAGATGATTTTCAAATCTTAGGAATTTATAAAAATTCAAACATTGCTACTGTTCTGATAAAACGGTGACCGGCAAGATTGAATTGAATGAAAATTAGAACAAACGAGGTTATAAATTTTTTAAATTTTTTGTGGATGGTCCTGACACATATATAATATTCTCATAAAATGTTCAGATGATTATAAAATGTCATGAATTTTAAAAAATTTGAACAGTGCTACTGTCCTGTTAAAAGGCTTATCAGCAAATTTGAACGAAATGAAAAATTCACCAAATCATGTTATAAAATTTTGAAATTTTTTTGGATGGTACTGATGTAGAATTAATGGTTATATAAAAGTTTTAGATGATTATCATGCTTAAATAATTTTTAAAAATTCTGACAGTGCTACGTCCTGATAAAATCCCGATGATAAACATATAGATTTGCTTTAGCAATAAAAAAAGTTTAAAATTTTTACAGAAGGTTGATAAGTAAATGCTTAATATCTCATAAAAATTTTGAATCATGATCACCCTCCAGTGAATTTATAAAATTCTTACAAGGCACAAGACCATTTATATTCTCTCTCTTTTTTATTTTTGAAATATAATATAACAAATGAAGTTCAGTGCTTACATAGATTTGATTGAGCAAAAAAAAGTTAAATTTTTTTGAAAATTTTATATAATGGTATTAAGAAAATTCTTAATCTTTCATAAAAATTTAGGTCATGATCACACTTAAGAAAATTTATAAAATTCTGACAAGGTAACTGTTCCAATTATGTTCATTCTGTTTTTGATTTTTTAAAGATAACAAATGAACTTAAATTATTTTAAAAATTTTTCTGTATCATACTAAACAATTCAAGACAGTATCATAAAATTTTCAGCTCATTATTAAGCTTTTATAATTTTATAAAAATCTAACAGTGTTTCTGCCAAAATTTTAAAATGTCTTTAAAATTCATTTTTTCAACAAATTTTCATAGAAGATCATTTTTTATGGGTTATTGGACCAAATCTGGCCCTAAAAGTTTAAATTCCGGTCAAAATTCATGAAATTTCGGCGAAATTTACTAAAATTTCGTCGAAATTTTTGAAATTAATATAGCAATTTCAATTTTTTTTATTTGGCCGGTAGTTTAGATTTTGTAGAGGTCAAAAATCTGAAATTTCAATGAAAATTCGCCGAAAGTTATAACCCTGGGCAATGGCGGGAATAGGGCGCCCAATGTGCCCTATTTGGCACGCAATTGCTCGGAAGTGCACTGACCTTGACCACAACGCGCCTAGCAACTAACCTCGAACCCACAATGCTCAACTCCTTCGGGCTCCATGGTGTGTCATTGGCACAATTCCCGATGTGTGACCAACGCGCCTCCACGGCCACGGCCATAACCATTTTTAATCCTGTCTAGGCCTTCCTGGGACTACGTACTCGCAACCATTGGACATGAACCCCAAGATGTGGGGCACAAAGTAACCACTTCGGTGGGCTGAGTTCGAGAACTTCACCTTCCCAATGCTCGAGTCACACCTATGGCTATGGCAGGAGCCCGCTGTCCCACACCCAACGTCCTTCCATCTGGCATCGCTGCCGAGTTCCGCCTGAAGCCGCCGGGGGACACGTCGTCGTGGCGATCGATCTCTGAAGCCAGCATCACCGGGTGCAAGCCGTTGTTTTTCAAGGCGCACTATAAGCTAAAGGCGCAAGTTGGGGAGTGACAACAATGATAAGTGGATCTAGTTGATGAAGCCAGATCTGAGCTCGTCGTCCTCCGTGGTGCCCGACACGAGCTCACATGAGGACATATATGATAAAGAGTAGGGGCGGGCATTTTTAAACCGAAACTGAAAAACCAAACCGAATCGAATTAACCGATTATTTCGATATTTTCGGTTTTCGGTTTTCGATTCGGTTTTTATATTAGTACTATTCGGTTTTCGGGCTTTGGATCGGTTTCTAATTCTCAAAAACCGAAGAACCGATTCAACCGAACGAACAACAGGGCCCAAGCTTCAAATCGATCGCCATTCTTCCATTCAACCATTCCCATTCCCCATTTGCCGAATCGCAGATATCTCCACGCCGCCTCCTGCCCCTACGCGCTCCACCTCCACGACGGCGAGCCGACCACCACTCTCTCCACCGCCACCTCCTACGGCCTGCGCCATTCCTGAGCTGAGCCCTTATCTCCGTCCGCTCCGCTCCCTAACATCCAAGAATAGATGGATACACCTCTCACCACCAGGAGGATCACCCGCTCCCTCGCCGCCGCCGTCGCCTGTGAGTCCCATCTCCACCTTACGGTAGCTAGGGTAGGCTGCCCTTCCAAGATCGATTCTTGCTGCTTAATCCTTCTTTCGTGTTGCAGACAATTTCTCCGGGACCAAGAACACCGCCGCGCTGCAGGACATCACCAACGACTCCCCATTGTTGGCCTCGCCGCAGGGGGCCTCCACGCCGACAAGAAACCAGCCTCCAAGACTCGCTCCAAGCCCCGTCGTAGGCCCAGATCCAACGAGGCGCTCCTGCGCGGCCAAGTCAACACGCTCCTCCAGAAGGTCAACAAGGAGGCCTGCGCCGCCGCCGTCGATGTCGTCAGGCCGACCCGCATCCAAGCGCTGCTCGGCCTCTCCAGGTCCCCCACCTAGCTCCTTGAGCCCATGCCAGCCAACACGCTGTAGCTTGGGGTTGTGTTCGCCGCCAGGGAGGGCTTCCTGTTGCCCGGTGAGTATGGCCTCATGATGATGCCTTGTGTGCACGAGGAGGAACTGCTTCCTAAGCTCCAGATTCCTATCAATTGCATGCAACAATCCAAAGATGAATTCTTGCAACAACCCAAAGATGAATTATTTTCAGGTTCTGGTTCAGAGAATTTCGGTTAACCAAAAACCGAATTAACCGAACCGATTCAGTTCGGTTAATTCGGTTCGATTTTGAACTCAGTTCGATTTCGGTTCGGTTTCTAGATTCCAAAAACCGAAACTTTTAAAAACCGAATTAACCGAATGGCCAACCCTAATAAAGAGGACGCCGAATCCGATGGTGAGAGGTAAGACTCTAGATTTGTGTCTGATCCTGAAAAAAACACTTTCGAAATTTTCTGTATATCCTATACTAGTCCAAAAAAAGCTAGTACACATAGCAAAAATGTTATCATAGTATATCCAACATATTTTATTAATAATCAGAATTTACAATAATTATGACATGCAGACCAAATAAAATATTACAGCGGAAGCAGAATAAAACCAACAGTAGAACCCCATAGATTCGCCACAGATAATCAACTGGGGCAATGGTCTAGTTATCTTAATCCTCACCATCGTAGAGATACTTCTCTAAAAAGATAAAGTAAGCAAATGTGAGTACAACAGTACTCCGCAAGTCACACAGTAGATACATTATTAATGAAGGGTCACAAAGGAAGACATAATGTGGTTAATTTAAACACAAAGCAATATTTCAAATACAATAAGTAATTTTTCAATGCATAATTGATATAATAAAAACTGAGTTTTAATCCAATTTTCAGCATGGGCTCCAATTCGGAATTTCATCCCAAATTTTCCCATATGGACTCTCTCTAAAAATATTTTGAAATCTAAAGTCTAGTTCGTGAAAGGCTTGCTCGGCATACCCATGACCGCGGGCGCGGTTAATTGATTAGCTTTACACTCTGTAGAGGTTGTATAACTTTGCCCATAAGATATGATTATCTTATTTTGCCCCAAAACACACTTCCTTTAATGTGTTGTCTGAGAAAATCATAACAAGGCCTATATAAAACTCCATCCACATAGTCATGTCTGCTGAGGTTTCACCGCAGGTAGGGTTAAAGTCGCTCAGTCCAGAAACCCCCGCTTGCGCCGAGTGATAGCCTTACACCCACTACCACTTTTAACCTAATGGCATGACTGTCCATAATATGTCGCGATATGGATAGTCAAATCCGTCCCATTTCAGACTTGTGATAGTATAGAAAGCCTTTATATTTAGCGTAACACAAACCAGTTCTTAATTGACTAGGCGATCTTTCCATAATCCTCATGCCTCACGCACCCACCTGACAGCCATTCTCGCCCGGTCTAAATCACATTTTCACTATCTTTTGAATAACATCATCTTTCATAACATCCTATAGTGTACCAACACCAAGGAATAACTTTATTTTAACATAAATCTTGTTTTGGCATAAATCCTAAAAAGTTCTGAATTCATGTCTAAGCCACTAACTATATAGCACTAATACTATAATAATATATCAACCAATAATATTTTGCTCTAAAATAACAAGTATGAATATTTCAAAGTCAATTGAGGTCATAACAATTAATTAGGAGTAACTAATCATTTATAACTGGGATTTAAATTACATTGATAAAACTATGCATGCAATAATTTAAATCAAAATATATTTTTTAAATTCTAGGATCAACATGTTCAAGGATGTGTAACTTGCTTTGGATGAAGGGTTGGTGCTTGAGATCGTCAACAGCGAATCGTTCTGACTCTCTGAAATCTATACGTGAAGAACATCCAATTTCAAATAAAATTCAAATAACATAAAAAATAGCATAAAAGAGAATTTTAAATGAATTCCGTTTTTCCCGAAAAAAATGTTTTCGTTACCAGAAATATGTGTGCAACCCTAAAAAGGTTGTCATCACTAATAATTTTTCACCCTTTTCCCTCTAGACTATTTTCACACCTTGGTTTTCCACCTCGGTCTCTGATATTTCCCAAATAATTCGTCGAAAGAGATATTTCTACAACTCTAACTCTCTATTTTTTCCCCCGTAACTCGGTTTCTGCTGTTTTCTGGAGTGAGAAATATATTTAAAACCGCGTTTACATCCTTTCGTCGATTTTTTTCCCACGCCCACACAGCACGGCGTGCAATAGCACGCTACCATGCCTAGTAGGATTTATTTGTGGAGGAGAGCACTAGGTTGTGGAGGTAGGGGGTACTTGGGGAGGGATTTATAGCCTCGGAGAGTTAGCAAAGAATGGAAACCGATGAATTTTTTGCGATTTGAATGGGGAGAAAAATCTGGCATTTAAGAGCAAGATTTTTCAGGCAAATTGCCCATGAATGGATAGATTGGATCGCGAGAAATCTGGATATGATTTTTTCAAATTTTTGGCACTCAAATTATGTACAGAGATTTTGAAGCTCCAAAATTGACTGTAATGGAGGACAGAGAGGGCAGCTTCTCTGGACTTGATCGGTGCTGGAGGTTGAAGACACTTGACAGTGGGTCGGGCCACAATAAAGTCTTTTTTTGAATTATTTTGAGCTGAGAGAAAACTGACTTTGGTAAAAAATAGAAGAAAGCTTTAAAAATCTCAAAAATACTTTGGAATATTTGGAACCAAATAAAATTATTTTTGAAATTTTAAGGACATAATTTTCTGTATAAATTCTTTTTAGTAAAACTAAAAAATGCGAAAAGACTTTTACAAAATCCATAAAAATCAGTAAAATTACAAGAAAAATAACAATTAAACCAAGAAAATGCAAATTTCTAGGGTGTCACAATTTGGGTCTTGTATAATAGGAGGCGGGAGCAGGGGAGAGTCGCAAGAGTGGTATAGAGATAGAACAGGGCGAAGGTAGAGAAGGTGTGGTTGAGGAGGTTGGCCTTGACGAGGAGGGTGTGGAGTTGGAGGCCGAGGCCTGAGAGGCGGAGGTCAGCAGTGGCATGGAGGACACGGGGGAAGATGGAGAGGGAGGAACTCGCGGGGCGGCTAGTGGAGAGGAGGGTAGTGAGGGTGCCAGCATGGGGGGAGGTGATGGCGGAGATGGGATGGGAAGGGGTTGTGATGGGGCGGCACAGGTTGCCAGTAGTAGAGTGGGTGCAATGGGGGTTGACAGGGAGAAGTAGAATCGGGGAGAGTGGTCATGTGTGCCACGTGTGCCATATGTGATAAAGTCAAGTTTACGTCAGCAAGTTAAACAGCCATGCCAAACCATTATAGGGTGTGATTTAATCTAGTTTTAGAAGATAAGCTTGTTAAATAACCGGTTTTTTAGTTGGGGACTTATCCCACGTCACAATGATCAAAATCCATGGAAGTTGGAAATTAGTCCTTTATTGATTTATCCTTAGCACAAAATCGAGTCAACTTCAACTAGTACACGACAGATATATAAGCAAGCATGTATATCAAAATTTCCCTTGGCCACGTTCTAAAAGCAAACTTACCTAGATTCGTCACTATCACAGCTCCAGCTGTTCGTGCCATTCAATTCTCACTCGTCTTCAACGCTATATATATATGATGTATATAACAAAATCCAGCAATTCCTTTGGTTAATCCATCAATGCTATGATGCATTGATTTACCCGCTGAAAAGTGGACACTTCTTCTTGCAGCCGATCAAAACCGGTCCATTGCATGCGCCATATATGCGTTCATGGCGTTGGCGGATGGCGCGCCTTAGCGGAACGATGACGAGCTCCCAGCCCCGAACGGGTCGCCGGGGTTCCGGTCGAACATCTGCGGCGCGTCGCCGGCGCCGGGGCCCTGGAGCAGCGCGTCCGGTGCCTCGTCGGACACGCGCCACACCTTGATGGACTTGTCGAGGCTGCCGCTGTACACGATCCACCGTGACGCCGAACCCGTCGCGCCAGTGGTGTCCCCGCTGTCGGCAGCGACAGGGACGGCGGCGTTGTCCTTGTTGTCCTCCACGATGGCGAGGCACCTGATGGGCTCGGTGTGACCGGTGAGAACTGAGAGGCTGGAGTGCACACCGCCGTCGCGCCGCCACACGAAGATGGTGTTGTCGGCAGAGCCGCTGAGCACGAGGGCGCCGGCCGCGGCGAGGCAGAACACGGCTTTCTTGTGCCCGCGCAGCACGCCGCCGTGGACGAGGTGGCGCTCGCCCTCCCAGAAGTTGACGAGCCCGTCGGAGGAGCCGCAGTAGAGCACCGGCGCGACGGCGCTCACGGCGAGCGCGTTCACCGCGTGCTCCTGCTTCAGCAGCGTCTGTACGGCCACGTGCTTGGTCCCCTTCCCCTGCAGCTCCCGCCGCCACACCTTGACCGTGCCGTCCGCCGAGCCGGTGAAGACCAGCCCGTCGAACGCCGCCACGATAGCGTTCACGTTATCGTCGTGCGCCACCACCGACTCGAGGCACTTGGAGTCGCTGATGCGCCACACCTTGAAGGTGCGGTCCCACGAGCCCGAGTAGAGCATGCCCTGCGCCGCATCCGTCTGGCTCAGGCACGACACGGCGTCGCTGTGCCGGATCCACAGCGCTGTTCGGTTCTTCCGCACCTCGACGTAGTTGGACGGGTTCAGCGAGCCGCGCAGGAAGTCGCGTAGCCGTGGCAGGCTGCCCACGCGCTTGTGCAGGCCGTTCTTGGGCGACACCTTCCACACCCGGATCTTGCCATCCTGGTGGCCGGTGAAGATGCGCTCCCCGGAGATGACGATGGCCTTCACGAGGCCGCTCGACGACTTGAAGCCGCCGGAGTCCTTCTGCTTGCGCCAGACGCGGATGTTCTTGCTGTCCGAGCCGGTGTACAGAGTGTCGCCCTTGGCGGCGAGCGAGTAGATGTGGCCTTCCTCCCTCACCAGCGAGGTGATGAGGCTCGTGCCGAACGCCATGGTAGGCGCCCCGCCGCCTCCGTGGCCGGCGATTGACGCCTCGCTGTGGTGCGACCACGGGGATGCCATGGTCTGGTTCCAGGGGGACATGTTATACGGCGAGCACTCGCCGCTGAAGCTGGACGGGTAGTCGGAGTAGAACCCTGGGCTCTCGCTCCCCGTCGCTGAGGAGTTGCTGTGCCGGTTCGAGAAGTCATCGTCCGTCACCGAGAACTGGAGATTGCTGTCAGAGTGCGGCGCCGGCAGCGGGATGTTCGACGGGTGCGAGCGCGGGAGGCCGCCGCCGGCCCCTTCGCCATCGCTATCTCTCATCGGTTCTTGCCGGAAGGCTGTGGTAGCGCGGCGAGACGGTGGTGGAGAGAATTGCGAAACAAGAGCGGGGGTGTGTACGTGCGGAGGGGAGGGGTGAAAGGCGAAGAGAAAGTGGCGGGAAAAAAAGGGAAGAAGTCGTGAAGACCGTTACGAGGTTGGGGCGGGGAACAAAGGGTGGGGCCACAGCCCGTGAACTGCTCCCTTTCACCTGTTTAGAAGGCTAACTAAGGGTGTGTTTGGTTCAAGGTCATGGCCTCGATGGGATAGAGTGATATCTGTTTTTACACTTATCCAGATGTTTGGTTGGATGGATAAAGTGGATGAGATCATCCAGGAAACCGGCATATTCGCTAAAGATTCTGGATCAATCAATCTGATCATTTTCCTCGGACGAGCGTATCCATGTTCACCCGTGACCCTTGGCCCGGACGAAGCCATCCACTCCCACGACGCGACGCAGACAACCGGAGCCCAGCGGCAGAAAGGGCAAGGTGGCAAGCGGCGATGGAGTTCTGCCCGGCGTGCGAGATGCTGCTGCAGATACAGCCGGCCACCGGCGGCCACCACCTGCGCCTCTTCTGCCCCACCTGCGATTTGGAGACATGTCCTGATAAAACTATATAAACACGCGGACCTTCTCGTGACCAACTTGTGTTTAGTAAAGAACTTCCCGAAAAGCAACCAGTCTGCTTCAGAATAAAGTACCCACCAAAGGATAATACTTCTGCTTGTTTGTGGCTTTTTTAGTTGAAGTGGCGTTTGTGCCTTTTAATCATTGCTTAATGGTTATTGCAGGTGTTCTTGGAGGATTCCAGTGGCACTAATTACTTGAAGGAAGGAGGGGAGGCCAATCGAATCGCGGGCACTACAGTCCCGAAGAGTTTTGAAGATGTCGGTGCAGATGAGAAGGAAGTGGATAACAAGGAGGAAGAGTATAGTGATGTAGAGATTGTGGACCCTGATAGGATAGCCATGTCCGAATCAGAAGAGGAAGGGGATGACAATGAGGAGGGTGACCAGGATGGTGGATCCTGGGAAAAGAAGTTGAGCAAGAAAGATAAGCTTATGGACAAGCAATTCTTGAAAGACCTGAGTGAGATTACATGGGATATTGTCGATAATAATCTCAAGGAGATTGTGGCATCAAGGGGAAAGAAAGGCACTGGGAGGATTGAGCGTGTTGAGCAGCTAACGTTTTTGACCCGTGTGGCAAAAACACCTGCTCACAAGCTAGAAATCCTTTTTCATGTGATTTCTACACAATTTGATGTCAACCCTAGCTTACTTGGTCATATGCCAATCAACATGTGGAAGAAGTGTGTTAATAATATGCTTCTTGTGCTTGATATACTGCAACAATCCATGTTACGGGCGACCTGGTTGCATTCCTGGAGAGACTAGACTCTGAATTTTGTCCAGTGCCAAGAGCATGTGCTAGTTTGTGTTGAATTGATTATGATTTTGCGAACAATGGAAAGATTCATTTGTTACTCTCTCTGCTTTGGCTTGCCATCTTGCATTTCTTTTGGATGATATGTTTGTGATTGTAACTCTGAGCTTGCTGTAGCTTATACCAGGTCTATTTGTTCATTGGGTAAGGCCTGATTTGCGAAAAATTCTACGCGTACATGGACGCTTATTGTCTTTTATGCTTGTCTATGTTTTTCCTTATTTGGCTTTATGTGTGAAGAGATTTCCTGCCTTTGTCGGCAGTTGCCTGTTGCTGGGAAAACTCTGACAAATGCTCAGCTCTAGACCTATTCAGTTCAGGTATGAGTTTAGTGAGAAAGAACACTTTTGGTTGTAGAAAAAAAAATCAGATCTATGATTTCATTTCAAATGTCGTTTCTACTGGGTTTAGTTTGTATCAAATCAGACATGCGTTGGAGAGTTCGTTAAGCGCCTTCTAAAATGATCTACTTTTTTGGGGGTAGTTCTGGTGATTTTTCTTGTTGGGAGCTAGCACCAAGAAACAACGTGATCTTGGATGGAACCATTCGTCGAACCATACACATGCTAAATACTCCACTGTCAATTGTGTACATATGAAGAACACCTGCTCAACCAAAAACTGGCTCACCCCATCCATCCAACCAAACCAAAAAACTGGCTCACCCTATCCATCCTCATCCATCCAACCAAACAAAAAACTGGCTCATCCCATCCATCCTCATACATCCAACCAAACAAAAAAATAGCTCATCCTATCCACCAACCAAACAGCCACCTGGATAACTCCATCCCATCTAGACTGGATGACCATATCCCATTCAACCTCATCCAAACAACCAAACGCACCCTAACTAAGTGATATAGACGGTGTCGATGTAATATACCTTCATATCATCTATAGATATAACTAAAGGCAACTTATATAATAGATTATTTATATAGCTATCTATAATGATATCTCGTACAATTAATAGATTGTCTATATAATAATATACACAGTATAAAACTATCTATAAAACCGTCTGTTAAATAGTAAAAATCATCTTTCTCTCTCCTCCAAATCATCCAAAATCCTATGCAGCATACTCTTATAGACTACTGACATGTAATATTGTATGTGCCCTTAGAAATGCTATTTCCCTCTATTAAATGTTTGGGTGTCTAGTGAGAATTTAAGTGCTTTTTTGCTAAATACTACTCAAAATTTTGAGCCTTCAATCTAGATCAATAGATGAAATTAATTTGCCTCATTTCCTCAAATTTGAATACTATTTTATCAAAGGAGTACTCATTTTTTTAGGTATTGGATGGAGGACATCATTTTCTGTATGACCTTTTTACATAAATTATATGCTAGTTTTACAAAAATTAAATTATGTAAAAATGATGTGACTACTTTTTTTTAAAAAAAAGAACATTACTATCCTTTTATGCATGGCTTTTTTACATCAATGATATGCTAGTTTTATATAAATTAAATTATGTAAAAAACAATGTGACAATTTGCAAAAAAAAAAAGCACAATATATATCACAAAGCAATATATAATAGATTAAAAAAATTTAATGCTCACAAAGAAAAACACTACTATCTAATACATAAAGAATTTGAGTGCTCATAGACAAAAAAACACTCGAGCTTCTCTTAGCAAATCCCTAAAATGTTTGAGACTTTTTATCAATACTGAGAGGTATAAAATGTTATATTGAAATAGTACTAAGAGGTATAAAAATTTAAAAGATGAAGATAAAAAAAATCCTAAAATGTTTCACTGTGAGAGCTGCAGAACAAGAAGTGATTAATCACTTAGAGCAAGTATAATAAGGTTACGTAAGTGGGCTATAAGAGTTGCCACGTCAGATTTGAGTTGAGTTGGAGGAGAGAAGAAGGGAGAGAGAAGAGAAGCAGGCTGCAGACTAGTAACCGGCTGTAGCACGTGCTCCAAGAAAGTTGGTGAGAGAATGAGAGGATAAAGGTGGGCTAGATATTAATGCTCAGTGTGTATGTATAGCCAACTATTATATGGGAGGGCTATTAGATTAGCTATATATGATATGTCAACAACATAAAATCCGCAATTGGCTCTATTATTAGCCTTGCCCTTAGCAGTGGAGCGTTCTGGTGGCATGACGCCCATCTCAGCGGATGGCTCGGCTCGTAAGTTGTGACTCGTGACTCGTGAGCGGCAGCTTGGCCTCTTGGGGTCCCAGCTTGCGACACGATGCATCCATCCCCGAAGTGATAGCGAGGCAGGAGTAGCCGAGTAGGACTACCCGGGTCTAGAGACCGAGCGAGCTCGGTTGGTTGGTCGTCTGGTGTGCGCGTCAGGCGTCTACGTTTGAGCTCACTTGGCATGGTTGCTCCACGGCACCGAGTGCAAGCGTAGAAGATACGTGTGTATACGTTTATAGCTCAATTGTTATCTTTTTCTATAGTGAATATCAGAGCTTCTAAAGGACTATCCGGTCTAGTGCTAAACCGTTCCCAAACCATGAAAAATCGGCTTGAATCTTGGAGCATGAATCCTGTAGTGCTTATAGTATTGCTTTTCGGTTGCTCTTATGAAATCATCCCTTTTCTAACCTCTTCTACCTCGTCTTTTGTAAATTTAGCACCTCTACGAACACATTATAGATTTAGCCTCATCCCCGATCGCGGAAACACCAAAAAGTGACATGTTCCCCTGTTACGGAAGATCGCCGAAGCTCTTGAGACAGCGGCAAGGCACCTCCTGCCCTCTCCAACCACGGCACCAACACTCCTCCCGCGCTGCCCGGTACAGAAGCGGCTTGTTCCACGCTTGTCTGCCTATTACCGTGTGCGGGAGCGTCTTCCTCAGTGAGAAGAGGTTAAATCTGTAAACATGTTTACGGAGATACTATATTTGAAAAAAAAAAACGAGACGGCTAACAAGGCTACAGCTTCGCTCTTTGCCACTGCCAGAGTCCAAACCACCGAGTCACCAAGTCCACAGCAGCCAGGCAAGAGGCAACCAGAGACCAAACCGAAATATCAATGAACAGGGGAAACAGAGGACGGAACACCACAACATTGGCTTCATTATTGGCAAACGGAAGGGAAATGTACACGGCGACACTTTAATTTTTAGCGGCCGGCCGGCTCGCATAACGCATCCGTGCGACCGCCGTTAAGTGTGGAACACATCACACGCCGCGCAAGCGCTAGCTTCGTTATTACACTCGATGGAAGAAAACACAACCCCTCGCACGCACGCACGAGGGTACCGGCACACAACCATGCCGACGCCGCGAGAGACCTCTTCAGGCTTAGATGGAGATGCTGTTGGGGATGCCCCTTGCGGCGATCCCGGCCGCGTCGCCCTTGTGGTCGGAGGTGTTGGGGTAGAGCAGCATGTACGGGAACTTGGCAGGCCCGGTGCGGTTCTTGAGCTGCGCGTCCCCGTTCATGGCCACCACGCGGCTCTCGATGTCCGTCAGGCTCGCGCCGAACCGCTTGAACGCCTCCAGCGCCTTGGCGTCCGACGTCCACTCCGGCGTGTCGCGCTGGCCGAGGTACAACTCGTCGGAGGAGTGCTTGGACAGGATCTCCAGCAGCGAGATGCCCACGATGGCCTGCATCTGGCCCGTGATGGTGCGGACGAACACCTTCTCCGGCTCGCGCTCCAGCTCGGCGTACTCCTTGCTGCCCGGCTCCGGCATCGGCCGACGGCTCACCGACGGCCGGTTCGGGTGGTATCCCGCGTACGGGTACTGCCCGAAGTTGACGGCGGCGTGGAGCGCCGACCCGATCCAGATGATGGTGGTGCAGGCCTTGCCCAGCTCCGCCACCGTCTGCATCTCGGGCCACCAGGGCGCGTCTCTGAGGTCGCCGTGCCCGACCTCGCGCACCTCCTTCCACCACGCCTGCAGCTCCGTGTCGCCCTGGAGCACGCCGTCGTTGGGGTAGTAGATGGCCAGGTACTCGGTCACCCACTGCTCGATGGCGTGCCAGATGGCCAGCCCGTCCGTCGCATACGGGTAGTCCTCGATCAGCAGACGCACCTTGTACGGGCTCGACGGGTCCGCCGCCGCCACGCCCCTGCATCGCATCGCATAAATTGCACAATTGTTACATCGATCGGTTCTTAATTGTGATGGATCGATTTGTGTGTTTAATTACTAGCCAGGTACGTACCTCTTGATCAGATCGTCGGGGAGGGCCTGCTCGGTGAAGTTCCAGTCCTTGTAGAACACGGACGACATCTCGAGCGCGAACTTGCGCGGGAAGACGGTCATCTCGAAGATGCCGCCGCCATTGACGAGCATCTGCCGCGCCTGCGCGTTGATGGTCATCGTGTCGCGATAGTGCGGCTGGAGCAGCTTGTGCACCGGGTGCGTCACGCACAGCTGCCGGTTCGTCGCGATCACGAACGGCTCCATCACGGCGTGCGTGTTGAGCCAGTGGCTGATCAACTGGTGCCAGCAGTAGTCGTTCACGTTGACGTAGGCCTTGGCGAGCTGCCACACCCAGTACTCGACGCCGGTCGACGCTGGCGTGTAGACCGAGCTCTTCGCGGTGGTCAGGCCGCCGTTGATCTGGGGCAGGCTCAGCTCAATGGCCACCGGCTTGAGCGTGCCGTCGCCTCTCAGGAACAGTACAGTCCTGGTCGCGTAGATGAAGTTGTCGTCGAGGTTGTTAACGTCGATCAGGAACGGCATGAAGCGGTCGTGGTGGTCCAGGATGTAGAGCCTGTTGCTGGCCAGCGCCTGCTGCACGGTGAGGCCTTCGAGGTTCTTCTCGATGTGCGTGGCCGTGATCGTGCTGGTCTGGTCGCCGTACTTGCTAGGATCAAGGGTACTTTTCGGAGGGAAGTCCTGCAACAAATTATTTGTACAATATTCATAGTTAGTATTAGTTCGGGACCTTATGCAATGTGCGGTGGTCGGTCGATCGATCAGTCGTTCACTCACCGTGAGGCGCGTGATGATCATCGGGTTCACGCCGGCAAGAATCTCCCGCGCGAACTCCTCGTCGGTCATCCAAGCTTTCTTGTCCTCTGCACGCAACAACGCAATTAGTGGTACCGATTACTTAGTCGACACAGCTTGTCATTCGTGGCATGGGTAAACTAAAGAGATGTGAACTAATGCAGACCCTTGATGATATGCGGCATGGGGAGCTTGAGGAGGTAGTCGCCGCCGACGGGGAGGAGGTCCTTGACGAGCTGGAGCGGGAAGCGCTTGCGCATCTCCTCTAGCGCCGGGATGTTGGGCAGCTTGAGGCCGCCTTCGTAGAGCTTGAGGATATCCTTGAAGGAGTCGAACTCACCGGGCGTGAGGTCGACGTAGGTGCGGATGGCCGGCACGATGCCGTCGACCAACGCCTTGAGCGAGTGGCCCAGGAAGTCCGTCGTCTTGAGGTGCCCGAACCGCTCGTCGCGCGGCACGTAGATGCTGTCCAGCAGCGACGGCCGGCTCTCCAAGTTGGGGTCTGCGCGAGTGCGTTGTCGGAAAAATCGTTAACCAGTTTTGTTTTTTTCATACTAAAGTTAACCAGTTTTGTTCACAGAGTGGAATGCTCGATCGTTCACGGGCTAGGGAGAAACACCATAACGCACCGGTTTTGGTGGGCTTGCGGCCGGTGCGGCCGCGGCGCGGGTAGGGGTGGTCCTTGGAGCCGCCGAGGGTGGGGCGGGGGTTGCCGCTGTCGGGCTCGCCGAGGTCGTTGTAGACGTCGTAGCGGTACACGCGGTCGTGCTCCTGGTATGGCCCCTGCTGGTCGTCGCCCCTAAGGTTCCGGAGCTCGTCGTCGCGGTAAGGCTTCAGCGCCGCCGGCATCTGGCTGGGCAGGTACGTCTGCGTACGTACACGTGAAGTGCAAAAGGCCATGTAAATTGATGTTTACATTCCTACTCCGGTTTAAAGAATGAATTAAAAAGGCGATTGATTAATTAATTGACTCACGTCGTTGGCGAACAAGACGCGGTTGTAGCGGTACTTGGAGGCGGGGTAGACCCACGAGTTGGCGACGAAGACGACGGTGCCGCGGCCGGGGACGTGGTCGAGGGTGATGGTCTTGAGGAAGAACTCGGTGGCGTGGTTGTTCTTGACGATGATGGCGCCCGGCACGCCGAGCTTCTCCACCTCCCACTCGAACGTCACGCCGAACTTGGACTCGCCTGTCGTGAGCGACGGCAGGCTCGTCAGCCACTGTTCCAGGCCCGCCTCCGCGCCCACCTTCCCGCGGTTCCCGTTGTCTGCACACGCACGCACGTCAGTGCGCAGTCTCACGCATGCACGACACGTCAAGATACTCTGCCCTGTGCTTCAAGAACACCTCAACAGTGCTCTTTTCCTCATATGGTATAAATTTTAAAGTAATCGAAAAGATAAGTAATCATTCTTTACATTTTATTCATATATTAATAGTTATGTAATTTTAATTGAGTATTTGCATGTCTCTTTTTTTCCCATTAAAAATGTGTGTCCTTTTTCGTCCTTGTCTCAAGCATCAATTTATGCTTCTCTTGATTTTTTTATTTCAAATTTTAATTAGATTCATTAGATAGATAGGTGACTAGATTTTTCTAGTTAACATAGACGTTTTAGCACAATACCTAATTTGTATAGTTATAGATAGATGGACAGTCGATACGGCTCTTTCCATAGACAAATTAGATCAAAGCGTAGAAAACATAGACCCACAAAAGAGGTCGATGGTGCTCAGTGCTCACTGGGGTCGACGAGGGTGGAGCTGATGAGCTGGCAGGTGACACCCCTGCCGAGGAACTCGGTGATGCCGTCGATGATGGTGGCGCCGAAGTCGGTGAGGTCGAGCACGTTCTTGCGCATCAGCACCACCGACCCCTTGAGCCGCGCATTCTTGTTCCCCGTCAGCCCGCCGATGATACCGCCCAGCATCTTCGTTAATTTGCCGCTAGTACTAGTAGTAGCAGTGCCTTAAAATGCAGGTGTCTATTTTACTGCCGGAGCGCTGGTTAGCTCTGAATGCGTGTGAGAGCTCGGAGAGGCGACCCGGCTATTTATAGAGGGACGAGAGGGTGTGTGTCAGCACTGAGCTAGCGTTGGGCACCATCGGGGCTTTGGAGTCTAGCGTGATAAACCGATTTGTTTATTTTATCAGAATCGCTTGTAAACAGACGTGCGATCGATGGATGCTAGTAACTAAAACCCATAGCCCACGAGAAACTTACGGAACGCATCGAATTTCTTGCTCCTCACATTGATCACACGAGTCATAGGGGCGCCTCTAGTTACTTTATAAGAAGTGATTTCATACTTTTGTTTTTAACAGTTGTATAAATATTAAAATATAAATAAAAGGTGGATAGTGATTACTTACCCTTTCGCTTGATTCAAGATTTATGCAATTTGTATTAGGAGAAAAAGCATTGAAGCATTGCTCTTATTTTATTTATTCCTCAATCTAACTTTCCATCCAATTCTCCATTTCTCTTAAACACCTTAGATCCACCACCATAGACAGTTCTTTGTCGGTGCGTCTGCCATCACCACCACTGCAAACAATCGGTGTCTCACACATCATCAATGCAACAGCTTTCTGCTCTACCTGCTGTCGCGGAGGAAGAAGTGGCAGCGATACCACGGCCATGATAACCAGTGCCAATAATCACATCGGCGACCTCGACGATGAGCTCCTGGTATAGTGTTTGTCCTTGTCAATTCTGACAAACCGCAAGCGTGGCTCCTTCATTCTCCTCCAAGCGCTACTCCCTTGTCTTCTCCCTGTGCTGGCCACGTTGGAGGGCTAGTGGCAAGGCAGTAGGTAGGCCTCGTCCTCGCCAAATTCAGGGCTACAATTGATGGGGCATCGTGCTAGCCTCCTGCTTTGCTGCCATCGAGACAAAAAAACCTGTCGAATATCTAAATATGGGGTATGAGTATGTACCAAAAACTCAAAGATTATACCATATATGCTCAAGCAAGCATATAGAAACTTCGGATATCTCGAACCTAATTCTATGAGATAAGATATACGTAGAGAAGGTAATTCCATACTAGGAAAGACTCGATCATTTTTTCGTTACAAAGAAACCAACTCGAGTACACCTGGTATCTAGGAAAGTTTGAATATACTGCGAAGATCGACACGACAATGGACTCCTCATCAGTTATGAACTGATATCCTAAGCTGACTACAACTTAACTTGAAACAAGGCTACCCCAACTATATAAGGACGGGGATAGGTATCCTCGAGAGAGATAGATTTTGAAGGAGAAGACTTTTAGAGCTTTTACAAGACATAGAGCAACCAGGAGTTGACATACCATGCTTCGTCAACCTCCAATCGTAGTTTGTTTGCTATCTAGATCCAATCTTCATTGTAACTAGGGCTAGACAATTCACTCTGTACTCGAGACACCAATTTCATACATCATCCGCATAGGACGTAGAATATTACTCCATCCGAGGGCCTGAACCTGTATATATCGTGTGCCGCTATCTTCGTGCTTAACTTTGATAAACCGAAAGTACCCATAATCACAAGTTTATTGTTGAGATCTAACATTCGACAATTAGCGTGCCAAGTAGGGGCCTTGAACTGTTTTTGCAGATCAAGCATGTCTTCGGTACGCGCTCACATCGAAATCTCTGACGTCAAATCCTGCAACAATTTTCGCTCGATCACTATCATCGACCAAGCACCCGCAGCTGGATCGAAGATTGCCTTCGAAACCATGCTCTATCAATGGGGACCGGGCGGAAATGAGAAGGTAATGGCCAATCACTTGCTGACCACCCTGGATAGTGCGACGAGATCTTGGTTATTCAACCTCCCACCTCAATCGATATTATCGTGGACGAAGTTACGGACCTAGTTCATCGCCAACTTTTAGGGCACATATGAATACTCCGAAACGCGCAGCGACTTGCACCGAGTAATATAAAAGCCAGGAGAGCCGTTGCGCAGCTTCATCAGATGCTTCAACGATAAGCGCAACTCAATCCCTGACATTTCAGATGAGATGGTCATAGTTGCCTTCGAGAATGGCGTCAAGGATAGGGAGTTGAAGAGAGAGCTTGCTACTTGAAAAATCAGAACCATTAAGGAGCTCTTCGAGTTAGCAAATAAGTACGCTATACGTGTTGAAACCCGAGACCATATAGACGACCCTAAGCCTAACAACGACAAGCCTGAGTCATCCAAGCAGGGCGCGACGAAAAACAAAAACCACAGAGAGAAACGCAAAGTTGACTCCACCGTAGCCGCGGTCGAAAGGAGCGAGGCGCGCAATATCGGTGACAAGAAGGGTCGAAGCAGTGGAGGAAACAAATACTGCCTGGTCCACCACACAGACAAACAGGACTTCGACGAATGTCAGGTGATCAGTAGAAAGGTTTAGGAGAAGCTCAAAACTGTCCTCGCCGAGCGTGGGATCGAGCAGGTCAAAGAGAAGCCCCAGGATGATGAGCCCGAATACTGTGGGGCTAATCACAAGCTGGCACACATCTTTAGGGGATCTACCACGTATGAGTCAAAAAAACAGTACAAGGCAGTCGAAAGGGAGGTCAACCTAGCCACACTGGCTCCTCCCAGGTTTCTGAAGTGGTTAGAAGCGCCGGTCACCTTCGACTAATCAGATCACCCAGCTGTGGTTCCTCATCCGGGTTGATACCCCGTGGTGGTCGAGCCCACCATCATCAACGTTAAGGTCACCCGAACCTTGGTCGATAGAGATAGTTCATTGAACCTTATCTTCGCAAAAATGCTAGAGAACATGGGGATTCATCGAACATAGATCAAAGCTAGAGCTGAGCCATTCCATGGCATAACTCTATGTTCATCATTGATGCCCCTTGGGCAGATCGAGCTGCCTGTCACGTTTGGCACACCAGATAATTTTCGCACTGAAAAGATCCTCTTCGACATAGCAGACTTTGAGACTGCCTACAATGTGATCCTAGGCCGCCCAATACTATCCAAGTTTATAGCAGTGGTGCACTATGCGTACCAAACTGTCAAGATGCCAGCATCAAAAGGAGTCCTTACAATCAAGGGGGACCAGCGGCGGCAGTCAGGTGTGATAAAAAGAGCCTAGAAATGGTCGAGCATTTCTGCGGATCGACGGGGTATTACTCTACCAAGCCAAAACTTGTAGTAATCGACCAAGCGCTTGAGCGGACCCTCCGCTGAATAGAGTTCAGAGGCTATTGTCGAATATCTAAATATGGGGTATGAGTATGTACCGGAAACTCAAAGATTATACCATGTATACTCAAGTAAGCATTTAGAAACTCCGGATATTTCGGACCCGATTCTATCGGATAAGATATACGTGGAGAAGGTAATTCCATATTAGGAAAGACTCGATCATTTTCTCATTACGAGGAAATCAACTCGAGTATGCCTGGTATCTAGAGAAGTTTGGATATGCTGCGAAGATCGACACTACGATGAACTCCTCATCAGTTACGATTTGGTATCCCATGCCAACTATAACTCAACTTGAGTCAGGACTACCCCGACTATATAAGGCTGGGGGTAGGTATCCTCAAGAGAGAGAGAGACTTTGAAGGAAAAAACTTTTAGGGCTTTTATAAGACGTAGAGCAGGTATCCTTAAGAGAGAGAGACTTTGAAAGAGAAGACTTTTAGAGCTTTTACAAGACACAAAGCAATCAGGAGCCGATGGACCACATTTTGTCAACCTTCAGCCGTAGTTTAGCCATTGCCTAGATCCAATCTTCATTGTAACTAGGTCTAGACAAGTCGCTCTGTACTCGAGACACCAATTTCATATATCATCCGTACAGGATGTAGGGTATTATTCCATCCGGGGGCCTGAACCTATATAAATCGTATGTCACTGTCTTTGTGCTTGACTTTGCTAAAACGAAGGTACCCGTAATCACAATTTTATTGTCGAGATCTAACCTTCAACAAAACTAGTGAGTGGAGTGTTTGTTGCATCTATAAGTTTTTTCTCATTCGGTGATTTCAATCATTGGAATTATATTTTTTACTACTTATCCTCAAGATGTTGCACTTCATGGTCTAAAATGTTGCATCCTCCTCATCTTAATGTCGTCATCGTTATTTTTGGATGTAGTAACGTTTTTATTGAGAGGTTTTTTTTCATTTTTTCTCAATATTTCAACAATCATTGTACAATCGAAATCAGAAAGTTTGATGAGCTATCTCAATTGTTGTGTGGGAAAACGCCTGAGTGTTTTTTTTTGTTACAACCCAATGGAATTTTGTTACACTTTGTTGTACATTTTATTGCAATGGGAGAGTATTTTGTTGCACATGTTAATTACAATTATTATATGTATTATCCAGTAAACGCTTTCTATCAGACGTCCTATTCCCAATGGTTCCCTCTCAACCGGGCCCTTAGTGTTGTGCATCTGCAAATTAGTTAGCCCTCTCTTTGCGCCGCGTATACGCTTGCTCCCATCCAAGTGTCTGGCCTTAGACTATCTCCAACCGTTTCCCAGCATTTCATTCCCTTCCCCACCCCTGAAGAGAATCCTTTCCCAGATTTCATTCCCTTCCCAGAAAAACACTCCAACAAAGATTCCTTCCCCATTCTCTTCCCACATTAAAAATACTTATTTTATCATCCTCTTCTAACTACCAACTTCCATACCAATTTCTAACTGCATATGTCTGCAGCTAAGTGCTCGCTAGCCGCTCTGTTGGCTCTCTTGCACATCAAATGTGGTTTGATCAGACCTCAATGGACTCGCATGCTTTAACTGATTTCAGTGCTGGGCATCGCAACAGACACATGGGCGTTGGGTAACCTGCTGTCAATTTTGTTCTGAACCATCTGAATGTAGGATATGTGGTCTCTCTTCCGAGCGTAATCCTGTGGAGTGAAGCCAGTAGCATCACGAGCATTCTTCCATGCATTGATTCCCAGGTGTGACATTTAGGCAGAGTTCAAAATCAAAACAAAAAGGCAGAAAAATTGCAGGTAGAAGCCAAAAGTAGCCCTAGTTTTCTTGTTCGCGAAAAATTCCCAAAGTAAACGAAAAGGTTGAAGGTAAAGCAAACCATCTTTGATCCAACACTTCATGTAGAACTCTGATGTGATACAATATACCTCTACAAGATCTACTCAACACTCACAAAACGGTTATCTAACCTTCAGGACTTGACTATCACACAAACTAAGTTTTCACAAAGGCTTTGACCGCTTGTTGACAGCAGTGAAAATTAAAGCTTGTCCCAGGGCAAATTCAACTGGCGAGGGGACATCTAGATCAATATTACCCTGGAACAAGGTGTCCAGAAGCTTCTTTACAACAGCACACCATTCCTGATCAATCGCAAAGGATAGCAGCCATCTAAATCTTGTAACAGGAAAACCCTCAGTACAATATTGTGGTGTCTCAGATGTAGCTTGTTTGTGGCACCTTTGGAGAAGCCAACCGATTTCTTGTAAAAACTTTAAGGCTCGGTGGCGAGAAGCCATCAGATCCTGTCTTCCTTCCATGGTGGCAGCAAATGCAATTAAATTCAATTCATGCTCCAACATTCGAATCTCAGAACATATAGATTCTTCAGCAATGACAAAGGGAAAGGAAAGGCTGCTTTGATCACAATCTTCAACCTGGAAAATGAATAGAGAAATTCAGTAATATAAAAAGGAAAATGAGCACACATATAAACAAACAAGCATAGCATGCACCTCTATGAACCCTCTTCCACTTGTACTAGGAAAGGAGCACGAGAAGGTTAGACATTGAGGGATGATTGTTCCTATGTAACCAAAACCCATCACCAAGAATGCGATGGACTGAGGAAAGAAGTAAATGAAATAGTAATCTTTCCTGAATGCATAATCATAGCACGAGCGTATCAGCAGGTACAGCCCAACGAAAATTTCCGAGGTGTTGAACCTGGCAAAAGAAAGAAAGTTAAAGTCTAGCAGTTCCTTTCCTAAAAGAAAAACGGGGACAGAAAAGTCTTTTGGTAACACCATGTTTGTGCCACTGCCTCAAAAATTCTAGACAACCCATCTGATAGCCTAAAAAATTCTAGACACCCCATCTGATAACATTTTCATGCTTTCGCTTTTAGGTATTTTCAGATGACTGTGACCCACTCACTAACTGTGTTATTAGGCTTTTGCTTTCAGGTATTTTCATATGACTCTGACCCACTCACTGTCTTACTCCATGAACAGATGGTGGTTCAGTGACAAGTATTTTTACTTGGTTACTGAACCGCGGATTTGTCAAACACAGATTTAAGTTCTCTTTCAGACATATATGCTGTTGATGGAGTGAAAAGTGAAAAGTGAAAAGAGCCATTTGCTTCAGAATCTCTAACAGAGCCGTACAAATTAGTATTTAATAGTTTGCCCAGTTCACTTTAGTAGTTCAGTTTCTGTAAATGTTTTACAATTTCATAGTTTGCCAAGTTCACTTCCTTTAGTAGTATAGTTTCTGTAAATATTCTTGCCAAAACAGGTTGCGTTTGCACAATCCGAAACATTACTAAGTACTAACCTTGGCCCGTATAATATCCCGAACCATCTTCCTGAACAGATTTGCCGGTCCACAAGACCAATGGTGCTGCTGGTAACGGTAAGCATTGAATGTGCTTGCCAATTCACTTTTCACCTGAGAAGCCAAGAAGCAACTCATCAGAGCAACGTTCAGTACATAGTCACGGAAAAAGTCCATAATTATTGGAACCGGCGGCAGTGCATACGAAGAATAAGATCATACGAAGCACAGAAGAGACATGAGGATTTGTTTATGATCTTCGGCAAAGTCTATGTCCCCGGAAGCCGAATCGTGGCGGCTCGGTCCGTATGAGGAGTTTTTTTTCAACTCGAGCTACAACAGTTAGCGGTACAAATTTACATCCCTGTTACATGGTTTGACTCGGACTCTAGTGCTGTCCCCATTAATCTTGACAATTACTCCTACAAACTTATAAGCAAACTGTTCTTCCAGGTAGCAATAATCTGGAACGGGAACAAATATCTAATCATATAGTACCTTGATGTTGCCGATGTAGACAAACTTCCATTCCGCGAGGCCAGCCCTGACGGCCAAATCCATGTCCTCCACGATCGTCCTGTCCTTCCAGCCGCCGGCCTCGGTGATCGCCCGTATCCTCCACACACCAGCAGTCCCTGGAAACCATCGATCTCAGGCTAATCGACAACAAATTGCATGATTTGCATCGAACAAAAAAGAGATCAAGATACCGTTGTATCCGAAGAAGGCGCAGGAGGTGGAGCCTGACTCCTGATCGACCTTGAAGCGGTAGTCCATGGACATCTCCCGCATCCTGGTCATGAGGCACTCGCCGGCGTTGACGAACTGCCAACGGGCCTGGACGAGCGCGATGGCGGGGTTTCGGGCGAGGGAAGGCACGGCACGGGCGAGGAAGTCCGGGGCAGAATCCGCCGGAAAAGCAAGCAAGCAAGCAAACAAACCCTAGCCGGAATCGCCGCGTGGCACGGCGGAGCGCGGGGTGAGCCCTCGCCGGCGCCGCAGCACGTACCTGGGGGGCCTCGGAGGGCAGCGGCGCCTAGGGTTTGGTCGTGGCCGTTGCTCGTTCGCCTCAAGCCTTCCCCTGCGGCAGCAGCAATCTCCGGATCCGAGCCAGCCAACAGCCCGGCCGTTGGTACTCCGCGCTGCGACGCCAAGGATCGTGACTGTGGAACCGGCGCGCGGATTCTCTTTCCTATCCCACGCTTCTCCCGTCCTTGAAGGACTTCGGTTGAGCGCCTCGACTTCGCCAAGCGCCGCTTCCCATCGCGAAGGATTAGGACTCGGACGGACGGCGTTGGAGTTAGTCTTAGGGAGTTACAATTGCACTTTGCTCCCGTCACATGTTCCTTTGATACTATGGTGTCACAACTTTGATCATTATTTTTTATTATAATATGTTTGTAAAATATAATGTTATGAAAGTATTATTTTAGGTAAATCTACAAATATAATTTTGATGTAGCCAATTTAAATATTTTGAAAAATATTGATAGCCAAAGTTTCAAAATTTTAACTACACCGTATTCGAAATACCTGTATCACTACCGGAGGGAACAGAGACAGACGTGCAAGCAAGCTCCTCTTTTTCTGTTTCTTTTTTTATTTGAGAGAGGCGGCCGGCTCGTGTTGCACACTCGCACGCATGCGTTACGTGGGCAGAGACTCCGATAAATTTTTCAGTGCTTCCGATGTGGCACACGTACGAGGTTCATGATTAACATTTGACCGCAATGACAAGCCGATTTGCGCGCACTGTAGATACCGTTCGCCTGTAAATGGACGGTCGACGTATATAACTGCCGGGTTCTTAATTAACTTGAAAAAAAGATACTTCACACATTTCTCTAGCAATAATCAGTGCTTTCGCAGTTTCGCTCCAACACTCCAACTAAGTTGAAAAAAGTCCTCACATCCCTAAAAGCAAAAAGTCCTTACAACCCTAAAAGCAAAATAGTTAGAGCTGTACCAGACTGCCTGCCATCGTACTAAATTTGGTTTGACAGGTGTGGATCATATCAAGGGTGTTTGTTGCGTCAAAAAATGTGACGGCGGATCGATTGGCTTAAACACACGAGAACACTAGATTTAAATTGGTTCGTGGAATACCAGCCGATTTGATCTTACAATCGGTAAGATAGATAGAAATATACACTCAAAGCTAATCTAATGCAATAATCGGGAAAAATTTAAATAGCTACCAGAAACCGATTAAATCAAAGGTAACGATAAGTCTAAACAACCGATTAGGACTGGTTAGATAGTAAAAGGTAGATTTTTTCGAAAAAGGCGATGTACAACTAGATCAGAGAAAATCAAACCTGACGTAATTGAAGATGACCAACAATCGGTGGTGCACAACTTTATTGATCAAAATCGGATCACGAGAGATATTCTAAATTATAGAGCTAAGGCTAGTTGACAAAATCTCTCTAAATTATAGAGCTGCTACTAGTTGATAGAAAAGTAAATAATAAGTAGATGTGTGTTGATTGTATTGTTTTTGTTTGCTCTCAATCTATGATGGTTACTTGATTTGGGTTTATAAAATTGCTTTGACATGACCTCGATCTTAGCTTTTCAATAAAACCATGATGGTTACTTGATTTGGGTTTATAAAATTGCTTTGACATGACCTCGATCTTAGCTGTTGCGCGCGTAGGTGTTCAAGTATTGAGCCAGAAGCCTTTACCTTTTCCTTTTCACCAACCGGAGAAGAGCTACCGTGGGATTGCAATTTAAGCGGTTCTTGGTTTTAAAAACGTCCGATTCAGTCAACCAACGATTCGAATCATCTAACAATGTATAGCTATAGTATCAATCCACTGTGAAAAATTAGCATGGTGTTTCTGAATAGTATTCTCAACAATAGATCTAGACTATTACATTTTGATCCAACGATACACGTACAACTGTTTAAGTTGTAGTTCCGATGAAACTGCATCGGGTCTCTGTTCTCTCCAGTCATACTGAATATAAAAGTCGGTACATGGGTTTTGTAAGTATGTCCAGGTGAAAAGGAAACGAGAAAGGGAAATCCATCCTCATCTAGTGGGTTTGGAATCAAACATGAGTGACTTAACCATCCTTGGGCTTTTACGGCAATTAATGCTACAACAGGAATGCATGGTTAATAATTTTCGAGAACATGCAAAAGATTTATGCTTATTTTAGTACATGGTTAACTAACTGGTGAAAATATGATAAAGACTTTGTATACCAGAATTAAAAAGAGTATTGGCGTCGCTATATTTACATATGAATTTATGATACATACATGAACTCCATTCGTGTCTAACGAATAAGCTAGCTCTATTGATGCGCGTGATGAGTTCATACGAGTTCTCCATTTCTCTTAAACACCTTAGATCCACCACCATAGATAGTTCTTTGTCGGTGCATCAGTCATCACCACCACTGCAAGTAGTCGGTGTCTCACACATCATCAATGCAACAGCTTCTTACTCTACTCGTCAGAGGAAGAAGTGGCAGCGATACCACGCTCACGACAACCACTGCCAATAATCACATCAGCGACCTCGACGATGACCTCCTGGTATAGTGTTTGTCCTCGTCAACTCTGACAAACCGCAAGCGTGGCTCTTTCATTCTCCTCCAAGTGCTACTCCCTTTGTCTTCTTCCTGTGTCGGCCACGTTGGAGGGCTAGTGGCAAGGCAGCAGGTAGACCTCGTCCTCGTCAAATCCGGTGCTACAGTTGATGGGGCATCATGCTAGCCTCCCGCTTTGATGCCATCGAGACAAAAAAAAACTTGTCGAATATCTAAATATAGGGTATAAATATGTACCGAAAACTTAAAGATTATATCATATATGCTCAAGTAAGCATCTAGAAACTTTGGATATCTCGGGCCCGATTCTATGGGATAAGATATACGTGGAGAAGATAATTTCATATTAGGAAAGACTCGATCATTTTTCCATTACAAGGAAACCAACTCAAGTACGCTTAGTATCTAGGGAAGTTTGAATATGTCGCAAGATCGACACAACGATAGACTCCTCATCAGCTATGATCTGGTATTCTAAGCCAACTACAACTCAACTTGAAGTAGGGCTACCCCGACTATATAAGGCCGGGGTAGGTATCCTCGAGAAAGGCAAACTTTGAAGAAGACTTTTAGAACTTTTACAAGACGCAGAGCAGCCAGGAGCTGACAGACCACGCTTCATCAACCTTCAACCGTAGTTTAGCCGTTGCCTAGATCTAATCTTCATTGTAACTAGGGCTAGACAACTCGCTTTGTACTCGAGACACCAATTTCATATATCATCCGCACAGGACATAGGGTATTACTCCATCTGGGGGAATGAACCTGTATACATCGTATGCCACTGTCTTCATGCTTAACTTTGCTAAACCGAAGGTACCGTAATCATAAGTTTATTGTTGAGATCTAACCTTCGATAGTTGGCGCGCCAAGTAGGGGCCTTCAACTGCTTTTTGCAGATCAAGCATGTCTTTGTGCGCCACATTGGAGTCTTTGACGCCAACCCATGCGATAATTTTCACTCGATCACCATCATCGCATCAAGCATCCATGGCTAGATCGAGACACCTTCAAACCATGCTCTATCAACAGGACCGGGCAGAGATCTAATGCACTTCGGTTTCACTGAGTCCCGCTCTTGGGATGCACACCGAGAGGTGTGTTTTATTGACTTCGACCATATAGAGTCCAATGTTCTCAAGTATATCGAGATGGAGAGAGATAGTGAAAGCGACGGCCACAGCAGCGAGAGCAGCAGTCGAACAGATCAATGCGTGTTCGTGGCTAGAGCCAGCAACAGTGCTACTACTGGTAATTCCCAAGAAAGGAATTCAGAGGCAGACACCGTAGAAGGTCAGGGACACCAGATCCCCCCATACATACCTCAAGATTATGCAATGATGACGGCTGCAACCCGGGCGGCCGTAAACGTTGTTGCTCATAATACTACAGATCATCGGCAAAATCTAGCAGCCGCGGCCATAACTGGGATCGTGGTCAACCTGTCAAAGCAAGTTGATCTCGATGATCCAATGACGCCCCACCCGCAGGCGTGGGATCTTCAGGGACAACAAATCCATTGACATCTCGACTACAATTGTGGGTCCGGCCGTGCCCTGGGAGCAGTGTCCTGCCAGAGCCACAACAATAACATCTTCAGCACCCCTGAGGCAAATGTACAGTGCGCTAACATGCTGCTGAAATCTCTTCCACCACTAGATCGAGGCAACTCGATGACTTCAATGTTCAATCAAATGAAATCGCTACTCAATGCAGCACAAGTTCAAATCGCTCGAGAAGTCAACTCGAAGTTCAGATGCTCCAGCCAGCAGGGTGCCAGAAGCCAGTTGCCGGGACCATCCCACAATCGTCATTAAGTAGCAAGATCGGCGGTAGCTAGCTCTAGCTATCGCGCTTCCAGGACAGCTCGATAGAAACCCACATCAGAGACATTCTGAGGATCTTCGAGATTGTATTCCTCACGATCGATGGGATTTGTGTGATATCCTTCGCGATCGAAGGGAAAAACGCGATAGGGAAAATCGCGAGTGACGAGAAAACGAGTCCCCACCTTCGAGGGACCAATCTCCCGCATGTTGGGCCCGACGGGGCAAATCTTCACCTTCGAGGGGCCGCTCTTCACCACGTCCCAGGTTCCCTCCTCGTTAAGGAGAACGACAAGGTCCGGCGATGATGAACTCAAGACGCCGATAAAGGGTGCAAGGTTTCACCTCGAGTCCAAGCAATCAAATGGCCGGATAAGTTTAAGCCAGGTCCTGTCAAAAAATACTCGAGCAAGATTAACCCCATCGAGTGGCTGTAGATCTATACCACAGTCATAAGGGTTGCCGGAGAAAACGAGAAGGTAATAGCCAATTACTTGCTGACCACCCTAGATAGTGCAACAAGATCTTGGTTACTCAACCTCCCACCTTAATCGATATTGTCGTGGGCGGAGTTACGTACCCAGTTTATCGCCAACTTTTAGGGCATATATGAACGCCTCGAAACACGCAGCGACTTGCACCGGGTAATACAAAAGATAGGGGAGTCGTTGCGTAGCTTCATTTGACGTTTTAGCGATAAATGCAACTCAATCCCTGAATCTCAGATGAGGTAGTCATAGCTGCCTTCGAGAATGGTGTCAATGATAGGGAGTTGAAGGGAAAGCTTGCCACTCAAAAAATCAAAACCACCAAAAAGCCTTTTGAGTTGGTAGATAAATACATTATACGTGCTGAAACCTGAGACTATATAGACGACCCCAAGGCTAACAATGACAAGCTCGAGTCGTCCCAGTAGGGCGCGAAGAAAAATAAAAACTGTGGAGAGAAACGCAAAGTCGACTCCACCGTAGCCGTGGTCCAAAGGGGCAAGGCACGCAATACCGACGACAATAAGGGTCAAAGCTGTGGAGGTAACAAATACTTCCCGATCCACCACACAGACAAACACGGCTTCGACAAAAGCTAGGTGATCAGTAGAAAGGTTCAGGAGAAGCTCAAAGCTATCCTTGTAGAGTGCGGGATCGAGCAGGCCAAAGAGAAGACCTAGGACGATGAGCCCGAATACTATGGAGCTAATAACAAGTTGGCGCACATCTTTGGAGGATCTGCCACGTATGAGTCAAAAAGACAGTACAAGGCAGTCGAAAGGGAGGTCAACCTGACCACATCGGCTCCCCTCAGGTTTCTCAAGTGATTAGAAGTGCCGGTCACCTTCGACTAATCAGATCACCCAACTGTGGTTCCTTATCCGGGTCGATACCCCATGGTGGTCATGCCCACCATCGTCAACGTTAAGGTCGCCCGAACCTTAGTCGATGGAGATAGTTCGTTGAACCTTGTCTTCACAAAAACGCTGGAGAACATGGGAATTCCTCAAACAAAGATCAAAGCCGGAGCTGAGCGGTTCCATGGTATAACTCCGATTCATCATCGATGCCCCTTGGCCGATGGAGCCGCTTATCATGTTTGGCACACTAGACAATTTCGCGATCAAAAGATCCTCTTCGATGTAGCGGACTTTCAACCAACGATTCGAATCATCTAACAATGTATAGCTATAGTATCAATCCACTGTGAAAAATTAGCATGGTGTTTCTGAATAGTATTCTCAACAATAGATCTAGACTATCACATTTTGATCCAACGATACACGTACAACTGTTTAAATTGTAGTTCCGATGAAACTGCATCGGGTCTCTGTTCTCTCCAGTCATACTGAATATAAAAGTCGGTACATGGGTTTTGTAAGTATGTCCAGGTGAAAAGGAAACGAGAAAGGGAAATCCATCCTCATCTAGTGGGTTTGGAATCAAACATGAGTGACTTAACCATCCTTGGGCTTTTACGGCAATTAATGCTACAACAGGAATGCATGGTTAATAATTTTCGAGAACATGCAAAAGATTTATGCTTATTTTAGTACATGGTTAACTAACTGGTGAAAATATGATAAAGACTTTGTATACCAGAATTAAAAAGAGTATTGGCGTCGCTATATTTACATATGAATTTATGATACATACATGAACTCCATTCGTGTCTAACGAATAAGCTAGCTCTATTGATGCGCGTGATGAGTTCATACGAGTTCTCCATTTCTCTTAAACACCTTAGATCCACCACCATAGATAGTTCTTTGTCGTTTGCATCACCATCACCACCATCGCAAGTAGTCGGTGTCTCACACATCATCAATGCAATGACTTACTCTACTCAAATCCGAGGAAGAAGTGGCAATGATACCACGCCACGACTGCCACATCGCTAATAATCACATCAGCGACCTCGACGATGAGCTCTCGGTATAGTGTTTGTCCTCGCCAACTCGACAAACCGCAAGCGTGGCTCTTTCATTCTCCTCCAAGTGCTACTCCTTTGTCTTCTTCCCTGTCGGCCACGTTGGAGGGCTAGTGGCAAAGCGGCGGTAGACCTCGCCTCGCCAAATCCGTGTTATAGCTTGATGGGGCATCATGCTAGCCTCCCGCTTTGATGCCATCGAGACAAAAAAAAACTTGTCGAATATCTAAATATAGGGTATAAATATGTACCGAAAACTTAAAGATTATATCATATATGCTCAAGTAAGCATCTAGAAACTTTGGATATCTCGGGCCCGATTCTATGGGATAAGATATACGTGGAGAAGATAATTTCATATTAGGAAAGACTCGATCATTTTTCCATTACAAGGAAACCAACTCAAGTACGCCTAGTATCTAGGGAAGTTTGAATATGCTGCGAAGATCGACACAACGATAGACTCCTCATCAGCTATGATCTGGTATTCTAAGCCAACTACAACTCAACTTGAAGTAGGGCTACCCCGACTATATAAGGCCGGGGTAGGTATCCTCGAGAAAGGCAAACTTTGAAGAAGACTTTTAGAACTTTTACAAGACGCAGAGCAGCCAGGAGCTGACAGACCACGCTTCATCAACCTTCAACCGTAGTTTAGCCGTTGCCTAGATCTAATCTTCATTGTAACTAGGGCTAGACAACTCGCTTTGTACTCGAGACACCAATTTCATATATCATCCGCACAGGACGTAGGGTATTACTCCATCTGGGGGACTGAACCTGTATACATCGTATGCCACTGTCTTCATGCTTAACTTTGCTAAACCGAAGGTACCCGTAATCATAAGTTTATTGTTGAGATCTAACCTTCGATAGTTGGCGCGCCAAGTAGGGGCCTTCAACTGTTTTTGCAGATCAAGCATGTCTTTGGTGCGCGCTCACATTGGAGTCTTTGACGTCAACCCTTGCGACAATTTTCACTCGATCACCATCATCGACCAAGCATCCATGGCTAGATCGGAGACAGCCTTCGAAACCATGCTCTATCAACAGGACCGGGCAGAGATCTAATGCACTTCGGTTTCACTGAGTCCCGCTCTTGGGATGCACACCGAGAGGTGTGTTTTATTGACTTCGACCATATAGAGTCCAATGTTCTCAAGTATATCGAGATGGAGAGAGATAGTGAAAGCGACGGCCACAGCAGCGAGAGCAGCAGTCGAACAGATCAATGCGTGTTCGTGGCTAGAGCCAGCAACAGTGCTACTACTGGTAATTCCCAAGAAAGGAATTCAGAGGCGCATAATCGAGAAGGTCGTGGACACCAGATCCCCCCATACATACCTCAAGATTATGCAATGATGACGGCTGCAACCCGGGCGTCAGAACGTTGTTGCTCATAATACTACGGATCATCGGCAAAATCTAGCGGTCCGCGCCATAATCGGGATCGTGGTCAACTCCGTCAAAGCAAGTTGATCTCGATGATCCAATGACGCCTACTCAGCAGCGGATCTTCAGACAACAAATCCATTGACATCTCGACTACAATTGTGGGTCCGGCCAGGTTTCGGGAGCATGTTCCGCCAGAGCCACAACAATAACATCTTCAAAGACTTCGAGGCAAATGTACAAGGCGCTAACATGTCTGAAATCTCTTCCACCACTAGATCGAGGCAACTCGATGACTTCAATGTTCAATCAAATGAAATCGCTACTCAATGCAAAGACAAGTTCAAATCGCCGAGAAGTCAACTCGAAGTTCAGACGCCCACCAAATAGGTGCCGGGATTACTGTCGGACCATCCCACAATCGCATTAGTAGCAAGATCGTGGTAGTTAGCTCTAGCTATCGCGCTTCTGTGATGTACTCGATAGAAACCCACATCGAGACATTCCGAGGATCTTCGAGATTGTATTCCTCACGATCGATGGGATTTGTGTGATATCCTTCGCGATCGAAGGGAAAAACGCGATAGGGAAAATCGCGAGTGACGAGAAAACGAGTCCCCACCTTCGAGGGACCAATCTCCCGCATGTTGGGCCCGACGGGGCAAATCTTCACCTTCGAGGGGCCGCTCTTCACCACGTCCCAGGTTCCCTCCTCGTTAAGGAGAACGACAAGGTCTGCGACAGATGAATCCCGAAGACGTCGATAAAGGGTGCAAGGTTTTCACCCTGGAGCTGCGCGCAGTCAAATGGCCGGATAAGTTTAAGCCAGGTCCTGTCAAAAAATACTCGAGCAAGATTAACCCCATCGAGTGGCTGTAGATCTATACCACAGTCATAAGGGTTGCCGGAGAAAACGAGAAGGTAATAGCCAATTACTTGCTGACCACCCTAGATAGTGCAACAAGATCTTGGTTACTCAACCTCCCACCTTAATCGATATTGTCGTATGAGTTACGTTACCCAGCTTTATCGCCAACTTTTAGGGCATATATGAACATACTAAACACGCAATGACTTGCACCGTAATACAAAAGATAGGGGAGTCGCTATGTAGCTTCATTTGACGTTTAGCGATAAATGCAACTCAATCCCTGAATCTCAGATGAGGTAGTCATAGCTGCCTTCGAGAATGGTGTCAATGATAGGGAGTTGAAGGGAAAGCTTGCCACTCAAAAAATCAAAACCACCAAAAAGCCTTTTGAGTTGGTAGATAAATACATTATACGTGCTGAAACCTGAGACTATATAGACGACCCCAAGGCTAACAATGACAAGCTCGAGTCGTCCCAGAAGGGCGCGAAGAAAAATAAAAACTGTGGAGAGAAACGCAAAGTCGACTCCACCGTAGCCGTGGGTCCAAAGGGCAAGGCACGCAATACCGACGACAAGAAGGGTCAAAGTCCGGAGGTAACAAATACTTCCCGATCCACCACACGACAAACACGGCCGACAAAAGCTAGGTGATCCAGAGAAAGGTTCAGGAGAAGCTCAAAGCTATCCTTGTAGAGTGCGCGGATCGAAAGGTGCCAAAGAGAAGACCTAGGACGATGAGCCCGAATACTATGGAGCTAATAACAAGTTGGCGCACATCTTTGGAGGATCTGCCACGTATGAGTCAAAAAGACAGTACAAGGCAGTCGAAAGGGAGGTCAACCTGACCACATCGGCTCCCCTCAGGTTTCTCAAGTGATTAGAAGTGCCGGTCACCTTCGACTAATCGATCACCCAACTGGGTTCCTTATCCGGTCGATACCCCATGGTGGTCATGCCCACCATCGTCAACGCTAAGGTCGCCTTAACCTTAGTCGATGGAGATAGTTCGTTGAACCTTGTCTTCACAAAAACGCTGGAGAACATGGGAATTCCTCAAACAAAGATCAAAGCCGGAGCTGAGCGGTTCCATGGTATAACTCCGCATTCATCATCGATGCCCCTTGGCCAGATGGAGCTGCCTATCATGTTTGGCACACTAGACAATTTTCGCACTGAAAAGATCCTCTTCGATGTAGCGGACTTTGAGACTGTCTACAATGTGATCCTAAGCCGCCCAATGCTAGCCAAGTTTATAGCAATGGTGCACTATGCGCACCAAACCGTCAAGATGCTAACGTTAAAATAAGTCCTTACAATCAAAGGGGACCAGCGCACAACAGTCAGGTGTGATAAGAAGAGCCTAAAAATGGTCGAGCATTTCTGCGGATCGGCGGGGCATTACTCGACCAAGTCAAAACTTGACAGTAATCGACCAAGCGCTTAAGAGGACCCTCCGCTGAACAGAGTTTGGGGGCTACTGTTGAATATCTAAATATAGGGTATGAGTATGTACCGGAAACTCGAATATTATACCATATATTCTCAAGTAAGCATCTAGAAACTCCAGATATTTTGGACCCGATTCTATGAGATAAGATATACGTGGAGAAGGCAATTTCATATTAGGAAAGACTCGATCATTTTCCCATTATGAGGAAACCAACTCGAGTACGTCTGGTATCTAGGAAAGTTTGGATATGTTGCGAAGATCGACATTACGATAGATTCCTTATTAGCTACAATTTCGTATCCCAAGCCAACTATAACTCAACCTAAAGTAGGGTTACCCCGACTATATAAGGCCAGGGGTAGGTATCCTCAAGAGAGAGAGACTTTGAAGGAGAAGATGTTTAGAGATTTTACAAGACACAGAGCAACTAGGATCCAATGGATCATGCTTCGTCAATCTCCAGCCGTAGTTTAGCTGTTGCTTAGATCCAATCTTCATTGTAACTAGGGCTTGACAACTCGCTCTGTACTCGAGACACCAATTTCATATATCACCCACACAGGACGTAGAGTATTATTCCATCCGGGGGCCTAAACCTGTATAAATCGTGTGTCGCTATCTTCATGCTTGACTTTACTAAATCGAAGGTACCCGTAATTACAATTTTATTGTCAAGATTTAACCTTCGACAAAACCAGTGAGTAGAGTGTTTGTTGCATCTACAATTTTTTTCGGTAGGTGATTTAAATCATTGGAATTATATTTTTTACTACTGATCCTCGAGATGTTGCACTTCACAATCTAAAATGTTGCGTCCTCCTCATTTTAATGTTGTCATCGTTATTTTTGAATGTAGTAACGTTTTTATTGAGATTTTTTTTCATTTTTTCTCAATATTTCAACAATCATTGCACAATATTGTACAATCGAAATCAGAATGTTTCATGAGCTATCTCAATTGTTGTGTGGGAAAACACCTGAATGTTTTTTTTTGTTGCAACCCAATGGATTTTTGTTACACTTTGTTATACATTTTATTGCAATTGGAGATTATTTTGTTGCACATGTTAATTACAATTATTACATATATTATCTAGTAAACGCTTTCTATCGACGTCCTATTCCCAATGGTTCCTTTCAATCGGACCCTTGTGTTGTGCCCTCTCTTTGTGCCATATGTGCTTTTGCTCCCATCCGATTTCTGCCTTAGGAGCTACAGCTATACACTTTGCTCCCATCACGCATCCCTTGGATACTGCGGTGTCACAACTTTGATCATTAATTTTTATTATGGTATATTTATAAAATATAACGTTACAAAAGTATTATTCTAGGTAAATCTACAAATATAATTTTGATGTAACCAATTTAAATATTTTGAAAAATATTGCTTGTCAAAATTTCAAAATTTTATGATTAACACTTGACCACAATGATAAGCCGATTTGCGTGCAGACTGTAGATACCGTTCGACTGTAAATGGATGGTCGACATATATAACTCCCGGGTTCTTAATTAACTCGAAAAATAGATACTTCACACATTTCTCTAGCAAAAATCAGTGCTTTCGCAGTTTCGCTCCAACACTCCAACTAAGTAAAAAAAGTCCTCACAACCCTAAAAGCAAAATAGTTGAGCTATATACCAGACTGCCTGCCATCGTACTAAATTGGGAGATTTAGATATTTACCACTCTTCAATTTCAAACTTCGACGCCTGGCATTTTTTGTACATGGCGTCGAATTTTCACGTTGAAGGGTGGCAAATATCCAATTATTTATAAATTTTTTGGTTTGACAGACGTGGATCATATCAAGGGTATTTGTTGCGTAAAAAAATATGACGGCGGATTGATTGGCTCAAACACATGAGAACACTAGGTTTAAATTGGTTCGTGGTATATCAGCCGATTTGATCTTACAATCGGTAAGACAGATAAAAAAATATACGTTCAAAGCCGATCTAATGCAATAATCAGGAAAAATTTAAATAGCTACCTGAAGCCGATTAAATCAAAGGTAACGATAAGTCTAAACAACTGATTAGCACTGGTTAGATAGTAAATGGTAGATGTTTCCGAAAAAGGCGTTGTGCAACTAGATTGGAAAAAATTAAATATGGCGTAATCGAGGATGACCAACAATTGGTGATGCACAATTTTATTGATCAAAATCGGATCACAAGAGAGATTCTAAATTATAGAGCTATTGCTAGTTGACAGAATCTCTCTAAATTATAGAGTTGCTACTAGTTAACAGAAAAAGTAAATAATAAGCAGATGCGAGTTGTTTAATTGATCATGTTGTTTTTGTTTGCTCTCGATCCCTCTTTTATAGTTTATCGGCTGATCATATCTTTTTCTAATACGTTGCCAACCAGGGCCGGCCCAAAGAGGGGGGCAACCGGTGCGACCGCCAGGGGCCCCCAATTTAGGAGGGCCCCTAAATTACATCTAACATAAATGTAGAAGCATCATTTCCGATAAAACGCCGAGCTACTCGGAAAAAACAGTTTGATGAAAGTGATTATAATGAAGAGACTTTATCAGCTGAAAAATCTTTTGAGGTAAATTACTTTCTTGTTATGGTGGATGTAGCAATTTCTTCATTGAAGAACAGGTTCGAGGATTTTACTACATTTAAGAGTATATTTGGTTTTTTACTTAGCTCAAAAAATTTAAAGTCATTGGATAATATTGAACTAATAAATTGTTGCACTAAATTTGCAAAAACATTTTCCCATAATAGTTCATGTGATATTGAGTTAGATGAATTTTTTTGAACTAAAAGTGCTACAAATGACTTTATCTGCTCACTCACAGTCCGCCATAGAAATTTTTGAGTTTGTTAAGGATTTAGATTGCTATCCAAATGTTTCAATTGCTTATCGAATCTTATTCACCATACCTATGACCTGTAGCCTCCATTTGAAAGAAGTTTTTCAAAGCTAAAATTATTAAAAAATACTTAAGGTCATCAATGTCACAAGAAAGGTTAAATGGTTTGGCAATTTTATGCATTGAGAAGGATAAATGGATGAAATTGATATTGATACTATTATTGATGACTTTGCATCTAAGAGTGTTAGAAGGAACTTTAACTTGCCCATTTAAATTTGTAGGAGTTGGTGAGATTGGTTTTATCGCAAAGCATTATGGTAGTGATGGCAATGTAGCGAGTGGGCTTGAAGGTGCATCTTGGAGGCTATGCAACTCAATCACGAATCTCGGATGAGGTAGTCATAGCGCCGCCGAGAATGGTGTCAATGATAGGGAGTTGAAGGAAAGCTTGCCTCAAAAAATCAAAACCACCAAAAAGCCTTTTGAGTTGGTAGATAAATACATTATACATCTGAAACACGAGACTATATAGGCGACCCCAAGGCTAACAATGACAAGCTCGAGTCGTCGGTAGAAGTAGCGAAGAAAAATAAAAGCGTGGAGAAAGCATAAAGTCGATCCACCGTAGCCGTCAGTCCAAAGGGCAAAACCTTGTCTATAAACGACAAGAAGGGTCAAAGCGTGGAGGTAACAAATACTTCCAGATCCACCACACAGAACAAACGGCCCGACAAAAGCTAGGTGATCGGTAGAAAGGTTAGGAAGCTCAAAGCTATCCTTGTAGAGTGCGGATCGAGCAGGGCCAAAGAGAAGACCTAGGACGATGAGCCCGAATACTATGGAGCTAATAACAAGTTGGCGCACATCTTTGGAGGATCTGCCACGTATGAGTCAAAAAGACAGTACAAGGCAGTCGAAAGGGAGGTCAACCTGACCACATCGGCTCCCCTCAGGTTTCTCAAGTGATTAGAAGTGCCGGTCACCTTCGACTAATCAGATCACCCACCGTGGTTCCTTATCCGGTCGATACCCCATGGTGGTCATGCCCACCATCGCCAACGCTAAGGTCGCCAACCTTAGTCGATGGAGATAGTTCGTTGAACCTTGTCTTCACAAAACGCTGGAGAACATGGGAATTCCTCAAACAAAGATCAAAGCCGGAGCTGAGCGGTTCCATGGTATAACTCCGCATTCATCATCGATGCCCCTTGGCCAGATGGAGCTGCCTATCATGTTTGGCACACTAGACAATTTTCGCACTGAAAAGATCCTCTTCGATGTAGCGGACTTTGAGACTGTTCTACAATGTGATCCTAAGCCGCCAATGCTAGCCAAGTTTATAGCAATGGTGCACTATGCGCACAAACCGTCAAGATGCTAACGTTAAAATAAGTCCTTACAATCAAAGGGACCAACAAGACAACAATCGGTGTGATAAGAAGAGCCTAAAAATGGTCGAGCATTTCTGCGGATCGGCGGGGCATTACTCGACCAAGTCAAAACTTGACAGTAATCGACCAAGCGCTTAAGAGGACCCTCCGCTGAACAGAGTTTGGGGGCTACTGTTGAATATCTAAATATAGGGTATGAGTATGTACCGGAAACTCGAATATTATACCATATATTCTCAAGTAAGCATCTAGAAACTCCAGATATTTTGGACCCGATTCTATGAGATAAGATATACGTGGAGAAGGCAATTTCATATTAGGAAAGACTCGATCATTTTCCCATTATGAGGAAACCAACTCGAGTACGCTCGGTATCTAGGAAAGTTTGGATATGTTGAAGATCGACATTACGATAGATTCCTTATTAGCTACAATTTCAGTATCCCAAGCCAACTATAACTCAACCTAAAGTAGGGTTACCCGACTATATAAGGCCAGGTAGGTATCCTCAAGAGAGAGACTTTGAAGGAGAAGATGTTTAGAGATTTTACAAGACACAGAGCAACTAGGATCCAATGGATCATGCTTCATCAATCTCCAAAGTAGTTTAGCTTGCTTAGATCCAATCTTCATTGTAACTAGGGCTTGACAACTCGCCTGACTCGAGACACCAATTTCATATATCACCCACACAGACGTAGAGTATTATTCCATCCGGGGCCTAAACTCAGATAAATCGTGGTGTCGCTATCTTCATGCTTGACTTTACTAAATCGAAGGTACCGTAATTACAATTTTATTGTCAAGATTTAACCTTCGACAAAACCAGTGAGTAGAGTGTTTGTTGCATCTACAATTTTTTTCGGTAGGTGATTTAAATCATTGGAATTATATTTTTTACTACTGATCCTCGAGATGTTGCACTTCACAATCTAAAATGTTGCATCCTCCTCATTTTAATGTTGTCATCGTTATTTTTGAATGTAGTAACGTTTTTATTGAGATTTTTTTTCATTTTTTCTCAATATTTCAACAATCATTGCACAATATTGTACAATCGAAATCAGAATGTTTCATGAGCTATCTCAATTGTTGTGTGGGAAAACACCTGAATGTTTTTTTTTTGTTGCAACCCAATGGATTTTTGTTACACTTTGTTATACATTTTATTGCAATTGGAGATTATTTTGTTGCACATGTTAATTACAATTATTACATATATTATCTAGTAAACGCTTTCTATCAGACGTCCTATTCCCAATGGTTCCCTTTCAACTGGACCCTTGTGTTGTGCCCTCTCTTTGTGCCGCATATGTGCTTTTGCTCCCATCCGAATTTCCGGCCTTAGGGAGCTACAGTTACACTTTGCTCCCATCACAGATCCCTTGGATACTGCGGTGTCACAACTTTGATCATTAATTTTTATTATGGTATATTTATAAAATATAACGTTACAAAAGTATTATTCTAGGTAAATCTACAAATATAATTTTGATGTAACCAATTTAAATATTTTGAAAAATATTGCTTGTCAAAATTTCAAAATTTTATGATTAACACTTGACCACAATGATAAGCCGATTTATGCGGCATGTAGATACTGCTCGATCAGAAATGGATGGTCGATATATATAACTCCGGGTTCTTAATTAACTCAAAAATAGATACTTCACACATTTCTCTAGCAAAAATCAAGTGCTTTCAGCTTGCCCAACACTCCAACTAAGTAAAAAAGTCCTCACAACCCTAAAAGCAAAATAGTTGAGCTATATACCGATCGCTCGCCATCGCATCTAAATTGAGATTTAGATATTTACCACTCTTCAATTTCAAACTTCGACCTGGCATTTTTTGTACATGGCGCAATTTTCACGTTGAAGGGTGGCAAATATCCAATTATTTATAAATTTTTGGTTTGACAGACGTGGATCATATCAAGGGTATTTGTTAGTAAAAAATATGACGCGGATTGATTGGCTCAAACACATGAGAACACTAGGTTTAAATTGGTTCGTGGTATATCAGCCGATTTGATCTTACAATCGGTAAGACAGATAAAAAAATATACGTTCAAAGCCGATCTAATGCAATAATCAGGAAAAATTTAAATAGCTACCTGAGGCCGATTAAATCAAAGGTAACGATAAGTCTAAACAACGATTAGCATCGGTTAGATAGTAAATGGTAGATGTTTCAAAAAGGCGTGCAACTAGATTGGAAAAATTAAATATGGCGTAATCGAGGATGACCAACAATTGGTGATGCACAATTTTATTGATCAAAATCGGATTACAAGAGAGATTCTAAATTATAGAGCTATTGCTAGTTGAGAATCTCTAAATTATAGAGTTGCTACTAGTTAAGTAAAAAGTAAATAATAAGGTATGAGTTGTTTAATTGATCATGTTGTTTTTGTTTGCTCTCGATCCCTCTTTTATAGTTTATCTACCGATCATATCTTTTTCTAATACGTTGCCAACGGTGGCCCAAAGAGGGGGCAACTCGATGCACGCCAGGGCCCCCAATTTAGAGGGCCCTAAATTACATCTAACATAAATGTAGAAGCATCATTTCCGATAAAACGCGAGCTACTCTGAAAAACAGTTTGATGAAAGTGATTATAATGAAGAGACTTTATCACCTGAAAAATCTTTTGAGGTAAATTACTTTCTTGTTATGGTGGATGTAGCAATTTCTTCATTGAAGAAAGTGTTCGAGGATTTTACTACATTTAAGAGTATATTTGGTTTTTACTTAGCTCAAAAATTTAAAGTCATTGGATAATATTGAACTAATAAATTGTTGCACTAAATTTGCAAAAACATTTTCCCATAATAGTTCATGTGATATTGAGTTAGATGAATTTTTTGAACTAAAAGTGCTACAAATGACTTTATCTGCTCACCACAATCGCCATAGAAATTTTTGAGTTTGTTAAGGATTTAGATTGCTATCCAAATGTTTCAATTGCTTATCGAATCTTATTCACCGTACCTATGACTGTAGCCTCCGCTGAAAGAAGTTTTTCAAAGCTAAAATTATTAAAAAAATACTTAAGGTCATCAATGTCACAAGAAAGGTTAAATGGTTTGGCAATTTTATGCATTGAGAAGGATAAATGGATGAAATTGATATTGATACTATTATTGATGACTTTGCATCTAAGAGTGTTAGAAGGAACTTTAACTTGCCCATTTAAATTTGTAGGAGTTGGTGAGATTGGTTTTTATCGCAGCATTATGGTAGTGATGGCAATGTAGCGCGAGTGGGCTTGAAGGTGCATCTTGGAGGCTAGAGCTCAATTTAGTTGAATAGTACATGAGTTTGATTATGTTTAAACTATCTTTTGGTTGTGACTTGTTCTCTACCAAGTTTATTACATATGAAAGCATTCGATATTTTATCTGCAATAATTATGGTAGTCAATAAAAGGACCACTTAATTTAGCTCGCCCCGGGCCCCCAAAATCTTTGGAACGGTCCTGTTGCCAACCATAATTCGTATCAGCCTATATACCGATCAAAACTCCATCTTTGAATCAATATTGGTTATAATCATATAACTTTTTTGAAAATTGGCGAGCTCGCAATGCATTATAGAAGAGAACAGACGACAACGCACCACACGCACCACCCACCCACGCACGACGCGCGCCGCATACGCCGCCATCAATCGGAGCCGAGGCTCGAACGCAGCGAGTCGATCGCATTCCATACGCGTTCGCATAATCATATAACTTTAACATACTTTTCCTTTTTAAACTGATATCGAGTAGAAATACCTATCTCATCCTTGCCTATCAATTAAATCATGCGTTACTAACTTTAGGTGCCAATAGTACTATTTTCATTCCTATGAATTTCTTTTATTGTTTTCGTAATGAGACCTTTTCCCTCTAGCCTCCCCTCACCACTCTTTCCACACGATGATTTGCTTGTCTAGATTGTCTCTTAAATAAGGGACAGCATCGTCTGAGTTCTATCTCTCAACATTCTCTTCCTATCATCCAGAATTTAATGTAATGTGGCTGGAAAAAGATGGACAAGGTATACACTAACTATAGATGCCATAACTACCGGGACAACGTACATTTGAGAATAGCTCGTGCAATAAATCTTTCTCTCCAAACACAAAATTTGAAAAGGCTTAATCTGTAACTAATTTCAACAAAATTTATAGTCTTTTTTTTTGTTGTTTGTGGCGACCTACATAATTAACTCAGGGTAACGATAGTAACCCTATCATTAACTCTAAGATAATTATTGATTTGGGTATATTAGCTAATAAAACATCAAGCGGACCCAATATTTTATCAGTTAATACACCGTATTCAGAGTATTACAGCAGAACAATAATTAGACTAGCAATGGAACTTTGTTACAATCCATACCACGCAAGCTGCAGTCTAAAGTTTATAAATCATTACATAATGTTTACAGCAAAAACTTACATATAAATATACCTCAGTGAACGACGATCACTGCTATAAGAACCACTACATCACCCAGTCCTTTAGGTAGTCCTCCGTCGCCTCATCACCCTAATCCTATGGGTGACTTTCCAACCACTCCTCGGTGACTCCATCGAGCTCAACTTCTAAGCAAAGAGGCGTTTATACAAGAGTGAGTGCAGTAGATACTTAACAAGCATTATTAATAAAATGTATTATATGAATTTTTATTTCCAAAACCGTCTTTTAAGTCCTTTCCTCAAACCCTCTCACCAAAAATAGAATTTATTAGAAAGATATGTGTCTTCAAATTTTAATTACTAAAAATGCTACTAGCACTCGTATATGAGGACATAGCTTCCGTAGCCTCCAATCTAGGAGACAGATATGAATTCATGATTTTTAACCCTACACAGGTTTTGTACCACTTTACCCATAGTGAATCCAACCACAGCTAGGAATTCAGAATATTTATCTCTACTTAGGTATTAGATCTCCAACCCTGATAGCCAATGAGTAGAGGTGTACCCTCGACTTTTTCCCACCTACTCTTAGCGTACCAGTTATACTCTGCCAAACAACGGAGATACTCCTCCTAGGGCTTTACATATAGAGCTCTAAAGAATCAACCACAGCTAATTTTCTATATACCTCACTGGGCTAAACTGGCGTATCCCAGTTCCACACCCCTCTTAATTATCTACTCTTATCTCAATGTGGAGATCATAACACTGCTATAGGACAACCTTTTCTGGTTGTTTTCACACACTTTTGTCGATACGAATATTACGACTCATTGTCCGAGTGTAGGGGTTTATCCTTATATTATATCCTATGTAGAGGGTCTCACCGGCATGACTATCTTTCTCATTGGCTATAAGTTCAAGCTCCTTTTGATTTTCTTGATTGGTTTTAGTAATTAATGTTTAATCACTATTTAATGACAAATCTAATCATTGTGAGACTAACATTATGTTTGAGCTTATCTTAATTAGTCTCTTTTGGATGAAAGGATGAAATTATCAAAGATATGCATTCGATAACACATAGTATATATATTGTTGCATTCTTTGATATCGAATATGTTATGATTTTATCGATAAATCTAAATATGAAACTAATGTGCTTATTGAGTATATTTTTTATTAGTCTCATGAAAAATAAAAATAAAAATCCAAAAGGTATATATCCAATGCAACTTTATTATTTCTAGATACATTCACCATTGATTTAGCCTTAAGATGTGTATTTTGTTTCCAACTCTATATATACATGTATGCACACCTTTAGGGGGAGTTCATGTTTTATCTTGAAGTTGTAATAGTATTGATCCCTTTGATATTGCCAAATAAATTAAAGATCATTACTTAGAAACAAATCCTGAGTATATAAAAATTTGTGTAGTTGTAGTGTACTCATGGAAGAATAGGATAAACTCTAAAGCAATCTTAAATTGAATATGTGCATATTGATTCAAAGTTCAACTATCTATATTCACACATTTAATGGAGTTTATTCTATGCTTGATGGCCTAAATAGTATTGATCCCTTTCCATCGCTCTATATAATTTAGATCATTACTTGGAAACCATCAAAATGAGTATATAAAACTTGTATAGTTAATATATAATCATGATAATTTAAAGTCAATTTAAATTGTGTTCGATTCTTATTCAATCATCAAAGAACCAACCATGTGTTCATGGTGTTCTTTGTTGGTTAAAGGACAAACGAAAAATCCTTAAGTATATGAAGCATTAGTTGCATTAATATACTCAAGACAAATCAAATTATTTCAATCAATTGATTTGGGTTGTGGTCAATCATCAAGGTATTAGATCAAAGGATCTTGGAGGCACCCATTATGTGTTAATGGAGTGTGTTGATGATTGAGACAACCGTGTTTGTTAGACTAACTTTTTTTATAAGTTGTGTGAAGATAGGTTGAGTCCAACAGTGATAAAGATTTGTATGGCGTCATGTGTTCATTGCCATCAAGTCAAGAATCGAGAAGATGGATGCCATTATGTGTTAATGGGCATCAATGAGAGATCTCAAAGAGAAGTGCAAAGTAAGTTCATCATGTGTTGATGAACGAGACAAGATCCCAACTTGGAGAGAAGATAATGGTAATCATAAAAGCTCTAAGTGGACGAGTTAGAGGCAAAGGTATAATTAGCTAGGGCTAAAGATGTGTTTCTAATCTTTTACCGGTCTCGGTGTTTGGATGGAAGATCGGATTACTAGTTAGATAGCCGTACTATTAAGAGGGGTTGAGTCATTTAGTTTGAGTTTCATCATGTATTGATGAATTCAATTCGGTTTGCTCTAGCTTTCTCTCTTAAGTTGGTTTTTGTATGATGCACATATTTGCATGTGTTACAAATAAGGGAAGCTCATCCTTGCTTCTTAATTGATTTGGATTTTGTATAGAGCTATTGATTTACGTGTGTTGCAAAAGGAGATAGCTCATGCATTCGGTTTAACATTTGTTTTTTGCATGGAGCTAAGCATTTGCATGTGTTTCAAATAGTGAAAGCTCATGCATTGTTTTTCTTAGCTTGTAACAAGTAGAATTTGTAAGTGTGTTTTGCTAATTACTAAAGATCATGTGTTGATCATCACAAGGCTAATCAAGTTTATTGCTTAGTGTTCGCAAAAAGTGTTTTTGCAAAATATTGATGTTTATGCTTCTTATCTTGGAGTGTGAGATAAACATTTCCAAATGTGTTTTGCAAAGTGTTGTGATCATGTGTTGATCATCTCATAGCTCAAAGATTTGGTTTTAATTGAATTGATTTGTTCTTTGTAAATGTGTTTTGCAAAAAAAGTTGAAGGTTTATGTGATTGATCTTGGAGCATGTGATGGTATTTACAAATGTGTTTTGTAAAGTGTCAGGATCATGTGTTGATTTTACATGGCTCAAGGGTTGATCTCGTAAACTCTTGGTTTATTATTTGCAAATGTATTTTGCAACTACGGTAAGCTTAATGCAATTCTTTGGAGCATGTGTTGAGAATTCGCAAATGTGTTTTGCAAATTGGTGTAATCATGTGTTGATCACTACATGGCTCAATGAATAGATGTAAACTGATTCTTGATTTGAATTTATTTGATTTCTGTGTGAAATCAAATTTGATATGGAAAATCGATCGTACTGCCCTTGAGGCCGGTAACACCGAAGGTCCGGTACTACCATTCTTAGTTGGCCGGTAGTATCGGAAGTTCGGTACTACCGCCCCTCAGAGTCTATAGCTTTATTCCAGAGCAAGGTTTTCTTTATGTTTTGAAAGTCAACATTGACGTGGCTGACGGGCGGTACTACTGGAGATGCAGTAGTACCAGTTCCTAGTAGCCAGTAGTTATTTTCTAGAGAGGGACTCGAGCTGTACTTGAGGTCTAGCAGTATCGCCGGTGGAGGCCAGTACGATCGCTTGGGAGGTAGTACCACTCTCATTTGGACGGTAGCACGAGATTTCCTGTGCAATGGCTAGTTTTCTAGCCGTTGGCCTAAAGGTCGGTGTTATCGGTCCCAGTAGGGTGGTAGCACCAAATTTGTTGGATTTTTTTTTCAGATTTCCCCCCAAACGGCTAGTTTTCTTTGGAGAGCTACAAAAGGGCCCCTTGGGGCTGGCATTGGGGGCTATTGAGTTCATTCGGTATTGTGGGAGTTGTGTGCATGTGTTGCTATCTCCTATTTGCTTCTTGAGCTAAGAGTGAGCTTCTCAAGTGCATGTGTTGCATTTAGAAGAGGATTGAAAGCTTTTTGTGCACTTGTTACACTTGAGGAGAGCATTGTGTATATGTTGCACTCGGTGATCACCATTGTACATATGTTTTACTTAGTGGAGTTCAAGCGAAAGTCTTGACTTCTTACTCTTTGTATTTACTGACACCTGGACGACGTGTGGAGGTGTCGTTGCGCGGTGACCTTCTCAAGGAGATTGTGAGAAGGCCCGATAAAGTTACGAAGGTTAGAACTCATCTACCCGAAGAGGGAAAAAAGGTACCACTAATGGATTCAAAGTGGGCTCTCAATTCATGGAGCTGGTCCAATTCGTTTGGGCTTACCTCAACGTGGACCAGGGGAGACCGGCAAGTCTTTGAACACCATGGTAAAAAAATATCGTGTCTCATTATGGTTTGCTTTCTTGTGCTCATTTACATTCAAGCAATTTATATTCATAGAATTAAATTGATTGATTACTTGCCTTTTAGGATTGGAAATAATAGTTAGAGACTTAGTTTATTAGTGCACTTAGTGAGACTAGTTGATTTAGGTTTTAATTGTCAAAACCTTAGCATTACACTTCCGCATTTAGGTTTTGACATAGGCGTTGATTCGTTAGTCATAGAGCGAAGAATTTTTAAAACCACCTATTCACCCCCCTCTAGTCGGCATTCTCGACCGTACATCGGTACCCCCTACCCAGCACATATGTGGATACATTAATTCCACAAATTCATAACCAAATACTCTTGGAACAGTTCACCATCAAAATCAACTTTCCATAATGCTCTTTTTACATATTTTTCTCTAAATGAGAATTTTCCAATGCATTGGTGATATCACATATAATCAAATACATTTGCTTGAATTTAATTAAACAAGATTAGGGAATGCTTGCCTGGATTTTGGTCAAAATAGTCGTCTTCACTCGATTAGTACTGCGGATCAACAGACTGATTGGAATTAATTCTTGAAATTACATAAATGCCATGTTTTAGTGGCTAATAAATTTTTACATGATTTGCGGTGTCCAACCTCCATTTATTATTATTTTAGTGTTTCAAAATTTATGTTGTGCTCATTACTATTTTATATAATTTTCTTTTGTCGCGTTTTAATTAAAAGTTTAACAACTGAATTTTATTGATTAAAAGGATTTTAATTTGTTGTACTTAAATTGGATCATGCATACTAATAGATTGCTTAATATTTTAGCTGATTTAGTAAAAAATATATTTCTTGTTTTTCTCTTTTCTTTTGTCTTATTTTATCTTTTGTGTTAACTCGTTAATTGCAACTATGTTACGCTATTACTTGCGCTAGTATTACGTTATTATTATTTTCCTTGATTAATTATCTATTTTTACACATTTTAGAAATTTACCCTTTTTCCTATTTTTCTCTTTCTTTCTTTTTACTTTACTTTTCTTTTCTTTTCTCCTCTTTTCCCCATCTTTAACCATTTGGCCAAACCCCTCCTGTCACTCTTCTTCTCTCGCTTTCCTTTGCCTCCCCTCTATGGCCCTTCCCCTCCCATGGTGCCTCCCCATCCATGTTAAATCCAGCTGTTAGCCATCGGCTCCCCATCGATGCCACCCGTCCTATGGCTACTCCGCCTCGGGCCGCCTCTTTCCTGGTCCGTGTTGCCCATGTTGGCTTGTGCTCGTGCTCAGGTTGTCTCTCCCTTCGCCTCCTCTGTCTCGGCCTATTTGGGACCTCCTCTTGGCCGTGCCAGTGCCCCGATCTCAGCTTGTCAGCTTGTCCTCTGCATCATGCGTGTGGGCTGCACCCTCCTCTCCCCATCGCTTAGCCCCTCGTGCACTCCACGCTAGGTCCCCTCGCCACCATAGCTCAGCCTACGCCACCGTCGTGGCCTCCCAGCCTCTGCCCACCCCCTCGGGCTATCTCCTACCGGCCCCCTTGGGTCCCTTACTCATTGGCTGACTCCCTCTGAGCCATGATAGGATTTGGTACACCCTATGTCACTACGATTTACTATTGATCTTTGTATTATCTATGATGATAAATATGTATGATTCGATTTTGGGTCAATCATGAATCAAAAATTAGTTGGATGGCAATTAGCGGTATTATGGCGACACCTGTGGTTTTTGTCACATGCTGGGAGTGTGACAATCTCAGAGGCACTTATAATGCCACTTCTTTCAACCACTAAACCGAGACCAGAATATTTCTCTTGTCTTCTATCTTTATTTTGATTTTGCTATTGCTATACCTATGTCTATGCTATTGGAAGTACCTATGGTATGGGGAATGAATGGTATGGGGAATGGGGAATGAAATGATATGCAGGTGTGATTGGTGGGTTATGATGGGTAGCCTTGCTCCTATCTTGTGGTTGATCTTGGCTTCCTCCTCCTTATTGGCTTGGTGCTGGTCTCTTTGCTCCTATCTTCCTGGAGACTTGCTCTCTTAGGTGCTTGGGGCCTTCGATCGTGGTGCTCCTAATGCTTGCTTGGCTTGGAGCTTCTTGGTGGCTTGTGTTTGAATTGTATGTGAGTTGTGTGTGAAGTGAGCTTCCTTGGCTTGCTTTGGGGGCTTGGTTCCTTATCTAAGGCTTAGGAGAGATGGCTTTGGCCGAAGGCTTTGACTAGGTGGGAGACTTTAGCTGAGAGTTTTGATCTGTTCGGCTGTGAGCTGTCCTAATACATAATGCTCATGCTTATCCCTTTCAACTGTAGGGTTCTACATTTTTACCATGGAAAATTTTACTTTTCTACCACACGATATTTCTACTATTTGCATGTCTACGAATAAATTCAGGTTCGTATAATTGCTGAGTGATGAACCTTAATTTGTAAGAAATGCCAATTTGGTCTCGAACAAATCTAGTATCTCTGTGAGCGATACCATCTCATACAGGTCTGATAGCAACTCTACTCTTTAAATTTTGTTTGCCTCTTTATGTTATTGCTTTTATTTATATATGCAAACATATTGAAATGTAGACTACAGATGAAGATCATAGAACGCATAGATTTTAGGAATCTTGTAATATTTTTTATTATTTTTGTGATGTAATTAATTATTCATTTCATCTTTTTGTAATTCTAAACTATAATTAGTTTATTAAGCCATTTATTTATTTTTTGTTGCACAAATTTGTAATAATTAAAGTGTATGATTAATCTTTGCTAATTAATTTAATTATGCATGATAATTTTAATTTAATGATCTCATTTGCAAAAAAGTAAGCACTTGGGTTATTTCAGTGTTGCACTTGAAAACTAATGTAATAGTTTCAGACAAAACAAATATACAGGGCTCATTTGGAACAAACGAATTTTAAAGGGATTTTGTAGGATTGGGATCGAATGTAGGAACAGCCCAATGTATTCCTATGGGAAACTTTCCTTTCCAAACTTTGGAGGATTCTAAACTTTTTGTTACAATTCCTTTGAGAAGTCCAAGGCAAACACCACTCTTTCTCTCACCCTTGTCTCTATCCTTCAAGTTTACTATGGAGCATCTAAACAACATTTTTATACAATTTCTGTGTTTTTTCTATTCTACTTTTTCGATTTAACTCTTGTATTCGAAATGGGCCATAATGTTACAAACATTGTAACATTCTAGAATTCATATGGTACAATTGGGAACAAGTTTGTAATAAATTGAAAATGAGAGAACAACGTTCGCAAGGAACCGAAAATAAGATAGTACACAAATTTAAGATAATACTATAAGTAATTCGAAAGAAAACACAAAACATTTGGAATGGTAATTTCAACATTTCAAGATATTTTGTTTTGTTGCAACACTGAAAAACACTCGAAACAGTTGAAAAGCTATTAGCAAGTTTAATTTCTGCGATATGTTCTTATGTTCTTTAGACATGCATGCTGTGTTCCAAGGAACTTTAGAGTGGAACATATCTAAACTTCCAAGCCTAATGAGTTAGTGTGAGCAAATAATCACGTAGAGGGTGTCTGGAAGGTGAACAGGGGAGAGTCGGAGAGGGATGGGTCGGTGGTGGGTTAACAAATTTTTTTTTTCCTGCAAAATCATGGATAAAAATATTAGATATATAAGATTGAGAAGTGGGCTAGATTGGGATTAACCCACGAAACATGCACCTATGAGTTATAGATTTAGAGTTAGTGGGAAATAGCCTGGCTGGGCGAAAGAACAATACATGCTACGTCTATTAATTGTCGAAGATGATTACAAAACCGGGGTTAATTAAGCTAACCTGTCTAGTTATTTTAACCTCAAACGAAACGAGTGGCATAAGAAGTCAGTTCTATCAAGCAGGCAAGCCAATGTGAGTGTCTGATAGGAGGCTAAGCATGGGTTAACAAGATCTATGGAGAACCATGTCACGGTGAGGTAATCTCTATCGGTTTTGAGCGTAGAACAGATAGCGATAATTCACTAATCTCTATCGGTTCTATGCTAAGAATTGATAGAAATTATAAGCACTTCTCTATCGGTTCTGATCGTAAAACCGATACAGATTTTTAAATTGATCTTCTATGTCGGTTCCGATTTTGAAACCGACTTTATCCAATAAAAACCCACAAAACTCACCGTAAAAACCGCTCGTCATCATTGTCTAAAGACTGTACATAGCCACCAAAATTGATCCAATGACTATTTTTGTATTAGTAGTGGGTGGTGTGTGTTTATACGTCTTTACTGTAATCACATAAAAAAGACCTTAGTATAGCAGCACATCAAACGAGATCTACACCCAGCTTAAATAATTAGTACCTAACAACTAATGTGAATATTTAACAGGAGGCTAAGTATGGATTCGCAAGAGTTTTTTTGGTTAGTCATAGAGCGAAGAATTTTAAAACCACCTATTCACCCCCTCTAGTCGGCATTCTCGATCGACATCGATTCCCTACCCAAAGACATATGTGGATACATTAATTCCACAAATTCATAACCAAATACTCTTGGAACATTCACCATCAAAATCAACTTTCCATAATGCTCTTTTTACATATTTTTTCTAAATGAGAATTTTCCAATGCATTGGTGATATCACATATAATCAAATACATTTGCTTGAATTTAATTAAACAAGATTAGGGAATGCTTGCTCGGATTTTGGTCAAAATAGTCGTCTTCACTCGATTAGTATCGGATCAACAGATCGATTGAATTAATTCTTGAAATTACATAAATGCCATGTTTTAGTGGCTAATAAATTTTACATGATTTTGGTGTCCAACCTCCATTTATTATTATTTTAGTGTTTCAAAATTTATGTTGTGCTCATTACTATTTTATATAATTTTTTTTGTCGCTTTTTAATTAAAAGTTTAACAACTGAATTTTATTGATTAAAAGGATTTTAATTTGTTGTACTTAAATTGGATCATGCATACTAATAGATTGCTTAATATTTTAGCTGATTTAGTAAAAAATATATTTCTTGTTTTTCTCTTTTCTTTTCTCTTATTTTATCTTTTGTGTTAACTCGTTAATTGCAACTATGTTACGCTATTACTTGCGCTAGTATTACGTTATTATTATTTTCCTTGATTAATTATCTATTTTTACACATTTTAGAAATTTACCCTTTTTCCTATTTTTCTTTTCTTTCTTTTTACTTTACTTTTCTTTTCTTTTCTCCTCTTTTCCCCATCTTTAACCATTTGGCCAAACCCTCCTGCACTCTTCTTTCTCGCTTCCTTTGCCTCCTCTATGGCCCTTCCTCCCATGGTGCCTCCCCATCCATGTTAAATCCAATTGTTAGCCATCGGCTCCCCATCGATGCCACCCGTCCTATGGCTACTCCCGGGCCGCTCTTTCCTGGTCCGTGTTGCCCATGTTGGCTTGTGCTCGTGCTCAGTTGTCTCCTTCGCCTCCTCGTCTCGGCCTATTTGGGACCTCCTCTTGGCCGTGCAGGTCTCCGATCTCAGCTTGTCACCGTCCTCCGATCATGCGTGGGCTGCACCTCCTCTCCCATCGCTAGCCCCTCGCACTCCACGCTAGGTCCTCGCCACCATAGCTCACCACGCCACCGTCCGTGGCCTCCCCGCCCACCCCCAAGATCTCCCCCCTGGGTCCCTTACTCTGTCGATTCTCCGAGCCATGATAGGATTTGGTACACCCTATGTCACTACGATTTACTATTGATCTTTGTATTATCTATGATGATAAATATGTATGATTCGATTTTGGGTCAATCATGAATCAAAAATTAGTTGGATGGCAATTAGCGGTATTATGGCGACACCTGTGGTTTTTGTCACATGCCGGGGAGTGTGACAATACTGTAGGCACTTATAATGCCACTTCTTTCAACCACTAAACTGAGACCAGTAATATTTCTCTTGTCTTCTATCTTTATTTTGATTTTGCTATTGCTATACCTATGTCTATGCTACTGGAAGTACCTATGGTATGGGGAATGATATGGTATGGGGAATGGGGAATGAAATGATATGCAAGGGGAGTGTGATGCTGGTGATGGTTATGATGGGTAGCCTTGCTCCTATCTTGTGGTTGATCTTGGCTTCCTCCTCCTTATTGGCTTGGTGCTGGTCTCTTTGCTCCTATCTTCCTGGAGACTTGCTCTCTTAGGTGCTTGGGGCCTTCGATCGTGGTGCTCCTAATGCTTGCTTGGCTTGGAGCTTCTTGGTGGCTTGTGTTTGAATTGTATGTGAGTTGTGTGTGAAGTGAGCTTCCTTGGCTTGCTTTGGGGCTTGGTTCCTTATCTAAGGCTTAGAGAGATGGCTTTCCAAGGCTTTGACTAGGTGGGAGACTTTATGAGAGTTTTGATCTGTCTACCGTGAGCTGTCCTAATACATAATGCTCATGCTTATCCCTTTCAACTGAGGGTTCTACATTTTTACCATGGAAAATTTTACTTTTCTACCACACGATATTTCTACTATTTGCATGTCATTTAATAAATTCAGGTTCAGATAATTGCCGAGTGATGAACCTTAATTTGTAAGAAATGCCAATTTGGTCCGAACAAATCTAGTATCTCGTGAGCGATACCATCTCATACTGTGTCGATAGCAACTCTACTCTTTAAATTTTGTTTGCCTCTTTATGTTATTGCTTTTATTTATATATGCAAACATATTGAAATGTAGACTACGATGAAGATCATAGAACGATAGATTTTAGGAATCTTGTAATATTTTTTATTATTTTTGTGATGTAATTAATTATTCATTTCATCTTTTTGTAATTCTAAACTATAATTAGTTTATTAAGCCATTTATTTATTTTTTGTTGCACAAATTTGTAATAATTAAAGTGTATGATTAATCTTTGCTAATTAATTTAATTATGCATGATAATTTTAATTTAATGATCTCATTTGCAAAAAAGTAAGCACTTGGGTTATTTCAGTGTTGCACTTGAAAACTAATGTAATAGTTTTAGACAAAACAAATATACAGGGCTCATTTGGAACAAACGAATTTTAAAGGATTTTGTAGGATTGGGATCGAATGTAGGAACAGCCCAATGTATTCCTATGGGAAACTTTCCTTTCCAAACTTTGGAGGATTCTAAACTTTTTGTTACAATTCCTTTGAGAAGTCCAAGGCAAACACCACTTTTCTCTCACCCTTGTCTCTATCCTTCAAGTTTACTATGGAGCATCTAAACAACATTTTTATACAATTTCTGTGTTTTTTCTATTCTACTTTTTCGATTTAACTCTTGTATTCAAATGGGCCATAATGTTACAAACATTGTAACATTCTAGAATTCATATGGTACAATTGGGAACAAGTTTGTAATAAATTGAAAATGAGAGAACAACGTCGAAGGAACCGAAAATAAGATAGTACACAAATTTAAGATAATACTATAAGTAATTCAAAGAAAACACAAAACATTTGGAATGGTAATTTCAACATTTCAAGATATTTTGTTTTGTTGCAACACTGAAAAACACTCAAACAGTTGAAAAGCTATTAGCAAGTTTAATTTCTGCGATATGTTCTTATGTTCTTTAGACATGCATGCTGTGTTCCAAGGAACTTTAGAGTGGAACATATCTAAACTTCCAAGCCTAATGAGTTAGTGTGAGCAAATAATCACGTAGAGGGTGTCTGGAAGGTGAACAGGGGAGAGTCGGAGAGGGATGGGTCGGTGGTGGGTTAACAAATTTTTTTTTTCCTGCAAAATCATGGATAAAAATATTAGATATATAAGATTGAGAAGTGGGCTAGATTGGGATTAACCCACGAAACATGCACCTATGAGTTATAGATTTAGAGTTAGTGGGAAATAGCCTGGCTGGGCGAAAGAACAATACATGCTACGTCTATTAATTGTCGAAGATGATTACAAAACCGGGGTTAATTAAGCTAACCTGTCTAGTTATTTTAACCTCAAACGAAACGAGTGGCATAAGAAGTCAGTTCTATCAAGCAGGCAAGCCAATGTGAGTGTCTGATAGGAGGCTAAGCATGGGTTAACAAGATCTATGGAGAACCATGTCACGGTGAGGTAATCTCTATCGGTTTTGAGCGTAGAACAGATAGCGATAATTCACTAATCTCTATCGGTTCTATGCTAAGAATTGATAGAAATTATAAGCACTTCTCTATCGGTTCGATCAGAAACCGATACAGATTTTTAAATTGATCTTCTATGTCGGTTCCGATTTTGAAACCGACTTTATCCAATAAAACCCACAAAACTCACCGTAAAACCGCCGTCATCATTGTCTAAAGACTGTACATAGCCACCAAAATTGATCCAATGACTATTTTTGTATTAGTAGTGGGTGGTGTGTGTTTATACGTCTTTACTGTAATCACATAAAAAAGACCTTAGTATAGCAGCACATCAAACGAGATCTACACCCAGCTTAAATAATTAGTACCTAACAACTAATGTGAATATTTAACAGGAGGCTAAGTATGGATTCGCAAGAGTTTTTTTTTGGGACAGCAAGCGCGTGGTTCACAAGTTCACAACCATCTCTTAGTTCTTTTATGCATTCGATGCCAGATCTATTGGAAGGCGGCCCTACATTTCACCGATCTTTCGTAGGGTGTCGGGGGAATAATCGATCTATGCCGGCAACCATGTGATCAACATTGGCAGGTTACGCAGGGCCGCAGGCAAAGAGATAAGATCGCAAGAACGATAACTTACGAGTTGCGATACTGTCCAGAGTCCCTGGGGATGCGTGCATCAGGTTGCGCTGGCAAAGAGATAAATAATATCACAAGAACGATACTGTCCCAAGTCCCATCACGGATGCGTCCATCACGTGGCATGCCTACGTCCATTTTCTAAGTATAATCACAAATATTATAACAAAATACACGGTAAAAATATAGTATCAAAGGAAACAGAAGATTCAGATTTTACATGAAAAATCTTTAAGAAAAAAATATGAATGCACGAAGGCAAATATCATTGTACGAGGAGATGTTTACAACGAAGCTATCTTTTCTCTTCTCGCCTTGCTTTACTTTTTATTTTACTCTATTCTATAGACTACATAGACATATTTACATGGAACATAAAGAACTAGTATAGAAGTAGAACTTTGAATTAGAGTAAAAACAAACCGAAACAATTTATATCATATTTTAACAATCTTCACCTTGAGACAACTTCCTCTTTTAGCCAAAATATAATACAAATCTTCTCGAAACAAATTATCATGAACACTTTGCACGCTAAAATCCCAAAGGACTACTGAGTGATAGTAGGAATTGACTTTGTCAATAGACATTGTGCCTCGAAAGTCAAACAAATTAATTTCAACAAGAAAGATAGGACCAATCTTATCCAAATACTTCTCACGAATCAAAATTGAGCAAACCACTAGTAAAGTCTGAGTCTTTGCAAACTAGTCTTCTGATCCAAATGCTCAATCATCAAACGTCATAAACCAAACCATCACTTATGGTACTTGATAGATAACAAATAACTCATATTATAGATATTTGATATATTTCACCTGGAACAAAAAGTTGGTAAACAATTCCCATTAGAGAGCAATTTGCACATGTAACTATTACATACTTCAAACTATCGACTTCAAAAGTAATAATTAAATTCTATGATATGTTTGAAAACTCCTACAAGAAAACTATCCGATGAAAGAAACTCTTGTGCCGTCAATGTAGTGTTAAGTCAAGAGACCTCTTATATCGAACTATGATAACCGGATAATATTGTATTATCCATGCAAAAGCAAACTTCTTCTTACACTTCAATCTTTCATCTCATAGAGCAAAACATTCGCTTTAAACAATAAAACTTCTGAGAGTATAATGCTAACTACCATCAGAGTGCCATTAAATTCTTAATAATTAATTTTGTCAAAACCTTTATAATAGTTGCACAAGCAATCTAAAATTGCAATATATCCAAACGGCAATTGAACACCAAATTCAATTATCTCCTCAACTGACATTAATATTTTTGTTTTTTTCAAAGTATCCTCGATCAAGCGTAGTCCAAATTAAATCATTGTGTTTGAAAACCTGCAACTCCACTTAAGACACTATATTTGTGGATCTTGCCGTAGTAATTCGGAGGAAACAATGAATCATTGAAGAAATCACTAATGATTAATCCCGCATGGATGCCGCTAATAATAGGCATAATAAACTGAATTGCAATGAAACCGCCTCAGCAGAATTGGTACAATGGTTGACTATAGCGAAGATTATCGATGGAGATAATATAGAATAGCACCTAGGTATGGTGCCGTGGTGCGCCGATGATGTTGGTGAAAATTGACGCCGAATAGTCGCTTGATAGAGCACGAGTTAACATTCAAGATAGAGCCGAGTCGAGAACGGAATTGAGGCAAATCAAAATCACCAACTTGAGGTTGTTGAATCTCCTTTCCTATGTGCATGTAGCAACCGAGCCAATTTTCACTTTGTGCAGATGAAGCCGCGAGCACCATCGCTTCCTCGCTTGACAACTTGACACGACCTTTTTTTCCTTCGCTTCAGATTTAGTGCATGTTCTTGCTCAACAACAGGGACTTCGAATCGCAGCAAGTTGAATCTTTGGAGCTGCTGTTGTAAGATCGAGAATGCGTCTAAAGGGGGTGAATAGGCGTTTTACAAGATTAATCGCTCTCTAAAATGACACGCTCTAACCAACCCCTATGTCAAAACCTAGTCAAAGATAACGCGGAAGCGATAAACTAAGTTTTAACAATTAAGGCCGAAATCAACTAGGCTCACTAGTGCACTAACTAAATTAGGTCTCTACACAAGAATAGCTAGGTTGAACAAGAAACTACACTGAGTAATTCTAACACAATCAAGCAATCAATAATATAGCAATAATGTAAATGCTCGAATGTAAATAAGATAAGAGATACGATACTTTTTACCGTGGTGTTCGAGACTTGCTCGGTCTCCCTAATCCACGCTGAGGCTAGCCCAAACGAATTGGACCGGCTCCACGAATTGAACACCGCTCGATTCCATTAGTGGTTACTCTTTCCCGCTCCGTAGGCGAAGCACCGACCTTCACAATTTGTCGACTTCTCACAATCTTCATCGAGAAGCTCATCACAAGACGACGCCCACGCTGCCTAGGTGTCGGCAAACTCCAAGAGTAACAAGCCGAGTCTTCCCACTTGAAATTCACCTAGTGCAACACATGCACTCGGTGGCCTCCTAAGTGCAACACATGCACTAGGATCCTCCTCAAGTGCAACACATGCACAAGAGGCTCAATCCACTTCCTAATTGCAACACATACAATTAGAGCTCACTCTTAGCTCAAGAAGCAAATGGAAGAGGGCAACACATGCACACAACTCCCAAACACTCACAATACACCAACACCGCCCAAGCCCCCAAAACCTCCTTTTATAGCCTCCAAGCCAAAACTAGCCGTTAGGGGTCGAATTGAGGAAAAGTCCAAGAATCCGGCATACCGCCTACTAGGTCCGATAGCACCACCTACAAGCCAACGGCTACAAAACTACGTTAGTAGGAAATCCGTAGCACCGACCTCTCGATGACTGCAAAAACATCCCCTAGGATTTTCACATCGAGAAACAACCGGTGCTAACTCTCATCCCAGAGCACCGGCTACCATGGCGTGTAGCATCTGACCGTCAGATCGCCCAAAATACACCCCTTTGGAAATATCAAACCAGGGTCCCGGTGCTACCGCCATCCGTTAGCACCAGATACTATGGCTGAAGCACCGCCTTCCAGACAAAACCAGATTTTTCACAAAAATCTTTTTCTTCGAATCAAACACAAATAAATAATTTATTCTTTGAGCAATGTGATGATCAACACATGATCGTGTAATTTGCAAAATACATTTGCAAATGCAATTCACATTCTCCAAAGAATCACATTAAGCACAACTTATTTTCAAACCATATTCGCAAATAAATCACGAACCTATGAGATCAATTCTCTAGCCATGTAAGGATCAACACATGACCCCGACACTTTGAAAAACATGCTAAGAATTGATAGAAATTATAAGCACTTCTCTATCGGTTCGATCGTAAAACCGATCTGATTTTTAAATTGATCTTCTATGTCGGTTCCGATTTTGAAACCGACTTTATCCAATAAAAACCCACAAAACTCACCGTAAAAACCGCTCGTCATCATTGTCTAAAGACTGTACATAGCCACCAAAATTGATCCAATGACTATTTTTGTATTAGTAGTGGGTGGTGTGTGTTTATACGTCTTTACTGTAATCACATAAAAAAGACCTTAGTATAGCAGCACATCAAACGAGATCTACACCCAGCTTAAATAATTAGTACCTAACAACTAATGTGAATATTTAACAGGAGGCTAAGTATGGATTCGCAAGAGTTTTTTTTTGGGACAGCAAGCGCGTGGTTCACAAGTTCACAACCATCTCTTAGTTCTTTTATGCATTCGATGCCAGATCTATTGGAAGGCGGCCCTACATTTCACCGATCTTTCGTAGGGTGTCGGGGGAATAATCGATCTATGCCGGCAACCATGTGATCAACATTGGCAGGTTACGCAGGGCCGCAGGCAAAGAGATAAGATCGCAAGAACGATAACTTACGAGTTGCGATACTGTCCAGAGTCCCTGGGGATGCGTGCATCAGGTTGCGCTGGCAAAGAGATAAATAATATCACAAGAACGATACTGTCCCAAGTCCCATCACGGATGCGTCCATCACGTGGCATGCCTACGTCCATTTTCTAAGTATAATCACAAATATTATAACAAAATACACGGTAAAAATATAGTATCAAAGGAAACAGAAGATTCAGATTTTACATGAAAAATCTTTAAGAAAAAAATATGAATGCACGAAGGCAAATATCATTGTACGAGGAGATGTTTACAACGAAGCTATCTTTTCTCTTCTCGTCTTGCTTTACTTTTTATTTTACTCTATTCTATAGACTACATAGACATATTTACAGTGGAACATAAAGAACTAGTATAGAAGTAGAACTTTGAATTAGAGTAAAAAACGAAACCGAAACGAATTTATATCATATTTTAACAATCTTCACCTTGAGACAACTTCCTCTTTTAGCCAAAATATAATACAAATCTTCTCGAAACAAATTATCATGAACACTTTGCACGCTAAAATCCCAAAGGACTACTGAGTGATAGTAGGAATTGACTTTGTCAATAGACATTGTGCCTCGAAAGTCAAACAAATTAATTTCAACAAGAAAGATAGGACCAATCTTATCCAAATACTTCTCACGAATCAAAATTGAGCAAACCACTAGTAAAGTCTGAGTCTTTGCAAACTAGTCTTCTGATCCAAATGCTCAATCATCAAACGTCATAAACCAAACCATCACTTATGGTACTTGATAGATAACAAATAACTCATATTATAGATATTTGATATATTTCACCTGGAACAAAAAGTTGGTAAACAATTCCCATTAGAGAGCAATTTGCACATGTAACTATTACATACTTCAAACTATCGACTTCAAAAGTAATAATTAAATTCTATGATATGTTTGAAAACTCCTACAAGAAAACTATCCGGATGAAAGAAACTCTTGTGCCGTCAATGTAGTGTTAAGCTGCAGTAGACCTCTTATATCGAACTATGATAACCGGATAATATTGTATTATCCATGCAAAAGCAAACTTCTTCTTACACTTCAATCTTTCATCTCATAGAGCAAAACATTCGCTTTTAAACAATAAAACTTCGGAGAGTATAATGCTAACTACCATCAGAGTGCCATTAAATTCTTAATAATTAATTTTGTCAAAACCTTTATAATAGTTGCACAAGCAATCTAAAATTGCAATATATCCAAACGGCAATTGAACACCAAATTCAATTATCTCCTCAACTGACATTAATATTTTTGTTTTTTTCAAAGTATCCTCGATCAAGCGTAGTCCAAATTAAATCATTGTGTTTGAAAACCTGCAACTCCACTTAAGACACTATATTTGTGGATCTTGCCGTAGTAATTCGTAGGAAACAATGAATCATTGAAGAAATCACTAATGATTAATCCCGCATGGATGCCGCTAATAATAGGCATAATAAACTGAATTGCAATGAAATCCGCCTCCAGCAGAATTGGTACAATGGTTGACTATAGCAGAAGATTATCGATGGAGATAACATAGAATAGCACCTAGGTATGGTGCCAGGTGGTGCGTCAGATGATGTTGGTGAAAATTGACGCTGGAATAGTCGTTTGATAGAGCACGAGTTAACATTCAGTATAGAGCCGAGTCGTAGAACGGAATTGAGGCAAATCAAAATCACCAACTTGAGGTTGTTGAATCTCCTTTCCTATGTGCATGTAGCAACTGAAGCCAATTTTCACTTTGTGCAGATGAAGCCGTCGAGCACTACTGCTCCTCAGTTGACAGCTTGACACGACCCTTTTTTCCTTCGCTTCAGATTTAGTGCATGTTCTTGCTCAACAACAGGGACTTCGAATCGCAGCAGGTTGAATCTTTGGAGCTGCTGTTGTAAGATCGAGAATGCGTCTAAAGGGGGTGAATAGGCGTTTTACAAGATTAATCGCTCTCTAAAATGACACGCTCTAACCAACCCCTATGTCAAAACCTAGTCAAAGATAATGCGGAAGCGATAAACTAAGTTTTAACAATTAAGGCCGAAATCAACTAGGCTCACTAGTGCACTAACTAAATTAGGTCTCTACACAAGAATAGCTAGGTTGAACAAGAAACTACACTGAGTAATTCTAACACAATCAAGCAATCAATAATATAGCAATAATGTAAATGCTCGAATGTAAATAAGATAAGAGATACGATACTTTTTACCGTGGTGTTCGGAGACTTGCTGGTCTCCCCTAATCCACGTTGAGGCTAGCCCAAACGAATTGGACCGGCTCCACGAATTGAACACCCGCCTCGATTCCATTAGTGGTTACTCTTTCCCGCTCCGGGTAGGCGAGCACCGACCTTCACAATTTGCCGGGACTTCTCACAATCTTCATCGAGAAGCTCACCGCGCACGACGCCTCCACGCCGTCTAGGTGTCGGCAAACTCCAAGAGTAACAAGCCGAGTCTTCCCACTTGAAATTCACCTAGTGCAACACATGCACTCCGGTGGCCTCCTAAGTGCAACACATGCACTAGGATCCTCCTCAAGTGCAACACATGCACAAGAGGCTCTCAATCCACTTCCTAATTGCAACACATACAATTAGAGCTCACTCTTAGCTCAAGAAGCAAATGGAAGAGGGCAACACATGCACACAACTCCCAAACACTCACAATACACCAACACCCTGCCCAAGCCCCCCAAAACCTCCTTTTATAGCCTCCAAGCCAAAACTAGCCGTTAGGGGTCGAATTGAGGAAAAGTCCAGTAAATCCGGTGCTACCGCCCTACTAGGTCCGATAGCACCAGCCTACAAGCCAACGGCTACAAAACTAGCCGTTAGTAGGAAATCCGGTAGCACCGGACCTCCTGATGACTGCAAAAACATCCCCTCTAGGATTTTCACATCGGAGAAACAACCGGTGCTAACTCTCATCCGGTAGCACCGGGCTACCATGGGCGGTAGCATCGGACTGTCAGACCGCCCAAAATACACCCCTTTGGAAATATCAAACCAGGGGTCCGCCGGTGCTACCGCTCATCCGTTAGCACCAGGATACTATGGCCGGTAGCACCGGCCTTCCAGGACAAAACCAGATTTTTCACAAAAATCTTTTCTCTTCGAATCAAACACAAATAAATAATTTATTCTTTGAGCAATGTGATGATCAACACATGATCAGGTAATTTGCAAAATACATTTGCAAATGCAATTCACATTCTCCAAAGAATCACATTAAGCACAACTTATTTTCAAACCATATTCGCAAATAAATCACGAACCTATGAGATCAATTCTCTAGCCATGTAAGGATCAACACATGACCCCGACACTTTGAAAAACACATTTGCAAATGCCAACACATGCTCTAAGATCGAAACACAAAACTTCTAAGCTTATTTGCAATAACAAATCCAACTTGCGAAAACACATTTCGCAATCAATTCAAAATCTATTTGCAAAACGTATTAAGCAAATCAATCCCGAGTCTATGAGATTAATCCTCCTAGCCATGTGAAGGTCAACACGAGACCTAGTCAACTTGCAAACACCTGTTGCAAGCCCTATCCACATGCTCTCGGGATTCCAGACTTATAGACCTTGGTTTATTCGCACAACGAACTTGCAAATAACACATTAAACCGATTTCATACTTGAGCATTATTCTTTGTAACACATGCAAAAGTCTAGCTCCAAGTAACACCAAATCAAGGTGCATGAACTCTCTAATTTGCAACACATGCAATTCTGCAGTTCAATGCAACCAATCACTTAAACCAAATTATATGAGCTATCTCCCTTTTGCAACACATGCAAATACATAGCTCCATATAAAACCAAATCAATTAAGATTCAAATAAGAAACAAACATAAGCACCCTTATTTGCAACACATGCAAATACTTAGCTCATACAAAAATCAATAAAGAGAGTGAGCTAGAGTGAACCGGATTGAGTTCATCAACACATGATGAAGCTTAAACTTAAAAGACTCAACCCCTCTTAATAGTACGACAACCTATACTAGCAATCCGATCTCCCAACCAAACACCGAGATCGATAAAAGACTAGGAATACATCCTTAGCCCTAGCTAGTTTTACCTTTGCCTCTAGCTATCCACTTGGAGTTTTTATGATTTCCAATCATCTTCTCTCCAAGATCGAATCTTCTTCTTCTTGTTCATCAACACATGATGAACTTTCTCTATCCCCTCTTTTCACTTCGGGATCACTTCTTGAAGCTCATCAACACATAATAACTTCTTCTTCCTGATTCTTTATTTTCTTGGACTCAACCTACTTTACCACTCATAGAAGATGTTAGTCCAACAAACACGATTGTCTCAACCATCACCGCATTCCATTAACATATAATGGATGCCTCCAAGATTGATTGAGCACAACCCAAATCAATTTGAATGATTGAAAGATGTCTTGAGTACTTTGATGCAACTAATGCCTCATTATACTCAAAAACTTTTCATTTGTCTTTAATCAACAAAGAGACATCATCAACACATGATGAAATGTTCTTTGATTGATTGAAAGACAATTGAACTCAATTTAAACTCAATTTAAATTGACATGAGTTGTCGGGGACTGAGGAATGTCTGACAGGTCAACGCGCAGTCAATAGGGTCCCTAGCTCGGGGCTGAGCAGTATGGGACTTCGACCACGACCTAAGCTACGCAATCCCCACACGACCTCGAGCTGGGGGGTGGGGATTCAACTCCCGCACGACCTCAACCTTGGCTTAGAAGTGTGTGCTTACTCAACAGTTACCAAGACCGGGAATCCCGGAGCTAAGGCGGACGTGGGTGTCAGATCCGGGACGGTTGCAGCACGTCCTCAATGCGCACCATGCACTACTCCGAGAATCTCTCCCAACCGTTTCTGGTAACGGCCGGGAGGGGTATAAAATCCCCTAAAACAGATCGGCAAAGGACACGACATCAACACACAAGCAATAGGACAGTATCCATAACCAGAGCACTCAAGCCAGAGCTGTAAACCACCTCTGTACTCAAGAATAGTGAGCGACCCCGCCTCAGGGGAAGACTGGAGTAGAGCTATTACCCTCACGGGGGCTCGAACCAGTATAATCCGCTGTGTCTCGCTCTTTGTCGTTTCGCCCCGACCAACATCGCAATAGATCCGTTCCTCCGTTGAGCGTAGCTCGTTTTGGGTCCCTAATTCACACTAACCCCGTTTCACATTTGCGGTCAGGCGATCCCGATTGTCGACATGAGTATATATATAACTACACAAGTTTCATATACTCAATTTGATGGAATGTAATGATCCAAATATTATATGGAATGGTGGAAAGAGATCAATACATTTTAAACCATCGACAATAGAATAACCTCCACATAGAAATGTGCATATATATATATAATTGGATTAGAACCAATATGCACATATAATTTGATTGCTTTGGAGTATATCCTATATTCACATAAGTATACTACAACTACACAAGTTATATATACTCAAAAGATTATTTCAAAGTCTTGATCCTTTGTATTATATGCAAGAGGAATGGATCAATACAATTGAGATAACAAGTTAAATTATGAACTCCCTCTAGATGTGTGCATTCATGTATATACGGATTTTAGAAACATAATGCGCATATTTAGACTAAGACAATAGAGGAGTTCATCTTTTAACTTAAATCCTAAGTATGCAATAAGACAATAGAAATGAATACGAGTGCATACCTTGGGTTTTCCATTTTCCATCCAAATTTGAGACTAATAGGAATCTAGCTCAATAAACATGTTAGTCTCATAATGATTAGATTTGTCATTAAACAATGATTAAATATTAATATTAAATCAATCGCTAAAACTAATGAAGCTTGAACTTACAGCTGTTCTAGACTCTGATAGACAGGTGCAAAATCTAGAGGTACATGGATGCCTAACTCAGCATCTCCTAGGCGCTATTGCTGTATAACTTGTATGACGACATACCTTTGGGCTTCTGAAAATTTATTGGGAGACATCCACGAGCTGGTGCTCCAAATAGAAGACCATGTCTACCACAAGATTCACCATCGAGCTAGAGCCCTCAGCCAGAGACACAAACACATTGAAGTGGTGGTCCTACAAGACGAAGCTAAGCGCACTGACATTCGTCACATCAGCATGATGTAGTTTGAGTTTGTCATCAGCGCAGTGGTCTCGTGGACCCCACCTCCCACTGCCTTCGGCAAGGGTATCATGAGTGTCGGCCTTTGATGTCGTCCATTGTACGCCGTGCCATAGATGTTGTGCGATGATCATATCCCCGGGTGTAATGACCCTCTTTTTGTATGAAAAACCAAGAAGGATGGTATATATATATATATATATCTGTATATATATATATCTGTATGTATATATATATACAGTACTAGTCCCATGATCAGTGGCTAGTACACACATTTACAACATTAGTAATACATCCATACACAATATTATACATATATTAGCGGAAACTGTTTATACAATAAAATCTTACAATTCAGAGTAAATTGTAGCGGAAAATTCAAAAGCCTTGTGGTATGCCCATACAAACCCTTAAACAACTGATAAGATATAAACCCTAAAAGATCACATCATCGAAATTCCTATATCCTGTGACAAAGTGTATATCTTTGGGGGCCTCTTCTTTAACTAAACCAGCAAATAAGTAAGGGTGAGTACTTTCGTACTCAGCATGACTTAAGGTGTATCGCAAAAGTGCAGTAAATGCAGGCTACGTCAAATGAGGATTTTATGATTACTTTGCATAAAGCAAAATTGAACATGTAAATCAAGTAGTAATTTGCAAACAGAAATTTATAAGAGCGAATTTGACAGGTATATAAATAAATAAGAGTGCATAGCATAGTATAACCCATAGTCCTCCATGACTGTGAGAATCGCATTATCTCATTGCCATTCCCTAGTATAAAAGCTGAAACAAAGACTTTTCAACAAATATTTTTAATTCAAACTATTTTGAAAATACCAAAACATCTAACTATGTGATGACTTTACCAAGTGTCTACGACCGTAGGTGCGGCTTTTTGAAAAGATTTAAACTCTACAAAGATGTACATTTTTATTCACAAGAAATGATCAACTCTTTATGCAGTCGACATTAGCACACTTTCTTTGGTATACCGCAAAGAGATAATAACATAACCATTACATTACCTAGATCTAACTTTGCACCAGCCCGGTGACGTCAAACCCTCGCTATGGTAGTAGAAATACACACCCAAGACATAACAACTTATCTTTTTCATTCACACAGTAACTCTGACGGTCCATCCCTACCAAAACTATTTCTCCCTAGAGTAAGGCGTACACCTTTGTATTGGTATGTGTCGGTGTTTCGTATAACCGGCAATGAATTTGTAAGTATAGGGGGTCGCGCGTCCCCTCTCCTCGAATGGTTAGACCAAAGAAGTCCCGGATTTATACTGGTTCGGGCTGAATGTCCCTACTTCCAGTTCGTGGTGGCGATTTGAATTGCCCTGAGCTCGGGGAGCAAATTGAGGTTACAAACGGAGGCTAAGGACATGCCCTTAGTACTCGCTCGGGGAGAAGAAATCGGGAGAGCTTTCCTAAGCCTGGCGCCGACCCGGGTCGGAGAACCCTGAGCGAGCTGAGGGGAGGTGCCGGCGAGTGAACTTACGTGGGTGCATGTAAAGGAAAGAAAATCTATCCCCCCTCCTTCAAGGGCCCTGCCTCCCTTTATATAGACCGAGGGGGCAGGTTACACGAGGATTTGAAAAAGAGGTAGGGGAAAGCTACGTCCGGGCGTCCTGGTCTTCGGTCATGATGACGTGCAGGCCCTTCGCCCGGGCGACCTAGTCTTCGGTCATGATGACTGATAGGCTCCAGCGCATCCCATACGGGGTGGGTAGACACAACGGGCGGTGCCCTTTTCGAGGGCACACACGCCTCTCGGCGCTGTCCGATCTCGACGTCTTGAAAAGATGGGCGCTTTAGTGAGGCCGCCTCTGGTTGCCTTGGGAAGGAACCATCCGCCTAATGTTACAAGCACGTCTGCGGTAACAGTGACCCGCTCGGCGTAGACTGCTGACGTGGCAGAGACTGCAGGGCCGAGGCTTGCGGGGACCCTGGTCGGGGTCCTGGTTGGAGCCTGTAGTGATACTTGATGCGGGGTCGGGTCGGAGTAGGTGCCTGCGGAGACGTCGGCCCTGGGTCGGTCGGGGCTGGCGAGAGCGTCCGATCCGAGGTTCGGCCGGAGCAATCAAGGCGGGTGACCCTTCGGGGTCTAGGGAGACCTCTAATGAGGATGTAGTCCAGTATGGCCCGTTTTGTATCATATTCAATACCGGCGATAACCCCCTTTCAGTGAGCGACGAGGGCCATGTTGGTTTCACCTTCAGGGTTCTTGCGCTATTGTCAGCCCGAACTTCGAGGCTAGATAATTCAGAGAAATATGATCTTTAAATAGATGTATACTTTGCTGTGGGGTACCCCTGGTATGGGTATTCGTTAGTATGTATTTATCCATACCTCGGTGTGGAAGCCCCTACGAGCAAACCTACCCGAGAGCCCGTACTATTTCAGCCTTCCAATGTGCAAAGTTAAACCTAAGTAACTTATTAGGTTAAGGCGTCTCATACTAGCATTTGTGGTTGCACTAATTTTTTGGTTTGATAGCCTCGCATAATTTAGTCCTTAATCCAACCCGGATGATAATCTCTCCCTACACTACATGCAAGTCCCATGCATATCCGACTATTGCCAATTATCGTTTGTGTCAAATCATAGTTTTATTTTTATTTTTAACCAAAATACTAGCAACCTTTAACATCATATCCAAACTTTTTAAATGTCATATCCAACCTTTTAAATTATAAAGAGCAACATATTTTCTTACTAAGTATGGCTAAGCATGATCATTATGTAATCGCTTATACTCAAGTTGACAATTATGTATTATCTACCCTTATTCTAAGGTTATCAAGATTCACAATTCAATATTTATTAAGAAAGTTCTATGAGATAATAGGTGTATCTTCTAGTTCCACAATATAGTAAATTTACAGAAAATGCGCTCACGCATATATGGATTTGACAAAATAAAATAAAATTAAAACACTGGGATCAATATGATCAAAGGGGGTGCTTGCCTTGCTTTGTTAGTTCAAGGGTCGACTCTGGGTCAAAGTGTTTAGTAGTAGCTTTGTGTATGTTGGTATCTACATGTGATTATCGTTTCATATAACAACAATAAAAAGCAATAACAATAAGAAGCAAAAAAAGTCAAATAACACCGAATTCAAGATAAATCAAAATAGAAGGTTCTGGTGATAAAAAAAGATTTTGAATATCAATTTCTTATTATTTGAGTCCATTTGTTTGTGTCATGGATTTAGGGTTTATATTATACAGGGTTAGGCTTCTAATAGGATTCAGATGCAAAGCATGTTCAAGTACAATTATTTTTGTAGAATTAGATGGTCTTAACCCTGGAAGTCTTGATCCAAAAATCGAAACTATGTATATGTATCATCATAGGCAAGAATAGATTTTTACCAGAGCAAGCAATCAACTGGATAAATTAATCCATCACTCCTCAGTGCATAAATCAACTAGTAGAAAGATCTGGCACAGGGGAAATAAGGGGGGGAAAGGGAGAGGAGAAGACCAGGGGCTACCAATCCCTCACAAGGCAACCGTAGAGAGGGAGCTCGGCAGTCCGGAATCAGGAGGAGACGAGTAGAACCACATGACTGTAGGTCGGAAGTAGGGAGGCCCATGGGGAGGGGCCTAGTGCAGTTGGGAGCTGAAGGCCAGTGCCTACAATAGAGCCGGCTAGGCCATGCTTGAGGCCGAAGCGGTCGATGCTGGTGGGAGAGCCGCGAGCTGTGGCCAGGCCAAGGAGCGCACGAGCACGCGCGAGCATGAAGGAAGCCCAAAGGTGAAGCCAACCAGGCTAGAGCAAGGTGCGGCCCAGAGGGATGGCCGAGGCAGGGTGGGAGAGCCGAGCGCAGGCCCGCGCAAGCCCGAGGGTAGCATGGCCTAGAGCGGGCAGCCGGCGATGGGGCTAGGAGCTGGGGGTCGATGGGGCCAGAGGAGAGGTCGGGGCGGCCCAAGGCCCGGGCGACAGCCTAGGCGCAGGAGAGTGCCTGCGCATGGGAGAAAGGGTGACGTAGCCCAGCGCATGGTGCCACGACGTGAAAAGGGAGGATCGGAGGAACGACCAGCGGTGGGCCAACGGCTGGTGGGGACGCGACGACGGCGACGGAGCTAGTCAGGCCGATGGCAAGAAGCCAGGTTAGCTGGATTGAGGATAAGCTAGAAGAATGGAGAAGAGCAAGAGACTTGTGAGACCGAATGGATAAGGATGGAGAAAAAAGAGAGAAAAGAAGGAAAATGGAGAAAAAAAGAAGAGAGAAAGAAAGAGAAAAAATAGCAAAAATAGAAAAATTCACAAAATGCATAAAAATGAGTAACTAGCCATAGAAAAATAATTGTAACAATTTTTTTTGCGTTATTAATCATGTAAAATAGCTGCAAATAATAAATCATCAAAAAATAAAATAAGAGAAAAACAAGAAAATTAAAATTTTAGTAAATCAGCTAAAATAATAATTATTTGTATCTATACAAGATTTAAAATAAGTCAAATCGATGAAATCTATTAAAACCGTCAATTTTAGTCGATTGAACCATTAAATAAAGCGTGACAAATTAAAATAAAATAAAGTCTTAAAATCACAATGTAAATTTTATAAATCTTAAAATATTAAGAAATGTAGGTTGGAGGCATTAAAAAATGTAAAAACTTAATTACCACTAAAATATGACATTTATGTAATTTCAGGGAATAAATTTAATCAGACCGCGGTTCTTCAATCGGGTGAAGATGCATATTTTTACCAAAATCCAAGCAAGCATCCCTTGGACATATTTATGAACTTGTTTTGAATGTTTTTAGAAATAAACATTGCATGAAAAATTATTTTTTAAAATAAAACCCTAAATCGAGTCATTGGAGTATTGGTAAATTGCCGATGCAGTTATGAAATTCTGGAAATATTAATTTGATTCACTCGACAAGTGAAGTCGGTGTGAGGTATATATGAGTTGGGTAGAGGGTGCCATATTTGTGTATTTGCCGGAGGGGCCCTCTATATAGGTTATGATATAAAGATAAATCATTATACTTGGGCAATGTGCCGTATAATTTATATCAACCATAGTGTGTAGAACGACAGAAAAGGTTATCCTATAAATGTGTTATGATCTCCACATTGGGTATGACTAGATAACTAGAAGTGTGAAGCTGGGTACGCCAGGAGTCCCAATGAAGGACACAAAACCAGACTTGGCGCTATATTTATCGCATGAGATGAGTATTACTGTGGTTAGTCGAAGTATAGTACTGCACTGATTAGTCAGAGTACAATATTATTTAGTGTGCTGCATTCATTAGTTAGAGTATTGTACTGTGTAATTAGTTGGAGTACAACTGATACGCTGAGAGTAGGTGGAAAATAGTCGAAGACACCACTACTTGTTGGCTATCAGGGTTGGAGATCTAATACCTGATTAGTGATAAACGTTCTGAGTTCTCAACAGCGGTTGAGATCATTATAGGTAAAGTGGTACAGACCTGCGTAGAGTCAAATTATGAATTCATGATTGTCTCCTAGATTGGAGGCTATGGAAGCTAAGTCTGCCTCATCTACGAGTGCTAGTAGCATTTTTTGAATAATTAAAATTCACCACTCAATTTTTCTAATTAAAACCCTATTTTCTAAAAATGATTTTGAGAAAAGGATACACCATATAGGTGTGGGCAGTATTGAGCCAGATGTGAAGTAAAACTTCATATAATGCATTTTGCTATTAATGTTTACTGAGTACGTTTGTACTCACTCTTACTAAATCCCCTTTTGCTTAGAGAATGATTTCGAAGATCCATCTTCTGGTTGGGACATGGATCCCAATAGACTCGCCTACAAGGCATGGGGTGAGGATCGCAACCACAGGATCAAAGCTACTTTGATGAGAACTACTAGTAGGGTTAGAATGTTAGATAGACAATACTTCACCTTCTTCCCGTTGGATAGATAGTACTTCACCTTCGTCCGTATGGGAAGTAATTAATACTTTTGGTATAATAATGTAATATTGGATCCTTTGTTTAATTATGTACTGAACTTGTAGCCTGCGGGGCAATGGAATGTAATAAAGTTTCTATTTTAGTCTCTAATTATTGTTCTATTACAACACTCTAAATAATGTGTATTAACTGATAAAATATCGGGTTCGCTCAATATTTTATTAGCTAATATACCTAAATCAGTGTAATTAACTCAAGATTAATGACAAGATTATTGTTGTCATCTTGGGTTAATTATGGAGGTCGCCACATATAGAATCAACATTTACTAGTTCACGGGTGTGTGTGGGACAGGGATGTAGGCAAGACCCATATTGCTTATGTGAAACGATGGTTGGATTAGTCCCATATTGCTCGTATAAAGTGAGTTGTAGTAGTATATAATGTCTGTTGGGTCCAAATATAGCACCTCTGGGTTAACCCTTTACACGAGACGAGGACGAAAGTGTAAACAGGGTGATATGCATACATAGGCCCACCCCACAGTAGGCTAAGCTTTGAGTGAGTTTGGACCAGGGTGTTACACTTCCTTTTGGGGGTAGCAGCTCGGATCAAAAGTATAGGATCAAAAGAAATGGAAGACATATTTTACATGGAAAACTTTTTCGGAAAAACCCACGTAGGATCAAAGGAAAATGGGAGACATATTTTAGTGGAAAACCTTTTCGGGAAAACCCATAGATGCATAAGGCAAATACCACTATATGAGAAGATGTTTACAACGAAACTATCTTTTTTCTTCTCTAGTCTTGCTTGCCTTTTTGCCTTACTCTATTTTACAGACTATATGTGCATATGTCTAGTAGTGAAACACAAAGGACACTGTATATAAGTAGAACTTTGAATTAGAGTAGCGAACGAAACCGAAATAAATTTAGATCATACTTTAACGGATATCATGAGGGAGAAAAATAATAAGTATCCCTTATGCCAATTTGCATTAATTTTTAACACAAACAGAAAAAGAAAAGAGTTTAAATCAACTGCTCCAGACCAACTTGATTCGTCAATTGATTTCAAGATCGAAGCACAAATCTACTTAAATGACAACTAGCCGGACGCCTCGCTGATGGCCGGAGTTAAAATGCATGAGCTGGGTTCCCAATGCATGGTGGTTATCCAGTGAAGTCTTTGATTTTCAACTGATCGATCAATTTCAACTTTACCGAATAGCATCCAAATTAACGTTGGATTAGAAACAAGTAATTAATCAAACTCCATGCAATGAGTGAATTATTTCTCCCTAGCGTAGCGGCAGGGGTCTTCAGTCAATCAGTCCTCGCACGAGCACGACTCACCAGCTAGCTACATGTATCATCATCTTCAGTCAGTCCGTAAGTTTTGCAACAAGGGATTTAATCTCATGCATGATCTTTCTATTCCACCTTAAGTTTTTTTTATATAAAAAATGGGTGGGCCGATCTTTCTGACATGAAGTGATGTGTGGCCAATCTAGAGAATGTTTATTTCCGCAATGAGGCATGCATGCATCGACACATATTACAGACAGCAACACGAGAACTTGGCCGGGCATCTCCTCATTTTATGTGCTGATTCGAAGTGAATAATACGACTGCCCAAGTGTTTACCACCTTCATGCATGTGGCTTGACGAGAACTTGCTTTATTTAAGTCCCCAAAGAAGAGATACAATCTCACTGAATACTTTCAGCAAGAAACTCAGGTGTGGAGTTAATCCACACCTTTCAGTGTGTACATGGCCTTCTTATATATGCCTTGTGTTCTACGCTAGTCTAAATACAAAACAACAGCCGCCTATATCATCCTAACGCGGCATGTATAGATGCATAGCAGTGAAATCAGATTTTTTTTAAAGAAACAACTCACCTTTTTTCATTCATATTATAAAAAATGCCCTTGAAAAGATTTTAAAAAAATACTACGTGTCAATTTATTTGGTGATCAATAAAAGCTCTGTAGTCAAATGAATTGATAACTCGGTCATCAAATGAAATGATGACATGCTGATGAGGCACCTTCTGTAGCCATTTCTTTTGGCGATAGAACCTGTCACCAAATGATTTGGCGATAGAATCTTATTGGCCAAACTAACCTACCAGTGAAAAGAATCAATGATAGAAGGTTGTCGATTAAATAACACTCTGTCATCCAATGATTTGGCAACAAGGATTCTGTCACCAAATAAACTAGCGACATGCTGACGGGAAACGCTCTGTGGCCAATTCAATTGGCGACAGATCCTATTGCCAAATAAATTGGCGATAAGAGTTGCCCCGCCGGCCTATCACCAATTCATTAGATGTCAGAAACCTGTCGTCAAATAAATTGATGATAGAGACTTATTCTTCCAATTTTTAGACAACATTTATTTTTGTCATGTTAATAAAATAATGGTTTATTTCAAAAAAAATAATTCGTGAAAACAGTAGGTAAATGCAAATCAAGCTTACTTATTTTTTAAAAGAAAAAGGTTGTTGTTCAGTTTTGATGAGACCATATATTACATATTAATTGATGAACCACTTGTTCGAGGAAAAAACGTTTTGACCACAGTTCTAGCTTGTAGTACCCGTGCATATATAAACAGATCGTGAAAATGTTTGGAGGCACCACAATAATTATTTATACAAGTTGGCATTGATAAAAAATAGTTAGTACTACTACTGTAGTTGATAGGCCTAACCACTTGAGACTCTCTCTCTGAGTCACTCCATACTCTAGTTTTGTCACACACTAATTGATGGGCGTGGGCCTAACCACTTGAGACACACACTCTCTCTCTCTCTCTGAGTCACTTGATACTCTAGTTGTGTTCCACGCTATTGTATATATGATGATAGACAATTAGACAGACATCCAATGCTTGAGGCATGCATATAGTAATCAAAATGCATGGTTGCTATATCCGCTGCAAAGGTGCCAAACTTAGTCACTATTTAGTAGAGTTTCAGATTCTATCTCTATCTTAAATATGAAACTTATAGGCTAATATAAAGTGAATTAAATTTATATTTTTAATCTAAAATGTAAATAAGATGATCCACCTAAACGCTCTTAATATACCCACAGTTTCAGTTTCACGGATATAATGGAGTTAGGAATATTAGCTCCACTAGATCCATAAATCTAATAGAGTTAGAACTGTCCCAAACACAGCCTTCTAAACAGCCAAAGTGTGGGAGATTTGCTTGGTAGTACATTGATAGCTATATAAAAAAGAAACTACTGAGTCAGCCGCGCCTGCGCGCGCTCATCCGAATTATACAAGGCAAGAGCCCAAGAGCGTTCCAAGCGCGCAATCCATCTTCAGATCCATCGGATGGCTAAGTTCAAAAGGTATATCTTTATTTTTCTTTTCGAAGGATTAAATAGTAGATCTCGAGAGGGCACGTGGCTGTAAAGCATACTAAGCTCGAGTTAACTCGAGCTCGGCTCAAGTAAGCTCACTAAGGGTTAATATGTAGTACTCTCTTCGGTCAAAAATAGTTATCGTTTTAGACAACGACATGGCCTCCAAACTCAACTTTGACCACTAATTTTTATTATGATATATGTAAAAAAATCTAATAGAATTATAATATTATATGAAAGTATGTTTCGAGACGAATCTATACATATGATTTGCATGCATCTAATCTAAATATTTAAAAATATATTAATAGCTAAAATTTCAAAATTTGATTGCATATATCCCAAATCGATAAGGTTTTGTGGACTGGATGGAGCAACATTTAACAAATGATTCATAAATTTATCTACGTTCACAAGCTATTCGAGCTCGACTCGTTTAGAGCTCGAGTTAAACTGGAATAAAGTCTTGATGAACAAATTGAAGTCAAGTAGCTCATATGAGTCTTGGGTATTTTTTACAGCCGCACGTCTGGAGGTTGAAATAGGTGGTGAGGTCAGAATATGTCTGTGCTTGGTAGTAATCACTTGTTTTCCACGCGATCGATCAACGCTTTTTTTTCTTTTTTAGGAATGATCAATATTTTGTCGGAAAAGATAAATGAAAACTCGTACATGTGCATGCCACGTTGGAAGCGCAGTTTTAATATTTCGATCGAGCCCATGCAACACGCGCCGGCCGGCAGCCCACGTCGACGTCGCGGTTGGTGCGCAGATAATAGAATCGCTAGCGAGCATCAACAGGGTTTGAAATCTTTGGCATTTCAGTGTAGTGAAATCTAAAATTTTACTAAGATTTCAAAATTTTGGATGAAATATAAAAATCAAAATTTAAACCTGTTTTTTTTTTCAACCGAGATTACGCCAAGAAATACCGAAATCTCACTGAGATTACCCGAGATTTCGGTAAAATTGAATCGAATGAAAAATAGTGCAAAACACATTAAAAATTTTTGAAATTTTTTATGGATGGTCTTGACACATAACTAATGTTCCCATAAAAATTTCACATGGTGATCAAGCTTGAGAAATTTTTAAAAATTCTGACAGTTGTATTGTTTTGATAAAAGGCTGACCTGCAAATTTGAACCGAATAAATACAACAAACCATGTTATAAAATTTAAAATTTTGTTTATATGGTCTTGATGCATCAATAATGTTTACATAAAATTTTCAAATGATGATTAAGTTTTAGGAATTTTAAAAAATTCTAAAAGTACTATTATCCTAATTTCAATCGAATGAAAAATAGTTCAAACTACACTATAAAATTTTGAAATTTTATATGGATGGTCCTGATGAACCATACATGTTTCCATAAATTTTTCAGATGATGATAAAGTTTCAATGATTTTCAAAAATTCTGACAATGCTACGTCATAATAAAAACCTGATAATCAATACATAAATTTGCTTGAGCAACCAGAAAAGTTGAGAATTTTTGAAACTTTTACAAAGTGTTCTAAGACAATGCTTAAGCTCTCATAAAAATTTTGGATCATGTTCACGCTCCAGTGAATTTATAAAATTCTTGCAAAGGTACTGTATCATTTATGTTTTTTCTTTTTTTATTTTTGAAATATAACAAATGAAGTTCAATGCTTTTATATATTTGATTGGGCAAACAAAAAAGTTTAAAATTTTTGAAAATTTTGGAGAAAGGTTATGAAGTAATGCTTAAGCTCTCATAAAAAGTTTGGATCATAACCATATTCGAATAAATTTATAAAATTATGATAAGGTTGTTGTCTCAGTTTTGTTTATTTTGTTTTTAATTTCTTAAAAATAATAAATAAAGTTTAATTATTTTGGAAATTCACATGGGATTTGCGCCGCTCAATGGGATTATGATTTCGGAATCCCATTGAAGTGCCTCTGCCTCTGTGTATGCGAAGTAAGGCTATTCTCAATGGACAGTGTCGTACTTCAAAATCCAAGACAGCCATGTAGGATACATAGTATGATACTGTTTAGATGAAACACCCTCTTCAGTGTATAGTATCATGCTACAGTATCCAAGACAGCATGTGTCCATTAAATTGTTGCATATGCTATGATCAAATGTATCATATGAACGCGTGGAGAAGACACCGTAGTGACCCCAGTGCGGTGTCGTCCGAAAACCAAGGTGTTGAATACAGAGCCGAAACAGTATCTCTAGGATGATACCGCACTGCTCTCTCTCCTCTTTAACTCATATGCCACATTAGTAACCTGTCCTATCTAACAAGCATTAAATAAGAAAGACATCCTGCACTGAAAATAGCCTAATTGAACTTCATGTTTTTCACCGGTCGTCAGACAGAGCAGCACTCAATGGCATTCCGCGTTCGCGGTGCGAAGAAAAGATTCTGTACGCAAGAGGGCCCGGCTGAACTGTTCACATGCACAGAGGCAGAGGCATCATGACACGCCGACCACGATCTCCTGTACAAATTTGGATGGAAATGAAACTATGCTCGTTTAAGTGCTCGGTTGCTGTGAAAAGATGACGACAATCGTAGATCAAATATAATGTATCAATTGAATATAAGAATCATAGGGAACATATTCGATATAATGAGACAAAACTATATAATTAAATTGATTCCGTTGTACAATAGAATACTATTTTTATAGTAGAAATTTATAAGAGATATACTTGAATTCACCCACAATAAAAAAGAGTTCAAACATATTTGAACAACTAAGATCCAGAGTCCTATTATATTCAACACTTCCCTTAGGCGAATACCACGTAATGCACATACTTCATAAAAAAACACATCCCAAAAAACTAGTGGGAAAAAAGGGATACAGAAAAGAGTATATTGCACTTACACATTATGTTATACTAGTTGCCTTATTAAAAACCTTCGTGAGAAAACTTAAGGAAAGATCACCAAAGGAAAAGGAGTGCAACTTATAATCTTCTAGATTAAAATGATATCTTCGTGATCAATATTTTGGGTCATAGTTCAAGGATTTACTCCCCTAAACTTTGCATGTCTTTGTCATCTCATTCTAATACCACACACACAAATTTAGAAACTACATGTTGACAAAGACTTAGTGAATAAATCCGCTAGATTTTCATATAATTTAGTTTGCAGAATCTTTACCTCACCATTCTTCTGGAATTCGTGAGAATAGAAAAGTTTAGGGGGCTTTTAATTCCCTGCCCCTCAATTGGATGGCAAATTTTTTCCTGCCCCTCAATTCACTGCCGCTTAATTATTTGCCACGGTTGCATCCAATTGATTTATAATATGCCATTTTGCTTATTTTCTCTACATTTGCAATCCCGTCGGACCATTTTGCCCCTGCTTACTGTTTGTTAAAAAAAAATTAGTCGGCCATATCATGAAAGTGGTAATAAATCAACTTCATGCCCCTAATCATATCGAGGAAAACACATTGTGCAATTCAACAAGAATATAAAAAATATTTGCAAAGAATAGCATTAGGAACCATCTTTGGTATTTTGTTATTACCATGCACATGGATTAATATAATGTATGAAGAGACAAGGAATCCAACTAAACACACAGTAAGCAGGGGCAAAATGGTCTAACGGGATTGCAAATGTAGAGAAAATGAGCAAAATGGCAGATTATAAATCAATTGGATGCAACGGTGGCAAATAATTAAGCGGCAGTGAATTGAGGGGCAGAGAAAAATCAGCCATCCAATTGAGGGGCAGGGAATTCAAAATCCCAAAAGTTTAGGGACAATATGCTTTGTGATATTGCTTTTTACATAAACTATTTGCATTTGTACAACACAAGTAGCATTATATTCCTAGATAAAATTATAGGGGTATCAATGGTGTTAATACCACATGACTTTTAGATATGGCTAACCACACGTCTCAGCCAAACACATTCACGAAAGGCTTCATATAATGCTATAAAATCTGAGTAGTTGGTAAAAAGACCGCTAAGAAACAACTGTACCACTGTAGAGAAATACAAACCTATGAGATTTGGCATTGTGAGGATCATATAGATAGCCAACATCCGTATATCTTACCATAGTCAAATCTTGATCCCCCGGTAAAATAATCCAAGATCTTAAGTACCTTGGAGCCTTGAAGGTATCTGAACAAAGTTTTAACACCAATCCAATATCCTTTGGTTAGAGCGCACTGTGTCTAGCTAGCAAATTTACTACGAATGCAATAACAGGCCTTATGTAATTCACAAGATACATAAATACTCCAATGGTGTTTAAGTATGGGATTTCAAGTCCTAAGATTTCCTCATTTTTCATCTTCGGTTTGAAAGGGTCTTTATCTACTTCAAGTGATCTTACGACCATAGGGTCTTCAAAGGATGATATTTATCTATATTAAAATTTTTCAATACCTTCTTAGTATAGGTAGATTGCTATATAAAAATTCCTTCTAAGAAACACTCTAGCTGCTAGGGGGTGGGCATTTTTAGACCAAAACCAAATTACCAAACCAAATTAAACGATTATTTCAGTTTTTATTTTGGTATACTTTGGTTTTCAGTGCTTGATTCAGTATTTTGCTTCTAAAAACCGAAATAAACAAATAGCCCATATACAATACCACTTTTATAATGTTCTTTCTAAAGCCACTAAACAATTCTCATGTTCCAACATCTTTATGCATATGTGTAGTATGTTCGTATGTTCTACTATACTTATATTGTAATGATCTATGAATATTGTGTGACATCTCTACTCTGTATTGCGACATAAGGACCAAATCTAATATACCTAGTGTTTAGTCATATGTCGGTTAATTGAATTAACTAAACTGAAATAGTTTGATTAATTCAGTTCAGTTTTCATTTTGGTTCGAGAAATTCGATAGCCAGTTCCCAAAAATTAATTATTTTTAAACCAGAAAACCGAACCGATTAGACCGAAAAAACCAAATGCCCCACCCATACTAGCTATAGACCTAAGCAATATTTGGTTTTACGCAAATCTTTCATCTCAAACTCCATCATGAGGTAAGAACTTCATTTATCTCCTCTATGGTTCCAATGATATTTAGATTATCGACATAGACTGAGATGATATAGAATCCATTATATGATTTCTTTATGAATATACAGAGACAATCATTATTATTGGAGCATCCCCTTTTTAGTAGGAGCTCACTAAGTCGGTTGTACCATATTCTCTCTAACTGTTTTAATCCGTATAGCGATCTCTACAGTTTGACACTATACATGTTGCGATTACTTTTATTAGGATGTGGAATTTTGACTCTTTAGGGACTCTTATATAAATATCTGTATCTAGTGATACATATAAATATGCGGTCACTATATCCATCAATTGTATTGATAATTTTAAGCTAGCTGCAATTGATATCAAGTATTGAAACTTTATTCCACTTATTATAGGGGAGTAAATTTCATCGTAATCGATAACGGGTCTCTACACGAACCCTTGTGCTACAAGCCTCATTTATATCTCACCACCTGATTATTTTCATTTCTCTTTTAGATGAAAACCCATTTTGATCCTACAGAGAGTACTTTAGGAGGTGTTCGGTCAACGGGATCAAACACTTTTCTCTTATTAAACGAGTGCAGTTTTGCCTCAATTACTTCTTTCCATTTGACCCAATCTGAGCGCTTCTGGTACTCTGCCATGGACTTTCGTTCTAGATCCAGCTCAAGAATTTTAGTAATTTTTTTAGAAGAAATATATGTCAACAATTGTAGCTTTTCTTTTATACAACTTTCATGAATCCACATAATTGGAGGAAATCTCTTTATTAATTTCTTCCGGCTCCTCATGATTTTTCACAACAATGGAGTCTGGATGTTTGTAAGATCGAGGGTGCCAACTAGAGGGGGTGAATAGGCAGTTTTAAAAATTATCTTCTCTAAAGTCACTTTGGCCAAAACCTAATTTATAAGCAGAAGCGTAAATCAAACAGTTTTGACCAATTAGAGCCTAAATCAACTAGTCTTAACTAAGTACACTAATAACTTAAGTCTGTAGCAAGGTTTGCAATCCTAAATAGATAATCAAGCAATTTAATTTTAAGAATGTAAATTGTAAGAATGTAAATAAGTAATAGAAAGCAAACCAAAGATTGATACACAACTTTTTATCGTGGTGTTCGAAGACCTGCTGGTCTTCCCTAATCCATGTTGAGATTAGCCCAAACAAATTGAATCGGCTCTATGAATTAAGCCAAACACCTCGATTCCACTAGTTGTAGCTTTTTCCCCTCTAGATAGGCGAGCTCTAACCTTCACAACTCGTCGTGCCTACTCACAATATCCTTTGAGAAAGTCACTGAACCACAACACCTCCACGTCGTCTAGGTGTTGGCAAACAACAAGAGGAATTGGTCAAGCCTCTTGCTTGAACTTCACCAAGTGCAACACATGCACAATAATGATCACCAAGTGCAACATATGCACAAGGATCCTCAATTCTCCTCTAGAAGCAACACATGCTACTAGGGACAACTCTCCTTGCTCACAAAGTGCAACACATACACAATTGAGAGAAGAGACTCACTCTAGCTCAAGAAGAATGCAAATGGGTGTCTTATACCCTTGCAATAAAACCAGTAATCAAAACATCAAGAGCAACCATAGCATCAACCCAAATGCTACCCCAAGGCATCCTTTTATAGCCCCTAAAGAAAATTAGCCATTAGAGGGTAAACTAGGAAAAATCAGCATTTGCGGCACTACTACCATTATGGGCCAGTAGTGCCGGCCTCAGGCTCAACGGTTGAATTCGAGCATTAAATACACGGGTACTAGTCATTGCTACAGTACCCTAGCACTATCAACACACAAAGTCCGATAGTGCCGATAATTTCGACCTCAGAGCAAATCCAAAAAAACTTCTCTGTAAAACATGTACCGACAACTAAATAGCGGTTCTACTAGACTTTCGGTAGTACCAACCTCAACCCATGGTAGTGCCAAACTTCAAAACACAGAGAAAAGATTTTCTAGAAAATAACTACCGCACTCAAGCACGGTAGTACCAACTTCAACACAATGGTAATGCCAGAATTTAAACTTCGCAAAACAAAAGCAAAAATCATTCTTTGGAAAATAACTACTGCTCCCAGGGAGCGGTACTACTGACTTCTGGTAATACCAGCAACTTTGGTAGTGTCGGATTCTAGATAAAAACATGATTTCACGTAGAACTCCTTTCTTTTTAAATCAAGAGCCAATCTTTGAGTCATGTAATGATCAACACATGATCTCTAGCAATTTGTAAAACATATTTGCAAACTCTAGTTACAACTCTAAAAAGATATGCGAAAATTTCAACTTATTTGCAAAACACATTTGCAAATAGTGATATGCAACAAAAAGCAATCAAGAACGCATCTTTGAGCCATATGATGATCAACACATGATCTTTAACAATGTGCAAAACACATTTGCAAATTCTAGTCACATGCTCCAAAGATAGATGAACTTGAACTCAACTTGCAAAACACATTTGCAAATGGTAACAACAAGCAAGTGCATGAGCTCCAACTATTTGCAAAACACATTTGCAAATATTGACTCAATACACAAAAGAAGCAAATGTACAAATAATAGCTCCATGCGAAGAGCGACAACCAAGAATCAAGCATTGAAATCGTGTTTAGCCATGTGATGACCAATTTATGATCTCTAGTAATTTGCAAAACATATTTACATGCTCTACTAGTCACATGCTAAGAAAAACAAGTGCATGAGCTTGACCTATTTTCAAAACACATTTGCAAATATTAGCTCCATGCAACAAACATGGCAAGAAGAGCAAGTGCATGATCTTCACCAATTTGTAAAACACATTTGCAAATATCGACACTATGCACAAGAAAAGCAACCAATCAACTTTGAGCTAGGGTAAGCAAGATTGAGCCATCTACACATGATGAAACTCAAATAATACACGACTCATCTTAATAGTACGGCAAACTAAACTAATAATTTGGTCTCCCAACTAAACACCGAAACCGGTAAAAAACTAGGAACATATCCTTAACCTATACTAGTTATATCTTTGCCTTGCGCATCCACTTGGAGCTTTCAATTGATGATGATCATCGCCATTTCATGTGTTCGTCCTTATCTTGTTTATCAACACATGATGAATTTTCTTCTCTTCGGGATCTTGACTCGATGCTCATCAACACATGATGATATCATACATCCCGAATCTTGACTTGATGATCATCAACACATAATGTTATTCCAAGTTTTCATCATCATTGGACTTAACCTATTTCAACTACTTCAAGGAAAATGTTAGTCCAACAAATACGGTTGTCCTAAATCATCAAAACACACCATTAACACATAATGGATAGCCTAGATCATTTGATCTACTTCTTTGATGATTGGCGACAACCCAAATACTACTTCAATGAATTTAAATTTGTTTTGAGTATATTTCAACTACTAAAGTTTCATATACTCAAAGAATGTGTTTTCAAGGTGAAGATCCTTGATATAACACATTCGATTGTTATCGATCACTAAGGCACACTATTAACACATAATGGAATGTCTAGATCTTTCGATCTACTTCTTTAATGATTGATGACAACCCAAATTCAAACTAATTGAATTCAAATCATCTTGAGTATATTACAACTACACAAGCGTTATATACTCAATAGAAGTGTTTCAAAGTGATGATCATTGATATATGTAGAAAAGAGAATTGGTTCAATACTAGTGAAACCCTCAAGATATAGAATGAACTAGACCCTCAAGATATAGAATGAACTCCTCATAAATATGTGCTTACACATATATGAATTTGAACCAATATGCACATATTCAAATTAAATCTTTTGTGGAGTTCACCCTATATTTTAAGGAATTCAACATGATAGAATAACTTTGGATTCGATTGCATACCTTTGATATCCACCCTTTCATCCAATTTAGAATACTAAGAATTAGACTCAATGAGAGTGTTAATCTTACAATTGGATTTGTCATTAACCATGATGGAGGTTGTATCCAAATAATACAATAAGATATGAGATTGAAACATTGGATACATAACTTTGTTATTTTCATCTTTTTATCCAAATGGGACTACTAAAAGTTAGACTTAACAAATATATTAGTCTCATGTTTGGATTTGTCATTAATCACAATAAATTTTCTATCAAAGTAATGCAACAATATATATTAATGTGTTTCAGTCAAAAAATATATATTAATATGACATCAAATGCATACCTTTGATAATTCCATCCTTTCATCCGAATGAGACTAATAAAGGATAAACTCAATAAGAGTGTTAGTCTCTCAATTAGATTTATCATTAATCATTAATCACCGAAACAAAATGGTGCTTGAACTTACAGTGTTCTGATTTCGCAGCGTTAAATTGTATGCGCAAATATTTTTTTGGGTTACCATCTTCAAGATGGATCACTTCAGTGATGCGGTTACCATCTTTAGGATGGATCACTTTAGGAATTTTCTCAACATGAAGTTGAGCTTCTTTTACTGTCATAGATAGTATTTTTACTTGTTCAATTCTCTTTTTCTACGGACGTCTCTGTGGAATTAAGTCCCATGCATCTGGAGACCTCCTAATCTTATCATGAGGGATAAAAGTGGGTTCAATATCTTTCTCGGGTATTTCCATGCTTTTAAGTGTGTTTACTTCAGGTACATGAGATCTTGTCACTCCCTTGTAATCAGTAAAGATATTTGACAGATTATTAGCTATTTGTTGTAGGTATATTATACTTCAAACTTCAAGTTCGGATTCTTTAATGCGTAGATCTAAAGACTAAATGCTAGTGACATTCTAACCTATTTTCCAGTATTCTTTAGTGTGGTACTTTTCTCTCCCTAATGCTGGAAAATTATCCTTATACAATTAGCATATTAAGCCGTATACGGATCTCCTATCACAGACTCTAGATATTTAATAATTGACGAAGATTCATAACCTACATAGATCTTCAACTTCCGTTGAGTGCCCAAGGTTGTACGCTTGGTGGCGAGATTGGAACGTATATAACACAGCTAAATTTTCGCAGATGAAAAATGCTTACTTCTTTCATCATCACTTATCAGCGTCTGTACCTCTTTATTTTTTTTTTTTTTGCAAATCTAGTCCCATATGTGTGTATTTGCAAAATTGGACCCCTCCCCGTTGCGACAGGCAACACGTGTCCCCTGCCTCGCTCGGGGAGCGTAGAAACTGGCCGACAACGTGGCTGCCCGTAGGAGTACAAGAGGACACACTTCTACACCCAAGGACCGGAAGCGGCAGGCGCCCTTGAGCCCACGCTACCCGTGTGCACTCACACACGCTCACGGGACTGCGCTGCCCGCCAACACTGCCCGACCGCCTACGGATGCCAGCTCTACCACGGCGCTAGCTAGTTTCCACGCTCTCCAGGCGCGATAGGAGATAGGTGCTGGCTACCATGCCTTCTGCAGTGGGAGATGGTGCCATTTTTGTAAATGCATACACAGGGCTATTTTTCAAAAAAAAAAGGGAGGGGGGGCTAGATAAGCACAATGTTCCAAGAAGAGTGACGGTTAATATAGTATTAGGAGTATAGCATCTCACAGTAGGTGTCTACAATAAGAACTATCGACAAAGTTCCCACATGCTGTAAAATGCTAAGATCCCTTTTACATAAGATGGCACTCCATCATGGGTTGATGTTTACATGAACTAATCCTCGTAAAAATTCCAATAATTGTCTCAACACCGAGCATTGTTTGCTTCCTGAAAGAAAAGCAAAAAAAAAAAAAAAAGATAATTCTGTGACTGCAAGAAAAGCAGCATTCTCCGTTTTTGTGCTTCTGCAAAGGGGGGAGGGCGATGGAGGTGGAGGGATGGGCAAACAAATGTTGTAGATGCAAGCTTGATGAAATATCTAAAACAGCAGTAGAACTCAGGATTGAAGCCAAGGAGACCGTCGAGGGATTCCTGCTCCTGATTACAGCAGATATACATGTTGAAAAAAAAATGGACTGGAGGAGGCAATTTATCTGTCAGGGCATACCTTGCTGTTGCAATTCAACGATCCCTAGTTCTTGTACTTCATGGTCTCTTTCTCAAATCCAATTGTTGGGAACTGTTTTGCATATTCCTCCACATCGTGGCGAAGCTTAGCAATCTCAGCTTGGATGCTGCTGTCAGATTGCAAAGTTGCAACAAAGTCCTTCAACTTGGTTCCACCTAAATTGAAAGAGAAAAACCAAAACATGAATAATATTATCCCTGTGGTATATAAGGGCACCTCATTACATGGAAATATATTTTTTGCAGACTAGCAGTAACTTCTTTTTTGCAAAAAAATCTAGGAATTTGAATGACCTTTTGTTGCAGCTTTAACCTTCAAGGCCAAGTTCACTGCCGCATCGAAGAAGTCAGCAACCTTAGCAAAGTCCTCCTCAACAAATCCTCTTGATGTAAGCGCTGGGGTTCCTGATCACAGAACTGATAATAAGATTTTGTAAACTAAATTTAAAGAAAATTAATAAAACCATTATATGATAACAGAATTTACCCATCCTGATGCCTCCTGGTACCATAGCTGAAACATCACCAGGAACTGTATTCTTGTTTGTTGCAATATGCACGTTTTCTAAAACCTTCTCCACTCTTGAACCATCTATCCCCTAGATATGAAATTGCCCCGACATGATGTGCAAATTTAGAAACCACTCAGTTCTGCTGTAATTAGCACATTTAGCTACAACGTATACAGCAACTACTAAGCTTCAGGTCAGATGGACGTCAAACATTGTTAGAAAGGAGTCAACCGAGAGGTTTATTGTTGATGATAAGAAAAAGTGGCAGAGAAAATTCCAAAATCACAAAACATCCAAAGTCAAACACATTTCTATCTTACCTTATTCTTGAGATTAACCAAGACTAAATGGTTATCAGTTCCACCAGAGACAAGATCATAGCCTTTTGCAGTCAAGCTCTGGAAATAACAATATTGCCATGAAATTAGGAAGTGGTTTAAACTTAAAAACACAACTAATCATGTTGAAGAACTAGATATTTGCATTTTATAACATACTGAGGTGAATGAAAATGAAAAAAAAAAAAAAACCAACATCAATCATACTATATAACATGCCTATCCCAACAAAGTATTTTGAAATAAAGAACAAGACAAAACACACTGTAGATGAAACCTACTAGGATTTTCTAAAAGCTGCCTAACGTAAACCATAAATACGTTACACATCATATTGAGTGAGCAGGTATGATAAGTCTAATTCTCCTTGAAAATATTTCTAGCAAATTGTAACAACAAATACCTGTGCAAATTTAGCACAGTTACGCATAACTTGCTCTTGATAAGCTCTGTACTCCGGAGTAGTTGCCTGAAAGTTAAACAACAGCTTAGCCTTAGGCAAAGGCAAACAATATGAAATAGAAAGTAGTATAAAAAACATTAGGGAACAGAGGTGGTGCAAACCTGCTTAAGTGCAACAGCCAAGCCAGTAATGGTATGATTATGAGGCCCACCTTGCAGACCCGGGAAGACAGCAGCATTGATCTTGTCCTCAAAATCATACATAACCTATAGCATAATAGATCATTAGGCCTTTTTATTTTGCAATGAAAAGAGTCTTACAGTATGAGCTCACTAGCTCAGTATAGAAGAAACTTCTCTAAAACTCTGTGCTATTATCTTTTTATTGTTTTTCTCCAGTAATACCTCTTTCCCTTGCTTATTTATTTCTTTCACCCCCTTCCTGAAAAAGATCATGGCTCCACGTGGTCCACGGAGTGACTTGTGAGTAGTGGTAGTCACTACATCTGCATAATCAAAAGGAGATGGAACGACACCAGCTGCAACTAGCCCACTGATATGTGCCATGTCTGCTAGAAGTATTGCCTTCTGCTTGTCACATATCTGCCAATTGCACAGTACAAATGGACTTATTTGACTGATTAGAAAAAACAAAGATTCGATGTTCATTATTGAGGAGTAATACTTGCCTTCCGCATGCGGGCATAATCATAAAGGCGAGCATATGCACTTGCACCAGCAACGATTAACTTTGGCCTAAAAAGAACAGCACTTTTCTCTAACTGTATAGAATTAGCAAATGAAGCTTAGGAATGAGGTGGTGTTAGGGTAATTCATCTTGAAATAATTTGACTACTAAAAGAGATATGAAACAATGAAAATATCCTAGACAATGCAGTAAGAAACCATTTTTTTAATCTGAAAATACTGCTAAATGCAAAAAGAACACATTTTGTCCACTTTGATGAAAAATGCATATCTATAAAAGAATGATCAAGAGAGCTGAATAAGCTGATGACATAAACTGGAACAAATAAGGAGGGAAAGCCACCTGGTCATAATCAATCAAGCCAGTGCTATCATCCAATCTGTAAGGCATTGTCTCAAAGAATATTGAAACTGCAGAGATCTTCTTAGTGTCAGTCTGCAAAAATCAAGAAGTACAACCATTGAGTCATGGGAATATCAAGAGTATTGTATCTGAACATTACTAAGAATATAGGAAAATACTACTCATTAGTATGTATTCTAAAATACATAATCGAGCATTGCAAGCATCAATGCAAGAATAGAACACCATATAAAATCTAAAGCAACCACAAAACTTGCAAGGACAAAGAAAGATGACAAGCAAGAGCACATGCTTGCATGCCACCCAAGAAACACAAAAACAATAAGGAGGTAATAAAGAAGACACAGACCGATGTACCTGGTAACCATGAGAAAGATGTCCACCATGAGGAAGATCCAGAGCCATGATTCTTTCATGTGGCTTCAACAGCGCAGTGTACACATGGAAGTTGGCAGGTGAACCCGACAGAGGTTGCACATTCACTGCAGAGGTAGAAATTGGTCATGAAGGGAAATTACCACTCCAAGACAAAATTGTTAGCAAAGCAAGCTAAATGGTTAAACTTGCCACCATCATGGTGAAAGGGAACTACCATTCCAAGACAAAATGTTTAGCAATGCAAGCCAAAAATCGAAAAAAAAAATAATGTATAAGCCCAGTTGTGTACCATATATAGGTTCTGGAATTGACTATCCGATTGGTTTGTAACAGGTGCGATGCAAACACATACCAAAGAGAAATTTCTTAAGCAAATTAAGAACCTAGAACTTATCCCACGAAATTTACAATTTGACTGGTTTAGATGACAGTATCTCCCATCAAGTGCTCTGAACATTTTGTAAACTATCGAGCATTTACAAAATTGCATCGAATCAAAACAACACTTTATCTTATTCAAAACAATCTTTTTTTCAGGTGTTGTTGTACACGCACATGAAAGCTATAATTTATAGAGAAATATTCCACAAAATTATCAAGTACAACAAGAGAAAACATAACAAGGCATCACAATAACAACCATTAATAGACTACACAAGATTTTACCTCCCCACTTTTCTGGGTCCAAGCGGAAAGCCTCCAAAGCACGTTTCTGGCACAATGACTCCGCCATATCAATGTATCTGCAGGCAAGCAAAACCCGAACAACAACCAATTCACATTATTCACTCCATCAGCCATTTAATTTCTCTTTCATACATGCTTATTTTCGTTCAGATAATACAGAGAGCGACAACTGATAGAGCACAATCGTACTCATTTCCACCGTAGTATCTTGCGCCGGGGTATCCCTCGCTGTACTTGTTGGTCATGACGGATCCCACCGCCTGCATCACTGACACCGACGTGAAATTCTCCGACGGGATGAGCTCCAGCCCCTACATAAAACAGATTGACGCAATTCAATAATGTGTTGATTCTTGAAAAACCAAGCAATACAATCAAACATTGTCGTGATCGCTGATGACTGGAAAAACCAGAGACCTTCCATTGGCGGGCCTTCTCGAGCTCAATGATATCGGCAACCTCGGGGTCGACCTCCTCAAGCGGCGCGTTCAACTGCTTCGGCCACTGCACCCAACGCCAAGGAAAACAAGAATACAAGATGAACACGGGCAAGAAACGGACATGACGCCATGGGCGTATGAAAAGAGGGCAAGGAAAACATACGGTGATTCCGGATCTCTCCTCCGTCGCCGGCAGGGACGCCTACGCACGCACAAAGCCATAAAAAATGGATTAACGCCGGGCCGTGATTCTTCCGAGGGGTGGGTGGAAGAAGGAAAAAACCAACTACAGGAACACCACCGGACCATGAAAAAAAATGAAAGAAAAAAAGAAGAACCGGACGGCGCCGTACCATGGAGTAGAGCGGCGTGACGCGGGAGAGCGGCTGGCGGCGGAGGGCGTCGGAGGAGAGCTTGCGTAGCGCCGTCGCCATGGCCATGGTGGGTCCGGTCGTCCTCTCAGGGTTGGAGCGCGGAGCTTGGGAGGTAGTGGAATCGTTCGTGTTTTTATCTGGTTGTTTTAGCTGGCGATGGGTGGGCCTAGTGCCGCAGTGATCCTCGCCCACCAGACACATCACATCAGTGGGGAGATTGATATAATTAGATATAAAATTATTTTATTTATTACTTAAACGGTTATTTTAAAATCGAACTAATGATTCGCTGTCGAGTTAAACGTCCTTAGGCCATTCACAATGGGAGGTTTCATGGGGTGATTTCCAAGAAAACCATGTCATCTTTGGTTGTATAGGGTGATGAATGAAATAGTCTCTCTCAATGCATGATTTCATTCCACAGTTTCCTAGATTACCCACAGCATTTAATTATCACAGGATGTTATGATCAAATGTGCTTTGTGATTTTGTAGCCAAATTACTACTAAGCCAATATCACTGAACAGAATGGTAAGTTCATAAACATAAAGTTGGATACTCCGCTTCTGGGATGGATAAGTTTGACTGACATAAAGTTGGATAAACATAAAGTTGAAAACCACCTGTAGTTTTTTCTTGGCGACAACTCATAAAGAATAAGTTTGACTGACACAAGAAACAACAGGAAATATATGTTTCTCACAGGATTGATCAAAGGCCTTTTGTTTGACTGACACAAGAAATAGCACTCTTCTTCAACCGACGCGCCATGGGCTCCTCCTCCGCCACCAGACTTGCACCTCCCCTGCCGCCGGACTTGCGCCTCCTCCGCCGCCAGACTAAAACCTTTTTCACTGCGTGATTTTAGAGGGGGGATGGGAGATGGGAGACTAAAACACGCCTTTTGCACTGCGCGGGAGATGGGAGAGATTGGCGGCAATGAAAGCGGAAGGCAGCGCGCCACACGGGATTGAGAATCTTCGCGTGAGGATGAAACCGGCTCCCTCAATGCGGTGTCGCTGCGTTTCCAAGGCGTTGGAAACCGGGCGGACGTCGTTTCACCGTGATGAAACTGGTTTCTCCTCTTTCTTCATAAATGTAATGCCATGTCATCATATTTGCCTACATGGCACATCATTAAATGCCTATGAAACTCTGATGAAATCCCCATTGTGAATAGCCTTAGCATGTTTCCGTTTGAAACGAGCTCGTTTCGATTTTTAACTTATTAATTATTATAATCGAAACAATTTTTATTCGAGCAATAACGTCTTTGTTTTGCGGTAGGAAGCATCAACGCCGGGCGGACCTAACGATGGGGCGACTTGAACAACGCCCCACCTACAATTTACATGGTCAAGGTATGTTGTATATACTGCATATGTATAGACCCAACATATTTGGAAGTTAGAACGTTGCACTAAGCAAGAAACGTTGGGCACTTCGGCTTCTTGTCTGCCATTTGCATGACAAGACTCCTTTGGCCACAGCCCACAGTATAATTCCGATCTCTTGCGCTTCCCGCCTTCCCGGTGGAGTGGACGGTGGTGCTATCGCCCCGACGGCCGACGTCGAGGCCGACGAGACGAGCCCATCTGCATGAGGTCGCGAAAGCTGCGACATGTCAGATTCGACTAGTTGAGCAACCCGGTAAGTCGGTAAGTCCTATCGTCCTTAACTCTGATGAAAGCATTTGTTGGATGTGGATTAGCATTTGAAGTTAGAAGTTCTGTGCTTTTTGCTTAGAACTGAATCTAACCTAGAACTGAATTGTTTCTTTATGTATGTTTCTTTAATAGTACTATTGTTGTTACGTACATTGCATTCTTTTTGGCGTTTTAATACTACTTTAAATCCGCCCCACCTATAATTTCTTCCTGGGTCCGCCCCTGATCAACGCTGCGTCACCAACCCCTCGTTTCATTTCTTACTACTCCGTGTACAGTGTATTTCCTTTATTTTCCTTTTGTTTTTTCTCTCTTCAGTTATAGTTAGAAACGCAACCGGGCCGTCTTGTTTTTTAGAAAATGTTTTATTTTTTAAAAAAATTCCCGCCCAGATTAGATACTCATAGACGAATGGGCTGAGGGATGTTGGTCCCAGTAGGGGAAAAAAATGTCAGGCGCCCTGCCTTTTAATCTAGTTTGTGAGCGTGTTAGCTTTAAAGTATTCTTAAGCTTTCACGATCGCCACCAACCCAAGCAGGCACTATTTTACACTGGGAAAATGCATCAAATCAAACAATGATCCTGTGCCCAGAGGATTTACTTATAGGCATGATGCGGTTAACTACTACAAAGCAGGACACCAAATCGCAAATGAAACAGCAGCTCAACCACTCAAACTTACGTTACACGTCACAAATGCCAACACTGTCGTCCTCGTCCATCACCAAACACTGAAAGCGACAGCGCATTTCCTCAAACATAATAAATAAATAAATAAATAAAAGGAAAGGATTCCACCAATTAAAAAATCAAAGGAAAATATGTTCATCACAAAAGTCTTTTCTTTACAAGAAAACATTATTCTTTTTTTTCCAAAAGAAACTACATTCAAACGAGATACTAGGGTGCAGGCCTGCTATGCCATATGAAATACTAGACACGTGAGCACGACACACGCCGCATAGCAACGCGCCAGCCATAATACGGTATCCGGACCTTCCCGCGAAGAAAGGGATCTAGATGTAATTTTTAAAAATCTTTAGGATGAATCAAATAATTTTTGCTACGTGCGTCGTAATTTTGAAAAGCTTTCGGGATTCTGGGATAAATTTCATGTAATCTTAAAAAGATTTCGAGACCTCAGAATATTTTTTTTGGGCGATATTTCGGAAAAACAAGGCCTTACTGCAAAGAAAGGGACTTAGAAGTAATTTAAAAAAATCTCTGGGGAAAAATGGGCTAATATGTAATTTTAGAAAGTTTCGTGTATCGGCACCTTTTTGCAAAAAAAAAAGGTTCACGAAGAAACAAACTAAAGAAGCTCCCGAGGCCTTCTAGCAAAAACATGGATTAATTTGTAATTCTAGAAAATTTCAGGCCACATTTTCTCAAGAGTAGAGAAGTTTCGGGGTCCTTTACAAAAAAGGCTAATATATAATTTCGTTAAATTTCAAGCATCTTTTTAAAAAAATCCAAAAGCTTCGGGGGTCCCGCTGTAAAAAATGGACCAATCTGTAATTTTGGAAATTTTCAGGTGCCTTTTCGCGAGAAAACACGCGCAGGCGCCCCGCTCCACGCGTCGCGCAGGGACAAATCGCGCGGGCGTCGTGGGTGGGGATCGAACGCGCGACCTATGGCGTGAGTGTGTCTAGCGTTACCGCTGCGCCACACGCTCGTTGTTGTAAAGCAAGGGCGTTAAAATATATGACCCATATAAGTGGTTGAGTCAAGCGGGCGACGCGGCCGCGTATGGAGCGAACACGTCGGTGAAAAACGATGTGGTCGTGCTGAGAAGCCGTGAAAGCTTCGGGATTTAATATCTGTATAGGAATGTGTCGACGATTCGGGAACCGGTCCCCCGCCGAGCTTACTTGTTGAATGAGGGATCAACCTAAGGCCCCTTTCCCGCGAGGGGTATAGCTTCCGAGGTCCTACCGAGCTACAAAACACAAGACTGACAAAGCGATGCAACGAAAGCGAGGAGATCGCTTTTTTTGCACGGTTGGGCCTCTCGCTCAGGAGATAACAACCCTACGTCTAGTGGTTGAACTGATATGTGAAGGTGGTTTACAACGTGCTATGCTCTGCGTACATGTGTGAAAAGTAGATAGAGTCGAACCTCCAACCCTTCACGGGAGGAGGTATTTATAGGAGGTTACAGGCGACAAAGTAGTTATTATAGGGGGCACGCCACTGTGCTAGACGTGTACAGAGCTATTGCCACGCCACCCGCCAGGCACCACGCGACGTGGGTACAGTGGGCGTAGATTACGGGTGCGCAGACCACGGGCGGTCGCGCAGTTAATGCCACGTCTTCTTCGCAGACCGTGCGGCTTTTGGGCGAACCGAGGTATCTTGGCCGACCCCGTCGTCCGGCGGACCTCGGCGAGATTGCTTTCGGGGTCGACAAAGGTCGGAGTGGCCCGGAGGTCGAACTGCCGGGGGACGTGTCCCGAGCAAGGGCATGCTCGGAGACCACCGAGCTACGATGGTCGCCTGCGGTGAATCTCCAATCCCCGACAGCTAGCCCCTGAGGCTGAAGGGGGGGAGGTACCTCGCTGAGGACTCCGCCTTAAGCCTCCATACGCCTGTCAAAGGATTGGAGCCTTGCGGTGAAGATCTACCGAGACTCCCGAGGATCCCCGCTCGAAGACGGTAATGCCGCGGTGAAAGACTACCGCAACATTCGAGCGACCTGGCTCGGGGATGGAAAGCTCGCGGTGAAAAAAACTACCGCAGCATCCGAGCAATCTCACCCGGGAACGGAGGTCTTGCGGCGAAAAAAACTACCGCAGCATCCGAGCAACCTTGCCCGGGACGGAGGTCTTGCGGCGAAAAAAATTACCGCAGCATCCGAGCAGCCTTGCCCGGGAACGGAGGTCTTGCGGCGAAAAAAAACTGCCGCAGCATCCGAGCAACCTTTGCTCAGGAGCGGGCGTATCTGCCCAAGGGTCAACCCGGGCAGCGCCTTGAAAGCGAAGGCGGGAAGCCACGATGGTTCCTTCTCAGCGAAGCTTTGCGGGTACAATTCTGACAGTTTTTGGAAACCGCGCCACTATAGGACAGTTTTGAAAACCGAACCGCCACGCGCCGCCCCGCCGGCCCGCTTCGGCCCCTCCGCCCATAAATGCCAGGCGGGAACAATTTGTGCAGGCTTTTCTTCCCCCGCAGCTCGCCCTTTGAACCCAGAAAGGCACCCCTGCTCCCAAACTTCTTCGTCTTGCGCCAGCGCCCCCTCCTACTGCGATTCTCCTCATGGCGAAGTTTGGCGCGAGCAAGACCACCGCAGAGAGGCTTCGGGTGCTCCAGGATTTCGGCTACCTTGATCCGTACTCCTGGCGGGTCCCCGAAGGCGAATCGGCCCCGGCGCCGCACGACGATGAGATAGTCTCGTGCGAGCTATACACCGTCAACGGGCTTCGAATGCCCAAGAGTGAGTTCGTGGAATCCGTACTCGTGTATTGCGAGTGCGAGATCACGCATCTGAACCCCAACTCCATCTTGATCCTGACCATTTTTGCCCATCTTTGCGAGGCCTTCGTGGGCGTCATTCCCACGGCCAGCCTTTTCTTCCATTTCTATTCTTTGTTCCTTGACCGTGGCGCTCTCGCTTGATGCTTTCAGTACTTCACTTTGAGGCCCTAACGCCCGTCTGAGTGCCCTTCTTGACCTCAAGGACTCGATCACGGGTCGGGTGATTCTGGTTCTACCTGCGGAAGGCGGAAGGAGCCGCCGGCCGTTATCTTGGCGGCGGCACCAGCCGCCGAGACGCCGCCTACCATCGTCTTGCGAGGAGGAGCGAGCCCGATCTTGACCGATGAGCTCACGAACATGGGGCTGATTGGTCAAGACATCGTTCGCGACCTCCTCAAGAACAGGGTATCCCCCCTAAGGAAGAGGAGCACCCTCTCGAGATCACCGGGTGGGACAACATCACCGCGAGGGCACTTCAGTAAGCCAGCGACCTTGGAGACTCTTTGCTCTGCTTCCGCCGCTTGGGTCCGTGCTGATTGTGCTTGCTGACTGACGACAGCGCCGGGCTTCGACTGGCTGGAAAAGAGGGTCGGAGAGATGTTCGGCACCCCCAAGGGCAAAGAGCTTGAGCGCAACTGGCAAGTCCCGAAAAACGTGCTCGAGCGGGGCGACGTGGTAAGTTGCTTCATAGTTTTCCTTTTAAAATAGATTTTGTGAAGCAAAAACCTTTGGAAAACATTTCAAAATCATTTGTATACATTTTTCAACTAGTTTTTCACAAGATTAGTAATAGTATACAAAATTTTGACTTTTGGCTAAATAGTTGATTTTGAAATATATATATATATGCACTTATATTAATATGGGCACAAGTAGGGATGTGATACACATGTGTATGAATTAACACTCCCCCTAAATGTGCCACTTCTAAACTTGCTCAAGATTTACAATTAAGAGAATAGATAAGAGGCGAGAGCAAGTTCTTACAACAAGTGATCTAAATTGATTTTCATTAATACTAATGCATCCAAACCTACACAAGGCTAGAAGCTAAATAGTAATCAATTTAAATACTTGTTACCCGAGATGGCATTGGCTCATGATGAACTTGATTTTCTTCATGCTTGACACCACTTGTAGACAAACATAATCCTTCTCCTCTTGAATGGGCAAGCGTCCAATCCATCTTATATCACCTAAAAATCTTTTAGGCGATTTTTGGTACCCAATCCTTGTTGGGTCCGACAACGTTAGTCACAATTGATTTAGGAACCCAAATGGTCCTAATTTTAACATTCTCAATAAGACTAACATGACTAGGAATAGTTTTGCGATAATTATTCCTTCTAGGCAAATGATTGGCATTTTTATGAAATGGCATAGGAGGACAATAATATTTTGCAAAATTATTTCTACTTTGATCTCTTCTAAGCATATGATAATTGAAATTATGCATTGGCTTAGCGGATCTAGCATTTCTAGCAAATGTTTTGTTATAATTATTTTTCCTAAGCATATGATCATCATGAATTTTCTTATTCTCAGGAAATCTAATATTTTGAGCAAATACATTTCTAGAAATACTCTTCCTATGCAAATGAATATCATTTTTAGCGGGCATAGGGGACTTGACAAGCTTGGCAGACACATTGCCATTCTTGTCCTTCCTAAGCAAATAATTTTCATTAATGAGAATAGGCTTAGGAGTGATACCTATGGGACAATCCTTACCGAAATGTCCCTTTTCCCGGCAATTGAAGCACGTCACGCTATTTGGCCCTCTCTTGACCAATTTGACTTGCTCCTTGCCGGCTTGCCTCATGGTTGATGCTTGTGGCTTGATCTCCACATTATTAGGGCACACGGAGGCGAGGTGGCCCTTCTTGTTGCAATTGAAGCACTTGATTGTCTTCGTGTGTCGTGCATTATGCCTCATCTTACTATTCTCCCTCTTGGAGTTGTAGCCGAGTCCTCGCTTGTCTTGAGGCGCCCTTGGCTTGCTCAAGATTTCGTCGAGAAGGGCTTTTCCTTTAACGCACCTCTTCAAGTCATTTTTCAACTTAATGACTTGAGCCTTGAGCTCATTGTTTTCCTCTACAAGATTAGCATCTAAACACATAGAGGAACTTGAAGCAAATTTATTAGAGCAACAAGGTATATCAATTAAATCTTCACAAGAGGTGGACATATCAATTTTTGATGAAGTATTTGAGTTGACATTTAAGCAAGGCATTTCATCAATTAGGTTACATGAAATTCCTATATCCACCTTAGACTTATAAATTTCTTTGAGAAGAAGGGATTCATGATTTTCTTTAAGCATATTATAATCACTTTGAAGTGATTCATGTTCAAGCTTTAAAATCTTATATTTTGTTTTCTCCTTCCCAAGATAATTATTGAGCTCCTCTAACACGTCCATTAAATCATCATAAGAGGGCTTTTCGTCATCACATACCTCATTTTTACCTTTTGCCATGAAGCAACGAATTTTTGATGGGAGTGAAAATTCGTCGTCGCTTGAGGCGGAGGTTGAGGTTGATGGAGATGCCGGTTCATCGCTTGATGTTGAAGTTGAATCCTCAACCGACACTTCCTCCTCATTGCAATCCTCAATTGATGTTGTGGATGATTCAAATAAATCTTGAAGCTTAATCCACATATCATGAGCGCTCTTGAGATTGCATATGAGATTAAACATTTCTACGCTCACAAAACTAAAAATGGCATTAGTTGCTTGAGCGTCGAGATGTAGACATTTCTCCTCTCCTTTAGTTGGAGCAATATCATTTAGTGGAGAAGAAAAGCCGACATCTACGATCCACCAAATTTGTGGGCTCATGGATTTAAAATGATCAATCTTAAATAATTTCCATTGAGCATAATTAGAACCATTTAGCATTTGTGGATCGTGTGAGTGCACTAGACCGCTAGGCGCCATCCCTTTTACTCTCTAGACGGTTAAGCCTAAAATGAGAGTGACCGTGGCTCTGATACCACTTGTAGGGTCGAGGATGCACCTAGAGGGGGGGTGAATAGGCGTTTTACAAAATTTGATCGCTCACTAAATAATTCGCTCTAATCAACCCCTATGTCAAAACCTAATTAAATATATATGCGGAAGCGATAAATAGGTTTTGACAATTAAAGCCTAAATCAACTAGGCTCACTAGTGCACTAACTAAATTATGTCTCTAAACTAGAATTGCTAAATTGATCAATCAATTAATACTAAGCAATTCTATTACAATCAAGCAATTGAACAATATACTAGAAATGTAAATACTTGAAAGTAAAAGAGACAACCGATATTTTTTCGTGGTGTTCGGAGACTTGGGTCTCCCTAGTCCACGTTGAGGCAAGCCCACACTTGGACCGGCTCCCACTCGAGCACCGCCTCTTTCCACTAGTTGTGGTTTTCACGCCAGCGTAGGCTCAACCCGAACCTTCACAAACTTCGCGGGCTTCTCACAACCTTGAGAGCTCCAGCAAGACGACGCCACGCCTGTCTAGGAGTCGGCAACCTCCAAGAGTAACAAGCCGCTCCTTGGCTTGAACCTCACCGAGCACTGTGAATCATGGCTGGTGATCACCAAGTGCAACACATGCACAAGAGGCTCTCAAATCACTTCCTAATTGCAACACATGCAATTAGTCTCACTCTTAATCTCAAGAGGCAAATGGAGAAGAGCAACACATGCACACAACTCCACACATAGCAACAACCACCTTTAACACCCCAAGGCCTCCTTTTATAGCTTCCAAGCCAAAACTAGCCGTTGGGGGTCGAAACAGAAAAATCGGCAAGCCGGTCCATGGGACCAATCCGAGTTCGGCCCGACCCTCACAGAACAACGGTCGGAAAACCGACCGATTAGGCAGCCGGTCGCACCGCACCGATCGCCGCACCGCCACGGTCGCACCGGCTCCATCCGGTCGAGCTGGCTCCATCCGTTGCATCGCCCAACCAAAAATCAAAAGCAGCTTCTCTGGAATAAACACGCCAGACGGGCGGTTGCACCGCCTCACGGTCCGACGGACCGGGCGGTTGCACCGCCCACACGCTAGCCGCAGCGCCATCGAAAGAATGCCGGGGGGCGGTCCGCCAAGACGCTGGCCGGTCCGACGGACCAGGCCGGTCCGACCGCCTCTGAGACTCAACTCCGGATTTTCGCAAACACTTTTTCAAAAATCCAAATGCTATTCTTTGAGCTTCTAGGTGATCAACACATGATCAAATACCGTGCAAAACACATTTGCACCAATTTAGCTCGTGCTCAAAGAGTTCCAACCAAATTACGAAAACCGATCATAATCAACTCCAAATCTATTTGCAAAAGCGTATTAAGCAAATCAAACTCGAGTTTATGAGATTAATCCCCTAGCCATGTGAAGGTCAACACAAGACCCGGTCAACTTGCCAACACCCATTGCAAGCCCCACTCACATGCTCTCGGGATTAGGACTCATAAACCTCGGTTTATTCGCACTGTGAACTTGCAAATGGCCTTAATAAACACATTTCATGCTTGAGCACTACTCTTTGCAACACCTGCAAAAGTCTAGCTCCAAGCAACATCAAATCAGGATGCATGAACTCTCTAATTGCAACACATGCAATTCTCTAGTTCCATGCAACACCAAATCGACTTCACACCAAAACCAAACATCAACTAAACCAAATCAACCGTATGAGCTCTCTACTTGCAACACATGCAAGCCTCTAGCTCCATACAAACACAAACATCAAATTCGTGCTTGAGCTCTCTCCTTTTGCAACACATGCAGAACTTAGCTCCAAGCAACCACACGGTTTTTAAGAAAGATGTTTTGCGAACCAAAACGTGAAGCTTCAACTAATGTAACACATGCAAAAATGAACTTCACGCAAAAGCCAACGCATTAGCTTATCCTATTTGCAACACATGCGAATCAAAGCATAATGCGAAAACCAAATGCAACCAAGCATAAGTTTAACCCATTCGCAACACATGCCAAATGGTTAACCCATATCAAAAACCAAATCCAAATGGTTGAGCTTGAGTGAACGCGGATTGAGATCACCAACACATGATGAAGCTCAAGCAAAAGAGACAACCCCTCTTAATAGCACGACGATTAAAACCTTAGACTCAAAGACTACAAAGTCCTTAGCCTATCTAATTATACCTTCGCCGCCGCGCACAAGCAATCCCCTTTGGGGTCTTTATGATCTTCGCATATTTGCTCCCCCGGGATATCACTCGACTCCTCTTCGAGATCCTCTCTTAACGCCCATCAACTCATGATGCCGTCCTTGTCCCGTTCTCATCATCTCATCCATCTTTGGACCTAACTCAATCACAACTCATACAAATAGTTAGTCCAAGATGCATGGTTGTCTCAATTATCTCTTGCACTCCATTAACACATAATGGATGCCTTTAGATCAATTGAGCACAACCTAAATCAATTAAAATGATTTAATTTTGTCTTAAGTACAATAATGCAACTCATGCTTTATTATACTTAAGAACTATTCATTTGTCCTCAATTAATCACAAAACACCATCAACACATGATGAAGTGTTCTTTAATGATTAACAAGATAAATGAACTCAATTTAAATTATCATTTAAATTGATATGAGTATATATTAACTACACAAGTTTTCATATACTTATGTTGATGAAAAGTAATGATCCATTATATGTAAATTGTATGGAAATGATCATTACCCTAAATCATCAACTATAGAATATACCCCACATGTATATGTGCATAGATATAATTGACTTGGACATAATATGCACATATCCAATTTGATCGTATTGGAGTATATCCTATATTACCATGAGTATACTTATAACTAGGCAATTCAAACATATACTCAAGATTTAGTTTCTTTGTCTTGATCCTTATGTGTGTCAATAACGAATCGATCAATACAAAGAGACTTTCAAGTTAAACTACAAACTCCCCCTTAGTATGTGCATCCATGTAATGTGTGGATTGGGAAACATGATGCACGTTTTGTGGTTAATATAACGGGGACATTCATATTTCAACTTGACTCCAAAGTATGCAACTAATATTAGAATGAATATGCAAATATACCTTGGGTTTTCCATTTTTCAATGCGATGAGACTAAACAAAGATATTCTAAACAAACATGTTAGTCTCGATATAAGATTGTCATTAATAACACTATCGCATTAGGGGATAAACTCAATATTGGATTTGTCATTAACACAAGATTAGATTTGTCATTAACACCAAAACCATAACTGATGAAGGTTGAACTTACAGCTTCGCCGCAGCGCTTAGGGCGCTCTTTTTTTCTTCTTTCGATGTTTCTGGTTGACTCTTGACTATGTTGTCGGAGCATATAACTTTTTCTTGCTTAAGGGTTGCGTCTGGTGCAATGCTCCTTTTGCTCTTGTTTGGCTTTTCCCTGTAAATAATGACCACGAGGTAAATAGCGAAAAATAGGTCGATCGCGGGTTAGAACGAAACGTGGGTGACACAAGCCCGAAATGCGCGAAGGATGACCTTACAAAAGTAACATGTCCTTAAGAAAGAAGCAACGTTATGCTTGGCAAGATAGAACGAGGCACTCGGCCGCGATTTTTTGAAATGATGCTAGCGTGGCAACTCGCTCACCCCAAGCCCCTGCTGCGAATGAAGGTCGTGCACCTATGTTGCGAGTACGGGCTCGTTCACAGGAGAGTTGAGAAAGAACGCCCCGACCAAGGCACCAGTTTCTCTGAGCAGCGAATGTGGTTTTGGTCTGGGGGAAAGAACGAGCAAGGCCTAGACTTCCTTAATGCTTAGGACGCATCCCCCTGAGTTGCGAGTATGGTCGTAGGCGAGGAAAGACGCACGGTTGCCCGATAGGGTGCGTGACGACCAAACACACACGTGCCAGAGTAAATCTCCGGACCAACCAAAGGGTTGTCTGTATGCGACTTGTGTCGCGCAGCGAAGAGCTACTGTGGACCAAGGTCGGCCTATTGAGACTAGAGCCCCAGGTGGCGAGATTTTAGTGTCGGGGTGTTGGTCATAGCACCTTGTGCGATCGCGCGTGCGCCAGCCTGAACTTAGAGTAGGAAGAATCTGCAGCAACTAATTGCGCTCGATGCACTTGTCTCGTTACCAAGATCATGAAACAAAAAGAAGAGTGTGCCTTGCGCGAGACTAGGTCGACTTTACCAAAGGCGGTGACCTTATATATATTTTCACAGCATCTTGGGGGAAACAGACATTGCGTGCATGATCGCGACGAAAGTTCTACTTTCTTAAATAGAAAAGGAAAAATGCAAATGTATAAAAGGTGCAAAACAGAGCATAAGTTTTAGACATAGAACTTGCGCAGCTGGTCGATATTCCACGAGCTCGCGAGCACGCGGCCATCCTCCCTTGCCAGGCGGACAGCCCCCAAGCGTGCTATCGAGACGACCGTGAAAGGACCTTCCCACCTGGGGGAGAGCTTGTTGGCCTTCGACGTATCCTGAATGCGCCGTAGGACGAGGTCCCCAACTGTAGGGCTCGGGGCGAATTGACTTGGCCGCGTGCTGCGAAGAGCTTCTTTGGTAGGCGGCGGATCGGAGCGATGCCTAAGAGCGCCTCTTGGCGAGGTCGAGGTCGGCGGCCTTCGCGACCTTGGTGAATATTTTGGCCAAGTGAATTCTCGAGGATCCGAGCACGATTTGGTGGGCATGGCGACCTCGGCACCATAGGCGAAATTTGGAAGGGCGTTCGCCCGTGCTTCGGCTCGTCGTGGTCTTGCTAAACCGGAGGACGGAAGGAAGCTCGTCCACCCATGATCCGCCGTCTTGGGATGAGGTCTTTGAAGACCCTTTTCTTGATCCTTGAAGGATTTGGCCATTTGCTCGCTTTCGGTGCTCCGTTACTCGTGGATGAGCCACGAGGCGGCGAACCTTTATTCGATGTCTTCGCAGAGGCTTGGAGCAGTTATTTGGTGAGCTGGGTGCCATTGTGCGTGATGAGGCGATTGGGGATCCCGGCAGCGTCACCACGCGTTCTTTGCGGAAAAATCTCTTGGTCGCTTGAGCCAAAATGGTTGATCTGAGCTCGGCCTTGATCCACTTAGAGAAAGTGTCGATGGTCACGAGCAAGTATTTGCAACCCTTTCGACCACGGGGGAAAGGCCCGAGGATGTCAGCCCCCCAGGTTGAGAATGGCTATGAGAGTGGGATGGTCTGAAGCGCGTACGCTGGCTGGTGGGCCTTACGGGCGTGGAACTGGCACGCCCGGCAGGTCGCCACGAGTGCCCGAGCATTGTCTAAAGTTGTTGGCTAATAATATCCCAAGCGGAATGCTTTGCTTACGAGCGTCCGGAAGGACGAGTGAGCGCCATACATTCCTTCATGGATATCTCTGAGGAGGAATTGGCCCTCTTCTCGAGATATGCACTTGGAGAGGACTCCAAGTGCACCTTTGCGGTATAAGGCGCCCTCTACTAGCTTGTAAGCAGAGGACCGCCTTTTAAGCCGGGAACGCTCGGCTTCCTCCTCAAATGTCCGTGGGCAAGATTTGGGCGAATGGCGTCATCCAGTTTGCACCATGCTCGAGGAAGGAGACGTTACCGTACGTCTCTTGTGCCTCCTCTACAGAGGGAACAGAGGGCTTGTGTAGATGCTCTGCTGGCACCCCGGGCAGGGCGGGCATCTGGGGGATTGCCTCCTCTATAGAGGGAATGGAGGGCTTGTGCAGATGCTCAACGAGCGCCCCCAGAGGGGCGGGCATTTGCGAGGAACCGACCATGGAAAGGTAGTCGGTCAGGGAATTGTCCTTCCTAGGGATGTAGAGTACTTCGAAATTCCTAAAGTACTGCTCCATCTTCCTCACCTCAACAAAGTAAAGCGCCATTGAGTGATCGGAACACTAATACTCCTTGTTGACTTGGTTGATGACCAACTGCGAATCGCCCTTCACGATTAGCCATTTGGACTCGGCGCCTTGCACGCCAGAGTTGGCCAAGAAACCTTCATACTCCGCGCGTTGTTGGTTGCGCGAAGTGCAAGTGGATAACGTATTGGAGCCGATCCTTGAGGATACGATAACGCCCGACCCGGCGTTCGAAAGCTCGGGAGTCGTCGAAGTACATGGTCCAGCGGCCATCCCGAGATTCCTGAGACTCAGCGGCGGGCTGGGCGGGGTTAAATCCATTCGCCTCTGAAGTCTACCAAAATCTGGGACTTAATTGCCGTCTTGCGAGAAGTGGATGTCGAACTCCGCGAGTTCCATGGCCCACTTCGCTATCCGCCGCTTAGCGTCTGGATTTCTTAGGATCTCCCTAAGTGGGAAGCTGGTCGGGATGACGACCTTGTGGGCTTGGAAGTAGTGGCGTAACTTCCTAGAAGCCACGAGCAGCGAGTACAGGAGCTTCTGGACCTCAGGGTAACGCTCCTTTGGTCCGTGCAAGACCTCGTTGACGTAGTATATCGGACGTTGCGTCCCTTCTCGCTCTCGCTTGACACCGCGCTTCGGCATGGGGTGTCATTGCGAGGTAAAGTAGGAGTGGCTCCCCCGACCTTGGCGTGGCCAAGATCGGGGGGCTAGACAAGTACTGCTTCAGCTCCTCGAAGGAGCGGTCAGCCTCTTCTGTCCAAACGAAGCCCTCGTGCCTGCGGAGGGCCTTAAAGAAGGGCAGACCGCGCTCACCTGACCGGGAAATGAAGCGACTTAGGGCCGCCATGCGCCCGGTCAAGGTTTGATTTCATATGAGCTCGGGCGCATTCTTTCGATGGCTTCGATTTTCTCCGGATTGGCACCGATGCCCTGCGGCCCGATAAAGTACCCGAGCACTTTGCCCGCTTTCACCCCAAAGACGCATTTCTCGGGATTAAGCTTTATTTGATGTCTATTGAGATTACAAAAGGTCTCCTCGAGGTCGGATATATGACCTGAGACGAGCTTACTTTTAACTACGATATCATCTACATATACTTCCAGGTTTCGACCTATTTGGTCCTGGAAAGTTTTCTGCATCAAGCGTTGGAAGGTCGCCCCGGCATTCCGCAGACCGAAAGACGTGCCGAATGGAGTAATGAAGGAAGTCTTCTCGTCGTCTCCTGGGAACAAGCTAATCTGGTGATAGCCCGAGTAGGCGTCTAGGAAGCTCATCACCTGAGACTCTGCCGTTGCGTCGACTAGTTGGTCAATGCGTGGCAGCGGAAAGTTGTCCTTCGGGCAGCAACATTTAGGCCGGTGTGGTCAACACACATGCGCAACTTGCCACCCTTCTTCTTGACAATGACCAGGTTTTCCAGCCACTCCGAATGCTCGACTTCCCTGACGAAGCCGGCTTTGAGGAGTTTGTCAAGTTCTCCCGGATGATTGCCTGTTTCTCTGGGGAAAATCGCCTGAGCTTCTGACGCACAGGTCTTTTATCAGGCCGAACAGCTAGCCTGTGCTCAATCACTTCCCTTGGGACTCCGGGCATGTCGGACGGTTCCCAGGCGAACATGTCCGTGCTCCTCTGGAGGAAAGTGACGAGCTCGAGTTCCTATTTGGGATCTAGGGAAGATCCCAGATGGAAGACCTTGGACAGGTCGGCCTCGCTCAAAGGGACCGCCTTGGTTTCTCCTCCGGGCTGGAGGGTAACTTTAGGCCGAGAGTGCGTCGACGCTTGGTCGGGGCCGCGTTGAGGCAGCTGGCCGACCATATCGAGCGACTTCTCGTTGCAGTTCAATGCCGCCCTATGGTCGCCTTTGACAGTGATAGCACCCTTTGGTCCGGGGACCTTCAGGCACTGATACGCGTGATGCGTGGCGGCCATGAACTTGGAGAGGGACGGCCTGCCCAGGATGGCGTTATAGGCCGACTTGAAGTCAACGACCTTGAAGTTGATCAGCTTGGTTCGGAAGTTCGCGAGGCCGCCGAACGTCACGGGCAGAACGATCTGGCCGAGAGGCTTGATCGAGGTGCCGGGAACGATCCCGAAGAACGGGACGGCTATGCTTTTGATCTTGGAGCGAGGGACTTGCATCTCGTCCAAGATCGTGGCGGATATGAGATCCAAAGAGCTCCCACTGTCGATGAGAACCCGGCCGACCTTGGCATTGTTGATGGTCGGGCTCACGACCAACGGGAGCCTTTGGGGTTTGGTCATTCCAAGGGGACAATCGTCCTTGGAGAAAGTGAGGGGCAGCTCGGACCACCTGAGCTGTTGTACGGGCGGCTTGCCCTGGGCGATATGGCTGACCTCCCGTGCCGCCTCCTTCAGATCCCTGCGGGATTTATAGGCCGAGGAGCCCCCGAATATGACCGCTATGTGGTTGCGGGGCTCCTGGTAACTCATGTCGTCGTCGTCGTGGGCGGGGCCCTTGCCCTTGCTGTTGTCTCCCTTTTCTGGCAGCGTGGGCATAGGGCCCTCGCCGTTGTAGAACTTCTCCAGGCGGTATGCCCAAGTCCGGCAGTTGCGAAGGTCGTGGCCGGCCGCCTGATGGAACGGGCAGAAGCGGACGCCCGAAACGGCACCTCGCTCCCCGTGCTCCTAGCTACCGCGACCTTGGTCGTCGCGATCTTGATCACCGCGCCCTTGGTCGTTGTTATCTTGGTCGTCGCGCCTCCGTCGTGGCCGACCCGCCCCTCGTCTTTGCCGAAAGCGGTGAGCACGCGATGGGCGGCGATCAACGGCGGCCACCACGCTGCCAGCGTCGCGACCTCTTTTTCTTTTTGATCTTCCTCTCAACGGAGCCCGAGTGCTTTTTGCTCGAGGGGCCTTCCAGGCCCGGCTAGGGCGGCAGCTTGCCCTCATCGATCATCTTCTTCTATTGCGGCACGACATTTACGTGCTGATCGACCATCTGGAATAGCTCGTTGGCGGCTGTGTCGGGATGGATCTCCAGGTCTTGAGTGAGGCGGACATCACGGACCCCAAACTTGAAGGCCCGGACGACCGCCTCATCCGAAATGCTTGGAATGGAGTTCCTCACCTTGATGAATCTTTGGACGAATTCCCGCAAAGTTTCTTTGTCCATCTGGATCAGCCTCTCCAGGTCGCGCTCGTTGCCCGGTCGAGTATAACAGCTTTGGAAATTTGCTCGGAGGGCTTCGGAGAGTTGCCTCCACGAGCGGATCGACCCCTCCTTCTGATTGAAGAGCCATGATCGAGCGGAGCCATCGAGGACGGTGGGGAGGTAATTTGCCATAACCCACTTGTCCCCTCCGGCCGCCAGGACGACAGTAGAGTAGATCGAGAGGAACTCGTCTGGGTTCTGAGTCCCATTGAACCGCTCGATGTGGCCGGGCTTGAACTTGCTCGGCCACGAGACATCACGGAGGGACGCCGAAAAGGCTCGGCACCCGAACGCCGAGCCATCGTGGTGACCCCTCCGGACATGGTGATCGCTGTGTCTAGGGCCCAGACGGTCCTTTGCGCATGGGGTGAGGCGAGAGAATATGCCCCCCTGCTGGCGCGACAACGGCAGATTCGAAGTGGAACACTCGGACCGCTCGTGGGCGGACGAAGCATGCCCGCGAGCCCGCGAGGCCATCCAGGAACCGCTCCGGACGTCCTCATAGGGCCGGTGTTGCTTCCCGCGGCCCTCCGGCGAGACTTGAGGCGCTAAGCCGTAGTGGTGCTTATGGTCCGGAGCGCCCGGGGCCTTTGAACACCAGGCGGTCCTGGGAGCCCTATATCGGTGGCCAGCTTTTCTAGGTTTTCAGCTACGAGCGCCCCCATGGCCGCCAGGTCCGCTTGGTTGGAGAAATTCTGGAGACCGCACACGACCGTGCCATGGCGCTCGGCGCTCGGCGCTCTGGGAGCAACGGGGGGCGACCTTGGAAGGCAGTCACGCACGTGCTCCGGGGAGTGGTATTCACTGGGATCTTCGCGGGCCCGACCTCCAGCCCCGGCGCCTGCCCCCCCGCTAGGTTGGCGGTGGACGATCACTGGGTTCCTGCCCGGGGACAACTCCGGGTAATCCCCGCCAGCATTGTGCTGGTGACGGGGAGAGACTGCCGCTCCTCTTGGTCGCCCTCCCTTCCCGCCATGTTGACACTGCGGGAGCACCAGGACTGCGCGGGCGACGCCGAAGTGGTGTCGTGCGCCGCAGTCCCTTGGTTGAACTCGAGACGGTTGGGAGCGTTCCGATCGTCACGGAGGTCGCCAGATTCTTCCTCGCGAACGAGGGTATCCGGCCGCGAGTGGAGGAAACGCTCTCGCGCCGCAGCCACCGGGGAAAGACTCCCGATCGCGGTGTGGTCTTCCGGATCGCCCGCACCACCCACGCCATCGATGGCGTAGTACTCGTCGTCGTCCTCCACGTCGTCGAAGACGCAAAGGTCTTGATTGTCTTATGAGTTCGGCATCCTCAGGGATTCCTCGCGAAAGGACTCAGTCGATCCCCATGGACGGCGCCACTGTCGGCGATCGAGAACCGATCCCCGCCGAGCTTACTTGTTGAATGAGGGATCAACTTAAGGCCCCTTTCCCGCGAGGGTTATAGCTTCCGAGATCCTACCGAGCTACAAAACACAAGGCATGCAGCAAGGCAGTCGCAACGAGCAAGGAGATCGTTTTTTTTTCCTGGTTCGGGCCTCTCACTCAGGAGATAACAACCCTACGTTCAGTGGTTGAACTGATATGTGAAGGTGGTTTACAACGTGCTATGCTCTGCGTACATGTGTGAAAAGTAGATAGAGTCGAACCTCCAATCCTTCGCGGGAGGAGGTATTTATAGGAGGTTACAGGCGACAAAGTAGTTATTACAGGGGGCACGCCACTGTGCTAGACATGTGCAGAGCTGTTGCCGCGCCACCCGCCGGGCACCACGCGACGTGGGTACAATGGGCGTAGATTGCGGGTGCGCAGACCACGGCGTCACGTCAGATTAATGCCACGTCTTCTTCGCATGAGCCGTGCGGCTTTTAGGTAATTCGAGGTATCTTCAGCGAGCCACGTCGTCCGGCCGCGGACCTCGGCGAGATTGCTTTCGTGGGGGCTCGACGAAGGTCGGAGTGGCCCAGAGGTCGGACTGCCCGAGGATATGTCCCTAGCAAGGACATGCTCGGAGACCACCGAGCTACGATGGTCGCCTGCGGCGAATCTCCAATCCCCGACAGAATGTTTTCGCGGTGTAACACGCCGCGCGCGTCCGTGTTTGCGTTAAAACGAAAAGTCCTCTTCGTGGAAAACAACTGGAATGATCTAAACATAATTACGCTATTTTTTTTGCATTTATTTAGGGTCTTTTCACGAAAGTTTTACGATTTTACCGAACCAAAAGGTCTTTTTCGTAAAAAACTGCTGAAAGAACCTACACGTAACTATATTTTTTTAGGAGCGCTCACGGAGGGAGGACACGAGGCGCGCGATGCCATGCCCATCAAAAAAATTTGACCCGAATTTTTATGTAAAAAATACAATTTTGTTTTTCTCGACGGTTTTTTTTAAAAATTGGTCGTAATTGCACAAAATCGAAAGGTCCTTTTCGCAAAAAAACTAGAACGATCTAAACATAATTACGTTTTTTTAAATTTATTTAGGGTTCTTTCATAAAAAATCTGCGATTTTGCTGAGCCAAAAGTTCTTTTTCGTAAAAAATCGCTGAAAGGACATAAACGTAATTACTAATTTTTCTAAGCGGTTCTAACGGACAGCCGACACGTGGACACGGTGGCTGGCCAGAAAGTTTGCCATCTTTAATATAGGGATGATATCAATAAAATTTAACCGCACGAGGTAACAGCATGACAAAAAAAAATGTTTATCTGAACACACAAGGAGAGGACTGAGACAGCATGTTGCTGCCTGCCCAACATGCACCCAGGCCACCTGAGCCCTATCTTTTCGACGACCACAAGTGAGAAATCAATCTCTGTCTCAAATAAACAAGAAGCAATGAAGATAATCACAGATTTTCTTTTGGTCATCTTGGTGAATTCGTTTCATCCCGGCCAAAAGATTTCGCATCAAGCCGTTCCAAAATAAGAACAAATGTAGAAAGCAACAGTGTGGATAAAACTGCAAGATACTCATTCGAGCGATAACGGACCATAATTCCAGTTCTTGTGATGTGGACTATCGCTGGATTTATATCCTGCTTACATCAAGTGAAATACCGTGATATTTGGAATATGATTATGTACTTGGGATTAGCATCCGAATGACCGTAAAACATTTATATTTACATCAAGTTCATGACCGGCCATGGAATTAGAATTCCGATTCCAAGAATTGCATATCCAACGCCTATGTTTACAACAATGCCACATGGTCATGAAAGGGAGCTTATGAAATCACAAGCACAGGCACAACCAGGAACAGGTGAGTCGAGTAGTTACACACAGGGGCTCGCCGGCGGCGGCGGAGAGGAAGGAGGCGAGGTGCTGCTGCAGCTGGTGGTGGGCGCAGGGGGGGATGAGGGTTTTGCATTGTCACTCACATCGCCCGCCGCGCTCAACTCGCCGGCAAATAGCGGAGCGCAGTCGCGGGGAAGAAACTTGCAGAGAGAGCGAGCTCGTCTCGTGTCGCCGCCTTCTCTTTGGGCCGTCCGATCTTCTATTTAGCGGTGGAGCGTCCGATCAATTGGCGGTTCAGATCAGTGGCAAAAGTAGAGAATTCCGAACATCACTTTTCTAACCCTCTAACCTTATTTTTACAAATTTAGCATCCTCCTAAACATAATTACAAATCTAACATCTTTCCTCATCGTGGAAGGCGCGGCAACCGGGAGCATAGCTACCAATGGCGAGCACGGGAGCAAGCCGGCCTGCCACAAGCGCCGAGGGCGGGAGCAGCGGTGTGCCGCAACCGGGCTGCACAAGAGATGGCCTAACCAGGTCAGGTGGTGCGAGAGGTGGCCTCCCGTAGTAGGGAAGCGCAGGAGGCCTGTTGTGGCCGGTGAGTGCAGGCACCTTCCACGATGGATGCTAGATTTGTATTTGGACTTAAAAAGACGCTAGATTTACAATAAAATAAGGTCACAAAAGCTAGAAAGCTAGAAAAGTGAAGAACTGTTCTCAGGATTATCCTGCTTTGATCGAACAGCTTTTGCATGCGTCCTGCAATTATAGTACCTTTCTCACGAGCTGGTGTACTTTCTGGTCTTCTGTACTGGAGATAAATGCTATGACTTGATAAATCCGACAGGGAAAAAAACAACAGAAATTGATCAAAATATGTGGACTTCTCAAAGGAAAAATAACATAAGGTTTAAGCTCATGTGTTCCAAAGGAATTTGACGACTTCATTATATGTTCCAAACAAATAGGAAAAAAATATTAAGGATTAGAATCCTCCAAAATTCCTATGAAAATCTGTGTCCAAAATCCTGAGTAATTGTTGTGAGATGTCCAGATAAGGCACAGGAAAGCCTAGAAAATAGTATGTTGATCATAACTTATTTAGGACCATCTCCAACCCACCGTTCTTTTGGTCGTCTCTTAAAGTATCTCCACCATCTGCCAACGATATTTAAGTTGCCATCTCCAATCCAAATATGCAAAAAATATACTCTCCTTTTGTTTCCATCATGCTAGATTTTGATAGTTCAGTTGTAATATGAATCTTAATTGCTCGAACAAACATAATCTGGTCTGTCGACTTCAACTTATATTGGAGTAATCTCTAAATAACAGAATCTGTATTTATGAACAAGATCATGCGTGGACATATGACATATAGTGCGAACAAAGTTGCCAGGAAAAAACTTGCTGATATCTGACATAGGCAAAGCCTTTGGGTTGGGTCGGGACCAAACGGACACATGTATAAGCGTATGGAAGCAAATTCCATCGGTACATCTCATAACAAATTCGCTGCCCCAAAAAAGCCATAAATTACATGTAGCCGTCGATTAATACATTATGGTTTACCAGCTTCTACTGCCCAACTCAATTGTTAGTTCGTTATTACCCAGCATGGTGTGGTACAGTAGAAGTAGCCATTAGCCAATGTAACCAAGCACATGAACAGCAATTTTATCTAATAACTCCTTGGTACAGTGTGATCTTCGGTGCACTGTATTATTTTGCATCCATGGCTTGCTGCACTAATAAATTTTGAGCATCCAGCCTCAGTATGCTACAAGCACCATCATAGTGCAATCTCATTGCATCATCTGGCTTCAACATCTGCAATCCAAAACATTCACTTGTCCCTCCACTGTTCAGCGCTTGACGTGATGTCAAGCTTCTTGCGAGCAAGAAAACATCCAGACAGAGCAGCAGTTCTCATCACCTATGGGTGCAGAAAAGAAAAAAAAAATGTGTAGAATCTGTCATTCAAGCAACACAACCATATTTTGTAGGAGAATATTACAAGTCTATAAAACGCACCTGCCAAGCTCAATTCTTCTTCAAACTCATCTTGCATGCCAAATCTTCTATGGCCAGATGATGTTGTAGCAAAAGGAAGGTATGGATGGAAAGAGAACCCATTTACAGTATCTAAGATCAAATAGATAAGATTATTTCTCATTAGAAAAAGTAGATAAGACCACAAAGGAGGTACAGCAGAGAAACAGAAGTTCAGAAACACATACCAGCTGCTGCTTGGAAGGCAGTTACCCATTGACCACCTTGAAGGTCATAAACATGGACCATGCCATCCTATCGAAACACAAAAATCTTGTTTCAAGGTTCACTGGTTCGGAATACAAATACAAGGAAAAGATGAAAACAAGAGGAGAGCACCTGCCCACCAGTGGCAAGATGTTTGCCGCAGGGCTCAATATCAAAATGTATTCTTTGATTAGTAGTGTCAGATGATCTGTACAACCTGGTTATGCAATTCAACAAAAAGGTAGAAATGAGAAGAATTTGAAAAAAAAAAGAAGAGAGAGTACAGTGTCACTAAGGAAAGATTAAGCTATCAACTCAGCTTTAAAAATCCAACAAAATAATTGTACTTATTCTAAGCAATATGTTGGTTTGTTAAAAAAAATAGAAGATACGTTATAAAATACTTACTTGTAAACAATGTCCACAGTGTTGCGAATATCCCAACATAATATGTATGGATCCTAAGGAAAAATCATGACCAAATCAGTGGTACCTTCACAGGCTAAAAGTAATGTAATCTATGATACGATATATATTAAACCTTGAATTATGCCCAAAAGATCATTTGTTGAGAAAATAAGGTGTTTTAGTTACCTTGCGCCCTCCAGTATACAAATAGTTTCCATCCTTTGAAAAAAGTACCTGAAATTTTTGTCAACGTTATCTTCCGTTAATACAGTTGAGCTAAATGTATATGGTTGCTTCACTAACCTGTGTAACACCCCCGAGCTGGCCATGTAAGACATATAAAGGCTCCATGTTACTCTCTGCATAAACAGCTGTTGTCTTGCTGTATGAGCCAACAGCAAGCATCCCATTGTCAGGAGAGAAGGAGATTGAAGATATTACACCTGTGGTGGAAACAAAGAGTTCAAAAGTGTTCAAGCATGTCACATACCACAAGGCACAAGCAACGATGAAGAAGGCCTTTTCATCAATAGCACTAGCAAAAAAGTGATCTGAGAAGAACCCATCAAGATCTCTATATAAAGTATTGGTGCTGAATCTTTTAGCACGTATATGAGACATGCTTTAAACTACTGGCCCTAATTACAATTTTGCAGTGATAGTGATAGGGCTTTAAATGCATAGTTCCGTAGAGATATTATATAAGGAGTATAACAAGCTCCTGGCACAAAGTTATATTGGAGTTTGATTATGTTAAACTTCAAAATGAATACCATTTTGAGATTTCATTCATCAGAATAGCACTACAGGCATGTCATCGTGACTCATACAAAGAATAATTGGTAAAACTCAACAAGTCATGAGAATTAACGTTTTAATCATGTGATGGAAAGTAGGTTTTTCTTTCCTCCTTGGAAAACCCTTAAAACATACTTCCAAGGTTACATGTGGAACGTGGATTAAGATTAAGTCAACAGTTATGCATTCCTCTTTTTCAAAACCAACAGAAATCATATGCTGCTTTGAAGCATACCAAGTACACTAAACTTCCCTTTTAAGATCACCAAACTTGCAGGTGGAACTTCACTTACCGGTTGGCCCTTCATCCCCTTTAAGCAAAGAATATTGCTCAAAGTCTCTACCAGGCTGATGAACATCAAATACTCGAATTGCTTTGTTGTATCCAGCAAAAAGCCTACAGAACAGCATGTCTCCATCGAGTAAAACAATCAAGAAGACATTTCAAGTGTGGTTGCATGGCTATTATCCTATTACCATACCTAAGAAAGAGGTATACTCTACAATTTAAGAATGTAGGCCAGTAATATCTAAATAAACTCCTTGAAATATGAAAAAGTGAGATATTGGTAAGAAATCATCAATTTCTCAAACTAAAGTTAGAACAGAATACCATGATTCAACATAAAATGTTTTGGCAATTTTCCACACATAACATAAATGCAGCTTAAAAGGTTGCGTTTGTTGCACATACTTAGCTCCAGTAGAGTTGAAAGATATTGAAAGTGCAGCTGTTATCTCATCCATGGCATCGTATGCTCTGTAAGTGCACCGAAGCTGCAATTCCCACAATAAATCATCACAAATGAACTACTAAGTATCCATATATCAAACATAACAAGCATAAGCAACCAATATTACCTCCCCAGTGGTGGCATCCCAGAGGTGTATCGGATGATCACGACTAGTACTTGCAAACACACAGGTTGCCGGATCTGAAAAACAACACAACACCTTGCATTGATCAAAGAACTAGAGTTTACAAACAACTCTAACATAACACAGGAAGCAATTCACCCACCGGACAGGGACATGTAGGGGTACCAGCAGAAATCGTACACAGGTTCACCCTCCTTCACCTGGAGGCTTGCACCGTAGGAATCTGCAGGAAAAGTTAAATACTGAAAACACGGCAAGAAATAATAACTAGCAAAAATCAAGAAGCCACACAACAAGCAAGGAGGGGCACCTTCACCTCCGACAGCGGCCTCTACAGTGTGCTCCGCCGCAGCACTGTACGCATCCTCGGGCCTGCCCAAGAAGAACAATAAGGAAAGAAAAGGGTAGCTTTAGTTGATTGCTGCGAGACTGCGAGAGGGCATAATAAGGTACGAGAAGACGACAGCTGGGAGGAGTACAGGTAGAATATGCGGAGCGAGTTGTCGTCGGAGCTGGTGAGGAAGGAGGAGCCGTCGGGCGACCACTTCACGCCTTTGAGGAAGTTATCGGAGGAGGAGCAAGGGGCGCGGAACTGGCGGGCGAAGTGGTATAGGCGGCGGGGCGGGAGGTCGAAGCGGAGCTGAGGCCACGAGTACCCCGCAACTACCTCCGCGGCCTCCTCCGCCACATTCTCCGCCGCGGCATCGCTCTCCGCTGCGCCCGGCGCGGCCGCCTGCACCTCCGCCGCCGCCATTTGCCCTCTGCTCCGGCGAAGCAATGGGCCGGGCCTGGGGTTTCGCGGGGTTTTGGAGGCAAGGCCAGACTCGCGTCAGTGTGGGCCGTGACGTATCGGGCAATCACCCCCCAACCCCACGCGCACGGCACGCACCTATACCCTCTCACGCTCGAGGGTCCAGGCCTCCTCTCAGGTCGGCAGCCCACCGGTGGTTGCAGTGTTAGATCCGCGTCCGCCAAGCCAGAGTAATCCCCACGCGACGCGACGCGCCATGTCCGACGAGTCGCTGGCGCCGGCGCCGGCCGCAGGGGAGGCCGAGAAGGGCCAGCCAGCCCAGCAGGCAGCCGGCGGGTGGGGCGGGTGGGGCCTCTCCATCTTCTCCGAGATCTCCCGCAACGTGCGCGCTCCCACCCTTCTTCCGGCTTCGTGCGCCGGCTTCGGAATTTTTTTTTCTCGATGGAAAGGTTAGGGTTCTGATGCGACGTGGTCCGTTGTGCAGGCGGTGGAGGTCGCAAAGAGCGCCATCGCCGACATGCAGCAGCCGCCGGAGCAGGAGGCGGGGCCCGGAGCCGGCGGGGAGAAGGAGAAGGAGAAGGGCTCGGAGGAGGGAGGGGAGGAGGACGGGCTCCGCAAAGCGGCGCTGGACAAGCTGGAAAACGCCAGCGAGGACTCGCTCCTGGGCCAGGCTAGTGCCTCGCCGCTCTCCTCGGCAATGCCGGTGATATAGGGGTCGATGGATTTGGGGTTGTGGCGTTGAATACTTGAATTGTTGTTTCTGGTGTACGTGTGCAGGGGCTCAAGGTGTTCGATAGCTCGGTGGAGAGCATCACGACCGGGACTTGGCAAGCGCTCGGGAGCGCATGGAAGAGTGGCTCGATACTTGTTCAGAAGTATAGCGCCCATCTTATCCCCATTTCTCTTTCTGCTCTGATGCCCTGAATGTATAATACAAATATTTGATTTTTAGTAGATGACTTGTGTATACACTGACTTGCTTACTCTACGTACATGAAACAGTTCAAGCAGCCTGGGATCAATTCCTCGGAATATTAAATCCTTGCCTAATATAAATGATTATATATGCACTCAAAAAGCTTATTTTGGTTACACTCTTCTTGATTTTAAGTTATAAATGAAAGGAAACTAGTATTATGATTCTAGTACGCCATTCCTTTCTTGGTACTGACTGCAAATGACTATGTGAATGTCTTTGCCTGTTGTGAGGTTAAGCCTTATATTCAGCTTCTCGTGTACAAGAATAACACAGAATTAACTAGCTTTTTTTTAGCATTGATGGAATTCCGAAAACAATCTTTTCATCAAAAAGGTTTAACTATTTTCTTACATAGTAGCTTTGCATATGGAATGGATCCTTTTGCAGTATCAATCTATCAAGTTAACTTTCCTGTTAGTTCTGGACACTTAATAATGTTTACAATAGCAACGAGCCTGCAAATTTCTCTCCTTTACTTGAAGAAGAAACACTTCACATCAATGTAGTTATATCTCTGTGTGTATAACATGGTTACTTTCTTAGATTGGAGACTTCTGCTTCAAGCCTTGCTGAAACCATTCAGCAAGGAGAGCTACCTGCCAAAGCATCTGTAATAGCACCAACCATTTTAGAGGTAAACCCTAGGATTTAGTAGTCATGTTTCTTCTACATATTTATGAATATCATTTTAATGTTAAAACCTCAATAATCACAGACAGGGAAGTCATTTACAGCCAAAGGAATGGAAATGCTTGAACGTGTTGGGAAAGAGACAATGGAGTTGATCATTGAAGAGACTGGTATGGAAGTTGATAAAGGTACTGGTGACCAGCAGACAGAAGAGGAGCAGTTTGAAGAAGTTTCATTTGACAGATGCTTCTACATTTATGGAGGACCCGATCAATTAGAGGTCTGCTTTTGTTTTCACAATGTTTACATGTGATTGGTTTTTAATCCTTGCCCTTTTTTTCTTAGTTGTGATCTTTTTTGTACTAGGAGCTGGAAGCACTGTCAAGCCATTATGCGTTGCTATTTAATAGGAAAAAGGCAAAACTTGTTGCTGAGCAGAAAACATATTATGATGGAAAGCTCAAAGAAATACAACAGATTTTTACTCTTAGTACCAAGACTGAGGAAGATGGACCTGAGTCTGACAAAGGGAAGAAGATTGAAGCAGCTGATACTGAAGCTGATGCAGAGATGAAGAAGTTATGCGAGTCAAGTGTTAGCAAGGCTGCTAAAATGGCTGCAGGGTAGGCATAACTCCTTCACTCTATATAATTTCGAAACTAGTATGTTAATACTTCTGTTTGGTTTTGTTAAGTAATAATGAAATTAATGAAACTAGCATGTAGAAATGAAGCTTAAAAAATCAATGGAGAAGATTGCACATCATCAACTATCCCTATCCAATGCAAAAACTCACGTCCCGAAGCACCTCTCATACAGCTGCCAGGGACTGCTTTCTTTATAAAAAGCCAGTGACTGACAAGAGTAAACGAAGAATATGGGTATTGTTGCCGCAGGTTCAATTGCAGCCTGATACTTGAGCATATTGAGGATTACTCAAAAATCATTAGGAAGGAAGGATTAAACAAGATTTTGAAGCAAATATATTAGTACTAGCTACGACATACTAACAAGGCAGCAATACATGTAACAGAAATCCTTATGCATATACGAAGGTCAAAACCCATGTTTTCAGTGTTTGCTATATGCTTCGTTGTCCATCAATAAGCTCAGTTTTACTTCTGCAGAGCATCTTCAGGCATTTGAACTTCATTCTTCGGCATTCATTTCTTTAAAAGCTTCAATGATTACATTTATCACCTTTGCAGGTTCACAGCTACCTTGGGTGGACTTTCTCCGAATGATATTATCAAACGAACTACAGATAGGCTAGAGACCATTCACTCAGAGGGTGTTCATGTATGTCCATATATTATGTAACGTTCTTCTTGCTCTTAAAAATATAAATATTGCTTTGAAAAATTTTCCTCTCGCAGAAATTGTCAGAGATGTGCTGCCTTGCAGTTTCTCAGCTTCTTGTACTGGGGAAATCAGTTATTTCTGCTGCTAATAAATCGAACAATGAAGATGAAAATGATGTGAAAATCGATTGGCCTGAAGATCCTATTCTAAAAGCTAAAATCATCAGATGGAAGGCGCAATCCATCTCTGTGGATGTTGAAAAGGTCTCCACTAGTTTTGGTACAGGTACATGGAACAGTTTAATTTTCTCATGCTTATTGCATGTTGGACGTGTAAACTTTAATATAAAAATACATCATGTTGTATTTGTAGGTATCTCAGATGTTGCTGAAGCTTATGCAGCAGCTATACAAAATGCTCTTGCTGACAAGCAGGATGATCTCCCACATCAGAAGTCAGTGCCGGAGAAAGCTAAATACATATCCAACCATCTAAATTCCGATCAGGCTAGTGCTGTCAGCAAGTTACAAGACGCCCTCCAATACCTGGCCTACGTCGTTGTTTGCACTTCAATGCCAAGTGTATAATTGTGGAGTGCCTTCTCTCTGCCCCTACTGTTGTTATTGTTAACCACTTTCTGTACATTCGTGTGCGCAGTTCTTCAGGGTTGCAGAATTAGCTACACTAGGTGTTGTGTATCCTTTGTTGAAGCTTCATGAAATCAATAGTTGGTTGTGTGTTTGTATTTCTTGGCACATGACAGATTGTTGCTCTCTAGTTTTTTTTTTTTTCCTGAGAACAATGAGAATTGCTGACGTTTAATACAGACGCGAACCAAGAAGTTTAACTATACCCGATGGTTTACTATTCATTCAGTGTGAGTTGGATTTATTTATTTATTTTGGTGCATGGTACGAGCTTGCTCGGAGAGAGCCTTCTAAATGCGCATGCGTGTGCTCGGACGGAATTGCTTTCCGACGAATCTGCCGTGAGCGAGTAACTTAAACATTTTGAGCCACCGCCTTAGATTGTAATTTCGGCAAAATGAAGTCTGCCCTTTTCTTCTTTCTTCCATTACTTATATTTTTCGGTACAAGGAAAGTAGCAATCCAAAGTAGGAAATAACAATTGATGGAAACTACTAAACGGAAAGGTATGAAAATAGGAAACTAGAAATTAGGGATCGCTTGCATGTCAAATCGCATGCTGACATGGCCTTAGGCATGAATCCGCCCGCCCTTGCCCTTTCTATAATAGACTCGATCCATATCATTACTCCCACTGAAAAACCGGCTTGTCCTCAAGTGGCGGATCGGATAAAACGGCGAAGGGTGATGGCGTCAACCCATGTGGCTTCCTCTTGAGGTTCACCCGCCTAATGCAACCGAAGCCGACGCGCCCTTGAGAAGCGTTGAGCGGGATCTTTGTGAGGAGTGGCGAAATTGGTTGTCTGCCGTCGGTGTAGCGTCTGCGGTAAATGAGCTAATTGGCGGCGGGTCCCTTTAAACTCCTTGGCGAGGAAATATGGAAGACGTTGTGGAGCCTAGCTTCCGGTGGGAGTGTCAGGCGATAAGCAACAGCTCCAATGCGCGCCTCCACCTAATAGGGTCCGAAGAATTTGGGGGCCAGCTTGGTCTGTCGGCTTGGGCGAATGGAGCCTTGACAATGTTGCAGCAGTTTGAGCCAGACCCAAGAACCCACCTCAAATGCCACCTCCCTGTGATGTTTGTCATAGCGTTGCTTCATGTAGTTCTGAGCTTGGAGCAAATGATGCCTAGCCTTCTGCAGTTGTTCATCTCGGTCAACTAAAGCACAATCAACCGTATCAATGACAGTCGTTCCTTGTTGATATGGCAGCAAGGGTGGTGGCGGACGACCATAGACTAACTCGAACGGCGTCATTCGGAGGGCGGTGTGGTAGGAAGAATTATAGCAAAACTCTGCCCAAGGAACCCATTGTGTCCAGGTGGTCGGCGATGTCGCACAGAAACAACGAAGATACATTTCGACTGTTCGATTGACCACCTCCGTTTGCCCGTCCGTTTGGGGATGATAAGCAGTCGACATCAGGAGGGCAGTGCCACTGCGCTTGAAAAGGTCTTGCCAAAAGGCACTGATGAATACTGGGTCTCTGTCGGACACTATAGACTCTAGAATGCCGTGCAACCGAACCACCTGATCAAAGAATAACCTGGCCACTGTTGGGGCTGTCGCCGGTCTGGAAAGTGGAAGGAAATGAGCATACTTGGACAAACGATCCACGACCACCAAGAGCATGGACTTGCCGTTGGATTTGGGCAAATCAGTGATGAAGTCCATGGAGATATCCGCCCAAACTTGGTGTGGAACAGGGAGCGGTTGAAGTAGCCCGGCCGGTGACAATGTACTGGACTTGCTTTGTTGGCATACCACACAGCGGCCCTAAATTGTGCTCTTGACTCACGTTGTTTGTCCCAAAAATAAGTGGCTCGGAGGCGATGTAGTGTCTTTCATGCCCCTCTTCGTGAGTGAGATCATGGATGGAAGCAATAATCTTCTCAACCGAGGCGGCAAGCGGGTATGAAGAGACGATTGTTGCGGTAGACCAACCCCTCGCAGACCTCCCAATGGATCTGCGTGGCAGCGGTTGGGCCTGTTTCTACTGGGAGTGCATTGCCCGCACCTGATGGTATGGCGGCTGGAGAAGGTGGCGCCTGAACCAACAATGGTGCTGCACCTGCTTGCTGTTCTGTAGGGCCGCCCCATGTAGCGACCAAGCTGATGACCTCGGCTCTTGTCGAGTATTTCACCTTGCTGCGGGTCACTTCTTGGGGTTACGAGATTGCGGAAGCGGTGTTTATCTTCAGCATGCATTCTGGAGAGCGCATCAACAGCCAAGTTATGGCGCCCGGGCTTGTATTCAACCTTGAAATCGAATCCCATCAATTTACTGAGCCAGTGCTGCTGAGGAGGAGTGATTAAAGCCTGTTCCAATAAAAATTTGAGGCTCCCGTGGTCCGTGCGGACGATAAACGATTGCCCCCATAAATAGGGCCTCCAATGCCTCACGGCTTTAGATAGCCCGATGAGTTCCCGCTCATATGCCGCCAATTTGGTGTGACGGTCCGCCAATTTCCTGCTGAAATAAGCTATGGGATGGCCCTGTTGTTGAAGGACTGCTCCAATGCCTGTCCCGGATGCGTCGCACTCGACCACAAATGGTGCCGAGAACTCCGGCATCTGCAGCACCGGCGCTGAAACTAACGCCCTTTTGAGACAAAGAAAAGCCTTCTCTGCTGCCTCCGTCCAATGGAAACTGTTTCGGCGAAGAAGTGCCGTGAGGGGCTCGGCGAGTATAGCATAGTCTTGCACAAAACGCCTGTAGTATCCTGTTAATCCCAAAAATCCACGGAGGGCTGTTACCGAATTTGGCCGTGGCCAGTTGGTGACTGCTTGCAGCTTTTCTGGATCGGCGGACACACCATTGTGGGAGATGATGTGCCCCAAATACCCCACACGATCTTGGGCGAATGCACACTTTGACCTTTTGAGGAACAAACCATGCAATTGGAGTCGGTTCAGTACCAAACGCAGATGCTCCCAATGCTCCTCCTCCGAACGACTGTACACCAAGATGTCGTCGAAGAATACCAGCACAAACCGGCGCAAAAATTCCTGCAACACTTCATTCATTAACGCCTGGAATGTTGAGGGCGCATTGGATAATCCAAAGGGCATCACGAGAAACTCGTAATGGCCATGATGTGTTCGGAAGGCCGTTTTAGCGATGTCCGCTGGCCACATCCGAACCTGATGATAACCGGCGCGCAGGTCCAATTTAGAGAATATGCGTGCGCCGCCCAACTCATCAAGTAACTCCTCCACCACTGGGATTGGGAACTTATCTTTAATCGTGTGTGCATTTAACTCGCGGTAATCCACACAAAAACGCCAAGTCCCATCCGCCTTCTTGACCAACAACACAGGTGATGAGAATGGGGAGCGGCTGGGTCTAATGATACCTTGCTTCAACATGGTTTCACACTGCTGCTCAATCTCATCTTTTTGCCGATAAGGATATCTCATGCAGGCGCACCACCACTGGATTTGTACCTTCAGCCAAGGTGATTCGGTGGTCACATTGTCGCCTCGGAGGAAGTCCCTGCGGTTCCCCAAAGATCCCTTCATAGCTGTGTAGTAACTCTTGCAGAGTGGCGGCTTCCTTTTCACCTAACTGCATCAGGGAGTCCTGGGACGGCCTTCTGGCTCCTTGCAATCTGACTCGGTTGCCTTCCCAAAGGAATTCCATGGTCAGCGCAGTAAAGTTCCAGTGAATGTTTCCCAAAGTCCGAAGCCACTGTACTCCCAATATGACATCAAAGCCATCGATGGGAAGAATGATGAATGGCGCCTTGAACTGCTTCCCCTGGATAGTGAATTCAGCTTCCAACGTTCCCAGACAGGGTAGGTGAGTTCCTCCCGCCACTCGTACCTGCTGCATGGTGTCCTTGGTTGATTCCCTGGAGATGCTCTGCCACTTCTCTGTTCTGCCGCATAAGCACTCACAAAATTATGGGTACCGCCACTGTCGATGAGTCCCGCCAATTGTGGTCGCCATCGCACCACAATTTGCATGGTGTTTCCGCCGGACCAGGCAGCAATCATGGACAAGGACACCTCTTCCTCTGCTTCTTCTTCCCTGACTTCTCCTTCATCCTCTACGTCTTCCACCTCCAAATGAAACAAGCGCTTGCAGCGATGCCCTCTGGTGTACACTTCGTCACAATTGTAGCACAAACCTTTGGCGCGTCTTTCCGCCAATTGATCTGCACTCAAACGTAGCCGGCTAGGAGCGGATGCCGCGCTACTTTGCGTGCTGACCGTTGAGGCGGTTCGCGGCAGCGTCGAAGGACCACCGCTTCCACAGGAAGATTGCCCTTGATCTTAGTCCTTTGGCGCGCCGAACAATCGCCCACACTGCACTGGGCGCTGATTGGTACCCGGTCGCCGTTCCTCCAGGATTAACTGGCGGCGCCCAGGGAGTATACGTCTGGCTGCGGAATTGACCCCGCCCCCGCGCCGGACTTGACATCCCCTCTATGGCCGCAGCAATCCATGCCGCCTGTCTTGCTTCAGCTTCGCGCACGATTCCGATTGCCTCCGCCAGATCTCGGGGTCGCTCTCGCCGAACTTCTGCGCTCAAGGCCACCGAAAGACCCACCATGAAGGTTTCCATCTGGTCCGACCTGGTCATCCTTGTGGTGCGAGCGAGCAGTCTTTGGAACTCCCTAGCATAATCCTCTACCGTGCTTCCGCCTTGCTTGAGGTTCACTAGGTCCCCCAGCGCGCCCACACTCGAATGCCGAGTGAAACGCTACGTGAACGCTTCAGAAAAATCCTCCCATGCAATCCATGGCTCGTCTCTCTGCCAATTGTCCAAGACCTCTTGAGCCTCCCCTGATAAATGAAGGCCTGCAATCTCCACGTACTCGTCCTTCGGAATCTGATGAACCCGGAAGAAACACTCGCAACGGCGTAACCATCCAAGCAGATCATCTCTCCCATCATAATCTGGAAGATCGAACCTTGGGGGGCGAGGTGTCCACCGGCGATCCTCTTCTTCTCCTCTTCCTGCGCCTCTGCGCCGTCCCCCTGTGTATTCCTCGCGCCGCTGCTCCATGCCATCTCGGCCGCCCCTCCACGAGGCGAGTCTCCCTTCGGACCGACCATCCAAGCGGCGCCTCTTGGGTCTTGGCAGCAGATGCCGCCGTCCTCCCCAAATTCCTCGGCTGGTTCTTCCTTCAAAATTTTCATCATGTCCTCCATCATTCCCTTCATCTTTGCACCTCTGTTTCGAGGCGGTGTGCGATCTCCATCTGGCGCTGACCATGGCCCCGGGCGCAAGGCTCGATACCAAATTAGTGCGAGCTTGCTCGAGAGAGCCTTCTAAATGCGCGCGCGTGTGCGGACGGAAGCTTGGGGACGGGAATTGCTCGCCGAGCGAATCTGCCGCGGAGGCGAGTAACTTGGCATTTTGAGACCACCGCCTTAGATTGTAATTTCGGCAAAATGAAGTCGCCCTTTTCTTCTTTCTTCCATTACTTATATTTTTTAGAAATTACAAGGAAAGTAGCAATCCAAAGTAGGAAATAACAATTGATGGAAACTACTAAGCGGAAAGGTATGAAAATAGGAAACTAGAAATTAGGGATCGCTTGCATGTCAAATCGATGCAAAGTATGGCCTTAAGCCATGAATCCGCCCGCCCTTGCCCTTTCTATAATAGACTCGATCCATATCAGTGCATGTGTTACATTACTGCATTGCTTTCTAAAAATATAAAAGGGAAAATTGGGGGGTTTCGGTTCTTCATCGTCGCTACTCTCAAAATTGATCGGTTCATATAGGCCTAATTTGTTTGGGCTTTGGTTTTTTTGGCTTATGTAACTTAAAAGCGGATTGTTTTAAAGCTAAGCCAGCCTGTTTGGCAATCTGGTTTTTATTGTGTTGGTTTATCGTTGTGAAGCATGAAATGGTCAAAATACCCTTATTGAAATGAGTTAAGAAAGGTTTGCATCATCAGTTTTGAGGTAGAACATGACATCAATAAATATATAGCAATCATCATAACTAAATATTAAAATTCTCAATTCGTCAAGGAATTATGTATAATTTAATGTCAAATCTTTGCATCACTATCATAACGAAACTTTACTAAACTAGATTATTCCAAGTGAGCAATAATCGTAGGAAAAACATTAAAATTGTTGTTCATACAAACAATCATCTTTGATCAAATTGCAAAATATAAATAGAACAAAAAAAGTGAAACAAACAATCAATGGATGCTCTATCTGCTAATTGAAGATATTTTTGCAGTTCAATTATATTATGAGTGAAATCTTTGAGCTCATCATCCATCCACATGGATGGCACGGTTGTCACAAGGTTGGCCAGATCGGATGATGACAGAGGCGAGGATGGTCAAATATGGTAGCTTTGACCTCAAGGTCGGCCGGATCCAGTGGTGTTGGGGTGTACAATAATAACCACGACTAAGGCAAGCGGTGAAGTTCGAATCAAGTGCTGGTAACAACAGGGTCAGTTGAATCTAGCAACAGCAACCTTGGGGTCAATCGAATCCAGTGATACTGGGGTGGAGGACGATAACCACGACAGAGGCAAGCGGTGATGACCAAATCAGGTACTGGCAACCTCGGGGTTGGCCGAATCCAGGAGCGTCAGGTCGAGTACACCAGCACAAAGGAAGATGACCACGACGAAGGAGAGGCAACGATGGCCTCATCTAGTGGCATTGACCTCAAGATCGATCGGGTCCAATAGCACAGCACAACCCAAACCCTAGGTCAAGGCCTGCAGAGGTCACCGGTGACTAGGCGAGGCCACAAACGGTGTCCGGCCACTAGTCCTTCGTAGGTGGAGATGGGAGGGTGTCGACGATTTGGGAACCGGTCCCCCGCTGAGCTTACTTGTTGAATGAGGGATCAACCTCGGCCCTTTTTGGCGGGGGAGGGGGATAGCGTCGAGGTCGTCTGGGAGCTATGGATCGAGGTGGCCAAGACAACCGCCGCAGCGGGGAGATCGTTTTTATCTGGTTCGGACCTCTCATTTGGGAGATAATAACCCTCGTCCGATGATTGAACCGATATGCGAAGGTGGGTTACAACGTGTTATGCTCTCGACGTGTGTGAAAAGTAGATGGAGTCGAACCCCAACCCTTGGCGGGAGGAGGTATTTATAGGGATTCTGAGCGACATAACATTTATTACGAGGCGTGCCACTATTAGGATGTGGGTGGACTATTCCGCGCCTCCGTGACGCAAGGCGACGTGGGCGCAGACCGCGGTGGCGCGGAAGTTGTTCGTGCAGCGCCTCGAGCCGCATGGCATTTAATGCCACGCCGTCTTCGTAGATCTCGCCCGGCTTTTGGGAGAGGCCCGAGGTTCCTTCGGTAATTTGTCTTGACAGTCGCATGACTCCGTGGCTTTGCTTTCGGCGGGCTTGACAAAGGATGGGATAAGCCGGAGGTTGGGCAGCTCGGGGGCCTTCCCAAGGACGACGCCCGATCATGGGCATGGTCGACGATGGCCGGGGTCCGATGGTCGTTTATGGGCAATAACCAATCCCCGACAGCTAGCCCCTGAGACTTAAGGGGAAAAAACGCCTCGGCGAGACCTCCATCTTAAGCCTCCAGACTTTTAGAAAGGGGTTGGTGCCCGGCGGCGAAAGGTTACCGCGCCCCCCCCGAGCGGCCTTTGCTCGGGGAGAGGAGATCTCGCAGCGAAAAGCTACTGCGGCATCCGAGCAATCCTTGCTCGGGGAAGAAGGAAAAATCCCGCGGCGAAGGGCTATCGTGGTTATTCGAGCGACTTCGCCCGGGGATGGGCGCGCTTATTCAAGGCCCGACCGGAACATCACTTTCGGGCGAGGCGAGAAAAAGTCGCGGCGCTTCCTTCCATGAAGCCTCGCGGTGCAGCTCGACAACTTTCGGGAACCGCGCTACTGCAGGGCAGTTTTTGAAAACAGCGCCGCCACGCGCCACTTGCGGATAGGCGGAGCAGCTCCCCCATCCGTTGGACTTCTCCGCCTATAAATATCTGGCGGGGACACTCTCTACAAACTTTTTCTCTCTCCAGGCCTGCGATTGAACTTAGAAAAACTACCAGACCCCCAAACCTCCTTCTCCTCCGATTCTCCTCATGGCGAAGTTTGGCGTGAGCAAGATCACCGTGGAGAGGATGCGGACACTCCAAAACTTGGGGTACCTCGGCGAGGACTGGCGGATTCCAGTGGTGAACCGGCCCGGGCAGCGTGGCAGCGAGGTCATCACGTCGCGAGCTCTCGTCATCAGCAGGCCCGAACACCGAGGCGAGTTCTGGAATCGTGCTCGAGCAATGTGAGTCTTGAGATCACTCATTTGAACCCCAACTCCGTTCTTATCTTGGCCATCTTTGCTCATCTTTGTGAGGGCTTCGTGGGGACCTTGCCCACGGCAAGCCTTTCTTTCATTTCTATGCCTTGTTCATATAGGTGGCGCTTCCCTTAGGTGCATTGTACTTCGATTGAGGGCCATCCGCTGTCTGAGTACCCTTCTTTTCCTTTGAAGGACTCCGTGGCGGGTTGGATCGATTCTTGGTTCTACCTGCGGAAGGCGTAGGGAGCTCCTGCGCTACACCTGTGGCGGCTCGATGTCGAGTCGCGCTGATTGTTACGCCAAAGGAGGAGCGAACCTTGATGTTGATCAGTGAGCTTACGAACATGGGGCTCACCGGTTGAGATATCGTCCGCGACTTCCTCAAGAACAGGGCGTCCCCTCTGAGGAAGAGGGAACATCCCTTCTTCAAAATCACCGGGTGATCGACATGACCCGAGAAGGTGATTCCGGTAAGCCTCACGGTCTTGGGCTCATTTTCGTTCCATATGTGCTTTTTGAGTTTGCCCTGATTTCTTTTTGTTGGTCGGCAGCGGCCAGGCTTCGGTGGGTGGAAAGCGAGTCGGCGAGATGTTAAGACGCCCAAGGGCAAGGAACTCGAGCACGGAGGCAGTCGAAGAACACCTTGGCGGGGAAGTGGTAAGCCCCATGGTGGTTTAAGCTCGGAAAGCATCAGAGCTCTTCGACAACATTTTCGCCTTTGTCAGAAACAAGCGCCTGGGCGGCGGTGGCCTTCGAGCCCTTGAAGCGTGGCGAGTGCTTGTCCTATGACCAAGGGTAAGAGGGAAAGGGCAAGAGGCAAGCCCGCCGTGGCGACCACTCGATCGTCGAAGAGGCATCTTGTGCGTAAGGACCCTTGGTAGCGCCACATGGAGTAGGCCGGCCAAGATTGGAGGAGGTAAGCCGCTGAGGCTTTGGTGAAGAACTATAGTCTGAGGTTCAAGTGGAACAAAAATCGGCGGAGGAAGGGTGATCGAAGGATGGTGCAGCGGTGGCGGGAGGCTTTGAAGAGAGAGCTTGCCACTTTAAAGGCCGAGGTCGAGCAGGCTAAGAAAAGCCGGGCTCTTGCGATCGCCGACCTGGGCACGCAACCCCCCGCGATGGAGCGCGGGCGTCCGGAGAAGGCGCTGGTGGAAGTCGACATGGAGAAGGTCGACCCTCATCTAGCTAGGATCACCCAGGCCGCGGAGAAGAAGGCCGAGATGGTGGTCGCAGTGGCGGCAAACCCATCCGGGGGTGGCGACGAGGGTCTGGCCGAAGGTGAGTCTTGAATTTTGCTTGTCCTTGTTTCGTGCATTCTTTACCCGAGCTAGCCCCACTCAACTGACGTGGGCGACATAGCTCGTAGGTCTTTCCCGGACTGCCGCAAAATGATTGACGAGCTCCTCGATCGTGTCGTAGAGAGGGAGATCGCCCGCGCCGCTGACATTGTGATGGCAGGAGGCGTGGTGGCGGTGGATGCCCTCATGGTCGAGGACCAAGGCAGGATGAATCCCACCGCCCCGGAGGAAGCGCATCCCCGGGACGGGCTTCTCGCCCTCCCCAGCACGGAGGGTGTGCAAGGAGAGGGGGAGGTTGATCTTGAAGTCTTGGGCGAAAAGACCGCCCAAGAAAGCTTGAGATCCCCGGGCGCATCGCCTGCCCGGGATGAAGGTGCGGAGCCCCCGAGCGAACAGCGTGCTCGGGATGAAATGGCGCCTGCCCCGAGCGGATCGCATGCTCGGGGCGATCCTTCGCTGCCACCGAGCGAACAACATGCCCGGGCGGACAGCGAGAGGACCCTGAGCAAACCAATTACTCAGGAGGGGAGTGTGGCGCTCTAGGGAGAACTTCATGCCCGGGGGAAGGTTCGTCATCCTCAACTGAGCCGCCCTACGGAAGGATTAGGAAGTTCGACCCCTGCTTGGGAGTTCGAGGCGCTCGGAGGCGAGTTTACCGCGCTTCGGGATAACCTTGGCGCGAGCGTTGCCCAGGTGAGAATTCTTCTTCTTTGAAATCGTCGTAGTTTTTCACTCCTTTTGGGCCTTGGGGGCGGTGTCTGAAATTTCTCGCCCGCAGCTCGTTCGACAGGCCTTGGAGGACTTTGATGCGGCGATGGTCGTCCCTGAGGCCGTGGCCAAGCTATACACTGAGCACGAGGCCTGAATGGCCGATCTCGGCGTAGCGTGGGTGACCTCAAGGCTCGGGACAGCTTGCTTGTGCATAGATGCCGCTTGGCGGAGAAGGATGTCGTTGATGCCAAGGAGAAGATCCTTGGGCTTGAGCAAAAGCTTGAGCAAGAAAAGCTTTGCTCCCACCAGGCCAAAGATAACGCTTCTGCTGGTAAGGAGAAGATCCTCGAGCTCGAGCAAGAGCTTGAGCAAGAGAAGCAGCGCGCCTGCCAAGCGGAGGAGGATCTCGCCCTAAGCCGGAACAAGGTTCTTGTGGCCGAGCAAGAGCTTGAATGAGGAAGACAGCATGCCCGGACCCTCGAAGCCAAGGTGGCCGATCTAGAGCGGGCAGCGCGAGCGGCCGCTGCCCTTGCCGACCAAGATAGCGAAGAGGTCGGCGGCTCCGCAAAAGCCGAAGGTCATGGCCGGCGGAAGGTGATTGATCTTGAGACCAGGATCGATGACCTAAGGCAGAAACTCTCCGCGGCACTTAGGGGAGCGAAACCTGGTGCGTAGAGTTGTATACCTTTTTTTTGGCTAACTTTTGGTGACTTCTGTTGATGCTGATTGAAGTGTATATACGTACATTCTTTCTCGCCCAAGAGTTGTGTCTGTGATGATGCCTGTTTTGGCTTTTTCCTGCAAAAAAGACAGTTGCGAGATAGGTGGCAGAAGGTAGGCAGGCAAAACATAGATTAGAAAGAAGTATGGGACTTTACGCAAGTAAGTAATGCTTGAAAAGAGGCAATGTTACGATGGTAAGTTAGTATTTGGCGATGATTTTGAGAAGAAATGTTAGCGCGACAACTCGTCCCTATCCAGCCCCCGCTGCGAATGAAGGTCGTGCACCTAAGTTGTGAGCACGAGCTCGTTCGTAGGAGAGATGAGAGAAAATGCGCGTTGCCCCTCCGACCGAAACATCGGCCGCTTCGAGCGACCAACGCGGGTTAGGTCGGTGGAGAGAAAAACTATGCACGGCCAGGACTCCCTTAACACCTAGGACTCACACCCCTGGGTTGCGAGTATGGTCGCGAGGCGAGGAAGGGCCGACGATTGATGGACAAGGGCCTTGACGATCAACCTGTTGGTGGACTAAAGCTCGGACCAGCCGAAAGGGTGTGCGTATGCGACTTGTATCCGCAATGAAAACTCTGCGGACCAAGGTCGGCTTATTGAGACTGGAGCCTCTGGTGGTGAGTTTTAGTGGCTGGGTGTTAGTCGCGGCGCCTTGTCGTTCGTGTGTGCGCCGGCCCGAATCTAGAGTAGGAAAAAAAACTAGGGACAATCGACCTTGCCCGACGCTGCCGTCTCATCACCAAGATCGTGAGAAAAGTATGCCCTTGTGCGAGACTGGTCGGCTTACCATCGGGCAGGGACCTTGAATAAATTCATAGAATCTTGGAGGCAACAGATTTTTACGCGGGCGAGTGAACCGACCTTGCTTTTTTCAAAAGAACAAGCATAGATTTACAATATGATGCAAAGTGGAGCGTAAATTTAGACAAAGAACTTGCGCAGCTGGTCGATATTCCATGAGTTTGTGAGTACACGACCGTCCTCCATCGCCAGGCGGACAGCCCCCGGGCGTGTCACTGAGACGACCGTGAAAGGACCTTCCACTTGGGGAGAGCTTGTTGTTCTTCAATGTGTCTGAATCCCGTGGGGCAGGTCGCCAACTTGCGAGGCTCGGGGCGAATTGACAGCCCGTGCATGCGAAGAGCTTGCGATAGGCGGCGGATCGAACCGCGCCCTCTGCGCCTCCTTGGCGAGGTCGAGGTCGGCGGCCTTCGCGCCTGGTGAATGCTATCGGCCAGGTGAACTCTTGGGGACCCGAGCACAATCTCGGCGGGTAGGGCGGCCTCGGCACCATAGGCAGTGGAAGGCGTCTCGCCCGTGCTTCGGCTCATTGTGGTCTTGCTTATACCGAAGGACGGAAGGAAGCTCGTCCACCCATGACCCGCCGTGCCGGGTGAGGTCTTTGAAGACCCTCTTCTTGACCCCTTGAAGGATTTGGCCGTTTGCTCGCTCAGCTGCTCCGTTACTCTGCGGATGAGCTCTGGTGAAGCAGACCTTCGTTCGATGTCTTGCGATAAGCACAGAGCGATTCGCTAGTGAACTGTGTGTCGTTGTCTATGATGAGGCGATTGGGGACCCCGAAGCGCATCACCACGTTACTGCGGGAAAATCGCTTGGTTGCTTGAGCCGAAATGGTCGATACAGGCTCGGCCTCGATCCACTTAGAGAAAGTGTCGATGGCCACGAGCAAATACTTACAACCCTTTCGACCACGGGGGAAAGGCCCGAGAATGTCAGCCCCCCAGGTCGAGAATGGCCATGAGAGCGGGATGGTCTATAGCGCGTACGTTGGCTGGTGGGCCTTGTGGGCGTGGGCGCTTGCGCCCGGCGAGTCGCCACGAGGGCGGCGTTGCCTAAAATTTGTTGGCCAATAGTATCCCAAGCGAATGCTTTGCTCACAGCGTCCGGAAAAAGCAGTGGCGCGCACATTCCCTCATGGATATCCGGAGAAGGTAATGGCCTTCTTCGGGATATGCGCAGAGAGGACTCCAAGTGCCCCTTCTTGATATAAAGCGCCCTCGACTAGCTTTTAGCGAGGCGCCTTTTGAGCGAAACGCTCGGCTTCTTCCTCGGGCATTGTCCCGTGGGCGAGATACTGGACGAATGGCATCATCCAGCTCGCACCCTACTCGAGGAAGGAGACATTACCGCACGTCTCTTGTGCCTCCTCTACAGAGGGAATGGAGGGCTTGTACAGATGCTCGACTGGTGCCTCGGGCAGGGCGGGCATCTGGGCGGTTGCCTCCTCTACAGAGGGAATGGAGGACTTGTGCAGATGCTCAGCGGCGCCACGAGTGGGGCGGGCTTCTGCGAGGAACCGACCTTGGAAAGATGGTTGGCTAGGGAATTGTCCTTCCTGGGGATGTAGAGTACTTCAAAATTTCTAAAGTACCGCTCCATCTTCCTCACCTCAACCAAGTAAAGCGCCATTGAGTGATCGAACAACGATACTCCTTGTTGACTTGGTTGGCGACCAAGCTGCGAATCGCCTTTCACGAGTTAGTCGTTGGACCCAGCGCCTTACTGCGCTCGTAGCCTGCCAAGAGGCCTTTGAAAGGACCGATATATAGCCTAGAGGGGGTGAATAGGCGTAATTAAAATTTGCAATTAAATAAAATCACGAGGGCCAAAATCCGGAGTGTCGGGACTAATGTCGGATAGTCGGAGTTAATGTCCGGATAGTCCGGATTAAATGTCGGAGTGTGGGACAAGTGACCTCGAAATGAGAATTTTAAATCCTTGCAAATTTTCAACAATCTAAATGAATACAAAGGTTCTAGCGAACTCGGTACCTTAGAAAAATATGGATCTAGAGCCAAACACGGAGATAAAGTAGATCGGGGCACCACAAGTTTCAAGAACTACAAGCCCTAGCACACATAAGTGAAGAACACAAAGACAACGAATTTGTTACGAAGTTCGGATTCTTGAAGGAATCCTCGTCTCCGTTGAGGAGGCACAAAGCAGGTCCCTCTTGACCCCTTTCCTCCGGTGTTGCACAAAGCACTTTCATGGGTCTTCACTTCTTGACTCTTTCCTTTGGAGGCTAGGCTTGCCTTCACAAGCATCGAGGCTCTCCACACGAAGATTGGAGGCTCCGGTGACTCCTTGCCGTCTAGGAGCCCTTCAAACTCCAAGAGTAACAAATCGCCGCTAAATCAACTTGGAGGATGAACTTGTGCTCAGAATCAACAAAGCAAGCTCAAATCACTTAAATGCCCTCTTTTCTCCCAAAAGATTCAAGCCAAATCAAAGATTCAAGTGGGGAGAAGAGGCTAGGGCTCAAGAGAGTGAGAGAGTGAGCTTGAGACTTGAATCTTTGCAATGAATGAAGTTAGTAGCGGTTAGAAATGGAGTGAGGGTTTAAATAGCTCATCCAAAATCCAGCGATTCTGATTTTCTGCATAAAGTCCGGACTATCAGGACATTTAGTCGAGTGTCGGACTCAACTCATTATCAACCGAGCGGTGAGCTTGGAGTGTCCGGACAATATCTTGGATACTCGGACAAATTCCTGGAATGTCCGGACTAAATGTCCGGATACTCGGACTTACGAGAGAAAAACAGCGAGGACTCCGGCTCGGAGTATCGGATTTAATCCCGGATACTCGGACATTTTCCCGAGTGTCGGACTAAATGTCCGGATACTCGGACTTACCACCTCGGCAGAGTACCCTTTGATAGGAAATGCATTGTTTTAAAATTCTTTTGAGATGCAATTTTCATCCTATGAGCACAAGCATATCCTAGAAGCGATTTTCCGTCGTATCCCCTTAATAGAGCGGCTATCCTTAGACTCAATAAATTAAAAGGATTCAACTAAAGTCTTGATGCCACCTTTTCAAATTTTAAATATGGTGGGGATCTCCAATCGCCATTCAACCATGATATCTTCTTGATCCTTTGCATAGAATCTCACATGCATCGTTAGTATACTCAATTGTGTTGCCATAAATCACCAAAACTCTTTGAGGGCCTAGATGCACTTTCAATCTCCCCTTTTGGTGAATTGATGACAACACAATTGGATTTAGATAAAATTTGAAATGAGATAGTATTTGGAAGACCAAATACAGGGAAGCTCCCCTAAATGTGTGCATTGAAAAAATTTGAGTGAAAAGTCAAATGCACATATTCTGAGGAAAGTTTTCAGAGCTCCCCTAAGATTCTTGCTTTCGAGGAGAATATGACATGATATATAGCGAGATAATTCGCAAAGTAGATATGACATGATATCACACAAGTGCATAACGAAAAGGAACTAGATAATGATATTAAGCAAATAGTTCGACGACCAACACAAGTTCACGAACACAACCATAAACACAAGTTCAGCGAAGCGATAATTAAACCACAGCACAACCAAGCACGCAGCGAAATAACAGAAATAACACTCTAGCTCTCTCCCCTTTGGCATCAAGACACCAAAAAGGAAGAGTCTCGCAAGGAATCACTAAATAAATCGCGGAAGGCTCGTAGTCCTCCTCCTGTTGTTGCCGCCCTGCCCTTGTTGGCTTTGAGGTGGGAGGTGGTAGATCGAAGAGCTCAGGGTAGCGGAATCACTTCTTGAGATACATGGTGACTCCTCGGACTCGCTCTTGGTGGAAGATCCTCACCTGCTTTGGCGGCGGTGGCGCGGAACTCACGGCGGTGCTCACGAAGCTCACGACGGGTCTCCTTGACTTGGTTGGACACATCTTGACAAAAGCAGAATAGGCACTTGACATCCTTTTGATAGTGTCGCGGCTAGTCTGAGGAGAGCCTTCTCCGTGGGAGCTGGGCGATCTGAGTGGTGGAGGAACAGAGGCGAAGTGGAGGAGGTCTGAAGGCTGGCCTTTGGAAGGGCGACCTCGGGGCGCTTCTCCAAAGGAGGCTGCGGGGCGGCAGCGGAAGCGAGCGAAGGTGCCACGGACCTTGTAGGGAAGGTGATCCACATCCTTGACAAAGTCAAGGCCGTGGCGTGCTTTCGATGAGAGCCATGATGAATGGCGCATATCCTTGTTCTTTGGAGTGGTGGCGAGTTATGGCGAATGGCCTCCCAAATAAAATCCTGACGTCGAAACCATGAGTCCGTTCCACCAAGTGATAAAGCAAATTCACCCATCTGAGCGATGGCGGACGCATCACCCTCCTTAGGCCAAAGAGTGACGAAGAAGCCTCAGAAGAATAGCAGCCACAGGCTTGAGACCCTTAATCGTGCCAACCACGAAATGTTGCGATGAATCATAAAGATCTTCAAGATGCTCAGGGGCCATCACCTTCTTATCATGTAAGTTTGCATCACCGTCAGCTGACCTTAGATGCAAAATCCTAGCAAATGTCCTCTTGGTGGCCACATACCATAACTTGTCGGTCATCCACCATATGGCTTCTTGCTTCTTGTCGTAGAAGAGAGTGGCATAGAACTGCATAATCACTTCATCATTCCAAGCATACATAAAGCTCATGAGGTCCTTCACCTTATGCCTCTCACAAATCTGAATAACCTCATCAAAGATGGGATTACGAGCCTCGAGACATGTAGATCCGATCAACCCGCTTCATCTTCATCCTTTGGATTCTCCATTGGAAGGAGAAACGATCTCATAATAATCTGAGTGGAACTGTTCCGGAACCGCTTGTCGACATCTTGATCTTGATGGAACTCAAGCGGATCCTTGTTCCTCTGCGCAACAATCGCTTTGCCCTTCCTGCACCAACACGATAGTCAACCCTGCGAGGGGCATCATCGCTGGATATCTCCACTTGTGGTGAAGCTTCTCAAGTGGACCAATCGCCACTTTTGACTCGTGAAAGTGCTTCTTCTTACGCTCCTGACGCCTTGCATGGACATCCGCGGGATGCTCATCGGCGAGAATCTCCTCGGGATCAACTTGAGGAGGAGCACGGCGGATGACGGAGCGGCAGGAGGAGCCATAAGCATATTTGCACGACTATGGCTGATCTTCTTCACGCCTTGCCTCTTCTTCTTGGGAGTCTTGGGAAGGAGAGGAAGGAGGTGACTCAAAAGGCGCTTTCGGCACGAGAACCACCTTGAAGAAGCCATCTAAGAGGAACAAGGATTGGAGTGAAACAAGGTTCACAGGAAGGCAAGATTTGCAATTTATATTTTTGGACCGAGAGGCACAGCTCGGACACTCCGGACATTTAGTCCGGACTGTCCGGACAATTACTCCGGATACTCCGGAGATTTAGTCCGGATACTCCGGACTGTGCAGATTTCAATCCAAAAACCTAACTTGCAAACAATGTGGGATTTCTAAAGGCACATTCTAGGATTTCAACAAGAATATGAATGTACTTTAGCAAGGGAACCCTAATCCTAAGAATTTCAAGGATCAAAAGAAGATTAGGGCTAAAGATGAACCACCACAAACGAAGAAAAAATTGAGGGAGATCCTTCCCCACGCCCACCAAGGAAGATCCGGAGGCTCCGGAGGGTGAGAAACACGCCGGAGATGGAGGGGAACCGGAGGGCGGCGGCTAGGGCAAAGTTTTGAGGAGGATGGGTTGAAACAAATGAGAGAAGAGAGAGAAAGAATGCCCCCGCATGGCTTAAATACCCAAAGCCATCTCAGTCCGGACACTCCGGACATTTAGTCCGGATAATCCGGACAATTTGTCCGGATACTCCGGACAATTAGTCCGGATTGTCTGAACTGACAGCTCGGGATCGGATTAGGAATTTCAAGGATTTGAAGGGAATGAATGACTTGAAGAATTGAGAAAAGAAGTCCTTAAGGACCCTTTGCACAATGTGACTAGCGAACACAAAATCAAACACTCCATAGTCACATGTCATTGGGCACGATCCGAAGATCAAATAAGCTTTTTCAACAAATTTTGCAAGCATCAATCAAAAGTGTTCACGCTTCAAGCCAAGTTGCGAGAATCAAGAATATTTAGCCCACTCCTCAATTCGCAAAATCTCTTTTCATCAAGAGGCTTGGTGAATATATCGACTAATTGATCATTTGTGCTCACATGATGGATATCGATATCGCCTTTAGTGGAATGATCCCTTAGAAAATGGTGGCGAATATCAATATGCTTTGTGCAGGGAATGTTGGGCGGGGTTGTTGGCAATTTTATGGCGCTCTCATTGTCACACAAAAGTGGCACCACGGTTATAGGTTAGTCCATAATCATTTAGAGTTTGCCTCATCCAAAGCAATTCGCACAACAACTCCGTGACTATGTATTAAACCGGTGTGGATAGAGACTCTTGAATTTTGCTTCTTAGAGGACCAAGAGACAAGGGATCTACCTAAGAACCGACAAGTCCCAAGTACTTTTCCTATCCACTTTACATCGGCATAATCCGCATCGAATAGCCGACTAACTCAAATGATGAACCTTTAGGATACCAAAGCCCGAAATGAGGAGTGTGCACTAAATACCTCAAGATTCTCTTCTGACCACCATGTGGCACTCTTTTGGAGCGGCAGCGTGCACACATGCACACACTAAGCATGATATCGGGCCTAGATGCACAAAGATAGAGTAAAGACCCAATCATCGAACGATATACCTTTTGGATGACCGGTTTACCTTCTTTGTCGAGGTCTAGATGCCCGTTGGCTTGCATTGGCGTCTTGATTGGCTTGGCGTTCTCCATTCCGAACTTCTTGAGCATGTCCTTGATATACTTTGTTTGGCATATAAAAGTTCCTTCCTTGAGTTGTTTGACTTGAAATCAGGAAGAACTTTAACTCGCCCATCATGGACATCTCAAACTTTTTAGTCATGATTCTACTAAAGTCCTTGCACAAATGTTCATTAGTAGATCCAAATATAATGTCATCAACATAAATTTGACAAACAAACAAGTCATTATCAATGTTTTTAGTAAAGAGAGTGGAATTCGGCCTTTCCGACTACAAAACCTTGACCAAGAAGGAAATCGCGAAACACTCGAACCACGCTCTCGGCTTGCTTAAGCCCATAGAGGGCCTTATGTAGGAAGTATCGTGGTCCGGATGGTTGGTCTTGAGCGGGTGGTTGCTCAACGTAGACCATTTAGAGAGTGGTCCATTCAAGAAGGCGCTTTTCACGCCCATTTGGTATAACTTGAAATCATGGTGAGTCGCAAAGGCAAGTAATATTCTAATAGATTCAAGCCTAGCTATAGGAGCGTATGTTTCATCGAAATCAAACCTTCGACTTGCGTGAAGCCTTGAGCAACCAACCGTGCTTTGTTTCTAGTCACTATACGTTTTCGTCTTGCTTGTTCGAAAGACCCATTTGGTTCCAATCACGTTTTGCTTGGGCGTTCGACAAGCTTCCACACTTGGTTCCGTTCGAAGTTGTTCAACTCCTCTTGCATCGCCACCACCCAATCCGGATCTTGGAGTGCTTCTTCTACCTTTAGTGGTTCAAGAAGACACAAAAGAGTAAAATTCACAAAAATTTGCAAGTCGAGATCTAGTGGATACTCTCTTGTTAATGTCTCCAAGTATGTTGTCGAGGGTGATCGCGTTGTATGCTTTGATGAACTCTCGGATGAGGGTTGTTGCGTTTATCGTTGAATAGGACCTCCGTCGTCTTGAGAAGTGTTGGAACCATCTTGAGTTTGAATGGATGAGGAGGATCAACATTTGAGCAGCGATGTCAGGAATGTCGGGGTTAAGTCCGGACACTCAGGAGATTTTGTCCGGATACTCGAACATTATCCGGACACTCCGGGTTGAGGTGCTCGGGATTGCATCTGCTCCACGTTTTATCTCCCCAATGGCCAATTTCTTGATTGCTTCACATGGAGGTTCTTCCTATTAATTTCATCACAATTAACTTGTTCTACTTGAGAACCGTTAGTTTCATCAAATGTTAAATCACGCGAGATTTCAACTACACGGTGGTGTTATTGAAAACCCGATATCGTAAGCATTTGATCCATAACCAAGCAAAAATCCTTCATCTACTTTAGGAGCAAATTTAGATGACTTAGCTTTCTTGTTGAGGATGTAACATTTACTCCCAAATACTCGAAATAGGATACATTGGGTTTCTTGCGGTTAGAAGTTCATCGCCGTCTTCTTCAACAACTTGTGGAGATATAGTCGGTTGGAGCTGTGGCACGCGGTGTTGTGACCTCCGCGAGAATATGTCGGAGACCTTGTACTAAATCAAGCATCGTCGCGCCATCTCGATGAGGTTCGATTCTTCCTCTCGGCTACCCCATTACATTGAGGAGAATAGGAGCCGAGAATTCATGCTTGATGCCTTCTTCATCGAGAAACTCTTCCACACCAAGTATTCTTGAATTGGTGCCGTTGTCGCTCGAATTTTCTTGATCTTCACATCGAACTCATTTTGAGCTCTTCTCATGAATTTCTTCAAGCTTCCTTGGGCCGCTTTTATCATGCGGGAAAAACACCCAAGTGAAGCGAGAAAAATCATCAACAATTACTAGACCATACTTATTTCCTCCGATGCTTATGTAGGCGATCGGGCGAACAAATCCATGTGTAGCATCTCCAATGGCCTCGAGGTGGTCATCACATTCTTAGCGGGGTGAGATGCTCAGACTTGCTTCCCGCTTGACATGCGCTACATACCTGTCTTTCTCAAAGACAACGTTGGTTAGTCCAAGAATGTGGTTGCCCTTAACGAGTTTGTGAAGGTTCCTCATACCAACATGGGCAAGCCGCGATGCCAAAGCCAACCCATGCTAGATTTAGCCATAAGACATGTTTCAAGGTTAACTCTATCGCAGAGAAATCTATAAGATAGAGATTACCCTTTAAGCGACCCTTAGTGGCTCTTGAACCATCAACCCTCTTAATGACATCCACACCTTTCTCACTAAACACACAATTATAGCCGCTTCACATAATTGTGCAACGGACAATAAATTGTAGCTTAGAGATTCAACGAGTAAAACATTGTTTATATGAAAATCATTGGTAATCAATATCTTACCTAAACCTACCACTTCACCTTTTCCATTATCGCCAAAGATGATGCTTTCACTATTGATCCATTGGCTTCCAAATGCGCTGAACATTGCCTTTTCTCCGGTCATATGATCGTACATCCGCTATCAAGATCCAACTTGTTCCACCGTGATGTAGAGCCTACAAAATGAAATTTAGTTTTTGCTCTTTGGTACCCAAACTTGTTTAGGTCCGCATGACGTTAGTGACAAGTGATTTGGGAACCCAAATAGATCGCACATTAGAGGTACTTTTGGATTTACCTCTAATAGGATATGCAACTACTACGACCATGGTTAGTTCTCTTAAGTACATATGAAGCAAAGAAAGTGGATTGAGCCTTATATTTAGAGTTTGCTTCCCCTTTCTGAAGTGAATGGGCTTGTTCAAAGGCGTAACCACAATGTGGTTTCCTTTGCCCTTGGGAGGACATAACCAAGCCCATGCTTCATGGGGTTACCTTTGCGCTACTGAGGAACTCCTCTAGTCCTTGCTAGCCTTATAGGACTTATCTTGAGCATTCCTTGAGCTTCTCATTTTCATTAGCAAGTACTTGCAAAGTCTCAAGGTTAGTGGTACAAATATCAATATTGACATTATAGCACCTAAGCGCATCCATTGCTAGTTGAAGGTAATGAAGAATTGGAGTTAATAGTTGAGGTAACCGGAGGGCTATTCTTGAGATCAACAAGCTTCAACTCAAGAGCCTTGCAAGCATCCTTTGCCTTAGCAAGTTCCTCTTTGAGTGAAGCGTTGGTGATCTCGAGACTAATCACCGGATTAGATTAATTTTGAATTCTCAACTAATTTCTCATTTTTCTCTTTTTCAAAAGACAAGCTCTTCTCTAGCTCACGGTTTTTCTCCTTTTCGAGGATGAGCAAATCCTCTTGAGCCTCAAGAGTAGCTTCCTTTTGTTCTACAACTTCCTCCAACTTTTCAATATTTTTTAAAAGCAAGTTTAATTTATGAATGTCAAAATTCTTCATAGATTTAAGCACAGTGTTAACATCATCTTCATCACTATCGCTATCGTGCTCATCTAGACATTCATTAGCAATGGAGGGAGTGGAGTCTTTTGGTAATACCTTATGCCCTTTTGCCATAAGGCACATAGGAGTGTTGTCGTCGTCATCGCTCAAGTTGTCGAAGAGGCTCTTGACGTTGTTGAGGTGGTAGGCACGGCGATAGCGACGGAGGCAATTCCTCCTTCCTCGTCGGACTTCGGAGCTTGAGTCGGAATCGGAGTTTGAATCCCCTCTTCTCCAATATCGCTTGACCCTTGTGCTTGTAGTGCTTGAATTTCTTGCTCTTTTCTTTGTCTTTGCCTCGATATTTGTCTTTCTTGTGAGGCTTCTCATCTTTGCATTCCTTGTGCGGACACTCGGCAATGAAGTGGCCGGTTTCACCGCATTCATAGCATCTTCGTGTAGAATGTCTACCCTTTGACTTTCTTCCAAAGCTCTTCGACTGACCTCCTTGTTTGAAGTTCTATTTCTTGAAGAATTTGTTGAATCTTCGCACAAACAGAGCCATATCTTCATTTGTCAATGGACCACACGACTCTTCGTCTTCGCTCGAACTCTCTTCTGCTTGGCGCACTATCTTGACGGCCTTGAGGGCAATCTCTTTCTTTTTGCCAGACTTGAGTTCTTCAACTACCTCGGCCTCCTTCACCATCATCTCGTCCATCATGAGCCGGCCAATGACATCATGAGGTGTCAACGTGTCGAAGTTGGGCCGGTCTCGGATCAACTGAACAAGGTTGCGGTTGGTAGGAGTGATTACGCGGAGAATGATCTTCACAACGGCCTTGTCAGAAAGATCGGTGCACCCGAGACCTTTGGCTTGATTCACGAGCACCATTAGCCGGTCAAACATCTTGTTGTAGGACTCTCCTTCTTCCAAAGTGAACCGGCTTAGCTCACCAATGATGAGCTCTATCTTTGATTCACGGACACTTGAAATCCCTTCATGACTCACTAGGAGTCTATCCCAAATGGCCTTTGCTTCCTCAAGTCCATCCACTCGATTGAACTCGGAATCACTTAAAGCGTTAAACAAGGCATTGACGGCCAAGTCATTGAAATGTTGATCTTTATCTTCTTCGGGAGTAAGATTCTCGGGATCATTAGGCTTGAAACCTGTTTGCACAATCTTCCAAATAGAAGGGTGAAGTGACCTCAAGTGCATCTTCATCTTATGTTTCCATGCCGCATAGTGAGTGCCATCGAAATGAGGCGCTCGACCGGAGGGCACGGAAACATACGATGAAGAGCTGAGGGAATTGTAATTAAGTGGAATTCCCATCCTAAGATCATCCCCCGTACCCGAGGTGCGGGTGAGATCTTCGACAGACTTCCCTGTTTGCGACATATTGATTCTCCAAGCGGTTAAGCCAAACTAAGGAGATTTGGCTCTGATACCAATTGAAAGGACCGATATGTCGCCTAGAGGGGGGGTGAATAGGCGTAATTAAAATTTGCAATTAAATAAAATCACCCGAGGGCCAAAATCCGGAGTGTCCGGACTTAATGTCCGGATAGTCCGGAGTTAATGTCCGGATAGTCCGGATTAAATGTCCGGAGTGTTCGGACAAGTGACCTCGAAATGAGAATTTTAAATCCTTGCAAATTTTCAACAATCTAGCTGAATACAAAGGTTCTAACTGAACTCAGGTACCTTAGAAAAATATGGATCTAGAGCCAAACACAGAGATAAAGTAGATCGGGGCACCACAAGTTTCAAGAACTACAAGCCCTAGCACACGCAAGTGAAGAACACAAAGACAACGAATTTGTTACCGAAGTTCGGATTCTTGAAGGGAATCCTATCCGTTGAGGAGGCACAAAGCCCGGGTCCCTCTTGACCCCTTTCCTCCGGTGTTGCACAAAGCACTCGCCGGTCTTCACTTCTTGCCTCTTTCCTTTGGAGGCTAGGCTTGCCTTCTAAGCAATCGAGGCTCTCCACACGAAGATTGGAGGCTCCCGGTGACTCCTTGCCGTCTAGGAGCCCTTCAAACTCCAAGAGTAACAAATACGCCGCTAAATCAACTTGGAGGATGAACTTGTGCTCAAGAATCAACAAAGCAAGCTCAAATCACTTAAATGCCCTTGAAAGTGCATCTAGGCACTTATGTTATTTTGGTGATTAATGACAAACGCATATAATGACAATCTATGTAATTGTGTAAATGCTTAACTTAGTGCTTAACAAATGACAAACCTCTAATATGATTATATTGCTATGAGACTAACATGTCCATTGCCAAGTTGAGTATTAGTCTCATCTATTTAGAGGAAAATCAAGTGGATGGTTAAGCAAAGATAAGGTATGCAATCTCGGTATCCCTTCCATATTTGTTATTGCATTCCTTTTGTGCAAATGCATAGTGAACTCCAAATAGCATGTTGATTATATATATGCACATTGGTTCATGTCATATTTATTTGTGCATATATATTCATTTGAGTTCATTATGTGCTTTGCTTTTAGTATGCATGTAACAACTAGAGTTAAACTTCACATTGCTATAAATTGACTTGGTGCATGCATGTTTTGGTTGTGTATCTTTTCATGCACCTCTCCTAGTGGAGTTTAATCTAGAGTTGGATCACATATTTACTCTTGTTCCAAGTATTATTTGCACATGTACAATTCGTGTATATTCTATCATGTGCTTCATTTAAATAAAGACTGTGATCCTTGCCATGATTTAATTGACTCATCATATTGGCAATTATCTCTCTAGTGCATATAGATCAATTACATATTCATCATGATGCACTTAGTAGAGAACATTTCTTATGTCAAGTGTTTCCATTTATATTGTGCTTCTTTATATGAAACACTTGTGGTAATCAACGCTCACAAATATCAATTTCTTCATATCTATTGAGCTTTTGGGACTAATGCTTTTCATGAGTGGTTTGGAAAGAATTAGGTCCGTGTGTGTATGATGACCAAGGTATCTTGAAGGATGACCGTTAAGCGAGGTCAACAAGGCGGCGGTGTCACCAAGAGTTGAGGACTAAGTCAAGATCGACTTGGCGTGGAGATCGTCGAGAGAGGATGATCAAGTCAAGGTCGATGGGATGAGAGTCTCATGAGGTGAATCGAGTCAAGTTGGACAAGGCGAAGATGTCATCAATCATTTTGGTAAAAGACATCATGCACATTGCATCCACGGAGAAGGCGGCATGCGGATTGAATGTAAGACTTATATTTCTCGTTTGAATTTGAGTCTAAGGATTGCCGTACTATTAAGAGGGATGACGTCGAATGACTTTTAGATGTGTCAAGTGCTCAAATGATCCATCCTTGTGAAATTTAGAGAGAGTTGAGTTGGTGATTCGGAAAGTGAAAATTGTAGGTCACTCTTGGATTCTTGGTGAAATCTGGATTTATCCTTTGATATTTGGGTAGTGAGACCTTGTTGGTTGTGTAGCCCTTGTTCTTAGCTTTCAATAGAGTCCAAAATCACTTAAATCGAGTCCGGAATCAAAAGTTATGCTCTTTTTTCGTCGGGTCTTTGAGTCCAGTCCGGAGTATCCGGACATTTAGTCCGACACTCGAGAAATTGTCCGGAGTATCCGAAGATAATGTCCGGATAGTCCGGACTTTTGTGATTCAAGCGGCTAGTTTTTGGGGACCTCTATTTAAAGCCCCTCTTGGGTAGCCGTTGGGACGAGCTTTTGGGCTGGTTCTGGGTGCTTTGAGGTGTATTCTTAGTGATCTTAAGCTCCCAAAAGCCCTCTAACCCTAGATCTTAGTGATCCCTTTTGAGTGAAGGGTTGGGTGTGAGAGAGGTAGTGCTCGGGTTGAGTGTGATTTGAGTTGTTGAGCACTTGATTTCATCTCCAAGCTTGTTCTTCGTGAGCATTTGTTACTCTTGGAGGTTGAGGGCTCCTAGGCGGCTAGGAGGTCGCCTCTGAGCCACCCATTACTTTGTGTGGTTGGCCGTGGGAAGTTTGTGAAGGCCGATTCCGCCTCAAGGGAAGGAATCAAAGAAGTGAAAGCCGGCGAGTGCAAGGTGCAACAAGGCGGCTAGTGGGTTGAAAGAGACCCCGTGTCTTGGGTGACGGGTCGCCATGAGTGCAAAGTGCAACAGGGAGGATAAGGGTTGAAAGAGACCCGGCTTGGTGCCGCCTCAGCGAGACGAGGATCCTCAAGGATCCGAACTTGGGTGAAAAATCATCGTCTCCAAGTTTGCCTTTCATTCTTGCTTACTTTTGTTCTTGCTTTAGTATTTGATTTTGAATCTTGAAATTGCCCGATCTATTTGATTATTGAATTTCTCGCTAGGCATCTACTTGATCTAGGTTCTGCTAGTGTTTATCATCTTTGTGTTCAAGTAGATTGTTTAAAAGTTGGAGAAATTTCAAATTTCATCTCGAGGTGCCCAACCCGAGTATCAGGATAATTACCGGATAGTCAGGACATTTATCCGAGTATCCGGATAAAATACCCGGACACTCGGTGACCCCTCGACCATTCAAAGTCTCCAATCCGAGTGTCCGAACCTAAAACCGGATAGTCCGGACATTTATCGGAGTATCCGGATAAAATCCGGACACTCGGATGAAAACCTTGGATTGTCTTATTTCATTTGCAATTAAGTTTTAAATTTTAATTCGCCTATTCACCCCCCCTCTAGGCGACATCCCCTGCCCTTTCAATTGGTATCAGAGCAAGGTCTCTCATTTTATTAGACTTAACCGTGTAGAGAGTAAAGGATGTCGACTAGAGAATTAGAGGAATCACACGTGTTACCTGTGCTAGATGGTTCAAATTATGCTCATTGGAAATTAGTTATGACTTCTCATTTTAAATTTATGAGCCCCAAAATATGGTGGATCGTAGATGTCGGCTTTTCATCTCCATTGAATGAAGATAATCCAACTGAAGGGGAGATGAAATGCATACATCTCGACGCTCAAGCTGCTAATGTTTTATTTTATGTTGTGAGCGATGAAATTTTTGATAGAATATGCAATCTCTCAAGCGCTCATGAATTGTGGATGAAGCTTCAAGAACTATTTGCATCATCCACGTCTATTAAGGATTGCATCAAGGAAGAGATGTCGGGAGGTGAAACCACAAGCTCCACCTCAAGCTCAAGCGATGAAGAACCGGCATCTCCATCGACCTCAACCTCCGCCTCAAGTGACGATGAAGATTCACTTCCATCACAAATCCGTTGCTTCATGGCGAAAGGTAAGAATGAGGTAAGTGACGATGATGATGATGAGCTCTCCTATGATGAACTTGTATATATGCTAGAGGAGCTAACTAAGCATCTTGGGAAGGAGAAGAAGAAATTCAAAAATTTGTGAAGGAACATACCTCACTTCAAAATTCTTACAATGATTTAAAAGAAAATCATGAACTTCTCCTTCACAAGGAAACCATTAAGTCTAGAGAGGATGTTGCCATCCAATGTGACTCAGTAGATGAATCGCCATGCTTAAATTCCAATTCTACTTCATGCAATTCATCAAATAATAGCATGTCTATCTCTAGAGATTATTTACCTTGTTGCTCAAATTCTATTGCTACTACTTCCTCTATGCTTGTTGAGACTAACCTTGCAGAGGAAAACAATGAGCTCAAGGCCCAAGTCATTAGGTTGGAAAATGACTTGAAGAAATGCATAAAGGGAAAAGCCATCCTCGACGAGATCTTGAGCAAGCCAAGGGCGCCTCAAGATAAGCGAGGACTCGGCTACAACTCCAAGAGGGAGAAGAGCAAGAAGAAGCACAATACAAGAATGAAGACGATTGTGTGCTTCGGATGCAACAAGAAGGGCCACTTCGCCTCCGTGTGCCCTAACAAAGTGGAGATCAAGCCACAACCATCAACAATAAGGCAAACCGACAAAAAGCAAGTCAAGAAGAAGAGACGCTCAAAGCCTACTTGCTACCATTGTCGGGAAAAGGGGCATATCGGTAAGGATTGTCCCAAAGGTAACACTCCTAAGCCTACTCAAAGCAATTCAAATATATTGCTTAGGAGAAATAACAATAGCAAAACATTTGCTAGATATACTAGATCCTCTAAGCCAATGCATAATTTTAATAATCATATGCTTAGAAGAGATCAAACTAGAGATAGTTTTGCAAAGTATCATTGTCCTCCTAAGCCTTGTTATAAAAATGCCAATCAATTGCCTAGGAGGAATAATTATCGCAAATCTATTCCTAGTCATGTTGGTCTTGTCAAAAATGTCAATATTAGGAGCATTTGGGTTCCTAAATCTTTTGTGACTAACATTGTTGGACCCAACAAGGATTGGGTACCAAAAACCGCCTAAAAGATTTTTAGGCATTTGGAGATGCATTGGACGCTTGGCTTCTTCAAAAAAAATTGAAGACTTCATCAATTGCAAAATGGAGTCAAGCATGAGGATGATCACTTCAATCTTGAGCCAATGCCATCTCGGGTAACAAGTATTTAAATTGATTCTTATAGCTTATAGCCTTGTGTAAGTTATATTGCATTATTCATGAAAATCAATTTAGATTGCTTGTTATATGCTTGCTCATGCTTATTAGTTGTATTGATTGCAATCTTGAGCAAGTTTGGGATTGTGGCACATTAAGGGGGAGTGCTAAATCATAATCATGTATATCATGTCCCTACATGTGCCCATATTTATATAAATGCTAATATATATTTTCAAAATCAAGCCATTTAGCCAAAACTCAAAATTTTGTATACTATTAGTATTCTAGTAAAAACTAATTGCAAAATGTATACAAATGTATTTGAAACGTTTTTCAAAAGTCTTGGCTTCACAAAATCTATTTTGAAAAGAAAATGAGTTTTATGATCAAAATCTAGTTACTAGTATCTTGTTTTGGATTTAAACTTCTAATTTTCATATAATTAAATGTAAAATTATTTTGAAAGTAATTCCAAAACGAAAATCCTAGAGTTGGTCATTCTTAACAATTCTTGTATTCAAAAGATTTTCAAAAGACCAACCTAGCAAAAGTTATTTGATGTTGAAACTCACCGAAAAACTATAATTGATCCATAATGATCATATTATTGCACTTAAGTGAGTTGTGCCAAATGAATCAAGTTTCATGCTATGATTTGACTCACAAGGGTATTTGCAACTCATATAACCTTTTAAAACCTTAAATACCCATTTAAGCTCATTTTTGTAAAAATGAAGAGTTTCTTGAATGTTGAAGCTTTTATTGACCAAATCCTGCCTTTCGAGAATTTAATTGTCTTATTTGCTGTGAAATTGCTCTAAATGGTATGTTTGATATTTATCTTAATCATTTGGAGCATTTCATATTGGTTTCATGAATTTTACCAAGGTTTATTGCAAAATGCCTTTTTGAAGTTCATCAAAATCTCTCTATTGATCTTATTTGGCATACTATTGCATAAAGTTGGATTTTACAATTTGAATGGATTTGATTATGCTAATAGGCTTATAAACATCTCTATAACACATATGAAGCCATATAAGTGCACATTTCCATTCAAAACTCATTTGATTCCATTTTGAGGATTTGGTGAAATCTTATTTCTTTATGTGGTTCAAATACATCTTTCACCATATCTCTCAAAATAAAATTGATTTATTGAAAATATTTGTTGGAAAACCTTCTCTCGCATATGGAGTTCATATCTGGAAATTCTCAAATCTATTTGAACTCATTTGCGAGATTGTTGACTTTATTTGACTTAGTGTCAAAACTAAACCTCCAATGCTCTTAATGGTATATTTTTTGATTGGAGGGTGATATTTGAGAAATTCTTTTTGGAGAAGTCTCTTGGATGTCCATGGACCATTTTTGCACAATATCATGGCTATTTGACTTCATTTGATACTTTTTGGATTAATGTTGAAAGCATATGCATGCATATGAACCGTTTTTGGTCAAAAATTCAAAAATGTATTCTAAAGGCCAATATTTGTGAAAATCTTTATAAAAGTTCTCAAATATGTATTGCAAATGTTTGGCAATGCTTTCGGAGTAAAAATTTCTATTTTAGAAACAAAATAGCAAATTTGGCCACAAATGGATCTTATAGGATCTTGATTTTGGATTAAATGAAACATTTTCATAAGTTAAAATCTATTGAGTTTTTGAAAAAGTGGTCAATACAAAACTCGTAGGGTTGGTCATTTCAAGTATTTCTTTAGTTCAAAGTTTTTCCAAACGACCAACCGTTCAAAAGTTATAGCTATTTGAATTTAGCCAAAATTCTTCATTTGACCCAAAATGACCTATTATTGCATATTGTGGTTTTTGCTATTCGAGTTGGATTTCTTCGTATTTCTTGGCTTGAAATAGTATTTCCAACTCATACAAAGCCATGAAAGTTCAAATCTCCAAGAAATCTAATTCGGATTGCATTTTGAGCATTCGATGCAAATTGAACTTTTCGTTTTGCCTACAAAGCGCATTTTGCCATATCTTTTAAAAGAAAATTCCTTTTGAGGAAATTCTTTTTGAGAAACCTTCTAAATAGTCTAAAGTTCATTTCTGGAGATTTTCAAATCACTTCGACCTAATTTGAAAAAGTTTTGACTTTTCTTCTCTTTGATTGAAAATCATACCTACAAAGCAAAATTTGGCATATCTTTTGATTGAAGACTCCTTTTTGAAAAATTCTTTTTGGAAAAGTTTCTCGGGAGTCCAAAGTATATTTCTGCACAATTTTAAATGATTTTAACTTCATTTGAAAAAGTTATGGCTTTTTCTCACTTTGATCAAAAGGCTGAAAATTCAGACTTTTGCTTAGTTTTGAGCTGATTTGTGATTTTTGTAGCTCCAAATCAGAGCATAATTTGAGGGGAACACCTTTGTAAGAATTTATCCTCTATAGTTGAACTTCATTTTGTAATTTTTTTAGAATTTATGAACTTTGTTTGAACCTTCTTTCAGCCCTGTCAAAAAGCTTCAATGGAATGTCAAAACTGAATTTTTCAGCACATTGCATTTTTGAAATCTTGCCTATCTTTAAGATGATTTGAGTATTTCCTTGTGATGAAAACTAAGATAACTTAATTTATTGCTCCATGATTCATCTAAAACTATTTGGGAGCTCATTTGCTGTTGTTTTCATCCTCAGGACCATTTCAAAGCGAGATTTCTTTTCCCGAAACCTTCGGTTCAGCATTCACTATTTTCAAGTTTTCGGGGTTTTCCTTTGCTCAAATGAATTTTTGGTATTCATAGCTCTCGAAGATAATTTCGAGACGGATCTTTTTCACGTTGATGATTTTTGCATTTGAGCAATGGTTTAAAAGCTATAATCAATTTTGTGCTGCTATTTGCATCTCTTAAGATTTTGAGTGTTTTAAATTGGAATCTTGGCAAGCCTTTCAAGATGAAAACTAAGTGAACTTATTCATTGCTCCAAGCTTCAAAGTGGAGCATATCTATTTAAGTTTTCATTCCAATGAAAGTGCATCTTTTGGCTAAGTTCTTCTGGAAATTGGATTTAATTGTAACTTAGCCTCAAAATGTTTTCTCTCTTACATAACTCAGAGTTTATTATGGAAAAGAGAAAATGTCCCTTGTAAGTTCAAGAGTGAGTTTGAATGTGTTTTACTCATTATCTCTCTTACAAGTAGATGTCAAGATTAAATTTGAATGAGTTTCAAATATTTTTTATTGAAAATTGGTATAATGAAATCTTCAATTGATATCTTGAATTTTTAAAATTGCGTGCAAAGAGTATTGTTTTGTATATCATCTATATCATGCATGTTGTACTTAGACATTATCAAACTAACTTGGGTCAAGTTGAGAGATATTTGTTCCCGAAAATCGTGTGCTTGTCTATTGATGTTCAAGGTATTGGAAAAGGGTCATCTTCGACGGTGGGATGAAGGAAATGGAGAGAAGCTCCATAGTCCGAGGATCTAAGGCGGCGCGTGATCATGATCGATTCGAACATGCGATGGACAAGAATCGACAAAGGGACGTGTTTCTTTCTTGACCATATTCAATAATGTCTTTGCACACCATTATGCTAAATTGTGTCATTCTAAATGGTGTTGTATCTTTCAATTAGTTTCATTAATTGGTATCTTTCGAGAGGTATCCTCAATCCTAAATTGTTTTGAAGTGTCATCTAACTTGCATTTGGCATTATCATGAATTAAAAGATACATATGGGTGACACATTGCAAAGAGGTATACCCTTGATAAATTTATGAAATTCTTGATCATGAAAGTGCATCTTAATTATACAATGTTGATTCATGGTCTTGATTGTTAGAATTTAATTGGATCATAAGCATGTGCTTAAGATATATAAATTTGCTATATGATCTTAAGGTTTAAAGAATGAATATTCTCCATATGAAATCATATTCATATGCCATGATTTAAGCATCACTTACATATTGTGAATCATGACTACATTTAAATTGATATCATTTCGAAAAATCTATTACCTAAATCTTGGATATAATTGGTATCATATCTTGCCTAGATTTAGGGGGAGCTTAATATTATTGTCCTATTCCTAGCTCCTTATCTTGTTCTCCCTAATCCTTTTATTGAGTGTGCAATCAAGGGGGAGAATTTATTGAATGAACAATAAGGATCTCTTAAGCACCTTTTTGGGATTAATGACAAAGGGGAGAATTTATGGATTTATCAATTGTCCCTAATCGATCGACAAAAGGGATATTTTGTAAGTATGGTCTCTTATTGTTTATTCATGTTTGTTTTAATGCTAAATATCTTAATATTGTCATTGAACAATTGATAATAGGTTTGTCATAAATCACCAAAAGGGGAGATTGAAAGTGCATCTAGGCACTTATGTTATTTTGGTGATTAATGACAAACGATATAATGACAATCTATGTAATTGTGTAAATGCTTAACTTAGTGCTTAACAAATGACAAACCTCTAATATGATTATATTGCTATGAGACTAACATGTCCATTGCCAAGTTGAGTATTAGTCTCATCTATTTAGAGGAAAATCAAGTGGATGGTTAAGCAAAGATAAGGTATGCAATCTCGGTATCCCTTCCATATTTGTTATTGCATTCCTTTTGTGCAAATGCATAGTGAACTCCAAATAGCATGTTGATTATATATATGCACATTGGTTCATGTCATATTTATTTGTGCATATATATTCATTTGAGTTCATTATGTGCTTTGCTTTTAGTATGCATGTAACAACTAGAGTTAAACTTCACATTGCTATAAATTGACTTGGTGCATGCATGTTTTGGTTGTGTATCTTTTCATGCACCTCTCCTAGTGGAGTTTAATCTAGAGTTGGATCACATATTTACTCTTGTTCCAAGTATTATTTGCACATGTACAATTCGTGTATATTCTATCATGTGCTTCATTTAAATAAAGACTGTGATCCTTGCCATGATTTAATTGACTCATCATATTGGCAATTATCTCTCTAGTGCATATAGATCAATTACATATTCATCATGATGCACTTAGTAGAGAACATTTCTTATGTCAAGTGTTTCCATTTATATTGTGCTTCTTTATATGAAACACTTGTGGTAATCAACTGCTCACAAATATCAATTTCTTCATATCTATTGAGCTTTTGGGACTAATGCTTTTCATGAGTGGTTTGGAAAGAATTAGGTCCGTGTGTGCATGATGACCAAGGTATCTTGAAGGATGACCGTTAAGCGAGGTCAACAAGACGGCGGTGTCACCAAGAGTTGAGGACTAAGTCAAGATCGACTTGGCGTGGAGATCGTCGAGAGAGGATGATCAAGTCAAGGTCGATGGGATGAGAGTCTCATGAGGTGAATCGAGTCAAGTTGGACAAGGCGAAGATGTCATCAATCATTTTGGTAAAAGACATCATGCACATTGCATCCACGGAGAAGACGGCATGCGGATTGAATGTAAGACTTATATTTCTCGTTTGAATTTGAGTCTAAGGATTGCCGTACTATTAAGAGGATCTGACGTCGAATGACTTTTAGATGTGTCAAGTGCTCAAATGATCCATCCTTGTGAAATTTAGAGAGAGAGTTGAGTTGGTGATTCCGGAAAGTGAAAATTGTAGGTCACTCTTGGATTCTTGGTGAAATCTGGATTTATCCTTTGATATTTGGGTAGTGAGACCTTGTTGGTTGTGTAGCCCTTGTTCTTAGCTTTCAATAGAGTCCAAAATCACTTAAATCGGAGTCCGGAATCAAAAGTTATGCTCTTTTTCGTCGGGCTGCTGAGTCCAGTCCGGAGTATCCGGACATTTAGTCCGGACACTCCGAGGAAATTGTCCGGAGTATCCGAAGATAATGTCCGGATAGTCCGGACTTTGCGCAGTTCAAACGGCTAGTTTTTTGGGGACCTCTATTTAAAGCCCCCTCTTGGGTAGCCGTTGGGACAGAGCTTTTGGGCTGGTTCCTGGGTGCTTTGAGGTGTATTCTTAGTGATCTTAAGCTCCCAAAAGCCCCTCTAACCCTAGATCTTAGTGATCCCCTTTTGAGTGAAGGGTTGGGTGTGAGAGAGGGTAGTGCTCGGGTTGAGTGTGATTTGAGTTGTTGAGCACTTGATTTCATCTCCAAGCTTGTTCTTCGTGAGCATTTGTTACTCTTGGAGGTTGAGGGCTCCTAGGCGGCTAGGAGGTCGCCTCGAGCCACCCGGTACTTTGTGTGGTTGGCCGTGGGAAGTTTGTGAAGGCGATTCCGCCTCCGCAAGGGAAGGAATCAAAGAAGTGAAAGCCGAGTGCAAGGTGCAACAGGCGGCTAGTGGGTTGAAAGAGACCCCGTGTCTTGGGTGGACTGGTCGCCATGCAGTGCAAAGTGCAACACCGGAGGATAAGGGTTGAAAGAGACCCGGCTTGGTGCCGCCTCAAGCGGAGGCGAGGATCCTCAAGGATCCGAACCGGGTGAAAAATCATCGTCTCCAAGTTTGCCTTTCATTCTTGCTTACTTTTGTTCTTGCTTTAGTATTTGATTTTGAATCTTGAAATTGCCCGATCTATTTGATTATTGAATTTCTCGCTAGGCATCTACTTGATCTAGGTTCTGCTAGTGTTTATCATCTTTGTGTTCAAGTAGATTGTTTAAAAGTTGGAGAAATTTCAAATTTCATCTCGAGGTGCCCAACCCGAGTATCAGGATAATTACCGGATAGTCAGGACATTTATACCGAGTATCCGGATAAAATACCGGACACTCGGTGACCCTCGGCCATTCAAAGTCTCCAATCCGAGTGTCCGAACCTAAAACCCGGATAGTCCGGACATTTATACCGGAGTATCCGGATAAAATCCCTGGACACTCCGGACTGAAAACCTTGGATTGTCTTATTTCCGCTGCAATTAAGTTTTAAATTTTAATTCGCCTATTCACCCCCCCTCTAGGCGACATCCCCTGCCCTTTCAGCCCTCTTTTCTCCCAAAAGATTCAAGCCAAATCAAAGATTCAAGTGGGGAGAAGAGGCTAGGGCTCAAGAGAGTGAGAGAGTGAGCTTGAGACTTGAATGCTGCAATGAATGAAGTTGATAACGGTTAGAAATGGAGTGAGGGTTTAAATAGCTCATCCAAAATCCAACCGTTACAGATTTTCTGCGCAAAGTCCGGACTATCCGGACATTTAGTCCGAGTGTCGGACTCAACTCATTATCAACCGAGCAGGTGAGCTCGGAGTGTCCGGACAATATCTTCGGATACTCCGGACAAATTCCCCGGAGTGTCCGGACTAAATGTCCGGATACTCCGGACTTACCAGAGAAAAGCAACCGAGGACTCCAGCTCGGAGTATCCGGATTTAATCCCCGGATACTCCGGACATTTTCCCCGGAGTGTCCGGACTAAATGTCCGGATACTCCGGACTTACCACCTCGGCCAGGAGTACCCTTTGATAGGAAATGCATTGTTTTAAAATTCTTTTGAGATGCAATTTTCATCCTATGAGCACAAGCATATCCTAGAAGCGATTTTCCGTCGTATCCCCCTTAATAGAACGGCTATCCTTAGACTCAATAAATTAAAAGGATTCAACTAAAGTCTTGATGCCACCTTTTCAAATTTTAAATATGGTGGGGATCTCCAATCGCCATTTCAACCATGATATCTTCTTGATCACTGCATAGAATCTCACATGCATCGTTAGTATACTCAATTGTGTTGCCATAAATCACCAAAACTCTTTGAGGGGCCTAGATGCACTTTCAGCCTTCGTACTCCACCGCGTTGTTGGTCGTGGCGAAGTGCAGTTGGATGACGTATTGGAGCCATCTCGAGGGACACCGATCGACACCGACCGAGCGTCGAAAGCCCGGGATCCGTCGAAGTACATGGTCCAGCGGCCGTCCTCAGATTCATGGGTCTTGGTGGCGGGCTGGGCGGGATTCGTCCACTCCGCCACGAAGTCCGCTAAGATCTAGGACTTGATCGCCGTGCGGGCGGAGAAGTGGACATCAAACTCTACGAGTTCCATGGCCCACTTCGCTATCCGGCCGCTGGCGTCTTGATTTCTTAGGATCTCCCTAAGTGGGAAGTTGGTCGAAACGACGACCTTGTGAGCTTGGAAATAGTGGCGCAGCTTCCTCGAGGCTATGAGCAGCGAGTATAAGAGCTTCTGGACCTCGGGGTAACGCTCCTTTGGTCCGTGCAAGACCTCGCTGATGTAGTATACCGGACATTGCGTCCCTTCTCGCTCTACCGCCAGCACCGCGCTTACAGCATGGGGTGTCACTGCGAGGTAAAGTAGGAGTGGCTCCCCCGACCTCGATGTGGCCAAGGTCGGGGGGCTGGACAGGTACTGCTTTAGCTCCTCGAAGGAGCGGTTGGCCTCCTCTGTCCAGGCGAAGCCCTTATGCCTGCGGAGCGCCTTAAAGAAGGGCAGACCGCACTCACCTGACCGAAAATGAAGCGACTCAGGGCCGCCATGCGTCCGGTCAGGGTCTGGACCTCCTTCACAGAGCTCGGTGGGCGCATCTTTTCGATGGCTTCGATTTTTTCCGGGTTGACCCCGATGCCCTGCGACCCGATGAGGTACCCGAGCACCTTGCCCGCCTTCACCCCAAAGACACATTTCTCAGGGTTAAGCTTTATTCGATGTCTATTGAGATTACAAAAGGTCTACTCGAGGTCGGATATATGACCCGAGGCGAGCTTACTCTTAACTACGATATCATCTACATATACTTCCAAGTTCCGGCCTATCTAGTCCTGGAAGGTCTTCTGCATCAAGCGCTAAAAGGTCGCGTCGGCGTTCCGCAGACCGAAAGACATGGTCGTGTAGCAGAATGTGCCAAACGGCGTGATGAAGGAGCTCTTCTCCTCGTCTCTAGGGAACAAGCTAATCTGGTGATAGCCCGAGTAGGCGTCCAAGAAACACATCACCTGAGACTCTGCCGTTGCATCTACCAGCTGGTCGATACGCGGCAGTGGAAAGTTGTCCTTTGGGCAGGCGGCGTTAAGGCCGGTGTGGTCAACACACATGCGCCACTTGCCACCTTTCTTTTGACGATGATTGGGTTTGCCTACCACTCAAGTGCTCGACTTCACGACGGCCGGCCTTAAGGAGTTTGTCGAGTTCTTCCGGATGATTGCTCGCTTGCCGGGAAAATTGCCTAAGCTCAAGCGCCATGGTCTTTTATCGGGTCGTCTGCTAGCTTTGTGCTCAATCACTTTCCTTGGGACTCCGGGCATATCGGACGGTTCCCAAGCGAACACGTCCGCGTTCCTCCGGAGGAAAGTGATGAGCTCGAGTTCCTATTTGGGATCTAGGGAAGATCCCAGATGGAACACCTTGGTCGGGTTGGCCTCGTTTAAAGGGACCGCCTTGGTTTCTCCTCCGGGCTGGAGGGTAACTTTTGGCCGGGAATGCGTCGGCGGCTGCTCGGGGCTGCGCTGGGGCAGCTATCCGACCATGTCGAGAGCCTTTTCGTCACAATTCAGGGCCGCCCTATGGTCGCCTTTGACGGTGATGACGCCCTTCGGTCTGGGGACCTTCAGGCACTAATAAGCGTGGTGTGTGGCGGCCATGAACTTGGAGAGGGCCGGTCTGTCAAGGATGGCATTGTAAGCTGACTTGAAGTCAACAACCTCGAAGTTGATTAGCTCGGTCCGGAAGTTTGCGATGCCTCCGAACGTTACGGGCAGGGCGATCTGGCCCAGAGGCTTGATCGAGGTACGGGGCGATCGAAGAATGGGACGGCTATGCTCTTGATCTTGGAGCGAGGAAACGCATCTCGCCCGGACCGTAACGGATATGAGATCCAAGGAGCTCCCACCGTCGATGAGGACCCGGCCGACCTTGGCATTGTTGACTGTCGGGCTTACGACTAGCGGGAGATTCTGAGGTTTGGTCATCCCAAGGGGACAATCGTCCTTAGAGAAAGTAAGGGACAGCTCGGACCACTTGAGCTGCTGCGCGGGCGGCTTGCCCTGAGCGATATGGCCGACCTCCCGCGCCGCCTCTTTCAGATCCCTGCGGGATCTGTAGGCGGAGGAGCCCCCGAATATAACAGCTATGTGGTTGTGGGGCTCCTAGTAGCTCATGTCGTCGTCGTCGTTGTCCGCGGGGCCCTTGCCCTTGCTACTCTCACCACTCGCCGGGAGAGTGGGCATGGGTCCTTCGCCGTTGTAGAATTTCTCCAGGCGGTATGCCCAGGCCCGACAGTTGTGGAGGTCTTGACCGACCGCTTGATGGAACGGGCAGAAGCGGTCTCCCGAAGGGGCAACCCTTTCCCGCGCTCTCGCCGCCTTGATCCTGACCGTCGTGATCTTGGTCGTTGACCTCTCGATCGCCATGGCAGTGGGCGCGGCCGGCCCCGTCATGCCGTCATATTGCCGAAAGCGAAGCGGGCCCGCACGCGGCGGCAATCATCGGCGGCCACCATGTCGGCAAGGCGCGACCTCTTCTTCTTTTGGACTTCTTCTCCGTGACCCGAGTGCTTCTTGCTTGAGGAGCCCTCTAGGCCTGGCTGGGGTGATAGCTTACCTTCGTCGAGCATTTGCTTCCATTTCACGGCCGTCGGCGTTCAGCGTGTGATCGGCCATCTGGAACAACTTCGTTGGCAGCGAGTTGGGGTGGATCTCCAGGTCTTGCGTGAAGCGTACGTCGCGGACGCCGAACTTGAAGGCCCGAACGATAGCCTCATCCGAGATGCTCGGGATGGAGTTCCTTACCTTGATGAATCTTTGGACGAAGTGCCGCAAAGTTTCTTTGTCCGTCTGGATCAGCCGCTCGAGGTCACGCTCGTTGCCCGGGCGAGTGTAGCAACTTTGGAAATTCGCCCGGAGGGCTTCGCAGAGCTGCCTCCACGAGCGGATTGACCCTTCCTTCTGGTCGAAGAGCCATGTCCTGGCGGAACCGTCGAGGACCGTGGGAAGGTAGTTGGCCATGACTCCCTCGTCCCCCCCGGCTGCCAAGACGGCTGTGGAGTAAATTGAGAGGAACTCGTCCGGGTTCTGGGTCCCATTGAACCGCTCGATGTGGCCGGGCTTAAACTTGCTCGGCCACGAGACATCGCGGAGGGATGCCGAAAAGGCCCAGCACCCGAATGCCGGATAGTCGTGACGGCCGCCCCGGGCACGGCGACCATGGTGGTTGGTGCCCAGGCAGTCCTTCGCGCCCGGCGTGAGGCGGGAGAACACGCCCCATGCGGCGACTGACGAGGCGGCCCATTGGAACATTGGTGCGCGCCAGAAGCGGATGGGCACGCCCTCTAGCCCGCGAGGCTGTCCGGGAACTGCTCCGGGCGTCCTCGTGGCACCGACCTTGCCCCCCGTGGCCCTCCCGAGCAGGGCTTCGGGAGGCGCTACGGCGGGGGAGGATCGGAGAGTGGCACTTTCGGTCCCGAGAGATACTCTGGGGCTTTTCTCCGCCTGGGGGGCCCCGGGATCCCTATGTCGGCGGCGAGCTTTTCCAGGTTCTCGGCCACAACTGCTCCCATGGCCGCCAGGCCCGCCTAGTCGGAGAAATTCTGAAGGCTGCGCACGACCGTCGCCATGGCCCGTAGTCACTCGGCGCTCTGGGGAGCGGCTGGGGGCGACCGTGGGAGGCGGTCGCGCACGTTCTCCGGGGAGCGGTATTCGCTAGGATCTTCGCGAGCCCGGCCTCCAGCCCTGGCGTCCGGCCCCCCGCCGTGTTGACGGTGGTTGGTCGCCAGGATCCTGCCCGGGGACAACTCCGGGTGGATTTCGCCAGCGTTGTGCTGGTGGCGGTGAGAAGTCGATGGAGACAGCTCTTCTTGATCCCCCTCCCTTCCCGCCATGTTAACGCTGCGGGAGCGCCAAGACCGCGAGGACGACACCATGGTGTCAAACCGCGTCGCGGTCCTTCGACTGCGCTCGGGAGGGTCAGGGCCGCTCGAGCCGCCACGGAGGCCGCTAGATTCTTCCTCGCTGCCGAGGGTAGCGTGCTGCGAGTGGAGGAAACTCTCTCGCGCTGCAGCGACCGGGGAAAGACTTCTGGACTCGGTGTGACCTTCCGGATCGGCCGCACCACCCACGCCGTCGCTGGCGTAGTATGCATCATCATCCTCCACGTCGTCGAAGACGTAGAGGTCTTGATTGTCTTGCGAGTTCGGCATCCTCAGGGATTCCTCGCGAAAGGACTCAGTCGATCCCTACGGACGGCACCAGCTATCGACGATTCGAGAACCGGTCCCCCACCGAGCTTACTTGTTAAATGAGGGATCAACCTACGGCCCCTTTTTCGCGGGGGGATAGCGTCCGAGGTCCTACCGAGCTATGGATCGAGGTGGCCAAGACAACCGCAACGAGCAGGGAGATCGTTTTTATCTGGTTCGGGCCTCTCGCTGGGGAGATAATAACCCTACGTCCAGTGATTGAACCGATATGCGAAGGTGGGTTACAACGTGTTATGCTCTGCGTACGTGTGTGAAAAGTAGATGGAGTCGAACCCCCAACCCTTCGCGGGAGGAGGTATTTATAGGGGATTACAGGCGACATAACATTTATTACAAGTGGCGTGCCACTATTCCGGACGTGGGTGGACTATTCCCATGCCTCCCGGCGGACGCAAGGCGACGTGGGCACAGTGGGCGCAGACCGCGGTGGCGCGGAAGTTGTTCGTGCAGCGCCTCGAGCCGCACGGCATTTAATGCCACGCCGTCTTCGTAGATGTCGCTCGGCTTTTGGGAGAGGCCCGAGGTTCCTTGGTGGATCAGATCTTGACAGTCGCGAGCTCCCGAGTGGCTTTGCTCGGGGCGGCTTGACAAAGGATGGGATAAGCCCGGAGGTTGGAACGCTCGGGGGGGCCTTCCCAAGGACGACGCCCGATCATGGGCATGGTCGACGATGGCCGGGGTCCGATGGTCGTTTATGGGCAATAACCAATCCCCGACAGAGGGGATCGGAATAACTTATCTATTAAAGGCAAAGGAATTGGAGCAAGGCCAGCCCACCCACTTGTCATGCTTTTTTTTTGCGAAATGGCCCTTCGCAAATTCACAAATTATGTTTAGGCCCTTCTAGTGGTTATTTTTCAAGAAAGGTCATATGGTTTCGCATATTCGCGGACGGGTCCTCCACCAATTTTTTACAAAACGAGCCCGAAAAAACTGAAATTAAGTTCAAGTCCCTACACGGTTTTTTCAAAAAAAGGAGCCTATATTTTCGCAAATTCGCTTATGACTCCTGACAGCCCATTTTTTTGAAAAAAAAGAAAAATTCTCCGACGACTAGCATATTTATGAGAAAACCCTAAGAAAAACCGAGATTTCGTTTAGATCCTCTTGCCTTTTTTTTCAAATAGTTGTCGTCACAAATTTCGTACGGCACAACGCAGCGACCCTAGCTAGTTCTAAACCACATTACATCATAGATTGTTGCATTTCAAAAATGCAAAACCACGTGTATACGTGGATTCATATACTATCTTAGCCCTCCAAATGCCTCAAGATTCATGCAAGGGATATTGAAATGATTAGAAGATTGAACCGTGGTTTAAATTCGAACAGTTTGCATCAATGTCGAAACATATTTGATGCTGATGATAGTTCATGTAGCCAAGTGTGCATGTGAAAAAAACCAGTAACTACTATAAAAAATAGATTTTTTAAAACGTAATTTTACTGGAAGGAATAACGTGAACGACAGACACGACGTAACTCGGGGATGGGAAACGCAAGCTGATTGGTCGAAGACATCCCAAAACGTATGGCGACCTCCCCAGTTCAGCGGGAATCCTTCCGCTATAATAGTAGTACTAGAAAAAATTTCGCGGCGTACACGTCGCGCGTGGTGTTTTTCAGAGAAAATTTTTTTTTTCAGTGGTATTTTCTTTTTTAAATCGTCGAAATAATGAGCGAAACGGCTGAAAGGACACAAAATTTTTGTGACGTAACACGCCGTGCGTGTCGTTTTTTCGAAGGAAAATTTTTTTTCGGCGGCATTTAATTTTTTAAATCGTCGAAGTAACGAGCGAAACGGGGAAAAAATAGAAAGATAGAGTTGTAGAAATATCTCTTTCGACGAATTATTTGGAAAATATTGGAGACCGAGCTGGAAAACCGCGGCGGGGAAAAAGTCTAGAGGGAAAAGGGCGAAAAATAATTAGAGATGACAACCTTCTTTTACCGAGTTTAACACTCTACGCGTTCACCGAGTAATAATATATGGTTTAAAAAAATATTAGAGATCGAGATGGAAAATCGAGGTGGGAAAAAGTCTAAAGACAGAACTGCACACATATTCTTGGTGACGAAAACATTTTTTTTTAGGGAAAACGGAGAAAGGACCTAGACGTAAGGAGTAAGGACCCGAATGTTACGTTTTTAGACCTATCCGCTATCCTGAAAAATTAGAAAAGGACTTGTTCGTGATTTGAATTTAACGGGAGATTCTTTTCGTAAAACGGCGCATGAGGGACCCGAACGCGATTTTAAAGGAAAAAATCTTCCTCTCACAAAAAATTGCGAAAGACCTATTCATAATTTCTAAAAGGGCCAAAACGCAAAAAAATTTTTGAGCCGAGCCGGCTGGCCGGCTCGAGCCGAGCCGCTGGCCCGGCTCAAATGCATATGGTTCCCGGAACTTTGCCAAATATAATAAAGGTAGTATTAGTGAAGAGAGGTTGGGATGGAAGTTTTTATCCACGATGGTATTAGTGGGTAATTTTAACGAAATTAAGTGCCAAAGGCTTATTGTCATGATTCCATCCCTCAAAAGGAAAAAAAACACCTTTTTCTGGCTTACAGCCTATAGTAGTAAGCTTAACATTTTTTATAAGCCTTGTTGAAAAAACACCTTTTGCTTGAGCTTTGACTTTTTAGCTTTTAAATTAAAGAAAAAGCCCCAACAAACAGAGCAGTACAACTGACATGATAACTTGAGGAACTAGTTAACATTCTAGCACACCGAGAGGCAACAAATTTGGCTGAAGGGATTATTGGACCCAGAGATTTCTTGATGTGGGCAGTTTGCAAGTGTAGCAGTTTTGGGTGTCGGTGTCATCCATTTTGACAATACTTCGCAGTGACAGCGTGAGGGCCAGTTACCACAATGGACGATATAAAGCGTGCAACATCAACTCATGATCAAAATCCAAAATTGATTGGAATCGGTCTGTTTCTTTCTTCTTTACCTTTTTCAAGATCGAATAAGCACAGGAAGGGGCGAAGCCGCCTCCGTCTAGCACAAAAAGTCCAGATCCAACAACTGCTGTGCGTTTATGTCATGTTTGCACCAGATACTTCCCCACGGCACTGTAGCTCAAAATATTAGTATTACCTTCATTGGTGACATATTTGTTTCTCTGTTTTCGAATTATGGTTGGGAAACGCAAATGGTACAACATAAGGGTAATCAACACAATGCGAACTTCTAAGGAAAACCACAATCCGGACATGCAAAATTCAAGCCTGAATCCAGATATTAGACATTCTCGCTTTGCAAAAAGGGAGGCTTTAGTATATGGCCCTCAGTGCTTGATCATAGAAGCCAACCTGTCAATAAGGTGTGAAAACCAATGTCATTAAGCTCCGCCATGAATTATCAAATACAATGACAAGTTAGAATGGGATGTAGTTTGTAGAATGACTACCTCTTAATTTTTACATGTGCTCCGCCCTTGGAATATTGTATTTACGTGCGCTCAACAGCTTCGGAATGCCCATTTGATTAAATTCAAGAACACAACTCGCCTGGCCCTAGGTTATTAATAATTCACCTGAACTCTAGAGTGCAAGGGGATGCTAAGAGCTGAAAAAAGTATACAATTTGGGCTGTGTTGATTCAGTTCGAGTGTGACTCCAGATTGACAAATGACGACATGCTAGAAGACCAGAACTATATGCACATAGCTTTGAACTATTAAATTGGATGAAACTGAATGCTAGTAAAGAATACCAATCTGTGCATATAGCTATTAGCTACTGCATATTTGGGCTTTGTTCTTTAATTTTTGCTAGTTTTGCATTTATGAGCTTATCCAATATTGGGGGCTCAAGTGGGATCGGGTCAAGGCATCTCTCGTGGGCAGCATTGTTCACCTGCAGAGGAGGAAGACAACCATGTTCAAATATCTTTCAGAGACAGGTTCACAAGAGGAAACTGAATTAGCGATGCAGTTTCTTTTCACACAAAAGATCCTAACTCTTATTAACATGTGCTAGGTGCAGATACGCCTAGTGCTTACATAAAGAAGATTGAGTTACAAGCAGGTATAAATATAATAAGGAACAAATAAAACTACCAAAATTTGTTTTGGCGGGTTTCTGCCAGATACCAGTGGTAAGGTGAATGTTAGGTGGCAGTTATCTAACCTCTTTAAGTAAAAAGCTTATAGATGCTTCATCATCGATAAACTCCTTAAGGGAGCTCTTGAGAAATTCCATATCCAGCTGAATCTGCTGAAATCCACTTCTGTTGAAAGTCTGAAGCCGGACAAATTCTTGCAAGCTTTTCAAGCAAAGCTTGAGGATAGTAGAAATTACAGATTCCTGAAATTTACTCGGAATGCAAGGAATTACTGTCAAAATTGGATATACGATGTTCCTGTAACTGTCTTAACTGAAAGAAAATTCTACTTCATCACCAAACAAGTTAACCCAGAATTAGAATTATAGCATCTCTGCTGCAACAAACATCAGCAAATTCAATCGATAAGCTGCTATATGACCTCATTCAAAAGATAGTGTATAAGACCGGTGTTACTTGGACACCCGTGTTCAAAAAAAATTGCCGAATCGGACACCTCAAATCCAAGTCAGATTCCAACACCTATGTCCGATTCGAGTAGCATTTCCCATGTCCAATTTTTTTTTTTTTTTTGCCGAATCGGACACCCAAATCCGAGTCGGAGTCTAACTCTTGTGTCCGTGTCCAAGTAACACTATGTATAACAAATTCTTGACATTTTTATTTTCCATGCTCTACAAGATGCAACTTTGGCCATTAATTTGTCACTATATATTTCTAAAAGTTATACAAGTATAACATTATGAAAGCATGTTTTTATGATGTACCTAGTAATACCTATTGATATCATTTTCATGTGACGAATCTAGATATTCAAAAACATACTGTTGATCAAAGACTACAAAATTTGACCATGAGCTTCCCACTGTGACAAGTTCATGTGGCTGGATGGAGAGTTATTTTTGGATGGTATTAACTAATTTGTAACATCCTATTTTGAATGTCAACGGAAATATTTTGCAAGGATCAGTAAATCCCACGGCACAGCACAGTAACGCAACACATAGCCACATAGCGTTAGTTGAGTATACTCCTGCCACCTAAGTAAAAGAATAAAAGAAACACAAGTACTCTCAACCAAAACAGGAATCAAATAATGGAACTATTCATAAGAGGATATAAAGGCACAGAATTTTAATATTATGTGCACCAAGCAATCAAGTTATACAGTCTACAATAATCACCCTTAACAGCTGATCCTGCAGCAAGTTTCCAATGGATAAAAGTGTTTCTGGTATATTTGTCATGAAAAGGAGGTGCAAGAGACTGATTCAGACTTCTTGCAGAGTGGAACAATGCAGTACCAGACACGAGATATATATTTCAAGGAAGAAGGCTTTTTTTCATAAGACAATTGATTCAGGACCCTTCGGATTTATTCTTTTTCCTATTCAAAGACCAGACCTCTGTATATAGTATAACTATATTATATTCATCTTGTCACAAGGGCAAAAAAAAACTCCCTTACCACTTTGAGCCCATTTATTTTGTCCAAACTGGCATGGAATAGCTTATTTCCTAGGCAACACACTTGAAATAATCTGGCAAAGGGTGAACCTACCAGCTCAATAAGGATGATTTTATTTTCATTTAAAACAAACAAATCCTAAATGGATTTAAATGTGGGGACCCTCTGTGCTAACTCTAGTACTAGAAAAGCCCATTCTGGTGGTGGATGCAGTGTGGTGTAAATATTTTAGAATACGAAAGATCAATGAAATCAAATCAGCATTTTTACACTAGCAAGGGTAAATAATGCCAATAAACAAGGGGTACAAAAACATCCTAGAATGCATTCCGTATTTTCTAAAAGGGGAAGGGAAATAGCAAATTCCAGAAGCTACTCCACCTGTGTGTATTCAACTTTGGTAAATATTTCCATTTTCTGCTCAAATAATTTTGCTAGATGGTTTTCTAAAAATTGACTTCTAGCACGGTGTGTGTTCGATCGGTTCAACATGTCTTCTCGCATCGGATTGCTTCTAGAGGAAGTGGTGCTGCCAGTGCTATCAGAATGCCGATGTCGCCGAATTAAACCAGGTAAGATTTGCTTGACTTCAGATACCACACCATTGAACTGCAGGGAAAGAAAGAGAGATTACTGTGTTAGAGAAAACCTTAAGAACAAAATTTCCAGCACAAGCTCATGTTTTTGAAAAGCAGGTGGCAGCCACATGCAGTCGTGAGGATGAAACATAAGCATCACTTTCAAGACTCTGAGAACTAAATTAGCATGGTACCGCATGCTCCATTTTATAAATTCGTGAATGCACTAGGATCAGAAACAAAGCAAGACACACAGAATATGCAATAGGATAAGGAACTAAACAAACCTCTAGGAGAAGTAGATCAACAAACATGTTAACTTCCCGCGGTTCCTTGTGCTATTTTGGTCAAATATACACGAAAGTAATACACACATGAGCAAAAAACCAGAAATAGAAAAGTCATTGATGATTAAATATTTCCTGTTGAATAGGAAAGCTAACCTTTATCCAGACTGGTGTTGTAAATCGCTTATTAAGAAGCTTCGAGATCTTCTGAGTCTTCATATTTATGTACTGCTCCAAGGAGGACAATATTTAATTACTGGCATGCCAGATCCACAAATATATATAGCTTTTTCTGTACTCTCAGGAGTACATACTCCCATTTCCAATATACTAATTAAACGAATGTGTTATACTTCTTTATCACTTTTTTGATATACTTAAATACTAATTCTAAGATACGCTAATGCGATATGGCCAAAAAAATTTTATCGGAGCCCTTTATTTTTGCTATATATCTTTCTTCATATGTAAAATGAGTGTATACACAAATTATGCTATAAAAAGTGAACTTCGATGAAATTTTTCATGTAACTCACTTTGAAGTATCTTATAATCGTTATTAGAGTATGCTCAAAAAGATAAAAGAGGTATAAAATTTTTTTAAGCGGTATATGTAAGGTGGAAGTACGTACTCTCAGGAGTATGGAACCACACACACACACACTCACACTCTTCTACTCTTCTAAAGAAGAAGAAAAAAAGAAGCAACCATTTTCAGATTACAAACAGTAGAATTACATCTGTTCCCAATTTTGCTCGCATGACATGGGATATTGTTCCCCCACATGTGAACGGTGACTTGGTTGTTTTGAAACTGAAGTTAGTACTGCCTTGAAAAGAAAATTCTAGACAAAGTAATGATATTATGGCTGCTATCTTTTCATGATACTGTTCTAAGGACCTTGAGACATAGTGCTCATGATGCTATTTTTCAAACTAGTTTCACATGCTCAAATATTCTGTAGGCAATACATTGCTTTCAGAGCTGTAAGTACCTACAATATAATAGGTAATAAAAATTCTCAGAAAATTTGGAATAGAACAAAATAGTGTACACCAACCCCATGTTTCTCAATTATAATAGTGAGGAGTACTTTTCTAAAATGAAGATCCAAAAAGAAAATAAGAGAAAACCCTAGTCTGCCACATGAGCCTTCTTTCTTTTCCAAAAAGAAAATAAGAGAAAACCCTAGTTTGCCACATGAGCCTTACATGACCGATAGAGCTCGGGTTGGATAGAGAAAGGGAAAGGAAGAACTTTCTTTTTAATATATAGTTATTTAGTTTCATACAGCAGTTGGAGAGAAGCAAATAAAAATCACACCATGGCACAAAGAGACTATACCATTGTACAGGAAAAATCTGATATCAACTAACAATTAAATAACAGAATGAAAAAGAAAGAACGATACAGAAAAAGTTTGCCTACATGGTGTAAGAATTTCTCCCCAGATAAACGATATAGCCGACATATCTCTCCAGGTACAAAAGGTGGTCCATATTCATAGCTACGTGCACCACCTCCAGAAAAAGAAGCAGCCAACTCCTAAAAAAGGGTAACTAAAGTCAGAATCACTTCATCACGCATTCACTCAATTCAATTACAGGAATTGTAAAAAACTGGGGTCAACGAGTGAAATTAGCAAGATACCTCTGTCACTTTAGGAATTGTTGTTTGTTCTATGAAAACACAAAGTTGTGCAAGCATAAGCACCAAAACTGTTGGAACCTTATCGATTTGCACAGAATCCGTAGTACTCGACTCTTGAGAAAAACTTTTGCTCCTCCCAGAAAGCAGATGAAAATGCCCATCAAGTTTCTGAAAGAAATCTTGAAAACCTTCTTGTACCCAATCAATAATCAAATCTCTCAGCTTTACAAGCAACTCTGTATTGCCATCTATAAGATGATGAAATTCCTAAAAGCAACATAGTCAAAATGAGAACAATGAAATAGAGTATAACTGTATAAGGATGCCCTAATGCAAGCATGAGCCAATTAGTAGATCGTGTAAAACAATTTTACGTTATTTCACAAGTAACAAAACAGATGGATGATCACATGCTTTTAGAGCTTCCGAATATTTACCTGCAGGAGATCTATGCATCCTTGGGATACTTTAATTTTGCTTGTTTCCATGGCAGTTTGCAGCTGTGACACTTCTAACTTCTCGTTTGATGTTGAGTGCGTTCTGACCAGTGCATCTGCTCACCCATGCACGATAGATGTAAGTTTTTCTAGCGCATACTTTCTTATTTTCAACCCTGTTTGTACTACTATAAGATATATCAAAATAAGTTACTGCAAAAGCTTATCTAAACCGTGGTCCAAGGGTATAATGAGTGCTGCACAAAAATTGCAAATTAAAACAAACTGTGGTGGGATGGGAACAACCTGATATTTCACTTTGAAGATGGAGAAAGGCAGTTGCAATGTGTTGCCTAATAATGTCTCGGATAGTCTGACACAACAAAGACATTCGCACACGTGAAATCACTATCAAGAAATATAAACAGATCTGTGGACATGGAGGATGTTTAAAAAAGCAATTATAGAAGGGTATTAAATTATACTCATTTTATCCTCTGAGTAAGAAAACAAGAGGGAAGAAAGAAACTTAAATCTAGTCTTACCCAAAGATCTTATCATATAACCTATACACTATACTGCAAAAGTATACTAACGAACAATCCTCAGTTGACTTATCATATAGCCTATACACTATACTGCAAAAGTATACTAGCGAACAATCCTCAGTTGAACATATAATTACCAAACAGCTTTTTTCTCATTTGTAAATTCATAAATGAGTTTTCAAGATACCAAATCTCATGTTTGATATGCTTGAATAGTCCTCAACACTACCAACAACAAAGGCCTACGATGAAGCTGAGAAGGGTAACCAGTGGTTACTAGCCAAACTTCTGTTTCCATTCCATCATAAAATGAATGTGGGTAATTATGATTATCAAATAGGAATTGAATCCATTCACCACAGCTAAACCTAACTGCACCGACTAGTCCACTCCTATGCCTTAGCCACCGTCTCCAAGAACTGGAAAAGCATTATCTGCTAACATGAATGGGACTGTTACAAGGTGCAGGTCAAACCTCCAAAGAAAAAGCTGGTAGTGCAGCCTCTGGTATAACCTCATCAAGGGTGGTTGAATCCTCCCATAAGACTCCTGTGATCATCAAAGCAAAGCAGGATTAAATTAAAAGAAATGCAATGATCTTACAACCTACAGTAATATCAACTTATTAAGCATGACCATGGAAGGTAAAAATACTTATTAAGCATGACCATGGAAGGTAAAATCACCACTGACCCTTTCAATAACAAGAATATTAACATTAAGGGCTTTGACTATAGATGAAACATATGAACCTTCTCAAGTTAGGAGTGAATATTAACTTTTGTGATACGAATTCAAATTCCAATAGTCATTTTCTTCAAAACTCAACCAAACTTGATCCTGAATGTTAGGTTCACTGCTTTGCAGTCATTCTTTTATTACACATAATACATGATTAACATGGAAAGAAAACAAATCGTTATAAAATGCTTGGGGAAAACATCATTGCATCATGAAGAAAATCACTTTGAAAGTCTTGGACAAAATGTCCATATCATGACTAATCAGTGTTAGTAGTATATGTACGCCCTCCGGTCACAAATAATTGTCATTTTGGACATAGATGCAATCAAACTTTCAAAACTTTGACTGTCAATATCTTTTTAAATATTTAAATTGGATATACGAAAATCATATGCGTAGATTTGTCTCGAAAAGTACTTTCATAATATTATAATTTTATTGGGTTCTATAAATATATTATAATCCAAAACGACAACTATTTGTGACCAGAGGGAGTATATATTTGTGTTAGTCCTTTGTATAGGGTGTTTTCTGCTATTTGCTCTGCCTTGTACATGACTTATATGGCCCAAGGAATTGATAGGAGTTCGTTCCAAAACATGTTATCAAAGCCCATGGCTCTTTCTCTCCCCAAGATCTAAAAAGAAAAACAAATATTTGTGTATTTGCAAGAAAACAAACAAATGAATAGATTGGTGTTTGCCCATAGAGGTTTACACTATCGTTCTATATATTGGAAGCACAATTACAATGGTAATATGACATACATAAAGTTCTATATATTGGAAGCACAATTACAATGGTAATATGACATACATAAAGTTCTTACTTAGCATTGCCAATAGATCTGTTGATGGAATTCTTTTCCTCAGATTCTCTCTGACTGTTTCATAACGGCTTCATGCAAAATAATACAAAAAAAGTAAGAAATGTATATATGATGAATTTCTAGTGGTAGAAATGTAAGATAAAACAAGAAGCAAAATCCATATGGTGAGCCCAAGTGAAATGCTAGTTTCAGTTCATCTGACAACACCTCAGATTGAAGTGATATTCTTGTATCCCCATTGCACAACATGGAATATGTAACAGCCTACTAAAAATCCAACATATCGAGAGGTGAAACACTGCCAAAGAAACAAGAAAATATGCCCCTTTGTTTTGTTCATTTCCATTTCCTTCTATGCTGTACTTGGTTGTATAAGACATGCACCAGGTTGTCCATGGACTTCACACCAGACATGGCTCCTTCACTACTCTGGCAACAGATCCGAAAGATGGCTGCCTCATCAGCCTCCTCAGACCTCAATATTATGCCAACAGTGCAAACAAACCAAACCAAAACTGTAACTCTTGATCATTAGAAGGAAGAGCAACTTTGATACCCACCCCAAGCTGCTCTGATTATCTCAAGAAATGGAGAAATAAAAGCTTTAAGAGAATGAAAGATTTTTATCATGTCAAGCTATATCTTCGAAGGTGCATGGGTATATATCAGCATGGGGGGGGGGGGATTTTCTTTCAGAATTAGGAATTTGATCCCCTAAGCATAGTGCAAACAGACCTTTTCTCAATTCTTCTAAATGCATGAACTTTGATTGTTTGATGGCTTTCCTATGCAAAAAGGATAATGCAATTTAGAGAACACTTGTGCCCAAAAAAAATGGCTCAGGTAGGATGTTGAAGTGGCCAGTTTTTGAATTCAGTGGCAAATAAAGGCCTCTTCCCAAAATAAAAGGAAGGATCAACGATTCACTACATATGCATAGAGAAACATAGAATTTCATCATCAAACAACATAGAGAAGTAACAAACAGAATAAACATGCTGAATGTGTGTTGAGATGTAATATACTACGAGTGACTATTTCGGGTTCAACCGTTCAAATTACTGGTGCAAATACTTGTTATTTGACATTTCCTAGCTCGTTTCTTCCTACAATGGCGTCCAGACCAACTACTTCAATTGTTGGTTGGTCTAACCACCTTGCAGAGATATGGCCATTGATTAATGAGGACCAACTATTCATGTATTTTTTTAATTAATAATTGCCTCGATTTGTATTTTAGGAGCTAAAACGGGAAGTGATTTGGACAGCACATAGTTATTCATAATCCAAAAAATAGCTGATGGTCCGATAGTAAAATTGCACAAGATGTGAACACAACTTACTTTGAGAACAAAGCCTGTGCAAGTTCAATGAGACACCTTTCCGAATCAGGAAATATTATGAGATAAGCACGGAATGTCTTTGAAATATCGCCAATTGAAGCCTAAGAAAAAAAGCATACAAGAGAGTATTACATGATTTATTGATATGGTAGTTGGCAATCATAAAATGAATGTTGCAATGAATGCCACAAGTTGTGCATACTATGTCGCAACACAAGCTGTGCTAGTCCCGGTTTATGGCACTTACACCTAAAAAAAATATAAGTTGTTTATTCATTCTAATATTTCTTATATATACCTGTGTGGGCTCATTCTGGAAATTTAAGAGGTAATCTTCTAACTTCTCAAGCAGGTTTGATTTTAGGCTGTCCACCTGTTGAGAGGTAGAAAATAAATTAGTAAGATGGGATTTACAGAACAAAAACTGCATGCAAAGAATGAAGAGATGGATAAGCATACAAACCGGAAAGTTAAGTTGTTTAAGAAGTACCACAGCTTCTGCTCTTGCTTCGATAGGTTCAGAATCTGAGTATAACTTTGCCTGCAAAGTTAAAGTAAATAAGTAAATACTAAACAGTAGTAAAAATGACAATACAATTAGGAGAATACAATTATTTGATGAATCAAAAGTAGGGATTGAATAGATTGTATGCCCCGCGGCAAGGGAAAAAACACCCCCTGAAGTCTTAAATTATCATTTGAACAACTAATACTGAGCGTTTCCATACAAATCTGAGTCATAATGTACAAAAATACCTGAAGGTGCTGTATAACTAAATCCATTGCCTCCTCAGAAGCTTTTTTACAGTCGTGAAAGGATGTATCACCATAGGCCTACCATAGAGAAGAAAGATAAGTGAAAAGTAAAGCTAAAAAGTTGTTGAAGTTTCTAAGATGACGAAATAAGCTCAAACTAAACCTCGAAAATAGGTTTTGCTCCAGTAAAAAATTTAACAGCGTCCGCATATGCTTCTGTCTTGATGCATTTGTTAAGCCGAGTTGGCAGATCATATATGAACTGCAAAAGAAAACGATGGAAATCGACATTATCAAAAGTTATCATGTTTGTTTGGCCTCTAAATTTCTTCAACACTTAGGCCTTGTTTGGCATAGCTCCAGATCCTAGCTCCACCTCAAATCTGGAGCTTGCAGGCTAAAATAAAGTGAATTAAGTTTATATTTTTAGTTTAAAATGTAAACAAGATGATCTACCTAAACACTAATGTATCCACAGCTCCAGCTCCATAAATTTCTGGAGCTAGAAATACCCTACTCCACCAACTCCACGGATTTTAGTAGAGTTGGATGTTGAATAAGTCTTGTGCACAACTAGTTGTTAGCTGTAGTAGCAGATTAGGCGCATGATTGATTTAGTTGCCTATTTGGGTTCCTGTAATGGTGGGCAAAATTGCTTGCCAAGTTAGGTGCTAGTTTTCCTTCTCTGGTTTCGTTTCCTTTTTCATGCAAACCTTGTTTTTCCTCTATTTAAAGTTGATTAATAGAATGAGAAAAGCTGTCGATTCACAAACACCAAAACAAGATCGTATACATTCTTCCATTACGAGTTTGCGTGAGTTTGTGAGTGCTTCAGAGTTCACCAAGCAACCGGGAGGTTGATACTCAGTGGTCGACAAGTGGTATCGAGCTGTCCGAGTAGAATACGACCGATGACGGGACCCCAATTCTCGCCGAACAAAGACAATACGAACACCTCGGCGGTGGTGCCATGGTCAATGAGTGATTCGTGAGGTGGGCGGCGGGACTAGCTACCCCGTCCTCACCAAGAACAATTACTCTAACTGGGCACTACTGATGAAGGTGAAGCTCAAGGCGAGGGCATTATGGACGGCTGTTGAACCAGGCGGTGTTGATCCTCAGGAGGATATGATGGCACTTGATGTCCTGGTCAGTGCCGTCCCGCCAGAGATGGTGGCCACGGTCGCCAACAAGAACACAGCAAAGGAGGCGTGGGACGCCATCAAAACCATGCGAGTCGGTGACGATCGCGTGAGGAAGTCGACGGCGCAACAACTGCGTCGACAATTCGACTTGGCTGTGTTCAAGGAGGATGAGAGCGTGGAGGATTTTTCCATGCGGCTGAGCAACATGGTTGCACACCTGGCGACGCTTGGCGAGGAGGTAGAAGAATCCAAGGTGGTGGCGAAGATGCTCCGAAGCGTGCCGTCACGCTTCAGGCAGATCGTGGTCGCGATCCAAACTCTTCTGGACGTGTCCACTCTCACGTTGCCGAAGGTGACGGGGCGACTAAAGGCGGCCGAGGAGGCATTCGAGCCGCCACCATCGGCGGTGCACCACGACGGCAAGCTATACTTGACGGAGGAAGAGTGGGACGCGCGCCGGAAGAAGCGGGAGGCTGAGAATGGCGGCAGTAGTGCAGGCGGCAGTACTGGGCGTCGCGGTGGCCGGCGTGGACGCGGCCGAGGGCGTGGCGGCGACTCAGGCTCTTCTTCGTCCTCTGGTCCGGCTGATAAAAACGCGAAGCCAAGCAGAGATCAATGCAGGAGTTGTGGCAAGTATGGGCACTGGGCCCGTGATTGCCGGTCCAAGGCCAAAAAGGAACAGGCACATGTGGCCCAAGAGGAGGAATCCCTAATGCACTTGAAGGCAACGCCAGCCACCAGACCAAACTCATCCCCAACGCCAGAGATTTCGACCACACCGCCACCTCCCATCTCCACGCCGCCTTCACACGCCGCCCTTCCTCACGCGCCGGAGCCGAGCTCGCCAGCGTCTCACGCGGCGGATCCGGGCTCGCCTGGCTGCCTCAAGCGCGACAGGATCAGGCGTCAGCGCGGAGGTGCTGGATTGGGAGCGCGCGCCAGGAAGGGCGGCAAGACCCGGAGGACCAGTACGCCTGTGAGAAGAGAAGGTGTTCATCCACCTCGGGGCGAAGGAGGAGCGTGACTCCAAGACATGGATCTGCGACACCGGGGCCACGAATCATATGTCGGGGTCCCGGGCGGCGTTCGCGGATCTGGACACGACGGTGTGCGGGACGGTGAAGTTCGGCGACGATTCGGTGGCGTAGATCGAAGGAAGCGGGACAGTGTTGTTCGCATGCAAAAATGGCGAGCATCGCTCCTTCTTCGGCGTCTACTACATACCCCGGCTCATGTCGAACATCGTGAGCGTCGGGCAACTCGACGAGGCGGGGTACGACGTCCACATCAAGTCCGGCGTGATGAGGATCCGCGAGCCCAGCGGACGCCTGCTGGCCAAGATATCGCGCGCGGGGAATCGGCTGTACGTGCTCGACGTCAACATAGCACGGCCGGTATGCCTAGTGGCGCGCGGTGAGGAGAGCGCCTGGCGTTGGCACGCCAGGCTAGGCCACATCAACATGCCGGCTCTTCAGAAGATGGCGCGTGAAGAACTGGTCCGCGGTCGCTGAGATCAGCAGAGTGGACCCGGTGGCGAGGCCACATCTCGCGAGCAAGCGAAGCGACGCCGTTCCGGACGAGCACGGTGGAGGCGAAGCGTGCTCTTGAAGCGGTTCCTGGCGACTGTGTGGACCAGTGACATCGGCGACACCAAGCGGGAATAGCTACTTCCTCCTTCTTGTGGATGATCGAAGCCGGTACATGTGGGTGTCAGTGCTGCCGTCGAAGGACCGTGCAGCAGCAGCAATCAAGAACTTCCAGGCGCGAGCCGAGACAGAGTCCGCTGCAAGTTGATGGCACTTCGCACTGATCGTGGAGGGGAGTTTACTTCGAAGGAGTTCATGGAGTACTGTGCGGCCGATGGTGTCAAGCGACAGCTGACGGCGCCATACTCCCCGCAGCAAAACGGCGTTGTGGAGCGCCGGAACGCCATGATCATCGGCACCGCACGCAGCATGCTCAAGGCGAAAGGGTCACGGGAATTTGGTTCGGGGTGAGGCGATGATTCTGCGGTCTACTTACTAAACCGTGTTCCGACGAAAAGTGTGGAAGGCATGACGCCATTTGAGGCATGGTACAAGAAGAAGCCGGTTGTTCATCATCTGAGAACCTTCGGCTGCATTGTCTTCGTCAGGAACACAACACCCCATCTAAAGAAGCTGGAGGATCGCGGGCGCAAGATGATCTTCATCGGGTACGAGCAAGGGTCCAAAGCCTATCGGGCCTACGACCCTGTCATGAAGCGTGTTCATGTGACGCGCGACGTGGTCTTCGACGAGTCCGCGCAGTGGGACTGGTCTGGTGGAAGCAGCCCTGGCGTCGACGCAGTCCGCGACAACGACACCTTCATTGTCGAGCGCCAGGCTGTACCGGAGCACCATGGACAGATGGATGCGACGGCAGCAGCCTCTTCATCACCAATGGCTGCATCTTCGACACCCTCAGCTCTGGCAGCAGGGATGCACATGGATCCTGCGTCACCACCAAGCACACCGGCAAGTACTACTCCTCCAACGGCTGCTGCTCCAACAATCCAGTTTGCTACACCGCCGACCAATCCAGGCGATACACTGGATGCCTACCATGACGATGAAGAATCACTCCGGTTCCGAACCTTGGACAACATCCTTGGTCCTGCATCACCTCCTGGATACGCGTTGCGTGATCTGGGAGGTGGCCAACTCCTTGCAGTAAGCGCAGAGGAGCCCAGGTCTTTAGACCAGGCGGAGCAAGATCCTTGCTGGCGCCGAGCAATGGAGGAGGAGTTGAAGGCAATCGAGGAGAACCGCACATGGACACTCACTGAGCTCCCACCTGGCCGGCGCGCCATTGGACTCAAGTGGGTGTACAAAGTCAAGAAGGATGAGCGCGGTGCTGTGGTGCGGCACAAGGCGCGGCTCGTTGTAAAAGGCTATGCACAACGTCATGGGATCGACTACGACGAGGTGTTTGCTCCCGTAGCACGCATGGAGGCAGTGCGGTTGCTATTGGCGTTGGCAGCACATGAAGGGTGGCAAGTCCACCATATGGATGTCAAGACGGCGTTCTTGAATGGAGACCTCCAGGAGGAGGTATTTGTGGAGCAAGCGCCGGGATTTGCTCAACCTGGCCATGAACACAAGGTATTCAAACTTCATAAAGCTCTGTATGGTTTACATCAAGCTCCTCGTGCCTGGAATCAAAAATTGGATGAAGAATTGGGTGTTCTTGGGTTTGCAAGAAGTCCATCAGAACATGCCATCTACTGCCGAGGAAGTGGTGCTGAGAGGATTGTTGTAGGTGTCTATGTGGATGACTTGGTGATCATAGGCACAAGCAGCAACAGCATCAACAAGTTCAAGACAAATGGCAGAAACATTCAAGATGAGTGACCTTGGGTTGCTCACTTATTATCTAGGCATTGAAGTGAAGCAAGATGCAGGAGGGATCACTCTGTCTCAAGGAAGCTATGCAAGGAAGATTCTTGAGAAGGGTGGTATGGCAGACTGCAATCCTTGTGAAGTTCCTATGCAAGCAAAACTGAAGCTTAGCAAAGAGAGCAGCAGCCCCTATGAAGATGCCACTGAATACAGGAGCTTAGTTGGGAGTTTGAGATATTTGGTCAATACCCGACCTGATTTGGCCTATTCAGTTGGGTATGTGAGCCGATTTATGGAAGAGCCTCACGAGGAGCACCTGGCAGCTGTGAAGCACATTCTGCGGTACATAGCTGGGACAAGCAACTGGGGTCTTGTCTATCCCAGGAAGAATGGAAGAGATGCTGAACTTTTGGGTTTCAGTGATAGTGACCTAGCTGGAGACTTGGACAGCAGGAAGAGTACTTCTGGAGTTATATTCTTCCTTGGAAAAAGCCCAATCAGTTGGCAGTCAGCAAAACAAAAGGTGGTAGCTTTGTCTAGTTGTGAGGCAGAGTACATTGCTGCTGCTACTGCTGCATGCCAAGGTATATGGCTGGCACGGCTGCTAGCTGAGATCAGGGATTCAGTTGTGAGCAGGCCGGTGCTAATGGTGGACAACAAGTCTGCTATTTCACTAATCAAAAACCCAGTGCATCATGACCGGAGTAAGCATATAGATACAAGATTCCATTTGATTCGAGAGTATGCAAACGCCGGCCAAATTGAAGTGAAGTTCATTAGAACAGAGGAGCAGCTTGGAGATATTCTCACGAAGCCTCTCTGTAGAATCAAGTTCAAGGAACTATGCACCAAGATTGGACTTCAACCTGTAAAGAACTTTAGTGCACCAGTCTTAGGAGGAGATTTGTTGAATAAGTCTTGTGCACAACTAGTTGTTAGCTGTAGTAGCAGATTAGGCGCATGATTGATTTAGTTGCCTATTTGGGTTCCTGTAATGGTGGGCAAAATTGCTTGCCAAGTTAGGTGCTAGTTTTCCTTCTCTGGTTTCGTTTCCTTTTTCATGCAAACCTTGTTTTTCCTCTATTTAAAGTTGATTAATAGAATGAGAAAAGCTGTCCAGTTCACAGCACCAAAACAAGATCGTATACATTCTTCCATTCTGAGTTTGCATGAGTTTGTGAGTGCTTCAGGAGTTCACTGGCAACCAGGAGGGTTGATACTCAGGTGAATTCTGACATTGGAGCTGTGCCAAACACCCCCTTAGAACTCACTGACAGGGCTGATACTCTGAATAGATATTAAAAAAAATAACACAGGATAAATATTTGAAAGAGTGGTCTACAGGTCTGTAACAAATATCTTCATGGCATGTCTTCAACTAACCAGAAACAAAAAATCACGGCGGTCGAGAACAATGTGGTCTCTATGTATTTCAATTTTCATTTATGGTAAAATGATTTCACAAAACATGTGAATGATCCTTTTAGAATGAAAGAATGGAAGAAAGGAAATCATATTGACAAAGTAGCAAACACACTAGTGATGTAAAATTAATGCTCTAAAGCATAATGGTCCAAATACACTAGTACACTACAACCAACTCCAAAACAGGATAAACTACACAGGCGCAAGCAACAACTCATGTGCTTTGTTGTCCTCGCTTCACACAAAAGACATAACTCAAAGTTACTATACTTGGTTACCTTGCAATTTTATGCTACTACATGTCACATTCAACTCCAAACATATGACTAACCACGCCCATTGCCTCCCTCCCCCCAAACACACACACACACGGACCACTGGGCCTGCCTGCCTGCCACAGCTTGGATAGGGGTATCATTGGTAAGCAATGAAACACCACTTAGGTTTAACTAAATTACTATTGCTGGAATATGCATAGCAGACAATGACACAAACAGAATAGGATTTACTTGAACTTTTCGGAGGAGATTGCGTGTCCGATGTAATTTCTCTATGTTTTCCCTTTTGTCGAAGAGAGATGTATTCACTGTGTCACTTCTTGATTGCACTGATGTTATCTGGCAAAAAGCAAACACATATTGGTTCAACTATGTCAAAAAGAGTTGACAATACATCAATAAAAAGATAAATAGATAATGCATACCTTTGCAAGTAGCTGCTCCATGTTTGCTTCCATTCCAACAATGTTAGTTTTCATCCTGCGGCAAAAACATAGATACATAGATATAGCAAACAGTAGCACTAGCACCTCAGACTCATTAGTAGAAGGAAGGAGAACCGTGAGCTGTCACAGTCAAGGAAATAGCATCACCTTTTTATAGTGTCAGTTGCACTGATAAACTTGTTATAATTCTCATACACTAGCATCTGCAGATCTGTGTCCAGGTTCTTGATCTCGGCAGCCATCTTCACATGCCTCTGTAGAAGCCCTTCCAGATTTGATTGTTGAACCTGAAAATACACAAGGGAAGTCAGAATTCTCCTGTTAAATATCAGAACTAACAAACTAAACTCTGATTTCACGTGTCCCACTGTCCTCACCATTCAATAATCACTAGCAATAGCACACTAAGTTCATCTAGAAAAACACTCAAAACCATTTTAGCTTTCATATAAAAACATTCACAGCAAGCCAACACTGCATAAAATAGTGTGAATAACTCAAGAAGTTCAACTGAAAATGGCAAGGTATGCAGCAGTTAAATGGAAACAGGTACTGTTCACCAGTTCAAATAAAGCTCAGTGGTACCTCATACTCAAGCTCTAATGATCAGAATGAAAGCAATCAATGCTACAGAACAGAAAGTGCATAATGGCAGTAAATTTGATCTTTGTGTTGAACAATGAGTACCATTCATGTATCTAGATCCCAAACTCAAGAATAAGCTTCTAGATAAATTCAATTGATTTTTTTCATGAAATGGAATACATGTCCTCCATTCACATGCAACATTTGACAAAATAGTTATACAAAAGGCACTCTGTTTAAGGAGTCCATACTGATAGAAGCGGTCCAAGTAGAAATTTCAATTTCAGCTGAACTGGTGGAATTACCATTAGTCATGTCATCTATATAACTCTCCATCTCAGATTTCATCTCTCCAGAGCCCCATCTCCTAAGGACAATTATAATTACGATAGCATAATCCAGAACCAATTTCATTCCAAAATCGATTACTTGGCCTACGCCTAATACAACAAGTTTACAAGCATATACACATATTACACAACCTACTCTACTACTAAAGCCCTGCATATGTTAAAAAGCAACGGCCCTTTGGCCTCAGTTGAATTCCTCCAGACAAACTGCAACAATGTCATGTGCATCAATCAGGTAAACTCTAACCAGAGCTCAACAGTTAGGGGTCCTTAATTCACATTATTCGTTCAAATTATATCCAAAATATGCCCACCCATAAGATCCGACCGAGACATAGAGAGCTGGATCTGAGAGACCATGTAGAGAGGGAGCAGAGATCAGATGCGCGAACCAGGACGTCCATGTAGATGTCAGGATCGAAGGAGGTAGAGTTGATGGAGTCGAGTGGCGATGCGGTGGCGGCGGTGGAGGCGGGCCGCGCCGAGGAGGCGGGGACTGCGCTGGCGCCGGCGGCGGAGGGGTCGGTGCTGTAGAAGCTGGCGAGGAGGTCGCGCGTGCGCCGCGCCTTCTCGTCCATTGCAGGCGGCGGGGCACCACCAGCCGTACCCATGCCGATGCGGCTTTCGCGCCGGGGTTTGGAGAGGCGCTTGGACGCCGGGAGATCGGCAGGTTGTAGGAGTGGATCGCAGTGGAGAGAGACGAGGGGGTTTTTTTGGGAAGTTTGTTATGTGCAATTTTGCGTGCCTAGCTCTGTAGTATTCGGAATTCACAGGACCCTGAACAAATGCAGACGTTAATCTTTGTAGGCAAAATTGGATATCTCTAAGCCATTTCTAGTGTATAGTTTCATTTCCCAGTTTTCAAGAGTGTCACATCAACTTTTATCTAGATAACCATGTATCTTAGATTTTATCTAGATGAAACTCTCTCACCTCCTATGAAATTCTCTCTATCTCTCTCTTCATAACTACTTTGCCATGTCATCAAACATGATGATGTGTCATGTTATTTAATGAGAATGAAACTCCCACTGAGAATGGCCTAACGGCCCAGTTGATAGTCCACAGGGACGGGTTCTCTCTAGGGTGAAAACGGATCGGATATGGACGGATAATAGTTTTACCCTATTTGTTTTCATATTTTTTTCTCAGATGCGGATACGGATGCATATAGTCCGGATACGGATACGGATAGTATCGAATATAAATACGGATCGAATACGAATCGAATCGGATACGGTTTTGAATATTTATCGGAATATGATAACCATTTAAATTGTATATAAAAAATCAACAGAAACATATCACTAATTGATTTGATCAAAATATTATTGAAAATTGAAAAAATGTAAACATTTTCATTCACTTAAACAATAGTTAGATACCATGTCGCAAATAAAATTATATAAGGTTTAGTTTATTACACATATGATTAGTTCATCATAACATAGACAAAATAAAGGTAATCCTTACTCAGAGATACAAATAAAAGCAAACACATAACACACTAAAAGTTTGATAATACTTAGATATTATATATCTAGAAAAAAGTATATAACACTTATATATAATGACTCAAAATGTATATTCTTAGTTGAATTATGTTAAAAATAATAAATTATGTATTTATGAGTTTTTATGTATTTTTAGTTACTTATTTAATATATTTTCCTATAGTTTTTGAATTTTTTAAAAATAAAAATCTTGTAAAAACTTGAAAATAATTTTTAAGTATTATGTTGTTATTTGTAACATTCTCATTCTTAATTTCCTGAGCTTGAATTTCAAAAATCCGAATCGTGGTAATTTATTTGAATTTAATTTAGCTTAATTTGAATTTTTAGAATTTAAAAAGGATTTAATATGATTAAACTATAACTCAAATTAATTATTTCTTATTTTATTTGGGTTCCTTGTGTTTCATTTGATTTTTCTGTATTTTTGGGAATTTTTCCGGATTTATTTGCGATTTATTTGGATTTATAGAAGCTTATTCGGATTTTCTGATTTTTATTTAATTAAGAAATTATTTTCGAATCCTTTTCTCTTCGGGCCGATTTCACTGTTCCTTCGCGCGGCCTGGTACTGTTCACCGTTTCCTCGGCCCAGCCCATTACACCTGAAAACCCTAATGCTCCCAACCGTCGATCACCGATCCGACGGCTCGTATTCGCGCCGCCACCCCGGTCAAACCCAAACCCTAAAACTCACTAGCGCACCGTCGTCCGATCCGGATCCAGCGGCCCTCCGTGCGCCACGTCGCCCAAAATCAGCGCCGCCGCCCGCACAGTTCAGCCACCCGACCAACCTAGGTTTACGCGCTTTTTCACGCATCCCTCGACTATAAAAACCCACTCCGGTTCGCGTGTCATGTTCTCCGCCTCGCGCCGCACCCGCCGGCCCTAGACACACCTCCCGAGACGTCTCCGGCTGTGCACACGACCTCACCGGAGTTCGCAGTAAAGCCGAGTCTTCCGCCGTCACTTTCTCCTTCCACGGTGAGTCTCCGGCCATGTTTTTGGTACCATCGAGTCCATCTTTCCATCCTCTTCCGGATCCACTAATAGTTGGTCCCAATCTGTTGCTCCTTCGCCGATTCGGTGTTGTCTTCTCCAGCCCCGGTGTGTTGCGCCGCCTCCTCGCCGTCGAACTCCTCTACCCGCTCGCAGCCGTTCGATCTACTGCCGACGGTCCCGATCTGCGCCACGTTTTTCCTCCGGTAAGCCACTGAGTCAACCGCTTCGTCACCCTCCACGCGTCGCCCCGTGTCTGCCACGTAGAGGCCATCTCAGCCCTAGGTCCGTGTGGCCGTGCCATCTGTGCCAGCCAACCATCACATCATCATCTCGTAGTGCCGTGTCACTGCCACGTGTTAGCCGTGTCATCGCCACCTCAGACCCAGCCGCCGCGTGGCAAGCCACGTCGTTGCGGTCAGCCTCGTTGTCGCCCCGTGTTCGCTGCGTGGCGCCACGTCGTCGCCACGTGTGTGCCACATGGGTGCCACGTCAACCCTAGTTCACCGTGGTTTGCCCTGTCAGCGCCACATCACCGCCATGTCACTGCCATGTGTGTGCCACGTCCTCGCCACGTAGGCCCTAGCTACTTGCGTGTCTGCCACGTGCACGCCACGTCCGTGCCACATCACCACCCCACCCATATCACAGTACAACCCTCTGAGAACCCAGTTCATGTGGACCGAGCCAATGATGTGTGGGACCCATTTGTCAGCCGCAGGGATTTTTCCCTTTTTCCGGTGATTTTTCCCGAATTTCCGAACCCAACCAATCACAGCCCGACACGTGTCAATATTGGGTATTTTCTGATTTTTCTCTCCCATTAAAACTTCGGAAGCCCCGTTCTCCTCCGTTCGAACTCCAATTTGAACGATTCAAATTTCTAAATTCATCTAAAATCGAGATCTATCTGTTGGTGTATTTATTTGGAATTTTTGGATTTTATTTATTTTTGTTTTATTTATTGTTGTCTCGATTTGCGTGTTTCGTGTGTAGACGACGCAGCGGTTGAGCGAGCGGAGCATCCAACAGAGGTAGCAGCAGCGGGAGAGGTGGAAGGCAAGTCTCCCTTGACCATATTGAACCCAAGTTTATGAAATGCTATTTTGTGTTTAAATTATTGCATGCTTACTATTTACGTATCATACTTTAAATACTGTTTTAATGCTTAGCTATATTCCAACTTTGTTATGCCACATTGATATTCAACTTGACAACCTTTGACACCTTAGAAAAACTAATTACTGTAATTAATGGTAATCATTTTATTATGGGAACGATAGAAAATGCTTAGCCATGCTTAATCACGTCGGTACCTTACCCTTATGGAAATGCTTTTATATTTGATTCAAAATGAATTGTAGAAATTACGGCAATTGGTGTTGCCGATATTAATTTGAAAATAAAAGTGAAAAATGGTTTAGACCGGGGCGGATTGGCTGTATGGCGGGTGCGGGATGCACAAAATTCTGGAATGTGATTGTCCGCCCTAGTCAATTAAGGACCGGTCGTGTGTCACCATGGGCCATGCTATACAGTACAACAACATGTCTATTATGGGTACGACCTGGCTAAGTAATTTGCATGTATCGTTATTTGACTTCGCCATTTGGGTGGTGCGGTTTGCCGGGATGGTACTTGCAAGGCGCAAGAGGGGGCTTCTGTACTGGGTAGGATGCCCTAACAATGTGAAACCTCGTGGTGAGTCGGTAGCAGTATATGCATTGTAAAGGCCTTGTCATGATCTCCTGTAAGCACACCAAAGGAAGTGTGTCAATAGCTTGGCGAAAGGGGTTGATCATGTCGTGTGGGTAAAGTGTACCAACTCTGTAGAGTCAAAACTACTTGAGTAGCCGTGCCCACGGACAAGGGCAAGCGTGGAACGCTTTCACATAGTAGATTTTCTGGTTTTTGGTTTTAAAATGGAAAATGATGGATTTGGTTTAAAAATGGAAATGTGGTTGGGAATCCGTGAGCGGCTAGAGCTTCCGGATCTTAGTTTGGCGGTTGGAGCCAACCAGGTAGTTGGAACCTGGAAAATTGTTATACTTCAAATTTAATTAATTAGGCTATTTATATTTTGGTTAAATGCTGCTTTATGAAATTATTACCTGTATTTAAATTTAAATTTCGCTTTATGCAAATGAACCCTATATGCTTCCTTTGTTTCAAGCCATGCATTTAGTTACTTGCATTAAGTTTCTGAGACTTGCGAGTATGTTGCATACTCACCCTCGCATTTCATCACGGGGCTGCTTATTCCATAAAGCAGATGGGGAGGACAGAGCTAGCTATCCAAGAGCGTGCATTCCACCGTTCGACATTTGTGGCAAGGGCTATGATGAGGAGGATGACTCGATCTTCTAGGGAGCGTACCCCAGTCGGTTGCCTGTGGGCACACTGATTGGCTCTTTTTGTTGCTTCATTTCCACTGCTACATTCACACTTAAGCCGTAAGGCTCGATACTTGTAATAATGTGATGATGTTGTTGCACTCTTTTGCTTTATTGCTGTTAATTACTTTATGATATGTCTGTGTTATCATCACTGTATGACTGTGTGTGCTAGCTGTTCCTGGACTAGCACGGTTGAAACACAGAGGGTTCGGATTTGGTAAATCCGGGTCCCACACAGTTGTTGGAACTTTCTCCAAAAAATTTCATAATTTTTGGAGTTGGCTTGCTAATTTTAATAATGAAAACTTGCTTTAGAGATTAATTAAATTAAAAAATAATTCTGAAATTAAGAAATCTTTTTGGGCCAAAAGACTAGTCTTGGCCCAGCCCATATGTCTATCCGGATATCCAACCCACCATTATCCGGATTATCCGAATCCGTATCCGTATCGACGAATAATGAGCTACCGAATCCGTATCCGTATTCGACAAAAAAATCCATATCCGTATCCAATCCGATAAATATCCGATCCGACAGAATCCGTATCTGAAAATATCTAGATCGGTCAGAAAATATCCGAACCGTTTTCAACCGTAGTTCTCTCAACCCAATCCACACAAAATACAATAACGACAACAATCAGTTCTTCTACTCCAGGCAAGTTGGGTAGGCTAGAATAAAACTCAATCAAAGCCAAAAAATCTATAAACTTTTGATCTTAGATCATGATTCTAGTGTGAATCACTAACTTCTATGCATTGCTATCCAACGTCAACTCTTAGGATATATTCCAATCTCTTAAGTCTCTTTTAACGGTTTCTTCCCACATCAGTCTCGATCGACCTCTGTCACTTCTTATGTTTTCAAGACAGTTTAAAATTTCACTACACACCGATGCCTCAAGAAGCCTATGTTGAAGATGTCAAAACCATCTCAAACAATGTTGAACAAGTCTTTCTTCAATTAGTGCTACCCTAACCTATCATGTATATCATCACCAAGGATTCGATCTAGCTTTGTATGACTACATATCCATCGTAGTATCTGTATCTCTGCTACACTCATATATAGCATCACATGTCTAATCATCGTCCTATACAACTTACCCTTTACCTTTTTTAGGGATTTTTCAGAACACTAGATGCTTGACGCCATTTTACCCACCTCGTTCTTATCATGCGGCTCACATCTTCATCAATCTCACCATTACTCTGTAGTATCTATCCCAAATATCGAAATGTTTTCTTCCAAGGCACTACTTTTTCGTTCAAACTAACATATCCATCATCTGCCATAGCACTGCTGAAAACAAATCTCATATACTCAGTTTTAGTTCTACTAAGTTAAAAGCCCTTCTATTCTCAATTCTTTCCAACATTTCTAGTTTCCCATTAACACCTACCCTCCTCTCATCAATTAGCACCACATCATCAGCAAAAAAACATAAATCAAGGGATCCTGATCCATACAAAATCCCTAAGAAAAAATAATCCCTTGACTTCCATAAATTTTTCTCCCCGATGCATTGCTCAACGCTGTGACCTCTCTCCATCGTTGTCGACTCACGAATCGCAACTCTCCCTCTCCATCACCGACCACTCGTGATTCCTCCTCCTACCACTATGGTGCAACTAGGGGTGCAAACGGATCGGATACGGACGGATTTCGCTCATTCCGTATCCTATTCCAAATTTTTTCTCGGATATAGAATCGGATATGTCTGGGATTCGAATACGAATCTGGATTACCGATTGCGAATCGAGCGAATCAGATCGTTAGGATCACGGTTAGTCTCGATTCGAATAGTTAGTCGGATTATGCGTGAAAGCAAAACCATATATGTCGCATATTGAATACACAAAACTTTACTAAAACCTTGGAGACATATAAGTATTTCAAATTCAATAATAGTTGCCTTCCTATATAAGAATAATATGCACCAAATATAATTCCAATCAACATATGAACTTATATGATGTAGAATGTTTATGTTTATCGGATCATTATCGGAATCTATTGCACTCATTTACACGATATTTTTGGATATCTCGGATATGCGGTATGGATCGGATACGGATCGGATACTTTCTTCCCATATCTTACCCCATATTTTTTCGGATAGGCGATTCGAATCCGGATCGAATAGGATATAACCGGATATCATTTTTTCGGATTTGAATCGGATTTTAAACGAATTCGGTCTTCGGTCGGTCGGGAATTATCCACTCCGTTTGCACCCCTAGGTGCAACCTTGTACCACTCCAGTGTCGTGTCTCCTCTGTAAGCTCCACCTCTTCCTCATCCCAACCCTTGTCCTCCTGCTGTTAGGTTTTATCGACCCCTTTTCTCACAGATCTGATGCTCCTATGTCGTTTTGAGAAGCATAGGAGAGGGTTACTATTCATGAGGATTTGCTAAGGCGCGAGCGGATGGAGAGGAAGGAACCGCTGGCCGTTGGAGGTTTCTTTGCCACTGAATCATCAATTGGCCCTTCATTATACTCCTCTCTCCTAGCAAATCAGTCATTGGTGTGCACTAGGCACCATCACCGGCTAGCTCAAGGTATGCTTCCTCCTCTTACTATTTTTGTTGCTCCTCAAGCTGCTTAGGGTTTTATTTTTTTCACTCTTTTTTCTCACATATAAGTTGTTCCTTGGTAATTGTTGATAAAGGAGTGGAGGAAGGTATTGTTTAGAAGTGAAAGACCATGTGGAGGTCTATCCTTGGGTGTGATGAGTAATTGACAAGATTTGAGATTGGTTTGATTTGAAATTGAGTTTGATTTGAATTGGATTATGATTTGAAGCAATTTGAGTGCTAGTTGCTTTTCTCAGTGCTACCAGCCTAGGGGCGGTAGCACCAGAACTTTGAGATAAATTATGATTGATTAATGATTTTGAGATAATCATTGAATATATGTGTGGGCATTGCTATGTGAAAGGTTTTTCCTTGTCTTTGATGATTGCAGGGTGACGGTGCTAGGTCATGGTGAGGCGGAGGATGACCGGGACTAGGCGAGGAGCATCGGAGGTCCAGACGGTTGGGAGATCGCCGGAAGATGATCGGAGACGGAGTTTGGGCAAGCCAAAAAGACAAGGAAAGGAGGAGATGCTAGCTAGATGCCGCGTGGATCAAGGAAGGCCGTCGGATTGCGATCTAGTTGATAAGTTAGCGAGTCTAGGTAGTATGCTTTGTAAACCGTGCAAGAAAACCCGGTATGTGTGTGGGTTTTGGCTTAGCCCTTGCATGGCTGTGTGAGTGGGCAAATTCTAGCCCTTAGATGAGTTCTCTAGGATTGAGGGCTGCATTCAAGGGTGGTAGGTGGCCCAAGAGTAGTATAAATAGGGGTGGAGGGGTAGCCTCCTCCCCTTGAAGGTTGCAGAGGTTTTTGTGCTCCTTTGAGCTTTGCCACCTTGTTGTGTGGCTTTATAAACCTTCTCCTTCCAGAAATGCAAATCTTTTTCATTCATGCTTGAATTTAAATTACGCATTTACTTTATGTCTTAAATTCAAAGATTTAAATTCTCGCAATTTACTTTCACATAATTTACTTTCTTGCAATTTGGATTTGCCTCCTCCTTCTAAATGCTGATCTTGGATGTCTTGAGTGTGTTCATATGGTTTTACATCTCTTTTGCACTCTTGGATTGAGTAGAGATCATCTTTTCTTTCAAGTTCTAACTCTGTCCAGAACTTGTTCTTCGCGCAGTAGTTAGTATTTGATTTTTTAAAAAAATATAAAAATTATTTTTGAGTTATTCTTGTTGGAGAAGGTGTGGGATCTCATATTCATCTGTATAAAAATTTTGGAGTCCACTTGCTGCACCGTTTGGGCGCCATGAGGTGAAAACCGAGCCCCAAACTTTCTGCTTGAAGTTCCTGACTATCTATGTTCTTTGATTTTTTTTTCTGTAAGTAGTTTTGAGGTGAAATTTGGTGGAGTACTTCATGACTCATCTGCTCATAGGGAGAAAAATTCTCAAAATTTCTTGAGCTGCAGAAACCCACCAACTACCTATTCTAATTGAGGACACCTTCTGAAAATTCTGCTTTTACTTTTCTGAAAATGGCTTTTGTGATTTGAATTGATCTCCTTTCTAAAAGCAAGAGTTGAATTGATTCCTTCTTATTTTGGACACTAGACAACCAGAATTGTGACTCAAAAATTCTCACATATTCTATGGTACTCATCCATGCAAGCTAGGGGTACACAGAGTTGTCTAGTTGTTCGGGTTTTTCACGATTTCCTTTACGCGATCCTTTCGAGGTTTTAGTTGGAGTATTTTGAGGAAAAATTTATTTGTGACCATTCATCCCCCCTCTGTTCGCCATCTCGATCCTTCAAGAAGAGTCAGAAACTAATTAATTCAAAGTCTGAAGATTCTGAAGGAAAACAACGATTAGAGCAAAGGTGAACATAACTTCATGATACAGCACATAGGTATATTACTCGTGCACTTGCGTTATTTCAGGTGACCTAATATTTATTATAGCATACAAATAAATTGTAACTTGGAAGTGATGAAATTGTCCTAATCTTGTTCAAACCGTTGCTGCAGGTTTGTAGAGGCTCTATTGCTCACATTCTTTACCAAGCCCAGCCTATTTCACAAGGTGTGATGCCTGCCACACTAGTTTACATGTCTTCCATGGTTAATAATCCTATTGAGTAATTTTGTTTCTGGGTGGCTTTGGTGAATATGTGTTAATGGTTATTTGTTCAGTCTTTTCTGATGCACTATCTCTATACACCATGTTTGACATTATAAAATACCAACATATGCTATTTTGTGTAAAACCTGGACTATTAATATTGGGTATTAAACTGTAATAAATAATTTCACCCGGCGTAGAGGATGGCAAAGGTAAAAACCCTGCCCAAAAATCAAAACCCTAATCCGCACTTATCTATCTAATGCATTATCTTTAGCGTGAATGACTTAAGGCTTAGCCACATCACATAGTATGTGTGTGCATGTGTATGCATATACATACAATGAGCAACCTCTACCAGATTGTCCTTATATAAGTGCTTATACCCACTGTTGGCATAACCAAAATGCAACAACATACCCATACAAGTGCTTGCACATCCAATATCAGCAATTTGTACATACACACAGTTACCCAAATTTCAGCATCAAATATAAATACACATCTTCACATAATATCAATTCGATCAAAACACATTTCATGATTCTCTTAATCAACACTCAAGTCTAATGTCATTATTTGAGATCCAGCCCAATACATCCTAAGCATCCAACGAATGAAAACAAAAGACATTAGTACAAATTGGTATATGTTAGAATGTACATGAAGATTATTGCTCTTAGACACCTTACACAAACCATAGCCCATAGCTGTTACAACCAAACATTACATTTTGACCACAAAGATTTACAAAAGAATTTCAACCTCTAACTGCTGCCAACCGAACTAACCTATGTACCAGCTGCCACTACTCAATCTCTCTCTGCCCATCCCTCACCAGCTGACTGCTATACTCTCTCTACCCACCCTCATAGCCAGGTCGAAGAGAAGAGAGAGCTGCATGCCTTGCTTTCATTGTTGGTTTACAAAACCTGCGGTGTCCACAAACCCATATGAAGTAACCTGTGGCATCCACTAACCCAGATGAAGTAGAGGGCGATATTCATGTTGCTATGAATTATTATTGTGATGCTGATATTGTTGTGGAGGGCTATGGATATGAAGAAGCAAACAACCAAGACCTGACATAATAAAACTCTTAAGAGGGAGACACTAGAATAATATTGTGATAAATAAGTGATCGGTATAGAAAACACTGTAGCTGGACCTAAGACAGTACCATAAGTACTTTATGAATAAATTCTCGTGTACTATACGGTGGAAGTTCCTATATATGCATGTGTTGTTTTCCTTAGCTGATCCTGCGCACTCTATTATGTGATGCTTTCAATTGGATATGGCCTAGTTAGGCAAAGTGGGGGCGCCACAGCAAACTATTACTGAATTATTATGCTTTCCTAGTAATATTATCTTCTGTTCTATCAGGATTTTACAACCTGAATACCAAGGGACCACTATTAGAAGAGAGCATAATAAGTAAATGCCGACGCCATCTTTTACTTTTTGGATGGTCCACTACACCATAAAATCACTATCTTCTATTGTCCCCTACCATCTAAGGTTCATTCTATGGTCTGCTCCGGTTTATCATCTACTCCGATTATTAAACTACAAATAGCTAAAGAATATATAATGGGGGTTATACAATAGTTGGAAGCTACTACATTACATATAGGCCCCTAGTGTTACCACCTATATGATACCGGTCTTACTCTTCTCTCATGTCGATCTATACTCCTCTCTACGCTGCGAGATAGACATCCTATGTTTCTTGCCATAGAATAGAGTGGATCACCGGAGCTTTGCGTGATTTCCCTTTAAGCCCCAATGCCTGAAGTCTAATCAGATCAGTCTACAAAAGTGTGCTTCGAGCCGATGACAGTTGAGCTTTCCAAGTTCTCATGTGTAGATTTGACTAATAGTCCTATTTCTCAAATTGACATGCTAGCTATTTTCTTTCCTTTTCCCCTTTCTCTTAGGATCCGAATCTTTTTTTTCTTGCCATGACAACTTAAGAATTCCTATGATGTGCTACCTTTTGCTGGATCAAAGATTTCATTATTTGGCTGCTGCATGTGAGACGAGAATGCAATTTGTAGCTGGCTACTATTGTCTATTTCTCTTTTCTTCTGAAAGGATTCTGAAAAATGTAATAATGTGAATTTGATTAATTATAGTGCTGTTTCTAAATTTGAAGAAATTATTTATTGATTCAAATACTCCTTTAATAACAAAATCGAAAATTTTGGGTTCTTGAAACTACCTATTTGGAACATTGTGTGTACTTGTGGTCAATTGCTCATCTCAGCTTGCTAGATATGTAGGCACATACCTTTTTCAATTCTACGTGCACCAAGATTTCATGTTCCCTTGATACTAGAAATTTTTGTTGTTACATACTCTGTGTGATTTGCTTGATTGTGTTATTGTTTCTGAATTTTACTCTCTTTTTTTTTGAATTTTTGCATGGATGGGATCTTATCCCAGGATTTTGTTTCCGAGCGAAAAGATTTCCCTTGGGCGTTGAGGGGATCCCCTCAAAATTCCTCAGATCTTGTTTGGGAACCCATTCTCAGGCGGGATCCATGTGTGTGGGCCAAGGATTTGAACTAAAATCCTGGCCCATCCACATGGATGGCTGGAATTGGGGCTAGCCAAACATGCCCTCATAGGGATTTTCTCCTTGGGTTTCCTACCCTTGGCTTCCAAACAAGCCCTAAAAGATGGCACTTCGAGATATGCTACTAAATTTTGTGTAATTAGATATATGCTACTCAAGTTTTTTACCTTTGAGATGGCATTTTCTCCACTTTTTGCTCAATTTTTTCTTTTCTCTTATTTACAAGAATAAATGGGAAATAAGATAAAACAAAAGAAAATGGGAGAAAAGTGGATAAAATGGCATATTTCAAAGGTATAAGAAACTAGAGTGGCATATATCTAATTGCACAAAACTGAGTGACATTTCTCGAAGTGCTAATTTTTAGAGTGGCATATATCTAATTTTGTCCTCTTTCTATTAGAGGGCCATATTTTAGATTTGGATTAGCTACAGCATTTAGTACACCTACACGCTGCTTGTGTCATCTTTTAGACCAAACATAGTTACATGTTGCCCAATTGAAAGTCACAAGCAATCTCAAAGAACTTGAAGTGCATAATTCTTGACACATTTTAAGTTAGCAACTGTGTATATTACAAGTCTCATGGAATTATACTCATGCATATCCAAAAGAAAAATTATTCGTCTGGACTAATTTCCTAGATGAAACCCAAATAGAGGAGCATGGATCTACAAACGGTGCATATTTCTTCCCCAACACTATTATGTTCAAAGAAAGTTTGATGCACAAAAATACAAAAATGCTACCTAACGGAGTACCATTAGAGCCAAAACTAACAGGATAGCCTCCTATTTTTGGATCCCATTCGTTCGACGCACCATATAGTATTTCTAGCGAAGCTTCCCCAAGACACAACTGTATCGTAGACTCACAATCCTCATCATCTCTCTCTCCCCTACCCTCTCTCTCATCCTCTTCCTCACCAGATGCTTTGCTACCACCGCTAGTGAATTTCCACGTGAAGCCACCTTTGAGCGATGGTGTATGGGGTGCAGCCGTTGTGAGCGTGCAAGGAAGCATGGCAAGAGCAATGCGACGGAGGTGGTAGGGCAGGGTGGTGGCTGTGGGTGGAGGAGATAGCAAGTGGCAAGGGTTCATGACGGTCATGGTGGCTTGAGGGACATGCGATCACAATGGCATGCATGGAGCCCAATGGCGTAGATGGAGTTTCTTTTGGTGCACAGTTGCACACAAGGTATTCGTCAAAATGTGCAGCTAGGATGTGCACCACAGTAACATCTTCGATCTCATAACTTGTGTTGTATTTCTTTCTCTTTTTAAACGAAGTTGTTTTTTACTTGTTGCATTATCATATTATAATAATTTTTGTCATGTTGTGTGATTCTTTCATTATTATTACCTCTTGCAGTGTTATACTACAAGAAGTTTTGGCGCAAGTTGTGGATGGATGTAAAGTAGTTCATATGAGCAAGTAAATGGTATGCTAATTGCACATATGATTGCTAGATTTTTTTTGTATAATTGAACCAGGTTGTGGGTTTTTGTTATGCTAAGTGGCTTGATCAGTGTTTGATACATTGGTGACATGCATGATGTTTGTTTGTGTCACGGACCGCCTTTTCAGGTGGTGCGTTTAGATACCATACAGCTACCCAGAATTTTAGCTGCCGGTAAATCAAGCGTACATTGCCAGGTAAAGAACGATAAACGACGGTTGATATAGATAAATTAAGCCTCATGGCTAGAGTTTTTACAAAATGGCGCGTCACGCGCTTAGTACATCACAAAAGGGGGCCTTGCCCACAGGAAATAGTTTGAGCGGTAGATCAAAGCCTCAAAACCAAACACTTTCGCCATCTACGCTTTCTTGAAATTCTCCTGCTTCTTGATAATCTAAGGGAGGGTAGGAGCAAGGGTGAGTACACAACCGTACTCAACAAACCACACGGGATAATCTGAATATTACATGCATGGGTTTACCAAGGGATTGGTTTAGGTTAATATTTGTGGTGGATGCAGTTTTAAATTATCTCATTTAATTACATTTGAAACACAAACCATAAATAGCAAGTATCAGGGGGTTATTTGTCAAAATCCAGCACTTTGCCATGTTTTATTATTAAAACTAGATTGAGCTCAGATTCGGGTATCACCCCAGTTTAACTTAGCTTCATTAACCGGAAGCACGGCGTAACCGATTACTATTTTATTTGACTCTGCAGAGCTGCTCAGCTTTACCCACAAGATATCTTCGGTCTTTAGTGCCACGCGATCAACATGCAACTTAAATGCATGCGGCCGGACCGAGATGCTCGTGACCGTTTGTTGGACTTCCCCTTTTTAGCTCCTACCCAGTGGGCTATCCGAGATCCGCAACATTCAGGACCCACTGGCCGCCACGGGAGACATTTTCTGAATGTTGTGGACACCCTCTGTTGCGAGAACCGGTGAATGATCCCTCCATTCCCGTTCCGCCCTCGATTGCCTAGTGATCCATTCTCTATGGAAGCTCTTTCCTGTAGGCATTCCAAGGGGAGGTACAATGTACTAAGCCACGTTGGAAAGAGTCAACGGGGTTGACCATCCCAACCTGCGGTTGAGCGATTACTGAAGTTATTTACTTAGCCCAAAGTGTTTAATCCTTATGGTGCCAAAGACCAAGCCAACATCCACATAATACCCCGGTAACCATTGTACCACCACCATTCCATCCATTGACTTGTCATCGGTTGGGGATCGGACTCATAGCCACCTCACGTGGGTAGTCCAACGCTGCCCCCCTAACCGTAACAGTTTTTGAAAGATCATCCAAACCTACCTTCTGAGATTAAGCATTTGTCTAAAAGTAATATTTGTATTATTTGCTACATCTACGAGGGTTCAATATTTTATATCCTAGGGTTAAAAAGGAATTAGGGCATAACAATCGGTTTTATCATTTGGTTATAACTAATCATGTTATTCGAAACTACCAAATTTGCTATTTTTCTAAAATAACATAAATAATGCGATACAAGAAATATATATACATATATTTTAAATGGAACTAGGTTCAACATGTTCAAGGGGTGCGGCTTGCCTTGCGAAGTTGAAGGTTCTCCTAAAGAATAGTCGCCGATGTCTGGCGGTGTCCCGAACAGCTCTTGCTCCTCGTACGGCTCAGCGTAGTGCTTCGACTCCAAGTATTGTTCCGGCGTTGGGTCTAGCGCAAGAAATAACCACAGTAAATAAATGAATAAGACAATAAAGGAAAAGAAAAGAAATGAAAATGAAAATCGAATTTGGAGAGTCGGAAGTAGAGGGAAAGGGCATTTTTGGAAATTTGGGAATTTGGTTTTGCGAAACGGAGTGCATTTTTGGATTCAGTGGCTCGAAATAGTCAAGAATATGTATTTTTGGCTTTCCTGGATTTTTGGGGATTTTTTGGGGATTTTCTGGAGTTTTAAAATGAATTTTTGGATTTTAAATCGTTTTTAAATCCGAAAATGTAAATCGAAAACCGAAAAGAAAAGGAAAAAGGATTTCGGCGGGGCAGACAGATTAGCCAGACTTTTGGCCCATCAAGACTGATGCATCTTGTGACGGCCACAGACCTGACCCAGCGGACGCTTACCAACAAGCGTGGAGAGAGAGGTCGCGTGGGGTCGGTCGTGTCGATCGGGAAAAGGCGCTGACGCGCGGGCCCGGCGAGGCAGTGACTCAGGGAGGGCACTGGCGAGTGGGGGCTCGTCGTCAGTGGCTGCGGGGGAGGAAAAACAGAGGGGCGGTGCGGCGAAGGAAATCAGCCGGAGCTGAGGAAGACGAAGGCGAATTTGGCGATTTGGCGCACGGCGGAGTTGAAGAAGTGGCTAGGGAGGAAGAGGAAGGCCAGGGGAATTTGTGTACCTTACCAGTGAAGGTTTGGGGCGAGCAAAAATGGCCGGGGAGCTTCGGGTTTTATAGCGGTTGGGCGGTGGAGAGAGGCGAGCGGTGGAGGGGGTGCTCGAGTGCCGATTTGACGCAACGGAGCAGAGGAATGAGTGCGGCGGGATGTCAGCTTTCGGCGTGACGGGGTAGAGAGGCGAGCACGCAGAGGATTCGGCGAAGCAGGGGCTGTGCAGGCTAGGTGTGCGGCGGAGGGGAGAGGTCTGCCATGGGTGGTGCTCGAGTGCTGAAGAGACAAAACGGAGTGGCGAAGTTAATGCGGCAGGGAGTCAGCTTTCGGCGGGGCGCAGAGGGGGAGCGCAGCTCCATTGGTTGGGCGAGGCTCGTGGCGTGATGTACCGTCTGGCGAAGGAGAGAACTTCAGGCGGCGTGGTGGCGATGGGATGGCACGAGGATGACGAGACGGTGGGCGTGTCGGTAGCGTTCTTTCGTAGGGTGTCGGCGTCATGGATTAGGCGGGCGGCTAAGCAGGATTAGGCGTCGATCTGGTGGGTGTGTGGGAAGATGACGCGACGAACGGAGGAGGCGGGGAAAAGCAGGTGGGCGAAAAGAAAGTTGCTTCTGTATGCCTTGCGGAGAGTGGGCCGTGCGGTTTTTGGGCCGGGGCGGAAGAAAGCGGAATAATGGAAAGGCGCGAACCGGGAGGAAAAACGGAAACGTCCGAAAAGGAAAGCGGGAACGGGGTTGACTTTCCCGAAATGGTAGGTTTTCAAATTAAACTGCAAAAATTTGAAATAAATTCGGGAAAAATCTAAATAAATTCCAGATAAATAGTAAAGGCCAAATTTAATTTATTTTTGAAATTTTTGAGGTTATTTCAACCTACCCCACTTAAAATAAATCTCGTCCCCGAGATTTACTGCTCGCGGGGAAATAGGTTGGGAAATTCCTGCTGCAGTTCTGATTCTTTTTCCCAGGTTGTTTCCTCCATGGTGTGATTCTTCCACAATACTTGACAAAATCTGACATTTTTGTTCTTGTATTCCCTTTCGACTGTTTCAATAATTTTGACTGGTTCCTCTAGGTATGTCAAATCGTTTTGCAAGTTGATCCCTTCCAAAGGTACTTGGTCTGTTGGTTGTCAGAGACACTTCCTCAACTGCGATACGTGAAACACATTGTGTACTCTGGATAATTCTGGACTTAGTTGCAGTCTATAAGCTACCTCTCCAACTCGGCTTATGATTTGATACGGCCCGATGTACCTTGGTGCTAATTTTCCTTTTATCTGAAATCTACGCACTGGTCTGAAAGGTGTCACTTTTAGGTAGACGTAGTCTCCTACTTGATAGCTGATATCTTTGCGTCGATTGTCTGCATAGCCCTTCTGACGGTCCTGGGCAGCCTTTAAATTTTCTGAGATGATCTTTACATGTGCTTCTGCGTCATGGGCTATCTGAGGTCCTAAGAGTTGCCTTTCCCCTACTTCGGTCCAATTCAATGGGGTCCTACATTTCCTTCCATAAAGAGCCTCGAAGGGTGCCATTTCCAGACTGGTTTGGTAACTGTTATTATAGGAAAACTCGGCAAATGGTAAGCATGTGGCCCATGAAGCTCCATAGGTAATAGCACATGCTCTCAACATGTCTTCTAATATCTGATTGGCTCTCTCTCGTCTGCATAAAATGCATGCATGGATGATATCTTTGTACAAAATGTTAGGTCGGTTCCCATGGCTTCATGTAAGCTTTCCCAAAATTTTGATGTGAACTGAGCTCCCCGATCTGACACGATCTTTTTAGGGACTCCGTGTAACCTTACTATCTGTGTTAAGTATAGTTCTGCCAGCTTGTCTTTTCCATATGTTTGCTTAACGGGTATAAAGTGGGCTACCTTGGTTAATCTGTCGATTATTACCCAAATGGCATCATACCCCTGTTGGGTTTTAGGCATTCCCGTGATGAAATCCATTCCAATCTCATCCCACTTCCACTCTGGAATTGGGAGTGGTTGTAATAATCCAGCGGTTTTCTGGTGGTCTATCTTAACTTTCCGACACACGTCGCAGCATAGGACATGCTCGGCTATGTCTTTCTTCATGCCTGGCCACCAGTATTCTTGTTTCAAATCTTGGTACATCTTAGTGCTTCCGGGATGTATCGAGAGTTGGGATGAGTGAGCTTCTGTCAAAATCAATCCTCTTATATCCTTATTATTAGGAATATATACACGGTTGCGGTACCGAAGTATACCTTGTCCGTCTTCAAAGAATTCTGAGGGGTTGTCTCTCTCCAATTCCTTTCGAAATTGTTGCATCCCTTCATCCTTCTGTTGAGCTGTCTTGATTTGGTCTATTAAATTGGGTTGAATCTCGAGAGCACAAACAAATCCTGCTTCTACTACTTGTAGGTTCAACCTTTCCATATCTGCTCGCAGCTCTGGTGGGGTTTCCTCTATCTGGGCTATGTGATGACATGCCTTCCTGCTTAAAGCGTCTGCCACCACATTAGCCTTCCCTGGGTGGTATTGGATATCCAAGTCATAGTCATTTATTAATTCCAACCACCTTCTTTGTCGAATGTTTAGGTTTGGTTGGGTAAAGACATACTTTAGACTCTTGTGATCCGTAAACACTTCACATCGGTTCCCTAGCAAGTAATGTCTCCAAATCTTCAGGGCGTGCACTACCGCAGCCAACTCTAGGTCATGGGTTGGGTAATTTTCCTCATGCGGTCTCAGTTGACGTGATGCATAGGCGACCACTTTTCTATTTTGCATCAATACGCATCCTAGCCCTCGCTTTGAAGCGCCACGAGAAATCTGAAATCTTTGTGGGTTCGGTAATACTAATCTTGGTCTTTGTCGTCAATTTGGTTTTGAGTTCCTGAAAACTCTCTTCACATTTTTCTGTCCATTTGTAAGATTGATCTTTTTTGAGAAGTTGGGTCAAGGGTTTTGAGATCTTGGAGAATCCTTCGATGAATCTCCTGTAATACCCAGCTAATCCCAGAAAACTTCTGACTTCTGACACTGAGGTGGGTTGTTCCCATTCCATAACTGCTCTTACTTTCTCAGGGTCTACCTTGACTCCTTCTGGGGTGATTATGTGTCCTAGGAATGCAATCTCCCTCATCCAAAAGTCGCATTTGGAGAACTTGGCGTATAGCTGGTGATCTCTGAGTTTCTGCAATATAAGACGTAGGTGTTCCTGATGAGCTTCCTCACTTTTTGAGTAGATCAGGATGTCGTCGATGAAGACTACCACAAACTGGTCCAGATAATCCTTGCAGACTTGATTCATTAAATTCATAAAGTATGCCGGGGCATTAGTGAGTCCAAAAGGGACAACTGTGAACTCGAAAAGCCCATATCTCGTGGTGAATGCCGTCTTTTCTCTGTCTTGCTCTCTGACTTTTAGCTGGTGGTAGCCTGTTCTCAGATCTATCTTTGAGAATACTCTGGCTCCCTGAAGCTGATCAAACAGATCATCAATTCTTGGCAGGGGATACTTGTTTTTGATTGTCACTGCATTTAATGCTCGATAGTCTACACAGAGTCTTCAACTTCCATCTTTCTTCTTGACAAACAGGACTGGTGAAGCCCATGGGGAGACACTCGGTCTGATAAATTCCTTGTCCAATAATTCATCTAACTGCTTTCTTAATTCTTTCAATTCCGTTGCTGCCATCTGATATTGATGCTTGGTGATAGGTTTTGTTCCTGGCACCAACTCTATTGATAACTCACGCTCCACATCCCCCACCACTTCTTCCCCCTCGCGCACTCCTCCGCCGAAACGCACTTCGTCTTCTTCGTCTCCGGCCAAGTCCCGTCGCCGCGCCTTTTCCTCTCGCCGACAATGGGTTCCACGGTCGACCTCCCTCTCTCGCCGCTTGGACCGCCCACTTGCCGTGCTCGGCCGCTCGATCCAACCCATCCGCACCGCCGATCTAGTCATGTTGCATGGGCATGGTAATGGCGATTCATTCTGGGTTACTGGTAAGCCGATTCTTGCCAGTATGGGCCTCTCCCGCACCCATGGGCCGTAGGCGTCACACGCCGCTCGGACCATTGTAGGCCGCACAGTAACGAGCCAGCGATTACTGTGCCCAAAATCAAAATTCAGATTTTTAATTTTATTTTCGGGTTTAAAATTTATTTAAAAATTCAAAAATTAGTTAAAAATTTAGCAAAAATTCCCAAAAATCCTAGAAAAATTACAAAAATTCTCAAAAATCCAAAAATACCCCAAAATACATATTCTTGACTAGTTCGAGCTGCTGAGTCCAAAAATGATCTCCGTTCAGCCAAACCAAGCCTAGAAAATTTCCAAAATACCCCTAAACTCTACTCCGACCATTCTCTCGCTGATTTCGTTTTTCGTTTTTCTTTCTTTAAATTATTTTATTTGTTTATTTACTTGTTGCTCTTTCTCGCGCTAGATCCGACGTTGAAGCAACCCTTGGAGCCATACTTGGAGTAGGAGCAGTACTTGGAGCTGGAGCAAGAGGCGTACGGGACTGGACACGACATCGACTCCTACTCTTTAGGCGAACTTTCGACTCCGCAAGGCAAGCCACACTCCTTAAACATGTTGGACCCAATTCCACTATAATAACGTGTATAATTTCTATACCGCATTATTTTCTAATATTTTGGAAAACTACAAAAAGTGGTAGATTGGAATGACATGATTAGCTATACCCGAATGTTAAACCTGTTGTTCTGCCTTAATCCCTTTTAACCTTAGGTTATAAAATATTGAACTACTATAGAATAGCAATAAATATAATTTTACCTTTAGCTAAAATTACTCAAAATTTTCGAGAGATGGCTCGGGTGATTTTCAAAAATTGCTACGGTTAGGGGGACAGCGTTGGGCAGACCAAGGGAGGTGGATGCTGGCCCAACCCCAACTGATGACAAGCCAGGATGTGGTGTGGTGGTTGGTACAATGGGTACCGATGGCTTGTGGTATGTCATTTGGTTGTGTCTTTGGTATTTAAGGACCGATGTTTTGGGTAAAGTAAAAAACTTCAATTCCCGCTCAATCACAAGTTGGGCCGGTCAACCTTGTTGACCTGTTCCAACATAGCTCAGTATATTGTACTCCCCTTTTGAATACCTATAGGAGGTAGCTATCATTCAGGTAGGAGAATGGATCGCGAAGCGATCGGGGTAGAACGGGAATGGAGTGGCCATTCGCTGGTTCTCGCAACAGCAGGTATCCACAGTATGACCAGATCGCGTCTCCCGCTTTGGCCAGTGGGTCCTGGAGACTGTGGATCCTCGTAACCTACTGGATAGGAACTAAAAAAGGGAAGTTCATCAAAAGGCTATGATATTATCGGTTCGGCCGTGTGCATAAAAGTTGCACGTTGATTCAGTGGTATTAACAGCCGAAGATATCTTGTGGGTAAAGTTGAGCACCTCTGCAGAGTGATATCAATGGTATTCGAATATGCCGTGTTTTCGGTTAATGAAGCTGAGTTAATCTAGGGCGATTCCTGTAACTGCACCCCTGTAGTTTTCATAAATAGAACTTTGTCGTAAATATGAACCTTGTAAATAACCCCCCATCTTAATTACTATTTATGGTTTGTGTGTCAAATGTAAAATAAAACTGAGATTAACAACTTGCACCCACAATACTTAAAACCAGTGCCAACCTTTGTTTATCCCTGCATGTAATATTCAGAATTCCCGTGTGGTTTGTTGAGTACGGTTAGGTACTTACCCTTGCCTCCTACCCTCCCTAGATTTCAATGAAGTTGACGACTATAAGGAGATTGTAGGCGACGATGAAGTTTGGTTTTGACGGCCTTGATCTATATGCTCAAGTCTTCCCTGTGGGCTTTTGTATTGTATTTAGTGTGAATCGCACTCTTTTGTAAAACCTTGGCCTTTAGGCCCTTAATTTATATATCAAATGTTCGCATTTGCTCTTATATCAGGCAATGTGCACTTGGTTACCTACAGCTAAAATCCTAGATAGCTGCAAAAGTATTTATACGCATCCCCTAAAAATGACGATCCGTTACATATAAGTTTTTACATGTAAAATAGCTGAATTAATCCGATATTTGCCACCCTTCAACGTGAAAATTCGACGCCATGTACAAAAAATGCCACTCCAGTGGCATGATTTGTACATGGCATCGAAGATTGAAATTGAAGAGTGGCAAATATCTAAATCTCCCAAAATAGCTAGATGCATGGCCACTGTTGCCTATTGACTCCCTAGAGCATTATTACCGAGTGGCAGGCTGCACGGGCACCATAGAAGGCATTGTAGTAAAGTTGGCCTGCATGGTATTGGTGTGAGCTCTAGTTTTAATGGCCTTGATATGAGCTTAGCTTCTAGATCCATGCAAGTACTTTTTCTTCTACTTCATTTTTTTATAAAACTCACATAAATTATTTTGAAACTTGTTGAAACCAGTGTTAGTTGGATATGGACACATGAATCAGAATCCGACTAGATTCAGGGTGTCTAATTCGGCAAAAAATTTTGGACACCAGAAATGCTACTTGGAATTGGACATGTGTATCGGAATCCAACTCAGATTTAAGGCCTGTTTGTTTCAGCTTTGGAATTTCTAAAAGCTGATTCTGAATTGTGGTTGTAGAGTAGGGGTGGGCAAAAATAAACCGAAACCGAAAAACCGAACCGAACCGAACCGAATAAACCGAAAAAATCGGTTTTTAGGTTTCGGTTTTCAGTTGATTTTATATTTGACTCTGTTCGGTTTTCGGTATTCGGTTCGGTTTTTGAAGCCGGAAAACCGAACGAACCGAGAAACCGAAACTCTCAATTTCGTAGCTGTCTCCATTCAGTCGGTCAAGACTCAAGACTCAAATACTCAAACTCAGATGAATCGATCCCCAATTCCCAATTTGTTCCAGCCAAGACCTTGCCAAGACCTCGTCTCCTTCCCCTCGCGGCCTCGCCTCCTCCCTCATCATCCTGGCGTGCGCCCCTCGCCTCCCTCCACGGCCGTCGTCGGTCTGTTGCCTCCTCCTCTCCCCTCGCCTCCCTCCCTCCCGTCGCCGGCTGTGACCTCGTCTCCTCATGAAAGCACGGCCAAGCCGCGCCCGCCTCGCCCCTGGCCATCCCACCGCCCAGAGGCAGCGGAGTTCTGGGAAGAGGACGAGGACGGGGAGTTTGGTCCGACGGACACCAGGATGGCCGTGATGGGGATCATCTCTCTCGGTCTCCCCTGCCTTACTTCAACTGGCTGGTGAGTGGTGAACGGAAGCTTTCTTGGTGATGTGCTAATTGGCTCCTTACCTTAGGTTTGTAATTGTGATTTGTGAATCCTGAGCTACGAATTGCTGTGGAAGCATGACGATTTATGGAGGTTACTGGAGTCTGGAGTAACTGGACAATGTGTGATGTGCTACGAATTGGTTGTATTGCTACGAATTGGTTGTATTGCTATACTGGAATAAGTAACTGGAGTACTGGACAATGGAGTCCATTTTGTCGATGAGCTTCAGGCGACAGTACATTTTCCTTCAATGTACTGACAACTTGTTGGCATTGAGGGCCATGATTTTGTCGATGTTGCTATTTAAAAATATCGATGTTGTATTGATATCAATAATTCAATGCCAACAAGTTGTATTGCTACGAATTGGTTGTATTGATATACTGGAATAAGCTTCAGGCGACAGTACATTGAATGGACTGCCGTATTGGTTGCTGAGTTTGTGCTGTTTGGAAATTCGGTTTACCGAATAACCGAAAAAACCGAACCGAATTATTTCGGTTTATTCGGTTCGGTTTATTCGGTTATTCGGTTTCGGTTCGGTTTTGGATATTTAAAAACCGAATTTTTTAAAAACCGAAAAAACCGAACCGAAAAAACCGAAAAAACCGAATGCCCACCCCTATTGTAGAGAAGCTGATTCTCCAAAAGTAGAAATCCAAAAGCACATATGAAGTAGATTGTGGATTGTAATGTATATGGGTGGGTTGGATTGTGAGAATCGGATTTTAGAATCAGGCTGATTCTTTTTTATTCTACTTTTTGGGCCAGAATCCAGAATCAAAGGCTAAAACAAATAGGCCCTTAAGGTGTCTGATTCAGCAAAAAAATTTGGACACAAGTGTCCGAGTAACACTGGTTGAAACAAAGATAAAACGTGTTGAAACCTTTTGAAACTTTATTGAAACCTTTTAAAACTACTTGAAACTTTTTAATTTTTTTTAATAGAACTTGGTGAAATCTACTTAAAAATTCAACATTAAAACTTGAAACTTCAACAAAGCTTATTAAAACATACTTGATACTTTGAACTCAAAACCTTTCAAGAAACTTGATGTGTGGTTGAAACATGTTGAAACTTGTTTGGTACTTGATATCGAAACCTTTCAAGAAACTTGATGTATGGTTGAACTTGCTATACCATTGGATTTTCAAACGTATTCAAACTTGAAGTCTTTTTTTTAAAAAAAACTTCCTTAGAACTGCTCTGAAACTTATTTGATTAATTTGAAACTTTCTTGAAACCTACTGAAACTTGATTCAAATCTTGAAACCTAAAATCTTCTATAATTAGCTTGAAACATGAATGATCTAACTCAAAACTTGCTATCCAATTATCTTGAGTTCCAGTGACTTCTTATTTGTGTAGCAGCTCCCTTCACGAATCCTTGTTGAAACTTACTCATGTTTGAGTTATACTTGCTGAAAAATGACCAAGTTTCATCTTTGACCAGCAATAAACTCTATTGAAACTCTTATAAGATCAGAGAAATGAAACTCTTGTAATATCAAAGAAATCTGGCATCAAACAATCAATTAGATTAGGAATGATTCTCATTAAAGAAAAGAAGGCATAAAAGGCATGACAACTAGGGGTGGGCATTCGGTTTTTTCGGTTTAGTTTGTTCGGGTTTTGGAAATTTTGGTTTTTGAAGATCAGTAAACTGAACCGAAACCGAATAACCGAAAAAACCGAATTAATTCGGTTCGGTTTTTTCGGTTATTCGATTAACCGAATTACTGAGGGAGGCAGCAATCAATACTGATCTGTGACTGATATTAGCAATGCATGCAATACAAAATGTTCAGGCAATGCCAATCAGGCGTAACATCACACATTGTCCACTGCTTGGGTATCATCAACTACCATCAAATTACTCCTCAGATATGGCACACAGCACCTGGCCCTTCAAAATTCTTGAAAGAAATCTTAAAATTAAACTGACCAAAAGTGACCACAAAAGAGCACCACTGCAAAATCACCTCAATAAGCATGGCAATAGTTACAAATCACAGAAATTTGAAGAAAGCATCTTTATCTCTACCAGACTGCCACAGAAACTTTAGGAGATGGCCCCATTAGGTACCACACAACCACCTTCAGGTAATCTGATCAATACAGCTTGATGGGAGAAAACAAATTAACATCAAAGTGCTGCGAAAATTCTGGATAGGCCTAAGAAAACCTTTTCCGATCATGTCTAAATCTTCTGAGTCTGACTAAATCATAAAGGAACAGGATCATGCAAAAACTGCAAAACTCCGAGCAGTCGGATTGTCTCCACTCCAATAGCAAGCATCATGTAATATTTTTCACCACAAAAGGTAGCATCATAAGCAAGACATAGGTAGTATCGAACACAGATTTGAGATTTCATGAACAAGGGAAATCACCGTTCATCGATGCCCAGCTCCGGCCAGGAGGGTGGCGACGCCTCGGAATGGGAGCCAGGAGGGCGGCGAGTCATGGCGGCGGTCTGGCGGAGAGGATGGCGGGCTGAAGCATGGCGCCATGGCCGGACCCGCCGGTAGGTGACGCCAAGACGGCCAGATCACTTCAAGCCGCCCCGCCGCTTCGCTGGTTCGCCTGACTAGCCAGAGCCGCCGGACCCCTACTACCTGATGCTTCAGCCCCCGCAAGCTGGGACTTCAAGATCGGGAGGTGAGACCGCGAGAGCACGAGAGGGCCTGCACCGTCGCCGCCACTACCTGATGGTTCGCGATTGGAAGAGGAAGAATCGGGAACTCAGAGAACGAGTGAACCAACGCGAAGGGTTAGCTAGTTGGCTACGGGCCTAAGTCCTGCGGGCTGCGCGTGTGAAGAAATGGCCAGAAGGCCCAGATGTGGATGGGAACCGACGCGAGACGACGAGAGGTGAGACATCGGTTTTTTTTCGATAAATCAGTTTTTCGGTTTCTGATATTACAAAACCAAACCGTAAACCGAAAACCAAACAGTATCAAAATAAAAACCAAACCGAAAATCGAAAACCGAAAAAACCGAAATAATCGGTTAATTCGGTTCAGTTCGGTTCGGTTTTTTGGTTTCGGTTTAAAAAGTGCCCACCCCTAATGACAACTACACTGCATCGTTGTTTAACTTCCTTTCTAGCGAGACAAGATTGATCCTTACCCAAAACAGACGCGCATCAATGAAGGACAACAAGGCCATACGCTGATCCGCGTGCGCAGGGAGGAGGCCAACGAGGTTTCATAGCGTGCGGTGAGGAATCCGGTGAGATTGCACGGTAGCGCACCACGAGAAGGCCATTGGCGTGTGCAGATGGCCACGAAGGCTGTGCTTTGTGCACGGAGGAGGCCGGTGGGTCGTGCAGTCGGCACGAGCTGTCGTGACCGAGACGGGGGATGGATCATTTTTGCAAGAATCAATATAATGGAAAATCGTATCCTTAGCGGTTAGCACAGTCCCTTGTCTTGGTTAGACCATTCTATAGATATCTTTGCTACAGTAGTGCCGTTGCAGTAGCACTATATTTCTCTACCTTTGCAAACTCGTTGTTGTGCTCCTCTTCCTTGATGCAAAGGATACGATTCCTGATACAATCTATATGATTCTGATGGAACTTCCGCATCTTAAACATGGTGTAATATTGAATAGCCTAGGCAAATGAAAAAAATTAAACATGGTGTAATATTGAATGGCCTAGGCAAATGAAAAAAATTATCCGAAGTTATATGTAGACATTAGACAAAGAAAAATTGAGAGGTGGATTGAAAGCGCAAATCCGCAAAGCAGGCGTAACCGGTGATCCCCCAGCACGCCCAACGACCCCGATTGAATTCCAAGCTTCCACGCATCGGAGTCGGCGGCCACCGCCGATCCAACTCACACGCGCGCCGCCGCCACGTGTCCCGCCGCACCAGACACCGCTGCGGCATCTGTAAAGAAAGGCCCCCTTGTCGCCACCCGGAATCGACCCACCTCGCGCGCTTTTATTCCCCTCCTCCCCCGCGCCATGCCGTGGCGAACCCCGTCGCCTCCACGCCCAGACGCCCACGCCAGTCTCTCGCCCTCCCGCCATGGCGCCGTCTCCTGCTGCTGCCGCTGTCGCGATGCCGCTCGCGGCGGAGCCCGACGACGCGGAGGCGGAGGAGGAGGAGCAGCAGCAGCGAACCAAGGGGGGCCCCGCGCTTGAGGGCCTCGTGGTGGGGAGCTACTGCCACGACGTGCTGCTCCGCGGCGGCCGCGTGGTGGGCGAGACGCTCGGCGGGGCGGCGGCCTTCGTGTCAAACGTGCTCGACGCCGCGTGCCCCCCGGAGGCCCCCTTCGTCGTGGTGTCCAAGGTCGGCCCTGACTTCGCCTACGCCTCCGCGCTGGCCCCGGCGCGGCACCCCCCACTGCTGTGCGCCTCGCCCACCACCTCCTTCCACGCCCACTTCTCCGACGCCGCCGCCTCGGCGCACGCCCCCGACCGGCAGCTCCGGCGCGTCCACGCCTGCGACCCGATCTACCCCGCCGACCTCCCCGAGGGCCGCTTCACCTACGGCCTTGCCGTCGGCGTCGCCGGGGAGGTGTTGCCGGAGACGCTCGAGCGGATGATCCGGCTCTGCCGCGCGGTGCTCGTGGACGCGCAGGCGCTGATCCGGGCCTTCGACGTGGAGGGGAGCGTTCGCCACGTGGCGCTGGAGGGGACGCCGTACGCGCGGCTTCTCCCGCGTGTGACGTTCCTCAAGGCGTCGTCGGAGGAGGCGCCGTACGTGGGGGTGGAGACGGCGAGGCGGCGGTGCTGCGTGATCGTGACGGAGGGGAGGGACGGGTGTCGTCTGTACTGGGACGGTGGGGAGGCGCGCGTGGCGCCGTTCCCTGCCGTCCAGGTGGACCCCACCGGCGCCGGAGACAGCTTCCTCGCGGGTTTCGCGGCCGGGCTGCTGTGGCGGCTGTCGGCGACGGACGCCGCGCTGCTCGGAAACTTCTTTGGCGCGGCGGCCGTCTCGCAGGTTGGCGTGCCCACCTTCCATCCCAAGATGTTGCAGGTTTGTACCCATGGATCTTTTTTGAGTTCCTTCAATGCTTCCTAGAAATAATCATTCTGTTGATCAGGAAAGTTCTTGGCCGATTTGCTAAATGCATCATATCCGAAAAGCAAAATCTCAGCTTTAACAAGTTACAGCTGCTTTTTGGCCTGGAATCAGTGAAAAAATTCCATCAATGGCATTACCATGTCATTAGACTTTTGCTGGACCGGTACTTGATCGTTAGACAATATGCAAGATTAGAGCAAACTAATCATTTAGGCATAAAAGATTTGGGTTCAAACCTACAATGTAGACTTCTGGGAAAATTGTAAAGATCTGGATGAGCTGTGCTATACCCCTTTAGGGTAGTTTTCAGTTTTCATACTGAAGGAAAGAGCCCACCAAATTCGTCCTTCCCGAGTCCAGACTACAGAGTCAGGACTGCAAGGAGGAAGGTGGCAAATGAAAAAATGTGTTTGCTGGAATTATTAGAGAACAAATTGTCATTCACTAGAAATAAATGGAATCAATGGGTATATGTCTAACGTGAAGAATCCACTTCTTTAGTTATTGGTGCTCCTATTTGTGCCATGTCTGTAAAATCAGATTTCGTGGCAGATATTAACATAGATATTATTGATCTATTACTTTAGGTTTGATTTATGTTGATGGGGATTTACGACGCCTTATGACTTTGCTGGCTAAAAGAATTTATTCTTATAGCCATGGTATTGCCGTATCTCCTTTTGTTGAGGACCGTTGGTTATCAGTTGTCACCTTCATACTTTCCTAGCTGACCTCATTTTCCTTTCGATACTCTTTTAGACGTCTAGTATAGTTGTATTTGCATCTGCTACTAGGGTAAACAGTCTCGGCTTGTGCAAAAAATTTCTGACCTCAGCTGGGAGAAAGCCAGCAACAGGGGCGGATATAGGGGAAAAAAAGTCGTCGGCGTCATTACAAACTTATAACACTAACTTATAACTTGCAATAAGAGGACCATATACTTATATACTAAATGAATGTGTGTTAGGCCCTGTTTGTTTTAGCTTCTGATTCTGGATTCTAGCCCCAAAAGCAGAATCAGAAACAAACAACCTGATTCTAGAATCTGATTATCACAATCCAGCCCACCCATATACACTAGAATCCATAATCCACTTCATATGTGCTTCTGGATTCCAGCTTTTGGAGAATCAGCTTCTCTACAGCTACAATCCAGAATCAGCTTTTAGAGAATCCAAAGCTGAAACAAACAGGCCCTTAACCTGGAGAGCGTTGGTGTTACTTGATCCCGGTCCATACACTGTAGTTCCGTCCCTGGCCAGCAAGGACCCATGGAACCAAGATGGAACTGTCCAGCTCCCGGCTGTTTACTGCTTGGCTTAGTTCCCTTTTTTCCCTCCACGTTTTCTTCAGATTTTGTGTTTGGTCAGTTTTGCATAACATTTCCATCTATATTCCGTTAAAATAGCAGCAAAATACCCCCAATACCATTTTGTTTAACAGGCCTTCCAGTCCTCGTTGGGAAATTTCTCCAGGATTGTTAAGTGTTAACCCTGTGTGCTACTCTTTTTATAATGTTGCAAACTTCGGATAAAACTTAATATAATACAAGTTTGTCCAAGGAATACTTGGTATCAGTTTACACTTTATAGCCGATGTTTCTGATGGTACATACCATGTACAAGTTAGTGTTTTAGGGTGTGTTTAGTTGGTGGGATGAGGATGAATGAGATAGGATGGTCCTGGTATCATTTGGTTTCATTGTTTTGGGTGAATGAAATGGTTCAACATTTATATGGAATATTCCTTAAATTTGTATATCACCATTAGGGTTGAAAACGGAAACGGAATTTCCGACCGTTACAGAGAAAAACAGAAACGGAAAGTGTCGGTACGGAAACGGGAGAGATAATTCCGACAGAAATGGAAATTCTGTATAAATGAAACCGGAAATTTCGTTTTCTAATTTAAATAATACCATAAACATATATTTCTTTATAGAAAATATGAAATAGAGTTCAAAAATTCTCAAAAATATTTTATAACATTTTGAACTTAGGAAAATTATTTTCCAGCAAGATTTTGGTTTTGTTTTTCTTAAATAAATTATTTATTTAAATCTGAAAATAGCAAAAAACATTAATTAAATGCTGAAAATTCAGAAAAAAAATCATAAAATCTGAATTAAATGCTCAATTAAAGAATTTGCAAATTTTTAGGGTGTTACAACTGGGAACATACTTGGATGGAATTTTTCGTTTTCGTTTCCTATCCGCTTCGTTCCGTTCCGCATTCGTTTCCGTTACTATCCGTTTCTATATCCGTTTTCTGAGTTTCTGATTTCGTTTCCGTTACCGATAAAAAATGTGGAAACAGAAACGGAACAATCATTTCCGTTCTATTTTCATCTATATTCATCATCTAGGATAGGATGATTCTATTCAAACAGCCAAATATATGAATGACTTTTTTTATTAAATTATATCATACATGTACCACTTGGTACAAGCAATCAAACACACACACCCTTAATGATTGATCCTGCAGAATGGTGTACTAGTACGTAGTGGCACAGCATTGGTTATATGTACTTATATATGTGTATAGTTACTTCTTTTCATTTGATATTGGATATATGATACATCAGATTCAGATATATAGCATTCAAGTGCTGTATTTGGTCTGACAGTAAAGACTTGTCTGGTGTTCCATAAAAAAGAGAAAGACCTGTGTGTTGTTATCCATAGATTAAAGGGTCATATGACGCGCTATTGTTCGTGATGCAATTACCTATTCTACTGACTGATAATGATCTTTCTTTTATTTCAATTGGAAGCAGGCTCTTAAACAAATACTCGAGGAGAAGACGACAAAACGATCTAGTCCATGTATAAACGGCGCGACATTTTCATTCCAGAGATCAAATTTGCACGATGAGTTGCACGCATCTCTCCAAGAAGCGGCGAGATTGGTGTGTGAGCAGCAGCAAACTGATCCGGCAACTAACAACGGTGATATCTGTTCGACGTAGGAGCTGACTTCACTGCCAAAGTGGATCCTGAGCTGAAGTCTGCGGCGAAAATAACGCGAAACTGCCTTCCTTCACATTGAGATCTGTGTAAACTGTAAACGCGTAGCCAACAAATGGAAAAGCTTTGTAGCACACGATGGGTCTCCATTCTCCAGCTTATCTATACATTAGTACATATGATGCTATCAGCCTCCTGTGTAATGTTGGAGCCATCGTGTCTGCCATGGGAACGGCGAAACCGTTGTTGTAAAACATCAATCACGAGGTAAACATAAATAGAGAGCATACGAAATATAGGAAGGAATTTTATTCTCTCTTTATACGCTAAATATATAGTAGTAGATAGCAAGAGATAGATTTAGATTTGTTCACATAGAGTCTAACCAAATTAGGACTTCAAATCCACCCATATCTCAACACTTTCCCTTGTGTGAATACCGCGTAAAGCACATGTCTTATCAAAAACTTCTCTTAAAAACCCAATAGAAAAAAAGAGATGAAGAAAGAGTACATTGTACTCGCACTCTATGCTACACTAGTTTGCTCATTAAAAACCTCTATATAAGAAATCTTCAGAAAAACTTGCTTAAGGGAAAAAGAGTACAACTTATAATCTTCAGAATTTAAAATAGGATCTTTAGGATCATGCTAAGGGTCATGGTTCAAGGACTTACTCCCTCTTAATTATGCATATCTCTAAGTCGTTTCATTTTAATACTATTAACACATCTTTGAAAAGTAGATTTTGGCAAGGATTTAGTGAATAAATTTGCTAAATTGTTACATAACTTAGTTTGTAATATTTTACTTCACCATTCTTCTAGAGTTCGTGAGAATAGAACAATTCAGGAGCAATATGCTTCGCAATATTGCTATTCACATAACCCATTTGCATTTTTGCAACACAAATAGCATTATCTTCATGGATGATTGTGGGGGTATCGACGATATTAAGATATATGACTTCTGGATATGGTTAATCACATGTCTTAGCCAAACACATGCACGTGCGGATTCATATAATACTATAATTTTTGAGTGGTTGGTAAATGTAACTACCAATATCGGCCTAAAAGACCGTAAAAAAACAAAACCAGTCTAAAATTTGACATTGTGGGGATCAGACAAATAGCCAATATCCGTATATTTCACCATGGTTAAGTCTTGGTTCTTCTAAAAAAAACCAATTCAAGATTTCAAGTGCTTTGAAGGTATCAGAGTAAAGTGTTGACATCGCCCAATATCTTCATGTTAGGGCTGCACTGTGTTGCTAGCAAATTTACTACAATTGTAATATCATGCCTTGTACAATTCGTAAGATATATAGGCCTCGTTCGTGATAGCTTATGCACAGCTTCCGTTTAAAAGAAAAGCAGATTGTCTGCCGAACGGGAGGATTCTAAACAGCTTCTCCCACAATCAGAATCTGATTTGCACACAGAATCAGAAGCTATCATCCACATGATTCTGCCGATTCTGACTCAGATTCTGCGAGTTATGCCTCCTATGAGTCATCGCAAGCACAAGGGCTTCCATCGTCATCCCTAGTCCCCTCCACCACCCTCATCCGCTCATCCATCACCGACGCCGATCAACAATCATCATAGACAATCAGGATTATCGAACGATCAGATTCTCTAGTCAGCAGATTCTTCAGATAGCCGCTTCTCCAGACAGCTGACTACAATTCAGAATCTGCACAATCAGAAGCTATCCCGAAGGGGACCATAAGTGCTCCAATGGCGCTTAAGTATGGGGCTTCATGTCATAAAACTTCCTCATTTTTCATCCTTACTCTAAAAGGGTCTTTATCTATTTTGAGGGATTCTACTACCATGGGGGTTTTCAAAGGATGAGATTTATTCATATTAAATCATTCCAATACCTTCTTGGTATAGGTAGACTAGTATATAAAAATTCCTTCTAGGAAATGGTCTGGCTGCAGGCCTAAGTAATATTTGATTTTACACAAATCTTTCATCTCAAACTCCGTCATAAGGTAAGAACTTGCTTCCTTTATTTTCTCTGTAGTTTCAATAATATTTAGATCATCGATATAAAGTGAGATGACACAAAATCCATTTTGAGATTTTTTATGAATACACAGGGACCATTCAAGTACCCTTCTTTAGGAGGAACTCACCAAATCGGTTGGACCACATTCTTTCTGACTGTTTTAATCCATATAGTGATCTCTACAGTTTGACTTATACATGTTGCGATTTCCTTTATTAGGATCTAGAGTTTTGACTCCGTTAGGGACTCTCATATAAATATCCATACCTAGCTACCCATTTAAATATACGATCACTACATCCATCAACTGCATCATTAAATTTAAGCTAGCTGCTATTAATATCAAGTATCGAAACTTTATTCTACTCATTATAGGAAAGTAAATTCTATCGTAATGGATATTGGATCTCTGCATAAACCCTTGTGCTACAAACCTAGCTTTATATCTCACCACCTAGCATTTTCATTTCTCTTTCAGATGAAAACCCAATTTGATCATACATGGACCACTTTCTAAGGTGTCCGATTGATAAAACCAAATACTTTCCTCTTATTAAGCAAGTGTAATTCTGCTTCAATTGTTTTTTTTTCCATTTGACCTTATCTGAGCAATTCTGGGACTCTGTGATGGATTTTGGAGATCCAGATCAAGCAATTTACTCTTTTTCCTTAATCATTTCAGGGATAAGTCTTCATTAATTTCTTCCAGCTCATGATTTTTTACAACAATGAAGTCTAGGCGTTTTGATTTCCCAGCGTTAGATTGTGCACACAAATATTCGCTGGGATTAGCATCTTCAAGATGGATCACTTCGGGATATTACCATCTCTAGGATGGATCACTTCAAGGATTTTCTCAACATCAGGTTGAGCTTCTTGAACTGTCTTAGGTGGTGTTCTCATTTGTTCGGTTCTATATTTTAGCGAACGCCTCCGTGAAATTTAGTCACGTGCACTAGAGGCTTTCCCCTCTTCTTATCGAGAGGTGTAAAAGTGGAATCAATACCCTTCTAGAGTATTTTCACTCTTTTCAGCAACATTTATTGTAGATAAATAAGATCTTATCACTCCCTTATGACCAATGAAGGCATTGACAGATTATTAGCTATTTATTGCAGACTTTCTCCTCGACCTTCAAGTCAGTTCTTTAGTGTGTGGGTTTGAATGCTAGTGACATTCTAATTAATTTTTCAGCATTCTTTCATGTGGTACTATCTCCCTAATGCCAAAAAATTGTCTTCATACAATCAGCGTACTGAGTCCGTATACAGATCACCTATAATAGGCTATAGTTATTTAATAATTAATGGAGATTCATAACCTACATAGATTTCTAACTTCTAGTAAGGGCCCATGTTGTATGTTATGGTGGTGAGCTTGACATGTATACAACAAAGCCAAATTTTCGCAAATGAAAAATATTAGCTTCTTTCCCCGCACTATCTGCAAAAAAGGGAATTTTCCGTAGTGTGCAGCACTGCATGGTTCCAACAGCTAGTGGGTAACTTATAATTCTACAAGAATGGCCAAGTAAAAAAGTTTTATCCTCTTAATTAATAACTCTGCAAGGCTATTTTGAGTGTGAATGTGAGATACGAAATGCTCTACAATAATTCGCAGAGCCATACAATAATAATTAAATGCCTTTGAGATAAACTCACTATCATTGTCCATTCGAATATATTTGATCCTTTCTTTTGGAAAGGAAGCTCTCAATTTAATGATTTGAGCAATTAATTTAGCAAAAACATCATTCCTAGTAGATAAGAGACACACATGGAACCATTTAGAAGAAGCATCTATCAGTATCATATCTGAAGGGGCCCGATAGGGGCTAAATAGGTCTACAGATATCACCTTAAATTTTCTTTAGAAAATTTAGTAATTCTTCCCAAACTTTTAGATGAGAGGGTCTAACTATCAACTTAGTTTTAGCACAAGCATGGCATAAGAAATTTCAGGTCTAGAAAAGTCTATAGTTTTTATATTATGGCTAACAGAATTATTAATGATTTTTCTCATCTTGTTTAACTCAGGAAGACCCAATCGATCATACCAGATCTTAAATATTTCTAGATTTTTAAGCATTGTTTTCATCACAACATAAATTTCAGATTTTATATATGTATAGTAGAACTCACAGGAGAAGGAAGCTTTTTAACAACATATTTTATTATACCCATCAAACTAAGTTATGAGTGGGTATTCTGTACCATCCTCATTTTCTATCTTCATATGGAAACCATTCAGACAAATATCTTTAAACTTGTAGAGTACGACTGAATTCAGGGTATAATACGGTATTACTGAACTCAGGGTATAATATGGCATTCTCTATAATTATATGAGTGCCTATAGGGAGAACTATGATGGCTCTTCTAGTGCCAACTATGAGAGCATCACTTCTGACAATAGTTATAATATTTTTAGTTAATTTAGTGTGGTGCAATTGCCTTTAGATAGATTTTCACCTCCGCCATTGGATTATACTTTGTTCTATATTAAAAATATGATTTAACAATCAAACAATTGTTGCATCAAGAATATATTGTAAAATATAGAACAAACATAGTATAATTAAACAAATATCCTGGAAAATAGCAATTTATTTAACTTCAAATGATAATTGCCCAAATGATAAGGAGACTCATAAAAATGTTCATTTAGGAACTAGTACTAAACTGATAAGGAGACTCATAAAAAAATGGGACATCGACTACCAAAGTGAAGGAATACTTAGTAGACTAATCCAGGTCTCCATGTGAGTCATAAGTATCCTGCTGTGACTCCTCGAACTCAATAATTTCAAGAACTATGTCATTACACTTCTCAGCGTTCATGTCAGCAACAGGTTGAATGGTGACGTATAACCTAACATTGTTTCCCTGGATCTTATTAACTTTTCCAGTGGGTTGCATATAAAGGTCCACCACATGATTTCGGGATGCGATAATTGCACAACCAATGGCCAGTGTATCCATACCTAAAGGAGGGTTGTACATGGTTTGCAGCCTTGTTAGCTGAGACTTGCTTCTAGAAGTCCCCTAACCCTTTACCCTTACTTTTCCATTATAAATTTCATCCTCCCCTATCTGATCTGTTATTCTTCTATTTATCCCCTTTATTCCTTTGGCCCTTTCTATGACCATAGCTATTGCTAGCCTACTAGCATTTGCATGTGTTTCAGGCATTGCATAAGTCCTATTAGGGATGGCATGATAATTCTTTGTCGAGAGTTTATCATGCTTTTTTGCTTCTCGTATAGTAGATGCATATAAGCTTATAGTACTTCTAACACTTGGTATGACAAAATTGTTACTACAATATTCTCATATTGAGGTGGAAGGTTCACAATGTCTTGTTGATCATTTCAGCATCAATAACTTTTTGGTTATAGAATGTTAGTTTAGTGACAAGTTTGTGCATGACAAAATTATATACTATCACAACCTTTAAAGTCCTAAAAGCACAGGAGAGTCCATTCACGTTGTACTTCTGGCAATATGACGGATTTTTACTGGTTATATTTTTCCTTCAAGGAATTCCAAAGTACCAGCTGGTCCTTCTGCATCAAATATTAGACCTTCAGGCCCGTGTAAAGACGGTGCCTCAAAAAGTGCAAAGCCGCACACATGCCGGTTTTGAGAAGAGTAGGGTGTACCAGCTTCAGGCTAGGAAATAGTAGCTCTGAAAAGTTAAGCTGTTAGATTAATTTTGGCATCCATTGCACAGGTGAGATAATTGCTACCATTCAAGCCAAGCTCGATAAATTCCCAATTTACAATGTCCAATATATCATATTTCTATTTGTGCAAAAATCACTTTTACTCTAGGTAAAACCAATATTGCATGCTCACTCTTTAATTAGTAAAGCTTGGTCTATACCTATTCATTAGATAATTATGAAAAAAATCCAAAATTTTCCTAGCATTTTCAATATTTTCTACTAATTTTTAGCAATTTTTTGGAATTACCAGTAATAGAAAATCCAACATATATAAATATGGAATAATGCTAGGAAAAATAAATATATAAATATGGAGCTTCCAATATGCTATCTAGCATTTTTCAAGATTTTTTTGCTAATTTTCAAGCAATTTTAAGAATCACCAATTAATAGAAAAATAAATTCCAACACACAAAAATATGGAAAATGCTAGGAAAAATAAACCCAGAGAAATAGAGCATCCAATATGTGCTAAGTCTATGGTTTAACAAATTTATTTGAAGCCCATATACCTAGAGAAACCATTTTCTTGTATTTAACAATAATTTTTAGAATTTATAAAACATATTTCAGAATTACATAAAACAACAGGGGGTTGCAAAATTCCCTATTTTTGTTTTTTCAGAAAAACAGAAAAGGTCGTATGGCTAGTGGGCCTTACGGCCCACTACTTTTCTTGGCAGCCAGTCAGCCCATGAGGAAGGCAACAAGGGTTAAAAACCCTAGCCACCGGGCCTTCTCGCTTCCAGCAGTGCGACGCCAGTTAACATGGCTACGGGGAGCGGCGCACGCACGCGGTGGCGTGGGGGCCATCAACGAGGAGACTACGGGCCCACGGGTAGCGGGAGTGGGCCAGCATGTGGCGACGCGGAGCCGTCGCTGCGGGTGCATGGCAGCGGCCGTGTTAGGGCATGTACAATGGTACATGTCAGTTGTCTGTAAGACCATGCCACCTAGGATTTTAGGTGATGTGGAGAGAGAAGGAGGAGAGAGAAAGCTGCTGTCTACTATTTAACAGACGGTCTTATAGATAGCTTTCTATTTTATGTACCATTGTATAGACAGTCTGTTATTTAGATGAGAGACCATTACAGACAATTGTATAGACGACCCATTGTATGAGTTATTTTTAGTGCTGTCTATAGATGATGTGGAGATATATTATAGACAGCTGCCGTCTGTACCACTGTACATGCCCTTAGATGAAAGCTAATACAGGGCAACGTGAAGGACAGTCGCTCGGCTAGCGTGGGCGACAGGCGGCGCCGACTAAGCACGCGGCTACAGGCGACGGGTGGTGCTGATGGAGCACTCAGTTGCGAGCGCGATGGACGGCCATGTGGCTGGCACGAGTGACGGGTGGTGCTGATGGAGCACTCAGTTGCGAGCGCGATGGACGACCATGCGACTGGTGCTGGTGACGGGCTGCATCAACGAAACACACGACTGCGAGAGAGGCGATCGGCCACATGGCTAGCGTGAGCGGCTTGCTACTGTAGGATCAAGGATTACCGACTAAGGGGGGTGAATATAAAGTTTTAAAATTCTTTAGTTCTAATTGCAATAAATAAATAATCCAAGCAAGAATTTTGATTTTAACAATTAAAGCCTAAAGTCTCTAGGTTTAACTAAGTGCACTTAGAATCTAAGTCTAAGCAAGATTACACATCTAAGCACAAGATCAATATACTAAACAAGTTAGGAATGTAAATTGCAAATTGAATACAAGAAATCAAAGAACAAGAGGGAATGGACGTGAATATCTCGTGGTCTCAGAGATTTGTTGGCCTCCTCTAATCTACGATGAGGTAGCTTGACTAACTCAAGCCAGCTCCTTTGCGCAAACCGAGCCTCCCTAGATCACTTTGGTAGCTCTTCCCCGCACTAGGTAGGCGAGCTCCGGCCTTCACAACCAACCGGGCTTTCTCACAAGCTTTCTTGAGAAAGTCACATGTTTCTTCACCTTCAAGCCATCTAGGAGGCGACAACCTCCAAGAGTAACAAGTCTTGACACTTACTTGAGATCGAATTAAGTGTCTAAAGGCTCAAACTTTGGATGCACACTTGAATACTTGTAACTCCCTCAAAATGAGAATTTAATACACAAGAGCGAGTTGAAGACTTGCTAGAGCTCAAATATGATCAATGAGGTTCAAGAATTACTCTAAGATGCAGGTGTGGGGGTATTTATAGCCTCTACCCACTATTCCAACCATTGGGGGAAAACTCCATAAAAATCAGCATTTCCAGTACTGCCGCCCATCTAGAATCGGTAGCACCAGATCCATGTCCAATGGTCAGCCGGTGCATTAAATGCACTTGTCAGTGGCCGTAGCCATTGAGGGCCAGTGCTATAGCCCAACTGGGACCGGTAGCATGGGCGCTTTTTATTTTTAGCTCGGCCAAACACATACTCTCTATAAAAAAATGCATCGGGCTTTAGGCTGGTGCTATCGCTCGGCCGAGAGCACCAGCCTAAAAAGAAATCAACCAAATGCCTTCTTTGGAATTTTCACACTGACCTTGGGCCTGGTGCTACTGTGGGTCCACACCCACATGGGCAATGCAACCGGCCATTCTGACACTTTTTCTGAAATTTCATTTTAAACTCACGACAAAGTTTTTATGAATGCAAGTATGCATGATTTAAGCCTTTAGACTTTGATCAACATCAAACTACTAGCTAAGACCCCTCTTAATAGTACGACACCTATCCTAACAATCCTATCTTTCTCCAAAACTCCAAGATCGATAAAAGTTATGAAAAGATCTTTAATTTTATACCTTGGTAATGTAGCTTCACACTTGACTTTCTTTTGTCTTCATTTTCATGCTTCATCACATGCCATATTTAAGACCAATCTATTTTCAACAATCTCAGAGAAAAAATTAGTTCTTTAATCATAATTGTCATAAATTACCAAAGCCAAAACGAATTAGAGGTCTAGATGCTTTCAACTGCGCCGACGGAGCACACACGGCTGGGAGAGTTGAGCCGCGATTGGCCAGCTCGGGAGTTCATGGGCAGGAGCTGTGATGCCAACGAGGTGGCCAATAGCTCAAATGGTGGTGGGCCGGCTCAGGAGCTCACGACCGAGAACGACGACGCTAATGATGTGAGCAGTAGTGGGCCAACTCGAGAGCTCACAGCCAGGAATGGCGACGCTGCCGAGGTGGACGACGGTAGGAGCGATGGCTCTCCAAAGGCCAGTACGGTGACTTCGTTAGCGCTTGTTGTGAGCACAGAGCGTGGCTTCAGGCTGGCTCGGGGTGACGGCTTTGCGGGTGCGAGTATGGGGACCGGCGGTGATGAGAAGCGACGTTGGGCCGTCGGCAAACTGATAGGTTGATGGAACATGTCTTGTGGCTAGCACGGGTGTGCGATCGATAACACAGAGGGGCTGGCGCGGCTTGCGATAGGCGTAGCTATCCGATGGGGAAAATATACCTTTTTTATGAACAGTTCCATGGAGAGCCATAATTTCCATATTTTAATCCATGATGACAAAGTTAGGAAATTAGAAAAAGATAATCTACAAGATTAGGGGCTGATCAGGTGTGATTAACTCACTTAGCTCAAACTTACATAGGGCTCATAGTAGATTTAATCGCGTGTTGCCGGTCGAATTCGACGTAGTGTAAATTGATGTAGGCAAACAATCACGATCGGTCTTTGTAGAGTTTCGTGCTAATAACATATTGTAAAACAATGTAATCCGTCCTTAATCAATCATGATGGATCAAAAAACAACAAACACAAATAGGAAGCACACACAATATAGGAAAGAATTATATTATCTCTTTTTATTAAATTAGTTCTCTTGTACAAGGGGATACCAAATATATAGTAGAAAGTAGCAAGGGATAGATTCAAATTCACCCACATAGAGATAGAGTCTAACCGTATTAGAACTTCAAGTCCACCCATATCTCAATGGCCTTGGCGTTTTTAGCCCGGTTTCACACGTTTTTTTTTTCCAAATCTAGCCCGTACCAATACAATTATAAAAATAGCCTTATCTATCGTCATAAATGTAAGATCGACAATGGCGACTAGAGAGAGGTGAATAGACAACTATAAAAATTTCTTCTACAATTAATTAAAATATCGCGTAAGTTCCCCTATATCAAAACCTAAATGATCATAGATGCGGAAGCGATAAACAAAGATTTTGACAATTAAAGCCTAAGTCAACTAGATTTACTAAGTGCACTAACTATTTATGTCTCTAACAATAATTTGCAATCCTAAATACAAGCAATCAAACCATCAATTCTATGAATATAAATTGTTTGAGTATCAATAAAGAATAGAATGCAAATCACAAGCGATCTCTCCTAATCCACGTTGAGGCAAACCCAAATCACTTTGGATCGGCTCCACGAATTGAGCACCCACCTTTCAATCCTCTCCTAATCGCAACACAAGCAATTAGAGCTCACTCTTAGCTCAAGAACCAAATGTGGAAATGCAGCACATGCATAATGCCATCCAAATACTCAATAAGGCCAACAATAACCAAATACCAGCCCCCAAGACTTCTTTTATAGCCTCTTCAAAGGAAACTAGCCATTGGGGGTAAAATAAGCAAAAAAAAAACACAACAACACTAGTGCTACCGACCTACTGGGGCCGGTAGTACCGGCTTCTTCGCCAACGGCTAAAAACTAGCTGTTACTCAGCAAAATCAGTGCTACCTCTCATTTGGCCAGTGCTACCGCCCAGCCGATAGCACCGGGCTTGGGCTGATAGCACTAGCCTGCCTGGGCACCAAAACGTCCCCTCTGGAATTTTTACACCACCCCTGAGGTGGTAGCACCGCCCTTGGGGCAGTGCTACCGCTCATGGACCCCGGTAGCACTAGCCTTGGGCGGTGCTACAATTTTCACCATTTTTCAAGATTTAAGCAACTATAGATATTTTTAAATATAACAAAAACAAACACTCCAATGTAGTCACTCAAGTCTAAAATTTGATTTTCTCGAAATCCTTCACATAGACTTTATGAAGAGTATGACTACAAGCTAGCAAGAATCAATAAGATCAAATCTTGAGCTATATGATGATCAAAATAATTTTACAAAACACATTTGCAAATTCTAATCACATGCTCCAAGATCAAATGCATGAGCACTAATATTTTGCAAAACACATTTACAAATAAAAATCTTGCAAACAAGAGCAATCAAGATCATATCTTTGAGCTATGTGATGATCAACACATGATCAAATCAATTTGTAAAATATATTTGCAAACTCTAATCGCATGCTTCATAGAATCGCATAAATATCAACTTGTTTACAAATCACTTTTGCAAAATAACATCGAATATGAGCTTCTCCTATTTGCAAAACACATTTGCAAATCAAAGCTCCATGCAAAGAATACATCAATAAAATTTCAAGCATGTGCTACAACTATTTGCAAAACACATTCGCAAATATTTGCTACATGCAAAAACCAAATTAAGAGAGTGAGCTAGAGCAAGCGAGATTGAGCTATCAACACATGATAAGACTCAAGCTATAAGACTTGACCCCTCTTAATAGTACGACAACCTATACTAGCAATCCGGTCTCCCATCCAAATACTGAGACCAGTAAAAGCTAGGAACACATTTTTAACCCTATACTAGTTATACAATTGCCTCTCATAACTAGTTAGAGCTTTCATGATAACCGATCATCTTCCCTCCAAGTCAGGATCTTCATCTTGTTCATCAACACATAATGAACTCCCCTTTTCTTAGCTCCGGGATCCTCTTTTGATGCTTATAAACACATGATGACGTGCTTGTCCCGTTTATCCATCTCAGCCTTGGACTTAACCTATTTCAAACTCATTGAAAATGTTAGTCCAAAATACATGGTTGTCTTAATCATCAGTGCACTCCATTAACACATAATGGATACTTTCAAGATCCTTTGATCTTATCCTTTGATGATTGATCACAACCCAAAGACAAATTAATTGAAAGATTAATTGTCTTGAGTATACTAATGCAACTTGTCGATGTTTCGAATACCGACAAGTAAATTTGTAGTCAAGGGGTCGCGCGTTCCCTCTCCTTGAATGGTTGACCCAGGGAGCCCAAGATGTATACTGGTTCGAGCCGAATGTCCCTATTTCCAGTTCGTGATGGTTCTGTATTGCTTTAGGCGTAGAGGACTGTGCCGTGTTACAAGCGAGGGCTAAGGCCTGGCCTTGAGCGCTCGTCCGAGTGAGAGTAAGGATTGTGTTGCTCGTTAAAGCCGTCCCCTTCCCGGAGGGTCCTGCCTCCCTTTATATAGTCAGAGGGGGCAGGTTACACGGGAAATTGGAAAAGAAAGGATGGGGTGTCCTACGCCTAGGAGTCCTAGTCTTCAGTCTCGGCGACTGATCGGTACCTGCTTGCTCCATGCGGGGTCGGTAGACACGGCAAGTGGCATGGTTTTCTGCTTCGACGGGAGTTGGTGCACCTACCCTCTGCGAGCTTGCAGTCTTGACGTTAGAAGCGCTTAGCTCGGCCGCGGGAAGGAGCGCGTCCTCCCGCTGTGCATGACCAGGCGATGAGACTGGCGCTTGACTTCGGCAGCCTCCTCGCCACCTTGGGAAGGAGCCACCTGCCCCTGCACGGTCACTTTGAGCCGTCGTGTCCGTGGAGCAGGTGGCCAACTCGAGATTGACCGGCGATGGTCTGGCGGCCGACCCCTGGCGGAGATTGCGTTGGCTTGGTCGGTGCCCCACGGGGGAGGTCGGAGCTTGCGGGACTCCCAACCTATAGCGGGGGTCGGAGCTTGCAGGGCTCCTGACCTATGGCATAGGTCGGACAGCCCCCTGGTCGGTTTGGTCGGGGACGAGTGTCCTTCGCGGCTCAGCGGGGCCTTTGGCCAGAGCTGGGCTTGGGGCAGCCCATTCGCTCTCCCGGGCCGCTGGGGGTATAAGTATTCGTCATAACTAATGCTTCATATATTCAAGAACTTTCGATTGCGCTAGAATCAACACAGTGAACCATCAACACATGATTAGTTCTTTGTTGATTGAATGACAACCAAACACAATTGAAATTGAATTTAAATTGTCATGAGTATATGTTAATTACACAAGTTTTATATACTCAATTCGTTGGAATCTAAAAGTAATGATTCAATTTATATAGAGTGGTGGAAAATGATCAATACTCTTAAGACCATTAATTATATAATAAACTCCATTAAATGTATACATACAAATAATTGAACTTGAATCAATATGCTCATATTCAATTTTTATATTACTTTGGAGTTTGTTCTATATTAACATGAGTATACTATAACTACACAAGTTTTATATATATACTCAAGAGTTTGTTTCAAAGTAATGATCCTTGATATATAAAGATGAATAGATCAATACTATTAAAACAACAAAGTAAAGTATGCACTTTCCCTAAATGTGTGCAGTCATGTATATATGGAATTGAAATATTAATGCACATTTTGAGGTCTAAATAATGGTAGAGTTAATCCTTTAACTTGAATTCAAAATATGCATTAAGAAATTATAAAATGAATACAAGTGCATACCTTGAATTTTCTATTTTTCGGTGAGATGAGACTAATAAAAAATATACTCAATAAAAGAGTTAGTCTCATATTTAGATTTATCACTATGATCAATATTATATCCAAAGAATACCACAAGATATGATAATATGAACTCGAATAAATACCTTTGTTATTTCTATATTTTTCATCAAAAAGAAACTAATAAGAGTTAAACTAAACAAAAGAGTTAGTGTTATAAAAAGATTTGTTAGTATTTAACTATTGAGACTAATCAATATTATGATTATAAAAAATGGTTAGTCTCAATATTAGATTTGTCATTAACACCAAACCAAATTAATGGAGCTTGAACTTTCAATAAAAACATTGACAGATGACACATGTTATTTACCATGCTTGTTTACCACTACAGGGGCCTAGACCCGTGGCATCACGGCCGACCGTGGTAGGAAGAGGGCGAGTGTGGCAGGAGCTGGATGCTGATACTACCACGCCTAGGGAGCTTGGCACCCTATTGCCAAGCTGGGGGAGCACGATAGCACTCCTGCCACGGTAGGCCTACTAGCTACTACTACAATCGGTCAGTTGTTGCTGTGTTCAGTCGGGCTACCACAGGTTTAGTGCTGTGATACATAAGTGTAGCAGGTAATACATATCACCTGTCGGTGTCCAGCCACATGTCATCGAGACAACAAATAGCATTTTCTGAAGCGTCAATGAATGAAGTGGTATTGTATGACTTATCCCTTTTTACGAGGATCTTCGCACAGGCTAGATTTGTAAAAATAAAAGTGCTAAAGGCTAGCAAAGCTGAGGCTTCAGGAAAGGCAAAGGGGAAGAAGAGTTGTTCCAGGGCTGCAGCCTGCAGGTGCCCGGGTGCCGATTGCCGGCCCAGTTTTATATCGGGCCGAGATGGGCAGGTCGTCGTTTCTTGCGGTATACAGCGATAACACCATCATATTCTTATCTTTTTTCAGTTCTACGGCTCAAAATTTGCCGTGTTTGACTGTTGAACCGACAACCAACCAGTCCACGCCGCCGCCTCCCCTAACCCCGCCGGCGAGTGACCGATCGCCTGGCCGCCGCCGCAGCCAGGGGAGGACAGGCGAGATGGGCGACGAGCGCGTGAAGGCCGAGGCGCTGCAGATCCTGGGCCTCTTCCAGGTGCTCCCCCGCCTCGTCGTCTTCGATCTCGACTACACCCTCTGGCCCTTCTACTGGTCCGTGCTCCTGCCGCTCCCTTCCCCTCCATTCCGTTCCCAACCCAAAATACATTCATTGATCATGTTCTGTGTTTGGGCGTTCGTTTCGGTAGCGAATGCCGCTCCAAGAGGGAGTCGCCGAGCCTTTACCGGCACGCCAAGGGCATCATGTGCGCGCTCAAGGAGAAGGGGATCGACATGGCGGTTGCGTCTCGCTCGCCCACCCCGGACATAGCCAAGGTCTTTCTCGACAAGCTGGAGCTCCAGCCCATGTTCGTCGCTCAAGTAAGCCCCCGCGTCCGCGCAAGATTTTCGTGTAGATACCGCCCTTTAACTTTATGCGCTTCGTGCTTTCCTCCATGCACCAAAATTCAGGCAGCATCTTGTTAGCAATCAGTCTTTCGATACAACTAAAAAAAAAACATGGACCTGTACTGATGCAAAGTAGGAGTATATGATATAGGGAGCTGGTGTGCTAATTGAGCAGATGTAGGGCTTTGAAATTACTCCCTCTGTCCAAATTTGTAGGAGGTATTTTTTGAATAGTCTTGTCCACAAATATAGGGTATATTTCATATTCTATTGCAAAATTAATATAATGTTCTTTCTATACCCCTAATAAATATCTATTCATTATGGGTAATCTAGTCATTTTCAATATCTTCTTGGTTTATGTTCCAAGAAAAAAATACGCCTTATAAACTTAGACTGTTATATAGAGACCTGGTATGTTAATCGTGCATATGTAGGGCTTTGCGTGTTGAGCACATTGGGAACGGACATGCTATGTAGAAATATTTTTCCATTAATTTGGCTGGACGTAAAAGAATTAAAATCACAAGATCACTAGTTCCAAAAGAAAGAAAAAGTAACACTTATATCATCAGCCCAGTAAAAGGGTGATGTACTGTGATTTTGATGTATGGCATCAAATTTCATATGATCCATTCCGTACGTAGTTTTCGAAAATTTCACATGAAATACATCTCTGCTGCATGAACATTTGCGATTATGAATGGTATGCACCTTTGTGTTCAACTCATAAGGCCTAGTTAAGCATGTGCCTTTTTTTCTAAGAACAGAAAATATCGCCTAATCTTTGTCATTGTATGAAGGAAATATTCTCCAGCTGGACTCACAAGACCGAGCATTTCCAAAGGATCCAGAGAAGGACTGGGATTCCCTACAAATCCATGCTTTTCTTTGATGATGAGGACAGGAATATTGAATCGGTAATTCACTTATTCATGCTGCATTCGCTTTGTCCCACAGCTACTATCCAAATGCCAAATATCTTGATAGTGAATTTTCACTATGGGGTCTGGAGTGAAGTTTTTTATTCAACTTGCCAGGGTTTACATCTGCTTTGTAGTGCATATATATTATTGAGCATGCCAGATATTCTTCAGATTGCCATTGCTCTTGTCTGTTATTTATACATTTGCTATAAGCTTCAAAAGTTTCACACTGTTTTTGGCCTAGCTGAAGATTCTTTGATAAGCTAGCTTACGTTGGTTCCATCTTTAAGGCCCAAAGGCCACTTTCTACTGGCTTCAATCTATTTGGGTCTGGGACAGGGGCGGATCTGCACTTGTATGGACGGAGGTCAAGTAACACCGACGCTCTATAGGTTAACTAACACACATGATTCTTTTAGTATATAATTATATGGTCCTCTTATTGCAAGTTACAAGTTAGTGTTGTACGTTGTAATGACCCCGGCCACCCCGATTACCTTTTTTTTCCTAGATCCGCCCTTGGTCTGGGGCTTTAGTGAGAAGTAAGCATATTGAACAAGCTAAGAAGCACCATACCCCCCCCCCCCTCCCCCGCGCGTGCTATGAGTGCATAAGCTGAAACTATGTTATTTTAGGTATTGCCTGTTGGCATGATCATATTGCAGTTAGTAATTACGCACATGGGAATGATTTTTACAAGTATGATCTGAGTGACCTTAACTAACATCTTCATCTCTTTGCTTTCAGGTATCAAAAATGGGAGTTACAAGTGTTCTGGTTGAGAATGGAGTGAATCTTGACATGTTTAAGTTGGGCCTCAGTAACTTCGCTACTAATGTTGCTGCCTCCAGCATAAAGCAAGACGAATAACCCTATTAGAGTAGAAACAACAGACAGGGAAAAGCGTATGACTTACATATACTCGTGAAACATTGAAGTTGTATTTCTTGTAATTGATTGCCCTTTTGCTCATGAACAGTATTTGAGGGAGGATGACTACAGAAAGTTGGAAACTGCTGCAAGTATTGTGTATGCAGGCTTAGTTCTTCAGAAAATGTTCCCATTCCTTGTCAAAGGAAATAAATTTGGAAACATATGATTGCCAGTGCTAAGGGCTGTTGGGCCACTTGTGCTGGATGCTCCCAGCTCACTACTTTGGTTTTGACTATATTGCGTTTTCGCAACCAGCTGTACCTGTCTATTTTTTGAAGTAAAAGCCGTATTTGCCTTCATTTTGTGTACTGCATAGTTGTGTTCTCCTTGTCTGCATGGTTTTCCATGTAATGCCCCCAAACGTTTTTTATATATTCATTTTGAAAGTTTGTTTTTCAGTGAACTGTCTGCTTTACACGTCGAATTTTTCTCACAGAATATGGTAGGTATTTGAAGGATGTTCTTGTTTAGTTATGAAATGTAAAGAGTAATTGATGTATGAACTTGTGTGTTATATTCCATTCATTGATCAATCAATATATACATGGTGAACGGGTGGATTAGCACCCGTTTGGGATTTACAGGGGAGGGAGAGAATGAGAGACGGTTGATGCTTCGATTTGTTGCTTTGTTCATCCGTTGTGTCGGTTGGTTGTGAAGGTGTTTGTTCAGTGGATGAGATCATCCGTTTTGTTCGTAACAGTCCCCCTTAATCGAATCCATCTTCTGAGATCAATATGAAATTATATTGTCCATTTTCTTGACATGCCTAATATCATCCTCTAAAAAACCCAGTGGAAAAAAATAGATGATATAACATATAAACTATGTTGATATTGCCTCATTAAAAACTTTACATAAGAAAATAGATGATATAACATATAAACTATGTTGATATTGCCTCATTAAAAACTTTACATAAGAAAAACCCCAAAGAGGGAAAACTCATACAAAGAAAAGAGAACAATATAAATTTAAACAGGTTTATTTATCAGAGAGAGAAACTCCCCCTGACTCCTGCAAATCTCTAAGTCGTCTCATACCAATTCCTTTGACGCATTTAGAAAATGTAGAATAAGGTAGAGACTTTGTGAATAAATCAGCGAGATTTGCTCGAGAGGGGTCAAACCGTGCACGTCGATGACGAGAAAGGCCGCCGTGTCAAGGAACCCAGGCGCCAGTGGCTCGGGGGTTGATCAAGGCACGGCGAATCGCAGCGCGCAGGCGGGCACGGTCCAGGACTCCAAGGCGCACCGAGCAGTGGAATTCGCGGATTACCGCAGCGAGGAGAATGGAAACGGCATGATTGAGTGTGAGTATTGGCATTTTCAATTCTTTACCGTGAGTGTCGCCGTTTTTCCTCTTCTGTTCTTCTTTCGGTACTCAATGTAGAGTAAAGTACTGATAACGTGTTTAGATTAGGAAGTTAAAGAACAATTGTTGTATGAACTTGTCACAATTCCATTCATGATCAATGTTTATATATATAGTTGAAAGTGCATCTAGGCCCCTTAATGATTTTGGTGATTAATGACAACAAGATTAAGTGACTAATGAGTATTTTGAGTATGGTGAACAGATGGATACGCTCATTGAAAGGTTGCTTAAGGAAAGAGGTCCCTCAATTTGAAGAAGAAAAGGCGTCAACTAAACTCAACGACTGCGTATGTAGTTTTAATTTTATTTGAGTTTAAGGACTGCCGTACTATAAAGAGGGATATGGCAAGAAATAGCTTTAGAATGATCTAATGTGCTCAAAGATGAACTTTAGTTGAAAAATGAGTCAATATGTAAAGTCTAAGGGGCTTTTTGTTGAAAAAGGTTCGGAGTATCCGAATACATCTTCGGAATGTCCGAACTGGACCCCTCGGTTGTTTAGGCGAAATTTGGTTCGGAATGTCCGAACCTCGGTTCGGAGTATCCGAGCTAACCCTCTCTGTTGGTCCAGTTCAAATTGGTTCGGAATGTCCGAACATCGGTTCGGAGTATCCGAGCTAACCCTCTCTGTTGGTCCAGTTCAAATTGGTTCGGAATGTCCGAACATGGGTTCGGAGTATCCGAGCTAGCCCTCTCTGTTGGTTGAAGTCCTTTTGATTCGGAATGTCCGAATATGTGTTCGGAGTATCCGAGTGAACCCCCTCGGTTAGGGTTAAGTCACTTTGGTTCGGACTATCCGAAGGGTCGTTCGGACTATCCGAACTGTGTGTCCCGTAGCCCTGATTCCTAATGGTTCGGACTATCGGAACTTGGGTTGGATTGTCAAAACGATCTCGGTCAAGTGAAAACGACTAGTCTTGGGAGGCTTTAAATACCTCCCCAACTCCCACCTACCATTTAACAAGTGCATTCAATTCTTCCAACAGCTCTTTTCACTCTCTCTCAAAGCCCTAGTGTTCTCCTCCTCAAAGCTTGTGATTCTTGAATCTTTGGAGGAGATTAAGTGAAGATTGAAAGATCTAGTGATTGTGATTCATCTTGAGCACGTGGTTCATCCTCAAGCGGATTTCTTGCGAGATTCTTTACTCTTGGAGGTTGAGGACTCCTAGGCGGCTAGGAGTCACCGGTGAGCCCCAAATCTTCGTGTGGGGACGCCACGGAAGTTTGTGAAGGTTGAATCCACCTCGCAAGGAAGGATTCAAAGAGTTAACGGGTGAGTGCTTGGTGCAACACCTAGAGGACAAGGGTTGAAAGAGACCCGGCTTTGTGCCGCCTCCAGGAGGCGAGGATCCTCAAGGATCCGAACTTCGGGAAAAATCGGTTTGTCTCCTTGGTTCTTGATTCTCTCTCTAGCTCATTTTGTGCTTAGCTTAATCTTTTGGGGATCAAAGGTTTGGTAGCTTCTTCAGAGATATTGGGTGGATCTCTTAATCTGAAGTTGCCCTAGCTTAGAAACTTTATTTGGTAGTAATCTAGCTTCTCAAATAACTCAGATCTACTTTTTAGGGATTTCTCACGAAGAGCAGTTCGGAGTATCCGAAAAGACATTCGGACTATCCGAACCACTCGGACAGTCCGAAGGTATTTTCGGACTATCCGAATAGTAAATTTCCGTTGCGCATTTAAATTTGAAAAACGCCTATTCACCCCCCTCTAGGCGACATATCGGTCATTTCAATTGGTATCAGAGCAAAATCTCCTTAGTTTGGCTTAACCGCTTGGAGAATCAATATGTCGCAAACAGGGAAGTCTGTCGAGGATCTTACCCGCACCTCGGGTACGGGGGACGATCTTCGGATGGGTATTCCACTTAATTACAATTCCCTCAGCTCTTCATCATATGTCTCCGTGCCCTCCGGTCGAGCGCCTCATTTCGACGGCACTCACTATGCGGCATGGAAACATAAGATGAAGATGCACTTGAGATCGCTTCACCCTTCTATCTGGAAGATTGTGCGAGCAGAGTTTCAAGCCTAATGATCCCGAGAACCTTACTCCCGAAGAAGACAAAGATCAACATTTCAATGATTTGGCAGTCAATGCCTTATTCAACGCCTTGAGTGATTCCGAGTTCAACCGAGTTGATGGACTCGAAGAAGCAAAGGCTATTTGGGATAGACTCCTAGTCAGTCATGAAGGAGTGTCAAGCGTCCGAGAATCGAAGATAGAGCTCATTATTGGCGAGCTAAACCGGTTCACCTTGGAAGATGGTGAATCATACACTAAGATGTTTGACCGCCTGATGGTGCTCGTAAATCAAGCAAAAGGTCTTGGGTGCACTGATCTTTCTGACAAGGCCGTGGTGAAGATAATACTTCGAGTGATCACTCCCACCAACCGCAACCTTGTTCAGTTGATCCGAGACCGGCCCAACTTCGACACTTTGACACCTCATGATGTCATTGGCCGGCTCATGATGGACGAGATGATGGTGAAGGAAGCTGAGGTAGTGGAAGAACTCAAGTCTGGGAAGAAAAAGGGCATCGCTCTAAAGGCCGTCAAGGTTCTTGCGCCAAGTCAAGAAAGCACAAGTGAGGACGAAGAGTCTAGTGGTCCATTGACAAATGAAGATATGGCTCTATTTGTGCGAAGGTTCAACAAGTTCTTCAAGAAGAAGAATTTCAAACAAGGAGGTCAATCAAGGAACTATGGAAGAAAATCAAAGGGGAGACATTCTACTCGAAGATGCTATGAATGTGGTGAAACCGGGCACTTCATTGCCGAGTGCCCGCATAAGGAGAGCAAAGATGAGAAGCCTCACAAGAAAGACAAATACCGGGGCAAAGACAAAGAAAAGAGTAAGAAATTCAAGCACTACTAGCACAAGGGACAAGCGCATATTGGAGAAGAGTGGGATTCAAACTCCGATTCCGACTCAAGCTCCGAGTCCGACGAGGAAGGAGGAATTGCCTCCGTCGCCATCGCCGTGCCTACCACCTCAACAACGTTGAAGAGCCTCTTCGACAACTTGAGCGATGACGACGACAACACTCCAATGTGCCTTTTGGCAAAGGGGCACAAGGTATCATCAATTGCCTCCACTCCCTCTATTGCTAATGATTGCCTAGATGAGCACGATAGCGATAGTGATGATGATGACATTAACACCGTGCTTAAGTCTGTGAAAAACATTGATATTCATAAGTTAAATTTGCTCTTAAAGGATATTGAAAAGCGGAGGAAGTTGTAGAACAAAAGGAAGCTATTCTCGAGGCTCAAGAGGATTTGCTCATCCTCGAAAAGAGAAAAATCATGAGCTAGAGAAGAGCTTATCTTTTGAAAAAGAAAAATGAGGATTTGGTTAAGAATTCCAAATTGACAAAATCCGAGGTGACTAGTCTCGAGATCACCAACGCTTCACTTGAAGAGGAACTTGCTAAGGCGAAGGACGCTTGCAAGACTCTTGAGTTGAAGCTTGTTGATCTCAAGAATAGCCCTCCGATCACCTCGACTATTAACTCTAATTCTTTGTTACCTTCTACGAGCAATGGATGCGCTAGATGCTACAACGTTAATATTGATACTTATGCCACTAACCTTGAGATATTGCAAGTGTTAGCATTTGAAAATGAGAAGTTCAAGGGGATGCTCGAAGATGGACTTCAAAAGTCATACAAGGCAAGTAAGGGACTAGAGGAGTTCCTAGGTAAGCGACAAGGTAACGCTATGAAGCATGGGCTTGGATACACTCCACCAAAAGGGAAAAAGAGCAATATTATGGTTGCTCCGTTAAACAAGCCCATCCAATTTGTTAAGAGCAAGGAAAACGCTAAGTACAAAACTCACTTTACATTCTTTGCATCTTATGTACTCAAGAAAACTAACTTAGGTCGGGTAGTTGCTTGTCACATTGGGGGTAAGCCCAAAGAAAATTCTTATGTGCGATCTATTTGGGTCCCTAAATCACTTGTTACTAACGTGCGTGGACCTAAGCAAGTTTGGGTACCAAAGAGCAAAAACTAAACTTTATTTTGTAGGCCTACACCTCCGGTGGATCAAGTTGGATTTTGGATAGCGGATGTACGCATCATATGACCAGAGAGAGGGCGATGTTCGCACATTTGGAGGCTAATGGATCGAATAGTGAAAGCATCATTTTTGGCGATAATGGAAAAGGTGAAGTGGTAGGTTTAGGTAAAATCCTAATTACCAATGATTTTCATATAAATAATGTTTTGCTTGTTGAATCACTAAACTACAATTTGTTGTCCGTTGCGCAATTATGTGAAGCGGGCTACAATTGTGTATTTAGTGATAAGGGTGTGGATGTCATTAAGAGGGATGATGGTTCGATAGCGTTAAGGGTCGTTTAAAGGAAATCTCTATCTCATCGACTTCAATACGGATAGAGTGAACCTTGAAAGCGTGCTTAATGGCTAAGTCTAGCATGGGTTGGCTATGGCATCGCCGGCTTGCCCATGTTGGTATGAGGAACCTTCACAAACTCATAAAGGGCAATCACATCCTTGGGCTAACGAATATTGTCTTTGAGAAAGATAGGGTGTGTAGCGCGTGTCAAGCGGGGAAGCAAGTTGGAGCTACTCATCCCATGAAGAATGTGATGACCACCTCGAGACCCTTGGAGATGCTACACATGGACTTGTTCGCCCGATCGCCTACATAAGCATTGGTGGAAACAAGTATGGTTTAGTTATTGTTGATGATTTTCTCGCTTTACTTGGGTATTTTTCTTGCATGACAAAAGCGAAGTCCAAGGAAGCTTGAAGAAATTCATGAGAAGGGCTCAAAATGAGTTCGAAGTGAAGATCAAGAGAATTCGGAGTGACAACGGCACCGAATTCAAGAATACCGGTGTGGAGGAGTATCTCGATGAAGAAGGCATCAAACACGAGTTCTCGGCTCCTTATTCTCCTCAACAGAATGGGGTAGCCGAGAGGAAGAATCGAACTCTCATCGAGATGGCGCGCACGATGCTTGACGAGTACAAGGTCTCCGATATATTCTGGGCGGAGGCCGTCAACACCGCATGCCACAGCTCCAACCGGCTATATCTCCACAAGTTGTTAAAGAAGACGGCGTACGAGCTACTTACCGGGAAGAAACCCAATGTGTCCTACTTCCGAGTCTTCGGGAGCAAATGCTACATTCTCAACAAGAAAGCTAAGTCTTCTAAATTTGCTCCTAAAGTAGATGAAGGTTTCTTACTTGGATATGGATCAAATGCCTATGCATACCGAAGTTTTCAACAAACCCACGGTGTGGTTGAAATTTCGCGTGATGTGACATTTGATGAAACTAACAGTTCTCAAGTAGAACAAGTTGATCGTCTTTGTGATTGACAGGAAGAACCCCGTGTGGCGCAATCAAGAAGCGGCAATTGGAGAAGTAAGGCCACTTGAGGAAAATGTAATTCCAAGCTCTTCAACTCAAGAAGTTCATGATGCAACGATGGGCGCTCGGATGATACTCCCTCGTCTTCAATGCGAGCTCAAGGCGGCTCGAATGCCACTCAAGGCGATGAGGGTCCCATCCAAAGAACCAACATAGCATACCTCATCCAAGAGTCCATCGAGTGTACAAAGAGATCACCGGTCGACAACATACTTGGAGACATTAACAAGGGAGTATCTACTAGATCTCGTGTCGCTAATTTTTGTGAATTTTACTCCTTTGTGTCTTCTCTTGAACCGCTTAAGGTAGATGAAGCGCTACAAGATCCGGATTGGGTGATGGCCATGCAAGAGGAGTTAAATAACCCGAGCGGAACCAAGTCCGGAAGCTTGTCGAAAGGCCCAAGCAAAATGTGATTGGAACCAAGTGGGTTTTTGGAACAAGCAAGATGAGAACGGAATAGTGACGAGAAACAAAGCCGGTTAGTTGCTCAAGGCTTCACGCAAATCGAAGGTTTGGATTTCGATGAAACATATGCTCCGTAGCTAGGCTTGAATCTATTAGAATATTACTTGCCTTTGCTACTCACCATGATTTTAAGTTGTATCAAATGGGCGTGAAAAGCGCCTTCTTGAATGGACCACTCTCGAAATGGTCTCGTTGAGCAACCACCCAACCGAAGACCGAACCATCCGGACCACGTCTACTTCCTACACAAGGCTCTCTACGGACTTAAGCAAGCTCGAAGGCGTGGTTCGAGTGTCTTCGCGATTTTCTCCTCAACAAGGTTTTGTAGTCGGAAAGGCCGACCCAACTCTCTTTACTAAACATATTGATGATGATTTATTTGTGTGCCAAATATATGTCGATGACATTATATTTGGATCCACTAATGAACATTTGTGCAAGGATTTTAGCAGGATAATGACTAAGAGATTTGAGATGTCCATGATGGGCGAGTTGAAGTTCTTCCTCGGTTTTCAAGTCAAGCAACTTAAGGAAGGAACCTTCATATGCCAAACAAAGTACATCAAGGACATGCTCAAGAAGTTCGGTATGGAGAACGCCAAGCCAATCAAGACGCCAATGCAAGCCAACGGGCATCTAGACCTCGACAAAGAAGGTAAACCGGTCGTCCAAAAGGTATATCGCTCGATGATCGGTTCCCTACTTTATCTTTGTGCATCTAGGCCCGATATTATGCTTAGTGTGTGCATGTGTGCACGGTTTCAAGCCGCTCCTAAAGAGTGTCACATGGTGGCGTAAAGAGAATCTTGAGATATTTAGTGCACACTCCTCATTTTGGGCTTTGGTATCCTAAAGGTTCATCTTTTGAATTAGTTGGCTATTCCGATGCGGATTATGCCGGATGTAAGGTGGATAGGAAGAGTACCTCGGGAACTTGTCAATTCTTAGGTAGATCACTTGTCTCTTGGTCCTCTAAGAAACAAAATTCGTAGCCTATCCACACATACCGGCCGAATATATAGCCACGGAGTTGTTGTGCGAATTGCTTTGGATGAGACAAACTCTAAATGATTATGCCTAACCTATAACCATGTGCCACTTTTGTGTGACAATGAGAGTGCCATAAAAATTGCCAACAACCCAGTCCAACACTCCCGTACAAAGCATATCGATATCCGTCATCATTTCCTAAGAGACCATTCCACCAAAGGCGATATTGAAATTCAACATGTGAGCACAATTGACCAATTAGCCGATATATTTACCAAGCCACTTGATGAGAAGAGGTTTTGTGATTTGAGGAGTGGACTAAATATTCTAGACTCTCGCAATTTGGCTTGAAACATGCTCACGTTGATTGGTGATTGAAAAATGTCTTAGAAAACCTTATTCTCTTTATTTCTCTTATCTTATTGTGTTTGTTGGTTTTGATCTTGGATCTTGTCAATCATCTTGTGATCATGGTTTGAAGTGTTGCATGGCTTGTCGATCACTTGATGACTTGACTTCCTAGGTCCTCTCATCTATTTCTCGCTCGAGTCATTTCGCCTTTGTTCAATGCCATCTCGAGAAAGCAGTTGGATTGTCAGAAATTCCATTCGGACTATCGAACTAGTTTGACTATCGAACTTACGTTGGATTGTCGAAAGTGGTGTCTCGGGTTTCTTAACCCACCGAGTCCCTTCTTTCTTTTTCCTTCTTTTCATTCCCCATCTCGGTTTCTCTCTCTTCAAGCGCCTCCTCGTGGATCTAGGGTCTTGACCGGTGTTCTTGCGGATTGAGGGCTCCAAGACCCTCTCCTAGGGCAAGGGACTCCTCCTCTTCATCCTTGTGCCCTAATCTTGCTTTGGGAACCCGGTTTCTCATCTTCAAAAGGTTGGTTCAAACCTCTCCTAATGCCGGTTATTTTCGAATTTATTTTGAAAACCCTTGGACTCTAGACCATCCTAGACCTTGCTAAGATAGTCATCCTATGATTAGATCTTAAATTTGTTGAATTATCACCTAGGTTGAAAAATTTAGGGTTTGTGAACTGTCACCTCGGAATGTCCGAGTTTCCATTCGGAATGTCCGAAGAGGTTCGGACTATCCGAATGAAAACTTCGGACTATCCGAAGATAACTTCGGACTATCCGAAGAATGTGACTTCATTTCAACTCTTTATTGTTCATCTAGGTTATAATTAGTGTCTAATCTTGTTTCAACCCTTGTATACCTTTAGATGGATCCCACTCAGGGTGGCAACCCTCGCTCTAGCCAAGTTGACATCGATGCGACTCGCTCGAAGAAGGCTAGGCATGATCTTCCCGCCGGTGGCTCCTCGGCGGCCCCCGCTGATCCTCCTCAGGACTCCTCCGAGTCCCTTCCTTCGATTAGCCGGAAGACAGAAGCGCTAAGCCATTCGCAAAAGGAAGAAAACTGGTCATAAGGGTGCTACAAGTCATGGTGGTGGTGGACAAGGGACGAAAGTCGGGAGGCGTGGTCTTGAGGATCCTAGGGCTGCTATGCCTAGGTTGAGGGCCGCTAAGTGTGCAGCTCAGCGTCGGGAAGGAGCACTGATTGGACCATTGGAGATTCACCCTGCCCGTCGTGCTACTCCAATGGGTGTGACTCCAAAGAAGAAGGTTGATTACTGTGTTGGGCAAGGGAGAGGCAAAGAAGTACGCCAGACAGAGTCGGGATCCGTGATGTACTTGCAAGAGGACTACGTGGACAAGCGGTTTGGAATCACTTCCAACAGATTTCTATGACTCTGTGATTCGAGAAGAAGAATCCAGTGGCATTAATGCAGTACATTGACTGGGACTACATGGCACAGCAGGAGGACACCGTGTTCAATGAGGTAATTGCTGCTTGTGAGCGCCACAACTTGAGAGACATCATGTCTTTCAGGTGCAAATGGAACAATGAAGTTGTGGCACAGTTCTATGCGACCCTGTACATCGACACCGATGCTGAGTGCACCATGTGGTTCATGATTGATGAGCTATATTATGCGGTGACCAAGGCACAGTTTGCTGACTGCATTGGATTCAACACCGAGGGCTGGGAGAATTTGGACAAGCTTCATGTTTTTGACTCCTCCAGCATCAATGATTTGACTTCTTTGTATGACAGCTCTCAAAACTTCAAGCTGGGCACTACAAAAGGTTTGAAGCCTTTCTATGCTATACTGTACAAGTTGCTGAGGAAGACCTTGTGGCCCAAGGAGGGAGACGCCACCAACATCAGTTCCTACTCTAGGAACCTGCTCTTGAGGATTGGCGAAGGTTCTAGGCCGTTTGATGTGTTTGATTTCATTTGGCAAGAGATTCGCCTCAACTCCCTTAGCCCGCGCAGCAGCTGTGGATTCGCGCCTTATGTGATGTGCATGGTGGAGAGCATCTCCGGGTTGTGGTTTGCTAAGGATGTGGAGCATGTGCTTGCACTCCGTGTTCGTGTGATCGTGGCTCCACCTCCTTGGCTCACCAATGCCTCCTCCTTGGCGCCCACTACTGGTCAGTGCCACTTGGTGAGGCCCGCTTGGTGATCCTTCTTCCCCAGCGGCTCCATCAAGAACATGCTTCGTGCAATTTTCTGCCTTGGGATCAAGAACCACAAGAAGATCAAGCAGATGAATGAGAAGATCACCGACACTCGCCGTCAGCTTAATGTCATAAAAGGAAGCTAAATCTGTCTTGTTCTTCGAATCCGAGTCGAGTCCGATTCAATTGATTCAATGACAGTTGATTCGGCGACAGCGACTCTTTGACCTTCCACCACTTGGCGCCTACCGGTGACGATGAGGCGACTCTCGATATGTCTTGGCAGAGAGAGAGCGGCAATGATTTAGCGATGATGGCGGAGGAGTGACCTCTTTGGTGTCTTGATGCCAAAGGGGAGTGAAGTGCTTAGATTTATCTTGGTTGTGGTAGTTTGTTTGTTTGCTTGCTTAATAGTTGAAGTTGAACCTCTGTTGCTTATACTTGGTTTGCTTGTTGGATGCTTGATATTAATAGCTTAATTTCATTTCTCGTTAGTGATGCATTTGTGTGATATCATGTCATATTTATTTATGCAAATTATCTGTCATATATCTTGTTATATTCTCTCGAAATCAGAAATTTAGGGGGAGCTCTCGCAAAATTTCCCGTAAATATGTGCGTTTGACATTCCACTCAAACTACTTCAATGCACACATTTAGGGGAGCTCATAAAATTTCAGAATATATGCGTTTGACATTCCACTCAAACTACTTCTGCACACATTTAGGGGAGTGTATTTGGTTTTCCAAATACTCTCTCAATTCAAACTTTAATCATAAATCTAATCGTGTTGTCATCAATTCACCAAAAGGGGAGATTGAAAGTGCATCTAGGCCCTTAATGATTTTGGTGATTAATGACAACAAGATTAAGTGACTAATGAGTATTTTGAGTATGGTGAACAGATGAATACGCTCATTGAAAGGTCGCTTAAGGAAAGAGGTCCCTCAATTTGAAGAAGAAAAGGCGTCGACTAAACTCAACGACTGCGTATGTAGTTTTAATTTTATTTGAGTTTAAGAACTGCCGTACTATAAAGAGGGATAGGGCAAGAAATAGCTTTAGAATGATCTAATGTGCTCAAAGATGAACTTTAGTTGAAAAATGAGTCAATATGTAAAGTCTAAGGGGCTTTTTGTTGAAAAAGGTTCGGAGTATCCGAATACATCTTCGGAATGTCCGAACTGGACCCCTCGGTTGCTTAGGCGAAATTTGGTTCAGAATGTCCGAACCTCGGTTCGGAGTATCCGAGCTAACCCTCTCTGTTGGTCCAGTTCAAATTGGTTCGGAATGTCCGAACATCGGTTCGGAGTATCCGAGCTAACCCTCTCTGTTGGTCCAGTTCAAATTGGTTCGGAATGTCCGAACATGGGTTCGGAGTATCCGAGCTAGCCCTCTCTGTTGGTTGAAGTCCTTTTGATTCGGAATGTCCGAACATGTGTTCGGAGTATCCGAGTGAACCCCCTCGGTTAGGGTTAAGTCACTTTGGTTCGGACTATCCGAAGGGTCGTTCGGACTATCCGAACTGTGTGTCCCGTAGCCCTGATTCCTAATGGTTCGGACTATCCGAACATGGGTTCGGACTGTCCGAACAGTCTCGGGCTGAAGTGAAAAACGGCTAGTTTTGGGAGGCTTTAAATACCTCCCCAACTCCCACCTACCATTTAACAAGTGCATTCAATTCTTCCAACAGCTCTTTTCACTCTCTCTCAAAGCCCTAGTGTTCTCCTCCCTCAAAGCTTGTGATTCTTGAATCTTTGGAGGGAGATTAAGTGAGAGATTGAAAGATCTAGTGATTGTGATTCATCTTGAGCACGTGGTTCATCCTCAAGCGGATTTCTTGCGAGATTCTTTACTCTTGGAGGTTGAGGATTCCTAGACGGCTAGGAGTCACCGGTGAGCCCCAAATCTTCGTGTGGGACGCCGCCGGAAGTTTGTGAAGGTTGAATCCACCTCCGCAAGGGAAGGATTCAAAGAGTTAACGGGTGAGTGCTTGGTGCAACACCTAGAGGACAAGGGTTGAAAGAGACCCCGGCTTTGTGCCGCCTCAACGGAGACGTAGGATCCCCTCAAGGATCCGAACTTCGGGAAAAATCGGTTTGTCTCCTTGGTTCTTGATTCTCTCTCTAGCTCATTTTGTGCTTAGCTTAATCTTTTGGGGATCCAAGGGTTTGGTAGCTTCTTGCAGTAGATATTGGGTGGATCTCTTAATCTGGAAGTTGCCCTAGCTTAGAAACTTTATTTGGTAGTAATCTAGCTTCTCAAATAACTCAGATCTACTTTTTAGGGATTTCTCACGAAGAGCAGTTCGGAGTATCCGAAAAGACATTCGGACTATCCGAACCACTCGGACAGTCCGAAGGTATTTTCGGACTATCCGAATAGTAAATTTCCGTTGCGCATTTAAATTTGAAAAACGCCTATTCACCCCCCCTCTAGGCGACATATCGGTCCTTTCAATAGTGAACAATTCCATTCATGATCAATGTTTATATATATAGTGAAGGGGTGGCATCGCACCTATTCATGGATTTACAGAGGGGGAGAAGTTGAGAGATTAAGAAACGGTAGTTTCGTTGATAGGAGTTAGTTAATCTCTTTGTGTCGGATGCTTCGGTTGTTGTTTCCATCGGTTGAGATCACCAATTTGATGTCTGTTCACTCTAGACTTTGCCGATACGCAGCGACCATTGTATCGAAGCGCTTGAGTCGTCTCACCGCCTGACCGTCGATGCGGCGCGGGAACAAATTCCCTAACGAGCCAACAAAATTCCGCGCGGGAACAAATTCCCCAACCCTATTCCCCTCCACATCGCGCCAATCTATTCCCCTCTTGCATCGTGAAACCCTTGTCTCATGGATCTGGCGGCGGCTCTAGGAACGAATGGCTCGGTGACACCTTTCGTTTTGGATGCGGCAGCGGCGCAGCGGCTCCTCGATGCGGCAGTGGCGCGGAACTAGGCGGGCCAGGCGGCGGCGGACAAGGATAAGGGAGCGGCGCGCTTGAAGCAAGCGGCGGCGGGCGGCGGCGGACAAGGATAAGGGAGCGGGAGCGGCGGCGGCCAAGAGGGCAGTCTGGCGGCTATGGGGAAGGAAGCGGTATGGCGGAGGCGCCAATGGGAACACGGCCGTGGGCGGCATGACGGGCACGGCATTGGGGTTGAAGCGAAAGGCAGCGGCGGCGGCAGCTCCCTCCGAGGTTGCCCCCATTCACGACGTCTTGTCCTTCTCCTGCGCCGCTTCCTATACCGATGGGAGCCGGGGCTTTACCGGCGTTCCGAGCTTCATGGGTGGACAAGGATTGTCTTCACCGACCACTCCTCCATGGATGCATTCTCAGTCATCGGATCCGGCAGCCTGGTAAGTTGGAATTCTACGCTAATCTTTCCTTGTACTTGCTTGGGTTCTTGGCGAGAAAAGCTGACCCAAAAGATCAGTGATCTTGATGGTAAATTTACCCTTTTACAAGATTTTTCTACTATCATTCCATGTGAAGTTGCAACATAGTTTGCTTAAGAAGATTGTCCATAATCACCTGATGGTTTTAGGCAACTTCCGTTAAAAGGCCAGGTTATCCAAATTGTTTTTCCTTGCATACAAACATATCCCTGGACCCTGCTCTTCTTCTTCCACCTCTGCAAGCAAAGCAAGCAGCGATTGTAAAAATGGGGCATATTAGCATTGTCACAGCCAGGCCAAGCAGTTTTACCATATGCGTACATGGTAAATACGCTCCCTGTATTTTTTTACCAAAGGAAGCCTCAATACTGTTGCCCCCTTTTGTGCAACCCTGCTGCTGGTACTGTTCATTCAAGCCTGGTAAATTGGTTCATTCCTAAATTGACAATCCTAGGTATAACAATAAATGTTCAGAGCTCTAACTGACATCTAGAATGAGGAATAATATTTTTTTTGGATTGATTAATGTATGATCCGATTAGTCGACTAGTTAATTTAATTTTTGATTAATCTAAGATCCATGGAGTTTCATGGCAGTACCAGCAGCACTAGCTTTATTAAATTCACGTGATGAAATTGTGAATTCTGTATATGCCAGCTTAATTGCATCGCCGGTGGCCATACAAATGGGAGTTTGCTGTTTCATATCATCTGTTGTTTCTTCATGTGCAAAAAGCATCAGTAATTAAAATGTTGTATTGATTGCAGTGTGTATGTGTTCAACTGAGTAAACCTGCACTTTCTCTAACCTGTACTAAACCTAAAAGAACAGATTGGACACAGGGTTACCTTGTGTAAAGAAACCTGCTTGATCTGAAACTACATGCTTTTGAAAACCTGTGGAAGTTACCATGTCTCTGCTGGTTTTGTGATGGAATAGTCTATTGATGCACCGAGTGTGAAATGCTGCATAGATAAGGAAAAATTGATAATGGGGATGTCTGACAGTTTCACTAGTGTAACTTCATTTTCAGGATCTGATAGCTTATTTGCATAAAAGTTGGTCCATTTGATCTGACTTTGGTTCAAAGTTTGTTTTGTTACAATGCTTGCCACTATATGGTGTGCATAACAAAGGTAATCCAAATTATGCTTTCAGATTGTAGTTTTACATTACAAAAAGTGCATCTTTTCAGTTTTCAGAACTATAAACATTTCCAGTAACTTGTTCAGTGATTGTTCCATCACAAACTTGAACAATAACCATGGAAGAAGTTGGTACTGCAATTTATACTTAAAATGGCTTGATTGGTGGTTTTGGGATTGGTAGTGTGCTTTTCTTCTTCTCAACTCTTCCATTTCGAATATAGCCTATTGTTTTCAGCTAAACCGCACTTGAAAGGAAGAAATCAACTTGCTCGACTTGTTTTGTCATGATTTCCTGTGACTCCAGCCTGGTGAATGATTGAGCAGGAATTAAGTGGCCATTGTTGTAGCAGCCGAATAAAATTTCCTTGTTTTCAATGCAGGAACCATGTCATCTTCATGCTTAATTTGGTACAGTCGAGTCATCAGAACAAGAGGTTGCTCTAGTTTACTGACAGCAGTAAAACACTCAATCAAACTTAGGTAAACTGGACAAGAAAGCAAAACACTCAATCAAACTTAGGTAAACTGGACAAGAAATTTGTGATTTATGTAGCCTTAGTGCATCCTCCATATAGTAGTGGTAAGAAGATATTCTTTTAGTCAGCTGAGCTGACTAGTATGCTACAAGAAAGCATAAACCAAATAGCGGCGCACTAGAAGCACATAAACAGTGCACTACCTAAACTATCTCTTTAATATTAGCATACAACAACTACTGAATTTGACCATGTTATATTTATCACCTCATTCTTTTCTCCAGCTATTAGCGGGTGACGCTGTTTTGTTGGACTGAGTTTTTGTTGTTGAACCTACCATATGGTTTTGCTTTGTCCTTGAATCCTGGAATCTACTTTGCATCAGTATTGCATGCTAGTTGTTTTTATCATACCAAAAGTTATGTTTTTTTAATCTTGAGCTACTTTTTTTTTTTTTTTGATCAGAATCTTGAGCTACTTAGCCCCAACCAAAAGTTATTGATGCCTGCTTTATGATACATCGCTCAATATGCCACTGTTTTTATTTTTAGTTTTGGCAAAATTTTAAATGCATTGTACCATTCTTGTTCAGTGTTTCACGTTGCAGAATGTCTACTTTTCAGGATCCATACCATGGTCCTGGTCAGGCCATGGGATTGGCTTTCTCAGTACCAGAGGAGATCAAAATCCCTTCCAGCTTAGTGAACATATTTAAGGAGCTGCATAAGGACCTAGGTTGCACTGTGCATCATATGGGAACTTGGAAAGATGGGCGGTGCTAGAGAGAAATTCCGCTATCTGGGCTCGCTCAACTCATACTCAACTCAAGAGTGATTTGGTTGAGCATATATGGCAACGCTATGGAAACCACCAAAATTAGATCTACATTAAGTTATCGTATTATGTACTAATTAGATCCTATTATGTCATGTCATATCTTCTGAGTAACAATTGGTATAAATATATATTATATTTATGCTCTTATAAGAAATTCATGTGCATTATTTGAGTACCCACCATGTATTCTCTTAAACAAACAACAAAATGGTCACAAAAATCATATGTATATTTCATCATCATAGAGCAATAAAGGCTTTGTATGAAATAAATAGTACACAGACAGTCTAATAGACAAACCATTGTACGAGTTGTCTCTTCTGACTTCTGCTATCTGTGTGTGATTTTCAAAGCTCTTACAGATAGAACCATTGTACATGCCCTAAACGTTCCTACCTGCTGGATGCATGTCTGCCTGTCTGGTACTTCACGGATAGTTCGGTATGCGGCTTGGCATTCTCGGTGGAGTCCACCAGGAAAGAAACACTAGTTTTTTCATCCGATAGATGATGACGCGTGGAGGACGGGTCGCATACGGTCTAGGCTATTGAAATGGACAAGTTGCGGAGCTGCAGACGATGGCATCGAACGTAGGGCCGGCTTGTCCCTAACGTTCGATAATGGACAAGGTGTCGTTGTCCTTTAATGTGCTTAATACCTGCATTTGATGAGGTAGGTCTACTCATTGCTTCATTTCTGTGTGCTGCAGCCATTTTTCGGTGGGCTGCTGCACGATCGTTCTCTAGGTTGAGAGCGAGTTTGCCCCCTTCGTTCGGTGCCCTACCAAAAATGCGCATAAATGGTGCCTAAAAAATTTTATTATGTACCACGTACTGGATCGCTAGTAGTTTTGTTCGCTTTGATGCCCTCCAGTGCAAGATTCAAAGTCCGGGTGAAATTTTGGACTAGACGGATACCAAATTTTGGTCGAATAAACAAGACAAAAAAATAAATAAATTGCTACGGTATCTTAAAAATTTCGCTAAAATATCAGTATTTTTGAACAGATTTTAACTTTGGAGGATTGGATTTGAGTCAATACTCCTTAAGAGTATCATCTTCTGTGAAAATATTTAAAAACTAAAATTTTGAGATATTTTATAAAAATAACAGAAATATTGTCAGATTTTTTAAAAATTATACAAGCTTAATCATGCTTTAAAAAATTTATGGTAGCATATTTAGCGGTCTAGAGTCATACAAAAAAATTTCAAAATAATTGAACTTCATTTGTTATGTTTAAATTATGAAAAAAGAACATAAATGAGACAATAACGGTGTCAGAATTTTATAAATCCGCTTAAGTGTGATCATATTTTAAAATTTTTAGATAAGCCCTTATCTAAAAATTTTAAACTTTTTTTTTCTCAATCAAATCTATAAAAGCAATATATGTAGTGTTGTAAGGCTTTTATCACGATAATAGCACTGTTATAATTTTTAAAAATTCGTCAGCCTTGATCATCACCTAAAAATTTTATGAAAATATTAGTGATGCTTCAAGACTATCCACAAAAAAATTTAAAATTTTCTAATGTGGTTTGAACTATTTTCTATTCAGTTGAAATTTGGTCAGCCTTTTATCAGGATAGTAGCAATGTCCAAATTTTTGAAAATTTCTTAGGCTTCATCATCATCTGAAAATTTTTATGGGAATATTACTATTGTGTTAGGACTATCCAATTTTTTAAAAAATTCTAACGTGGTTTGAATCATTTTTCATTAGATTGAAATTTGCCGGTTAGCTTTTTATCAAGACAATAGAACTTTCAGAATTTTTAAAAATCATCAGGCTTAATCATAATGTGAAATTTTTATGAAAACATTAGCGATGTGTCAGGACCATCCACAAAAATTTTCTAACATCATTTCGACCTTATTTCACTCGATTGAATTTTACCGAGATTTCAGCAATTTCGGTCGGCTGAAATAATTTCGTTTCAAAAATTTTGAATTTCAAATTTACTTTTCAGATTTTAATCGGATTTCATCTGAAATGCCGAGTTTCGCCCACTCCGAGATATGAATCGAAAATAAAATTTCAAACCCTCATACGAAGTTACAGATAACGATGCCCGCCCGGGAGTTGAATGGCAAAATGGGAGGCCGCAGCCACATTTGATGATGTTGGGTTGGCGTTATCAACCAGCCGTAGACGTCTGCAATAATGGGACGACCAATCCAGCACACCGAAAACAAAAACAGCAGCTAATCCAAAATGTTTCTATTTTCTTGCAGCAGAGTGGGTGTGTGCACAGTGCACACCTTCTTCCACCAATGCAACGCCCCGCATAGCTCGGTCAGTCCACGTCTCAGGACGGACACCGCACGCCCGCGCGCGCGTACGTTGCCACGCGCGGCGCGTCCTTCGCGGTGCCCTTGCCGCGTGCCGCCAAGTGTTGCGCCGCTCCGTCATGTCTCTATTGTGTGTACTTTAAGAGCAACTCTAACCTAAACCCCTATATTTTTCCCCTAAATCACTTATTTAGGGGTGGTGTAAAAATTAGAGACACCCTATATTAAATTTATCTCCAACCTACACTCCCTATTACTCACTCCTATTATTTATCTAAATATTATTATTACTTTGCACCCATGAATTATTTACTAAAAATAGAAATAACAAATAAAAAAATGTTGAAGAAAATAGTAGGGGGAAGGAGAAATCCTCTAGATGTAGAGGTGAGAAGGGGTCTCTTTAAAATAGGGGTTCCTTATAAGGGTTGAGTTGGAGCTCATATTTTTCTAATTCTCCTTATAATTTAGGATAGGAGGAGATTTATGGGGTGGGGTGGGCTTGCTCTAAGAGCATCTCTAACAGTTTCCAATAATTTGACTTCCAATAATCCTGGGTTGGGAGTTTTCCAAAAATTATTGGACCAAAAAAAGAACTATACTGCAACAGTTCCCAATTTTTTCCCAAAAAGTCCGCCGTCTAATCGGAATCACCGGCAAAACGGCTTTGTTTTGTCAAGTTCGAGGGGTGTTAACGGCATGGAACGATTTAGCCGGCCACGTAACGCAATTTTTCGAACGTTGTCTCTGTAATCTGGCGTTAAATCCGTTTATTTAGCTGCTACAACTTACAGTTACAGCCCGACTGCATGTTGTCACGGACAACGGGACAAGTTTAGTCGTGGTGGTAGAGACGTAGAGAGCAGTAAATTATCTCAGGCCCAGGCCATAAGGAAATCACTTTTGGTAGAACATGCACTGATTTACGAACAACTCTTCTGTGAGTTAAACGTTTAAAGAGGAGATGATGGACCACAGTCTTTCATGCCCATTACTGATTAACTTAGTGCCTTTGAATTAATAACTAGCTAAATCTATGCAATTGTGCGTCTGGACAATACAATACAATATAATACATCTATTTATATTTGCCTATAATCGAAAATAGTGACCCCTCAAAATAATTGAAAATAGTGTTGTCACTACAGTAATCCCGCAAATTAACATCGGCCAAAAGCCGACGTTAATTAGCCATTTACCGACGTTAATAGTAATTAATGTCGGCAAATGGCTAATTAACGTCGGCCTTTGGCCCACGATAGTTAATCGACGTTAATTAGCATAATTAACGTCGGTTGCCAACGTTAGAAGCAGCCGACAATAATTACTGCCGTGACCCCACTAATTACCGTCGGTCTCTTTTTGGCCGATGTTAATTAGTAATTAACGTCGGCTTAGGACTGGCCGACGTTAATTAGCGTCGTCGGGATAATTAACGTCGGTCTAGATTTGGCCGACGTTAATTGGCGATTTGCCGGAGATTTGTCGGACGAAAACAGGAATCCCAAGATTACTAATTATCGTCGGCAACACCAAAGCCGACGTTAATTAGTGCCTAATTAACGTCGGATAACCCCTAGGCCGACGTTAATTAGTGCCTAATTAACGTCGGCTAACCCCTAGGCCGACGTTAATTAGTAATACCAGGGGCAACTTTTACCCCTATTTTCATGTTTCGCCACACAATTCAATACATAATATAATCAACATTGACAGCAATTCACACATCAACACATACAATTCATGAATATAATCAATCCAGCACAGAACATGCATATAATCAAGTCATCGATCCATCATAATATCCAAATTGTCATAATATCCAAATTGTCATAACATCCAAAAAAGGCCAAAGTGACAACTACAAACGCATCCAAAGTTCAACTCGAATCATACACATCCAAAGTGTATCATACACAACTATCAAACAATCTACAACTACTGGCCGCCATCTAGTTGATTGGAGTTCTGGCCGCTTGATCCGGAAGCAAAGAGCGCGTTGACAAAGGCAGTTGCACCGTCGGTTCCCTACACAAGAAAATGCAAGATTAGACAATAATATAAGAATGAATGTACCATAAGGAGACAAGTAAGAAACGAACCGCCGGATCTGCAGGTGCTGCAAGTGTTGCAGGCGGAGTACTGTAAGACGAGGACCCATGTGCCGTTGATCCCTACATAAGGCAACAATTATAGCTAGATTGATCAAATTTTACTAGATTTACAAGTTTTGACAAAGTTTAGCTAGAAATTAGTAAGTGTAGCTATATTGAGTAAATTTAACTACATTTACAAAGTTTAACTACAACAGACCAAGTTTAGCAAAAATGAACTAAATATCGTTAAATTCATCAAACTTGACTCTAGAAATACTTAGTCTTGCTAGATTCACTAAGTCTCGCTAGAAATGACTAAGTTTAGCTAGATTGACTAAATGTAGCTAGTTTGAACAAGATTAGGTACAACAAACTAATATTAGCTAGATTGACTAAGTTCAACTCGATTCACAATGTTGGTTTTTTACACACTAAGCAATGCTTCTCTTTCTCATGCTCCTTCCAGAAAAGCATGCAGTTATCCTTGCACACATCAATCTTCTCATACTTCATACCGAGACCAGACAACAACTTCTTAGACTGGTACATGTCTCTAGGCATCTTATGATTCACGACAAGTATATCGTAGATCAATTCCACGAGATCATTGTAACAATTATTGGAAAAGAAATACTTGGACTTAATGGCCATGAGCCGCGTCACAAAAGCAAGTTGGGTCACTTTCGTGTGTTCGTGCAACAACTCTTCGGAAGCTTTAAGTAGCTCAAAGAACTCCTAAACCTCACGTGTTGGCGGATCCTCCGAGTCTACGTTAATCTCTGGACGCAAAGCTTCTAGCATCTCATCCATCCTATCATCGCCCGCCCTATCATCTTCCTCTTCAACCGCAACTTCAGGTCCTTGAGCACGTGACTCACCATGATGTACCCACAACTCAAAGCTTGGCATGAAACCGAATCGACACAGGTGCAGAGATATCGATTTCTTGTCCTGGGGGTGGAAATTACGGCACTTGCTGCATGGGCACTTCACCTTAACAGTACTAGACATAGAGAAGGCACGGTCGACAAAAGCGGTAGCCTTGACCGTCCACTCAGTCGAGTGAGCCCCACTTTTCTCCCAACCTTCATACATCCATCGACGGTCGTCACCCATACTTGAGGCTATATAGGTTAAATCAACATTTATAAGGTTTATTTTGTTTCTATATATCACGACCCTACATTTATAGGAAAGGATATGTCCTAAACCCACCCAAGAGTGACTGACAAAGCGCGGATTTATGATGAGCTCAGAGTCGAATGAAATTTAAGACATAACCCCGCTGTTCTCCACTTGCATGCCCGGATATGGTGCAGGGGAGAACAACAGGGTTATGGCGCCGAAATTTCATTCGCACTTCGTGGCTCGTCATAAATACCGCACTTTGTCATCCACTCCGAGGTCAGTCAAAAAGGACAATTCGGACAAAGACATCTCACATGTGACACATGTGAGACATGCCGATCCGAAATGGGTGACGATAGGTTTCATAACACTATGTGATTTGAAATCAAAATAAAAATCCAACGATAATCCATTACTCAAATATATATTTATAAGCACAAAATGGATATATAAATTTTAAATAAATAAACATGTGACAAATCAATATATCAAATTTATCTTTATATCTAAACAATTATAGTTCGCAGGATTAAAGTGTGCTCATCGGTACTGGGAGAATGGACAAGCTTGTAAATTTGGCGCTAGGCCTAAGGCAAAACATGCATGTTTGTATCCAGCATGCCATGGTGGCACGAATCAACATGCCATGTCATCGATTGTATCTGGGTTAGCGTATTAATAACCTAGAGTAACCCACCTTAAAACTAGTTTATTGGCCTAAATATGTAGTTTGTGAGTTCGTGATCTATTTAAACCAGTTGCACAAGTGCAGTGACCCACAACATAATTTACTCTCTTTGTTGCGAAGGGTAATTATTTTTCCCCTGCAATGAGGCATAGGTTTCACTTTGACTAATCTTAATTAGTAAGAAGGCTTACATTTCGCTCAAATATGTACTAGTAAGGAGAATGAACATTCAACAAATTATTAACTAATGGACCAAGTACTTGGTGTGAATATATTGAAATTTTGACTCACTGCGTAACCTGATGACCTAAACATTTCTTTGGCTGCATAGAACAAAATGCAGATAAATACAACAATTAAACTCGACTTCATTCACTTCAACTGTTTTCCCTTTTGGATTGAAGCATACATTCACACCCATTCGCTCAATAATCCATCAAATGCAAGAGTTGAACCAATATCAGAACTGAAATGCAAACCAACTGATGCAACCAAACAGATGCAAAACGTGAACTAGCCACATGTGCAGGATGAACATGCATTTTGTATCCAGCAGATGCAAAACGTGCAGGATGAAGATGCAAAACCTGGAAGCCTCTCCGGATGGGTGTAGCAGATGCCGTTCTCGCCCTCGATGGTGGGAATGAACTCGTCGATGAGGGGGTGGAGTTGTCGGGCAGGCGGCGTCGGCGGCGGCGTGGGCGTGGGGCGGGTCGGCGGCGGCGGGCGGCGTGGCGGCGGGCGGCGCAAGGGCGTGGCGTGGGCGGCGAAGGGCGGCGGCAAATGAAGCGCGGCGGCAAGGCGGCGTGAATCGAAAAAATATTTCGACGTGATTGTGCGCAGGGCGAGCGAAAAGACGGAGCCTTATTGCAAATATTAACGTCGGCGAGGGCTTTCGGCCGACGTTAATTAACTAATTATCGTCGGCCCAAGAATAAGCCGACGTTTGTTAATTAATTAACTTGCCGTCACCGTGGCGCATTAATTAACAAACGTCGGCTTATTCTTGGGCCGACGTTAATTAATATGGCCGACGTTAATTTCCCTGTTTCCTGTAGTGTGTATTTGTTATAAAATTGTAACGTATATAATATCTATATACAATTAATATTTACCATTATAATGTAGCATTACAAAAATAAGTGATATAAATCTTACACCTTTTTTTCCTCTTTGGATAATGTAGGAATTTCTAGTCTCTCAAAGTAAACATAGTGGCTCTTTTAACTTTATTTTAATAATATACTAGATAAGCGGACAAATGTATTACCAAAACAATTTTGATTTGTTATCCTAATGATGTGTTAGTTTAATTACGTCGTAAACTATTAATATAATTAAATGTATGCATTTATATGTCCGAATATATCCACACAATTATATTTAATCGGTTATATTTCGATTAATCGTTTAGTAGTATTCAATTCGTCGCACGACTATATTCTGTTTTTGGCAACACTGGTACGGTTTCCCCGCGGTTTGTTGCTGGGAATCTGGGATCGTGTATTCATATGTCTGGGCCAGGTCACCACGGTCCACGGAGGAGCTACGCTGGATGCCTGGATCCTGGAGAGGATGGGATGGGGGTTGAACCGCCGAGGGAGCTCAGCTCTCGAGACCAGTATGCACAAGCACAACAATAAATTCTTTTTAATATATTTTTTGCTTCGGATCAGGAACATTGAGCATGGATATTCATTCGACACAGATTTATGGTTTACAGGGATTCAAAAACGTTTTTAAAAAACTAGTTTAAAATTTGCGGGACGAAACCGCAAAAATCGCTCGAAAACCGTCAGAAATCGAAGGGTTAAGAAATCAAATTTTTTTGAAAAAAAATAAAAAAATGAAAACCATTTGATTTTCAATGAAAACTGCGGTTTTTTGCGAAAAACCTAACCTAACGGTTTTCACCGAAAACCAACTGACCAATTGAATGTTCCTTACAAACGGTTTTTGAGTAGTTTTCAAGACATAATTTTTTTTTTCAAATTTTTGATTTTTTTAATTAGACCGGTTTACCGAGCGGTTTCGAATCTCTAACCGTAGCGGTAACGTCAAAAACCGTGGTTTTCGAGCGGTTTTTGAAACCTTGGTTCTCCCATGATGAGGCTCCGATCTTGGTTTTGGTCTCTCAGTACCCCATTGATCTTTGGCTAGAAAACAATGGTTCAGATCTTTATCAGTACTATTCAAAATATTGTAGTTTACCGTTGGTGTAAGATCTAAATCGTTAGCAGTTTTTATTGATTTTTGAAACCCTGGTTCCCACATGGTGAGGCTCCGATCTTGGTTTTGGTCTCTCGGTACCACATTGATCTTTGGCTAGAAAACAATGGTTCAGATCTTCAGCAGTACTGTTCAAAATTTTGTAGTTCACCGCTGGTGTAAGATCTAAATCGTTAGCGGTTTTCGCCGGTTTTTGAAACTCTAGTTCCCCCATGGTGAGCTCCGACCTTGGTTGTGGTCTCTCAGTACCATATTGATTTTTGGCTAGAAAACAATGGTTCAGATCTTCATTAATACTGTTCAAAATATTGTAGTTTATCGCTGGGAATCCGTGACTTGGCACATCCCAATCCACGCCATTACTCCGCGCCAGTGACCATGACATTTTCGTCGCGGGAGAGGGAGCAACAGTGATAAGCAAACAAGTTACTAGCACTACGGACTCCGGTAGGAGCAGGGAAAAGCGCCAGTTGAAATGTCGACACCAGAGTCCAGAGGTCACATGACAAGCATGCCATCCGTCTAGAAAAAGATCCAATAAAATCATGTTATGGCCGTAACTCTAACATGTATACATGGATGATTATAACTGTAACTTTAGTAGTTATATATAGACTACTGAATTCAAAAGTAATAGACTAGGGTCCTATTTGGGACAGCATCTGCTTAGAAAAATGGATTGTTTATTAAACTGAAAGATTTTGGAAAGCTTCTGCTTAGAAAAACGGATTATTTATCGAACTGAAAGATTCTGGACAACTTCTGCTATAATTAGAAGCTGTCCTCTACAAAGAATCAAAATCCAACTAGAATCTGAATCTCGCCGATTCTTGTTGATGCTCGGTGACCTGATCCGATTCTCCTATAATCAGAAACAGTTTCTCTTATAATTCAGAATCCATAATCTATAATCTGTCGTGTCGCGAACCAAGCCTAGATCTTTCAAAGTACTGTTCAAAAAAATATATAGATTCTAACACTGTAACTAAGCATTGTTGGACAATCCAAACCATTTGTTACATCTGTTAAACAGTCAAATACTGCTTAAGGTCATGCACAATGGTTTACAGTCAGCTATCATCTATAAGAGATGCCATGTAGGATTTTAAATGATATGGAGGAGAGATAAGAAGTAGAGAGAAATCTGTTGTTTATTACTATTTAATATACAACTTTATAGACAGCTTTTCATTTTATATAACATCGTATAGACAGTCTATTAATTAAATGAGGGAACATTATAGACAAATATATGCACAATCGATTATATAAATTGTATTTAACACTATCTGTAGATAATATAAAAAAAACTGCCATCTATACTACTATATATATATATATGCCCTAAGTTGCTGACCGCATCCCTCCCTCCACGTCCGTGATCCATCTGTTCTCGGCTACCCGGCCGAGCCGACGATGGTGCATCGGGATGGCGATGCCTGACGCGCGCCCGCGACGCCGACCCGACCCGTCCCTCAACGCTGCATCAGCGTTACGCCGTTACTCCATTAATCAGTGAGCTCGCCGCCCTCTCCAATGCTTCCGTTCCGTCCTTGGTGTTTTGTTGCTTCATCTCTACTCCGTCCTTCGCCTCCTTGGTGTTATTTTGTTGCTTCATCCCTACTCCGCCCGTGCAACCGTCACCCCAGTACCAGCGCTCGGCTCCATTCTATTCAGCAAGTTGAATTTACTTTGGTTATAGTGAAAACATTTCGGAACCCCTGTCTCCTGTGCGTGCGCATGACTAGATGCACATTGGCGAACGCTTTTGAGACTAGGTGGATTTCTTTTCTTTGGTGCGCGAGCGTAGGATATGGTCGGTGATACCACACGTGTACCTAACGTGAGAGGTTGTACTTACTGGTTTATTAACTAAAAAGTGTAGTAACATATTAGGGTTTCGGGTAAATCTTTGTACCCTTGTCGGTAATGTGTACTCTGTACTCTTATATTTTGTTAAAACAACTTTTACAACGAGAGGCTCTTACCTGCAGTAGAAAATAGTGGCGAGTAGAAAATAGTGAGGGAGCTGGATCTAAATCTTAGAGGGGTGCTCATCTGCTTGCAGCCCGTCACACCGCCATCCTCTCTGGCCTCTGCCAACCGTCCTTCTACTCATCGGAGGTAGGGTACGCCACCGGTAGAAAAGAAGCTTGTCATTGATGTAGGATTTATCGTTGTCTCGCCTCGAATTAAAAGGCAAGCACATATAGATGTTTGTGAATTCGCGCTGCACCTCAAATCCTTGCATACGACGTACTTAGTTACTTGGAATCATCTATTATGTCAGTGGTAAATTTCTTATACGTTAGGTTGTGTTTCAGATGATCTTCAAGGAATATTTTGTTCTAGTCCTGCTACAAATTCCAAAAATAAAGATGATTTACTTTCATAGATATCTTCTCTGGTTTAATTTACCGTTGCTAATACAAGAAGTAATTCAGGCAACGACTGCTGTGCAATCAGGGCTCCCGTGCAATCACCGTGTAATCCAACTAAGAAAAGTTTCAAATTTTTTTGAAAAAATCATGGATGTACATCTCATCTTGCCCCATCTACATATAAAATTTCATGATCAAATTCGTCCTATGCTAGAAGTTACAAAAAAGACAAATTCAAGTTTGTCAGAAATTTGTCTTTTTTGTAACTTCTAGCATAGGACGAATTTGATCATGAAATTTTATATGTAGATGGGGCAAGATGAGATGTACATCCATGATTTTTTTCAGAATTTTTTGAAACTTTTCTTAATTGGATTGCACGGAAGCCCTGATTGCACAGCAGTCGTTGCCAGTAATTCATGCCGACCTAATGTGTAGACAACCTCAAAGCAATCCAACTCAAATTACAATGTAGAAATCAAAGGAATTCTCCATCTCCGTGACGCCAACCCACACACCAATAGACCCGGGTCGGTCCCTGCTTTTTCGGTTCAGCCCTCGCCCAGGCAGCCTGAATGAATGTCAAGCCAGACCGACAGGGCACAAATGCTAGGACCAGGCCTGGTCTAAATTTCGGGCATGTCGAGCAATAAGAGCGGCTCAAAAAGGCCCTCTATTTTCCCTTTTCTTGTTTCCCTTCTTTTTTATCACTTCTTCTTTCCTCCCCCTCTTTTTTCCCGCACTCCCTCGATCTCTCTTCCACGCGGTGTACAGCGGCAGGGGCACAGGCCAAGCCGGCGAAGGCAGGCGATGTGTGCAAAGCGAGCTACGACGGCCGAGGTGGCTTGGATTTGACAGCGGTCGAGGTGATGGGGCCAAGGGGGCTTAGATCTAGGTGGCGGTCGAGACGAGTGGCAGCGATTGAGGTGAGGAACTACACCGATAGCACCCGAGGAGGGCGGAGCCGCAAAGGCGGCCAAGCACAAGTTGATAGCAACAGGAAAGTGTGCAACGACGACAGAAAAACACAACATCGTCAATGACCAAAGTATGCATCTCAGACACTCTTAGTCTAGCTCTAGCACACAAATATTGTGCCCGTGCCGGCATGGCCCGACTGTGGTCCGACGTGCTATAGTGTCGTGTCAGACCTCACCGGCGGCTGTCCGTGCCTACACGACATGGCCCGACAAGCTTCCCATGACATGCTCGTGCCATGGCATGGACCAACTCTCAGCACTTTACACAGAGAAACGAATGCCCATGCCTGCATGGCACGGCCTAACAAGTTCCCTGTACCATACCCGTGCCAATGCATAGCTTAACTCCCAGTCTCCCAGCACTTCACACCTATTAGAGAAACCTGTTACTACCACTAGTAAGTGCCTCTGGCACAATTTTAACCATTTTCTCATTGAAGAGAGTGGAGCGATAATAGTGACTACCCTTTCTGTTTCTGAATACATGTCATTCTAACTTTTACAAATTCACGTTATTTTGCACATTCGAGATGATTTTTACTCTTTTTTCCTTCTATACCTCTCCCTTCTAACTATATTCAATACTATTTATTACTGTAAACTAGAGTAAGACATATCATCCAAGAACAGTAAGTAATTTAATGCAAAGGAGTAATACATTTTTTTATAGATATGATTTGATGAAAATATAATATCCTAAAATAACGTATATTCAGAAGTGTAGGAATACTCATTTCCCTCGCACTGAATTTTAAAGAACCGAAAGAAAAGAGACACACATTTCTATAAGATTGATCACACATGACTTCGCCACACCACACCACACTAGAAATAGAGATGTCATTTTTATTATAATAACTTTACTCTTAAAGCACATTTTTTTAAAAGGCCCCCACGAATCTCAAAATTGCATCGAGATCCAATCATGGGCTTTTTTACAAAAAAAATCTCGTGTTCAGTAAATTACTCTCGAGTCCTAGATCCACTTTTTTTTCTTTGCAAAAAAGCCTTTTTTTCTATAACCTTGTTTTGCTTCACCTTTTCTACAAGAAGGCCCTATGCCAATTCTAAAATTGTGATTCTTTTAGTTTTTCTTGGATTTGTGTATGCTTTGCCAAAGAAAATATGACATAAGGTTGGTTTCGTCGTTTGAGCACTATATCAAAATTCATGGGTAAATTATCCAAAATCTTGTTGTGGTTCACTTTTTCTATGAAAAGGCCCTTGCAAATTCTAAAAATATGATTATTTTAGTTTTTTTGAATTTGTGTATGTTTTGCCAAGAAAAAATGACATTCATCCTAGAGATTGATTTTATCATCTAAACGCTATCAAATTTTATTTGACGCAGCCTAGCGCGTGGTTATATGTAATAACTTAACTATTAAAGCTGAAGGAATTGGAGCAAGGTTAGCCCACCCTCTGTCATGCTTTTTTGCAAAAAGGCCCTCCGCAAATTCCCAAATTACGTTTAGGCCCTTCTGGTGGTTATTTTTTGAGAAACGTCCCATGGTTTTGCATATTCGTGGATAGGTTCTTCACCGGTTTTTTTTTAAAAAAAAAGGAGTCTGCGTTTTCGCAAATTCGCCGATGACTTTTATCAGCCCATTTTTTTTAGAAAAAGAGAGAAATTCTCTGAAAGTAGCATATTTATAAAAAACCAGAGAAAAACCTTTTTTTATATCTATCGTCCTAAATTTCGCACATAGACGATCCGGACTACTCGTTAATTAGAGCTCATCACACCCACCCTCACCTCCCATCATAACTAGTGTCCTCGTCTCTCTCTCCCCACCCCTAGCTTTTCTCTCTCCTCCGGAGCTCGGTCCGGTCTCGCGGGTAAACCAGTCTCCTTTCTTTGCTTATTGAGTGGAAGTAGAACTGCATCGATCGATTACTAGTTCATTCTTGCACCGCGAACTGACTGATCTAGCGATGTGATGTTGATGTGTGTATCTACTTACGCTTTCTTGAATTAAGCGAAAGGACCAAATAGCTGCACTTTCGCAGTGTTCTTGGTTTCCGCACGATCTGCTCTTTTTTCTCCTTCCCTGAAAAATGATCTCAAGTATGCTCGCGTGCTGCTGTCCACCTTCAGTTTAACGAAAGAAGTTACTTCTTTAAGAAAAGAGACAAAAATTTTGATTTCTTGTGACTGCCAGTGCTTGATATGTTCTTTTTCTCTTTCGTTTCTTGTTGTTTGTTTGGGAATTAACGAGGGGGTTGGATCGATCCTTTGCACTTGTTACTGTAACTGATGCGCGTGTTGTGCTTGGTGTTCTTCCTTGCCATAAACGGAGATTGTATCTTTTTTGGTGTTCCTGAGAGTGCACTGCATGAGTGTTTCTCTTCTCTGGAAGTATTGTTTCTCTCTCGTGGTGATTCCATTTTTTGTTTGTGATGGCTTGCTCTCTGTGGTGTTTTACATTTTTTTTAATTACAGAAGTAAAAAAAAAGGCTTTGTTTGGTTCCAAAATTCCTTCCGAGGCAGGCATTTCGCATCTGGTTTTGTAGTTTATGATTCGTTTGTTCTGTTGATTCCTGTTGGCTTGATAACGCCAAATCGAATATCATGGAATATCATGGACACACTAGGTGCATGGAGTTTAGTCTTTAGTGTTCTTAGTGGAGATGGCATTAGTTGGATTCTCTGTTTGTTGGTGATTCCTTATTGGTTTGATTGTGACATAAATAAATGTCTGTGATTTGCTAATGTCTGTGATTTGCTATCTCACTATTGGCTATCCAAGCTATTTTTCTACGTTGCACTCCCACCTAATGATTATTGAAATGTATTAGTGGACTGGACTCTGAGAATACGAATACAAGTCTGCCAGAGATGTCTAAAGATGCTGCTGTGCTAAAAGTTTACATCAAGTAGGGTGAATATTTGTAGTGAATTCCCTAAAGAATTCGTCAAAATGAATGCTGATTAATAGGCAGGGCATGCTACATGAGTACATGACCATGTCGTTAGCGAGCTGAAGTAATTTGGTCAGTTCTCAACTGCTGATTCAACGTATTTTCTGTATGTAAATTGCTTTCTTCCAGCAGTACCTTTTACTGGCTAGAGTATGAAATGATAAGCTAGACATCCTTTTCATTGCATCAGCACACTGGACTTTGATACGGTGTTCCCAGTAGGATTGAGATAGGGTTGTTTGTTTATGCAGAACAGTGTGACAACTACATTATTGATGAAATGCTTCACCTTATCCAGTCTTTCTGTTTGCTCTCTTTCCAGTTCTCTGTATCGGCCATCCTGTGGTTATGAGCTTATCTTTGCTTTGTATGACAGAATCCTTATTTAGCCGAACCCACCTAATTGCTGAGGACTTGAGGTCATGTAATTCATCATTCCTCATTTTCTTGGGCAGTGTTTTTGCTTTGCACTGTAGTTCTGGTCCTAGTGCTGAGAAGGCAAAATACACGATGCAGATTTACTAGTGAACATCTTTTTCCCTGCCTGCTATGCTCCTTGATTTATGACGGATGTTGGTAAGCTCTTGCTTTAAGCTTGAAATGTCATGTTAGTATCCCCCGAGTGCTACTTCTGCTACTCTACAACTCATAGAGTTTTATCTCAAGAGCTAAGTAGTTTTGCGAGAAGCCCCATGTTTTCCCATCTGTCCTTTGCCTCCTTTTTCACGTTTTATTCGTTTATATTTCCTTCCAATAACGTGCTTCATTTGTGAAAAGAGTTGATCTGCTTGAAAGAACTAATTTGTGGTATTAATTAATTAGTCATTTTTTGGGATTGAAAATTTTGGTCGTTGTTGGCTCTCTTTTTTTTTTTTTTCAGATGGATGTTGGCTCTTTGCTGAGCATCTTGTATTTGAGATATTGGTTGATATTATTCAAATTTTGAACTCTTATACTATCCAGAACATATTTATCCTCGGATCAGAGTTTTTTGTTATCTATAATTCAGCATAATACATCTTTTATGATTTGCAAAAAAAGGAATTGATGTCATATAGAAGAAGTCATAGGTCAGGCGGACTTTTCCTTGATTCAAAATGAAGTAGTTGTTTCTTTTGACGTATGGTCTGACACAGAAGAAAATGCAACGACCAATTCAAGCTATTGGATCGTATGGCAGTCTGCTCAAATCTGCTGTTCTACAACACATCAGTGCTCCAAAACCAGCTATGCTCCCTGCTGTGTTTTCGCGCTTCATGTCAGTTTCATCTGCTCGACTAGAGGAAAGTGGATTTGAGACCGCCACTGTAGCAGATATTGTGAAGTCTAAAGGGAAGAGTGCTGATGGATCATGGCTCTGGTGCACCACGGATGACACTGTCTACGATGCTGTCAAATCTGTATGTGTTTTCTGCTGGTCATATTACTTCTTACGTTGGCAACAATCATGCTCTGAATGATAAAAAGCCCTTTTCAGATGACACAAAACAACGTGGGTGCTTTGGTGGTTGTTAAACCCGGACAAGATAAAGCAATTGCTGGCATTGTTACTGAGAGAGGTAATGAACTACTTTTTGTACTCACGGATCTCTATGCTGTCTCTGTAATGGAAAAAGACATTACCATATACTAGAAGATAAAGAGTATTGCCTACTTCAGTTTTAATGTGCTATGTGATATGTATTGTTCATAGGTTTTGTCTTTTTTTTCTACTTTTTTTAAAGGGTTAAACAGTATATGCAAAGCCACATTGTTGTACTGCCAATAGTAAAGAAATGAAAAGAAAATGAACAATAAGTTGGAAAAGGGAGATCTATGAGTAAAAGTTCTTACAGTAAGGGTGTAAAATGTTGGATAAAAAATAACAACAGTTCTTTTATTCAATTATTCATTACAAATTCTGGCAGTCAAGATTCTTCGGACTCATGGATATATCTAAAAGTTTGTGTTTGATACATCATACGTCAAGAACCTGCAGTTTGTCTGCCACATGCCACTATCAATTAAGTGGAACATACACACGAAAGAATTGCGCTTGATAATCATTTTTCACATGGTACAATTGTAGTCTCCAAGTTACTTTTGAGTTTCCGACAAAAATTATATGTGGGGATTTACGTCATGTGCATGAGAGAGATAAAAAGGAAGTGTATATTCTGAACCATTGATTATTGTGCCTGTAAACCCTTAATCCTGGACCTCCATCTACCATAAAAAATCAGCATAAATTTTCTTCAAATCCAAATGAATTCTCCAGGTTTGCCAACTTCAAAGCATTCAGAGATCTTGATCATCTACATAATATCTCACTGAGTCATTGTTCCCATATTGAACTATTTCCTTGAATAGTACCAGCCAGCATCAGGACCCAGTCTGCCTAGATATATAAGCGACGTTCCCGAGAATAGAACCGACACTTGCAGTCAAGAGAACAGAACAGAGTTCTTGTATTATGTGACTAGTAACGTCTGAATCTGATACTTTGCTTTCCAGATTATCTCCGGAAAATCATAGTGCAGGGACGATCTTCCAAGTCAACTAAAGTTGGAGACATCATGACCGAAGAGGTACTGCCCCTACCCTCTTATTATGTTCTTTTTTCTTATGTTTGCATTTTGCAGCACACCCTGAATCTTACTAGTACAGTAACTCTTAGTCATAAACTATTTGGATGAGACTTCATGGACGAAGCTTCATTTTGACAGAACGAGCTGATCACGGTGAAACCTGATACTAGAGTCCTGCAAGCAATGCAGCTGATGACAGGTGACCAGCATAAGTTGTTCTGTTATTCAATACTCCCTCTATTTATTTTAATAAAACGTCCACATATTTTGAGATTATAAGTTTGTAAACTTTGACCAATAGTTGGTCCAACAATACATACATTATATGATACAAAAGTAAAACCATTAGATTCGTATTTGAAAACACTTTCCTATGGTTATAATTATATAGCTATGAACAAAATATTATAAAAGAAATTTAACAGCCAAAGTTCAACTTTGAAAACCGCACCAAGTCAAACCGCGCCTTGCCTTATAAAAATCAATCTATGTAGGTAGTACTAAAAGTCAGGAAAGCACTGAACTTAACCATGACATGGAGTGCCAATTGCTATGTGCAGAGAAGCGTATCAGGCACATCCCAGTGATCGATGATGCCACAGGAATGGTGGGGATGGTCTCCATAGGGGACGTCGTCCGCGCGGTGGTGAACGAGCACAGGGAGCAGCTCAACCGGCTCAACGCCTACATCCAGGGCGGCTACTAGGAACCTGCCGCGTTCGCAAGGCGGCGCCCCGCCCCGTTGGATCATAATAACGCTCGGGATAATGATGACGAGATAGGCCACGTTTTGGTGGACAATACTGTCGAATTGCGTGTGATGTTTCCGCATGCTCATGTGTATATCGTCAGTTCGTCACGGCGCGCGTGACGTGCGCTCGGCTTCGATCGGGGCGCACAAGACCATCTCCGCCTTATGGTAGAAACAGCAAACAAAAGCGTGTAATGCCTTTGGATGATAACGCATTTCACGGTGCCTGCTCTTGTGAATCTTTGATAGCGTGCCCCCTCTGAATTTGCTGCTGGAAGTTTGGGGATCGTGATGGGGTTTGTTTGGCGATTGCTGAAGGCCGGACAGCAGGTTGAAGTGGCGCTCGCTTCAGTTTTCTTGCTTTGCGTGGATCGCGGTCATAGCAGGCAAAGGCAGGCCACGCCGGGGGCCAGTTTTGCCTGGTCGACCCTGCAAGTTGAAGAGTTTTTTTTATTTAATATTTATTTTAAATTATTTTTTCAAAACTAATCGGCGAAAACAAGAAATTACGAAAATGCCAGCCTGTCACCCCAGACAGGGTGACAGGTTACTGTGCCTGACGGCCGTTAGGGCGACAGGGTGGCTCGGCCGTTGGCTCATTCGGGCATGAGACGACGTCGCTTTGTCGCCTGGTCAGGCGGCATGACCTTTAAATCGGTCTTGCGTGGTACTGTGCGCATTCGGGCAAAGGGTGAAGAGACCGAGCGCTGCGCGAAAAGAAAGAAGAGAAGAGAGGAGAGAAAAGAGAGAAAGAGAGGGAAAAAAGTAGATTTGTTGTTTTTGTGAAGGTAAGTTTGAAAAAATTTTATGTAATTTTTAGAAATTTAATGTAGTATTTAATATTTTAGCATTGTGTAGTATTTAATATTTTAGGATTGTGTAGTATTTAGAAATTTTAGGATTGTGTAGCATTTAGTATTTAGAAATTTTGAAATTTAATGTGGTATTTTGTATTAGATAATATTTAGAAAATTAATGTAGTTTATAAAAATATTAGGATTGTGTAATATTTAGAACGGTTGAGATTCAATGTAGTAGCTAATATTTAGAAATTTAACGTTGTAGAATTGTGCAGTAAAAATTTTGTTATGCAAATAATATATTAGGCAATATTTAGAAATGTAATGTGGTAGAAATGTAATATTATGATGAAACATGGTATACTAGTTATATGTTGCGCAAGTAATGTTCCAAAAATTACGACGTAGAAATTAAAGAAAATATGTTATATTTAGAGTCGGATTTCTTAGTATGATCACCAAACGTTAGAAATTAGTAGAGTAAAAGAAATTTGGAAATGTCAGGCACCGTTAGAAATTAGTAGAGAAATTTTTTTTGATAATATAATGTAACATTTATATGGTGCGGTTAGATGGAGAAATGATGATTTTTTCAGTTCGACGTTGTAGGCAGCATGTCGGAGAAATTGTATTTTCAAATATTTTATGGAGATGGGGAGATAGCACAGGGGCTGGATGGAGTGGATTTGTCGGTATTTTCAACAGTCATACGGGGCATATCTAGGCCGAGAGATAGGACATACAGGGGTTTGTTGAGAGTGGATGTTTCGGATGTTCAATTTGGATGCCCAGAGTGTTCGGCTGCGGGTTAGAGCAGTAGTAAACTGTGTGCAACACTATTTTTATGGAGAGTTGATTCCTATTAACGCAACATCGTCATGGAGGAGCTATGTTGGGTATGCCGTAGAGCGGGGCTGGCCGCTCATATAGCTGGTAGAGTGGTACCAGGTACCTCCATCGGTGTCGGAGGTTCGTGATGTCGGAGTAGATATTACGGAGGAGGGGAAGACAGATATGCAAGAATGCGATGATGAAGGTGGCGAGGACTTCGGAGACGGGGGACACGAAGTTGGCGGTGGCGAGGGGACCGGGGGGCGAGGAGACAGTCGTGGAGGCGCAGGGGGTGGCCGACGACGGTGAGGAGGTGAGGCACATAGTTGACTTGATGGAAGAGAAGGACCGCGCGGATGAGGAAGTCCCTGATGGCGAACACTCGGATGAGGAGGACAATACTCCTGAGGTGCCTGTCCCTAGTGCGTGGGCAAATTATAATTTCGAACACCTAACAATGAATGAAGGGAATAGAGATGCATGGCAGTATCATGAGAACAAGGTCACGCAGGGGGGCTATATATATAGACAAGGAGGCTGTGATGGATGCGGTGAAGTACTGGTCAATGTCTCTTCGGCGGCAATTCAGGGTAGTGAAGTCCAGCAAAAAAGACTACGACGTGAAGTGCGTAGTTGATTCGTGCCCATGGCGGGTGCATGCATACAAGGGGAAGTGGACGGACTACTGGAAATGTTCTATAGTGATGGAGCATAACTGCGAACTGGAGGAAGTAGACCAGGAACACCACAATCTGTCGTCCACTTGGGTGGTAAATGTGTTTTATGGTCAGATCATGGACAATCCGCATCTGCAGCCTCGATCTATTATCAGAGCCGTGGAGGAGAGGTTTCAGTACAAGATTAGCTACGGAAAGGCATGGAGAGCAAAAAGGACAGCTTTGCAAATCTGATTCGGGGCGTACGAGGCTTCGTACGAGAATATTCCACACTTGCTCAGGGCAATATCACATAGGAATCCCGGTACGGTCATCGACCTTGCGGAGTTTCCCGCGAATGGTGTGTGCGCGGGTAAGTGGGTCTTGCAGCGGGCCTTCTTCGCCCTCGACGCATGCATAAATGCGTTCTGACACTGTCGCCCAGTCATTTGCATGGCCGGCACATTCCTCACAGGGAAAGACAAGGGCTACATTTTAACTGCAATCGCGGTGGACGCCAACAACCATATTCTACCGGTCGCACTGGCCTTCGTGGAGGGGGAAAACACGGAGAGCTGGTACTGGTTTCTTGAAAGAGTCAAGATGGCAGTTGTCCAGGACCGCCCTAATGTATGTGTCATCCATGACCGACATGCAGGGTTGCTGAGGGCGATCGTGGATATGCAACAAGGGTCCGACGTCGTGGGAGTAGCAAAGTGGCCAGACCTGAAGAGCAGGTGGTGCATGAGGCACATGGGTGCCAATTTTTTCCGTCAGTTCAGGAACAAGGAGCTTATGAACATGTTCAAGCGGCTGTGCAAACAGAACCAGCGGAGGAAGTTCGACGCGTAGTGGAGGACGTTGGATAAACTAACCAAGAAGCAATCACTGAATTCAAAGGATGGCGCTAGTTCATCAAGGAACCCTATGGTCTACCACGAGCAAGAAGATGACCCCACAGCCTTGTGTGCGCTCCCGACCAATGCACCAAACATTCAACGTAGACCGGGGACAAGCATAAAGAGTTTCACGGACTGGATACAACACGAGCCGTTGGAGAAATGGTCCCTTCTGCATGACGAGGGCGGTTCCCGTTATGGAATAATGACAACCAACCTGGCGGAGATTTACAACTAGGTAATGAAAGGCATGAGATGCCTTCCGTTAGTGGGCATTGTTGAGGGTATGTTACTAGGCACCCAAAGATATTTCATGTACAAGGCCTCCATTGCACAATCGAACAATCGCCTGTTCTACTCAACGGTTGTCTCTACGTACATGGCTAACAAGACACGGAAGGCACAGACACATCGCTTGACACCGGAGAGTGGCGTGGAGCGAAGGTACCACGTGCACTGCTGTGACCGGGGTCGCAGAGGTGCCCACCGGGAGAGGACTTCCCATCTGTGCATACTCCGAGTTGCTGACTGCGAGTGCTCCTGCCAGAAGCCATGCCTGCTGCACTTGTCGTGCTCGCACGTGATTGCCGCCGCCGCCGAGACACACCAATCATGTCGTCTGTACATCTCCCACTACTACTACAAGCAAAGTGTTCTAAACACATGGCATAACGAGGTGTACGAGTACCGAGTCGATGGATCATTCACGGCAGCCCCCCCTCCAGGGCATCGATGGGTACCGGACATCCGAATGTTGAAGCAGAAGGTCGGGCGTCGAAGGACACGGCGTATTAGGAACGATATGGACGAGTCGGAAGCGCGTCGTAATTGTGAATAATGTAATTTTATCTCGTGTATGTGTAAATGTATTTGTTGTAACGTGTTGTATTCGTTGTAATTCTGTCTTCGCGTTCTTGAATATGTACCAGTTATTTGTTGTCCCCGTCATGTAATGTTTTATTGTATGTGCGCCATCGAACATATATTTGAATGTGCAACATTTCTTTACTTTTCACTTAATTTTTGGTAGTTGCAACGTGTAACATTTACTTATTGTCCAGTTTACTTCATCTACTTCGTACATTTACTTATTTTATTGTCCAGTTTGTTTTATATGCTTTCTAACCATTTATTTGCTTTGTAACCACGCAAGCACAGGCGATGATGGCGGGACTTGGCGTGCTGCTGACGCTTGCCCTGAGCTGCTAGATGAGACCGTGGATTCAACCCACCGGTCTAGGTTGTCCGCAGTTCAGGGCCGACAACTGACGACACTACGGTATAGGGTGCCGAACGAGTTGCTTCGCATCCACCCACGCTGGGTTCTACAGTAAGTTGCCAATTTTTCCTACTCTTTTATGTACATATACTTACCTATTAATGGAATTTTAACGACGCTACATACTACATGCAGGTTACGAGCAGCCGGTTTACTGCCGTTCTGTAGGATGGTGGAGCAGGTGGACACCGCGGCCGAGGCCCCGCACGTCCCACGGTTTGGGTACGACCGGTCCCTACTGACCGCACTCGTGGACCGGTGGAGACCGGAGACGCACACGTTCCACCGCCTTTGCGAGAGATGGCTCGGCGTCGCGGGACGTGTCTTACCTGCTAGGACTCCCCTGTGCGGGTCCTCCAGTTGTGCCGCACGACGCCTCCGTGACGTGGCACGCACAGATAGAGGGGCGGTTCCTCCAGGTGCAGCGACACCCCACAGCCCGGCCGTACGTGCCCCTCAAGCTGGGTGAGCGGCACAGATCGACGAAGGCGTGGCTGCTCCAGTTCACGGTTAGTACCTCCTTCATTCCTTCATTGTAATTTAACGGATACGCGCTGAGCTGCTGACAATATTGTACCGAATGCTGCAGGCCGAGCTTGTCCACCCGGACACCGACGAGGAGGACCTGGCACGCCACCTGGAGGTGTACCTGCTGCTACCGTTCGGTTGGTACCTGTTCCCGTCCTCGCACGGGGATACGGTGGACCGACACTTGATCGAGTTCGCCCAGGCGATCGCCGACACCCTGGCGGAACAGGTAACACATTCCGTTAAAATTTCTTATGACAGGACATGTCTAACTTTCTCGTTGTAAATAGATGGTGCAGTGGTCGTGGGGCTCTGCCGTGCTCGCGTGGACGTACAGGGGTCTTTGCGAGGCTGTCTCTTAGGGGGGGCGGGTGGGTGGGACGCGATCTTAATGGGTTGCGTCCTACTGCTGCAGCTGTGGTCCTGGGAGCGCTTCCCCGTCGGTAGGCCTGTTGTTGACCCGACGCCGTACGACCAGTTCCTATACCACCAAAGACTCAATCGACCGCCCACCATGGGCCTCTCATCGGGTTCGTGGCGGTATGCCCCTTATATCTTATCCCCCACTTTGACACTTTCATAACATGCACTACTTTTTATTTTCGCAGCGGGTGTACGCCAACCTTCAGGTCAGGAGGTCGTACCCCGAGTTCGTTCGGGAATTCGATAGGCTCCAGGACGAGGACGTGCGGTGGACGCCGTACGGCGCGTACGACGTCCATGTCAGAGCACCTTACGGGCTCTCCCAGCTTTGCTTGTTGGACCATCAATTCTGGCTCACCCGTAGGGTCCTCGTCTTCGACCTGTGCATCGAGGAGTACTCGCCGCACCGAGTGCTGCGGCAGTTCAGCCTCTTCCAGACTTTCCCCCTGCCGCCTACTCACGTTGTCTCATGAGGCGCGCATAGGTACGTCTACTAAGCACATTGCGTACCAATCCTGCAGAATGCATATTGTATGTAAATTGCCGTTTTTGCATTGCAGGATGAACGGGGGGGTGTGCACCAGGCACTCAGTTCATGCAACGCATGGTGCAGTGGGCACTGCAGTGGGACGGCGTGGAGACGGACACGATCACCGAGACCTGGCCGTACGACCATGCCTTGTACGAGCAGTACATGGAGTGGTTCGCGCCGCGAACTCGACTCAGGGTGGGGTACACACCAGACCCGTATGTCGCTGCTCAGGCATCGGTCTCGGACACGTACCTCTCGCAGATGTCCCAGAGGGACAACTACGTGGTAAGTGCCACAATCGAATCTCCATACGTATGTCTTTTTTATGTAAATTACCTCATATCAACCTATCATTACATGCAGGGACATATAGTAGGGCAGGCTGAGACCGAGGCTACGTCCATGGTGACGCGCCTCGACGCGGCCATCCAGTTCACCGCCGATGACCACCGCTCAGCTTATGAGCGGATCGCGGCCATGCTAAGGCGGGCATGTCGCCTGGCCACCTGCCGTGGGGGGGGCGGAGACGTCGTCGACATCGAGTGCAGCGCACCACGTCCCCATGGGCCAGCACCTCCCCCTCCTAGTGGAGCCGTCCCCGCACCTCCCCGAGGCAGCCGTCCCCCACGGCCCGACGTCGGCCAGTACGAGCCCTCGTGTCCTCCCGCACAGCCGCAGTGGCGACGCTGGGTTGACGAGGGCTAGTCTTCGTCTCACGCCCCAGCAGGACCCCAGGGTGCTTTCGGCGACGCGGACTACGACGACACCGGGGAGGAGCGAGCGTTTGACGTGGACCAGTACCTATCCACCGAGTACCTCGGCCCCTCTCAGCTCCTGGAAGCACCGCACCAGGACACACCCGAGTCGCCGACAGACTACACTACCCCTGCGCCGCAGGGTCGGCCTAGGAGGGCCGCCCGTCCGCCGTCGCCACTAACGTACCCCACCGACCAGATCAGGAGGCGTGGTCGTGACTGAGTTGTTGTACAGCTGTACTTTTGTAATTTCTTTATCTTCAACACCGTGTTGTATGACTGTCTGAAATCAGTGTTTGCATTTTTTTAGCTTATCTTTCCCAATTAGTAACGCGAGTGCCTTTTCCGATTTCAGAATTGCTACCGGGCAACGCCACCAGTCGCCCATAGATAAGTGCTAGTCAATGATTTCTCAGAACAGAAGTTACTGCGAAAAATAAAGTAGACCACACTCTTCACTACGACATAAAGTTAGGATGCGCATCACGAACAAGAAAAATAATGGTTACAACTTCTCGTCTACTGAGTGGATCGAGGCCACTTCCCTTTCGCCCATGTCTCTGGTGGGGTTTCTCTGGCATGACGTGCCCTATCTCGTTTCTCTCTCTCTCTCTCTTGGCCTCCTTCTTCTCCGCTTCCTTTCGACGTGCCTCCTCGCGTGCCGCGTCACGCTGCGCTTCAAGCTGCCATCTGAACTCCTCGTCTCGGATGCTTTGATCAAGGAACCTTTGGTCCTCCGGATTGATCTCCATATCAAACCACTGCTCAAATTCACACAGTGGCAGAGGCGATTGCATGAAAAATAAGTTAGCAAAGTTTCATGTACAAATATTACGAAACACGTATGATTGTTACCAGCTGGAGATTCTTCAGGCTCTTCTCCGGCAGGTCAAATTCGTAGTTGCAGCACATCTGAAGATCGAGGATGCCGACTAGAGGGGGGTGAATAGGCGGCTTTAAAAATTTCTTCGACCATTAGTTAAAATCTCGCCTATAAATCCCTATGTCAAAACCTAAACAAAAATCAATGCAGAAGTGATAAACTAAGGTTTTGACAATTAAGACTAAGTCAACTAGGCTCACTAAGTATACTAGCTAATTATGTCTCTAACATGAATATGTAAGAATAAAGACAATCAAGCAATTTAATTCTACGAATGTAATTGCAACAATGTAAATAGAGAATTGAAGCAAACACAAAAAGATACACCGATGTTTTACCGTGGTGTTCGGAGACTTGCCGGTCTCCCCTAATCCACGTTGAGGCTAGCGCAAACCACTTTGGACCGGCTCCACGAATTGAGCGCCCGCCTCGATTCCACTAGTGGTTGCTCTTTCCCGCTCTGGGTAGGTGAGCACCAACCTTCACAACTTGCCGGGGCTTCTCACAACCTTCGTCGAGAAGCTCACCGCGCATGACGCCTCCACGCCGTCCAGGTGTCGGCAAACACCAAGAGTAACAAGCCAAGCGTTCCCGCTTGAACTTCACCTAGTGCAACACATGCACTCCGGTGATCACCAAGTGCAACACATGCACAATGGCTCCCTCAAGTGCAACACATGCACAAGAGGCTCTCAATCCACTTCCTAATTGCAACACATGCAATTAAGGCTCACTCTTAGCTCAAGAGACAAATAGAAGAGGGCAACACAAGCACACAACTCTTACAAACACCCAAATGCTCCAGCCACTCCCAAATGTCAGCCCCAAGACTCCTTTTATAGCTCCCCCAAAGAAAACTAGCCGTTGGAGGGTAAAACGGGCAAAAGGCAATCAACCCGGTTACTCGCCCTACTAGGGCAGTAGCAAACCTCTAGGCCAACGGTCACATTCATGCATTAAAACATCAAAAACTAGCCGTTGCTATAGTACCCGGTGCTACATCACCATCTAGGACCGATAGCACCGCCATTTCAACCAAAAACACTCTCTCGAGTTTTTACACCGCCATCGGGCAGTAGTACCGCCGGGCGGTGCTATCGCTTATCTAGGGCGGTAGCACCGCCGAGCGGTGCTACCGCCCATGTAGGGCGGTGCTACCATCGTTCAAACCACCGAAAAAAGCTCATAACTTTTTACCCCGAACTCCGATTTACGTGATCTTTGATTCTATGCGAAGATTATCATGAGGGCTACAATATCAACCCATTTTCAAGATTTAAGCAACCATAGATATTTTTAAATATCACAAAAACCAAACTCTAATGTAGTCATTCAAATCTAAAATCTGATTTTTCAAAATCCCTCTCACAGACTTGATGAAGGGCATGACTACAAGCTAGAAAGAGTCAATAAAATCAAATATTGAGCCATAATGATCAACTCATGATCAAAATAACTTATTGCAAAACACATTTTCAAAAAACCCAAAAAGCCATAAGATCAATCCTCTAGCCATGTAAGGATCAACACATGATCCCGACACTTTGCAAAACACATTTGCAAATGCCAACACATGCTCTAGAATTGAAACCCATAACCTCTAACTTATTTGCAAACCACATTTGCAAATAACAAATCAACACTTTGCAAAAACACATTTTGCAAACACAAAGCATAAGCTTTACATAGCATTGTGATGATCAATATATAATCAAATCACAAGCTAAAATACCGATGCATGAGCTCTCACCTTTTGCAACACATGTAAAACTTAGCTCCATGCAAAAACCACATAAACCAAATTACATAAGCTATCTTACTTTTGCAACACATGCAAATCCAAAGCTCCATGTAAAAACCAGATCGATTAAGATCCAATAAGAAGCAAGCATGAGCTCTCTTATTTGCAACACATGCAAATACTTAGCTCATGTAAAAACCAAACAAGAGAGTGAGCTAGAGTGAACATGATTGAGTTCATCAACACATGATGAAGCTCAAGCTATAAGACTTGACCCCTCTTAATAGTACGGCACCTAACTAGCAATCCGGTCTCCCATCCAAACACCGAGACCGGTAAAAGACTAGGAACACATCTTTAGCTCTAGCTAGTTATACCTTTGTCTTTAGCGATCCACTTGGAGCTTTTATGATTTCCAATCATCTTCTCTCCAGGATCAAATCTTCTTCTTCTTGTTCATCAACACATAATTAACTTTCTCTAGCCCTTCTCTTCACTTCGGGGTCACTTTTTGAAGCTCATCAACACATGATGATTTCTCATTCTCGATTCTTCATTTTCTTGGACTCAACCTACTTCAAACTCATTGAAAGTGTTAGTCCAAAATACATAGTTGTCTCAATCATCAATGCACTCCATTGACACATAATGGATGCCCCCGAGATTGATTGAGCACAACTCAAAGACAATTGATTGAAAGATTAATTATGTCTTGAGTAAACTAATGCAACTAATGCTTCATTATACTCAAGAGCTTTTGATTGCCCTAGGATCAACAAAGTGAATCATCAACTCCTGATTAGTTCTTTGTTGATTTAATGGCAACCGAACACAATTTAAATTGAATTTAAATTGTCATGAGTATATATTAACTACACAAGTTTTATATACTCAATAGATTGTTTCAAAGTCTTAATCCTATATGTTATTTGGCAAGAGGACATGGATCAATACTATTACAACATCAAGTTAAATTGTGAACTCCCCCTAGATATGTGCATTCATGTAATATAGATGAAGTTGGAAACATAATGCACATCTTTTAATGTATAAGTAATGTAAGAGTTCATTCTTTAACTTGAGTTCTAAGTATGCAATAAGATATCATAAAATGAATACGGGTGCATACCTTGGGTTTTTCATTTTTCAATGAGATGAGACTAATCAAAGATATACTCAATAAAAGAGTTAGTCTTATGTTCAAATTTATCAATATGATCATGAAAATTATATCCAAGGAATGCAACAAGATATATAATATGAGCTCGAATGCATACCTTTGATATTTCCATCTTTTTCATCCAAAAGAGACTAATAAGAGTTAAGCTCAACAAAAGAGTTAGTCTCATAAAAATATTTGTCATTAATTAACAATTGAAACTAATCAATATTACAATTATCAAAAGAGTTAGTTTCAATATTAGATTTGTCATTAACACCAAAACCAAATTAATGGAGTTTGAACTTTCAATCTCCCCCTTTTTGGTGATTAATGAGAAATCCAAGTTTAATAACACATTTGGATGAAAATCATCATATTGAGATAATTTAAACTATTTGAACACATGAGCATGTCTTTGGACAATATAAGTATTAACAATTGACAATGCATCTAAGAGATTCTTAGAAAAATAATTCTCCCTCTTAACCAAATTAAGCTCTCACAAACTCCCCTTTAACCAAATGAGATATTAAGCTCCCGCAAATTCTCCCCCTTTTGGCATTAAACACCAAAAATGGAAAATGAATCCAAAAAGGAGATTATTAGAGTGATGAGCTTGGCAAGGATATACCACGAAGAGAGAGCTTGGCAAGAAATTCTTTGAAATGAGGTCATAACAACATTGAAATGAGTACATATGACCTATTTAAGTTTACAAGAATTCTTAAATAAAATGTCACTTGTAAGAATTAAGAATTTTCAATAAGATTTAAGAATTCTGCAAACTTTTTCTTTATATGGCCCAAAAGAAGAAAACAGACAGAAACATGGCCATCTTTTGAGTTAAACATGAGAAAGATATTCAAAATACATTCAAATACTCTCCTCATTTTATTAGGCTTTTTAATTAGCAAATGACTCACAAAAGGAGTTCTTGAGAGCGTAATAGTGCTTAAATGAGGAAAACATCGAAATGAACTTCGAATTTTCATGAAACCACTTGATTTTTTTAAAGAATCATTACTTATAATACCATTTGAGGAAAACATAAAGCATTTACATATCAATTTTAAAGTGATACTAGTTGAAATGCTCATTTTTCAATTGATACCACAAGTAAATATTGTTTTTCAAATGATAATATTTGAAAGAGATATCACTTGTAAAAGATCATTTTGCATGAGGATACCATTTTTGAGAAAAACATTATCATTTGTTTTTAAAACAAGCTTATTTTCTCAAAGATAAACACTATATGTCAATTTAAAATCAACTTGATATTATGACATAGCCAAAAGGAGAGTCTCTTTCAAACACACAAAACTCGATTAAACAAGCTCCAAACGAATCATAAGGTAAATTATGGAGCTAATACATTTAAACATACTCAAGTTTTGTTTTGAGAGGTGCTACCAACTTGAAGCCAAACTAAAGATATGAAAACCACAAACATTTTAATGAACTAGAATTTCAGATTTCCAGATTTTGATATTTCATTTAGGCTTCAAAAGATAGCTGAAAAACTGTACAAATGACATCTAAAAAATCTAATAAAATTTTACATAATAGACCAACTATTGAGAATCAATTCTTGTAAAGGTGGTACCCTCAAATTATAATCTTATTTTGAGATACAAAAATCACAAATCAGTTCAAAACCATGCAAAAGTTTGAATTTTCAGCATTTGATCAAAGAGAGAAAAACCCATAACTTTTTCAAATGTAGTTGAAATTATTTAAAATTATGAAGAAACATACTTTGGACTCCTAAGAAACTTTTCCAAAAAGAATTTTTCAAAACGGAGTCTCCAATCAAAAGATATGCCAAATTTTGCTTTGTAGGTATGATTTTTACTCAAAGAGAAGAAAAGTCAAAACTTTCTCAAATAAAGTCAAAATGTTTTGAAAGTTTCCAGAAATGAACTTTGGACTATTTGAAAGGTTTCTCAAAAATAATTTTCTTAAAAACACATTTCTTTCAAAAGATATGACAGATTGCGCTTTGTAGGCAAAAAGAGAAGTTCAATTTGCATTGAATGCTCAAAATACAATCCGAATTGGATTTTATGGAGATTTGAACTTTCATGGATTTGTATGAGTTAGAAATACTATTTCAAGCTAAGAAACATGAAGAAATCCAACTCAAATAGCAAAACCCACAATATGCAAGAATAGGTCGTTTTGGGTCAAATGAAGAATTTTTGTCAAATTCAAATGCCAATAATTTTGAACGGTTGGTCGTTTTGAAAAAATTTGAACTAAATAAATGCTTGAAATGACCAACCCTACGAGTTTTGTGTTGACCACTTTTTCAAAAACTCAATATATTTAAACTTATGAAAATATTTTATTTAATCCAAAATCAAGATCCTATAAGATCCATTTGAGACCAATTTTGCAATTTTATTTCTAAAATAGAGATTTTTACTTCGAAAGCATCGCAAAACATTTAAAATACATATTTAAGGACTTTTATAAAGATTTTCACAAATATGGGTCTTTAAAACTAAAATTTTGACTTTTGACCGAAGAGACTCATATGAAGGATATGCATGCATATGGTTTTGAACATAGTTCCAAAAAGTATCAAATGAGAAGATATTTTATTGGAATTAGTATGTATGAGTTTGAAATACCATTTTGAACCAAGATATGGCTAAGAATCCAGTCCAAGAGGTGAAACTCATAATGTGCTAGAATGTGACCAATATAGGTCAAGCATATTTTTTGGGTGAGTTTTAAAATCAAATAACTTTTGATAGGTTGGTCTTTTGAGAAATTTTTGAATACAAGAATTGTTAAGAATGACTAACTCTATGTTTTTCGTTTTGAAGCTATATTCAAAATCATTTTACAATTTATTCTATAAAAATTATAAATTTAAAGCCAAAACAAGATACTAGTAACTAGTTTTTGGGCTAAAACCTTATTTTCTTTTGAAATTAGTTTTTGTAAAACCAAAACCATTGGAAAACCTTTTGAAAGCATTTGTATATATTTTTCAACTAATTTTTCATAAGATTAGTAATAGTTACTAAGATTTTTCATTTTTGGCTAAATGGCTTGATTTTAAAAATATATTAGCACTTATATAAATATGGGCACACATAGAGATGTGATATATATGGTTATGATTTAACACTCCCCCTTAATGTGCCACTACCCAAACTTTCTCAAGATTTCAATCAATACAACTAATAAGTATGAGCAAGAACATGAACAAGTAATTCAAATTGATTTTCATGAATAATGCAATATAACCTACACAAGGCTATAAGCTATAAAAATCAATTTAAATACTTGTTATCCGAGATGGTATTGGCTCGTGATTGGAAGCGATCGTCCTTATGCTTGGCTCCATTTTGCAATTGATAAAGCCTTCATTCTTTTGAAGAAGCCAACTGTCCAATGCATCTCCAAATGCCTATAAATCTTTTAGGTACTTTTTGGTACCCAATTTTTGTTTGGTCCAAGAATGTTAGTCACAAGAGATTTAGGAACCCAAATGGCCCTAACATTAATAGTCTTAGGTGAACTAACATGACTAGCAGTGGATTTGCGATTGTTATTACTCCTAAGCGATATATCGGCATTGAATTGAGGAGGCTTAGGAGTTTTAATATTTTTAGCAAATACATTCCTAGTTTGATCCTTTCTAAGCACATAATAATCATTATAATGAGGACTCTTAGAGGATCTAGCATTTCTAGCAAATGTTTTGCTATCGTTATTCCTAAGCACATGATTTACATGATTCTTCATAGTCTTAGGAAATCTAGCATTTTGAGTAAACACATTTCTAAATTTATATCTCCTAAAGAAAAGATTATCACTATTTTGCATAATCTTAGGAGAATTGACAAATTTGGCAAACACACTACCATTTTTGTCTTTCCTAAGCAAATAATGATCATTGTAAAGAGTTGGCTTAGGAGTTTTACCTTTGGGACAATTTTTACCAATGTGTCCCTTTTCTCGGCAATTAAAGCAAGTTTGGCAATTTGGACCTCTCTTGATCTTCTTGACTTGCTTATTGCCGGTTTGCCTCTTTGTTGATATCCTAGACTTGACATCCTCTTGGTTTGGGCACACCGAGACATAGTGACCCTTCTCATGACATCCAAGGCACTTGATGTTCTTCGTGTGTCTTGCGTTGTGCCTTGTCTTGCTATTCACTTTCTTCTTGGAGATGTAGCCAATCTCTCTCTTATCCTGTAAGACTCGTTGCTTGCTTAGGATATCGTCAAGGGTGGCCTTCCTTTTGAAGCATTTTTTCAAGTCATTTTTCAATTTAATGACTTGGGCCTTGAGCTCTTTATTTTCCTCTACAAGGTTAGTCTCAACACGCATAGAGGAAGTACTAGCATTTGAACTAGAGCTACAAGGCATATCAATTAAATCATTGCAAGGGGTGGACATGTCAATTATTGATGAAATATTAGAATTGACGTTTAAGTAAGGCATTTCATCAATTAAATCGCATTGAATTCCTGTGTCTACTCTAGACTTAATGATTTCCTTGAGAATGAGGGATTCATGATTTTCTTTAAGAACATTATAATCATTTTGAAGTGAGTCATGTTCAAACTTCAAAATTTTATATTTTGCTTTCTCCTTCCCAAGATATTGATTGAGCTCCTCTAATAAATTCATCAAATCATCGTAAGAAGGCTCATTATCGTTATCATCATTTACCTCAATTTTACCTTTAGCCATGAAGCAACGAGTTAGAGAAGATAGCATTTGATACTCATCGTCGCTTGAGGCAGAGGTTGAGGTTGATGGTGTTGTCGGTTCTTCATCATTTGAGATGGAGCTTGAAATTTCATCTTCCGACACCCATTCTTCTATGCAACCCTCACTAGGGGATGTGGACAAACCATATAATTCTTGAAGCTTTATCCACATTTCGTGAGCGCTTTTGAGATTGCATATTTTATTAAATACATCTACGCTCACAACGCTAAATAAAACATTAGTAGCTTGAGCGTCGAGATGTAGGCATTTGTCTTCTCCTTTAGTTGGAGCAAATTTATTTAATGGAAGAGAGAAGCCCACATCTACGATCCACCATATTTGGGGGCTCATGGATTTAAAATGAGAAATCATGAATAATTTCCATGAAGCATAATTTGAGCCATTAAAAATATGTGAATCAGAGTAGTGCACTAATCCGCTAGTCGCCATCCTTACTCTCTAGGCGGTAAAGCCTAATAAATGAGAGACCAGGCTCTAATACCACTTGTAAGATCGAGGATGCCGACTAGAGGGGGGGTGAATAGGCGGCTTTAAAATTTTCTTCGATGATTAGTTAAAATCTCGCCTATATATCCCTATGTCAAAACCTAAACAAAAATCAATGCAGAAGTGATAAACTAAGGTTTTAACAATTAAGCCTAAGTCAACTAGGCTCACTAAGTATACTAGCTAATTATGTCTCTAACATGAATATGTAAAAATAAAGACAATCAAACAATTTAATTCTACGAATGTAATTGCAACAATGTAAATAGAGAATTGAAGCAAACACAAAAAGATACACCGATGTTTTACCGTGGTGTTCGGAGACTTGCCGGTCTCCCCTAATCCACGTTGAGGCTAGCCCAAACCACTTTGGACCGGCTCCACGAATTGAGCGCCCGCCTCGATTCCACTAGTGGTTGCTCTTTCCGCTCAGGAAGGTGAGCACCAACCTTCACAACTTGCCGGGCTTCTCACAACCTTCGCCGAGAAGCTCATCAGCAAGACGACGCCTACGCCTGTCTAGGAGTCGGCAAACACCAAGAGTAACAAGCCAAGCCTTCCCGCTTGAACTTCATCTAGTGCAACACATGCACTCCGGTGATCACCAAGTGCAACACATGCACAATGGCTCCCTCAAGTGCAACACATGCACAAGAGGCTCTCAATCCACTTCCTAATTGCAACACATGCAATTAAGGCTCACTCTTAGATCAAGAGACAAATAGAAGAGGGCAACACAAGCACACAACTCTTACAAACACCCAAATGCTCCAGCCACTCCCAAATGTTAGCCCCAAGACTCCTTTTATAGCTCCCCCAAAGAAAACTAGCCGTTGGAGGGCAAAAACGGGCAAAAAGGCAGTCAACCGGGTGCTACCGCCCTACTAGGGCCGGTAGCACCGGCCTCTAGGCCAACGGTCACATTCGTGCATTAAAAACATCAAAAACTAGCCGTTGCTACAGTACCCCCGGTGCTATCGCCCATCTAGGACCGGTAGCACCGGCCATTTCAACCAAAAAACATCTCTCTGGAGGTTTTACACCGCCACTGGGCCGGTAGTACCGCCCCGGGCGGTGCTACCGCCTATCTAGGGCCGGTAGCACCGCTCGGGCGGTGCTACCACTCATCTAGAGCCGGTAGCAGGCGGTGCTACCGCCCATGTAGGGGCGGTGCTACCACTGGTTCAGCCACGAAAAAGCTCATAACTTTTTACCTCGAACTCCGATTTTGGTGATCTTTGATTCTATGCGAAGCTTATCACGAGGGCTACAATATTCACCCATTTTCAAGATTTAAGAAACCATAGATATTTTTAAATATCACAAAAACCAAATTCTAATGTAGTCATTCAAGTCTAAAATCTGATTTTTCAAAATCCCTCTCACAAACTTGATGAAGGGCATGACTACAAGCTAGAAAGAGTCAATAAAATCAAATATTGAGCCATGATGATCAACTCATGATCAAAATAACTTATTGCAAATCACATTTGCAAATAACCAAAAAGCCATAAGATCAATCCTCTAGCCATGTAAGGATCAACACATGATCCCGACACTTTGCAAAACACATTTGCAAATGCCAACACATGCTCTAGAATTGAAACCCATAACCTCTAGCTTATTTGCAAACCACATTTGCGAATAATAAATCAACACTTTGCAAAAAACACATTTTGCAAACACAAAGCATAAGCTTTACATAGCATTGTGATGATCAACATATAATCAAATCACAAGCTAAAACACTGATGCATGAGCTCTCACCTTTTGCAACACATGCAAAACTTAGCTCCATGCAAAAACCACATAAACTAAATTACATAAACTATCTTCCTTTTGCAACACTTGCAAATCCATAGCTCCATGTAAAAACCAGATCGATTAAGATCCAATAAGAAGCAAGCATGAGCTCTCTTATTTGCAACACATGCAAATACTTAGCTCATGTAAAAACCAAACAAGAGAGTGAGCTAGAGTGAACATGATTGAGTTCATCAACACATGATGAAACTCAAGCTATAAGACTTGACCCCTCTTAATAGTACGGCACCTAACTAGCAATCCGGTCTCCCATCCAAACACCGAGACCAGTAAAAGATTAGGAACACATCTTTAGCTCTAGCTAGTTATACCTTTGTCTTTAGCGATCCACTTGGAGCTTTTATGATTTTCAATCATCTTCTCTCCAGAATCAAATCTTCTTCTTCTTGTTCATCAACACATAATCAACTTTCTCTAGCCCTTCTCTTCACTTCGGGATCACTTCTTGAAGCTTATCAACACATGATGACTTCTCATTCTCGATTCTTCATTTTCTTGGACTCAACCTACTTCAAACTCATTGAAAGTGTTAGTCCAAAATACATGGTTGTCTCAATCATCAATGCACTCCATTAACATATAATGGATGCCCCCGAGATTGATTGAGCACAACCCAAAGACAATTGATTGAAAGATTAATTATGTCTTGAGTAAACTAATGCAACTAATGCTTCATTATACTCAAGAGCTTTTGATTTCCCTAGGATCAACAAAGTGAATCATCAACTCATGATTAGTTCTTTGTTGATTTAATGGCAACCGAACACAATTTAAATTGAATTTAAATTGTCATGAGTATATGTTAACTACACAAGTTTTATATACTCAATGGATTCTTTCAAAGTCTTAATGCTATATGTTATTTGGCAAGAGGACATGGATCAATACTATTGAAACATCAAGTTAAATTGTGAACTCCCCCTAGATATGTGCATTCATGTAATATGGATGAAGTTGGAAACATAATGCATATCTTTTAATGTATAAGTAATGTAAGAGTTCATTCTTTAACTTGAGTTCTAAGTATGCAATAAGATATCATAAAATGAATACGGGTGCATACCTTGGGTTTTTCATTTTTCAATGAGATGAGAATAATCAAAGATATACTCAATAAAAGAGTTAGTCTTTTGTTCAGATTTATCAATATGATCATGAAAATTATATCCAAGGAATGCAACAAGATATATAATATAAGCTCGAATGCATATCTTTGATATTTTCATCTTTTTCATCCAAAAGAGACTAATAAGAGTTAAGCTCAACAAAAGAGTTAGTCTCATAAAAAGATTTGTCATTAATTAACAATTGAAACTAATCAATATTACAGTTATCAAAAGAGTTAGTCTCAATATTAGATTTGTCATTAACACCAAAACCAAATTAATGGAGTTTGAACTTTCAACATCCAATACCTCCTCTTCCAAGTTGGAATATCCCAAGAGCGGACGAGCTTGCAAGGATCTCCGCACAGACACATCGGTGGTACAACCCCGATAGGTACGAAGAGGTCCTGGTACGCGATGTTGCGCGGCCACGCCGAAGCGCCTACCTCTTTCTTCGCCTTCCCTTTTCCCTTTCCACTTGCAGCCTCGGCATTTTGGATTGAATCTCTACTTATCTTTTCCTCCCTCTCCTTCCCTTCTCTCTCTTTTTCTTTCTTCTTATCTCGCTGCTGGCTTTGCGAGGCCGCGAGCGAGAGCGAAGGTTATAAAGGGTAGATATCGCCTGGGTAAGGGGCGATCGCCCCATTTCAGGGTGATATTTACCTTCGGGCAGTGTGCCTCCTGACATTTTCACAGCAGGTTAATTTTTCCTCATTTATTATATGAAATTTTTTTTGAAACAAATATTAAATACAAATATGGTGGGCCCTATCCCTCCAATATCGGGCGACCGATGATTTTTTAAATTTTGATAATTTTACCATCAAATTTGAAAATTTCACCGTGAAGCGCCGTTTGTATGACACGCCATACGTAACAAGCAAACTGGCAATCAAAAATTAGATCTTTCGTGGCCGCGATTTTCGTGGTTTCGTAGCGCGAGTGCCTTTTTCGATTTTCACAACTTCCTGCCGGGGCAATGTCTGGCCATCTCACCCGTACATAAGTGGTACCTCGCGTTGCGTAGGTCGCCCTTGATTTTTCCCGTATTTTTTGGGCCGTATCCGGCCTATCCCGCGGGGCTATGAAAACTCCTAAGTGGTCACGATTTCCGTGGTTTCGTGGCCGCGAGTGCCTATTCTGATTTTCACAACTTCCTGCCAGGGTAACGTCTGGCCATCTCACCCGTACATAAGTGGTACCTCGCGTTGCGTAGGTCGTCCTTGATTTTTCCCGTATTTTTGGGCGATCCGGCCTATCCATGGGCTATGAAAACTCCTAAGTGGTCACGATTTCCGTGGTTTTGTGGCCGCGAGTGCCTTTTCTGATTTTCATAACTTTCTGCCGAGGCAACGTCTGGCCATCTTGCTCGTACATAAATGGTACCTCGCGTTGTGTAGGTTGCCCTTGATTTTTCCCGTATGTTTTGGGTCGTATCCGGCCTATCCCGCGAGGCTACAAAAACCCCTAAGTGGCCACGATTTCCGTGGTTTCGTGGCCGCGAGTGCCTTTTCCGATTTTCGCAACTTCCTGACGGGGCAACGTCTGGCTATCTCGCCCGTACATAAGTGGTACCTCGCGTTGCGTAGGTCGCCTTTGATTTTTCCCGTATTTTTTGGGCCGTATCCGGCCTGTCCTGCGGGGCTACGAAAACCCCTAAGTGGCCACGATTTCCGCGGTTTCGTGACCGCGAGTACCTTTTCCGGTTTTCGCAACTTCCTGCCGGGGCAATGTCTGGCCATCTTGCCCGTACATAAGTGGTATCCCACATTGCGTAGGTCGCCCGTGATTTTTTCCGTATTTTTTGAGCCATATCCGGTGGTCTCTACGAGACTACGAAAATCCCTGAGTGAGATGCGTATCACTAATAAAGTAAAATAATTTTTGCAGTTCATTACATCATAACAAGTTTTTTTTCAGGTAATTTTTGCCTGTTCAATACAACAATTATTGTAAAAAAAATTCGCAACAAATATTGTTAAAAAAAATTGCTACAGTAACCTATCGCCCCATGTTGGGGCGATCGGTGTATTTTTTTAATTTATTTTGGCTCTGCCGTTAGATTTCGGAATTTCGCCGCTACGGGCCGTTAGTCAACCCGCTACAGGCGAGCATTTTCGCAATTTTTTGTTTTCGCCGATTAGTTTTGAAAAAATGATTTAAAATAAATATTAAATAAAAATAATCCAAGTTGAACAGCTCAGGCCATTGCTGTCATTGTGGTATGGTTGATCAAGCCCATCGTCCAATTGGTTTCCAAGTGTAACTACCCCATCTTCCAGGCTAACGTCTTAACAAACTGCAGACAATTCAGCGTGCTCCGCTTGTCGTCAAAATGCCATTTCTTTCCACGCCGATTCCACGAGGGCATGTAGGATTATCCATATCAGTTATCTGTAAGACTATATCACGTAGGATTTTATGTGATATAGAGAAGAGAGAAAACTGTTATCTACTATTTAACAAACAGTCTTATAAATTAGTTTCTATTTTGTTTGCTATTGTATAAATAGTTGTTAATTGGATAAGAGATCATTATAGATAACTATATAGACGATCCATTGTATGAGTTATTTTTAGTGCTGTCTATAAATAATATAAAGATATATTACAGGCAGCAATGGTCTGTACCACTGCTACATAACTCGAGCAACGAAAGTGTCAACTGCCGAGCGCAACGCATGCCCTGTGTATCTCGGTAGCAGATGTCAACTTTGCAACATCCTCGGACGACCCATTCAGGGAGAATGGTTTCCTAAACTTGACCGCTTCTTTGTCACAGAGTATACTGACGATTAATCCGGTGTTTAAACTGTTTTAGTCATGCGGAATTGGATCGCACCATCAATAGGCAACGCGCACCACCAGGACACCACCATGGCGGGCCAGGTTTGGTTGGGGCGGCGGCGTCGTCGTAGTCAGACGGGACTTGCCGCGGACGCTGAAGCGAGAAAAAGATCTCGCAGTCGGTGGAGCAATGGGCCCGGTAACCCACGTTCCTGCCATTAATTATGTCTCCTACTACTGCTCGTCCCCAAATCTTCCTGCCCGGCCATCTTGCTTGATTAATGTAGTCGTAAGAGTATCTGGTCAACTTATCTCTTAACTCTCTTAACTGTACCATATCAATAAAATTCTACGACAAAAAGATATACGAGAAAAGAGAATAATAGTGATGAAGTGTAGAAGGAAAAATAGGATGTAAATAATAAGAAAGAGTCGAGCTTGAAATTTTGTCTCGATTACAGAGTCAAAAGGAGCGGACAAAGAGAAATATACGTATCTTGGGGTGTTTGGGACAATTTCAACTCTAACAAAATTCATAGAATTGGTAGAGCAGAGTATTTCTAACTTCAGAAATTTGTAGAATTGAAGCTGTGAGTACATTAAATGTATTTAGATGAATTATCTTATTTATATTTTAAACTAAAAATATAAACTTAATTCGCTCTACTTTAACCTATAAAAAGCGGAGCTGATGATATGATCAATGGCATCGTAATCATTCGTAAGGATCTGTGTTCTGTAACTTCACTTGCAACTAAGTCAAAAGGAGCGGACAGAGAGAAACGTACGCGTACGCATCTTATTCTTATGATACGATCAATGGCATCGTAATCATTCGTAAGGATCTGTAACTTCACTTGCAACTAAAGCAATAGCTTTTTTTTTAAAAGGAATGGCAGGAGCTCTACTTTGCATTAAAGATAGATATGAGTACAACAAAAGTTAATTTATAGATCGGATAACATCCTCTGGGGGTAGATGAAACAACAAAAAAGAGAGGGAAAGGGCGAAACTCCTAATCCGCCGAAACTTTTATCTAATCACCCGAAAGGCGAAGGAGCAGGCCCCATCTATGAATCCCGGATACTAACAGCCGCCCTTCGACTACGGATATCGTCAACCGCGGCGTCGGCGACGGCGTCCACAGATCTGTAGTGATTATTAAAAATCCTGCCATTCCTCTCCTTCCAGAGGTTCCACGCTACATACATAAAAGCGGCGTCACTTTGCTGCGATATTGGTGGCGATCGTGGCGCGGATTGATCTCCACCAGTCGCTATGTCGATTGTACCATGGTTGGTCGGTTGGCGTCGAAGCTTATGTTCATGCCTAAGAAGACCTTTCTCCGGACTGTGATGCGAACGAGCACAACAGATGAGGTGTCTAGTCGACTCGGCTCTAGTCCGCACATCGCACAAAGTGTGCTGCGCGGCCATCCTCGGAGGGCGATCTATCACCGTGAGGATCCTATCTCGCATGAATAGCCAAGTGAAGAATCGCATTTCGGTTCGGCGTCGCTTGCCAAATTATCTTGAAGTTGGGAGTGCGGAATGGCGCCGATGAATCGCGACTGTAAGCTGTCCTCTTTGTGTAAATGCCATGTTGCGTCCAATTCCAAGAGATGCTATCATGTGTGCTCGGTGAAAGGTGAACACGTGAAAGCGCGCCAAAGTCGCACAAACTCTTGGATCTGCGGGTGAGGATATCCACGCGTGGCCGCAGCCAATTCTCGGAGAGTAGCTCATCCTTGACCGACGCCCTTTTCTCCGGACAAGACGATAGCAATTTGGCGCTATATCCATGGCGACATCCCATGAAGCCAATTAGATTCCCAAAAATTCGCAGTTTCACCATTCCCTAGGGAGATCTTTGTGCTAGCACGGAAAAAGCTGTGATCAGATTCATCGCAAGGGACCGACATCCCAACCCATGGCCTATTTCGGTCTGTCCATGTATACCACAGCCATCGGAGACGGAGCGCTCGGCCGAAGGAGGTGAGATCCTTAACTCCGAGCCCTCCCAAAACCTTAGGCACGCAAACCGACTTCCAATTGACTGACAAAGGCCCTCCAACAAGATTCTGTTCGCCTTTCCAAATGAAACTTGCGAATCTGTCAATTTTCTTTCTTTGCCCATGCGAGCGAGAACACGATCATGTGGTATACCGCGAGAGACGTGAGCACGGAGTTTGCAAGCACCAATCTGCCCGCCCTAGAGAGGAGCTTTCCTTTCCATCTTGTAAGCCGTTTTCTCACTTTGTCAATGAGAGGTTGAAGGTCGGAGCACCTCAGCCTGGTAGGGCGAAGAGGTAAACCTAGATACCTGCAAGGGAAAGGTTTGGATAACGCTGGGAAATCCTATAAGACAGCCGCCATGTCTATTGAACCACATCTGATGGCATAGACCTCACTCTTGTGGATGTTGGTGTGAAGCCCTGTCGCCCCTCCGAATAAGCTTAGCAGCTCCTGCATTAAAGTTAGCTCCTCCCGGATTGGCCTGACAAAGGCGACAACATCGTCGGCGTAAAGGAAAGTCCTCATCCTGGGGGGCGCGGCGGGCAACTGCGAGAAAAAGTTTTCCGCCGCCGCCTTGGAGAAGAGACCCCGCAACGGCTCCATAGCAAGAATGAATAGCATGGGTGAGAGAGGGTCCCCCTGCCTCAGCCCTCTTCTGTGCTGAATCGGTGGCCCAGGTACACCGTTAAGAAGAACTCTGGAAGAAGAGGAAGCTAGAATTGCCGAAATCCAGTCTCGCCAGCGGGAGCTGAAACCTAGATGATGCAACAATTCCAACAGGAACTCTCAGCTGACGAAGTCGAAAGCCTTAGCTATGTCCAACTTAATCAGAAGAGACGGAATCCCTTTCTTGTGCAATAGCTTCAAAGTGATCAAGAACTCATGAACTCGAAAATTCTAAGTAGAAATGGAGGCAGTGCCGTCGCCTCGGTCAATTGCTCTTCGTTCAATAATCAAGCAATACAAATCAATAATCTGTACAAATCCACATGAGAAGGAGAGCGTAAGTACAATTGCTCGATAACAATTCTCTCTCGCGCACAGGGGAAAAACCAAACCGGAAAGACAAGAAAAGAATCCATTAGTTCTTTCTTGCTTTGCGATCTACATTCCTATTCGTTCTTCCCAACCAAACCGGAGGCATCGCGTTTTGCGTTGATTGATTTGGACGTAGAGGTAGCATTGATAGTTCAGTACTAGTAGTAGTGGCGGCGGCGGAGGCGGAGGCGGAGGCGGAGGCGGAGGCTATCTGCGTCCAGAGAGGCGGTTGAGCCACGCGTTGCGGAGCTGGAGCTCGAGGGGCTCGCCGAAGCACTGCGCGCGGGCGAGGCAGAAGTGGGTGCAGAAGCCGGCCGCCGAGCGCACGCGGCAGGTGTCGAGCACGTAGCACGCCGCGCACTCCATCCCGCGGGCCTGCACCACCAGGCCCCACACCTGCCGCGCCGCCTCCGCCGCGGAGGGGGCGCCCTCGGCCGCCGCCGCGGCAACCTGCTCGACCAGGATTATCCCGTCCGGCCGCGGCTGCCCGCCCGAGCCCCACCGCCGCCGCACCTCCGGCCAGCTCTCTGCCGACGCTGGCTCCCGCCGCACCGTCACGCGGCCGCCCTCCCGCCCGTCGTTGAACAGGTGCACTAGGAACGGCGCCTCGCCTATGTGCCGCACGATCTCCGCGATCGACTCCCGCATCCACCCCTCAACCTTCTCCTCCCCAACCTCCTCCACCTCCCCATCCTCCCTGCCAAACACGCCGCCCAAGAACCCCGCGTCCCGCTCCTCCCGCCGGAGCTGCAACCCCCGGGGCACGTCCGCGACCACAGCCCGAACGCGCACCGAGGCGAGCCGCGGCGCTGGCGCGAAGGATACCGGCGCCCGCAGCCTCACCCGCGGCGACAGCGCCGCCGAAGACGACGCCGGGCTGTACCCCCGCACGGAGGCCGCCGCCGCCATCGGCCGGTGCACCACCGATCGGACAACCGAGAACTCTTCTTCGCCTAGCCGCGGGTGGTGTCTGAGACGACGCCGGATTGGTGGTAAATAGCAGCAGAGGACTGGACGCAGCAGGTCGGATCGGGTCAGGCTTGGCGCCGGCGTCGATCGGGGGGTGCGCGTACAAATAGGCTGAGGAGGTGGTCGGATTGGGGAAGCGGAAGCCCGCACGAAAGAGGATTCCGAGTCGTAACGGCCTGCTGCTCCCTCGGTTCCCATGCGCTCGCGTGCGTGGCGTCCGACGTGGACGGAATTTCGAGATCCCGTGCGGCGAAACGGGATCTGTGGGCCGCCGTGCGCGGGATTGTGGGGTGTTTGAGTGGTGGGGTTGCGTGTTCGGTGTGATGCGCGGGGGAGGGAGCGTGGGGCGCGTAGACGCGCGCGCCGAGGCACGCGCCCACACGCAGCGGGCGGGAGGCGGGAAGGGGTTTGCCCGCGGGAGGGGTGCGCCACGTCGGAATGGAGAGCCAGGTCAGCACACGGCGACACGTCGGAGGTAGGAAGGCTGTTTGGGCCCTGCGCAATTTTTTTTTTGTTAGAATTGTTTAGATACAGGTGAATTATAAGTTCTAATTGTTAAATATGCTTAAACTCTATCTTGTCATGAATGAATTTGAATATATCTCCTTTTGTTTTTACTATAAATATAGCACCCTTTATACAAGTTAATCAATTTAATAACAAAGAGTTTGCCACTATATATTAAGTGTTTTTCCCCCTAATTACCTAGATTACTTGTTTAATCAAATTTGTAAGCTAGATTTTTTATGTTACTGTTCAATAAGAAACAAATTATTTAATAATCCCGTCCGTATTGTCATTCAACCACGTGTCGCCTCCACTTGCCCGCTGCGCACCACCAACCGTGTCGCCACCACGCCGTGCCCATGCCCCATGTTGCGCCCGCAGCCGCCTTGGCCATGCCTACCCTACACCTGTCGTGCCTCCGCCGTCTGCACCAGCCCCGCGCCTATAGCGCCGCACCAGCTGCGCCAGCTGTGAGCCCGCCCTCAAGCCTATTAACGTGTCTTGTGCCCCATGCTGCGTCTGCGCCATGCATTGTGCTAGTGTCATACACCGCGCCTACACCCACACCATGCTATGTGTGGCGAAGCTGTGCCCACGCCTGAAGTCACACCTTTGCAACCGCCTCCTTGCGTCGAGCCGCCGCCAACGCTACCTCGAATAACCCTAGTCGTCCGGTTTTGGGCAAGTCACCACAGGCCGCACATTTAATGGGCCTCGATAGCCCACCGGCATGGCCTACGAGCTGTGCAGCCTATTGGTTTTTCGGAAAGAGAAAAAGAGAAAAAGGAAAAGAAAATGCAATTTTACGTTTTAACCTCCGAAGTTATGGTTAATTATGGTCGGCCACAGGAATATTTCTTTAAGGGCCCTAAAGTTCTCAAAAATTCTAAAAAATAATTAATAAATTTAGGAAAATATATAGTAAATCCAAGAAATTGAATTTTTAAATATAAGGGCTTCCATAATAACATGTTTATTCATGCTGTATTTGTTTTTTTTTGTTATTTACTATAATTTTGGAAATTACTTAATAATTGTATAAAATTATGAAAAATGCTAAGAAATTGATGGAAAATTTTATATAATTATATGTTGAATAGATATAGACCAAACTTTACTGATTTAATGATAAGCATATAAAATAATATTTTACCAAGAGTAAAATTTCTATTTTGCTTGCATATAGGATATGTCAAACATCGCAAATAAAAATTTTATTAAACTTGCTCTGAATAGTAGCAATTACCTCACCTGGGCGATGGATGCCAAGATTAACTTGACAACTCTATCTCTTGAAGCAACTATTTAGTATTTACCTAGACTGAAGGTGGCACCCCTTCTCTTCCTGAAGCTGCCAAGTTTGCAATCCTGCGCTTTCTGAGGCAATATCTTCGTTCGAATTTGAAGGTCGAACATTTGATAAAGGAGGACGCACTGGTACTATGGAATTCCCTGAAGTTTACATTACGATGAAATCTATACTTGAAAACCCAAAAATATTTAAGATCTGATATTATTGACTGGGTCATCCTGGGTTGAATATGATAAGAAGAATAATCAATAATCCTACTGGCCACAACATTAAAACTACATAATTCCCTTGACCTGTAGACTTCTTATACCCTATTTGTGCTAAAGAGAAGCTCATAATTAGACCCTCTTATCTAAAAGTTAGGAAAAAATCACTGAATTTCCTATAGAGAATTTAATATGATATTTGTAGACCCTACAGAGAATCTAGCCCCTGTCGGCGCCTTTCAGATATTTTATGGTATTTATAGATGCTTATACTAGATGGTCTCACATATGTCTCTTATCTACTAGGAACTATGCTTTTACTAAAATAATTGTCCAAATTATTAATTTAAAAGTCCTTTCAAGAAAAAAGGATCAAGTTTATTCAAATGAAAAATGCTGGTGAGTTTACCTCAAAGGCATTTAATGATTATTGTATGGCTCTAGCATTAATGTAGAACATTCAATATCCCATGTCCACACTCAAAATAGCCTTACGGAGTCATTAATTAAGAGAATATAACTTATTGCTAGGCCACTTTTGCAGAATTGTAGATTAACCACTAGCTGTCGGGGCCATGCAGTGCTGCACACTGCCATATTAATTCAATTCATACCAACTGCATATCATAAAATTTCTCCCTTTCAGATAGTGCATGAGAAAGAATCAAGTATTTCTCATCTACAAACATTTGACTGTGCTGTATACATGTAAATCTCTCAATCACAATATATCATCGGAAGTTAGGGATCTATGTAGGTTTGAATCTCTATCAGTTATTTAATACCTAGAGCCTCTGGCAGGGGATCTGTATACGGTTTAGTACGCTGATTGTATTTTTTATGAGGATAATTTCTCGACATTAGGGGGAGGAAAGTACCACACTAAAGATTGCAAAAAAAAAAGATTAGAATGTTACTTGCATTCAATCTTAGAACCACGCACTAAAGTATCCTAACTAGAAGTTCGAATGATTATAAATCTGCAACAAATAGCTAATAATGTGCCAGATACCTTCACTAATCATAAGACAGTGGCAAGGTCTCATACACCTAAGTAAACACATCTGAAATAGTATAAATACCCCACAAGGACATTGGATCCACTCTTACCCCTCGTAAGAAAAGGGGGAGGTCTCCAGATGCATAGGACTCAATTCTGTAGAGACGTCTGCAGAAATAGGCAACCAAACAAGTGCAAACACTACCTATAAAAGTAGAAGAAACTCAACCTGATGTTAAGAATATTTCTGAAGTGAGCCATCCTGAAGATGGTAACTATATTCCTGAAGTGATCCATCTTGAATATGATGACCCAAGCAAATATTTGCATGCACAGTTTGATGCTAAGAAATCGAAACACCTAAACTCCATCATTGTGGGAAATCATGAGGAGCTGGAAGAAATTAATGAAGAGATTTTCACCAATTATATGGATTCAGAAGAATTGTATAAAAGAATGACTGCAATTGTTGATATATATTTCATATAAAAAAATACTAAAACTCTTGAGTTAGATCTAGAATCATAGTCCATAGCAGAGTGCCAAAAGTAATTAAAGTGGAATTGCGTTTGCTTAACAAGATAAAAGTATTTGGTCCTATTGACTGAATATCTTATAAAGTGTTTCCTATAGGATCAAAATGGGTTTTCATCTAGAAAAGAAATAAAGATAATCAAGTGGTGAGATATAAAACGAGGCTTATAACACTAGGATTCATGCAGAGACCCGGTATTGATTACAATGAAACTTATTGTCTAGTAATAAGTGAAATAATGTCCCAATAGTTGATATCAATGTCGGCTAGCTTAAACTTATCAATGCATTTGATGAATGTTGTGACCGCATATTTATATGGGTTACAGGATATGGATATTCATATGAGAGTCCTTGAAGGAGTCAAAATTCTTGACCTTAATAAAAGTAATCACAATATGTATAACATCAAACTGTAGAGATCACTATATAGATTAGAACCGTTGAGGAGAATGTGGTATAACTGACTTAGTAAGTTCCTCTTAAAGAAAGGATACTCTAATAATGATGATTATTCATGTGTGTTCATAAAGAAATCTTAGGATAAATTATGTATCATCTTAATCTATGTTAATAATATAAATATCATCGGAACCACAGAGGAAATAAAGAAAGCAAGTTCTTACTTTATGATGGAATTTGAAATGAAAGATTTGGGTAAAACTAAATATTACTTAGGGTCATTGTCGGTACTCTCTGTTGGGTACCCTCTTGGCAAGACAAACCGCCCACGTGGCGTCCGGTGAGCAGTGGGCGAGGGCACGCCTGCTCGCCTTGCCCTTACCACGTGGCGGCTCGGCGACGGCGGCGAAAGTACGCCCGGCGGCAGTCTTGCGGCCCACGTGGCGTCCGGCGAGTAGGTGGGCGAGACGCCTGCTGCGCCGGCGCCAACCACGTGGCGATCTGGCGACGGCGGCGAAAGCACGTCCGCCGACCAGTCTGCCGCCCACTGGCGTTCGGCGGCAGTGGGCGAGACGCCTGCCGCCGGCGCTAGCCCACGTGGCGGCTTTGGCGACGGGCGACGAAGCACGCCCGCCGGCCAGTCTTGCGCCCACTTGGCAGAAAGCGGCAGTGGGAGAGACGCTCGCCGCCGGCGCCACCACGTGGCGGTTTAGCGATCGGCGGCAAGCACGCCCGCCGCCAAAGCCGCCACGTGGCGTCCGGCGAGCAGTGGGCGAGACGCTACGCTTTCGTCCGGCGCCAGCCCACGCGGACGGCTTGGCGATCGGGCGGCGCGACGCCCGCCGCCAGTCTGCCTACCACGTGGCACCGGCGAGCAAAGGCGGGCGAGACGCTCGCCGCCCATGCCGCCAGCAAAAAGGTGGGCGGATGGTTTACCTCAAGTCTCCTTCCCTATCATACCGCCAGAGGCAGCTTCTGTCAGTCCCTTGACTGCGAGGATTTCTGCTACAAGCCCATTCCTCTAACACCTCTCACCTACCCGTCACAAAGGGGTCACATACCGAGCGGACCGGGCGAAGCCATGCGTCGGCATTTAATGAGGCTGGAGGAATGGGGCAGCACGGGAAGGAGTAATAAATGTATGAAGATCAGCATGATGACCCCCCTTTTACCTACCCCCGATGGTCTGGCCTATATAAGGGCATCCTAGTCATGGGGAGGGGGACGGACAACCAAGAGTTCAGCTGTAGAACCCAAGAAAGAACTTGTAATCTGAGAGCTCTGTACTAGCCTCAAACACTCCATAAAAATCTAGCAGGATGTAAGGCTATTACCCTGGTTGAGGGGGCCTGAACCTGGGTAAAAAATCTCTATGCCATCCTTAGTTCATAGACGCCAGAGTCCTTCGTGTGGGAGTCTCTAGGGTTTTCACTCGCTAGGGTTTGCCAACCGCGAAGACGCCCTCCTACTGAACCAAACCCGGTCTGTAGACTTCGGGTCTGTCAGGTGGAATACGCCGGCACCTGCAGTTAAAGTATTTCTCAGAAAGAATTTCTATACACTAGTCTGCCTATACCAGGAAGGTATTGGAAAAATTCAATATGAATAAATCTCATCCTTTGAAGACCACCATAGTCGTAAGAGCCTTTGAAGTGGATAAAGACCCTTTTCAAACCGAGAATAGGGAATATGGAAGTCTTAAGACTTGAAATCCCATACTTAATCGCTATTGTAGCACTTATGTATCTTGTAAATTGCACAAGACCTGATGTTGCATTCACAATAAATTCTACAAACGAGGTCACGTGAAAATCTAGCAAATTTATTCACTAAATCTTTACCAATAGCTAGTTTCCAAAGGTGTGTTCGTAGAATTTGAATAAGATGATTTAGGGATATGTAAATTTTAAGGAGAGTAAATCCCTGAGCTATATTCCTTAGCATGATCATAAAGATAGTACTTTAAATCCAGAAGATTATAATTTATACTCTTTCTCTCTTGGTGAGTTTTGCTGAAATTTTCTCACATGAAGATTTTAATGACACAACTAGTATAACAAAATATGCGAGTGCAATGTACTCTTTTCTCCATCTTTTTTCCATTGGATTTTTTAAGGAGTTTTTGATGAGACATGTACATTACGTGATATTCACATAAGGGGAGTGTTGAGATATAGTTACACTTTGAATCCTAATTGTTCAAGTATGAACCACGGGGTGCGAGTGCGAAAAACAAGGATAGGGGAAATCCTTGCATGTATCACTGACATATGGGGATCAGGGTTTAGCATATAAGAAATAAGACAAACTTTTAGTGGCATATAAGGAATTGCCCTATGGTTCCTTTTCAGAGTTGATTCGAACAGCCTAAGTTAACGAATCTGAAACTATGTGGCATGTATCTCGGTTCAGCAAAAAGAACCGTATCATAATCACTGGGACCACACTAAAGCTTTGATCCCGTTCACACTTTTTTCTTCCTTTAGCTTCCTTTCAAAAAAATTACAAATCTTTTCCACTTTCCGGCCGCATAAGCACCGGCAAGCGGTATGTGTCACCTACTGCGCTTCCCTACAGTGGCAGGTCACCGGCACCACACTCACCGCGGTAGGGCAGGAAGGTGAAGCTCACCACCTACCATGCTTGTCTGGGAGCTATCACAGTGGATAGAGTGGTTGCGGTGTCGGCGACCTGCCACAGTAGGAGAAGATGATAGGTGACACATGTCACTTGCTGATGTTTACGAGGTTAAGAAGACTAAATTTGCAATTTTGTTTGAGAGAAGACCAAAGATAAAAAAAATTAGATTGTGTAGAGTGGGCCAAATACATAGAGGCTACGGCCACACCTAGACATGTCAATTGGTGTTTTTCTTGGCATGGAAACTGTCCGTTTCGGATAGTGTTCCTATGCAGTTGTAAGGTGACTATAACTTAAGCAATCACTGGCCGTTAGCATCGTTCGATCAAAACAACGTTTCAAATCGTGTAATGGTACTCAGCTACAATACGTCACTACAGTTTTTCTGATCAGTACTACGAACGATATGGACCATCGCTTTTTGATCCAGTTGATCTATACTTGCTCAAGTTACGGTCGTTACACGACTACATTGGACTCTTCCCGTTTATGATCAAGGCAGGGCAGCCGTTCTTTTTCTCCGGCAGTCGATCTATAACCGCTGAAATTACGGTGCGTAGTGCATTGGATCACTTACCGTTTGTGATCAGGGCAGGGCAGCCGTTCTTTTTCTTCCTTCTGAGGTCACCGCTCGGGCATGCCCACGGTGTAGCCAGCCTAGTGGAGTGGTTGCAGGTGCAGCGGCCAACGTACGCGCAGATGCAAACCCCCAAATATTCGTTGTATCCCTCGATCACCTGCACCGCACGTCCGCACTTCTTCCTTTCCCTTTCCTTGCCTGCCCAAGTAAAGAACGGTAGTAAACGCGCGAGAGAACACAACTTACACCTCCGATCGATTCCGCACATCGCCATCACATATTCATATCCCCTCCTCTCTCGATCAATCGACGCAAACCGGCAGTTCAATCCGTTCCAGGTCCAGGCTTCATTTGCTCGTCGGATTGATTAGCTCCGATCAGGCCATGGCGTCGTCGTGGGCGTCTGCGCCGGCGCCGGGGTACCCGGCACACCCGCACGGCAACCAGGCCCCGCACCCGCAGTCCACGGACCTCGCCGTCACGGCGGCGAGCAACGGCGAAGGCAACCCCTACGTGGTCGTCACCCCGGCCAGCGCGTCCCCGTCCCCCTGCCAGTGTGAGTAGTACACCAAAGCATCCCCGTCTTGATTGATTGATTCCTCCCTCTCTGTACGGGTATCTTTTGCTCGACTGCCTGCGCAGTGCGTTACGAGTTCTTTCTCTTGCTTCGATCGGTGCGTTGCAGCCATCAGGAAGGCGCTGGGCCGGTACGGCAAGTTGCTGGAGGACGGCACCCGCAAGGCCGCCGACACCACCGGCAACATCTGGCACCACCGTAAGAACACGCGCGCACTCAATCTTTCTCTGTATCGATTTGTCATGCGCATACACACACACTGATACATGCTTTTGGTGGCGATGATCTTCGCTTCGGACACAGTTCGGACGGCGCCGAACATGGCGGACGCGGCGGTGGCGAGGCTGACGCAGGGGACGAAGGTGTACGCGGAGGGCGGGCACGACAGGGTGTTCCACCAGACGTTCGGCAGCGTGCCGGGGGAGCAGCTCCGCAAGGCCTACGCTTGCTACCTCTCCACCTCCTCCGGCCCCGTCATCGGCACGCTCTACCTCTCCACCGCGCGCCTCGCCTTCTGCAGCGACAGCCCGCTCTCCTACTACGGTCCCGCCGCCCAGCTGCCCGAGCCCATGTACTACAAGGCAAGCAGTTCATCATTACTCTTTAGTGCCTCACACTTTCAGCTTCAGTTCAGGTACTGCAGGTTCTTCCATGTCGATCTTTCACCTAGAAATTGACTTGCAGGTGGTGCTTCCCCTGAGTCAAGTGCAATCAGTAAACCCTTCTGCCAGCATGTCGAACCGTTCCGAGAGGTACATCCAGATCACCACCATGGACAACCACGAGTTCTGGTTCATGGGGTTCGTGTCCTACGACAAGGCTCTCAAGAATCTCTACGAGTCCCTACAGCGCCGTACGTGATGCCCACGGCCACCACCGCGCAGCTAAGCTTCAGTTCGATCCTACTACTGCTGTGTACTTCTTTCATGCATTATAACAAGTAGCAACTTGCTCCATCTATGTTTCTTGCTCTGAATTAAGACACTAAAAAATTATGATGCCGTGCGTATTAGTATTTGAGTAATCACTAATCAGTGTAGAACGCTGGATATAAATAAGAAAGCTATAGCCCTCAAGTACTCTTTCGTCATTCATCCCTGGGTACAGTAGTACCATCATTTAGCTATGTTTCTCACATCAGCCTCTGTTCTTGCATTACAGAGCTGTAACCCTGAATCTCGCATACAAACTGCAACTTTACAACAGCGTATTACACCGTAGAAGCCGCTGTTTTCCTCATCGATCATATACAATAAGGATTAACACAAACGTAGGCTCAGCTGAAAGGTAGTAAGTAGCTAGTGTCGATCTCACGATTTACAACAACATTAGATAGGAAAACTGTTGTCGTTGGCGACGGCGTTCCGGCGTTGTTCTGTATAGAGTTGGATATGATGGAGCTGTGTATTTGTATAGCTCGGTGAAGCGGTGGTGCGCGTGGTGTATGTGTAGTATGGATGGATGGGTGCATCAGCTCAGTTCAGTGGCGTGGGTGTCCGTGGGTGTAGGCGATCATCATGGTCGGAGGAGTCGATGCGGTTCTTGAGCGCGGCGAGCTGGCCCTTGACGCTGAGGTCGATGACGTGGGAGTCGCCGGGGCCGTAGCAGACAACGAAGCCGGCGATCAGCGACGGGTCGACGATGTTCTCGATCGTCAGGTTCACGAACCCGGTGATCCGCCGCATCTTGCGCGCGATGAGCTCGGTCTGCCGCACGTCCAGCTCCACGGCGGACGACACCACCACCCGCAGTGCGTGCAGCGGAGGCGCGGCGCTGCCCTCGCCGGCCACGCCGTCTGCAATGGAGCCCATGCTGTCCCTGTCCAGGAGCGACCGCAGGAAGTTGAGCGTGAACGGCTGCAACGGCGCCAGGGCCGCGCCCGGCGCCTGTCCCGCGTTCTTCTCGGCGGACTCCTCGTGCTCGACGCCGACGTAGCTGCTGGCCCGGCGCAGCGTCTGAGCCTGCCACCTCGGGGAGTGGGCGTGGGACCGCCCCACGGCCGCCGTGCTCGGCTGCGTCGTCAGGCCGTCGAAGCGGACTGACGCCGGCATCAGCTGGCCGCTCTCCTTGGCTGCCGGGAAAACCGGGTGGCCGCCGGGGTTAATTGGCTGGTTCAAGATGTTCATCGCCCTGCATGAACCATACGCATCCCGTTGTTAACTCACAAGTGTTTTTAGTGCATATGACCAACGCCACGCCCTTCTTTGCCTTTGAACAAGCCTTCTTATCAATCAAGTACTACGAACTAAACTAGCAACTTGAACATGAGAAGCTAAGCTCCACCAATTGGATCCAGAGTATTCTATTTCGAGAACGATTAGCATTCTAATTCTAGAGTATTAAGGGACAAACTCGCAAGTAGCACAACTGGTTCACAATCTTGACACTGTGGAAACTGAAAAGACAAAGGGCAAGAACATAAACCATGGTAAAACAGAGCGACAGATTGTAACCTACAGTGTAGTAGAGCTCAGCTCGGCCTCGGCGCAACTGGGGAGAGGGAAGGAGGGAAACCAACAAGAAGGGGCGTGTGGCAGTGAGGTTTTGAGGTAGAGACGTACGGCTAGCCAGGTGAGGAGGCGCCTGTGGGGGGGATAAGATAGCAGCAGGAGACGAGTCTGCGGAGGGGCGAAGGCGAGAGAATTAGGCGTGGCCACGGTGCCGCCGCGCCAGCCGCACACGCCCCATCCGGAAAAATCTGCGTGCCGCGTCCGCCCAATCCCCGTGTGGTCACCGCATCCCGAGCCACCAATCGGCTCCTGCCCCGCGCGGCGCGACGGGTCGTCACGTTTTCTGTACGGCCACGATCCACTCCGCCTTTCGTAAGAGGCCGAGGCGTAGGGATGACAATTGGAACGCGGGTTTGGGTCCTTGTGCGTTTTTATGTCCGATTGGGTTGAATTTGGATTTTAATTTTTATCCATGCATTCTTCGGGCCGGATAATCGAAATGGGTTCAGGTCGAGTTTAGATTCTAATTTTCACTCGTGAGTACCTATTGGGTACCCGAAATACCGTATATACCCATCGGGTACCTGTCGGGCTCCGAGTACACGCCGTGTTTAGGGTCGGGTTTCGAGTACCCGCCGGGTTCTGCTGGGGTTTTTGGGTTCGGGCTTCTTGTCGGATCGGGTTTTGCAAAACCCACACCGACCCATTCTATTGTCACCCATACTATACAAACCCGTCGGGTATCCGTCGAATTTTGGGTACCCGCCGAGTACGGGTATAGTTTTTTTACCCGATAGAATATTCAGGTTCGGGTCGGGTTTTTCATTTCAAGTTTTGTAAAACCTGCACCTGACCCGACCTGTTGCCATCCCTACCGAGGCACCTTCGGATTTTTCACAGACACAAGAGAGTGAGCAAGGATTGAAATCTCGGCTTTGCTCTAAATATCGTCCGTGGCCGAAGAATAAAATCTTGGTGAGATCTCGCTATTTCAAATAAATTTCAGACGAATTATAAAACATAATTTGAATTTCGGTTTTTTGAACCGAAATCTCAACGAGATTTGCTGAGATCTCGGCGAAATTGGATGGCGCAAAACAATAGTTCAAACGATGTCGAAAAATATTAAATTTTTTTTGAAAGTTCCTGACACATCAATCATATTTCTATAAAAATTTTAGATAATTATCAAATCTGAGAAATTTTTAAAAATTCAAACATTGTTACTGTCCTGATAAAACGTTGAACGACAAATTTGAACCAAATGAAAAATGAAACAAACCACATTATAAAATTTTGAAATTTTTTGTGCATGGTTATAATGCATCACTAATGTTTTCATAAAATTTTCAGATGATGATCAAGCTACATGAATTTTTAAAAATTTGAAAAGTACTACTATCCTGATAAAAGCTTTACCGGCAAATTTCAACCAAATAAAAAATGGTACAAACCACGTTAGAAAATTTTGTGGATGGTCTTGATATAAAATCAATGTTTATATAAAATTTTAATCTGATGATCAAGCTTCAAGAAGTTCCAAAAAGTCTGACAGTGCTACGTGCTCATAAAAGCCTGATGATCAATACGTAGATTTGCTTTAGCAATAAAAAATGTTTAAATTTTTTGAAAATTTTGCATAAGGGTTATAAGGAAATTCTTAAGATCTCATAAAAATTTTGAATCATGATCATGCACCAATGAATTTATAAAATTCTTACAAGTACAGTGTACCATTTATGTTCTTTCTGTTTTTGATTTTTGAAATATAACAATGAAGTTCAATGCATACATAGATTTCATTGAGCAAATAAAAAAGTTGAAATTTTTTGAAAATTTTATATAATGGTTCTGAGTCAATTATTAAGCCCTCATAAAAATTTTAGATCATGATCACACTCGAGAAAATTTATAAAATTCTGACAATGTTACTGTCCCAATTATGTTCATTTTGTTTTTGATTTTTTTAAAGATAACAAATAAAGTTCAATTATTTTGAAAATTTTATGTATGATCCTAAACTTATTAGGATGGTACCATAAATTTTTTATATCATGATAAAGCACATGTAATTTTATAAAAATCCGATAGTGTTTCTAAAGTTTTTAAAAAATATCTCAAAAATTGGTTTTTCATCAAATTTTCATAGGAGATGACTTTCTTAAAGGTTATTGATCAATTTTCGGTCAAATCCGGTGGTCAAACATCAATTTCGGAAAAAAATGCCGAGATCTCGGCGAGATATGGCTAGATCTTGCCGAGATTTAGCGAGATTATTATAGCAATTCAAATTTTTGAATTTTTTCATTTTGGTCTCGGTATTGCAAATCTCGTACCTATCCGATAAGTGAGATCTCGGTGAAATCTCGCGAGAAAGACAAGATTTTGAACCCTGAGCGTGAGGCCTTCGGGACCTTGTGCATCGTGTGGCTTCCACATGCAGGGTTGGGTACTGTTGCTGGTGGCCCGGTGCCACGGTACACCAACATGTGTGATTTTAATGGCTTATCAGTGCTGGACTTAGGACGAGAATTGAGGAGATGTTTCATTTCAGTTTTCTGATTCTTTCTTTAATCTTCTTGGGTTGTATCCGTGGTATCCTATGAAGGACTAGAGTGTTAGGGATTTTCATAGTAACATGGATGATAGGGTGGACATCAGCCTAATTTAAACCACCGTTGATCTGCGCATGCGAACCAAGAAGTAGAACACGAAGGAAAATAGCGTTTAGACACAACCGCGGTGTCCGGATGATTTTGCTAGCCATTTCATGAATTTGGACGATTAAGCTAATTCTTACTCAAACAAATCAACACAGGCAAACAAATTCCTAGAAAACTGTCATGTATCACCATGTAGAATCAATCAAACTATTTAATTGGCAAAATATTTCCCAAATGCACCAAAGCTCATCGCATACACAGATCCAAGAGCCAATCGGCAGTTCGGCGCTGCAATAAGGAACAAATATACGGTGTATTTATCATATAATATATATAATTTATATTATACATAACTAGAAAATTCTGACAAGTTTAAAGAATTTAAACTCGTTAGAATTTTCTTTTTATAACTCTTGATACATAATGAATTTGAACCTACAAATTTATACATAGGTAGAGTAATCTATGAAGTACATCTACAATTTTTTCAGAATTTTTCGTTTTTTTTTATAATAATGATACGTAATTTAGATGCGCATGATACGATATGTCAGATTTATCATCAGATAAATCCTGACGATACAGAAATATTCAAGCAGCAATTAATGAACCAAGAAGTAGAACATGAAAGCAAACAGCGTTTAGACACAACCGCGGTGTAGATCTACCATTCGAACCGTCGTCATCATAACTCCGGTGTTGTTGCTCTTCCTGCTTATGATCTCTTGAGGCTGGTGGCGATTGGCACGATGACAAGCAGCACGAGGAGCAGCAGGATGATGACGCCGATGCAGAGCCACTTGCGGCTGCTGCGCTGGTACTCGAGAGGCTTGCTGAGTTGCTTGTTGCCGCCAACGACGTAGTCGGAGGCGTTGAAGGTGTGGTGCTGGATGTCGTCGAGCTGCTTCCCCTGTGACTCCACAATGACGGTCATGTCGACAAACACCTGGTGGAGCTCGAGGAGGCTGCGCTCCACCTCCGTGTCGTGTTGGCCCTGGATCTCATGCACCGCAGCGAGCACCGCGCCCTCGGCAATGCCTAGGAGCTCCTCGCTGCGGCCCTCGGAGATGATGCGCTGGAGTATCTTTCTTTTTGGGGTGCGTATAAATACCTTCACAGCTATCTAGAATTTTAGTTATAGATAACCAAGTGTATATTGTCAGACATAAGAGCGAAAGTGAATATTTTATAAAAATTTAAGGGCTAACGACCAGAGTTTTACAAAAGAGTGCGGCTGGCACTAGATACATTAAAACACCTACAGGAAAGGTTTGAGCAGGTAAATCAAAGCCTCAAAACTAATCTTCTTTGCCATCTACGATCTCCTGAAAGTTGCCAACTTCATTGAAATCTAAAGGAGAAGGGTAGTAGGTAAGGATGAGTACGCAACAGTACTCAACAAACCATACGAAAATTTTGAATACTACATACAAGAATAAATAAGGGTTGGCACAAATTTTAAGTATTGTGGATGCAAATTGTTAAATATCAGTTTTATTTTACATTTGAAACACAAACCAAATAACAGTAAATACCATGGAGGTTATTTGCAAAATTTAAATTTACGACAAGTTCTATTTGTAAAAACTGCTTGAGCGCGGTTATAGGAATCACCCTAGATTAACTCAGCTTTATTAACCGGAAGCACGGCGTATTCGAATACCATTGATATCACTCTGCAGAGCTGCTCAGCTTTCCCCACAAGATATCTTTGGCCGTCAGTGCCACACGATTAACATGCAACTTAAATGCATGCGGCCGGGCCGAGATGGTCATAACATTTTGTTGGACTTCCCTTCTTTAGCGCCTACCCAGTAGGTTACGAGGATCTACAGTCTCCAAGACCCACTGGCCAAAGCGGGAGACGTGATTTAGTCAACTGTGGATACCTACTGTTGTGAGAACCAGTGAATGGCCACCCCATTCCCGTTCCAGCCCAGTCGCTCCGCGATCCATCCTCTCACCATAATGGTAGCTACCTCCTATAAGTATTCCAAAGAGAAGTACAATGTATTGGGCTATATTGGAATAGGTCAATAGGGCTGATCGGCCGGTCAATAGGGCTGACCGGCTCAACTTGTGGTTGAGTAGGAACTGAAATTATTTACTTTGCCCAAAACATCGGTCCTTAAGTGCCTGAGACTCAGCCAATTGCATACCATAAGCCATGGTATCCACCGTACCAACCACTAAACCACATCCTGGCTTTGTCATCGGTTGGGGGTCGGACCAACATCCACCTCCTGTGGGTAGCTCAACACTGTCCCTCTAACCATGTCAATTTTTTAAAATCACCTGAGCCATCTCTCTGAGATTTTAAATAATTGAGCTAAAGGTGGAATTATATTAACTGCTAATCTATGATGGTTCAATATTTTATAGCCTAGGGTTAAAAAGGAATTTAGGGCGTAACAACAGGTTGAGCATCGGGTTATATCTAATCATGTCATTCCAAATTATCTCCTTTTGTAGTTTTCTAAAATACCAGAATTAATGCGGTACGGAAAATATACATATACTGTAGTGGAACTGGGTTCAAAATGTTCAAATGTGGCTTGCCTTGCGGGGTCGAGGATTCTCCTAGCGGGAAGTAGTCGAAGTCATGTCTGGTCCCGAACGGCTGCTGCTCCTAGTACGGCTCCAAAAACTGCTCCTGCTCCGAGTACGACTCCAGAAGCTGCTCCAACGCCAGGTCTAAAGCGAGAAAAACGAAACCAGTAAATAAATAAATAAAAGCACCCCAAAAGAAGAAATTGGAAAATTGAATCGGAGAGAGAATAGCCGGAAAAAGGATAAAAGGGCATTTTAGGGATTTTGGAAATTTTAGGGACTGGACTCGGCAGAACGGGGATCATTTTTGGACTCAGTGGCTCGAACTGGTCAAGAATATATATTTTTAGGCATTTTTGGTTTTTGAGAATTTTTGAGATTTTTCTAGAATTTTTGTGAAGTTTCTTGATTTTTTAAATAGTTTTTTTGAATTTTAAATAGAATTAAATCCAAAAAATAAATAAAAATTCAGAAATTAATTTGATATCGGGCCACATAGTGAAACGGGGGGTATCACTATGCGGCCCATGGTGGCCTTCGAAGACGCGCGGCAGTGGGCCAGACGCCTGCGCACGCTGTGACCTGAGCACACTTGGGTTGGCCCACGAAAAGTGGCACCGGCGTGTAGGCCCGGTGGAGGAGGGAGACCGACGGGTGGGCCCTGGGTGGCAACGAGAGAAGAGGGGGCGGCGAGAGGAGGGCGCTGGGGCGTGGTCGAAGAGGAGGGAGACGAGGCGCGGGACGGCGGGAGAGGGCGTCGGAGTGGGGAAAGACGTGTGGGATAGGAGAACTCATCGCAGGCTAGGGATGGGAAAGAAATGGGCGGGGGAGGGGAGAATTTACAGCGGCCGAGACGAGGGGAGAGAAAGGGTCCCGCGAGGTGTTCTGCTGAGTGGTGGCGGGGTGGGGGGGCAGGCCTGGTAGCCGTGATTAGCGATGGGAAGAAGGAGGGAACATGGGGTGCAGAAGGCGACGCAAAGCTGAGAAAAGGCGTGGCGTGGGTGGCACAAGGCGGCGGGGGCGAGAGCATGGCGCCATTATGGGGAGATGAGGTGCGTCTTGGGGTGGGCTAGATCATGAGGAGAACAGACGTGCAGAGGGGAGCTGAGTGACGCCAAGTCATGAGCGAGAGAGAGTGAGGGGGAGGATGGGAGCGGGCTAGGCCGTGGGGAAGGATTGGGCCGGGGAGGGAGCCCAAAAAGGGGAGGGGAAAAAGCGGGATTCCAAAAAGGGAAAGCGTAAACGCAAGGAAGTTTTCCAAAAGGGAAACTTTTCAAATAAAAAAATGAATAAAACCCAATAAAATCCAAGAAATTCAAATAAAAATCAAATAAAATATTTTGAATTTTTGGTGGTATTTCATCTCAACCACATCCTCCTTGGGGATCTCCCTGGTGAGTGTGTAGTAGCGGCGCTCGTCGGTCTCCTTGTACTAGGAGATCGTCCGCTACCGAAGCACCTGGAAGTTGAGCATAAGGACCTTGAGCTTCTTTCGGAGGCCAGCGGTGACGAAGGTGCGGGTGCGGTCGAGCGGTGTCCCCTCATGGCAGCTCACTGACAGCCTTCGCTGCGTGGCGTTGGCGCAGTCCATGGACTCAAGCCTGGCGTGAATGTCGTGGATGCAGTGGAGAATGGCGACGATGTCGATGTTGATGGGGCCCCGGAGCGTGTGGAGGGTGTCGAGTTGGCCCAGCAACTTGCCCTCCTCGTTGGTGGCGTGGAGGCGGGCGAGCGTGTCGCAGATGGCGGCCATCTCCTCCTTGACCGCCTTTACCTCCTAGAAGACCCTAAGGTGCTCATCAGTGATGCCTCCGCCAATTGCTGCCTCCGTGAGCTCGGTCTCATCGGCCCCGCCTCAAGGTCCTTCATCCCCCTTCTTCAGGTTGACGCTCATGAAGGACTTGGTCATGAGGTCGTTCATGGCGGTGATCTCTCTCCCTCACTCGACTAGCTCCTTGCTTCACTCTAGTGTTTCGTCACAGTGGGAGGAGATCTGCGAAGAGAGAAAGAGAGAGAGAAAAGTGGGCTTGGTGAAGAAGAGGTGAGAGAAGGGGAGGTTTTAAAGGTCGCAATAGTCAACGGGGAGGGGGTGCTAGATAGAACTGTTTGTGAAGGTCGGTGGCCGAGAGGAGATAGGATCTCGCAACGGCTATCAGTTTTTTTCCTTTTGAGTTCTTCGCTTGCAGCGGCTACGATGGGAGGAAAGGGAGACGCAATGTGGCTGGTATTAACTTTATGTAGTTAATGCAAAAAGATTATTTGTTATGGACATGTGATAGCTTAGATATTAAGATAAATGTCATGTTGCCAACTACCAAAGATCTCAACTTATAAATAATAATTAAAGTAGACAAAAATATTTAGATGCAGTCATAGCCTTTTTTATTGATCTTTGTGCATATAGCATTGTGTGTACAATGAGAAGCCCTGCCCTCATTTATATAGAAGGAAGAGGTCTCCCTTCATAATTTGGTAAGTAATATACGACAAAACTATCTACTTAGCATCATGGACCGATAGCCCCCAAATGATCTTTCGTTTAGATAAAGTATTCACACATAATTGAGCCTCAGATGATTGATATAGAACACTACTTCTTGGACACTCTGTGTAGGATTGAGATTGATGACTAGAGTAGAGTGTAAGATCGAGGATGTCGACCAGAGGGGGGTGAATAGGTAGTTTTAAAAATTCTTCTCTAAAAATCACTATTGCCAATTAGAATTAATGCGGAAGCGTAAATCAAACGATTTTAACACTAAGACCTAAATTCTCTAGTCTCAACTAAGTGCACCAACAAGCTAAGTCTAAATTAAGGTTTACAATCCTAGATATATAAACAAGCAATTCAATTCAAGGAATATAAATTGCAAGAATATAAATAAGAAATATAAAGCAAACCACAATTGACTCACAATCTTTTTACCGTGGTGTTCGAAAACTTGCTGGTCTCTCCTAATCCATGTTAAGGCAAGCCCAAACCGCTTTGGATCAGTTCTACGAATTGAGCACCCACCTCTATTCCACTAGTGGTAACTCTTTCCCACTCCAGGCAGATGAGCTCCTACCTTCACAACTTTGTCATGCCTTCTCACAATCTCTTTGGGAAGATCACCGTGCACGATGTCTCCACACGCCATCTAGGCGTCGGTAAACACTAAGAGTAACAAGTCAAGCCTCTTACTTGATCCTCACCAAGTGCAACACATGCACAATGATGCTCAATCCTTCTCTAGATGCAACACATGTAACTAGAGGCCTTCTCTCCTTACTCACAATGTGCAACACATGCACAATATAAAGGAGAGGCTCACACTTTATCAAGAGAATGCAAATCAACACCAAAGAGATTCTACACAAGAAACTTAGCTCGAAAGTTTCTCAAATCATTCAAATATTGTTCTAGAAGTTCTTGAGGTTTTGCTCTTACAAGAATACCTCAAATGGATACTAGAGCAACAACAAAACCCTCTTAGCTCGGGCCTTTTATGGCCCGTTAAGAAAAATAGCTGTTAGGGGCAAAATGCCTAAAAATCAATAATTTTTGGTACTATCGCCATGTAAATCCCGGTAGTCTAGCCTTAGCTATAACAGATAGTTCTGGGTATTAAAAGAACTGAAAATAGCCATTGCTACAGTACCTCGGTACTACCATCGTGTAAATCCCGGTAGTACCGACATTTTTGATCCTAAAAACTCAAAAACACGGTTCTGTAGAATAACTACTGGCCTTCTAGAGCGGTACTACCGCCATGTAAAAGTCGGTAGTACCGATCATCGGTACTACCACTATGCAAACTTCGGTAGTACCACTATTTCAGCAAGTAAAACGATCATAATTTTTTACTCCAAAGTTCAATTTAGGTGATCTTGGACTCTATTGAAAGCTTGTCATGAGGGCTACAATTTTCACCCATTTTCAAGATTTAAGCAACCATAGATATTTCCAAATGTCATAAAACTCTAATAATTACACTCTTTAGAGAATATGTACCGGCAACTAAATAGCTGTACTATTGGACCAACGGTAGTACAGGCCTTTGAACCACGGTAGTGCCAGAATTCAAACTCAGAGAAAAACACACTTTTGTAAAATAACTACCGCACAAATGCCACGGTACTACCAGACATGTGGTAGTACCGACTTTAACACAACGGTAGTGCCAGTTTGAGAAATTTTCCAAGAAACTCATTCTCTAGAAATTAACCACCGCACCCAAGAGTAGTACTACTGGACTTCGGTAGTACCGGCCTCACCACGGCGGTAGTGCCGGTCATAGCTCAAAAGCAGGATTTTGCACAGAAATCTTCTTTTCAAATTTCAACCAAAAAAACAAGATCAATTCTTGAGCTATATAATGATCAACGCATAATCACGACACTTTGCAAAACACATTTGCAAAAGCTAATCACATGCTCCACAAGGATTGCATAAACTTTAGCTTGTTTGTAAAACACATTTGGAAATAACAAATCCACGCAAAGAACACATTAATAAAATTACAAGCATGTGCTACAACTATTTGCCAAATACATTCACAAATATTCACTCCATGCAAAAACCAAATCAAGAGAGTGTGAGCTAGAGCAAACGGGATTGAGCTATCAACACATGATAAGACTCAAACTATAAGATATGACCTCTCTTAATAGTATGGTAACCTATAGTAGCAACCCGGTCTCCTATCTAAACACCAAATCCGGTAAAAAAACTAGAAACATATCCTTAGCTTTAACTAGTTATACATTTGCCTCTCGCAACCACTTGGAGCTTTCATGATGACCGATCATATTCTCTCCAAGTTGAGATCTTCATCTTGTTCATCAACACATGATGAACTCTCCTTGTCTTAGCTTTGGTATCCTTTCTTGAAACTTATCAATACATAATGACATACTTATCATGTTTATCCATCTCAACCTTGGACTTGACCTATTTCAAACTCATCAAAAAGTGTTAGTCTAAAACACATAGTTGTCTCAATCATCAATGCACTTCTTTAACACCTAATGGATGCTCCCAAGATCATTTGATCTTTTTCTTTGATGATTGGCTATAACCCAAAGACAATTGATTGAAGGATTAATTGTGTCTTGAGTATACTAATGCAACTAATGTTTCATATACTCAAGAACTTTCGATTGCCCTAGGATCAACAAAGCGAGCCATCAACACATGATTAGTTCTTTTTTGATTGAATGGCAATCAAATATAATTTAAATTGACTTTAAATTTTTATGAATATATCTTAACTACGCAAGTTTTATATAGTCATTTTGATGTTTTCTAAGTAATGATCCAAATTATGGAGTGGTAAAAGGGATTAATACTATTTAGACCATTAAACATCGAATAAACTCCCATAAATATGTGCACATATAAAATTGAACTTGAACAATACGTACATATTCAATTTGAGATTGCTTTGGAGTTTATCCTATATTAACATGAGTATACTATAACTATATAATTATATATATATACTCAAGAGTTTGTTTCAAAGTAATGATCATTTATAAATAGAAAGAGATAAAGGAATCAATACTATTGAAATTTTAAGATTAAGCATAAACTTCCCCTAAATGTGTGCATTCATGTATGTATGGGATTTAAAACATTATGCTCATCTTAAGATTGAGACTACGGTGAAGTTCATCCTTTATCTTGAATCCAAGAAATGCATTTAGAAATAATAGAGTTGCATTGAATGCATACATTTGGGATTTCTATTTTTCAATGAGATGAGACTAAACATAACTATACTCAATAAAAGAGTTAGTCTCACATTCAATATAATTATGAACATTATATCCAAGGAATGCAACAAGATATGATAATATGAACTCGAATGCATACGTTTGATATTTCCATCTTTTCATCCAAAAGAGTCTAATGAGAGTTAAACTGAATAAAAGAGTTAGTCTTATAAAAGATTTATCATTAATTAACAATTGAGACTAATCAATATTGTGATTATTAAAAGAGCTAGTCTCAATATTAGATTTGTCATTAATACCAAAACCAACTTAATGGAGCTTGAAATTTGACAGGGTGAATAGGAGCCTAGACAATTAAAATCCTTTTCTAAATCTTTTCTTTATCAAATTCTCAATTATTTTTCTCTAATAGCTATGAATAACATAGCCTAGACATCTGCAAAGAAATCTTCAAGAAAAACAAAGCAAAAGACAATTTTAACCCTTCGTGCGATCCTACTATCAGGTGAAATGATATCCTAATGTAGGGTTGTGGTACTACCACTCTTTAGTTTACGGTAATACCACATCTTCATATTAGTGCCACAAATTCAGCCCAAACAAAACTAAAATCCACACAACTTTCACTTGGAAGCTCCAAATGACTTGAAATTTGAACCAAAACTAGATCACTACCTTAGGAATCTAAAACAATAAGAAATTTGCACCAAAGCTATATCACTACCTTAGGAACCTAAACAATAAGAGATCTTGCAATATCATAAGAATGTTGGGACTGTTTTGCTCTCAAAGCTCAACTTACACTTGTTCAAGTACTGGGTCTGGTCGTGCTTTAGGCTAGGCTTGGAAAAGCCCAGTCCTAAATGGACATGCCTAAGCCTCACTTGGCCCAACATAGGCCAAGCTCGAAACCGAAGCCCCCAAAAAGCACGATTTTTCCATTTTTAGAATAAAATAATATTTATTTAACTACTTGGGGAATTAAATATTATTACTTAATTATTTATGATAAAAATTATTATTTATTATTTTTGTCGATGTCTTTAGGGTTTGTTTGGCTTTGGATCGGACTTGTGGGCTGAAAATCGACATCAGAAAATTTAGGTCAGGCTCAAGTTAAGCCATCGGTCAACTCTTAAATGTCCTAGCAAACAAAACCATAGCAAGCAAACACCCCCCCTACACACACAAAAACACCCTTTTATGAGCCAAAACCGAGCAAATCTAAGAACTTGCAAAGGAAGTTGCCTAGATAAAAGGGATTTGGTCTCTAATAGATATCTCCATCATTTACACATCCTTGGCACCAAAGCAAGATTAAGAGGGAGGAAGGAAACTCAAAAAGAAGGCAAATCAAGATTTTTAACTCCAAAAACAATGCTGGCCCAGCCAACCAACCTGCAGCAGCGACAGTCAATGCTCGAGCCCGGCTTGGCATACCCCTAGTGCCAATCAAAGGCGATGCTCAAGTCAGTGGTGGCCTCTGTGGCGGTTTGCAATGACATCAACAGCGACACATGCGGTCCTCTCCATCCCTCCCCTCTTCCTCTTCTCCCATCGGCAAGAAGCGGTGGTGATGGCGACGACACAGTGGCCATATCCCGAGTGAAGGCGGAGACAGTGACACACACCTGTATGGCCCTCAGACAACGTGGTGGCAGTGCTTTTCAATGACTCCATCCCTCCTCTCACGCATCAACATAGGGAGGTGGCCATGGATCTTGTCGACGACCCATGTTCCCCTCCCCTCACACTCTAGGCTAGGAGGTGACGGTGGCGATCGTGTCAATAGCCCTCCCCCTGCCCTCGCTCTACAATGTGGGGAGGCGGTGGTGACGAATACCCATACCAGGGGTACCCCACAGCAAAGTATACATCTATTTCAAGATCGACTATCTCTCGATCGTTACATGCGTGGCGGCAAGGCGGAGGCGTCAGAGAGCTGGAGGGGTATTACCAAAGTCCCTGCCCCTCACAGATGGGATTATCCCTAAATATCGGCTGGAACACCAGATAATCCGATTTGGGCCCAGCTCTAGGCCCAGCGGGGGGCCACGAAAGACCCTCAGCCTCGTTCAAGGCCCACCAGGGGCGGTCCAACCTGGCCTCGGGTCGGACGCCCCCGCAGGCTCTGACCTGGCCACGGGTCGGACGCCCCCGCAGGCTCCGACTTAGCCTCAGGTCGGATCCCGGACGAGCCCCGGCTCAACCACCTTCGCCACGTCGCCGGTCGATTCCGAATTGGCCGCCTGCCCTATGGACACGACACCCGTGCTGGGGCAGGCGGCACCATCCCAAGGTAGCCAAAGAGCCGCCTTAGTCAAAGCATCGGTCGCTTCACCCCGTCAGGCGCAGCGGAGAGACGCGCCCTCTCCCGAGGCGACTTCGGGGCTCATCATGACGGTGTCAGCGTCTGACAAGCGTGCGGAGGGCAGGTGCGCACCTTCCCAACGAAATACTGTCCGTTGTGTCTACCAACCCGGCATGGGGCAACAGGGACCTGTCAACCATCAAGACCGAAGACCAGGAACTACCGGGCGTAGCGTACCCCTACCTTTTTCCTCTAAACTCCCGTGTAACCTGCCCCCCTCCGCCTATATAAAGGAAGGCAGGACCCTCAGGGAAGGAGGATCGGACGTTCGCGTCCTCATTTGCATTCGATTTGCTCGCACCCACATCCGAGCCATCTGACCTACGCAAACACATCCGACCTCCTCCACTCGGACCAACGCTAAGGGCCTGTCCTTAGCCCCCCGTTTGTAATCCCATGTAGTCCACTACACCCCAAGCAATACAAAACCACCACACGAACTGGACGTAGGGATATTCAGCCCGAACCAGTATACATCTTGGGCTCCCTTCGTCTAACCATTCAAGGAGAGGGAGCGCGCGGCCCCTATACTTACAAATTTACTTGCCGGTTGTACGAAACACCGACAGGTGGTGAACGCCTGTGGCCCTGTCCTGTCCATGCCAAGTATGGCAGCGGCCAACTTGTCATCACACATGCATAATAGTAGAAAACTAATCTATAAAAAATAAAGACATCACCGCATAATAGAATTGAAAACTAGATCAAATTGTGTACTAGGAAGCCTTAGCTTTCTAGCTTTATAGTTTTGATAACGTGTTGTAGGATCAAGGTCGTGCTGCTGACGATTGAAACTCTCAGTTTGCAAACAATAATTGAAGTAGATAAGAACAGAAAGTAGTTCCAGTCTTCTCTCTTTATTGATCTTCTGTCTATAGGCTTGTACCCCCTTTATATAAGCGGGACCGTTCCCCTTCTTGTTTGGTAAGCAAATGCATGACTAAAATAGCTAATATGCCTCATAAGCCGGTAGCTGCTTTATGAATATTTGTTTAAGTAAAATGTCCACACATAATCAAGCATCAGACGACCAATATACAACCCAACTCTTGGATATGAGAATATAATGGGGTTTTTATTCTTTTGCAGGTGAGAAAAAGAATCAGTCCGGTTGATATTTTGGCCTTGGAAATAAAATACGGAGATTTTCTCATCAAGCTGTGCACGTCTGCCTCGGTGTGGTTACATTGATAATAGAATGGGTACGTTGCACACATCAACCAAGCAAATGATCACACCATGGTAACCGCAATGGTTTGCAACAGATTTGTTTGGATTAGGAATGCAAGCCTGCTACCTAATTGTAGTTTTGATTTTTGTTGAAATATCCCATTTTGGCTCGTTTCCTTCCCGGCCCAGTTTCCCTGTGCCCGGCCGACCTTCGCAGCCCAACCCGTCCACGCGTGTCTCCGCCTCCCCTGGCTCCTGCGCGCCGCACGCCGATCAGTGGCGAAGCTAGAGAGAAATAGAGGGGGGTGCGAGCATAAAGAAGTGATAAAAAATATTTATCTAATGAAGAACGTTTGGATGGGAAAATGAATATAAACATAGACAAAATATATAATTTGACTTCGAGTCTTTAACATCTTCTGTTGGGCTGAGGCGAGGGGGTGCAGCATGTTGGGTTGAGGGGGGTGCATATAGGGCCAAGATATAGGGGTAATAACTAAATTTTTTTTAAGGGGGGTGCATCTGCACCCATACCCCATAACAAGGCTTCGCCCCTGACGCCGATCATGTTCCCTCTCTTCCCAGGCCGCTCCTCGAGCCCCCCTACGCCGTTCGCCCCGTCGCCCGTGCATCACCTCACCGTTCCACACCCCCACGCCGCTCTGTATCCTCCGCCTCCTCCCCCGCTGCTCGTGCCGCCCTCACACCCAGCTGCCAAGACGTCGCTGCCTTGCCGCTTCGCCGTCGTGAGCTCGCTCATTGAGACCCTCTCTCTCCCTGACTTTCGCTATAAAATCCCCCCTCGAGCTCCCCATTTCTCCCCACCCGAGCCGGTGAGTCTCCCCTTCTTCTCCCCGCACTTTCCCTCTCCTCTTCGGCCTCCCCCGCGCTGCTTTCTCCCTTCTTCTCCCCCTCCGGCGCATGCCCGCCGCCACTCTGCTCCTCTCTCCCTCCCTCGCTACTGTGCGGGCCCTAGCTGTCAACACCCTCTGCTTCTCTCTAACCCGCGGGGCCCCCTCGTCAGCGTCTCACGCCTGGGCCTCGCATGTCAATAGGGAGCGCCCCGAGCCGTGCTCGCTTGGGTCGGTCGTTCGCGCGTGTGGGTCGTGCGCTGCGTCGCGTGGGCCGTGCGTGTTGGCCTAGTCCTGTGCGGCCAGTTCGGATTAAAAATCCAATTTTTCAGATTTAATTTTATTTAAAATCCAAAAAATCAATGAAAAATTCAAAAAAATCCCAAAAACCCCAGAAAAATCCCAAAAAATTCCAAAAATCCAAAAATGCCCTAAAAATACATATTCTTGACTAGTTCGAACCGCTGAGTCCAAAAATAATCTCCATTCCGCTGAGTCCAGTCTCCAAAATGCCCCTTCGTCCTGTTTTCGGCCATTTTCTTTCCGATTTTTTTTCTGCTTTCTCTCTCTTGGTTATTTTTATTCGTTTATTTACTAGTTTCATTTTCTCGTGTTAGATCCGATATTGGAGCAGCCCTTGGAGCAGTACGTGGAGCAGGGGTTGTTCTTGAAGCCGTACCTAGAGCAGGAGCTGTCAGGAGCCGGCCACGACTACAGCTACTTCTCTTTAGGAGAACCCTCGACCCCGTAAGGCAAGCCATACCCTTGAACACTTTGAACCTAGTTCCACTACAATATATGTATATTTTTCCGTACTGCATTATTTCTAGTATTTTAGAAAACTAGAAAGGAGATAGTTTAGAATGGCATGATTAGTTATCATCCCAATGTTAAACCTATTGTTACGCCTTAATCCCTTTTAATCTTAGGCTATATAATATCGAACCATCATGGATTAACAGATGATATAATTTCACCTTTAGCTCATTTACTTAAAATCTCCGAGGGATGACTTGGGTGATTTTCAAAAACTACTACTGATCGGGGGGCGGTGTTGGGTCGCCACGTGAGGTGGATGTCGGCCGACCCAAGCCGATGTGAGGCCGTGTATTGGTTTGGTGGTTGGTACAGTGGGTACCATGACTGGTGGTATGGGATGGGCTAAGTCTCAGGTACTTAAGGACCGACCCTCTTAAGCAAAGTAAATAACTTCAGTTCCCGTTTAACTACAAGTTGGGTCGGTCAGCCTCGTTGACTTGTCTCAACGTAGCCCGGTATCTTGTATTTCCTCTTGGAATACCTATGGCTGGTAGCTGCCATTCTCGCTTGGAAGAATGGATCACAGAGCAATCGGGGTGGAACGGGGATTGGGTGGCCATTCGCTAGTTCTCGCAACAGTAGGTATCCGCAACGATCAGATGGTGTCTCCTGCCTTGGCTAGTGGGTCCTAGAGACTGTGGATTCTTATAACCTACTGGGTAGGGACTAAAGAGGGGGAATCCAACGAAAGGCTATGATCATCTCGGTTCAGCCGCATGTATTTAAGTTGCATGTTACTCGCGTGGCATTACGACCGTAGATATCTTGTGAGTAAAGCTGAGCTCTGTAGAGTAAACTCGATGGTATTTGAATACGCCGTGCTTTCGCATTTGGTAAGTCCAAGATAGGTAGGCGTCCGCATACACAGAGGAACCAAATTCCCTGTCAAATGCCCAGGAGCATTCTACGAGCATTCTTGTGTCAGCAATCTGTTGCATAGCCTGCATTGACGTATCATGCCTCCATGCGAATCATTGAAAAAGTTGTATCTTGTATGTCTGAAGAACCAGATCGAGCAGCTTGTAGTCTAACTACTAAACGAGCATGACAACCTGCTTAGATAGTAAAGCTTGACAAACCAGGTTGTATTACCAGATTGGAGTTAGTCTGTTACTCTGTTGATATTATCTCAAGGGCAATGCCGCAATGCTAATATGCGGATGATTGTTGGTTCCGAAATGCTAATTCGGTGATGTTTGTCGGTTGCGAAAGTAACGTACAGAGAGCCTGTTTGAAATGTAGAAATTTCAAGAGAAGCGGTATAATCTTCACATAAAATAGAAAAATTCACACGTCAAATATCTACCCTATTAAAGCCGAGAGAATTGCAGCCTCCTCAGCCCATCCACGTGGCGCCTCGCCGTTTTGCGAAAAAGTCCCTCCGTTTCTTCGAAATTACGGATAGGTCCCTGTGTAATTTTCTGTGAGACGAAAAAACAATTTTCGCTTCGTGTTTAGGTCCTTGGCGCGGTATTTTTACGGAAAAGTCTCCCGTTAGTTCCAAATCGCGAACAAGCACTTTTCTTATTTTTCAGGATAGCGAGCAGGTCCAAAAAAATAACGAATAGGTCCCTGCTTTTTACGTTCGGGTCCTTTCTCCGTTTTTCCCGGAAAAAATGTTTTCGGCACCGAAAAAAACCGGAAAAAAATTTTTCGCGGCCCAAAAAAAACGGAAAAAATGTTTTCGTCGCAAAAAAAACACAGATTTGTCATCTCTGATAGTTTTTCGCTCTTTTTCCTCTAGACTATTTTTCATCGGTGGGTGGTTTTGCGGAAAAAAAGATACGTCCACCTTTCTCCGTTTTTCCCGGGAAAAATGTTTTCGTCGCAGAAAAAACCCGGAAAAAATGTTTTCGCCACCAAAAAAAAACGGGAAAAAATGTTTTCGTCGCAAGAAAAACACCTATTTGTCATCTCTGATAATTTTTCGCTCAGTGTTAGGCTCAACAAAAGAATGTTGCCATCTCTAATAATTTTTCGTCCTTTTTTCTCTAGACTATTTTTCGCCGGTGAGTGGTTTTGCGAACATGTGTTATTACTCGGTGGACGCGTAGAGCGTTAGGCCCAGCATAAGAAGGTTGCCATCTCTAATAATTTTCCCCCGTTTTTCCTCTAGATTATTTTTTACCGGTGGGTAGTTTTGCGAAAACAAAAAAAAATACATTCAGGCCCTTCTAGCGGTGATTTTACCAAAAAAAACCTATAGTTTCGTATATTCGCGTCCGGGTCCTTCAGCTTTATTTTTTCGAGAGGGCTGTATTACACATGACCGACGCAGCGCAGCGCGCATATCTGCCTAGTAAACCTTAAAGAACAGAAAAATTAGTAGAGCATTCAGGCAGTACACCTATATAAAAAGAAAATTGTGCACAAACAGCTATCAACTGCGTTACGTTAGACTATCCGCTACTTCCACGTGGGAGACTCGGAAGTACATCAGCATATTAACATTTCTGTACACTCCTTGGAGTACTCGTGTACGGTGAAAACAGATTAGATAGGGTGCGTTTGGTTGGAGGGGAGGATGAAGTTGGATGGGATATGGCCATTTAGGTCTGGATGGGATGGAGTCATCCAGGTGGCTGTTTGGTTGATGGATGGGATGAGTGAGTTTTTTGTTTGGTTAGATGGATGAGGATGGATGGGATGAGCCAGTTTTTTGTTTGGTTGGATGGATGAAGATGGTAGATAGTTTGTTAATTCTAACAGAGAGATTTTTTTTTAAATTTTGGAATGAAAAAAATAAACCGACTATAGCTTTAAATTTTTTTAAAAAATAAACAAAAATACCAGAAGAGGGGAAATTTTTTTTTAAAAAAAATTAAAATTTTTTAAAAAAATATTTTTTTCACGCGGGTGCTACAGTATTCGTGGAACTGTAGCTGCTACAGTACCGAGCGGTGTGAGGATCGAACGCAGGACCGCCTGCTTTCAGGCCAAAGCCTTTAACCAACCGAGCTAAGTGACTGTTATGCAAATTAAGAGCTAACAAATATATAAACCAAGCACATGGTAAAAACTTGGATCAACTCATCCGGCCAAATTTCTTGAATCTATCCATCCAGCATCTTTGAGGTATATTCCCTTTTCTTGGATATCCCCATCCACCCTTACCCTTGAACCAAACAAATGGATGAGTAAAAAACTTGGATAGAGCCATCCCATCCACCCTATGCCCTTGAACCAAACACACCCATAGTTTCTGACCGGTCTGAACTATTTTTACATATAGATTCTGTTGAATGGATATTTGATGAATATTATTGGATAAAAAATGAACATGAATTTTTTTTCGGATACAAATACAGATTCGATAGCTCACTATCTATCGAATATAAATACGGATCCGGATTATTCGAATGTGCAGGGACCAGATACCCACATTATATATCCTTATTTTAGCCTAGCTCATTTACACGATACTTTAATAATCCATTATACATTAAAATATACACCAATACACGGAGTTAGAGAAGGGATTCTAGCTGAAAATATGAAGAATTTACGAATGTTAGGATCAAATAAACTAGTTATATTTTTGTATTCGTTTTATGTGTATAGTCTGAGGGTTCTTTATGTTCTCAGAAATATCTATAACCGTCTTTGATTCATATTTGCTTTGTATTTGTATTCATCATTATTTATATTCGTCTTCATAGTATCCATATTTGCAGAAAAATATAAAAACCAATACGATAGAGCCATTATTCATTAGTAGTTGATCTGTTTTTCACCCTACACATGTGGATAGGAGAAGAATAGAATTATTTCTTCTGCGTTCGAATATCTCAACTTTCATCATCGTAGCCGTCCAAATTTTGATCAGACGATGAAGAATATCCGAACCAATGGAGCAAAACCTCCGACCTATTATCTCTTGGCTCCCGGCAACAATTCCAAGTTCCTACCGTTTTTCGGCAATGGCGTCCTCCGCTCTCGCCTCCATATGCCTCCCAACTCTCCCCGCCCCAAACCCTAAGGCTAAGCGCCTCTCACTCTGCCTCCCCGCCCGGCGTCTCCCCGTGGCCTCCTCGGCGGCTCCTTCGGGCGCCGCGGCGGCGTTTCCTGGAGCGGTACGGCGTCAACCCCGACGATTTCGAGGACGATGTCGAGACGGATCCCAGGGTTTGTTCCGACCCCTTTGGGCTCTCCTGGTACTAATTTGCGTTGCGGTTTCGGATGATTTGAGTGTTTTGTATTTCAGGAAGAGAGTAGGGGCAGGCGGAGGCGGCGGTCGGAGAGAGGAGAGGAGGCGGCGGTTGCTCCGGCGAAGGCGGCGGAGCCTCGGGAGACGCATAGGTTGCTTCAGGTTTGGATAGTTAATGACCGCGCCTTTGGTTTTGGTTCGTGTAAACATTTGGAACGATATGTTTATCGCGTGCGTTCGTGTGCATTCATATGACATGGACATTTTGGAGGTCTGCGTATATGCTATGTAGTTTAGTGGAGTTTAATTAATATCGCGTGCGTTCGTGTGCATTCATATGACATGGACATTTTGGAGGTCTGCGTATATGCTATGTAGTTTAGTGGAGTTTAATTAGGAGCACAACTATGGAGTTGATCGACTCATGTTTTGATAGTGCTAGCTCCATGGCCGCCGCCACTTGGGGGACAAATGAGTTGCTTCAGGTGTGTGGTTTGGTGTCATGGATATAATTTGTCCTTTGGGTTAGTAGTTCAGTGTCTATCACCATTTTGATTGTGCCATGATTCGCGACCCTTTAATTTGAATACTATCTGTCGAAGGCTAGTGATCGACAATAAACTTATACTTCAGATACCTTCGAGATACACAGAGTCAAACACACAATCGGGGGCGTACGATATAGACAGGTTCGGGCCTCCTGATAGAGTAATACCCTACTTCTGTATAGATGATGTATGAGGTGGATGAACAGAGTACACAGCGGGATGCCTAGCTCTAATTACAAGGAAAAATGAACTTGGGAGTGGCTAAGCTATGGCTAATGGATGTTTTGCTCGGAGTTCTCCTCGCTTGTCTAGCTCCGGATGGCTGTAGATTGAGGATTGCTTGTCTTTTAGCGGCGTCTACCCTCGTCTTTATATACTTGGGGTAGCCTTTGGCCGATTCATAGTCAGGTTGGAGTACCGAATCGTAGTTGATGAGGAGTCCATTACCGTTATGATCTCCGTGTCGTATCCGAACCTCCACAAGGGTTAGGTGTATTCGAGTAGGTTTCCTCGTATCGGGAATATGATCAAATCCTTCCCTGCATGGGGATTTACTCCTTCGTGTATATCTTATCCCATTGGCTTGGGCCCGTGATATCCGGAGTTTCCAAATGTTTATAGTGATATATGTGGTGTGATCCTTAAGTTTATGGCGTGCGTCTATATCCCATATTTAGATATTTGACACTATCAGATTTTGTTAGGTGCTTTGATACATCATGCCTGCAAATAATGTGTGGTAGAGGTTATTTGGATTATTGTTTACCAATGTTCAAAAAAGTGCTAGGCAGTAGGCGGGCGGAGGCCCATTGCCTAGCGCTTAGATCGCCTAAGCGGTGCCTAGGAATGCCTAGGCGGACATCGCAAAATGGCAGGCTGCAGCAAATTTCTCCACACATATGACTATGAGTACGAGTAAATGGCTAAGTTCCACATATAATATAGTCACAAAATATAGTCCCACACATAAATAAGTTCCACAAAAGAGTTGGGCCTGCTACTACTGCTGCTGGCTACTAACACTAAGCCCACCCGAGTTGGGCCTGCTATTGCTGGCTACTGCTGCTGCTCCTGGCCACTACTTGTAAGCAAGAAACAGAGCAGAAAGTGTCATAGATGACCGGTTTGGGGTAGTCTTTAGCCGACGCAGACACCAGTCCAAGACCATGCCGGATCAGCCTTAAGCAAGTCCTGGCATGTCAGGACTCCTGGTCCTAGTCGGATAAGTACTCCTAGTCCTAGTAGGATAAGTAGTCCTTGTATTAGTCTACTACAATACCAAGTATTAGTTTCCTTTAATAAGATTGTGCGACCTTAGCCCGGCTATAAATAGCGGTGCATTGGATGAAATAAAGCAAGCAATATTAGGGTTTTACCTCCTGCATCGCTTGAGGCGATTGGAGAGCCACCGCCCTTCCTCCGAGCGGAATAAAGAATTGTCTCTTCCAGTTTCGCCGTGACATATTTGGTATCGAGACCTTTGATCCGTCATTGCCATGTCCTCCGACGATGAACAACCGCCACAATGTCCGCCTCAAGGCGGCATTGTCAGATTCTTCGCCGATATCACGCCTAACCTTGACAAAATCTCGTCTCGAATCATCCATGCGGGATTTCGCCCAGCAACAGCAAGCACATCATCTCGCTATCATGCGCCTCGAGGTGGGACGTGGCAAAGCCCTCCTCGCAGCGTCCCCTACCTCGGAAGACGACCCGGAGATCAATGATGCACCGGTGACCTCCCGAACCAAAGATACAATAGCCGCCGATCGCTTCGCACCATGTTCGCAGCCCGGTTCACGCTAACAAAGACCGCCAGCAGTGTCCTTCTCAGCGGCACATCCAGACACTCCAAGGCCCAACGGGTTCCTGCAACGGCGGACAAGGATGACGAGGACCGCACGCGATGGCCACTTCCACAAGTGGAAGTTTCCCACATATGGTGGAGATGACGATCCTTCCTTGGTCGTGTCATGTTGTGGCGGTTCTTTTACGGCCAGAAGACCTCGGAGTGGAACAAGGTGTGGACAGCTTCATACCATCTTACGGGTCGCGCACAAACTTGGTACACTCGTTGGGAACGCCGCTACGGTCGACCCAATTGGGCGAATTTGTTCACTCATCACCCGCCGCTTTGGTCCGAATTAAACAAACAATTATTGGGGCTTTGGCCGACTACGACCAATTTGGTTCTCTCCAAGAGTATGAAGACCGGTTTCTTACTCACCTCGCCACGCCGAGCCTTTATCGTAACAAACAGAGGTGGATCTTTTACCTATGGTGCGCAGGAACCATGCGCTCGAAGTTGAGTTGAAACACCGGGGATCTCGATGAAGCTATGAATGTAGCCCGCCATGGATAAACTCAGAGCGCCCTTCTCATCGCAATGACAACCGTAAAAGGTACGCGATCCAGCTCTTCTCGCCATACCATGCCACCGCACCATCGATCAATGTCCCCACCCCTGCTGTTTCTACCTTCAAGAGACTTACTCCCAGTGAGATGGCGGATCGCCGTTGCCAAAAACTCTGCTTTAATTGTGATGAACAATGGTTCAAAGGGCATGAGTGCAAAAAATTGTTCGCCATTCTCGCTGTTAATGAGGAGGATAGTGGTGACGAGGCAAGTGCGCCAACAGAGGACGGACAGATTTCCTTGCATGCAATTTCCGGTGTCCGCTCAGGTGATACTATGCAGATTAGTGTATGTCTCGCCAAACTTGAGGTAGCTGCATTGGTGGACTCGGTTCGACTCACAATTTCATCGGTGAGGATCTAGCTCATCGGCTTCTCGAAACCCATGCAACACCACGGTTTGGGTGTTCTGTGGCCAATGGTGATCGAGTTCCTTGCTCAGGCATTTTCAAATCGGTACCCTTTGTGGTTGGCAATACCATCTTCACCTCAGATTTTTATGTGATTCCTTCATGCCATGAGATGGTCCTTGGCACTCACCGGTTAGCAACTCTTGGTCCAATTACCTGGGATTTCCAACAACACACCATGCGGATTCAAATTGCTGATCAGACTATCACACTCAAAGGACTTCAATCGTTGGGCAAGCCTACAGCTCAAGCTTTCTCTTGTAACGGCCGTGAGCTCCTTCCACACATCCTTGACGAATTTGAAGACTTGTTCGCCGAGCCATCGGGATTACCACCTCAACGGTCCCAAGATCACCGCATTCACCTCATTCCTGGAGCCCCACCAGTGGTAGTGCGCCCTTATCGCTACCCTGCTACCCAGAAGGATGAGCTAGAGCGTCAGTGTGATCTCATGTTGCAACAGGGCATTATTCGCAAGAGCACTTCCGCATTTTCTTCTCCAGTCCTCCTGGTCAAAAAACGAGATGGTTCATGGCGGTTTTGTATTGATTACCGTGCTCTCAATGCTCTTACAATCAAAGATAAATTTCCCATACCAGTGGCTGAAGAGCTTTTTGATGAATTGCGCGGTGCTCGCTTCTTTACTAAACTGGACCTTCGTTCCGGGTACCATCAAGTCCGCATGCATCCCGACGACATCCCCAAGACAGCGTTCCGCACACACCAAGGACTTTTTGAGTTCCTCGTGATGCCTTTTGGATTGTCCAATGCACCGGCAACGTTTCAAGCACTCATGAATGAAGTTCTGGGACCATATCTTCGCCGCTTCGTCCTGGTTTTCTTCGATGATATTTTACTCTATAGTAATTCCTGGGCTGAACACCTCCGTCATGTGCGTCTCGTGCTCAGTTTACTACGGCAGCACCTTTTGTTCCTTAAAAAGTCCAAATGTAGCTTCGGATCTGAAAGCATCGGCTATCTCGGCCATGTAATTTCTGCAGCCGGTGTTTCTATGGACACTGATAAGGTTCAAGCAATCCTATCATGGCCAGTACCTTCCTCAGTTCGTGGTTTGCGAGGATTCTTGGGACTTGCTGGTTACTACCGCCGCTTCATCAGGAATTATGGTGCAATGGCGGCTCCACTTACCAAACTACTGAGTAAAGAGGGGTTCAGTTGGTCTAGTGCAGCATCCTCAGCCTTTCAATCACTAAAGGAACCAGCCGCATGACTCATGCAGCCCGCCCAGGCCCTTCCTCCTCCACCGAAGGCCCACGGCGTCTTACAAAAACCCTATCGCAACCGGCCATAACAAGCAGCCTTTGACATTTTACAAGTATCCATGTAGTTTAATTTGTTTATGTCAGTTATGATAGATTTTGACTTCTTGATTTATTGATAGATTTTTGTTGATTCTTGTCCATAATTTGCAGTCTGCTGGTGGTTATCCTGCTGCGCTCAGACCAGGCCAGTGGTTAGACCTGTATAGTGGTACTGGATCTGTTGGAATTGAAGCTATTAGCCGAGGATGTTCAGAGGTTTTTCCAAAACCGAATTTCAAACTTTAATATAAAACACCCAAAATATCCCAAATGCATTATTCCCAGATCAAGTTCTAGTGTATTCTAGTGAATTACTCAATATCATTTTCACCAAAATAATCTCTTGAAAACCCATTTATCTGCTATTCTAATTACCTCGCCTGATTCTATCATACTTTAAAACGAGAGTTTCATTAAGGGAAGATATATAGTGCAAACTAATAGCTACTATGTGCAGGGTACAGAAGTATATCTGCAGTAGCCTCTTATTCAATAACTTATGGGGCCCTTGTTCTTTAGTCATCACAAATGCTAGCACTTAAATTTTCATTAGTGCTGATAATAAAGCTATCAACATGGTCCCAACTATGACAAACAATACACCTTCTAAGCTAAATCATTTATGACACCGCATCCGTATGTCCTTCTGACGAGAAAGGCTTATGCTCTCACATCTTGACAAGTTTGTTTGAAGTGCTTCTACTAAACTAATTCAATAATTATTATTTTGTTCGCATCTATGTAACTAGTATTTGTACTGAATGCATGCCTACCATTCGTTAACTATGCACAGGAGCACAAACCTATTCATAGTTCTAGTGTGTTCTAAGTCAACTAGTACACTCGACATTCTTGATGGGTTCTTCTCTAAGGTTCTCTAGTCTTACAGTTATATCTTTCAAGCTCTGAGAGCTACAAGTGTGTAAAACCTCCTTGGAGAGGGGAATAATATAATTCTGATTTGTAAAAGATGGGAATGAGAAGCAACGTGATTCATTCATTCATTTGTTTCTTTTTTGTCTTTAGGCACATTTTGTTGAGATGGATCCTTGGGTTGTTTCTGAGGTCCTTAAACCAAATCTGGAGTGTACTGGATTTCTTGATGTTTCGCGCATACATATGATCCGTGTTGAAAACTTCTTGGCCAATGCTGAAAAATCTAAAGGTATGCATCTTTTTAGGTAACACACATCACTTATACAAGTTAAGGAGGCAAACAGTGAGACAGTTGCAAGTAAACAAATAAGAAAAAAAATCTATGATGACATGTGGAAAAGCTAGTAGATATCTTCATGCCCTTGTTACAATATGGTTCATATGTAATGAGAATATTGTTTACTGCTTAAAATCGATTGGGTACTAGTAGTATCAGCATTTAGCCATAATTGATGTGAAGACCATAGTTATGTTTAGACATGTTTTTAGATGGAAGGCAATGATTCTTGTAAAGACTCTCATTTTTTGTAGGCATTGTTCATACATACATACATACATACATACATACATATATATATATATATAGGAAAACGATTCTATACTCCTGGGTGTACGTACTCCCGCCTCTAATATACCGTTTAAATGATGTTGTTATACCTCTTTATCCTTTTGAGTATACTCTAATACTGATTATAAGATACTCCAAAGTGAGTTCCACGAAAATTTTTGTTAAAGTCCACTCTTTATAGCATAATTTGTTTATATATTCCTTTTACATATGGAAAAGGGTATGTAGCAAAACAATAAAGGGTCTAATGAATTTTTTTCAACTATGTTGCATTAGAGTATCTTAGAATTATTATTGGAGTATACCAAAAGTGATAAAGGAGTATAAAGCGTTCATTTAAGTGGTATATTAGAGGTGGGAGCATGTACTCCCGGGAGTACGGAAAAGGACATGTGATAGATCTTTAGATGTATACTGGAATCCTTAATGGCCATATTATGTTGCTTAGCATGCAAGAGGGAACTGCATCTCTTCTATTTTAGTCCTCATGATGTAGATATAATCAGGTTTCGCATGAGATAAATCATTGAAACATGATTATTTGGATTCTTTCAACAACAATTATTCTTCTGTTCTCTGACCCTAACTCTCTCTCACACAGGCAAATATCCTTTTGATTATATTAGTGTAACACCACCATATCTTGAGGTAAACTACAGTACATTACTCGGTCAACTTGCAAGGTCACCATTGGTTGGAGAAGATTGCTTCATTGTGAGTTCTGCATGCTGTACGTGTATCTAATTATCTTGCTCTTATGCACAGTTCTGACCATTGACTATTTTTCCTTAGCTAGTCGAGTACCCACTGAAAACAGAAATGGCTGAATCCTGTGGAAACCTTATAAAGGTGTGTGTGTGTCTTATGCTGGACCTAACCTAAGTACTGATATGATGGTAGTGCAGTACTGCTTGGCTTTGTGGATTTTTGCAGTTGCTTATTCTCAAACATTGCAGATAGCTGACAGGAGGTTTGGTAGGACCAACTTGCTAATATATGGGCCGACTTGGTCAGAGAAAAAGAAAAGATCTTGATATTATTTTTGAAGCATTGAGGCGAGTTCTGCAAGGTTTTTCTTTATACGCATTTTAGATATTCATCACAGTAATGCACTAACTTACACTCTTCAGTAACCATTTGCAGATCTATACTATCATGTCATCACTTGTCGACCAAGCCAACTGAGTAGTGACCGGTTCAGTGCTCCTGAAATCGTCCATTGGGCGAAGTGAAGTTTTCCTGGAAATTTCCTACCGGAGACAACCTACCTAGCGAGCTCGTAGGGAGATGGTCATCTTGGTGCATTTGGGAGAGAGGGTACTTCTCTTTCATTCTGGTTCACAGATCCACATCCCAGAAGAAAAAATGGCCACTGCGCTCCAAGCGTCGGCATCGAGCCACCATCAGTTCGCGTTTCATCAACACCATGCGATATGGACCTCTCTCTACGTTGCCATGGTAACTGATTTTCCAGCCTAGGTATCGTATGGCAAGGCCTCTACGTATGATTCTATCTTCCCCATGCATCCAGGGTGATGATCTCAGCCATACACAGATGCATTCAGGGTGGTGGTTGTAGTTGCAACCTTCCCTTGGAATAGCCATGATTTATGCTCAATGATGGAGTCAAATAAACAGGATGCTTGCTCTGCTTTTGGTAAGTATTTTACTAGACTTGTGCGCCATGCTGCCATGTTCTTGGTGACAGGATAAAGACATCCAAACATGTGCAACAATCTGAAGCAATCACCTGACCCTTCGTTACATTGCACGGTAGAGCCTGTGGCGTCTTACACTATTTTGCGATTGAGTTGCATGTCAGGGTGATCACGTAGCAGCAGATGTTCCCACACGTGCCATACATTGCAATTCACTATTCAATAGATACTGCACTAAAGCGTCCTTATCTGCAGCCAAATACTAATATAGGCCCGATTCTTTGCTGACCTATGCTAAAGTTCAAACGGATGTTTCATTTCATTTGAGACTCCATAAACAGTATGATTCAGCTGATCCGAGCCGTCCGTTCTATCCCATTCTACGATTTTGCCACTTTCTTATCTCTCACGCTTCGGACCACCCGAGCCAACTGTGGCTCAAAACCAAAGATCAAAATATTTTAAAAAAGTTAGCTCATGAACACTGATCCACCTAGAAAATAGCCCAACATTAGCTCCCTAATCCAAGGTTTGGGTCACCAGGCAGGAGCTCCGTCCTAGGGACTAATATAAGCGAAAGAAATGGGAGAGGTGGGTGGGGCCCGTCGACGTGGAGCAGGCCAGAAGCGAATCTGCTTCGCGTTCAGTGCTGGGCGCAACACAAGGCATTTCTTACTGCATTTGCCTGCCGACCTGCAGAGGCTGCAGTAGCTGAGCATCTCTATTCCTCGCCCTTCACTCTAGTGGAGCAACCATTCTGTTGGAAGCTTTTATGAACCTTTTGTTCTCTATAACAAAGAAAATTTGCCTTGACAACTTATGCCATTTGCCAGGAAAAAGTTGCTAAATATGTTCCTCTTTGGACTACAAGCGGATAGTACATGTTTTGTTAACAGAGTACTCCCTCCCCCGGTTTACAAAAAACTCGTTGGTTTAGAGTACATGCAATCAAATTTATAAAACTTTAGCTGATGATATCTTTTTAAATATTTAGATTTGATGCATGAAAATTATATGCACAGATTCGTCTTGAAACGTAATTTCATAATTTTATTAGATTATATAAAATAAAAATTGGTGATCAAAATTGAGTTTTAAAGACTATGTCAACGTCCGAAACAATAACTGTTTGTTTGTGCCCGGAAGAAATATATCATTCTGTTAGCTTATGACCTCTATTTATGCTGAACTGCTGATAGATGGTTCGAGTGCGCGCATCGTCGCAAAAGGTCGCTCCTCAGTATAAAGAACCATATCTAGTTTCGTTTCCTTCATTAATCTCATTAATCTATGTCCTCTTGAAAAAGCGAGACCACCGAACACAAAGCTCGATTCCCATGAACAGGAGCGAATTCGGATCCCTCGCGAGCCAGGCCCGATAACCCGGCTGCATTATTTGTTTTTCTGACAGAGCGACACGAGTCTTGCCAAAGGGGTCCAAGGAATCCACCGACAGCAGTCCACCGACAGCTCGCCCAGATCTCACTTTGTTTAATCATTTCACTCCTCACCTCATCAAATTATCATACGAGTACTAACTAGCAGTAGTATACTAGTATTTCTTTTTCTTTCGTTCTGCTGATTAGTCCCCATCCTGCCAAGGGGAGGAGTTAATTAACCCACCTTGTGAGAGAGTGACCTCTCACCGATTAAGGTGTGCAGGCACACATCCAAGCATTTAATCGTGTGTTATTGCCCAACCACCGATTAAGGGCGCAACTAACTACTCCTCTCAGTACGCAGAGGCTTTTCTTTCTCATACCTGTACCACGTACTGCGTCAAATAAGCGACGGCAATGGTAGAAAGACGGACGCACAAACAAGTCTGTGGGTATTTACGCCTGTAAATAAACGTAGCAGCAGCAGCACCTTAAGGGCTCCATTTGGAAAACTCGAATGTCTTTGGAAACATGCTGACATTGTACATTATTGCACTGTTTCTTGCGAAAATCGCTGTAAAACTCTTGTATTCCAAACAATGTTTAGTCTTCCTTTTTATTTTCCTCGGGGGAAAGCAATACTAAAGCTTACTGAACCTTAGCGTATGTGGGCATGTATTTTAAAAGAACTGTTTGATGTTGGCTAAGGTGATATGATTCTGGGAGAGTGCCTAGATAGAGAATCTCATTGTAATACAATGATGCTGCAGATGATGTTGATGTATGCCCTAATGTGCAGCGGATAAAATTTTAAAATTGGCTAGCAAAATAAAGAGAGAAGCCGCGTATATAGGGGTTTCAACAAGCTGCTGGGGCTAAGTGGCTAAACCTAGCGTAACACGTGCTTCATGTCGTCTTCTTCCCTCCAAGTCCAACCCAACCAACCTTGTCTTACCCGGTTAAACTTTGGTTACAAAAAAAGGTGGAGAAAAAGCTACGGCGTCTGAATCATCAATCCGTGGTTAACACCACAGTGGTTTTGCCTCAAAGCTATGAACAACGATGGCCGCTTTGCAAATGAAAGCAATGGGAACGAGGTAATGCTGTCGCTTTCTTGCATTATTGGCGCCTATCTCTTTGGTCACGTACAGTTTGATAAGGTACAAACAATGAAACAACTATGCGTCCCAGATCTACTTCAATCTCTCTCTCTCTCTCGACAATACCCAAATACTCCCGCAACTACCACAGTGACATCCACATTATCTTTTGAGCCCATCCCTCTCTTTGCCAGTGATGTCCAAACAACATGTCTATGGAAAAACAAACAAACAAACAAACGCAACAAAAACAACCAAAAATGCCTGGTAAAAACTAAATAGTAATGTTCCAACAGCACACCTCAGGCAGTAAAAAGTACCAGAACAATGCAAAATGCTTCACGTGCGAGCAATCTCTACGGGAACCGCAAGAAAGCACCACAAGAACACGGGTCCAGGTGAACTGCAAACGATTTGGCGGTGCTGGAGAAATCAACAGCGAGCAGCGGCAATTCGCCAATCGCGCACAGTATAGTAGAAGACGAGCGTACCGGCAGGCACCGCACAAGCCAAGGCCCGCAAGTGGAGTGGAGTGGCCACCACCTCCCTCCCCCCTCTCTCTTCGCGGCGCACCCACCCATCGATAGCGGCAACGAGACCGGACCGAAAAGACGGCAAGGAGACGAGAGGAACGCCACAACCGCTGATCCCTCCGTTTAGCTTTCCTAGCTCTCCCATATATTTTTTTCTTAAATCTAGCCCTATATGAACATAATTATAAAAATATCTTTTTTTTATTATAGAAGTGCCAGCATGTTACACATGTATAAGGACTTAGAACTATAGCCTACGCATATAGCGGTAGGATGGCTTAGCGGTAGGATGGCTCGATAGGTTTATATGTGATTTTTCGGCGCTTCGTGATCTAGAAGAGAGCTGTTTTTGTAATTGTATTTGTACGAATAAAAAAAAGTGCGGCCAGAAAAAAGAATGCTCAGCCCATTTGTCACAAGCATCATAACATAACAACGCCACACCACGCCATTGCCTACCATAACACACACGCTTCCCCCTCCCGTCTGCTCTGCCCACTCCGAGAGCTCCGAGCCCTCCTCTCCGCTCGCGGTTCGTCCGCCCGGCCGCAATTTCCGTCGTTGAGGAGGGGAGCGGCGGCGGCGGCGGAGGCAAACCGGCAAGATGTTCGGGCGGGACCCGTGGGGCGGGCCGCTGGAGATCTCCAATGCGGACTCGGCGACGGACGACGACCGGAGCCGGGACCTGGACCGGGCGGCGCTGATGCGGCAGCTGGACGAGACGCAGCAGAGCTGGCTCCTGGCCGGGCCGGGGGACCAGGCCGGCAAGAAGAAGAAGAAGTACGTCGACCTCGGCTGCATGGTCGTCGACCGCAAGATCTTCATGTGGACCGTCGGCACCATCCTCGGCGTCGGCCTCTTCATCGGCTTCGTCATGATGATCGTCAAGCTCGTCCCGCACAAGCACCCGCCGCCGCCGCCCCCCGACCAGTACACGCAGGCCCTGCACAAGGCGCTCATGTTCTTCAACGCGCAGCGATGTGAGTTGCCTTCCTGCCATCCATCTCTGCGTCACAAATTCAAAACTCAGATACGGTTTTGCGTAGCAATGGCATGCGCGTCAATTCCGGCGGTTACAGCTGTTTGTCCTGTCACTTCTTGCCTTGCCATGAGGTCGCTGGCTTATACCTCATTCTCTGTTTCTACATTTAGCATGCCTTGGATTCTGGAGATCTGACCATGTCGTGTAAATTACTCTATATATGTATATACTCTTCATTCCTATTTAACCAGACCACAATCCACGAGGAAAAAATATCCACAATTTGTCTTGCTTCCTGATCTGAAATAAATAAACAAAAAAACACTATGAATTCATATGAGCAAAGCAACTAAATTGATGAATAAAGAGAGAGCACCGACAAGTGTACTGTTCACCTTCTGACGATGTATGGTCTGGGGCGCCAGCTGGTCCGCTGCCGAAGCACAACGGCGTCAGCTGGAGAGGCAAATCCGCCATGAAGGACGGCCTCTCCGACAACACCGTCCGGAAGAGCTTGGTCGGAGGCTTCTACGATGCAGGGGACGCCATCAAGTTCAACTACCCCATGGCCTGGTCCATGACCATGCTCAGCTGGAGTGTGATCGAGTACAGGGCCAAGTATGAGGCGATCGGCGAGCTCGACCATGTCAAGGAGCTGATCAAGTGGGGCACAGACTACATACTCAAAACCTTCAATTCATCCGCCGACACCATCGACCGGATTGTCGCCCAGGTTCGTAGAGGTTGATAATCTCAATGTGCTGATTTGTTACTGTGCCGAGAAATTAGGCCTCAGATCCAATCAATTGAGTAAACTTCCAGTGTCCTTTCCGCAACACATCAGTAGACTATAGTAGTTTCAGCAAATCACTGATGCCATGTGGAACTTCCTTATTGCAGGTGGGTCTAGGTGACACCTCTAAAGGCCCCACGCCTAATGACCACTACTGCTGGATGAGACCGGAGGATATCGATTACCCCAGACCTGTCTATGAGTGCCACTCTTGCTCAGATCTTGCATCTGAAATGGCTGCTGCCCTTGCTGCAGCTTCCATAGTGTTCAAGGATAGCAAGACCTACTCTGACAAGCTCGTCCATGGTGCAAAGGCCCTATACAAGTTCGGTAGGACGCAGCGTGCGCGATACAGCCCCAATGGTTCTGATCCTGCACTGTTCTACAACTCCACCAGCTATTGGGATGAGTTCGTGTGGGGTGGTACATGGATGTACTTTGCCACAGGGAACACATCATACCTCTCGGTCGCCACAGCTCCAGGAATGGCAAAGCATGCTGGAGCATATTGGTTTGGTAGTCCAAACTATGGAGTATTTACCTGGGATGACAAACTTCCAGGAGCTCAGGTTAGCATACTTCATACCTCTACTCAGTTAACTGGATATGTTGAAATATTTAGCAGTTAGCAACAAAGAACAACAGCAGTCTTAACACAATCTGAATGAGAAAAACAATGATTGTTGTTTTACAAGTAATTGGAATATTAAGAAAATTGATTTGCGTAGAAAAGGATGATTAATGGAATACTGCAGCATTCTAATGAATAATGATTGAGCATTAACATAGTTTCTACTCTATCCAGGTTCTTCTCAGCAGGTTGCGGCTCTTTCTAAGTCCAGGCTACCCTTATGAAGAAATATTAAGGACATTCCACAATCAAACTGACAATGTCATGTGCTCATATTTACCGGTATTCAATTCATTCAACTTCACTAAAGGTTGGTGATGTACCTCTTTTGTTTTTCTCTTTCTTTCCATCTAGCCACAGAAGAAATTTAAGTAACGGAGTTTTTTTCAGGAGGATTGATACAACTCAACCATGGGAGGCCTCAGCCACTTCAGTATGTTGTCAATGCAGCTTTCCTTGCTTCTTTATATAGTGATTACCTTGACGCTGCAGATACACCAGGGTGGTATTGTGGACCTAATTTCTACACCACAGAAGTCCTCCGCAAGTTTGCAAGGTCACAGGTAAAGTTTTGTTCTCAATGCTCTTGAACTAACTAATGCAGTAATGCTATAGCAGGAATCTGTGAATTGACACTCGAAACCCTTCGATTTGCAGCTTGATTACATCCTAGGTAAGAACCCACTAAAGATGAGCTATGTTGTGGGTTTTGGAAACAAGTATCCCAAGCGTGTTCATCACAGAGGGGCATCAATCCCTCATAATGGCGTCAAGTACGGATGCAAAGGAGGTTTTAAATGGAGGGAGAGTAAAAAGGCAAACCCTAATATCCTCATCGGAGCAATGGTTGCTGGCCCTGACAGGCATGATGGCTTCAAAGATGTCCGCACGAACTACAATTACACAGAGCCTACTCTTGCAGCAAATGCTGGCTTGGTTGCAGCACTGATTTCTATATCCGACATCAAGACTGGAATTGATAAGAACACCCTCTTCTCTGCAATTCCTCCAATGTTCCCAACTCCACCACCACCACCATCAGCTTGGAAACCGTGAAAGAGTCAGATCTCTGAATATTTCCTAAGCATCAAATGGAGGGAGCAACAGATGGTTGTTTGGTACAGTGAAGGCCAGAAACAGAAAGCAGACAACATAAGCTTACAAAGCTTCTATTTCTGTATCAGTATGACGGATCGATATAAAAAAAATCTGTCAACCATAGACCGGAAGTTGTGTGCAATTTGTGAAACTAATTTTTGGGGTCCTTGTTATTCATATTCGGAGCTGATGTGTGTAAGTTCCTTTTGTAGAAATGGCACCTTTATTAATCATTTTATAGGAGTGACTTTTTCATCATAGTAAAGGATTTATGTGACCTTTATACAGCTTGCTTGTATCTCATTTTATCTCCGCATCTTACATTTACACGCTACAATTCAACGAAGCATGTTCACTAAATTCTCGGTGTTAGGTTAGCATGGAAAAAACGGGAAACAAAATTTAGCGTAAAAAAACTCACGAAGAAAAAACCAAGGGAGACAATCCATTGTAATCTCTTAATTTACTTGCACATGGAGGCGGCTTTTTATAGCCGGATTAGTCTGAATCATAGAAGATTTGAACTCTTATTAGGATATTTGAGGAATCTTTAGCTATAACAAACTATTTGGATATTTGAGGAAACCATATATCTTAAACTCGGACTATAGCAACGGAGATAAATGCGGATAAAAATGAGTTACGGCGGCCCAATTTGTTGATGCACTGCAGCGAAGCAAGACAAAAGCATATCTTACAGTGTCAACTGAAATTGTGATAATCTAAGTGACTTCTCATATATCTGTATTACAAGTTAAATTCTGATACTGCCATTACTAACAATTACCAAAAAAATTTATGTAATTATGAACGCATAACTAAGAACTTCACTGATCATTAACCAGAAATTATGATAAATAAAAAACGTGTGGGTCTGAGGGGCAAAAACAAATTCATCATGAGTCATATAATGAGATCTTATAAACAAAGCAACCGAGGTGGTGAAAGGAATAACAATGATGGGAGGGGTTTAGTGTAGATAACAGGAAAAGGCAAATTTCAATTTTGTGCTGCTGTTAACTGCAACGGATGATGATGACAAGAAAAGGAGATTTCTGTGTTAGGTCATGCTGTAAACTTTTACATGTTCCCAAAAATGTACGGCGATAAAGGTTCTAACCGCTTGTAAATAACAACAAACCTAGCTTGTTGCATAACAATTATTCCCACGTCAATTGTGAACATGAATCCGAGACATACTTACCTTCTGCACAAATCCACTTCATCTTTTCTTAGAGCAATCTTGTGAGTTGTGACTGGTGGCATTTTGGGCTTCATTGTCATCACCATCCAGTGCTTTTTCCCTGGTACCATCATCTACTCTCAGGCAAGGCTCTTTCAGCAAAACCTCCCTGCCAGGGAGACTCTTAGTCACAGTCTCCACCAGCTAACACATGTATTAGCATGTACCCCCTTAGACATCTAGTTCAAAAACCATTTTGCTTGCAGGTTGGTGAGTGGATTGCAAGTCTGCACAAGCTAAATGTTGTTCCTAGATTATGTTGTTACTGGTCGCATCATGGGCTTTCATTCGCATGGCCTGTTGAAATCTTTGCTTAATGCCATCATCAATAGACTGACACAGCTCTTTCCGGCAAGGCCTTGTCACCGGCCTCCTCAATTGCATCTTTCACAAGCTTGTGTGTGCGTGTTCCCTCAGCAGATGCCCACTCTCACCCATCTCGATCATGAACCTCGCCTCGCTAACACGCCCGCTCTTTTGTAATGAGAAATCCCAGCCCATCCATAAAGATCCCGACCGGGAATAAACCTCCCAAACAAAGCCCATGTATACGTGCTTGATGTCGCCACGCTATGCCGGCTCGCCACCATCTCCCTCATCCACTCAACAGCCTTGTCTACCTCGTTCACCACACTACAATACCTCACAAACGAATTATACGTCACCCGGTTTAGTGCACAGCCCTTCTTTACCATTTCACCAAACACCTCGTGGGCGCGCTCCGCGCGGTACGTCTTGCCAAGGCCATTGATCGAACAATTGTAGGTCACGACGTCCAGCTCCAACCCCTTTTCCCCATCCTCCGAAACAGCACCCCCGCGTTCGTAGATCCTTCTCTGTCGGGACCGGATTTCTAAATCCGAACCCTCTGTGTATATCCGTGCTAGTTTAGGAACAACTAGCACACACAGTGGAAACAGTGATGATAATACAATCATATCACGTATCAAATAACATTTATTAAGCAAAAAGAATTAGCCTTATGGCCACATTATTACAAATAAATCAACCTCATGGCTTGAGTTCAGTAAGAAGCAGCGAAAATAAAATAGCAGCAGTAGAATGAGCCAATCCATATGCCCAACAGGCAATCGACTGGAGTACGCGTCCTAGTAGTCCAGATCGCCTTCATCATAACCACAAGTATAGAACTCGTAGTCACCTTCAGCTTCAGTACACTCTTCTGTGGAAAGTTGGGAAGTTGCAAAGGTGAATACAAAATGTACTCCGCAAATCTTAGAAACATAATGCATGATAACTATATGCATGGCCAAACAATTGAAGGCATAATATGGTTCATTTGGCGCAAAGCAGAATTTAACTTTAAATACCAATAGTAATTTCACAAAGCATCATTTAACAAAAATGAAATTGAATAGTAATTGAATTTTGATATAACAACTACACAGGTTCTAACCACCTGATTGGCTCTAACCGCCAAACCATAATCCGAGAGTTCCATCCACTTACGGATTCTCAAACCATAAGATCTACAATGTGCTAGCGTACCTTGCCTGCCCTTGACCGTGGGCACGGCTACTTAAGTAGTTTTAACTCTGCAGAGTGTGTACAACTTTACCCACAAGACATGATCGACTCTTGTCGCTATGTAATTAACACACTTCCTTTGGTGTGTCGGCAGAGAGATCATGACAATGCCTTTACAATGCACAACCCTGCTACTAACTTCGCCCGCTAAGGTTTCACAGCTGTTAGGGTTCTAGCCACCCAGTACAGAAGCCCCCTCTTGCGAATTGCGAGTGTCTACATCCGGCACCTACATTCAACTAAATGGCGAAGCCAATAACGAGACGCACAAATTAATTAGCTAGGTCGTACCCATATAGACTTGTGGTTGTACGGTAGTGCTCGGTCTATGGTAACACATGTTTCGGTCCTTAATTGATTAGGGCGGAACAATCACTTTACAAGATCTCATGCATCCAGCACCCACCAAACATCCATCCGCCCCGGTCTAAGCCATTTCCACTTTAATTTCAATTAAATAACAGCAGCAATACCAATTGCCACAATCTCACAATTAAGTTTGAACAATATTTGCAAAGTTTTCCATAATGGCATTATACTGAAACGTTTAAGCAGGACTAAGCAATTCTACCGTCCCATGCTACATTAATAGTTATCATCAAATACAGTAGCTAGTATCACCTAGGGTATCAAAGGTTGTCATGATTAAAGATAATAAGGGTATAACAAATCAGGAATTTAGCTAAACCTTAAAACTGCAGTTAAAGTACATTACGCAAAATAATAAGCATGCATAATTTAAAACAACATAATGCTTTCATAAAATTTAGGATCAACATGATCAAGAAAAACTTGCCTTCGTTGACCCCTGCTGGTTCTACCTCTGCCTGATGGTTTGCTTGAACTTCGACTGCGTCGTCTACACATGAAACGAGAACAAATAAATAAAATAAATTCAAACAAAATTTAAAAATTGAAAATAATAGTACTAAAAGATAGATCATGAATTTAAATGAATTTAGAAATTTGAATCACTGGAATCAGAGCTTGGACGGAGGAGAACGGGCTCTTGGAAGTTCCTCGGGAGAGAAAATCAGGAAAAATCAGAGAGGGTGACACGTGGCAGCTTGTGATTGGCTGGGATTTTCGAATTTTCGAGAAAATCAGAAAAAAAAGAAAAAGAATGCCGACTGACATGTGGGGTCCACATGTCAGTGGCTCGATCTACGGTGAACCAAGATCACCGAGGAGCCCATGGGATGACGTGGCAGATTGTATGAGGTGGCGACTGACGCGGCTATTAGGGCTGAGGTGGCATGCCACGGGGCAGACACGGGGTGGTGAGGTGGCGGCTGACTAGTCACGGACACGCGGCAAGATCCGGGACGTCGGCTCGGGATCGGACGGTTGAGAGACCAAAGGCGATGCGGTAGATCCGAAGCATCCACCGAAGATCGGATGGCCGAGGAGTGGAGATGCGGGCGGGGAGACGTGGCCTGATCCGGCGCGATGGTGGGCAATCGGACGGACGAGGACCCTTGACGGAGGACGACGGTGAGGTGGTGGTGCAAAGTCACCGGAGCCGAAGAAGACGGAGCAGGCACGCGCGAAACCTCGACGAAACGGCACGGGACAAAAGGGTAAAACGCAGAGCATGGCACGGGGAACTTGGTGGTACTGTCAGATGCAGCGGAAGCTCACTGACGATGAGGGAAAATGGCAGAGTAGACCATGGGCACGGCGGCGCAAAGAAAAGCTCGGGGCAGTGGTTCCAGGCGGCGAATCTCGGAAAACGGGAGAGGGGCGAGGCGGCAGGCTTTAAATAGGCACGGACGACGAGGAGTTCGGCCGGATCTGCATGATGAAAGCACGAAAAGCGATGGCGGTAGCAGGCGAATCCAAGTGAGGCGGAATCGTGGCGCGACAGAGGGTGACGTGGCTCGATCAAGGCCATCCACGAAGCGACGATCCAATGGCCGACATTACGCGGCTATCGCGGCACGATCCAAACCGCATGATCGAAACCGACGGCTCCGAGATGCACACAAGCTAGGGTTTCCACGCGCGGCTGGGCTGGGCCGGGAAAACAGGCTGAGCGACAGAGAAAAAGGTAGGTCGGGCGGAATAGGATCGGGCCGAGAGGAAGGATTTGGCCCGCGATGAGAAAAGGAAATTAAAATGATTTCCAAATTTAGAAAAATCCCAGAAATCCGAATAAAAGTAAATAAATTCAAATAAATAGCAAATAAATTTAGAAAAAAAAACTCCAAAAATACAGAAAAATTCCTTGAAGCACAAGGAACCCAAAAAAAATTGGAAATTTTTAGTTCGATGGATAGATTAGTCAAATTAAATCCTTTTATTCTTGAAAAATTCAAATTAAGCTTTATTTAATTCAAGGAAAATGCAACTGCTTCATTTTAAAATCCAAGCACTCAGAAACTCAAACTTTTGGAATGTTATATTCTCCTCGTAGCTTTCCGGCAACCCGTCCCCACCCCAATCTGGGAGTACCAGGAGACGAGCTCCGTGTATGTGTAGGAGTCAGACCTGCAGCTCACGCCGGGGCGCTCCATCTGGTCGAGTAGGAATCCGACCTCCTTGAATCGGCCGTTCCCGCATAGCGCGGCGATCAAGGTGTTGTAGCACTGCGTGTCCGGGGGGCATCGGAGCTGTCGCGCGCGGTGGAGGGCGGCAAGCGCGTGGCGCGGAAGGCCCTCCTCACCGAGCGCGCGGATGACGTCGGTGAGCGCAACGGTGGAGACGAGCGGGGCATGAGCGCGCAGGAGGCGGAAGAGCGCGGGGACCTTTCAGAAATTTCAGGACCCTGTTGCCCCCGTGACACAACCAAGTCTGGATTTTCATAGCACAAATAATTGGTCTAGATTTTCTAGCCATCTGAAACCTTACTGCCATAAATTGCATCGTTAGTTGTCAGAAATATTTCAAAAAGATAGTAGTTGCCAGGAATCCATATTACGCCTACAACTTGACCTCATTGCCTTCAAATATTACAGCTACAGCTTGACCTCATTGCCTTCAAATAGACAGTTGTTTCTCATTTGTTGTAATACAACTTGTTCAACCTAACATTCATTTACTATAATAAATGCAGCAACTAGATGTCACAATGCCACTATTACTTCTACAGAATGATAAAAGCAACTAGATGAACAATGCAACTAGATGTCTAGATTTTCTAGCCATCTGAAACCTTACTGCCATAAACTCCAAATACACCATATTAAAGGCAAAGTAATGAACATGCGCATTTTGATATTGAACAGGCAAAATACTAAACATTTTGATATTAAACAAGCAATGCACTACCATAAGCTAACAAAATAAGAACTTCTGAGTTCTGACAATAACAATTGGTCACTAAACATGCACTTTTTGATATTGAACTCTTGATCTCTAGAACTTAATTTCAGATAACTATAATGGACTTTCATACAAAAGAACTTAGCTACTGCATATTGTTAGTAATACAAAAGAACTTAGTGAAATCACTATACACTGCCGTGTGCAAAAGATGATTACAAAAACCTCTCTAATCGAGTAGCCTACCTACCTGATCCCTCTCTGTCACTCATATGTGTGTGTGCACTGTGTATGCATATTGTGCTTTCTCCTTTGCTACTGCTACTTCTTTTTCTTCCTTTCAAATGGCTTCTCGACCCAATTTGGCTTTCTCTTCCATCCACCCTTTCTTGCTTCTTTTTTCTTGAGCACAGTAGCATGAGATATATTGTCTTCTATTATTGAAGCGATTATTGGAGGCTTGTCGATGGAAAGTGTATTGATTCTTTCTTCCACTTGCCTTTGAAGGCTATCTAGGGAATTGTCAACTAATAGTGATGTTTCTTCATACTTAGCTGCCTTCGAAGCCAAGGAAATGAACTTGTACGAAAGAAATTTGTAGCGGCGTGTAGCATCCAACTTGGGATCCTCCAAAACATTTCTCCCAACATTATCTTGAACTATTCCAAGCCATGCTTCCCTTGTCTATCGCTTCAACACATAATGACTAGGCAATTGCTTAATATCCATCATTTCAAGAATTTTGATGGCATGGCTGCATAATATACCAAATCTTTCAAAAAGTTGACAATTACATGCAATTTTACCCTCTTCGAAAGAACCAACTACCATATGCTCTTCTTCAATAATGAGAGGATCATCAAGAGATCTTATAGAAACAATAAATGAAGATCCATCACTTGTCAAGTTTGCATAGGCTAACATAGATCTTTCGTACACAATTTGGAAGGCTTCAAACATTTGAGGGGTGTACAACCTACTTGCTTGCAACAACATAGGAGTTCTCATTTTAATTTTGGGCAACTTGTTTCTTGACTTATACTCCGATATTATCTCTTTATCTCTCTTTGCTTGGACGGCCCTCTCAAAATGATTAAAGAAACGAAGCACATCCAACTCCGAGTTTAAATAGTCTTTCAAGTGGCTATTTAATCTCTCACTCAACTGTGTACTTCTCATCCCAAGTGTGTATACATCTCTCATGTAGCATTCAGCCCACTTCTCTTTTACCTTATAAATACTATCTAGCCAAGATTGTACATGCACCTTGCTTCTCATATTGGAAAAAACCTCTTCAAATTCATCTTTGTCTTCATATTCATACATGCACGCGCTAAAATCAGCAAGGATGTTTGATGATCCATCAATCTTATGACAATTCAAATTTTTGATTGCATTTTGCATTATGTGCCAAGTGCACAAGCCATGCCATGTAGACGAAAAAACATCACCTATTGCTTTGCTCATTGCGGCATCTTGATCGGTGTAAATTGTTATAGGGTGTTTTTGACTATGAGTTGTCAAAAAGGTTTCAAAGATCCATCTAAAGGATTCGAAAGTTTCGTCATACATTAGAGCTGCCCCAAATATAACCGTTTCCCTGAAATGGTTGAATCCAACAAATACACCAAATGGCCGGCTCTCCATGTTTGTGCCAAAAGTAGTGTCGAAAGTGACAACATCACCAAAATGTGCATAATCAATTATCATTTTGGCATCAGCCCAAAAGATGTTTGCCATTTGTTCTTCACTATCGAGCTGCAAGGCATAGAAAAATGAAGGATTTTCTGTGACCTTATTCTTAAAATACTGCAATATGCTTCCAGCTTCACCATATTTCATATCCTTTTGCCGTCTAGTCCGCAAATAATTCTTGTGATCACGACAAGTGTATCCTAGGTTAGCCGCCCCTCCAACATGCCTAGCAGCTAATTCATGAGCTGTTCTTGGCCTAATTCCTAAATCATCCGCCATTTCAATTTCAAAAGCTTGGACCGCCGATATGCTTCGAAGTGATGGCATTAGATGAGAGGTTTCTGGAGTTTAAAGCACATGATTGTGACTGAGAACCAAGTCAATTACCTTGTATTTAGCCGTTACTCGATTCAACGAGACTCCCATACGCACCTTGCAATCAGTTCTTGTCTCGGCTCGAGGATTCTTTGTGAGATGATCCCTTTTGTCCTTTCCTCTCAAACCTTGTTTCGAACACACAAATCTACAAGATGTAATTGTGCCATCCTTTTTACATTTGTTCTCATACTTCTTTCTGACGCTAAAACCCATTTGACTTCCGTAGTTCTTCCAAAAGCTATCAGCTTCATCCAAACTTCCAAATAACATACCGACACGCGGAATTAAACTAGGTAATATACTGCACAAAAAAGAAGATTAATCCCTTGTTAGTTGTGACCATGATTTTGCTGGTTCATCAATTGTTAAACCAATTGCCAAAGTTGTAGATTATACCTTCCATCTGCAGCAGCGATCGGAACTCGATTGGGAGGAGGCACATGATCTTGAGGAGGCACCTCGATGACTTCAATTTCTTCCATCCTGGTCGATGGAGAGCCGCACGAATAGAAAGGGCGAGGAAGCAGAGACAAGTCGCGATTCTAGCGGCAAACATGGGTATATGTGCGTTCCTTCCCGCCAAGGGAACAAACGCGGTAGCAAGGCTCACACGGAACCGTGTATGCGCAGATGGACGCTCTTGGATGCGTACCGGTTCGTTCACTTTAGTGGTCCGCGAGTGGCGTCGTTGGATTTCGAACGGATGAACCGATTTTGGCTTACGGTCTCTATCGTCGCTTGCGCCTGACTGCAGACGATACGCGACATTGGTAATACGGTTGGGCTTCTAGGCTTCGTCGGGGGGTTTGAGCGGGAATGTGGCAACCGACCGGCAACTAGCCCCGGAGTGGATATCGTAGAGGTGGGAAATTTAAATTCCTAAATTTTAGCATTTTTTTTCGTCCGGCCTGGTATTCAATGGGCCGGCCCCATCAGGCAGTGGCCCAGCCCATTTTGCTTTGGAGCTAGTTGGACAGTTAGGCCTAGTCCAAGCAGCATTTATTTACCTGATCAAACTGGTTGAGTGGTTCGACTTATTAGAGGTTTCGATATCAAGAGATCCAAGCCATTCATTTTTTTTCTTTTTCATTTTTTTTAAAAAAGTGACCCAACACATTCCCTTTCATTTGGACCTTCTTTTTTGCTCTCTAGAATATTTTGAGCTTGGTTCCCGATTCACTTCGATGTATCTCTGTTGCTACAGATACTATATGTGTGTCAATTTTTAGGGAAGTGCTACCACTTGGGTGGGTAGACCTTAGCACAGCTACAAATGAAGATTAGAATCTAAACATCATCTTTGTATTGCAAATGAGAAGATATCAGATACATATTCCTTTCTGCAAACTTGACTCAGGCTTTCGTGTCCGCTATTCCACTTCAGATGCAGGTGGCTCTGGAAAGAAATTGAATAGAACAGGCCTTGCCTAGAAGATACATATCGTGAGGTTACCTACTTGGCTACTTCTGCCTGCATTTTTCTCTAACTTAAGTGGCTTTCTTTTTTCAGTCTTTTGACAATGCTACCGGACATGAAGCAGCAGAACATATGGAGCTCTATACCTAGTGTTTGCTGCAACTAGATGAAATTCAGAGCAATCATGACGATTTTAGTATGAGAAGTGCTTCCATCCTTTTTCTCATGTAGTCAAAATTATTCGATTAATCAAAGATGATCAACCTTTTTCAAGGACTTTGAATCTTTGTAAAAAAGAAAATCTAATATGCAACACAACACCGACTGGCGACTACTACGATAGTACTAGTAGTACAAGGAAGAATCCCCCAATTATAGACGACCATTATCATTACTTAATCACAGTACACCAAATCAAACTCGTAAATAAACTACTTGTCGCCTTCAAGGCTTCACCCAAGAGAATACAAAAGTTTACTAGATGTAATTCCCATCACTCCAATTTCTTCTCCCACTTCGCTTTAGTGGCGGCCATGCCAAAGCTCTTCACCCATGCAAAACAACACCAGACCGGTGCATCCTAGGAAGCCTCTTTAGAACAATGGAAACTTCAACAATACCTAACGACGTAATATACTCCTCTTTGTAAGCTTCTTTCTTCGATTTCTTCCATACACGTAAGAACCAATTCTTTTTTGTCTTTTACATTCCGTAATCCCATTGATTCTATATAAACAACCACGGAAAAGTGCAAAACCCGCATGCTAAGTACACAATAAAGCACATCAAAAGTACAGTTAAGTCTGTGTTTTCTGGTGCATGCCTAGCTAGCTCTGGGACCCCCATGGACACCATGATGATGGCTTCGCCGTTCCCGACGGTGGAGAAGTGTTCGTCCAAGGACCGCGGCGGTGACACTGTCGTAGCCGACCTAGACGGCACGCTCCTGTGCGGCCGGAGCTCGTTCCCGTACTTCGCGCACATGGCGTTCGAGACAGGCGGCGTGCTCCGGCTCCTGCTGCTGATCCTGCTCGCGCCGCTCGCGGGGCTCCTCTATTACTTCGTGTCCGAGCCGGCCGGCATCCAGGTGCTCATCTTCGCGTCCATAGCCGGCGCGAGGGTCGCCGACATCGAGGCGGTGGCGCGCGCCGTGCTGCCCAAGCTCTACTGCTCGGACCTCCACCCGGAATCGTGGCGCGTGTTCTCGGCGTGCGGGCGCCGGTGCGTGCTCACCGCGAACCCGAGGATCATGGTGGAGGCGTTCTTGAAGGACTACATCGGCGCGGACATAGTGGTCGGCACGGAGCTCACGATCTGGCGCGGCCGGGCGACGGGGCTCGTCCGCTCCCCCGGCGTGCTCGTCGGGGAGAACAAGGCGGACGCGCTCCGGAATGCATTTGGCGACGCCGCACCGGACGTCGGCATTGGCGACCGGAAGACCGACTACCCGTTCATGAGGCTGTGCAAGGAGGGCTACGTGGTGCCCCCGGCGCCGAAGCTGAAGCCCGTGCCACGGGAGGACCTGCCGAAGCCGGTGATCTTCCACGACGGCCGGCTCATCCAGAAGCCGTCGCCGGCGCTCGCGCTGCTGACCGTGCTATGGATCCCCATCGGATTCGTGCTCGCCTGCCTCCGTATCGCCGCGGGCGCGCTCCTGCCGATGCGCATGGTGTACCACGCCTTCCGCGCCCTCGGCGTACGCGTCACCATCAAGGGCAACCCGCCCCCGCCGGCCAGCCGCGAAACCGGTCAGACCGGAGTGCTCTTCATCTGCTCCCACCGCACCCTCCTCGACCCCATCTTCCTCTCCACAGCCCTCGGCCGGCCGATCACCGCCGTCACCTACTCGGTACATACACTGACAACTTCAACCTCACACTCCATGCAGTTATTCTAGTCAGATCCATTGACCACATGTTGACATCAACAGGTGTCGCGGCTGTCGGAGATCTTGTCGCCGATCCGCACGGTGCGGCTGACCCGTGACCGCGCGGCCGACGCGGCGATGATCCGGCGCCTGCTGACGGAGGGCGACCTTGTCATATGCCCCGAGGGCACGACGTGCCGGGAGCCGTTCCTGCTGCGGTTCTCGGCACTGTTCGCGGAGCTGACGGACGAGATCGTGCCGGTGGCGATGGAGAACCAGATGAGCATGTTCCATGGCACGACGGCGCGCGGGTGGAAAGGGCTGGACCCATTCTACTTCTTCATGAACCCGAGCCCGGGATACGTAGTCACGTTCCTCAACAAGCTTCCCCACGAGCTCACCTGCAAGGGCGGCAAGACCAGCCACGAGGTGGCCAACTACATCCAGAGGCTCATCGCCTCCACGCTCTCCTACGAGTGCACCAGCTTCACCAGGAAGGACAAGTACAAGGCACTCGCCGGCAATGACGGCACCGTCGCGTCCAAGCCCAACATCGACAAGAAGGTCATGGGATGCTAGTAACGTGTGATGCGAATAAAGAAGGTCCAAGCCCTATTTAGATATAGATTGATTTGAGTTCATATTTGGTTGAACTCTATCGCTACATGGACGAATCCGAATCTATCTATTGCTGTCATCTACTATATATTTGGTATCCACTTGTACAAAAGAACTAATCTAATAAAGAGAGAGAACTTTATCCCTATATTATGTGTGCTCCGCTCCTACTTTTGTTCGCGTGATCTCGTTACCGTGTTGTTGATTGATCGTGGATGAACGACTACGTTTTACGACACATTATCAACACGAAGTTGTACCAAGGTCAATCGAGATTGTCTACCTGCATTAATATATATGGCATCGAAATCATCCTACCACAAGCGATCGCACTACTACAAGCCCTACATAAGTTGATTGCACATAAACAGTCAATTAAATCCTACATATTGTACTTTTACTAATTATAGATTTCTCATTAATCTAATCTAATGTTGCGATCGAAAGTTACTGTTTATCCAAAAAAGGGATCAATCCTCAAGCATTAAAAAAAATTGGCACACGGTGCTCGCAGTGGCCCCCACAAAAGCCCCAGCGTCATCCGTGCTTGCCCTGAAGGCAACGAACTGTCATTCATGTTATGTACTTTACTATTTTTCTGAAGATCACTGTTAGCTTAGCTATGTCTATATTCATTTTGCTTCATTATGCTAAGCTTGCTAAAAATAAAAATTGAGCTTTAATGAAACTTGTAACTTTTACTTGTTATATTTTCTCACTAGGAGCATATGCCATGTTTTATAAAATCTTAGAGTTCTACTAGAGTCCTTAGAGCAGCTTGAGCAAATCTAGAACAATTCATAATAGGTTCCTGTCGAGGATTGGATATTCGTGATATCCAACCATGGAATCTCGGTAGCTTCCGAGCATACCCGTGCTTGGGCCTCGTCCCTAAGAAAGATCTTCGGACCGCCCGACCTTCGGGTTGTCCCCGCCCTCCGTCAAGCTCGTCCCCGAGCATGCCTGCTCGGAAGCCCGCGACCAGGCGACCCGATCTACCGAAGCGACCTCGAGCTTCACCCAAGAGCTGGGCGCGGTCCACGAAGGCGACGTGGCATTAATTGTAAGGCGGCTCGAAGGACCGCACGCCCGGCGACCCGCACGACCCGCGGTCTGCGCGCCCGCGAACTGCGCCCACTGTACCCACGTCGCGCTGCGCCCGGCGGGGAACAAGGAATCGGCGCTGCCCACGTCCAGAATAGTAGCACGCCCCCTGTAATAAATGCTGTGTCGCCTGTAATCCGCTATAAATACCCTCTCGCACGAAGGATTGAGGGTTCGATTCCACCCTTACTACTTTTGACGGCAAAGACTTGTTAGGGCCAACCTAGAGGGTCATCCTTAGAACCATCCAGGGCTCCCCCGAGCAAGCGCGTTGTAATCCACCTTCGCATAGTAGTGCAATCACTGGACATAGGGTTGTTATCTCCCCCGCGAGAAGCCCAAACCAGATAAAAGAGACCCCTTGCTCGCTGCGATTGTCTTCACCACCTCGTTCCGTACCTCGGCAGGGCCTTGGACGCTATACCCCCCGCGAAAAAGGGGCCTTAGGTTGATCCCTCACTCAACAAGTAAGCTCGGCGGGGGACCGGTTCCCGAATCGTCGACAGTTCCTTTACTTGCTTAAGAATCTAAGTGCTAAAATGATAAAATGTTTTTGTGTGAAAATTGAACTCAATACAATATATTCACAAGACCGTTTTCTATTGCACTTGAGATGAACTTGGAATGTACTGTGTATGACCAAAACCACTCTTTCAAGCATCTTGCTTTTTTTTGAAAGGAATGACAGGAGCTCTGCCACGCATTTAAGAAAGGAGAGCAAAGATACAACAGTCGCAAGAGTTTTGATACAAAACTAGTACAACTTGAACCTTTACATTACATCACACGAAACTGGAGAGCCCTAGCACAACCGAATTGCAACCTGAATACTTGATTAGTGGCCACCATTGTAAGGTCAGCCACTAAGCCATTTGTCTTACAGCCATGCAGTCAGAACTCTTGGAAACATTGCGAAAAAACTTTGCCAACTTCGTCAGAGTGATACATACAAAATTAGTCGCCCCGGCGAGCCTGACATCTTCAAGAGGATTCATTGATCTCCATGTTATGTCGCGCTACCAATGGCATAGCGCTAGGGGTGGAAAAAAACTCAAAACTCATGAGTTTAATAAGTACTCGAAAACCTGGCTCGACCCGACTCGAACTCGTTTCTAAATGAATCGAGCCGAGTAGTGTTTTGAACTCGTTAAGATAACGAGTTAAACGAGCAAGCTAGCGAGTTAAACAAGCAAGCTAACGAGTTTTAACGAGCCTAAGACACCCTATTCCCTCCACCTGACTCGCCTACCCATTTCAATTTTTCCCATTCTTGCATTCCCAATTCCTAATCCACTGACGCTCTCTGTCTCCCCGTTTCCCTCGGCTCGACGGTACTCATGCCTCCACCTCCCCTTGCTCACGCCACCGCCAGCCCTCATCCTTGCTCTTGCTGGGCACCGGCCTTTGCCCTTGCTCCCACAAAAATCCTAGAGACTTCGTGTCTCCTCGCACCGCCTTCCTCCTCTCGGCAAACTGGTGAGGATTTCCAACCCTTTTCCCCTGCGATTTCATTGCCTAGTTTGCTTTCCTAGTTTCTGATTTGGCTGGTGGAGTTTGCTAGGTTTCCATGTGTGAGATTCTGACTGAAATAGCGATGTTGTGCTCCATCTGAATTAAGGTTGCGACCTGTAGATTGAGATCAGCACTATTTAGTTTTCATGGAAAGTATTTTTTGAAAGTGCAATGATTCTGAAACTAGCAGGATTTGCTTAAAAAAGGATTATGACAAGTCATTTTCGTTATGCTTTTGTGTCATGGGCTCATGGCTCAATTTCTACCAAAAGAAAGTTTTTGTTATGCTTTTCATTATGCGCTAATGTTTTTCTTAAATTTATCAATCTTATGGAATCAAAGTTGCACTCTGGGTTGTCAAATTGGATGCTCTCATTGCACCTTATTTGGAACAAGCTGATTCCGAACGAGCTATTCCAATTAAGCACTTTCATATTCCAGAGTGTGTTCAATATTTATGCTTGCACCTTTGCTTGTATTTCATCATTATCCAGTAGTTTTTCAATCAGTATTGGTGCTTCATAATTGAACGTTTGCTGATAGACATTACCTGACCACCATCCTCGAAGAGACTTGATTACATATGCTCTGTATTATGACCATAGCCCATAGGATCTCTGCTATATTATTGATGTACAAGGCACCATTCCGAGGAAAATCTAGTATTTTCTAAATAGTTTGATGCTAGAAACATCATGATTATTGAAATCTTTTCTGATTATATGCCATGAGTTGTGACTAAATTCATTCTAGCTATTTTTTCAATTTTTGACATTATTGCAGGCGTTCAAATCTTTCAAACTCAAGTATGCATGAATCAAATATGTATGCTCTGTTGCTCACATTACTAATGGGCTTAACGAGCCGAGTCAAACCAACTCAAGTTTTTAACAAGTCGAGTCGAATTGAGCTTTGAGCTCATTAAGATAACAAGTTGAGTCAAACTGGCTCGTTATCTTAACAAGTTTATCGAGTCGAGCCAAATTGGCTCGATATCCACCCCTACATACAGCTGACCCGAGGTCCGAGTTTGAAGCCATCTTGGATCAATCTCGCTGCCTGCGACAGAGAAATCCTTCCAGTGTTCTGTTGATGCTCCAGCCCCTCATCCAGAAGTTGGAAACAACAACCTAGTTTTGGGAGAACCAGCTTGAAGGTAGAGAACACAGGGGAAAGCTCTCCCAGGCCGAGCTTCTAGCGGAGAAGGGAAGAAAAGATGCTTGAAGTTTGGATTGTGCAGAATCGACCAAGGTCTGTGACATGGCTGAGAAGTCGTTCGGTCTGGAGGCCAAAAACTGATGTTGCAAGCTCCAGGCCAAAGGTGATGTAAGTGCCTTACTCTTGTCTTCCTTGTTGACCTGTGCCACGATTGCCTAGATGTGCTGTTGATTGATGTCCTATTGTGAATGAAGCTGTAACACCATTGTCCTGTCTTTGATGTCTTGAGAGATGCGGTTGAAAACCGACTATGTAGAACTGTATTTGTTGTTGAAAATTCTTGCATTCCTTTTCTTCCAAATATTCCAGAAAGATTAGATAAAGATGCCATCAAATTTTTTTTGTGAGTGAATGGGCACGTTCTGCCGAACAAATCTCCACCATTGACATGTCTGAGATCCTGGATGTGGAATCTATGGTTGGCCCATATCTGTAGGAGAACCTTCCTCCAAACTTGTTTAGCAAAGGGACAATGTAGCAGAAGGTGCGAGGTCGATTCGGGTTTCATCCTGCAAAGGGGGCAAGAACTACAGTTCAGCCACCCCATGTCTGCTAGTCTATCTACAATAAGAATTCTATCTTGGAGGAAAAACCATACGAAGAATTTACATTTACTCTCTGCAGGGACTTTCTATATTAACCTGAAGTTGTTATCAGGGACCGCACCTTTAAATTGGACCATGTATGCTGATTTTGTAGAGTACTGTGTGTTTGATGTCCATTTCTAGGCAATGTCATCCATAGTGTCGTGGCGCAAACTGACATGTCAGATGGCCTGCCATAAGAGGAAGAACTTGTGTAGCTGGCTGGCATTTGAGATTCTCCGGAGTGGTACGATCCATGAGGCACTGTGCAGCTCATAAAAACTGACCTCGTCCTAGTTCTCGCTAGCCTGAAACAATTCAGTGCAATGTCCTTAGGTGAAGTCCCATTGAGCCATAGGGTAGTCCAGAACCTCGCCTTCCTGGCGTTTCCTAGCAGGATGGAAATACTTGCAAGGAATAGTGATCGATCAACATCATTACAAGGCATGTCCATTCGTACCTAGGGCCTTTGCTGATTTTTCCACTCATGCCACAGCCATCAGAGACTTAATACCCGACCGAACCGCTCGAAGTCCTTTAAGCCAAGTACCTTGAGGTTTTTTGGTCTGCATACCCTTTTTCGGTTTACAAGGCAATGCCCAACTATACAGGATTCATCTCCCCTCCAAATGAAATTCCTCCTAATCCTATCGAGCATCCTGCTTGAGATAGTCGATGATGGCTTGTAGGGGTGAAAACGGTGTCAGTAATTCGAAATTCAAAACTGTTAAATTTTTCAACCGGACGTGTCAGATCGGTAATTTCGAATCGAATCGAATCGGTAATTTTGTCGGAAACGATAACAAAGAATCGTTTTGATCGGTTCCGACCGCTTCTTCGTATCCGAAAAAATCGGTAAATTCCGTCGGTAATTACCGGAATTATTCCAGCCCACAAACCACACTCCTTCGGTCACTAAAACGCCCATAACTTTTTACTCCGAACTCCGATTTAGATGATTTTGGACTCTATGCGAAGCTTATCACGAGGGCTACAATCTTCACCCATTTTCATGATTTAACCAATCATAAATATTTTTAAATATCATAAAAACAAAACTCTAATGTAGTCATTCAAGTCTAAAATTTGATGTGTGTTCATCGTAAATTTGTGAATATTTATTAATTACTAATTTCTATGTGGATGTACTATTTGTGTGAATTTTTTGAAGTCAATTGGTGGTACATGTCTTTACGACGTTACCGGTCTCTTTTTCGGATTCCGATCATTACCGATATATATTTTGTATCGAATTTTCGTTTCCGATATTTTCGAATTACCGATGCCGTTTTCGTTTCCGTAGTTATCGATTCCGATATCGTTTCCGAGAAAAAATATGAAAACAAAAATGGTTTTAGTGTTTTCCGACCGTTTCCGACCGTTTTCACCCCTAATGGCTTGAGTCAATCACACTTGAAAAATGCAAATAAAAACAAAAAATGAGGAGGAGAGTGAAGCTTAGGAGGCCTTTATCGATGGCTCCCAGTCGGGATGTGCTTTGCTAGGATAAGCTCTCCAAACATCATTGGATGTGTGAAAGAGAATGAAGCCTAGGAGGCCTTTATCGATAGCTCCTAGTTAGGGATGCGCTTTGCTAGGATAACCTCTTCACACCCTATTGTGTGCATTAAAATCAAAAATTTTGCATTAAAGATAATTAAGTATGAAGAATCTTTTATGCACAACTAGCTTCCTTAAAGTGTTGACTAGGTTGAACTTTAAGTTATCCATTTTATCCTGTATGGCTATTGTCGGGGGTTGAATATTCTCTATAGACGACCATCGTACCCCGGCGGCCCCGGGCATGCCCTTGCTCGGGCCTGGTTCCCGAGAAGGGGCTTTGGACCGTCCGACCTTCGGGCTGTCCCCTATCGACCGCCATGACTCGCCCCGAGTATGCTTGCTCGGGGTCCCCGACCCGGCGACCCGGTCCGACAGAAGGGACCTCGAGCCTCGCCCAAAAGCTGGGTACGGTCTACGAGGGTGGTGCGACATTAACTGTGTGGCGGCTCGGGGCTGTGGCAAGACAGAAGCGCTGACGCCATGTCTCCGCGTCCGCCATTTGCGCCCACTGCACCCACATCGCGTTGCGCCCGGTGGAGGCGCGAAACACCAGCACCACGTCCAACAAAGAGAACGCCCTGTAATAAATGTTGTGTCGCCTGTATTGCCCTATAAATACCCTCTCGTACGAAGGGTTGAGGGTTGTTGGTTTTTTACTTATGATATTCTCACCTGTACTCAGTGCTTGTTACACTCAGCCTTGAGGGGTACCCTCAGAACTCCCCGAGCTCCCCGAGCAAGCGCATTGTAATCCCCTTTCACACCATAGCATAACCACTGGACGTAGGGTTGTTATCTCCCCTGCAAGAGGCCCGAACCAGATCAAAAAGAGACCCCCTGTTCGTTGCGATTGTCATTGCCACCTCGTTTTGTAGCTCGGCAGGTCCTCGGAAGCTATACCCCCCACGAGAAAGGGGTCTTGGGTTGATCCCTCATTCAACAAGTAAGCTCGGCGGGGAACCGGTTCCCGAATCGTCGACAGCTGACGCCGTCCGTGGGGATCGACTGAGTCCTTTCGCGAGGAATCCCTGAGGATGCCGAACTTGCAAGACAATCAAGACCTCTGCGTCTTCGACGACGTGGAGGACGATGACGCATACTACGCCAGCGATGGCGTGGGTGGTGCGGCCGACCCGGAAGGCCACACCGAGTCCGGGAGTCTTTCCCGGTCGCTGCAGCGCGAGAGAATTTCCTCCGCTCGCAGCATGTTACCCTTGCTAGCGAGGAAGAGTCTAGCGGCCTTCGCGGCGGCTCAAGCGGCCCTGACCCTCCCGAGCGCAGTCGAAGGACCGCGACGCGGTTTGACACCACGGTGTCATCCTCGCAGTCTTGGTACTCCCGCAGCGTTAACATGGCAGGGAGGGAGGGGGATCAAGAAGAATGGTCTCCATCGACTTCTCACCGCCACCAGCGCAATGATGGAGAGAACCACCCGGAGTTGTCCCCGGGCAGGATCCTGGCGACCGACCACCGTCAGCCCGGCGGGGAGCCGGACGCCGGGGCTGGAGGCTAGGCTCGCGAAGATCCCAGCGAATATCGCTCCCCGGAGCACGTGCACGACCGCCTCCCACGGTCGCCCCCAGCCGCTCCCAGCGCCGAGCGACTGCTAGCCATGGCGACGGTCGTGCGCAGCCTTCAGAATTTCTCCGACCAAGCGGACCTGGCAGCCAATGGAGCGGTTGTGGCCGAGAACTTGGAAAAACTCGCCGCCGACATGGGGATCCCAGGGCCCCTAGGCGGAGAAAGGCCCCAGAATATCTCCCGGGACCGCAAGCGCCACTCTCCAATTCGCCCCCGCCATAGCGCCTCCCGAAGTCCTGCTCGGGAGGGCCGCAGGGGGCAAGGTCGGCGCCGTGAGGACACCCGGAGCAGTTCCCGGACGGCCTCGTGGGCTCGAGGGCGTGCTCTGTCCGCTTACGAGCGCACCGAGTGTTCCAGCTCGGGGCTGCCTTCGTCACGCCAACACGGGGGCGTGTTCTCCCACCTCACCCCAGGCGCAAAGGACCGTCTGGGCGCCAACCGTCATGGTCGCCTCGCCCGGGGTGGCCGTCATGACTATCCGGCATTCGGGTGCCGGGCCTTTTCGGCATCCCTCCGCGATGTCTCGTGGCTGAGCAAGTTCAAGCCCGGCCACATCGAGTGGTTCAATGGGACCTAGAACCCGGACGAGTTCCTCTTGATTTACTCCACAGCCGTCTTGGCGGCCGGGGAGGACGAGGGAGTCATGGCCAACTACCTCCCCACGGTCCTCGACGGCTCCGCTAGGACATGGCTCTTCAACCAGAAGGAAGGGTCGATCCGCTCGTGGAGGCAGCTTTGCGAAGCCCTCCGGGCGAATTTCCAAAGTTGCTACACTCGCTCAGGCAACGAACGTGACCTCGAGCGGTGATCCAGACGGACAAAGAAACTTTGCGGCACTTCGTCCAAAGGTTCATCAAGGTAAGGAACTCCATCTCGAGCATCTCGGATGAAGCTGTCATCCGGGCCTTCAAGTTCGGCGTCCGCGACGTGCGCTTCACGCAAGACCTGGAGATCCACCCCAACCTGTCAGCCAACGAGCTGTTCCGTATGGCCGACCGCTACGCGAATGCCGATGAAGCCGTGAAATGGAAGCAAATGCTCGACGAAGGTAAGCTACCGCCCCAGCCGGGCCTCGAGGGCTCCTCGAGCAAGAAGCACTCGGGGTCTGCAGAGAAGAAATCCAAGAAAAAAAAGAGGTCGCATGGGCCGGACATGGTGGCCGCCGTTGATCGCCGCCGCCGCGTGGCCCACCTGCTCGGCAACGCGACGGCGGACGGGGTCGGCCGCGCCCACGTCGCAACGACCGAGAGGATGACGACCAAGGTCGTGGCGACCAGGTTCAAGGCGCCCAGGAGCGCGGGGAAAGGGTTGCCCCTTCGGGCGACCGCTTCTGCCCGTTCCATCAGGCGGTCGGCCACGACCTCCGCAATTGTCGGGCCTGGGCATACCGCCTGGAGAAATTCTACAACGGCGAAGGCCCCATGCCCACTCTCCCGGCGAAGGGCGAGAGTAACAAGGGCAAGGGCCCCGTGGACAACGACGACGACGACATGGGTTACCAGGAGCCCCACAACCACATAGCCGTCATATTCGGAGGCTCCTCAGCCTACAGATCCCGCAGTGATCTGAAAGAGGCGGCGTGGGAGGTTGGCCATATCGCTCAGGGCAAGCCACCCATGCAACAGCTCAAGTGGTCCGAGCTGTCCCTTATTTTCTTCAAAGAAGATTGTCCCCTCGGAATGACCAAACCTCAGAAACTCCCATTAGTCGTGAGCCTGACCATCAGCAATGCCAAGGTCGGCCGTGTCCTCATCGACGGTGGGAGCTCCTTGGACCTCATATCCGCCACGGTTCTGGACGAGATGCAAGTCCCTCGCTCCAAAATCAAGAGCATAGCCGTCCCGTTCTTGAGATCGTCCCTGGCACCTCGATCAGGCCCCTCGGCTAGATTGTTCTGCCCGTTACGTTCGGAGGCCTCGCCAACTTCCGGACCGAGCTGGTCAACTTCGAGGTCGTTGACTTTAAATCGGCCTATAACGCCATCCTCGGCAGGCCGGCCCTTTCCAAGTTCATGGCCGCCACGCATCATGTCTATCAGTGCCTAAAGGTCCCCGGACCAAAGGGCGTCATCACCGTCAAAGGCGACCATAGGGCGGCCCTGAACTGCGACGAGAAGTCGCTCGACATGGTCGACCCAGTGCGCCATGTGGCTGAATAGCGCCGACCCACTCCCGGCCCAAAGTTACCCTCCAGCCCGAGGGAGAAACCAAGGCGGTTCCTCAAAGTGAGGTCGACCCGACCAAGGTCTTTCATTTGGGATCTTCCTTAGATCCCAAATAGGAACTCGAGCTCGTCACTTTCCTCCGGAGGAGCGCGGACGTGTTCGCTTGGGAACCGTCCGACATGCCCGAGTCCCAAGGAAGTGATCGAGCACGTGCTAGCTGCTATTGACGATAAAGACACATGCGCCGAAGCTCAGCGATTTTCCTGAGAAGCAAGCGATCATCGGGATGAACTCGACAAACTCCTTAAGGCCGGCTTCGTCAAGGAAGTCGAGCATTCGGAGTGGCTGGCAAACCCAGTCATTGTCAAGAAAAAGGGTGGCAAGTGGCGCATGTGTGTCGACCACACTAGCCTGAACATTGACTGCCCAAAAGACAACTTTCATTGCGCAAGATTGACGGTGGTCGACGAACGGAGAGTCTCAGGTGATGAGTTTCCTGGACGCCTACTCGGGCTATCACCAGATCAGCTTGTCCCCCGGAGACGAGGAGAAGACCTCCTTCATCACGCCGTTCGGCACGTTCTGCTACACGACCATGTCCTTCGGTCTGCGGAACGCCGGCGCGACCTTCCAGCGCTTGATGCAGAAGACCTTCTAGGATTAGATAGGCCGGAACTGGAAGTGTATGTAGATGATATCGTAGCTAAAAGCAAGCTCGCCTCGGGTCATGTATCCGACCTTGAGGAAACCTTTTGTAATCTCAATAGACATCGAATAAAGCTTAATCCTGAGAAATGTGTCATCGGGGTGAAAGCGGGCAAAGTACTCGGGTACCTCATCGGGCCGCAGGGCATCGGTGCCAACCCGAAGAAGATCAAAGCCATCGAGAGGATGCGACCTCCGAGCTCCGTCAAGGAGATCCAGACCCTGACCGGGCAAATGGCGGCCCTAAGTTGTTTCATTTCCCGGTCGGGCGAGCGCGGATTGCCCTTTTTCAAGGCGCTCCGCAGGCACGAGGGCTTCGTCTGGACGAAAGAGGCTAATCGCTCCTTCGAGGAGCTGAAGCAGTACCTGTCCAGCCCCCCGGTCTTGGCCACGCCAAGGTCGGGGGAGCCGCTCCTGTTGTACCTCGCGGCGACCCCCCAGGCCGTAAACGCCGTGTTGGCTGTCGAGCGAGAAGGGACGCAGCGTCCGATATACTACGTCAACGAAGTCTTGCACGGACCGAAGGAGCATTACCCCGAGGTCCAGAAGCTCTTGTACTCGCTACTCGTTGCCTCGAGGAAGCTGTGTCACTATTTCCATGCTCACAAGGTCGTCATTCCGACCAACTTTCTGCTTAGGGAGATCCTAAGAAATCAAGACGCCAGCGGCCGGATAGCAAAGTGGGCTATGGAGCTCGTAGAGTTCGATATCCACTTCTCTGCCCGCACGGCGATCAAGTCCAGATCTTAGCGGACTTCGTAGCGAAATGGACGAATCCCACCCAGCCCGCCACCAAGACCCACGAATCTGGAAATAGCCGCTGGACCATGTATTTGACGGATCGAGCTGAACGCCGGGGGTGGCGTCAGATCGGTGTCCCCTCAAGGATCGGTTCCAATCGCCATCCATTGCACCGCGCAACCAATAACGCGGCGGAGTATGAAGGCCTCTTGGTTGGACTACGAGCGTGCAAGGCGCTCGGGGTCCAACGACTGACTATGAAAGGCGATTCGCAGTTGGTCATCAACCAAGTCAACAAGGAGTATCAGTGTTCTGATCACTCTATGGCGCTTTACTTGATTGAAGTGAGGAAGATGGAGCGGTACTTTAGAAATTTCGAAGTACTCTACATCCCCAGGAAGGACAATTCCCTGGCCGACCGTCTTTCCAAGGTCGGTTCCTCGCAGATGCCCGCCCCACCCGGGGCGCTCATTGAGCATCTGCACAAGCCCTCTATTCCCTCTGTAGAGGAGGCAAACCCCCAGATGCCGGCCCTGGCCGAGGCGCCAATCGAGCATCTGTCCAAGCCCTCCATTCCCTCTGTAGAGGAGGCACAAGAGACATGCGGTAACGTCTCCTTCCTCGAGCAGGGTGCAAACTGGATGACGCCATTTGTCCAGTACATTGCCCACGGGACACTGCCCGAGGAAGCAGCCGAGCGTTCCCGGCTCATAAGGCGATCCTCCGCTTACAGACTAGTCGAGGGCGCCCTATACCGCAAAGGGGCACTTGGAGTCCTCTCTAAGTGCATACCTCGAGAAGAGGGCGATTTCCTTCTCAGGGACATCTATGAGGGAATGTGCGGAGCTCACTCATCCTTCAGGACCCTCGTGAGCAAAGCATTCCGATTGGGCTACTACTGGCCGACAGCTTTAGACGACGCTCGGGTATTCGTGGCGACCTATCGGGCATGCCAATACCACGCCCGCAAGGCCCACTAGCCGGCGTACGCGCTGCAGACCATCCCACTCTCATGGCCGTTCTCGACCTGGGGGGCTAACATTCTCGGGTCTTTCCCTCGTGGTCGAAAGGGTTGCAAGTACCTGCTCATAGCCATCGACACTTTCTCTAAATGGATCGAGGCCAAGCCTGTATCAACCATTTCGGCACAAGCAGCTAAGCAATTTTTCCGCAGCAACATGGTGATGCGTTTTGGGGTCCCCAATCGCCTCATCACGGACAACGGCACGTAGTTCACTAGCGAGCTGTTCCAGGCCTACTGCGAGGATATCGGAACAAAGGTTTGCTTCGCCTCTGTAGCTCATCCGCAGAGTAACGGAGCAGCCGAGCGAGCAAACGGCCAAATCCTTCAAGGGGTTAAGAAGAGGGTCTTCAAAGACCTCACCCGGCACGGCCGGTCGTGGGTGGACGAGCTTCCTTCCGTCCTCTGGTCTATACGCACCATAGCGAGCCGAGCTACGAGCGAGACACCCTTCCAACTCGTCTATGACGCCGAGGCCGTCCTACCCGCCGAAATCGTGCTCGGGTCCCCAAGGGTACACCTGGCCGATGATATCCATCAAGGGCGCGAGCGTCGCCTCGACCTCGACCTTGCCGAAGAGGCGCGGGAAAGGGCGCTCCTCCGATTCGCCGTCTACCAACAGGCTCTTCGCAGGCATGCGGCCAAGTCAATCCGGCCCCGCGCACTGCAGGTCGGGGACCTCGTCCTGCGCTGAATTCAGGACATGTCGAAGGCCAACAAGCTTTCCCCCAAATGGGAAGGACCTTTCACGGTCGTTTCGATAGCACGCCCGGGGGCTGTCCGCCTGGCGATGGAGAACGGTCGCGTGCTCACGAGCTCGTGGAACATCGACCAACTGCGCAAGTTCTTTGTCTAAACTTATGCTCCGTTTTGCGCCTTGTAAATATATGTTTTCTCTTTTCGAAGAATGGCATGCTCGTTTTCCTCACCCACGCAACGTCTATTACCTCCAAGATTTGCGAATCTGTTCAAGATCACTGCCCATTGATAAGTCGACCAGCCTCGCACAAGGGCACACTTACCTCACGATCTTGGTAATAAGACAAGTGCTCATCGGGCAAGATCAGCCGTTCAAAGTTTTTTCGCTCTAAAATCGGGCCGGCGCGCGCAACTGCACAAGGCGCCACGACCCACACCCTGCCACTAAAACTCACCGCCAGAGGCTACAGTCTTCCCAAGGCGACCTTGGTCCACAGTAGCCTTTCGCTGCGCGATACAAGTAGCGCACAGACACCCTCTCGGTCGGTTTGGAGATTTAGTCTGGCTGGCGCATGTTTGGTCATTGCGCACCCTATCGGGCACCATCGCGTTTATCCCTCGCCTACGACCATACTTGCAACCTGGGCGTATGCGTCCTAAGCGTTAAGGAATTCTAGGCCTTGCGCGTTCTCCTCCCCTGAACTAAACCAGGCCCGCCGCCCGGAGAAAATTGGTGCCTTGATCGAAGGGGCAGCGCGTGCTCTCCCAACTCTCCTGCGAATGAGCTCATGCTCACAATTTAGGTGCACGACCTTCATCCGCAGCGGGGGCTTGGTGGGAGCGGGTGGTCATGTTAAGCGTCTTTTCCAAAAAAATCGTCGCTAAGTGCCTTGCTCCAATCTATCGTTGTAACTCACTTCTTTCTTAAAGAACCTATTACCCACGCGAAGTCTTTCCCTAACACACGCTTTCACCCGCCTGCATCTTGCTATCCACCCTGTGCTCGTTGTTCGCAGGAAATAGCTTAGGAACACGCAAAATAAACATCGTCGGCAAACACATCCCAGGGCAAAAGAAAAGCGTACGCTCCGCTGGCGTCATCAAAAATCATCAAAAAGGAGAAAAAAGAACAAGAAGAAATCCTCTACGCTCCGGGCTTCGCTCCCCTAAGGGCCGCGGAGTACTTCTGCCTCAGCTCGTCAATCTTGCCTTTAAGATCGATGACCTTCCGCCGGGCTTCGCGGCCTTCGCGGGCTTCATGGCGAAGCTGCTCGACCTCTTCGCTGCCTTGTTCTGCAAGGTCAACGGCCGCCCGCGCTGCCGGCTCCAGATCCGCCACTTTTGTTTCGAGGGCCCGAGCATTTCGCCTTTCTTTTTCAAGCTCTTGCTCGAGCCCAAGAACCTTCGTCCGGCCTTCGGCAAGGCCCTTCTCTGCCTGGCAGGATTTTAGCACAAGCTCTTGCTCGAGCGCAAGGATCTTTTCCTTGCTGGCGGAGGCATCATCCTTGGCCTGGCAGCAGCGTAGTTTTTCTTGCTCGAGCTCTTGCTCGAGCCCAAGGTTCTTCGCCTTGACCTCGGCGGCATCCTTCTCTGCCCCGCGACATCTATGCACAAGCACGTTGTCCCGAGCCTTGAGGTTGCCTACACGATGCTCGAGTTTGGTTATCCGGGCCTCGTTCTCAGCATGCAGCTGGGCCACGTCCTCGGGGACGACCATCGCCGCGTCGAAATCCTCCAAGGTCGTCTGAAGGAGCTGCATGCTGGGAAATTTCAGACGCTGCCTCCAGGGCCCAAAGGAAAGAAAACTACAACAGTAGCAAGAGAGGCTTCCTCACCCGAGCAAGTCCCGCGGTGAAATTATCCCGGAAGCGCTTAGTAACTTCGCGCCCCGAAGATCTTCGAGCTTCGGCAGGGGGCTGTGGGCTTCCCCAGAGTCCTTCCACGAAGGCAAGCTGATGGAAGATGACGAATCGTCCCCCGGGGCATGAGGTTCGCCCTGGGGCGCCACGCTTCCCTCCTGAGCGGCTGACTCGCTCAATGTCTTCGCTATCAATCCGTCTTTGTTGCCCCAGGACAACGGGCATCCTTCCGAGCACGCGATTCGCTCGGGGTGGCACCGTCTCGTCCCAAGCATGCTGTTCGCTCGGGGGCTTCGCGTCTTTGTCTCGGGCAGGTGATGCGCCCAAGCACCCTGAGCCCTTTTGGGCAACCTTTTCCCCCGAGGTTGTGGGGCGGCCTTCTCCCCGCCTTCTGCGTCCCCCATGCTGGGGGGGCAGGAGGCCCGCCCTGGGGAAGCGTTCCCTCCAGGGCAGGGGGGTCCACCTCAACCGGGTCGTCGGTGACAAACTTCTCCACCGCCTCTACACCCTCCGCCATTACGATGTCGGCGACGTCGACGAGCACCCCCGCTAAGACACGATCAATGAGCTCGTGAGGCATTTTACGATAGTCCGGGAAAGTCCTACGAGCTATTTCGCCCACATCAGGAGAGTGGGGTTAGCTCGGATACGCGAAGCAAAGGGCGAGGGAAGCAAGCAAAAGCAAAATTCAAGGCTCACCTTCGGCCCAGCCCTCGTTGTCACCTTCGGAGGGGTTGGCCGCCGCAATCACAAGTTTGCCCTTCTCCTCCGCGGCGCTGCTGATCCTCGCCAGGAGGGGGTCGACTTTCTCCATGTCAACCGCCTCCAGCGTCTTCCTCGACCACCCGCGCCTCACCCTGAGGGGCTGCGCATCCTCCTCGTCCTCCTCCTCGGCGGCGGCCGTGGCCTCGAGCTCTGAAGCTTCCCGAGCCTCGGCGACTCGTTTGAGCTTGGCCTGGAGCTCGGCCACCTCCTCCTGCAACCTCTTCTGCTCGGCCTGCACTAGTTCCTCGGTCAGGCCCTTCTCCCTCTCGAGCTGCTCCAGGGGCTCCTCGCAGTAATTCTCCAACCAAGCATTCAGGCTGCTTACCTCCTTCCGATCGGCAAACTCCATATGCCGCACCACCGGGTTGCTAGACGAGCTCGCCCGCTTCTTGGTCAGCCGCGTGGTGGCCGATGGCGGGGCATGCCTCTTGCCCCTTAGGCTCTTGGTCCTGGCGGCCGGCACCAGTACCCGCCCGCCGCCAGCCAAGGGCCTGAGCTCTTGAACCGCCAGCTCCAGAGCAAGCTTCTCCTGTCAGAAGGCAAAAATGCGTCAGGAGAGCCCGGGACGCTTTCCCCGAGCATGGACCAAAAAGTAGCTTACCATGTCGCCCCGCTCGAGCACGTTGCTCGGGACTTGCCGCTTGCGCTCGAGCTCCTTACCCTTGGGGGTGCCGAACATCTCGGCGACCCTCTTCTCCGTCGATCGAAGTTCGGGTGCTCGTTGACCAAATGAATAAAGTCAACACTGGCCCAGACGGCGGAAGCAAGGCAAAGAGTCTCCAAGGTCGTAGAGCTTACCAGAGGTGCCCTCCCGGGTCATGTCGTCCCATCCGGCGATCTCGAAGAAAGGGTGCTCCCTCCTCCTCAGAGGGGACACCTGCTCCGGAGGAAGTCACGGGCGATGTCCCGGCCGGTGAGCCCCATGTTTGTGAGCTCGCTGATCAGCATCAATGTCCGCTCCTCCTCAGGTGCGATGGGCGGGCGCGGGGTTTCAACGTGGCGCGCCGCCGTCTCGGTATAGCGCAAGGAACTCCCCTCCGCTCTCCGCAGATAGAACCAATTGTCGGCCCAGCCGGCCACCGAGTCCTTAAGGGAAGGGGGTACTCACTGGCGATTGCCCAGTGAAGTACAGGCGCCAGGTCAGCGGGTGGCGTTCAGATGGAACAAGGAATAGAAATGGAAGAAGAGGCTTGGCGTAGGAAGGATGCCCATGAAGCCCTCACAAAGGTGGGCGAAGATTGTCAGAATGAGGATGGAGTTGGGGTTCAAATGAGTGAGCTCGCACTCACAGTGCACGAGTACGGACTCTAGGAATTCGCTCTCAGGCATTTGAAGCCCGTTGGTGATGTACAGCTCGCACGTGACTATCTCGTCGGCGCACGGCACCGGAGCCGCCTCACCGGCCGGGAGCCGCCAGGAGCCCACGCCAAGGTACCCGAAGTCCTGGAGCACCCGAAGCCTCTCCGCGGTGGACTTGCTTACGCCGAACTTCGCCATGGGAGGAGTTGGAGGAGAGGGCGCCGGAGCAGCAGAAGGAAGTTTGGGGGACGAAATTTTTTCTCGAGTCTAATCGCGAGTCGGGGGAGCGAAAAGTTTGCGGAAATTATTCCCACCTGATACTTATAGGTGGAGAAGTTGAGCAAGGGGAAACCGCTCACTTTGTCGATGGCCAACGTGGTATGTTCGATCTCCAAAACCCCTGGGCGCGCTATGATCCCCAAAAGACTGTCAGAACCGTACCTGTAAAGCTTCGAGAGGAAGGAACCGCCGCGGCCTTTTGCCTTCGTTACGATGTTTCGCCCGGGTGCTGCGGTAGCCCTTTGCTGTAAAAGATGCTCATCCCCGAGCAGGCGCTACTCGGATGTTGTGGTAGCCCTTCGTCGCAGAGATTCTCGTTCCTGAGCAGGTGCTGCTCGGACGCCGCGGTAGCCTTCACCGCCGGGGTCCGGTCCCTTGCCAAGAGTCTGGAGGCTTAAGGCGGTGGCCCCGGTTGAAACGAACGCCCCCCCTTTAGCCTCGGGGGCTAGCTGTCGGGGGTTGAATATTCTCCATAGACGACCATCATACCCCGGCGGCCCCGGGCATGCCCTTGCTCGGGCCTGGTTCCGAGAAGGGGCTTCGGACCGTCCGACCCTCGGGCTGTCCCCTATCGACCACCATGACTCGCCCCCGAGCATGCTTGCTCGGGGTCCCCGACCTGGCAACCCGGTCCAACTAAAGGGACCTCGAGCCTCGCCCAAAAGCCGGGCACGGTCTACGAGGGCAGCAGGCATTAATCAAGCGTGGCGGCTCGGGGCTGCACAAGACAGAATCTGACGCTGCGGTCTCCGCGTTCGCCATTTGCGCCCACTGCACCCACGTCGCGTTGCGCCCGACGGAGGCCGCGGAACGGCCGCCCACGTCCAACAAAGAGAACGCCCTGTAATAAATCTTTGTGTCGCTCAGATTGCCCTATAAATACCCTCTCGCACGAAAGGGTTGAGGGTTGTTGGTTTTTTACTTACGATATTCTCACCTGTACTCAGTGCTTGTTACACTCAGCCTCTTGAGGGGTACCCTCAGAACTCCCTGGGCTCCCTAAGCAAGCGCATTGTAATCCCCTTTCACACCATAGCATAACCACTAGACGTAGGGTTGTTATCTCCCCTGCGAGAGGCCCGAACCAGATCAAAAAGAGACCCCCTGTTCGTTGCGATTGTCATTGCCACCTCGTTTTGTAGCTCGGCAGGTCCTCGGAAGCTATACCCCCCGCGAGAAAGGGGCCTTGGGTTGATCCCTCATTCAACAAGTAAGCTCGGCGGGGGACTGGTTCCCGAATCGTCGACAGCTATGTTTCTAGTTTGGAGATTATGTTAATTATTGCACTTATTGAAATCATGCAAAAACATAAGTCTTATTTGAGCTAGCTAGCAAAAATGTTGAAATATGCACTTAGATATGTCTTAGACTAGCTTAATATGAACTTGAGTTGTTTGGTTCATACTTTGTCTTTGTGGTCACTTGAATAATTTTCAAAGCTCTTTTATGTTGCGTTTCATGCATACAAGTTGAAAGGGGGGAATGTTCTCATGATGCCTATATTGACAAAAAGGGGGAGAAAATATGAATAAAAAATGTCGTCAAAGGGGAAAAATGTGAATGCATATTAATTCTTATGATCATGGTAAAAAATTACACTTTCTTAGAATCATAAGCAAAATTGATAAGTTTTTCGGCTATAATTTGATAAGTTTGAGTTGGGCTTAAGGCAGTGTCACAGAAGATGTATCGGTCGAGCTACATATTAAAGAAAGCAATATGTTCTTTGTCCAACACTAGCCTAGTTCCTTTGTTGTTCTCTATATACTTGCTCTAGCCTTCGCCTTTGGTTGAGATTTGCTTATAATGTGGCTTGGCACTAAAAGCCGATATCTGGTCCCCATCGGGTCTAAGTCAACAAAGTTGTGCTATGTCCAAAAGTGTCGGACCAATGGGACCTATTCTGAATATAAATGCGTTCAAAGAGTCCGACCAAAAATAGCAGGACATGGCTACCAAAGACTCATTGGCCTCTGGATCGGCTAAGGAGAAGGGAAACACTCTGCAATACCCATCCGCCTCATTAAGGTGTGTTTTGTGCTGCTATCTGATTGAACCAGTCTCACTAGCCATTCCAACGCCGTCAGCCATGCTCTAAAACTCTTACTTTATCCATGTATATTGTATTCACCAGCATGTAAGGGGAGTTTAGGAACGTCCTTTTCTATTATAGCCGATGCATCCAAATCACCTAGGGGGGCCTAAATAATATCTATCTTCACAATCGAGTATATGGATAAGTACCTAATTTTGGGTCCATTGTTCTTCGCCCAATGAGATGAAGTGGTGGTAGGAGTGGTGTTGAAAATAGACGGTGAAGCTGATGGCTGGAAAGTTGAGAGCTTGTGCGTGTGAAAATGGGTGAATGGACCTCATATTTATAGATGGTAAAAAAGGTGAAAAGGCGGGAAACGTTTTCAGCAGTTTGTGAGCGGTTAATAGTGAAGACATATGTCTCAAGATTTTACAATGCCATAAATATGGCAGTTTCCAAAGACGGCGGTGAGAGTATTATGCAAATCATGGTTGAGTCGATGGTGATTGAAGCCGACGAAGAAGATTTTTGGAAGATGATATAGTATCTCCCAAATATGAGAGATTTTGAAATTTGACACCCTTTAAACACGAATTTTTCAATATTTGACACCCTGGCCCATTGTCATTGACTCAGATGGACCCACATGTCATACATAGAGCCCGAAAGACATGCGAATTGGGTGTCAAATATCGAAATACCCCGCCAAATATAGGGGCATATGTTAGTGCTAGAATTTGGCAATGCATGACCAATTTGTCAGGCTAAGGATAAAAAAGGATATTTATAGATATCGGTTAAAAAGGGAAATTTTAATTTGAAGACAGAATTATGGCTGATTTTGATTTAGAGATAGAATTTTATCTATACAAAAGCCGATATGGATTGCGGTTAGTGATGTGATAGAGAAGGATACGATCGGCCAATACACTATAAAAAATTGGATCGAGAGCATGCAGAAATATCAACTCAACCAATCAAATAACTCGCATCTACTTTTTATTTATTTTCCTGTCAACTAGAAGTAGCTTTGTAATTTAAAATCTCCCTTGAAATCCGATTTTGATCAATAAAGTTACGCATTACCGATTGTTGATCATCCTTGATTACTCCAATCAAGTTTGATTTTTTCTCCGATCTTATTGCGCATCGCCTTTTTCAGAAAAATCTACCTTTATTAATCATCTAATCAGCTATAAAAAAGCTATTTAGATTTATCATCAACTTTGATTTAATCAGCTTTGCGTAGCTGTTTAGATATTTGCCAGTTATCACATTAGATCAGTTTTGAGCATATTTTTTTCATTTATCTTACTGACCGTAGGATCAAATCGACTGACACGCCCCAAACCAACTTGAATCTGGTGTTCTCGTGTGTTTGAGACAATTAATCTATCATCGTATTTTTCGGCGCGACAAATAGGGTAGGCTCTGGACAGGATTGTCATCTTGCCGTGGCCTCCAAAGCTCTCCCCCACTTGGTGGTCGATCTGCACACGCCATTACACATCAATTAACATCATCTCATGATTAGCGAGTCAAACAATGCAGGGACATGTTGAGATGGTCTAGGTGATGTACCAAGGTTCTGAGGGGAATCTTGCCGCCAGTCTCCGCGATGTCAACGTCGATGAAGCCGGCGAAGGTCGGCTTGTAGAGGTGGTCGGCGTAGGACGACCTGGAGGGTGTCGATGCACATGAGGCCGACGTGCTTGCAGCCGTTGTCGCCCTTGAACACCCTGAAAAAGATGGCCGTCTTCTCCTTGAGCTCGTCGGACGCGAGCACCCACTAGCCCTAACTGCCCGACGCCGCCCTTGGCGTCCGCGCCCCGAGCCGCACATATCGTCTGCGCGTCGGCAGCACGCCACGCCAGGTTGAACATCTCGGCCTTATCCAGGTCCATCACCTGGAACGACGGCCTCCACGTCGGCCTGCGCGGGCCGGGCGACACGAGCCCCGTGACCTCGAAGTACTTGCCGCCCTTGACAGTCCTGTCGGCCGGTGTTGTTGACGTGGTTGCAGCGGAGGGACTCGATCTCGGGGACCGGCCACTGCATGAGCTGCTTGCCGTCCGGCGCGAGTCAGATCTTCCTCGGGACGGCCTGCACGCCGGCCTAGCCCTTGTTGACGTCGTCGGCCAGAGAGTCTGACTCAGGGGCGGAGCTACAGGGTGGTCCCGGTGGGTCACGACCACCTCGGCCAACGGGTATTTTTTTCGTAGAGAAAAAAATCGGCCCAGCCCGATGGTTGTTAAAGCTTTTATTTGATCATATTGTGTTTGGTATTTTTTTTATTTAAATGTTGGTATGATGCACTTATATTGTTAAAAAAAGTTAAACTGGACCACTCATGACTAAAATCTTAGCTACGCCACTGATCTGACTCCACAGGATGCGGCGCTGCATCGCCGGGTCGAGGAACGTCTTGGACGCGTAGAAGTTGCCGTAGTCGTACCAGAGCCCGTCCTTGCCGTCGGAGAGTGCCGTGTCCGGCATGCACGTACGTCTCTGTGGCGTGGTCGTACGCCCTGAACGTGTAGTACTCGAACCGCAGGCACCAGGTCAAGGCTCACTTGAGCACGCGCTTCTTGCTGCCATGGACGCCGAGCGAGGTCACGGGATAGAAGTCTGGGCACTCCCACATGCCGGTGTCGGTGGAGTGCATGTCGGGGAAAAGCTGGTGCGAAGCCTCCGCCGTTCGCCACGAGGACGACGGCAGCAGCGCGAGCAGCAAGAAAACCATGTCGTCAGAATCGCCATGTCGTCGAAGCAAATAAAATCAAAGCGTCCGTTGGCTCAACTAATTGCTATCGAGAAGTACGTGGGCGATGGGATAGCAGTTGGGTACATGGACACGACAGTGTTTGTCCATTACCGTACCCATCACCCAAAATCTTTTCTTTAAGGCATATCCGCGAAGGATGGCAGGACGAAAAATCTTGCTAATACCGGTTGCCCGTAGGTACCTAATACCCGCCGGCATACCTATTTACCCATCATCATCAACAAACCTTACAACCAAAGGGCACTAGAGTTAATGAGCTATGTATGGTGTCGATACAATTCTTCTGATGAAATTGTGCATCACCAATCACAAATTACTAATATGAGGTGCCACAAATTGGAGATCTGACTAAGCGTCTATTGTAGCCCACATGTCAGTAGAAGGTAACAGTAATCGAGCGAAATGGATACGGGTGGAGCTCCCTCATACTTATACCCATTTGCATTGGACAAAGTTTGACCCTCTATAAACATACCTACGGACAATAAAAGAGGAATATAACTACTTCTATTAGAGTTTTTGTCCGCAGATACGTTACATAGGTAATCGGGTTAGATTACCATCCCTAAGCGTAGCTAGTAGGGGGTTTCGTTAGGCTAGAGCCTCTGGCTACTGGACAATAAGTACCCCTATATTCAACACAACCAGGTAGACCAAGAAACACCAGGAAAAAAAACAATGTGGAAGCACTTGACATTAGAATTGCCACACCTTACAAACGTCTTATGATATCCTAGCAATATTCAAAAGCCAAATTTGCATCATATATGTATTAATTCGTCCCATGTTCACATCGATAAAACTCCAAACTGCACACGTATTCTGGTTATATATTGGGTATTGCTTGATACGTACGTATGTTCGATACGAATATTTCGTATACCACATCTTAGCTTCGAGTTTTTGTCTGGCTATAATGCTTGTAAGGTTGATGAGCGTCGATCTCGAAGTGCTTGGTTAAGCGGTTTCTTTGTTTGATCATAGCTCACCTCTGTGTTGCCTTGTTTGGCTTATCCTGTTACATCTCGGGGTTAGTAGCTTCTTTTTAGTATTTTTCCCGATTTGTTGAGGTCTGTCTCGAAACTTGATCAGAAGTTGGTAAACCCAATAAAATTCCTTGTTAGCTTCAATAAAATTTGGGCCTCCTGGCTTTGTTTTCTAAAAAAATTCCCTCACTAGGTGTCTGCAAAAATGGATCTTGGAAAGAACTCCTTCAACGGCTCGTTGCTTTGTTTGTCCATTTTTTATTTCGGGTAGCGTGATTTGAAGTTGAAGATTATCTTTGGTGTGGTCGCTTTGGAGATCAAGCCGAGAGATGCATCTTTGTTTTATGCTGTTTTTGGTTGTTGGCAAGCAGGTTGTTTTGAGCTTCTTTCGGTTTGTTTTGAACTATGAGTGTGTACAAGAATGATTGGTACGCGTTTATGATGAGGACCGACAAGATTGACTTATTGAGGATTAGTGGATGGAAAAGAACAAGTTGAAGGTATAAAGCTTAGTGCTTATTCAGGGAGTTCAATGTATGCCGCCTTGGCTGGAGAGGATAGATCTCGTAGTTTGAAGGTTTTCATGGTCATAGCCTCATAGGTCTCCTATTCTACAGGACCATTTTAAGTAATAGTATTATTTATGTGCTTAATACTTTCTATATTCATTTAGGCGATTTGAAACCTACGGTAGGGATATACTTTAACAATATACCGGTTTGTCCATTTCGCATAAATTGCAACTTCTTGTGCCTTTAGGAGTGATCGATGATGGATGGCGGGCCTTAGCAGCGTAGCATATTAACTCTTGTAGGTGCCCCTAGTTAGTATGCATTCTAATCTTACGCAACCATATTGTTTTTGGTGCTCCACCTAAGCTTTAATATACCATATCTGCCAACTCTGCGTAACTGACTCTGTCCAAATCCCAATTAAATTGTGTTGGATGTATAAAATATTTTCTTGGCCTTTTTTTGGTCATGTGTGACTGCCAACTCTGCGTAACTGACTCGTGTGATTTAATCTATCTCTTCCCTCCTTTTATTGCTGATATCTTGGATAGATTGGTTTGTGCGATTTGCTTACATTTGATATGGAGTTAATATAAACAGGTAGCGTGGCAATAGTTGGTGTATTTGTTGTCTTGGAGAAATAAGAGTTTGGGTTAGGCAGGTTAATCATGAATCCAAATTATCGCATTTGGAGATTTAATTTTCCTTTGTTACTAAGCGAGTAGTATCTCTTTTATTTCCATTATTCTAAAATGTGAAATAAAATGCTTATTCAGACTTTCATAAATTTTTATTGGCACAATCAAAAGATTTTTGGTTTTTTAAGCTACATAAATTTAAAGTGATTCACATATAAAGGTTAATTGTCAATCAAATCTATTTTCCTGCCTAACTTCACTCAAAGGAAAACCAACACATCTAAAGTGTTGAAAGCTAGCAACACATTTTATATGGGCACCAACACATCTTTTTCTTGGCTGCCAACATTTCTTATGCATGCTTTTTGTTAGTAGCAACAGCTTATCTAATAGTAGCAACACATCTTTATAACCCAATGAAGTTACCTGGCTTCTTGTTTTAAATAGAATTCGCATCTTGTTTTAAATCACTGAAGTACTTCATAGGATATGTAAGACTATGTAATCCTTTGTTATTGTATTGGGTTCTGTTTCTTCACATATTCTAACTTATAGTTTTCAAAGGAGTTGGACTTATTAACAACCTACATAGTTTAGTACTTGAGTTGTTTCTGAAATTTTAATGTGCTACTCAAACTTTCCATCATGTCCAGTTTGATTGTGGCATAACTTTTTGTCCATCTGTCCGAACCTTAAACTAGATCCTATCTTCGATAGTTTGATTAAAATCTTCATTATATACAATAGTCAGAAACATCTCACGAAGTTGTTTATTGTAGTGATCTTTTAGATTCTTGCATGCTATTATGAACAATTGTTTCAAGAGATGCAGTGGAGGTTTATCCTTTGTAATTGTCATAATTGTTGCTTTGATCGAGATCTTCCTGGGCTATGTGATGAAGTCATAATTCTTTCAGTCCGTATCCTTTGGCCATATCGATTGGGGGACTGGACTCCATTCATGCAAGTTATGTTTGGGAACTTGAGAAGACCGTTCAAATCAAATGTCTTGAAGTTCTCCAATCTGTTTTGTCAATATAGCAGTGCGCGTGTGAGAAATGTTGAGCTAGTTTAAGCTGCTTTTGTTATAAATTTCATTGGTTGAGTTAGGGCTAATGTGACATTGTAACCGAAAATGCACGACATTGTAACCGAAAATAGTTTAATCTTGCATGCTTTTGTTCAAGAATTGTGTAGGTGTATATTCGATCCCGATCTGAGATAATTTGGGTTGTGTAATTGCTTTGCGTTGTTCGGAGATATGAGTGCAGATCATAGAATTGGTCATCCTAGTGAAGTTTCAACAGATAGTATGCTTTGGATTCTGTTTCTCGGTTTGGTTGGCAAGTTCGGATTGGTTAATTGTGTATATATGATACTGATTCTTAGAGTCATTTTTTGGGTGGAATGGAAGATACTCAAATTGAGGAACTCAAAGCGATAGTCTTTCTTTGAACACATTACTCAAATTTGGTTTTCATGCTTGCAATACCTTTTGTTTCACTCATTACAATTTTATTCATGCTTCAAATTATTGGAACATTGTATATTATGCTATGGTGAAGTTGATAATATGCTTCTTGTGCACCGATCCATATACAAAAGATTATGTTGAGAGGCTTAGGGATGAACCATTGTTTCGGTTGTTGCACGAATGTCCAAGATTGCCTTAGGAGATGGATTGATGTCTCTAATTTTGTTCAAACAGTCATGGCCCAAGCGGGGTTGTGTGCTTTTAGGGCTGGTTTGATAACCGAGGTTGCTTGTCTCGAGTTATATTCAAGCTGGGAGAGCGAAGAATTGCTTGCACAAGGTGTGCATGTAGCATATATCGATTATTTGATTATCTTTTTCCTTAATCTTTTCGAAATTCATATACACTTGAGCAGCAGTTATGGAAGATTGTTGTCATTGACATCGTCCCACCATAGAATTGTTTTTCTTGACAAGCATTCACTGCTCGCCATGAACCAATCCTATTAGCACCTAAAGTGTGCCCTTTTCCTTCTTTCATCTCCTTTACTCTTCCTTCTTATCTTCCGGCAATGGTTCCTTTTTATTCCTTGTAAATGTCTCTTCTTTCGCTCCCCATCGTATCTGATTGTAATTTTAATTGCTAGCACCTTCTATTTGTCTAATATATAAGGATATGTAAGGCTATGTAATCCTTTGTTATTGTATTGGGTTCTGGAAAGAATAATGCAACCATGCTTCTCCATCCTTTTATCGCTATACAGTACCATTGACGGCAAATCAGAGGGCAGCCATCCTCCCATTGCGCCACCCGATCGTCCACCCCTCCGTGGCCGCTCCCCTAATCGCCACGCCCGATCAACAATCGAGGTCTTTGCACTTGGTCATTTTGGTGAGTCATTTCTTCATTGGTGGTCTTCATAAATGGATAAAACATGGATGGATATGCCTAGGCAAACCGATGAGTATATAAAAGGAGTTGGCGGTTTTCGAGGTTTGCTTTTAGTAATTCAGCTAAAGGAAACAAGATATTGTGTCCTTGCAAGGTTTGTAAGAATTGTTGTTGGAGAGTTGGCGATGTAGTACGTGAGCACTTGATATGTGAGGATTTCTCAAGGGTACAGGACTGGTGAATCATGGAGAACCGAGCTCTAGTTTTTTGCAAATGACCATCAGACTGATAGGGTAGAGGTAGAGAAGTCAAATGAAGAAGATGACATTTCTGATTTACTTCGGGACTTAGCAGGGGGTTTGGATGACACGGGGGACTTAGAAGGGAATGAGGGGCATCACAATGAGGATATGGAATCGTTTTACAAGTTGGTAGATGATGCTGGCCAAGAACTCTACCCCGGTTGTAGAAACTTTTCAAAGCTACGTTTCATTATTAGATTATTGCATATCAAATTTCTTGGGGGATGGAGTAATAAAAACTTGCATAGTGGAGCTAGTCTTGTTGAACAACCAGAAAACCATGATGATGATAATGGGTCACATGCTGGGGATGAAATGGAGAACACGCACCTAAATGATGTTGTGATGACTAGGCATAGTGTGGTTTTTCTAGAGGAACAACAGGAAGAGGTAATTGTTGAACCCACAATAGTTTACCTTATGTTTTGAACCCTCAATACTTTGCCTTATGTGCTGAATGTAATTACTAACTTGTGCTGAACTTTAATACATAATGCTCTAGGGTGGAAGGGATGTGATACTTTATAATGTTGTAAGACCCTATAGTCTTCCCGTGGCTAAGGGAACAATTCAAACAACAAATCCATCATCTATTGTGGGGGAAGCGCTCTTGGCATTCAATCTTGTGAGGTGGTTGTCAATCATGTTTTTATGAGGGATGCCATTCTACCTCGTCCATATGGAGCCTTAAAGTCCGTTGGAGATGCTCGTGGGAGATGCATCGCGTGGCCACATGATAGAGTAAGACCTTAGCATACATCCATATTTCTAATGAATTTTGGCCTATCACCTCAACATCATACCAATTTATTGTAGATCAAAGATGATAAGAAGTCTTGAGCTACCAAAAGTATCTCTGCTGGTATTATTATTTTGTTGGCAATCCAAATTGTATTTTCATGCTTGTTTCATGTTATTTCACATTTTCTAAAAGGCAAAATTCTTCTCTTTGTTAGGTACTTAGTTACAAAAAGAAGTTCCAAGGGTTTTGAAGTGAACTCTTTTGCACTGCAGTGCCTATGTGACCACAGGTATGGCACTAGTGTAATTATACAAGAGTATACAGAACCTATACAATTCTACTTAAATGTACTAAGGTTTACAACTTTTGACAACCATCTTTCTGGCACTGTGGAACATTAAGATGTTGAATCATTCCAAACACAATGAAATGTACAGTTCGAATTAGTTAAGCTGTAAAATTTACCATGTTAACCACTATCACGTGCATGAATTACTTACTATGTCCCAACAACCCTGGTAGTGTTGCTCGTTTCCTCCGAAGATCCTTGCCATACCGAAATCTGATATTTTCGGACTCATTTCTGTGTCCAATAAGATATTGCTTGCTTTGAGATCTCTATGAACTATTGTTAATCTTGAATCTTGGTGGAGATAAAGAAGCCCTCTTGCTATATTTGAAAATTAGCATATACCTTTTGCGTTGTCTTTCTTTTTAACTCTGGTGGTACTAATGGCAAATGCTGGCATTAAATTTCATTCTTCTTGTTTAAACTTCTAGTCTGTGGTGATATATGAGCTGATGGTTTTTATATTATATTTCCAAACTTCTTTTATTAGGTTTTGATACATCTAGCATTTATATTTCATCCATTTCACCTTGATGTAGTTTTATTTCCATAGTTGGTGCATGTAGCGGGGTAATTTTGTGTTATTTGCAGCTTCTTTTATTAGGTTTGGATACATCTAGCATTTATATTTTGGTCCATGTTACCTTGATGTAGTTTTATTTCCATAGTTGGTGCATGTAGCGGGATAATTTTGTGTTTTTTTGACTTCTTTTATTAGGTTTTGATACATCTTGCATTTATATTTAGGTCCATGTCACCTTGATGTAGTTTTATTTCCATGGTGCATGTAGAAGGGTAACTTTGGGTTATACTGTTGAATAATCATTCTCGTGAAATGAGTAGAACTGCTGATGATGTGTCAAACTCGGGTTACGAGATTTCATTTTGCATGTTATGACTTGTGCCTATGTATTGTAAAAAGTGATTAGTATGATTCTAGCAGGCTATTGAAGTCGAGTGTTATATGACAAGTATGATTCTGCAATGAGTCTAGCCTGTGAGCTCTAAACTTGAATAAACCATGTGTGCCTTGACGAATGATTGATTCATATGAACTGTGAGCTTTTTTATCATATGACAATATTTATCCTGTTATTTTACATGCTAGCATCATTGTAAGTTGTAACCCTTGAAACTTTTCACCTTTAGGTCCTTTAGCCATGCACCAATGAAAGTGAACCCTCGCTCATAGTAAACCTGAGTTCAGTAACAATTTAGTTTCCTGTTGCCCACCAAGTGTTTGGCATCACTTGTTTGTGTCAATGGTTGTCCAACAACTTTTGTTCTACCTTCTGGAATAGTACCTTAGTATCTCAGCACTCTGTACCATGCTGACATATTCATGTCTTTAGTAAACAGTGAAGATGCACTATTTGATTGGTGCTTTGTAAACATACCTATTTAATTTGCTATAAACAAAACTGAGAATTGGGTTGTTGAATGTATGTGTCTGCGTATGTTTGAAAATCTGCTTTGGAATGGAATCATATATAGCTAGCAAAGGAGCTGGACTTATTAACATCCTACACAATTTAGTACTTGAGTTGTTTCTGAAATTTTAATGTACTACTCAAACCTTCCATCATGTCCAGTCTTATTGTGGCATAACTTTTTATTCATTTATCTGATTTTGTCACATATTTGAGATTACCTATAGCTTAGCTACCTAACACTAATTTGCTGCTATTTTACTTGATTATTCCTTTTCTTCATCATGGTAGGTACAGTACAAGGTGATAAGTTTTCGGAGTAGTAACTTTTGTGTAGTTGGGGGTGCTACAAGTTTTGGAGTGGCAACCTTTGTGCAGCAAGAAAGTAGTGATGTTTATGGTTAGAAATGTTAACTAGTAGCTAGAGAAGCATATACATCCCCTCTTTTAGTGAAAATGTATGCCCTTATTTACTAGGTTGAGACTTAGCTCATTACCTCTCACTGACTGTATGTTACTTATTTTGGACGGGCATGTATGCAACTTAACTTATTTGAAGGATCTATGTTTATCAAACTCTGTGGTGGAGATATATGCGTTGCATTATTTACAAGTTGAAATGACTATTTGAATTGTGATTGTGTATGTATATGGTTATATATGTGTGGCACTATTTGCATGTACAAGTGTGTATGTCAATTCAATGGTGGATAATGTGGAATTGGTTATGTATATATATTGCATATTTAATTTGTATGTCATGTGTGATGGCACCTTTGCCGACACAAAACTTGTGTAGAAAACTAGCTTTGGTCTATGAGGGGAAAAGTGATTAGCCAACAAGTAAAGTGTCGGCAATTCATATTAACTGTTGGTAAAGCTTGTACTGTCGGCAAAAAAACTAACTATCGGCAAAGACCTGAACTGTCGGCAAAACTTACACCTTTGCCAACAATTTATCTGTCGGCAAAGATTTCATCTGTCGGCAAAGCTTTTCTTGTCGGCAAAAAATCAATCGCGGCAAAAGATTATGGCTGTCGGCAAAACTTACACCTTTGCCAACAATTTATCTCGGCAGAAGATATCAAGTAGCTGCAGATGTCTCACCCCACTGCTCATTCCTTATCCACCCATCAGTTTCTTTCCTTTGCTGCACACTCATTTCCTTTAGTTTTTTTGCTTCATGCTGGATGCCTCTATCCACTAGTCCTTTTCCTCACTACTTAGCACACATTGCTCTCCTTACCTCGATCGTGGTTGCTTTCTTCTCTTAGCCCGACTGATCTTGTCTCTCACAACGCAACTGCAGCTCGCGCTCGTCCTTCACCCCACGTTGCAACAGTAGAGGCAACGAGCGAGGCCCCCCTAGCGCTACAACGTGTGGGAGCAACGGGCGCTGCCACCTCCTCCTCTGAGTTCATACGTTGCTTTCTCAAGCTTCCATATGGACGTTGCCTCTCTGCCTTGTCTTGTCCAGCACCGATGTGGTACGTAGCAACGGGTGGTGCTGGGCTATGGCGCCTAGTCCCACTGTTCTGTCCTTTACATGGTCTGACGTTGAGCTTGCTGACTCTTCAATTTGAGGCCAAGGCTGAGTTAGCTGAGATTATTGCAGTAATTTGCAGAAGTTGCCGCTTTTCCAGCCCTATAAAATTTATTTTTGACAAATTTACCCTCCTATCGTTAGAATCTGTGAAATAGCTCCTTAGTGAGTATGGAAGGTGCGGCATACGACACAAGTCACATACGTGCTGGAAGAGCTCGACAATTTTCTCGGTAGGCATGCAGAATCAACGCTTGGTTGGCGTGGAAGGAACCGACAGGCACTTCCATGCTTTGGATGCGACAGAAGCAATCAGAGGCGTCTCCCACGCTTGGTTGTCGTAGAAGCAAGCCTTCAACACTTGGCTTCCGTAGAAGGACAAAGAATAATCAGTGAATTTGATTAATTAGCATTTTAATTAAGTAAGTATTAAGAAATATAATTAAATTAGTGATTAATTAGCGGAATTTATTCCTGCCACAAAAGGAGAGCTCGGCAAGAATCTTGATACGGCTAGTAACCTGTTGAGCTCCCCGAGTGCGGGAGTTGGGGGCTAAAACTGTAAATAATTTGAGATGAAGGCTGTATTTGAAAAAAAAACCGTTTGCTAAAAAAAAACCGTTTGCTACAGGGCTAAAAAAACGAAAATTTCTAATTTGCATTCTTTGTTGCACTAAGTGATTTGAGATGTTGGGGCTATGTCTTTTCAATGTTGCAATCACAAATATTTCAAAATGTTGCACTTTGTCATCCAAAATGTTGCAATATTTATATCTAACTGTTGATGCTATTATTTTCAATGTTGCAATAGCTTTGTTTTTTCTTTGAGAGAATTGGACTTTTCTTGAAGTTTCCCACGATGTTGCAATTGTTGTTGCACATGCAAAATTGGAACGTTGCAACAAATTTCTGGGTTTGTGTGAACCATTAAGGTGGGTTTTTGCCATAAATTTTGAAGTGAGAGAGGTGACGCCGATGCATGGTTTACAAAAACGCTGAAAATCGCTCGAAAACCGCGGTTTTAGATCTTACCTGGTTTGAGATCAAAAACTACTCGGTAAACCGTTCTAATTAAAAAAAATTAACAAAAACTATTTTCGAAGAACATTCAATTGGTTGATTTTTCGAGAAAAACTGTGGTTTTCAATTTTTTTCATTTTTTTATTTTTAAACTCTTCGATTTTTTATGATTTTTATATAATTTTTACGAAAACCGTACCGCGAAAACGGTTTTGTTAACCAGCGCCTATGGACAAGAGGAGGCTCAATGAGACGAGGCTCTCCAAGGCGTTTATTGCGTAGAGTTTTTATTTTGGTGCTCATTTCTCCCTCTCTCTCTCACACACCACAAAGCAAGCTCCGATGAGTCACCTCCGCGGCCGACAAGCTCTAAATTTTTTACTGCTTCTCCTCCTTCTCGACATCACAAGCTACACCATCGATCGTCGGTCCAAACTCACCACTACCTGCGCTTGAGGAGCGACCGTCTGCCACGGCCAAAGCTCATGCAGAGCTCTCTTCTGCATCTCCCTTTCTATGGAGCAACCCCCTAGTGGTGACGCTGCCTAAGATTGACCAGCGATTGTTGCATCATAAGAAGGAGATCAGACGGTTGCTGTTGCGGTTGTGTTTGCACCAAAATTTAGTAAGTAAGGTTAAAATCGACAGTCCGAGATCAATGGGATACGGATAGGACATGGCTTGAAGATATTTGGACACAAGAGAGGTTATTAAGAAAATAGAGGCCGATACGAATTCTACTTGTTTGCATGTTGTAATAAGACTCGATCGACCGATGAGTATAAAAAATGGACTAGGGTCGACGAAAGGGACACACACAAATCAATCAAGCCTGCATCTACTTTTATTTTTCTGTCAACTAGGACTAGTTCTATAATTTAGTTCTTTTGTAATTCGATTTTGATCAATAAAGTTGTGCATCGCCAATTATTGGTCTTCGTCGATTACGTCTCAGGTCTAATTCTCTGATCTTATTGCGTATCGCCTTTTTCAGAGTGTCTTCCTTTACCCTCTAGTTAGCTTTATCGACTAATTAGATTTATCTTTTATCCTCGATTTGATCGGCTTATAACTGATCAGGTCTAAACCGATTGTCTCACGAGATCGGCTTTAAGCGAATTTCATACCCTTTCCTTACCGAATGCAGGGTTAAATTGGTTGGCACGCTCTGAATCCGGTGTTCGTCTGGTGTGTTATAATCAGAAACCCTACTTCAAATTTTTTATACCAACAGGTTGACATAAATCCAATAATGAAAGCAATATATGGAGCTAGTGCTCAAATGGAACATACGAGCACTAGTCGCCCCCATATACATATCCACTTCTATATTCAAGAGAAAAAATATGGATTAGATGGAGAAAAGCAACATTTGAGTGTATTTCCGATTTTCGCTTATTTTGAGAAAGTATTTTTCACCTCCAATACCTAGATATGGGTTGCAAATAATATTCATGCGAGCTCCTTTTATATTTGCCCATGGTGTGTTGTTCATGTTTTCTCCCTTGTGAACTAGTTCTGTTGTTCATTATTCTGTTGATTAGGCGTCTTAAGTTAGTGGCAATATTGCACAACCAGATCTGTCGCAAACTACTGCCATAGGGGAACAAAAAAGGGAGACATATTCAGCGTAAACTAATTTTATTATATAAACTCCATAAAAACTACATGCACATATTTTCAAAAAATCTCAAAACATTACCATTACCATTAGTCTATACATAGGAGAAGAGAGCTTTTACAACCCTATAAAATTTCAAGAGCAAAATCAATCGTATTTAAAAGATATAAAATTGACAAGCAGTGATATGAATAGCGTTTAACAGTAAAAAATCAAATTTAGGTTGAATTTGTCTTTTTCATATCTTTCAAATGATTGTGTTTGATCTTGAAATTTTATTGGGTTGTACTAGCCATGTGCCCGTACATTGCAACAGAAACTCAATTTGCGATAAAAAATTTATTTGCAAAGAGTATTAACCTTATCTGAATAATAATGTTCACTCTGAATATGCAATAGTTAAATATTTGAATCAATTTTATCGAAGCATACAAATTCTAAGCACCTGTTTATAAACTGGAGCTTAAATTTATCTTTAATTTCATAGACTTAAATAATAACATCACAATATTTGGGATTGTAAATTTGTAACGCCATAATTCGAGATCCATCGATCGACTGAGAGAAGCATCATCTGCTGCCCCATGGGCGTAAAGGCATTGAAGAGGTAGGTGTTATCCGTATGTGGTTGCCACCATCAATGGCGTGCCTAACTCATACGTCTTGCTCCGGCCATACCATAGCCTCACCCCATCAACCATCTCCGCTGCCTTCTCGCCTCCCTTCACGAGCGCCTCCCTCAACCTATTTACATCACCTACCGCGGCGAGCTCTAGCAGCGCCGCCAGCCTATCTCGCCGCCTACCACCGGCGACCTGCCCCTGCGCCACATCGACAAGATCAAGAAGGTTGCCCATTACCTCCACTCAACAGATAAACTCAACACATCTACAAGAGAGTCAAGAAACAGTGGGGCTACATAGATTCAGCAACCGATGAGATATCTATGGAATCCGGATTAAGAAATTGTCGAATAAAGAAGGCAACAAAAGGAAAAGAGCTGAGAAGAGACCCAACTGCATGAATCAGAGCTCTGTTTCCTTTAGAAGGGAATTAATCAATCCAATTCAAAAGACACTGGGAGCAATCGCCGCCGATTCGAATGCCAGATCAATAGGAGAAAAGGAAAGCAATAAATGAGTCATGTATATTCATTTACCTCCCACGACGAGATGATCCAATCCAATCTACCGAGGTGGCCACTGTCCACTTCCCACTCAACCACGTGGGTGCGCACATGTGTCGTGATGAGGGTGGAATATGGACGTAACACTACTAACTCCTAATTAGAATTAGTAGAGAGAAGCTCACTCTCCTACGTAGGATAATTTTTTAAGAAACTTTTCATAAAGTTTACATGATAAAAGTGATTTACACTTGATATTGATCGGAACAAAAAATTGCACTGCCCTTGACCACACTTCCAGTCTCTAGTTTCTAGTCTAGTACTCCCATGAGCATATATATACATACATACATTAATGAATTAGTTGTAGGTAGATATTTATGTCCACCTATTCTCACTTGCTGATAGAGAATTTTAGGGAGGTTGTATTTGTTTGTTTATATATTTTTTATTTGTTGGTTAAGGATTTTTTTAGTAAGATCCATGTATGATGTAATTCTTACGTGAAGGGAATGAAGAAAAAAGATAGATTATTTTCTCTATTATTTTGTTAAAGATTTTAGAAAGACTAATATATCAGCACGTTATTATTTTGTTTCAGAAGTGAAGAAGAGATAGACCACTGAGTTTTTTAAGTAGTACAGATTTTCTCAATCCCATTCTTCCTCTTCGCTAGAAAATATAAGCCTACTTCGTGTAACCCGAGCCCCCCACGAGTCGTATCGTTGGCTCCGTCTAGGGTTTTAGCCCTCACCGCCGCACCCCCCTCGGCCCCTCGTCCGCACAAATCCCCCTCCCAATCCCTCCCCCGACCTGCACACGCCGGGCGACGAGCGGCGCCGGCGCCGGCGGCAGAGATGGACCGGTACCAGAGGGTGGAGCGGCCGCGGCCCGAGTCGGCCATCGAGGAGAACGAGATCCGCATCACCGCGCAGGGGCTCATCCGCAACTATGTCTCCTACGCCACATCTCTCCTCCAGGTGCGTTCCCCTCTCCCCTGCCGTCCTATCGGCTTTATACGTGTGCGTCGATTCGAATACGGGTGTTTGGTGGTGGAAGGGTGCGAGGTAGCGGTGGGCTTGGTCCGTTTGGCTTGAGAGGTGGAGTGATTTTCGAAAGGCTAGTTTTGTGTGAGTTTTGATGGTGAGGTTGGTGTGGTTTAGATGTGAAGGGCGGTGATTGGTGCGCGAGTTCGATGTTGGTGTGTTAATTTTGGCCTATTGAATGGGATAGGTGGGTTACTTAATGGTTGGTGTTTTTAATCGTATGAAGAAATTTGTTGAACATGTGCAATTTAGCTGTTAATTCACTGGAAATCCAATTTGATGTGTCTGCTGTTGAGGTTGCTAAGCCTATGTGCTGTTCAGTGGATAAATGCGGAGGTTAATTCGCCAGTCTGATATGTTCGTTCAAATTTAGTTATCCAGGATATAAATGCATCTGTGTAGGGCAATTTGGGGAGTGGCGTTTTCCGTTGCTAATACGCTGGACATATTTTGATATGTCTGTTACTGAGATTGTGAAGTCTGTACTGTTCAGTTGAGAAGCATTGAGGTTAATGCACCAATCTAATCTGCTTATGAAAATTTTGGTTTAGTATTGGAAATATAAATGCAGCTATATAGGGTTATTTATGGAGTTTGGTGTTTTCAGTTGCTAATTTCATGCCAAACTATTGTGATGTGCACAACGGTGCATGCTGATGTGGTTCGTTTGCGTGTGAATTATTTGGGCTCTGTAGGAGGGTTTAAGGTGTCTAAGTGTGATTTTTCAGTGTTTAATTCAGTTCTGTGTTATAATTACCTGCTATCTAAGGCGCTCACTGTGCTAAAATTAGTTCCAACCCCGTGTGTGTGTGCTGTATGTGTTTTTTTGTGTGTGTGTTTGTTTTGCTACTAATCAGGCCCTTTGATGACAAAGGAGAGGTGTAGTGTTCGATTCGGGGTGCCAAAGATTCGATAAAATACTACTACTTTTTTTGCTCGTTTTTTTAGCCCCAGTGTCCTAAAAGTAGCTAGACTGACATTGAAGGGTGTGAACTCTGTTTTTTCCATGGTCATACCAATTAGTATTCTTCTATAGTTACTAAATGTTTTAATTAGTTTCTGAATATCACACATGGACTTTGCTCTATCATTTCAGTTTTTGCAGTAAATCATTAATATATTGTCTTAGGAAGTATTGCCTATCATCAGGGTTTACATTGCCTATTATCAGTATTGATTTTTGTCAAAAATCGGTAGAATCCGAATGAAATTCAAAGTCAAACTTTTTAAACTCGGCGGTCAAATAGCGGCCGAAATAAATCGAAAACCGACCGGTTTTACCTATTTTCAACCGGTTTACATTGAAAATTGGCACACTCAACGGAATTTGGGAAAAATTCAAGGAAAATTGCAAAAAATGCAGAAAATGCTGGATATTCAAGTAAAAGTATTGTGAGAACTCAAAACAATGACATCTTATACTAAAGCTCTGTTTTGTGATGACGTGATAAAAAGTTGGGGCAATCAAGGATATTCAATGAATCATTAGCACTACTAGGAAAACAATTATTAACGACACATCACGAGATGTAAAAATTAAAAGGCACTAAACAACCACAATTATAGTCGTTAGCCGTCGTTAAAGGCTCCACGGTTAATAGTACTAACGACCACATACATTTTTTTTAAACAACGAGATAGTGTGCTATCATTAATAATGAAGAAACAATGACCGCTTTTCTAGCATTAATAACCACTTTTTGGTCACCACTTTGTTTGATATTGTTGAGTATTAACGGCCACTTTATAGTATTAATAACAACTAATTCTTTCATCACATCTGGTACCACATTTATATTAAAACAATAGCCTAGCTATTTTATCCCCATTCATTTCTTAGAAACAAAGACATAATTCCGAATCCGTAAAAACATCCTGGATCAATACCATGAGCCAAAAATTGTATTATTGCATTTTAAATGTACAATTAGAATGTATACATATCCATATATATGAAAGTTTTTCTTTTTTCCCCCTTTTCTATTATCTATATTCAGATTGCTAAAAAATGTCTCCCAAATTTGTTTTTCAAAAAAAAATCATGCCAAATGTCAAAAAGCTATCTATACTAATTTTAGGGAAATTTTGGATATTTTTTCAAATTTTCCGAATTTTTTAAATTTGAATTTGAATTGGACTGGTTTGCCGACCGGTTCCAAATCTTGAGCTGGACTAATATGGTCAAAAATCACGATTTTTCAAACCCTGCCTATTATATCATGTCCATGCATACTTTAGCTCCTGTATACTTAATGTTGTGTTTTCTAGAATCGATCTTCTGTTTCATAGATCCTGTTTACTATTTTTGAATCAGGATCGGAGGATTAAAGAGATTGTTCTGAAGGCTATGGGGCAGGCAATCAGTAAGTCTGTTGCTGTTGCAGAGATTATCAAGGTAATTCTTCTTTTTTTTCTTTTTTTTGTCATTTTGTTACAAATGCAGCCATGTCTGACAGCTTTCTTGAAAACAGAAAAGAGTCCCTGGGTTGTATCAGAATACCAAAATCAGTTCTGTCAGTATCACCGATGTGTGGGAACCTATTGAAGAAGGCCTCGTCCCGTTATGTTTCTGTTTCATTATACCATTTCTATTCATATGCATTCTTCTCTTGCATTGAGAATTCTAACTTATTTGAAGGTTTTCCCAATTTGCAGACTGGAGATGACTCGCCACGTTTCGATGATTTCAATTACCTTCTCTCCCAGAGAGCTAGATAGGAACTCTCCTGGGTAAGTTAGATGCATGTATCTGTTAATTCTTTAGAATTCTAGGTGATGGATATGAATTGCATTTCTGACATAAATTAAGAACACTTGTGGATGATACAGGTTTGGAACAATAATGCATTTTTTGGTTCTAACAAAATAGTACATTTCCTTGTAGGTATCAAACCCCAGCTTTTGTTGAACAGCCCAGGCAACAGCAACGCCTCCAGCAGGCACCGCCACCACAACGCCAACCTCGCCAGCCACCACCTGATTATGAAGGTACGATAGTGATTGTTCACACTGATTTTTTTTATATGTTGTTCAATCTTTTGATAATCATCGCTTTGTTAGACACCTATGTGCGGGGTCGTGGCAGAGGGAGGGGCCGTGGACGTGGAAGAGGTTGGGGCAGAGGAGGTTATGGTGGTTATGGTGGATATGGAAACAACCAAGGTGGGTATAACCAAGGTGGCTACAACCAAGGTGGTGGGTACTATGATAATCAAGGTGGATATGGTGGATATGATAATCAAGGCGGGTATGGTGGAGGATATGGCTACAACCAAGGCAGATATGGAAACTATCAAGGTATTGAAGGGCTGCTTGTATAGTTGTATCACTTATCTTGCTTATTCAAGAAGTTATTATGGATGCTCACTTATCTTTATTTGTTGAATCAGAAAATGGTGGATATAACCGAGGGCGGGGTGGTATGCGTGGAAGAGGCAATTGGAATTACCGTGGGGGTAAGGCCTGTTATAACATGTTAACATACTTGTTTCAATATTGAGTACTTCTAACTCATTTTCTGATCTGGCATTTGGTTATACATGAGCAGACATGCTTTTCTACCTGTGCAGCATGAGCCTTACACACTGACATCCTACCTTGTCGTACTACCCACTTAAAGCACTGTAGGTTTAACATATAAACAATTCCTATGCATCCCAATAGGCCAAGACTATTCACATCCCTTGCACACTCACTATCACCTGTGACCTGTCACACGTATTGTTCAAATTCCATGCCTATTTCCTTTTTTCTTGTTGTTGCAAGCTGGTACTCTTGTATATATGTGGTGGTAGATCTGATAAGCTTATAAAAACTTTCACAAACCTGTTTTGAGCTCATTTTTAGGGTAATGTAACCAAAGAACTACTTTTTCCTGGAAACACCTCGTTTTTCTCCATAACATTTATGGTTCCCTAACCATTTTCCTCTTCCACACATGTAAGATAGAACATTATTTTTCTGAGATGTTATGTTTGCCTGTTACTTGTATAGTTGTATCATTTGTGTTGTGCTGAATAACTATGCACAAAGATCCATAAAACTGGTCTGAATTTTCTTCTCTGCACACAGGGTATGAGCGTGGCAGAGGTGGTGGTGCTCCTGGTGGAAGGGGATACGGTGGCCGTGGGTGGGGAAGAATGGGTGGCCGTGGGCGAGGGAACTGAGCACAGGCGGAAAAAAAATCCATGGGCTTCTGGTGTTACTTAAATGCATGCTTTATTAATATCCGGGGAGGGAGAAGTTTTCTAAGGATTTGTGTTGGAAGCCGTCAGTCATGTGTGGATGTTTGTTGTTTTCCCTGAGCGCGAGGTTTGGTTGTGAGCACAATGCTTTTCGCAAGGTATCCTGTAGTCATCTTTGGATGTTGCTGCTGCCGAGGTTTGCTTGTTTTCCCAATGGTCGATGAATGCTGAGCATGCTGCTCTATGTTCATGCCCGTCCTATTACCCGATGAAACTCTCTACATTAAATTGTTCATTCGATTTGTGTAGTTTTGCCTTTGTCGATGCATTGTTCTGTTTGTATATTCATGATGATTGACTGCATCAAAGCGAAGTTGCGCATCTTCCCTGTGCGAAATGTGGGTGGGTCACGGACAGGGTTCACAATTTCATCGAAAACCGTGAAAACCGGCCTTACCGTTCCGGTTCAAAACTCAAAACCGCTCGGTAAACCGTTCTAATTAAAAAGAAAATTTAAAAATTTAAAAATTTTGAAAAAATTTATGTGAGCGGTCTTTCGCGAAAAACCGCGGTTTTTTATCAAAAACCGCTCAAAACTGTTTTCGAAGAACATTCATATGGCTGGGTTGGTTTTTGTCAAAAACCGAGCGGTTTTTCGTGAAAAACCGCGGTTTTCGTTGAAAACCAAACGGTTTTCGATTTTATTAAAAAATTTAATTTTTTTTATTTTTAAACCTTTCGGTTTTTGACGGTTTTCGCGCGGTTTTTGCGAAAACCGTACCGCGAATTTTGAAAAACGGTTTTGTAATCCTTGGTCACGGGTGTACGGGAGAAGCTAGCAGCGTGACTTACCAAATGCTCAAAGGCAGGAATGTGTAGTCGTAAGCAGGTTCCAAATTTGTTTTCGTTTATATCTCGCTTCCCACTGAAATCCAAAATTTCAATGAAATTTTGTTATTTCGGACAAAATCCAGATGAAATTAAAAAAAAACAAAATTCAAATCTATAATTTTTAAATTGAATTTTGGGTGAAATTTCCAAAATTTTGGGTAAAATTACTGAAATTTTGCTAAATTTTAACTGAATAAATAATGGTCTAAATGGTGTAAAAAAATTTGAAATTTTTTTTGAGGTTAGTGATGTTCCCATAAAAATTCCAAATGATTATATATCTGAGGAAATTTTAAAAATTCAAACATTACTATTGTCTTGATAAAATGTGTCGGGACCCGGATTTGCAAATCCGAAACCCTCTGTGTGTACTGCACTAGTCCAGAATCACGTTAATGCACACAGTGAAAATATAGATGACATATCATACCATACATCGCAACAATTAAGAAGAAGCAAATTATTATTAATTAAAACAAAAGACCTTATGGTCAAGGTTCGTACATCCATGCCCTATGACTTAAGAAACAAATGAAATACTGCAGCGGAAAATAAATAACTGAGCCATTTGATATGCCACAGGCAATCGTCTGGAGAAACGTCTTCCTAGTCAACGTAGTCTTCATAGTACTACTCTTCATGGTACTCATTATTTCTTGGTCATTCCTCAGCAACTGATCAACAAAGATATAAAACCGTGAGTACAAAAAGTACTCAGCACGCCGTGGGGAAATAATGCAATATAATCATGCAGCTTGACAAATGATAGTCACATGTTTCACATGTAAAAAGCAATAACTTGAATTTGAAATACAATAAATAGATTGAAAGCATATTGATGAAAACGATAATAATTAACAGATAAATCAATGGTAGACAACATGAACAGAATAGCGAGACATCACCTTACACTATCCAAAACAAGTATCAAACCAATAAATTCAACAGTATAATTTTATACAACAAAACAACAGTGAACTCCTCGTTCACATCCCAACAATTCCACATTTCATACAACACTCTATACTCCGTGTGAAATCCTCGGACTTATCCATGACCGCGGACACGACTATTAGAATAGTTTACACTCTGCAGAGGTTGTATAGTTTTACTCACAAGACATGAATATCTCTTGATGCAATCGATATAAACACACTTCCTTTGGTGTGTCGCAAAGATATCATGACAAAGCCTTTATAATGCACTATCCAAACTCGGTACTGCTCTCTAAGGTTTTGTCTCTCGGGGCCTCCTCTTGAGCTATGTGAATCTACCCGTCCATCTCGGGACCCACACAACTAGTTGGCAGTACTCAAGACTAGACATTGCAAATTAATCAGTTAGGTCTGTCCCATACCAGACTTGTGGTTGCACGATTAAGTCCAATTCAATAGCGCACAAGATTAAGTCTTTAAGTTGTCTCAGGCAAGATAGCCATATCCCAATGTGCTAGAAAGCACCCCTTTACTATACGATCATTTGCCCGAAAGAAAATATTTTGTTCAACCAAGACCAATAGAAAACTCCGCCATGGTACAACAAGTTTTACAACAGTGGCCAACAGTTAGGGGTGGGCATTTTTAAACTGAAACCGAATTACCGAACCGAACCAAACCGAATTAACCGATTATTTCGGTTTTTTCGGTTTTCGGATTTCGGTTCGGTTTTTGTTTTTGTATAATTTGGTTTTTGGTTTTCGGTTTTCGGTTCGATTTTTTGCTTCCCAAAACCGAAATAACCGAATAACCGAATAGCCCATATACAATACCACTTTTATAATATTTTTTCTAAAACCACTAAACAATTCTCATGTCACAATACATTTATGCATATGTTTAGTATATTCATATGTTCTATTATACTTATATTGTAATGACATATGAAAATTGTGTGGGTTTATCCATACTTTGTGTTGTAATATGAGAAGGACTAAATCTAATCTACCTAATGTTATTCATATTTCGGTTAACCGAAAAATCGAATTAACCGAACCGAAATATTTCGGTTAATTCGGTTCGGTTTTTTATTTTTGCCCGAGAAATTCGGTTTCCAATTTTCAAAAACCGAATTATTTTAAAACCGAAAAAACCGAACCGATTAAACCGAAAAAACCGAATGCCCACCCCTACCAACAGCCACAATTCAATATCTCATTAGGTCAAGATTAACATTAATTCACATGTGATATGAATCCCAACGTACGACTAAGCAGGTCCAAGCATAGCTATGTTAACCCACTGTTGGTATTATGGTTATGTCCAAATAGTAATGACCCATCTAGTGACTAACAATGGATACATGTCATTCTAAACACGAAGGGAGTATAATGTCAACTAAGTGAATAATTATTCCCAAAAACTAAGCATTGATACACAAATAGCATGTAATTGTATAAAACAAAATACTTTAGCAAACATGGGTTCAATATGGTCAAAGGTTACGATTTACCTTACTGATCTAGCGCTGAGTCTTGGTCTTCGAAGTCTCCATTCGCTCCTTCAGGATTTGCATCTACCGAAAAAGAAATCAACAAAACCAAATAAATACAAAACAGAGTCTTAAACAAGCTCAAAACTGAAAATAAATGGCTCTGAAAGGTAGAGCTCGATTTTACAAAAATTTACAAATTTGAATCACTTCAATCGGAGTTGGTATGAGTAAGAACGAGCCTTCGGAAGATTAAATTCAGGGAAATAGGCTGAAAAAGAGAAAATCCAAATTTTCTGATTTATTTCTCTACTGAAAAATCGATTAATGACACAATGCTGACGTCAGCAACCAATTTCTCAAAATAAAAATAAAATAGAAAATCTTTATTTCACTGACAGGCGGGACCCATGGTCTATGGACTAAGTCCACGGGATGGCGCTGGTCCACAGTGGACCGGGTACACAGAACAGTGCCTGAGGTGATGTCATCGATGACGCAGCGGCTCGGCTAACGCGGCGCTAATGCAGGCACTAACGTAGATGCTGATGCGACTGCCATGCAAGCAGGACACACATCGCACATCCGGCGACTCGGCGCGGATCGGACGACGACGAGGTGAGGACACGGGCGAGGGTACGTGGCGAGATCTAGAGCGTAGGTGGTCAATCGGATGACGGAGAAAAACGGGCACAGCGAGGAGGCGTGGCACGATCTGTCGCGTGCCTCACGGATCAGACGGTCATGGCTCAACGAAGAAGCATGACGGCGAGGGCTGCGCTATCTCACCGGAGCAGAAGAAGACGACGGGGTGCATGGCGAGAAGGCGGCGGATCGGGCGCGAGACAAAGAGGATCCAGGAGAGGGCTTTGCGAGCAACTCGGGGAGGCACACGGCTGCGGCGGAGGAGGACTGGAGCGGCCACACAACGGCAAGGAATGTGCTCAGGTGGCGATGAACTTCGGCAAGCTCGTTCTCGGCGACGGCTGCACCTCGGGCGATGAGAGAAGGGGCGACAGATGCAGCGCGGAGCGGGGAACCTCGGGAGGGGGTTGGCGGTGCCTTAAATAGGCCTAGGGAGGCGTGTCAAGCGTGGAAACCGAGCGGCGGTGCGGCGCACAGAATCCAGAGACGGTTAGGGTTCAAGTTTTGGCAACATGGCAGCAGCGACGTGGTCAGATCTGAAATTTGAACACGAAGGCCGATCGAACAATGAGGCGAGCTGGTCAAGGCCGAGGACGCATGGAGGAGCGGGCCGGGGAGATAGGCCGCGAGGTAGGCCGGACTGGGCCAAATCCGAGAATAGGAACGGGCCGGCAGGAGTTTCGGCCCGAGAGAGTTTTGAAACATTAAAAATATTTTCCGAATTAGAAAAACTCCAGAAATTCAAATAAAAGCAAATAAATTCAAATAAATTTAGAAAAATCTCAAAAAATACAAAAAAATATTTTGTTTGATGCACAGATTAATTAAATTAAATCTTCTCATTATTAGAAAATTCCAATTAAGCTATGATTAATTCAAGAAAAAGGCAACTGATTCATTTTTAACTTTAAACATTCCAAAACTCAAATTTTGGGATGTTACAAAATGCTGACCTAAAAAATGGTTCAAACTACGTTAGAAACTTTTGAAAATTTTTTGCGTGGTTATGATGTATCACTAATATTCTCATAAAATTTTTAAATGATGATCAAGCTTTATGAATTTTTAAAAATTTGAGCAGTGTTATTGCCATGTTAAAAGGCTTACCAGCAAACTTAAACAAAATAAAAAATGGTCCAAAATATGTTAGAAAATTTTGAACATTTTTGTGATGGTCCTGATGTAATCTTAATATTTTTATGAAATTTTTACATGATGATCATGCTTAACGAATTTTTAAAAATTCTGATAGTGCTACGTCGTGATAAAAGCCTAATGATCAATACATTGATTTGCTTTAGTAATCAAAAAAGGTTTAAAATTTTTAAAGATAAGGAAATGTTTAAGATCTCATAAAAATTTTGAATCATGATCACACTCCAGCGAATTTATAAAATTCTTACAAGGAACAATAGCATTTATGTTTTTTCTCTTTTTTATTTTTGAAATATAATATAACAAATGAAGTTCAATGCTTGCATAGATTTGATTGACCAAAAAAAAAGTTGATATTTATTGAAAATTCTACATAATGGTACCGAGGCAATTCTTAATCTCTCATAAAAATTTTAGAACATGATCACACTTGAGAAAATTTATAAAAATCTAACAATGTTACTATCCCAATTATATTCATTCTATTTTTGATTTTTTAAAGATAACAAATGAAGTTCAATTATTTTGAAAAAAAATTATGATCCTACACTACTAAAAATAGTACCATAAACTTTTTAGATCATTATCAAGCTTGTACAATTTTGTAAAAATTTGAAAGTGTTTCTACTGAAATTTTAAAATGTCTCAAAAATTCAAGTTTTCAACAAATTTTCATGAAAGATGGCTTTCTTAAGGGTTATTGGACTAAATATGGTCAAATCCGCCATAAAACATCAAAATCTGGTTTCAAATCCCAAAATTTCGGTCGATTTAGGCAAAATTTCACCGAAAAAAATAAAATTACTATAGCAATTTAATTATTTTTTTCAATTTTTTTAATTTGTCCGGTAATTTCAATTTCATGGTGGCCCAAAATCTAAAATTTCAATGAAATTTTGAACCCTGGTTGTAAGCCGAGATTACATTACCTTTTTTATTTCGGAAATCGTCCACCATCTGGCACCAATTTTCATCGAAAATCGGTAGAAATCGAACCGTTTCGAAGTCAAACTTCTTGAACTGGGTGGTAAAAAAATTGAAAATTAACCGATTTTGTCGACAACCAAGTTTTTTTGAAAAATCATCAAACTAAGTGAAATAATTTAAAAACTGATTTTTAATCAGTTTACATCGCATAAAAATTCACAATTTTTTTGAATTTTTTAATTATACTGGTTTATCAATCGGTATACTTTATTGAATTGGTTCGATATGGTCGAAAATCGTGATTTTCAAGCGATTTTCGTCGATTTTTGAAATTCTGGGCATAAACATAATTGCTCCTCAAATGCCGCTTAGGCGCTCAGGACTTGCATTTGGTAAAGGTAGGCTTGACGTCTTGCATTTAGTAAAGTGAGGGCCTGCCTAAACCTAATCGCTCCTCATGCCATTATGGAACATTTTACCCCTCTTCTCCCGATTTGTCTTTTTGGTCCTCTTCCAATCTCACTGTCCATGGCCGACTCCACTATAGAGGCCCATCACCACCATCTACTATCGTCACCATATCTTTCCTCAGCCATAATGTAGTCACCATCACCCGCCTAAGCCCAATCGCTCCTCGTGCCAGTGTGGACCATTTTACCCCTCTTCTTCCTAGTCCTCTTCCAACCTCTCCATCCTAGCCGACTCCACTATGAAGGCCCACCACCACCGCCTACTATTGTCACCATCTCTTTCGTCGACCATTGCGTTGTCATTGTCATTGTCGTCATCATCGCTTTCCACCACCACGCAATGCTACCATCGCTATAGCTTTCCTCAACCATGGTGCGGTTGCCTTACCTATGTAGTGTTGTAGCGGTAGGACAGAACAGAGTAGCAGAGGGCGTAGTGTTGTAGTGGTAGGGCAGAGCCAAGCAGTGATGGGCTCTTCTGAAGGTTGGCATTGGCAAGCTGGCCAGCAAAGGTGGCAACGCTACAGGAAAGAGGAGAGAGATAAGAGCCAAGTAGATACGAAATCTGGGCAAGAGTAGCCGAAATTAGTTGGGAACATCACAGATTCATAGGTTTACACCAACGTTGGGCTTCACGATCTTTTGTTGCTTCCTCTTCTTGAAGGGCGGCGTTAGGGGAAGGTGGTGGCGTGATGGCAAAACAACTGGAGCAAGAGGGAGGCAGGAGGAGGTGATGGTTGGGGAGGATGTCTTTTTTTTCTCGAAAAGGCAGGTTGGGGAGGATGTCAAGATAGGGAGAGGAAGGAGCGAGAAGGGATCGACTAAAGGTTTTAATGGTGTTTATTTGTGTTGGAGTAATTTTGGAGTAAGCATCTAACTCTAGATATAAGCCCTCCTATCAACTTGATAAATGACTAGGATATTCCGGACCATCCTAGCTCTTAATTGCACAAATTCAAACGGATGCTTTTTATGTTAGTATAGACATAGATAATACATTTTCTACTTTCTTGCTAGAATTTAACCCTGCCATCTAATAACCTGATATTGAAGAGTGTGAACTCTGAACTTTTTCAAGATCATAGCGATTTCTCCCTCCAATAATAGAAGAACGTGGTTTTGAACATTTACGATGCAAGATGCTTATATATGAATGCATGAAGAGAGAAAATATAGCCACATCATCAAGCACTCATGTAAAAGTTATTTCCTCCAATTTATACATCTCTTCTGTGGGTGCTTAGATTTTATATTATTTATTAATTAGAAATAGTTATACACATAAGCACCTGCTAAGCACCGATGATTATTTAAGCATTGATGCTTCAAAATAAACACCTTATTTATTCTTTGTAACAGGAAAAATCATATTTTCATTGCTAAGCACTAGCATTGTCCATGCTCTTGAAATGCAACTTTGACCATTAAATTATATCATAATAAAGCTATAAATTCTAAATAAATTATAATATTATGAAATTATACTGAGTCAAATCTACACTTATTTTTTCGTGTATCCAATCAAAATATTTAAAAAGACCCATATGTATCCTAAAATGACATGTTTTTATGACTCGATGGAGCAACATCCTTCTGCAGTTATATTAATGAATGTTTGAGAGGTGCTTCTATGTTTTTCTTTTTAGCAGTTGCACAAATATTAAAGTATGAATGAATGGTAGATAATTATTACTTGCTTTTCCACTTGCTTTTAAGATTTGTACTACTTATATTGAGAGAGAAATTATTGAAGCATTGCTCTGCATGTTTTAGTTTGTTTCAGGACACGGAGACATGAACTTTGCTGCATTGGCTTTGCCCCGTTGAAGTGTTGCATTATATCAAGTGCGAGCATAATAATTTAGCTCATATGTTTACTAGTATTTTTTACCTAGGATAGGAAGGATTAAAGGTATTGTTCTGACTTCTGAGCACCGTGGCATGGATGGTTGAAGCGCCTATCCATTCCATTCCACGACGAAGTGCTCGGCGTGTTGGACACTTGGACTTGGGGATGCCCTATTGCTCTTGGCATCGCTACTGAAAGGCCAAAGCGGTGGAAAAGGCTCGAAACGACACCCATTCCCGCCGCTCGAGCCAGCCAAGCATGCGCCCGTACATCCCCAAGCCAACCTTCGCGTTCTGCCACTCCCTCCTCGCCTCCCGCCTCCTCCCGTCCACTGCCGCCTCCCCCGCCGCGCCGCTCCTCCCCGTCCAGACCCTCCTCACCACCGCCGGCCTCCTCCCGCGGCACCCCGAGCTCTCCCTCCTCGCGCTCAACTCCCTCCTCCGCCTCCTCTCCCGCCGCGCCTCCTCCCCGGCCCATCCGCTCCTCGCTCTCCGCCTCGTCGTGCTCATGCTCTCCCCCGCCTCGCCCCTCCCCTCCCCCGACCACCTCTCCTTCCCCTTCGCCCTCTCCGCCGCCGCCATTGTCGCCCCGTCCCCCGGGCCCCAGCTCCACGCCCTCCTCCTCAAGAACGCCCTCTTCCCCTCCGACCACTACGTCACCACCGCGCTGCTCCAGCTCCACGCGCCCCGCCCGGACGACGCGCGGAGGGTGTTCGACGAATTGCCGAGGCGGGAGGCGATACACTACGACCTGGTGATCGGGGCTTACACGCGCGCGGGGATGGCCGCGGAGGGGCTGGCGCTGTTCAGGGCCATGTTCCTGGACGGGGTGGCCCCGGATGCCGTCGTGCTCACGACGGCCATCGCGGCGTGCGCGCAGGCCGGCGCGCTGGAGTGCGGGGAGTGGGTGCACGGGTACGTGGAGAGCAGCGCGCCGTGGCTGCTCGCGGACGCGTTCGTCGGGTCGGCGCTGGTGAGCATGTACGCCAAGTGCGGCTGCCTGGAGGAGGCGGTGAGGGTGTTCGAGGGCATGCCGGAGCGGAACGAGTACGTCTGGGGCACCATGGTGGGCGCGTTCGCGATACACGGCATGGCGGGGGAGGCGGTGGCGTGCCTGGAGAGGATGGCGAGGGAGGACGGTGTGCGGCCGGACGGCGTGGCGGTGCTCGGAGCGTTGTCCGCGTGCGCGCACGCCGGGAAGGTCGAGGACGGGCTCAGGCTGCTCAAGGAGATGCACCGCAGGTACGGCGTCGCGCCGGGGCACGAGCACTACAGCTGCACGGTCGACATGCTCTGCCGGGTCGGGCGGCTGGAGGACGCGGTGGGGCTGATCGAGACGATGCCGATGGCCCCGCTCGCGTCCGTGTGGGGCTCGGTCCTAGCAGGCTGCCGAATGTACGGCAACGTGGAGTTGGCGGAGGTGGCAGCGACGGAGCTCGAGAAGCTAGGCGTCGGAGCCGACGAGGGCGTCTACGTCCAGTTGTCAAACATTTATCTCGATGCCAACCGGAGGGACGACGCTCGGAGGGTCCGAAAGCTTATCGGTAGCAGGGGGATCAAGAAGGTCCCTGCGTATAGCGCGATAGAGGTCGACGGCGAGGTTAGCTCGTTCGTCGCCGACGACCAGGCGCATCCGCGGCGCTTCGAGATATGGGAGGTGCTCGGGCTGCTGGCGGACCAGATGGGACGGAGGCCAGACGAGGAGGAAGCCAACCTCGGTTGCGTTCTTGTAACAAAAAGAAATTGAGGAAACCGCGTTAATTTTTCCCTTGGAACAGTCCAGTGAAGTGGCCGGGGTCACTTTTTAAAACTCGCATGAAACAGTGCAGTGAAGTGCCGGCTCTAGGCTAGGCGATTTGGCCTGGGACACTATTTAAAATTAGAAATAAAGCATGAACAACGAGTAGATAATGATTTTCGCTTGTTTTAAAATTGAGGTAGTAACTGGAATTCTTTGACGAGGAACGACGAACGAAACAACAACAGAGCGGAATTCTGGAAGATTTCATTCAGGTTATACTATGAATTGAGTCATTGACATACGATGGAATGGTTCCGTTCCCATCATTGTTTGAATAGTGCCTTTTTCAATTTGTACGGTGTGAGTCCTTTTCGAGTGTGTATCTTTTTTCCTTGCATTATTTCATAGTGGTTTGTATTACCTGCACCGTATAAAGGTTCGTTTTCAAGTAGCCATTCTTGTGCGTGCCCACCTGTCAAGTTTCGACAACCCGCAGTGCGAATTTACAGTTCGCACATTACTGCACACAATCAAGATTCAGGAAACTTAGTCACAGGTAGGTCCGAGTCGCTCTTATATACAAAGCCAGACATTCTTCCTGAGGCAAACGACAGATTAATTAGCTTAACAAAAGTGATGATACATTGTTTACAGATGACAAAAAATTGTGCAGTGATAAAGGTATGACAAAACTGGCGCAGTGAGGAGTCCACTAAATTGCTCGAGTAAAGGAAAGAAAAGAATACAACGAGACCACTCACGAAACAGAAGCCATTTTACACCAACAAACACTAGTTGCTATCACTAAATGATATCAGCAGATATTTTGTGCTGCTAAATCTTGGAAGTTGGAACCCCTAATCAAAGGATGGGAGTATTTCATGGCTTGGGCGAAAACAAAGAATGGAATGCTTTGACATGTTACCATGAATCATGTCCCATATATATGTCTGTGGACAGGTGCGCCGAAACCTTCAACCACATCCATCCATTGCTTCTCTACTATTAAAATTGAACTGTCCGATAGGTGGCCAACAAACAGGACTGGATCTTTAAATGCAAAGAAGTCAAAGTTATTCCTTTTCTCTTGCCTCAGCTCTTCATCACGAGCTTTCCGCTTAGGCTTTGTTTTTGTACCCTTTAGTGAGTCTGTATTTTCTGCTGGTACAACTGAACCATTCGGTAATTGACCATCCTGAATAACTGGCAATCCAAAATCAATAAAGCACATCGCCCTGCAATATAGAAAGGAAAAGATTGTTTTTTTAGCATCATTTTGATCAATTGGCAATCCAAAGTCTACTAGCAATATAGAAAACTAGTAAAGAGAAGATCAATCCCCATGAATGGCAAGTTCCTAAAAAATACCCATCAAATCAGCATTTCAAACACAGATCAACTCGGTACTAAGAATGATTTATCAGAGTAAAAAGGCCAATGGACTAGTGAGTTCAGATTCTTCAGAACATTAAAAAGCTAATGCTGTATGAGTAATTTAGCTCAAACACATCAGCAATAGAAGGTTACCTTGCACTGTATACCACAACTGAAGATGAACTTAGTGGTGGAAATGAGAGGCCAGTGACTTGTCCGGGAAATTCCTGGAATCTTCTGGGCAAGTGATGCATATAGCGCTTGGACCATTCGCCTAACTGTTTTGCTTCTACATCAAACACATACACCTCATTTTTAGATGTAGTTATGACAAGGGAATTGTTCTTAGGACAAAAGCCACCAGATGTCACTGAACCATCATTCATTCTAGGTATGAACCAATGTTGCCTGCAAATATCAGAGAAAAAGTTTAGTGATGATAAAAATATAGTCTACATAGATTCATATAATCATTAATAGTAGCTGCAAATCTGCCAAAGTCACAGGAAAAAGGACTGTGAATTAAAACAAATAGTGAATTGCAGGATTAAACACAATTTTTCGGTAGTGAATTACTATCTTACTAGACATGAAACAAATTCAAGACATGTCACAAAGAGTAAAATTGGTATGTAACATACCTCTGCACCTCAAGGTTAAATATGTAAATATCCCCAAAGCAGTTAACAGCAGCCAACCACTGCCCATCTGCACTAGGAAACATTTTTGTAACTGGTGGTTCTTTGGTAGATGTTTTTGTTCCATCCATCTTTCTCATAGGGTGAAATACATTGGAAACTTCTCTTGTTGCAATATCTATAACCTGATTGTGCAGGAGAAATGTTGAACAGTGAGAAATAATAACAGACAAGATACGGAAACATTATCAGCGGATCATCTTAGCACCATCACTCATTAGATCATGAAATATAGCAGTTAAATCATATTACAGTCATCGAGAAAATAACAACTTTGGAGGACACCAGAGAGGTTGAATGATTGTGTTATAGACATCTCATTGACCGAATATTCAGCCAGACTTGTTTCAGTTTTGATCACATAGAGGCCAAAACACAATAATTCGATCACACGTGATAAATCCAAAACTAGCATAGCTACAAGTAAGGCTCCACAAGATAGAGAAGCGCATCCTGTTTCAGTTTGCACATTTTCAATGAGTTGGCAAGACGTGTGGAAGCTAGGTTTCAACATCTGATGGTAATATGATAAAATTGAATCTGCAGACTCATTAGAATGTATTGTTTTCTCATGTATACTACTATCGTTTGACAGTTCAATAGAAGCATGCAATATGAATGAAATAAATCGCAGAGAGGTAATGAAATCATCTATTGCTTATCATTTCTCATATAGGCATGGGCAGTTTCAGCAAAACACTTACATATATCTTTCCATCACGGCCAGCTAGTATCAAACTGGATGAGTCAACAGTAAACAGCATACTCTGAGAACACGGTAGTCCCTTTGGCAGCTCTAGTTTGTCTAGAGTATACTTCTTTCCACCCTTATGTCTTAGTGCAAAAAAGCAGGGCTTCACACTATCTGAATAGGCCAACAGCATTCCATTTGTAGAGGCAGCACTGGAAATGATCTTTCGAGTTCCCTTGCTTTTCAGACGAGCAAGATGTCGCATTGTAGCATCTCCTCTGGATGATGTACTAGGAGTCAAATTGTTCTGAATTGTCACAAGTAAAACATCCAACCATCTGGTAGACTGGACAAGCATCACAGAATCTCCATTGACTGTGCTATCTCTTGCCAAATTTATCAAAGGGCATTGAGGGGCAGGGCAGAAGTTATGAGGCGCAAATTGAGTAAACTCCCTTGCAGAATAAGCAAAGAGCTTGGTGTCATCGCCACCAGAAATTAGCATTGGAACACCCAGATGCGCCCACTTGTGGTAACTGAACTCAATAGGCTTTTCACGCCGGCGAATCTTCACCATCTTTTCCTCTGGTAAAGCATCTAGAGAACAAAAGAACACAGATAAATCTGTCTAAGTCCAAGAAGAGATAAGTTAGTAAATGCAGCCAAGTCAACACAAACCTTCGCTACAAATCGGTACAGCCATTGTCAATGCCCTTACATCATGAGTATGAGCTCTTACATATCCCACATATACCCACTTGCGCACTTGCTCTTTGGCCACCTTCTCTTTATCAGCATCAAATTCATCTTTCGATACTTTGTACAAAATTACCTAGAAAGCCACCAACAAAGTAGTAAGCCAAGAAAAGCAGTAGGTTTAAGATGAATCACTCGAGAACTGTTGGATTTCAATTGAATAAAATGTTACAAATTCAGTTAAAAGTTTCTTTCTGCTTTACAGTTAATCTACAGAAGAATTATAATTTACAGAAGACAAGGTTCCAATATATAATGCTTAAGATAGGAACAAGTAGCTTCTCAAGTTTTCAAAGGAAACACACACAAGAAGGGAGGGAGGGAGGGGGGGGGGGGGATTTCTTTAAGAGTAGTTAATCCACCTAATGGCTGTTTCAGTAATGTTACCAACCTGCCCATCAGATCCTGCAGAAAATACCCTGTTCTGACTAGGCACAGTTGCTAATGCATTCACATCGCCTTTATGATAAGTGTGAGCTTGCAGAAGAGTTCCATGCTGGCTATCCCAAAACTGGACACTCCCAGAACTATCTCCACTAACAAGTGTTCCACACCTAGATACCAGCAACAATAATCAACACCAGCAAATTAAGGGGGATGAACAAACCATTTGAGAAATATTCTACTTTATCTCACCTCAGAAACAACAATGACCATATACAAAGTTCACCACCACTACCAGCACCTCCTAATCCAGCAGTGATACGATATTTTTCATGGAAAGATGTTGAATCCCAGCATCTAATTAAACTGTAAACAGAAGTACATAAAAAATGAAGAGATGAAGATTGCACACCCATTAAAAAAAATGTGATGATTGATGACCCAAAGCTAAGACTTTTTAAAGAAAAAGAAAGATGCTGAATAGTCTGTTGTCGTATGCGCGGAAAGAATAACGCAATCTGTCAGAAAAGGGAATTCAAAACAGTTAGGAATGGTACATACCCGTCGCTGCTTCCGGAAAATATGAATTTCGCATTGTTACTCCATGTCACACTCAAAATTCGCCCTGTATGGAAGTGGAAACATACTTACCAGAGTTGAACTTCTTGTCAACATAACCGGGAGATGAAAGATATACAAGACATACCGCTTACTCTTGGGAGAGATCTATAGTAAGTCAATGAACCAGATTCGGGTACACTATACAAGCGTACAGAACCATCATCACAGGCCAAGGCCAAACGCTGAAATCCATTCACATGATATGAAGAGCTTGTCTTGGCAGAATTGTCTTCATCATCAGAACTGTCACCATCATCCACGGAACTTGAGTCTGAGTCAGCGTGGCCATTATGATTTGCATGGCCATTAGCAGCAAATCCTGAGCCCTTATTTTCACAATTTATAGGATCATCTGAAGGCTCCATAGCCATCCGCCAGACTGGTACTCCAACAGAATCTAGGACAGTCTACAAAACATAATGGCAAATCAATGATCATTATATCTATGAAATAAAAGTGACTATTAGATAACGTAGGAATAGAAGATATAAGTAAACTCAGATAAAAATTCTGATGAAACAGACTATTGGAATTTAGGTTGAAAAAAAAATGCATTCCTAGCCTGTTCTACACCCAATACGTTAAGAAGACCCAGCACTTCGCTACCAATCACATACTTGAGACCAGCTATGCACACAAATGGCAACTTAAGCTCAATACTACACTTCCGACATCAATTCCCAATGTATCCAAAATAATGCCTACATACAAGATCTACAATCCCCAAATCCAAATTTCACATAGAAATTGAAACGTAGCATGAGCACGGAAAGCGGGGCACCTTTTGCCGTAAGTGGAAGAGATCCCACTCGGCCACCGACCCGTCGACGCTGGACGAGAATAGCCGCCCCCTCGCGCCGCTCCGCCCCCATACCAGCGACGTGACCCTCGACTCGGCGTCCCCCTGAATCGTCTGCACCCACAGAAACCCTCAATCAGGTCAGAAAAAATCCCCACATTGCTAGCAGACACAGCATAGCCGTTGGGGGAGGGAGGGGAAGCGTACGAGCTGGTGGTGCCACCCGACTGAGCCAGGGGAGACGAGCCAGAGCTCGAGGGAGCCGTCGTCGCGCGCAGCGGCGACCTGGGAGGCACAGGGGGATGTGGCGAGCGCGACGATAGGGGAGGGAGTCCACGCGACCGCGCCGCCGCCGCAGCGGTGGACGCGGAGCTTCTCCATGGGCGTCGGCAGCGGCCCGATGCGGCGGGTGCGCTAGTGATCCGCACGTTCTGGAAGGTTCTGGAAGGGGAGCTCGAGGGCGCCGCGATGGCGCGAGTGGGGGAGGCGGAGGGCGATGGTGCTCGAGAGAGGCGGCTTGCCGCTCGTTAGGGTTTTGAACTTTTGAGGGAGGAGGAGGTCAAGTAGGGTTGATGATGTGAGGCTAGCGGGTGGGCCTACGATTTGGCCCAATGGGCTAGAGATGTCAACGACATGGTTTTGGACTGTGCTGCGCTCTGCACTCACGATTTGCATCGGAGTATGGCAAGGCGCTTAGGTGAGAGAGAGGACAGAGGATGGTAACGTGCTCTGAAAAGGTGACAGAGAAAATAATACCTAACAACTCTAATGTTATGGGTGTGTTTAGTTGTTTGGATAAGGTTAGATGGGATATGATCATCTAGTCAAGTTGAGATAGAGCCATTCAGGTGACTCCTTGATTGGATAGATATAAGATGAGTCAAAATCTTTTGTTAGGTAGATGAGATTTGATAGGATGAGCTAATTTTAGTTTGGTTTGATGGATGGGCTAGCTTTGATCATGGTTTCGAATTTTGGTTTGATGCTTTTGGACAAAATTTGATTGGAATTTGAATTTTTAGACAAAATTTGACCAACTTTGAATTTTCAGACAAAATTTGATCAAAATTTGAATTTGATGAAGTACATCCTCTTCATCTAACAAACTGGATAAGCCTGTCCAACCTTTTTTCTTTATGGCTCTATCCAGAATCTTGGAGGAATATCCTCAAAAATTAGATAACCATATCACATCCATCCACTCTTCTAAACAATTGGATGGTTTCAAATTCATATATGGCTATATCCCATTTAGCCTCATCCAGGAAACCAAATGCCACCTAAGGGTATCTACAATAGTGTCACTTCAGCTGTCTCTTAGCTATACCATGTCAGCAAAATCCTACGGGGAGAAAAGGAGAGGTGAGGAAAGAGAATTTGTTGTCTCATGCAAGAGACAATATGATCACTCAAACCAACGCAAATAGTGATGGTGTGTAAAAGGGAAAGTGTGATGAAAATAATAAAAATAATTAGAGGAATAATTTTAAAATGAACTACTAAAGATGTTGTCCCTACTACTATGATTTTGAACGGCCTGGCTTCGGGCCTACTAGGTTTGCGGAGATAAACACCAGCTTAGCCCAGTAAATACAATCAGTGATAACAAATAGGAAAGGATAGGGCTTACCTGCCATATGGGGGAGTCCTCGTTGTTGCAATCGTCGTTGGGAGGTTGCTCAAGAGGAACTATTAACACAACTAAGAGCCATTGTCAGATCCACAGCTGCGGAAAATGATGATGGAAGTGGGAGCATCAAGGAACTCACAGTCGGCAAGTTCCTAGCTACACATGGTGGGGGGTTTCGAGTATAAGCGCAAAGGAGGCTACTTCGGGACAAGCAAATCAAACAAAAACGGAGAGTCAAGGTTAAGCAATGTCGAATTTAGAGATAGTCAATAACGAGATTAGCTATCGATGGTGGTGAATGGAGCAGGGTAAGGCAAGGTTACAAATTTTGTTTTTAATCACATATCAAAGTGGCCGAAATCTAAAATTTTGGAGGGATTTTGGAATTTCCGCCGAAATCCAACTAACATGGAAAAACCAAATTTTAAATCTAGCATTTTGGTGGCCGGTAAAATCAAAATTTCGGTCGAAATGACTAAAATCTCTTCACTTTTCAACCCCTATGAAAATGGTATCTCGAAGCTAGAAAAATGGAGGAAATATGAAAAAATTGTGCAAGCATTTAACTACAATTCTTATTGTTTGAATGCAAAATATTAACTATTTACACATGACATACCCTAAATTAGAAATTTTGGCACTATTTCACCTGATTTTCATATTCTAACACTTCAATTTGGTAACAATCAATATATACTATAATCACAAATGATATATTATATCGCTTATTGTGAGAATTTTGAAAAAGAGGGGAGTGAGTGTAACATTCCGTTTTTCAGTGTCTTGGAGCTCGAATTTCAAAATCCGAACATGTGGAATTTTTCTCGAATTAATTCCAGCTTAAACTGAATTTTTCAAAGCAAAAAGAATTTAATGTGATTAATTTACAACTCAAATTAATTATTTCTTATTTTTATTGGGTTCCTTGTGCTTCATTTGATTTTTCTGTATTTTTGGGGATTTTTCCGAAGTTAATTGCTATTTATTTGGATTTATTGAAGCTATTTGGATTTTCTGGTATTTTAATTAAATCGGAAAACATTTTAAATCTCATTTCCTCTCCGGGCCGAAATCACTGTTCATTCCGTCGGCCCGTTCCTATTCCACCGCCGGCCCAAACTCCCGCTCGGCCCATCCCAGCCAAACCCTAATCAACCGATACATCTCAGCCGTCGATCGTCCATCCAACGGACGAGATACGCGCCGCCACCCCGCAGTAACCCTAACCCTATCGCCAGCCGCCGCCGAAACCTATAGCCGCCTGACCATCTTCGGTTTTCGCGCTTCCTCTCGCAACCCTAGGCTATATAAGCCACCGTCACGCACTTCCCGAGATTCCCCTCTCCGCGCCGCCCATTTTTCCCTAACTCTCACCGCTAGAGACACATCCTACCACCACTACTGCCTCGCCGAAGTTGCTCCACCACGCGAGAGACTTCCGCCGCCTCTTCTTCCCTTTCCGGTGAGTCTCCGGAGAAATCGGTTGTATCATTGAGTTCCCCGCGTGATACTCTTTCTATTCATCCATGTCTCGTGTCTGATCGACTCCTTTTTCGCCGATTGCGATGCCTTCTTCTCCAAGTCCGGGCGTCCTCGCCGTCGGTCTCTCTCACGTACGCGTGGCCGTCCGATCTGCATTCAACGGATCAGATCTGCGCCGCGTCACGCTGGTAAGCCCTCATCCACGCCGCCTTGTCACATTTCGCGTATTCGCCGTGTCCGCCATGTGGAGCCATGTGCGTGCCGCGTAAGCGCCACGTCGCCTCCACCGCAGGTGCTAGATCCGCGTGGCACCATGTGGCTGCGACATCATCGCCGCGTGGCGCCATGTCACTGCCACGTCGCCGCCACCGTTACTCTAGATCTACGTGGCGCCACGTGCGAGCCACGTGTGCGCCACGGTGTCGCCATGTCAGCCCTAGATCGCCACGTGTGCGTCACCTCACTGCCGAAGCCCTGCGTGTCGCCATGTCACCGCCACATGTCAGCCACAGCCACGCAGTTCAATTTTTCTCGATTTAACTCCGGATTTCCGAATATTCAACCAATCGCAGCGCAACACGTGTCAACTCCATTTAAATTTCTGATTTTCTCTCCATTTAAACTTCGGAAGCCCCGTTCGAACTCCGATTCGAACGATTCAAATTTCTAATTTCATCTAAAATCAAGATCTATCTGTTGGTGTCATTTTTATGAATTTTTGGATTTTATTTATTTGTGTTTTATTTATTTCTTGTCTCGTTTCGCGTGTTTCGCGTGTAGACGACGCATCGGTTGAGCGAGCGGAGCTTTCGACAGAGGTAGCAGCAGCAGGAGAGGTTGAAGGCAAGTCTCCCTTGACCATATTGAACCCAAGTTTATGAAATGCTATTTTGTTTTTAAATTATTGCATGCTTATTATTTGCGTCTTGTACTTTAATGTCATTTTAAATGCTTAGATAAATACCAAATTGTTATACCCACATTGATATTCATTTTGACAACCATTGACACCCTAGGAAAATTAAGTATCATTAATAATAATCATTTTTGTATTATGGGAATGAGAAAATGCTTAGCCATGCTTAATCACGTCGGTACCTTACCATTATGGAAATGCTTTCATATTTGATTCAAAATGAATTGTAGAAATTATGGCAATTGGTGTTGCGGTATTAATTTGAAAATAAAAGTGAAAAAATGGTTTAGACAAGGCGGATTGGTTGAATGGCGGGTGCGGATGCACAAAATTCGAATGTGATTGTCCGCCCAATCAATTAAGGACCGATCGTGTGTTACCATGGGCCATGCTATACAAGACAACCACATGTCTATTATGGGTACGACCTGGCTAAGTAATTTGCATGTATCGTTATTTGACTTCGCCATTGGGCTGTGCGGTTTGCCGGGAGGGTACTTACAAGGCGCAAGAGGGGCTTCATCTTTGGGCGGTTAGCCCTAACAATGATGAAACCTTAGTGGGTGGAGTCAGAGCGGTATTATGCATTGAAAGGCCTTGTCATGATCCTTCGCCGCACACCAAAGGAAGTGTGTCAATAGCTTGGCGAAAGGGGTTGATCATGTCGTGTGGGTAAAGTGTACTAACTCTGCAGAGTCAAAACTACTTGAGTAGCCGTGCCCACGGATAAGGGCAAGCGTGGAACGTTTTCACATAGTAGATTTTCTGGTTTTTGGTTTTAAATGGAAAAATGATGATTTGGTTTAAAATGAAAATGTGGTTGGGAATCCGCGAGCGGCTAGAGCTCCGGATTTTAGTTTGGCGGTTGGAGCCAACCAGGTAGTTGGAACCTGGAAAATTGTTATACTTCAAAAGTTAATTAATTATGCTATTTACATTTTGTTAAATGCTGCTTTATGAAATTATTACTTGTATTTAAATTTCAATTTCGCTTTATGCAAATGAACCCTATCTGCTTCCTTTGTTCAAGCCTTGCATTTAGTTAATTGCATTAAGTTTCCAAGACTTCTTTGAGTATGTTGCATACTCACCCTCGCTTTTCATTCTGGGTGCTTATTCCATAAAGCGATGAGGAGATCGAGCATGCAATCCTCCGCTCGACATCCGTGGTGAAGACTTTGATGAGGAAGACTGGACTACTAGGGAGCTGCATTCACTTCGGTTGCTGTGGGCACATTGGTCGGCTCTTTTGTTGCTTCATTTCCGCTGTTACTTTCACACTTAAGCCGTAAGGCTCGATACTTGTAATAATGTGATGATGTTTACACTCTTTTTCTTTATTGCTGTTAATTACTTTATGATATGTCTGTGTTATCATCATTGTATGAGTTGTGTGTGCTAGCTGTTCCTGGACTAGCACGGTTGAAACACAGAGGGATCGGATTTGGTAATCCGGGTCCCCACAGTGAGGGAGTGAACCAATGAGTTATGGTAGTGGACCAGTGGCAATTAGATTAGTTAAATAGGTCATTGAGGTTGGGATTTAGTTAATTAGGTCATTTAGGTTTGGATTCAAGGTTTAGGTAATGGTTTATAATTAGTACTACTACTAACTTAGGGTTTTAAACGAAGAATTCTATACGAAGCCCTTAAGAATTGTACTATTTTTTTCTAAAATTCATACAAAATTATATGCTATATTAGGTTTTTCTTATCTTATAGAAATAAGTTAAATGTGATTTTCCCCATGAACTTTTGCAAAGCTTACAAGCAATAGAAAGACCTAATCCCAAAAGTTTCAACATATACAATCTATTCGAAAAATTGTAGTTAACATGAATTGCAGTTAACATGTTTGCATAATTTAAGTTAGGGTTTATAGTTAGGTCTAAGTTAGTGTTTAGGGTTAGGGTTGCACAAAGGTTTTGAATCATGATTTTTGTGGCTTCGCAAAGAAGGTACCAAAAACTACAACAATTATCGCTAGCCATTGTGGAAGCTATCATTCATCGCATTTTCAAGATTAAAAACAAATATGTATATAATATAAGTCACCTCCAAATAAATCATTAAATCATGTTATTAATATTTCTATAAAAAGAATACAGGTCATGTTTAGAATCAACAATACATGTCAAAGACTATAACTGATAACTATGTCATAATGTTCTTAACAAGTACTTAATGTCTAAAAACTACGAATACTAAATTATTGAAAAAGGGTAAGATGATGTATTTTACTAGGTTTTTGCATAGTTCATGCTTATAAAGAGATGCATTTGAGCCTTCTGGTAATATTGGATTTCAAAACAGGGTCAATTTTTTGGCCTGTGGATACTTATGTAGGATAGCTAAGCTATCGTTAGATATAAACTACGATATATAGCGGAGCTATTGCTAACTATAGCGCTTATAGTTAATGTAGGGAATATTAGCTTGTAGCTTCGTATTATAGCTTTGCTAACACTAGGGTTACATAATTTGTATATGTATGTTTTTGCAAAATTTTCACATATATTCCTTAAAACCAATTCGCCACAAAAAAATTAGTGCTAAAACCAATTCTACAAACATGAAGAGCAATCGAATTTATGATTACCTTAGCCAAAAAAACCCAAAATCTCGCTAAAAAAATCCTAGAATCACTATAGTAATTTAAAAAAATAAAAATTATCTCGCTAAAATTTAAAATCTTGGCCCCGGTCGAAAGCCGAGATTTCCGAAATCTCGGCGAAATTTTGAACCATAAGGTACAGTATACAATAAAGATGGGGATGGGTGGCAGAGAGCCAGAGTACGTGCGAGGGGGATATAATTTTTTTCCTTTTATTTTAATCAATCCCACCTTGGAGTTAACGTAGAGAAGGCAAACATGAGTGGAAGGAATTTAATAGGATCCTATCTTATTCCACTTAGAAAATTTAAATATGCTCATTTACGACAAGTGTAGGGTTGTTGAAGGGAATGCGATGCTTTGTGATTTGTGCAAGATAGGTGGCAAGGTTTGGAAATTGTCTTTTTGCGATGAGTAAAATACAAAGTCCTATGTATTGCAAACAGTACAGAGGAAAGCGTTAAAGCTTGGAAACTTGATTGAATTAATGCTCAAGAACTCAAGAATCAAAGATTTAATGCTCTAGTATGATGGAGAGAGATGCAAGGGCTTAAGGAGTATTCAATAGAGTCACCAACCAGCCCCAAGCACAGGTGAGGGGGTATTTATAACCCCACCCCACATTTACTAGCCGTTATTCATATTTAATCCTGAAAAATCGCCATGGCCGGTACTACCGCCATCTAGGGGCCAGTAGTACCGCCCTTTGTACCAACGGCTAGTACGGGCATTAAATCTTGACACGAGTCATTATGATGCTTTTTCTATATGGCAAGACTACGCCCAAAGCGGTGAGTACTGACCTTATATTAAAAGGAAATGCCTCTGTTATAAAGTCGTCAGAAGTTTAGGTGCGGTAATCAAGATTTGCGGTACTACCGCCCATCCCTAGCGGTAGTGCCAGCCGAGAGAAAATCGGAAGAAATATTCTCTGTTAAATACCTACCGACACTATATGGCCGGTAGTACCGCAAATGCGGTACTACCGCCCTACTCATTGCGGTAGTGCCGGCCTTGACTTCAATTTCCAGAAAGCAGTGTCTATCGAATGCATGAATGAACAAATATTTGTTTGAGCCATATTAGATGCACAATTAAAGCTCAAAAAACCCCAATCAAGTCCCTCTTAATAGTACAGCGACTATCCTAACAATCCGATCTTTTTCCCAACTCCGAGATCGGTGAAATGACTAGAAAATATCTCTAAAATTTTATACCTTTATTTCTTTTGCTTTTCCGATGCATACTCTTCCCTTTTGTATTTGTAACATTTCGATGTCCCCTGAAGAGTCGATCTTCCTTCATTTCTTTTTGTTTCTTCGATGCGTATGCCTTCCATTTTAGACTTGTATCATTTTGATGTTCCTTGAAGAATCGTCCTTCCTGTTTTTCACTTTACTCATGCAAACAACATTAGTCCCTTTTTCGTGATTGTCATTAATTACCAAAACCATCAAACACAAAGGGGGCCTAGATGCTTTCATAAGTTCAACGCGATATTGGCCGAGTTGGATAAGCACACTACCGCACATATTGAAGAGCTGAAAAAGCAACCAACAACGCCGAATGATTGCCCACCCAAAAGGCTATCACCCCTTAGAGCGCTCGATCCTCCAAATCTGAGGAGACGATCGTCAAGAAATATTAAGTGTTTCTCACACTGGATAAAGGCGGAGTCGGTGGAGAAGTGGGCATTGCTCCATAACACTGGAGGCGCCAGGTTAGTATACTAAATTAACATAGTTATGACGATTGAATAATTAGAGTTATTGTGCTAACTGATATGTTTGAACAGGTATGGTGTCATGACAACGAATATAGCTGAGGTTTACAATTGGGTCATTAGAGGCCTGCGTCCGCTACCACTTGTGGCCATCCTGGAAGGCATGTTGCACGGCATCATTGGCTACTTTCAGAAAAGGCATGCGGAGGTTGTACTTCATGCCACGACATTGCAAACGTCGATGCGGCACCGGATGATGGCCTACATGGAGGAACGAACCAAGAAAGCTCACCGTGATATGGTGCGAGTCGAAATCACCGAGTACCGTCAAGTGACTCTCCGGTGTAAAGGAGGATTGGGAACCGACAACGGTTATTACACGAGGTTAACCTAGGCCAAAGGGCCCTTTGGATGGTGTGAATGCAACCGCAACAAGCCAAGACTTCTTCATATTCCTTGCTCTCATGTGATCGCAGCTTGTGGGCAAATTGGGATGAACACGTCGCAATACATGTCCCCTTTCTACTTGAAGGATCATGTTGTCAATACCTGGTCCGGTGAGTTCCGTGGTTTCCGTGCACATGGTGGTTTCACTGCCATTAACAGAGATGTGCGCATATGTCTACCGGATGCAAACTTACGGAGGAGTGCAGAAGGCGAGTGGTCGCCCACGCCTAGGCGCATTCGCAATGACATGGATGGATCTGAAGTGGGTGGCCCTGTTAGGAGGTGTTCTTAATGCGGTGAATACGGACACAAGACAATGCAATGCCCGTAGTGTTATGTATTAAATTATGTAATGTGTATTGAATTATGTAATATGTATCATTTTATTCTATGTTATGTATTTACTAGTATATTGGACCTTTTATCATGTTTATATATTGAATTATGTAATTTGTATTGAATTGTGTAATATGTATCATTTTATCCTATGTTATATATTTGCGGGTATATTGGACCTTTTATCATGTTTATGTATTGAATTGTGTAATATGTATTATTTTATCCTATGTTATGTATTTGCGGGTATATTGGACATTTTATCAAGTTTATGTATTGAATTATGTAATTTGTATTGAATTGTGTAATATGTATATCGTTTGTTTATTTATGTTGAACTCTTCAGTTTTTTATTTTACATTAATAACCCTACTGTCTTCCTGTTTACTTGCAGGGATGGAGCACCCCAAGTTACTTCTGGACTCTTCCTTGGACCGACGACACCGTGCGTTCGTCCACACGACAGAGGGCGTTGAGAGGGTGCCTCTGCTGCGGATCCGTGTGCCTAACAATGCATGGTAGATCCACCCACGCTTCTACACCAGGTGAGTTGCACTACATTTACATGTTTCATTGCTCGTACAATTGCATTTCGTCTAACTAATATTTGAATACTATAACTGTTTTTCCTGTCGATAGGTTGGCACATGCCGGGTTGCTTCTCTCGCTCGCATGGTCGAGGGCTCACCGGTGACGCGATCGAGGATCAAGCGAGGGCGAGGATGGTCGAGAGCGCCACGGCGTTTTCGTTCGACCGGTCCTCTTTGCCGTGTTTGGTGGACTGTTGGAGGCCGGAGACGCACACTTTCCACCTGCCGTTCGGTGAGGTGATGGTGACCTTGCAGGACGTCGCCATGCTTACAGGGTTGCCGATCGCTGGGACACCGATCGGACCCTCGGTGACTCCTGTGGGGTGGGTGGCAGACCTGGAGGAGAGGTTCGTCGGAGTGGTTCCCACTGACCCGGTGATACTCGTCGGCAGAAAGAAGCATGGGCCGTCGAGGAGGTGGTTGGCCCAGTTCGAGGTGAGTGCTTGTACGTGTATATGTTATTCTAATTTGTTGTAACGTTATTAACATATTACTATATGTTAATTGTCACAGGTGCAACGGATGGCGGAGGACCCACGGAGTACCAGGTGGCACGACACTTGGAGGCCTACCTGCTGTTGTTGTTTGGGATGGTCATGTTCACGACGACACACGGCGACAGCGTCGACGCACGGTGGATAGCCTACGCACGGGCTATTACCGACGCTGACCCAGACCACGTCCCAAAGGTATCCTGGGGTTTAGCGGTTCTTGCTGCCACGTACCACACCATTTGCGACGTGTGTGTGAAGAAAAGCAAGACCGCCAATTTGGCTGGGATGCCTCTTCTTCTTCGACTTTGGTCGCTCAGCGATTCCTCGTGGGTCGACCCTTAGTCGACCGCGACACTACACCGACATGTACGGAGGCGGACGAGATCGACCGCCAACCATGGGCTCTCTTTGGACTCGACAACGGTACTTATTTTCTTGAATTGCATTTATCAAATTTTAATTGCGATGCGCGCATGTGCTTACACATATTTTTTTGTGTTGCGACCACGGTGGCGGGAGTGCAGTGCGTTCAAGTACCACTCCTTCACGGAGACGTTTGACCACCTGCACGCGGACCAGGTGATCTAGGACCCTTATAGCCAGCGCCGTTTCCTGGAGAGAGCCACGCCAGGTGGGCTCTCGGCGCTTTGCTATAGGGACCAAGCTTACTGGCCGACGAGGAGGAAGATCGTCTCGACGTCTTTGTGGAGGACTATCGCGCCGCACCGAAGTCCTTAGATAGTTCGCCTTCGCTAGTCGGGTCCCGTTCCTTGGGGGGATCGTGTACCGCAGGGAGTACACACATGAGTTATTCGATCAAGAATATGTTAAATACTTACGTCATATGTCTAATAATTTGGATTTTTTTTCAGGTTCTCCACCCAGGGGCCTTAGAAGACCCTGTCCATCTTGCTACGGAGGATGGAGCCGTGGCTCGCGCAGTGGGATGGGGCGCAGGACGACGTCATCGATGAGGACACACTTTACGACTACTTGTCCTACCAGCGAGCACTCGGCAGTGCGTGTCCGGACGCGCGTCTGCCTCCCATCTTGGTGGAGGAGCCTCCGACCCACGCGTACGCTTCTAGCGTGGCTGACTTGTATCCAGGCCAGGTAGGAGCGGCCATTCACGCCATGGTAAGTCTTATTTTTGTAAATTATATTATATATTCCTTACACTATGTCCATGTGCATATCCGCTTGTCGATGTGGCGGTGGACCACGCTAGGGACCTCAACGAGCACGCAGCAGCGTCTTGTCCGTGTTACTCAGAGAAGGTCGCCATAATCAAGGAGAACCTTGACAAGATGTTGAAGGTTGGCTTCATTCGTGAGATCGACTACTCCGAATGGCTGGCCAATCCCGTCATCATGCAAAAGAAGGGCGGGAAGTGGAGGATGTGCGTGGATCACACGGGGTTGAACTCGGCGTGCGAAGGACCTTCTCTTCCCGCATCGACCGTATCGTCGACTCCTGGCGAATGCCAAGTAACTGAGTTTCTTGGGCGCTTATTCAGGTACCACGAGATCAAGCTGGCCGCTGATAACGAGAGCAAGACGTCGTTCATCACACCGTTCGGAACCCTCTTGCATACCACCATGTCATTTGGTCTCCGAATACCGGGCGCGACCTTCCATTGCCTAATGACCAAGACATTCGAGCCTCGGATCGGCGCAACCTCGAGGTCTCACGTGGGCGACATCATCATCAAGAGCTCGCCAGAAGTCGACCGCGTTCAAGACCTTGAGGAGACCTTCGCATATCTGAACAAGCACAAGATCAAACTTAATCCGAAGAAGTGTGTGTTTGGTGTTGCTTCAGGGAAGGTGCTCGGCTACATGATCGGGGGCTCGGGGGTCGGCCCGAACCCGGAGAAGATCGAGGCAATAGAGCGGATGGCCCCTCGAAGTTGATAAAAGCGGTGTAGTGCCTCACCGGCCACATGGCCGCCCTCAGCCGATTCATCTCGAGGCTCACCGAAGCCTGATTGCCTTTCTTGAGGGCCTTGCGCATAGCAAGGGGGCTTCAGTGGGCGCTGAGGCTCGGCGGTCCTTGACGAGTTGAAGGTATACTGTCAACACCACCCTTACGACCCTTAACCCGGGTGAGAAGTTCTTTGCTCTACCTGCGGCCACCGTCGAAGCCGTCTGATGCCGTCTGGTGGTGGAGCGGGGCGTCTTGGCGACATCCGATCTACTATGTCAGCGAGGTGCTCCATGGGCTGAAGGAGCGCTACCCTCAGGTCCAGAAACTGCTCTATGCCCTCCTCATGGCTTCACGAAAGCTCTGGCACTACTTCTAGGCTCACTCTGTGGTCGTCCCGAGCAACTTTTCACTCGGGGAAATCTTGAGGAATTCGAAGGTCGGGGTCGCATCGCCAAGTGGGCCATGGAGTGGCCGTCTTTGACCTCCGGTTAAGTAGTAGCCACACGACCATCAAGTCGCAGGTGCTCATGGATTTAGGTGGTCGAGCAGACTTATGGCATTGGCTCCGAGCTCGAGGTCGACGAGGAGAATCCACAGGTCATGTACTTGATGGGTCGCGGTCCTTCAATTCGCTGCAATGGAATCCTCATTCTCACCCCATAGGGCGACGAGAGTTGAGGTATGTAGTTCGCCGGATTCAGCTGATTTAATAATGCGTGAGTATAAAGCTTCTGGCGAGGTCTCGGGCTTGCAAGTATTTGGTGTTCATCTACCGTCGTCAAGGGCGATTCTCAACTCGTCATCAACCCGGTTCAACAAGGGCTACCGAAGGCTCGAAAGATTCCATGGCCAAGTACCTCGCCGAGGCACGCAAGATGGAGAAGTGGTTCGAGAATCGGAGATCACGATGTGGCGCGAAGGACAACTCCGATGCGGACTTCTCTCCAAGCTCGGATCGTCGACGACGCGATCCCTCCAGATGTGATCTTGGAGACTGGCGTCGCCTTCAATCTCCGACCAAGGACCCTCGGTCACCTTCATCGAAGGTATTCCCTCGTGGGCCGAGCTAATTCACAATTACTGCGAAGGAGAGCTTCCGGAAACCTCGCTTGGGCGGAGCAGAAGTCAAGCCCAGAACAAGCTCGTCAGACTTGTGGGCGGCAAGCTTTATCGTCGAGCGTTTAAGCATCTGACGAAGTGTTTCACCACGGAGGAGGTAAGTACTGTTAAATGACATTCATTCAGGTCTCTATGAGGCGCATTCTTCTTTTAGGACCATGGTCGGCAAAGCCTTCGCATGGGGTTCTCATTGGCCAACGACACTCGGAGACGCCCATGATATCGCTCGCTTCTTGCCGAGCACCATCGGTTCCATGCCGAAGTCACATCACCGCCCTACGCGCTCCGGACCATCCCGCTTAGCTTGGCCTTTCTCGACACAGGGGCTAGACATCCTCGGCCCTTCCCGTGAGGCGGCCAAGAAAAAAGTTTTTGTTAAGTCGTCATTGATACCTTCACCAAATGGATCAAAGCCAAAACCGTCTCGACCATCACATCTCTATGGCGGTCAAGTTCTTCCGCTTGTCCGTGGTCACGGTATGGCGTTCCATGCGAGAATCATCAATGACAATGGAACACAATTTACCGATGAGCTATTTAGAATCTCGCGAACATCCGGCACCAAAGTATATGCTTGCGCAGAGTCTAGCCCACAGAAAGCAATAGAGCAAGGTGGAGCGCTTGATGGACAAATCGTTCAAAGCGTCAAAAGCGAAATCTGGATGAGCTCGACGACACACGGCCGCACTGGGTGGATGAACTCCCCCACTCTTATGGTCTATCGTACCCACGATCGGCCACCATGCAACGGGTCCACACCCTTCCGGCTCATGTTGATCTGCAAGCGCCGTCCTACCTCCCGAGGTCACGCTGGCTCTGTCGGTGGTAACTTAGTCGTCGACGAATTGAAGCAAGCAAACGGTCTCTTGACCTTACCTGGCGGAAGAAGTAAGATCTGCGTGCGCTACTACGATCGGCGCTATCTGCAAGCTCTTCGCAAACATGCGTCTCGTCGCGGTATGACCTAGGAGTTCCTTGTTGGGGACTTAGCCCGAGGCGGATTTGAGACTCAGTTCAACACCAACAAGTTATCCCCATGATGGAGGGTCCCTATAGAGTTGTTTCAACAGATCGCGCGACGGGCTTACTTCTGGCCAGCTCTACCGATGGCGAAGAGCTCTCTAGCTCGTGGAATGTTGACCACCAAAATTCTATGTAACCCTTTTACCACAAATTTCAATAAAGCTCTTGTTCAATTGTCATGATTGGTCTTTCTTGCCTTTTTCTATATTTTGTGTTGACTCGAGTTCGGGTCTCTTTGAGTCCAACCTAAGGATGAGCGCTTGCTCTTGGCCAGTGTCGGGGCTTACACTTCACCCCGATGGTCGGAGTTACGTGTAAGCCAGAACCTCTTTGCATCAATGCTCCTCCCTTGAGGTTGAACTAAACTCGTGGCCAGGGTCCAACGAGCAAGCGCAAATCGTTGTCATGACTCAAGAGCCTCACTCTAGATCCTAAGTTTTTCCTCGTGCGACCATGTTATGCTTCCTGTGGGCCTTTGTCGATCTTGCAGGTCTTGGTCTCTGCAGGATTTCTAACTTGCGCCCAAGGCCGGCGTTGCTCGACCTTGAGCCCAACATGGGCTAGACAGGATATACCACGGCCAGAAAAGGCTAAGTGCACAATTAGGAAAATCTCCTGACAAGCAAACCAAGACATTGAACTATTCTTGGCAAGATAACGTCGGCCGTCTCACGCGCAAGCTTCTCCTGCTCGAGCTCGGCGACCTTGGCCCTTAGGGTCGAAAGCTTGCCCTGGAGTTGGAGGGCTTCGGTAGAGGCTTCAGCGGCGCGGCGTCGCTCTTCTTGAAGTTGGGCCAAGGCGCTCTTTGCCAAGGCTCGACCTAGCTTCTCCTCGAGCTCTTTCACCTTGGCCTCGAGCTCGAGGAGGCCCTCGGCGAGACTGGCAATTTGGTCCCCAGCATGCCTTGCTTTGTTCTTCGGCTTTATTCACTCGGCCGGCGCCTTGGCAGGCCTCGCAGCTTCGTACTGCCTCGGCGTTTTCACCACCTCACGGGGCGGCGATCTCGTTGGAGTCTTCTGCGCGCTTTACTGCGCCTCCTCCGCTCGGCTGCAGATCCTCCACGAGCTTAGAGCGGCTGTCTTAGGTCCTCCAAAGACGTCGAGCAAGGCCCTCAAGTAGCGTCGGCGTGTGTTTGAAGGACTTACTGACCCTTGGGTGGTAGGCCGATGGCCTACGGGGCTCGAAGGGTCAACACGGCACTCGCCAGAAGAAGGAAAAATTCTAAGTCCGAGCCAAGGTCTGAGGAGACTCAAGTACCTGGGTAAGATGACTCTCAAAGGTCGCATGAGAGTACGTGGCGGAGCCACTGCCCGACGCTCCTGGGGTGGTGTCATCCGCTACTGCCGCTGGGTCGTCGGGGGCGTGGCCTTCAGGCGCTTTGTCGTGGGCAGTTGCGTCTCGAGCTTCCTCCTCGAGGTGGCTCGATTCGCCCCCATGTTCGGCCCTGGTGGTGGCTTCGGCCTTGCCCCTCGCAGCTGGGGGGTCTCTAACCCCCACCCCTGCGGTGGTCCTGGCCTGGTCCGTAGCTCGGTCCTCCGGGCTTGTCGCGGCCAGAACATCTTCAAGGTCGGCGGCTTGGGGAGTTCCGACCGCCACGGTCGGAGCGACCTCGGCGGTCGTGTCAGGGGCATCTCCGGTGCCGCCTCCTTCGGCGGCCTCGGGCGGGTTGACGTCGTCTTCGGCGTCTACTTCGCCGGTGTCATAATCCTCGCTGGTCGAGGAGGACCTCCTCTTCGTCCGGGTCCGAGCCCGTCAGTCGAACTTCGTGGCCAAAGCGGCTCTACGGGGCTCGAAGGAATGCGTCTCTGGCCCGAGGATCGGTGAGGCACCAGCACGTAATTGGCCTCCTCCTCCTCTTCGGATGCGGACTCGCCCTGGACAATAGTCATTGTCAATACGGGCAGGTGTTGAGCTCGGGTGCTTAAGGTCTGCGATTAAGAGCGACTACTAAGCTAAACAGGTATAAGGAAGGCAGGGCAAACGAAGGGTTGGAAGCCTACTGGTCGCCGATCTTAAGTCAAGCAGAGGTCGCGAAGACCACGACCTCCCGAGGTTGAAGGGGCGCTCCGCTTTCGAGTCCTCCCGGTATGGGACCTTATGGCCCGCGGTGGTTCTAAGTCCCCCGCGGCAGAAGACGTAGGGCCTCGCGGTTGGGACCCTTGGGACGCCTGAGGACTCAAAGACCTAGCAGCGGCCACTGCGCTCAGCTGCTGCAAAGAAGACATGTCAGGAGATGAGGAAGCGCAAGCATAAGCTCGGGGGCTCGACCATGGGGTTCTTCTGTCGCTGCAGATCGGCCCATAAGGCGTGGGGCTTTTTAGCCTCCCGTTAAATGCCGCTTTGCGAGGAGGCTTCTTCCCCTTCTTGCTTGCTTGCCCACGGCAAAGCGGAGAGCATCCTCCTTGTTGTCTCGAGCAGCTCCTGGTGATCCTGCAGGCACAACCAACAATCAGAGAGGGCGTTGATGGTATGCGAACTAAGGAACAGCTTGGGAGTGCCTACCTCGGCCTTCAAGTGCGATATGTTTTTCGGAGACGGGGGTAAATCGAGGTGTAATCGTCGCCCCTTTCTCGAACATCTCGTTCATCTGGCGGCGACCAGAGATTCGCCATTGGCGCAAAAGCGAACCGTCGGGAGAAGCTGAAGGTCGAATCCGAAAGCAAAGACCCTAGGGCAAGAAGGCGTGCAGGCGTACCCTCGCGGGTCATGTCATCGCGCCTCTTGATCTCGTAGAAACAGGTGTTCCTCTTAGAAGGGGAAAACCGGTTCATAGAAAGTCCTGACGTCGCTTTGTCGGTGGCAGGCGCAAAAGCGCGAGATGTGGATGGCGGCGATGGCCTCTTCATCAACCTCAGTCATCGCTTTGAGGTCTCCTTCTTCCGTTGATGGGGTTCGAGTCGAGCGACAACGCGCCGGTCTTGCCCTTCTTCAAGTAGAACCACCGCTCGGTCCACTTGACCGAGGAGTCTCAGGCGGATTTTGAGGAAGGACCATAGGATTCTTATGCCAGCAATGGAAGTAAAACATCCGACCACGGGTCCTTCCCGAGCGGAAGAGATTGAAGAATCGAGAAGAAGAAGCGAGGGGTGGGAAGGATTCCAAGGAACTCCTCGCACAAATGTGAGAAGATAGAGAGGAGAAAGGGCGGAGTTGGGCACCAAGTTGATGAGCTCTATCTCGCAGATGGGCAAGGATGCCGCCATGATGAAGCTCTCCGTTAATCGTAGGGAAGAAGCGGCGTGGTGCTTTCGAGTCTTGACGCAGTTAAATGATCCACAGGTGTGGTTCGGTCTTGCCGTCGGCAATCGCCACATCATTTGGTCGAACAACCCCGAACTCTCGAGCTCCTTCATCCTCGCCACGACATGGTGCTTCTTCCAGGAGTTTTGCCATGGCGGCCGCTTCGAGCTTGATCGAGGAAGGGAGAGTTACACGAGCAAAAAGGCTAGGAGGCGGGGAGCACGAAGAAGTCGGGAGTTTTTCGAAGGACGCGGAAGGCTTGGGTTTATAGGCCCAGATCGTGGCGAGTTTAGACTAAGACGCCTCAAAAGGTGTCTTGATAGCCGTTTGATAAGCGCAATTAAAGATCGCGGCTGGCTTTGAGGCGTTACCAAGCGTTCCTCTAACCGTCGAGTCCGTATCCCGATGTCGTGAAGTCCAAGGTGCGGTGTTTCTTGGCGGTTTTTTTCTGAGGAGGTCTCAGCTTGACCACGACCTCGAGACTTGAGCGTTCGAGCAGTCCCCTATCTGTGGAGGCTCGAGGTCGACCGTGTTCTGCCACGACCTTGAGCCTCGGGGGCTAGGCTGCTCGGGGCGAGAAAACTTCGACAAAGTCAACACACGGTCCGTTCAGGTTCCCATTTCGGGCAATGCAGCAAGGGGCCTCGACCACCACACAGGCGACGCTGATTCAGCATGACCTCGAGCTTAGGTAGTGGGGGTTCGTCCCATACGACCTCGACCTTAGGCGGAGGCGTCGTTTTACTTCAGCGATTACCAAGACCAAAGATCTCGGAGTTAATGCAGAGGCGTGGGCGGCGGATCCGGAGTTCTTTAAGACGTCTTCAATACCACGACATGCCGTCTCAGGAATTTCTCTTGGCCGTTTACGGCGGTTGGGAGGGTATAAAGTCCCTTGAAGCGAGTGGTGAAGGGATGAGCATACGGCTGATGAGACCTTAGACACCAAAAGCCTTTCGAGCTCGAGTGTAGAAACCACACTCTGTACTCACGGCTAGTGCATTCCTCGCCTCGGAGAAGACTCGGAGTAGGGTCATTACCCTTGCGGGGCTCGAACGATATAATTCACTGTCTCTGCCGTTGGCGCCTTACCACGACATCGTCTATTCCTCGTGAGCGAAGCACTACGGGTCCCTCATTCACACTAACCTCGTTTTCATACTTGCGATCAATGTGATCCCAATAAATTCGATGATAATGGTTTATAATTAGTACTACTACTAACTTAGGGTTTTGGTTAGTACTACTTTCTTGGGATCATGGTTCATGGTTGGTTTCAAATAGTTGAATATTAAACTATGGTTAAATTACTCATCCAAAAATACAAACTATATCATTTCAACCAAGTAGTTGAAGCTACATATAGTTCTTTTCTAAAATTAAAACCTAAAATGCCTCAGGAGTACAATCCAATGAATAAAACACTAATTTGAAACGAAGAATTCTATACGAAGCCCTTAAGAATCGTACTATTTTTTTCTAAAATTCATACAAAATTATATGCTATATTAGGTTTTACTTATCTAATAGAAATAAGTTAAATGTGATTTTTCCCCACGAACTTTTGCAAAGCTTACAGGCAATAGAAAGATGTAATCCCAAAAGTTTCAACATATACAATTATCGGGGATTGGATATTCTCGATAAGTGGCCATTGTATCCCGGCGGCCTCCGACCATGCCCATGCTCAGGCGTCGTCCCCAAGAATGATCTTGGTCGCTTGAGCCTCCGACCCGTGACCCCGTCCTCCATCGAGCTTCGCCCCGAGCATGCACCTTTCGAGTCCATGACCGAGATGACCGGTCTTAAGGAGGACCTCGGGCTTCACCCAAAACCCGGGCGCAGTCCACGAAGACGACGTGGCATTAATTACGCGGTGACTCGAAGGACTGCACGCCCACGATCTGCACACCCGCGATCTGCGCCCACTGTACCCACGTCGCGCTGTGCCCGGCGGGAAACAAGGGAACAACTCCACCCACGTCCGGAACAGTGGCGCGCCCCTTTGTAATAAATGTAGTGTCGCTATAATCCCCTATAAATACCTTCTCGCACGAAGGGTTCAGGGTTCGACTTCATTCCCTGTTTCCCTCATACATAGAGCTTGTTGCTAGTGGTCTGGAGGATAGTCCTTAGAACCTCCCAAGGTGCCCCGAGCAAGCATATTGTAACACATCCTCAAGAAGTTAGTGCTACCACTGGGCGTAGGGTTATTATCTCCCCTGCGAGAGGCCCGAACCAGATCAAAAGCCTCCCACATTACGTGATTGTCCGACCACCTCGATCCAGTAGGGCTCGGGTGCCTCGACGATACACCCCCCGCGGAAAAGGGGCCTTAGGTAGATCCCTCATTCAACAAGTAAGCTCAACGGGAGACCGGTTTCCGAATCGTCGACAGCAATCTATTCGAAAAATTGTAGTTAACATGAATTGCAGTTAACATGTTTGCATAATTTAAGTTAGGGTTTATAGTTAGGTCCAAGTTAGTGTTTAGGGTTAGGGTTGCACAAAGGTTTTAAATCATGATTTTTGTGGCTTCGCAGTAAGGTACCAAAAAAACTACAACAACTATCGCTAGCCATTGTGGAAGCTATCATTCATCGCATTTTCAGTATTAAAAAACAAATATGTATATAATATAAGTCACCTCCAAATAAATCATTAAATCATGTTATTAATATTTCTATAAAAAGAATACAGGTCATGTTTAGAATCAACAATACATGTCAAAGACTATAACTGATAACTATGTCATAATGTTCTTAACAAGTACTTAATGTCTAAAAACTACGAATACTAAATTATTGAAAAAGGGTAAGATGATGTCTTTTACTAGGTTTTTGCATAGTTCATGCTTATAAAGAGATGCATTTGAGCCTTCTGGTAATATTGGATTTCAAAACAGGGTCAATTTTTTGGCATGTGGATACCTATGTAGGATAGCTAAGCTATCTTTAGCTATAAACTATGATATATAGCGGAGCTATTGCTAACTATAGCGCTTATAGTTAATATAGCGGAACATTAACCTGTAGCTTCGTATTATAGCTTTGCTAACACTAGGGTTACATAATTTGTATATGTATGTTTTTGCAAAATTTTCACATATATTCCTTAAAAAAGGTATTACAATTCGCCACAAAAAAATTAGTGCTAAAACCAATTCTGCAAACATGAAGACCAATCGAATTTATGATTACCTCAGCCAAAAAAACCCCAAAATCTCGCTAAAAAATCCTAGAATCACTATAGTAATTTAAAAAATTAAAAATTATCTCGCTAAAATTTAAAATCTTGGCCGATTAAAGCCGAGATTTCAAATCTCGCAAAATTTTGAACCATAAGGTCTGATATACAATAAAGATGGGGATGGGTGGCAGAGAGCCAGAGTACGTGCGAGGGGGATATAATTTTTTTCCTTTTATTTTAATCAATCCCACCTTGGAGTTAACGTAGAGAAGGCAAACATGAGTGGAAGTAGGGCTGGAAACTAAGCTCAAGGCTCGCAGCTCGACTCGAGCTTGGCTCGACTCAGTGAGGCTCGGCTCGGCTCGATGCAACAATGAGTCGAGCCCGAGCCTACTGCTTAGCTCGATCAGTCAACGAGCCGAGAGCTCGAGTAAGCTCATGGCTGAGCTCGTTGGCTCGTTCTGGAAGTCATTTATACCGTGGTGATGTTATGAAACAAATAACGGTTGTTTCAAGTGCATTCAAAGCATAGGTATCACAACTGTACTTTTCGTGTATGCAACAAAGACTTCATGCCAAGTTATAAGGTAGAAAAATTAGAATGAGTATCATATAGTTTTTCGAGTAATAGCTAGCTAGAAAAACCAATCGACTTATAAATCGATCGATCCACCTAGCATGAAGAAAGCTCAAGGAATATCACGAGATGAAATAGTAAGGAAAGTTTCATCAAACACAAAAGATTGCATCAAGCCCAACTAGTGATGAAGTTTCTCGAAATTCAAGAACACGATATGAGATAACTATGATTTTCACGATATGAGATACTCAAGCTGCGTGATCCAAAGAGGTTTTACACCAAAGACAAATTTGCTTGCATCTGTTGCCGTAGTCATAGGTAAATGGCTAAATGCACAAAACATCTTTCATTTTTGTATTTGCGCATTTAGGAATTGGAAAACATCAGAACCACATTTCTAAATGAATACGAATACGATTCTGCTTCTGGTTGCATCCGATGAAATCGAGAGGGTTACCACGGGAGGAGGCGGCGAGGTTGGAGAGGGCGCTGGTGGTCGAAGGCGGGAGGTGGCGAGAGGGTTGGTGATCGGGCGCTTTGGCGGAGGTGAGGAGTGGGCGAGGAGGCGAGCTTGGCGGGGTTGCGGAGGCGTAAAGCTTGGCCGAGGCGGGGGAGGCGCGAGGCAACACGGGCGACGGGTGGAAGCGCGTGGCGGAGAGCAATGAGGCGGCGACGGGTGGTCAGTGAGTCGCTGTAGTCCTGGGCGGCCAAGATCGGCTGAAGCCCCTAACCCCAACTCTCCTCTTCGTGTCTTCGATGGATTTGGGGCTTTGGGCAGTCCGGTTTGGGGGAGGAGTCGAGTGACTCGAATCGGTGGATTGGTTTTGGACTTTTGGTGGCCCACGCAGGCTTGGCTCGTGAGCCTCAACGAGCCTGCTCGAGGCTCGACCGAGCCCGAGCCGAGCTTAATTTGTAGCTCGATTCATACTCCGGGTTCGGCTCGGCTCAATTTTCGGCGAGCTCAAATGAGCTGGGCTCGGCTTGGCTCAATTCCACCCCTAAGTGGAAGGAATTTAATAGGATCCTATCTTATTCCACTTAGAAAATTTAAATATGCTCATTTACGACAAGTGTAGGGTTGTTGAAGGGAATGCGATGCTTTGTGATTTGTGCAAGATAGGTGGCAAGGTTTGGAAATTGTCTTTTTGCGATGAGTAAAATACAAAGTCCTATGTATTCCAAATAGTACAGAGGAAAGCGTTAAAGCTTGGAAACTTGATTGAATTATCCCAACATACGGATGCTCTTGAGCCTTCAATTTCCATCTGTGATCCAATTTCTCGATGGGTTTGGGTAGTTGGTTTGATCTGCCAGCTCTATGATCACCAAGCACCGACATCAACATGTCGTAAGCGAATGACGCTTTCTTCTCCCAAATTTTGCTCCCAATCTGGTTGGTTCCTCTCGAGTCATGGCTTGTCAATCGCGATCTAGCTGCAAGGAATTTTTTAAATAATATTATTTTTTTAGAAATTGCGACATTAATACTCGGATTAAAAAATTTGCAAAAATAATATACCTTCAAAGAAACCGCTTATGAAAATAGTATTTTCGCATAAACCATTCGGCGAATACTATTTTCGCCAACGATTTGGCTAAAATGGGTTAATCTGGGTTTAAATGCTAATCATCGAGATGACCCTATTTTCGCTAAAGTATTGTAAATGCGAATAGGTATTTTGCCACCTGGTTTGGCAAAAATAGGCGTATAGTTTTGATGTAGTCGAATAGGTACGGCGAGCGAAACCTCTGGGAGAAAAAACAAAAAAAGAAGGGCTGAGTCAATGTAAGAAAAGAAAAGAAAGGGAGAGGAAGAGAGGGACAGGGAGAGGGAGAGGGAAGGAGAGAACGCGCGCGGGAGAGAAAGGAGAGAGGGCGCGCACGGGAGAGAGAGAGGAGAGTGCTCGGGAGAGGAGGGAGAGGAAGAGGAGAGAGAGAGGAGGGAGGAAGAAGGAAGGAGGGGGAAAAAGAAAAAAGAGGTAAAATCTTTATTTTTTTAATTTTGTTATTAAATTTTTATGGTAAAAATTAATTTAGAGAGTTTAGAAATTGATGGAATATTAGAGATTTTAGATATTGATGCAATATTAGAGATTTTAGATATTTATGCAATATTAGAGATTTTAGATATTAATGCAATATTAAAGATTTTAGATATTGATGCAATATTGATATTTATGCAATATTAGAGATTTTAGATATTGATGCAATATTGATATTAGAGATTTTAGATATTGATGCAATATTAGAGATTTTAGATATTGATGCAATATAGCGATTTTAGATATTGATGCAATTGGCGATACTAGATATTGAGGCAATATTGGCGATACTAGATATTGATGTAATATTAGCGATATTAGATGTATACTATACTTAGTGATATAGTTAGCGATATTTTATTTGTGCAATTTGTAGTCACTGGTATAAATCTTATGTTGTTAAATATTTTGACATGTTGTGAAATATTATGATATTGTTCTTGTATTAATGCTAAAACGAACTGCATGGTCTAAACTCAAGCAGTAAGAATATATTCATACCTGATTGTTCATAGAAAATGCCGGCATGATAATTTTCTCATTCAGGAGGGAATCATTGTTATATTAACACTTATGTTTTCAAGATTTGTAAACTCAATTTATATAAAATTTAATTTTGTTTAGTTAGTGATATTAAACGTTAGTGGTGATCTAAAAATTAATTTTGTTTATGTCGTCACAGTAATGTCGGATCTAGTGAAATTTAGGGTATATTATGACGATGGTGAAATAAAAACTGGGCAGAATAGTGTTGATTTGAGCAGTTTTGCAGTCACCATGGTGGAACACTTATTCCCCGATAGAGTTAGCATCCGTGATATAAACCTTTGGTTGACCCAAAAATTTTCCCTAGTTCCAAGTGTTTACTTTGTTACTATTCAAATCTTATTCACGCGTAGTAAGGGTGACCCGGCTCTGTGGGAGTTGAAGAAAGTAGGTCGGACGTACTTGTGGTAGAAATGGTTAAGGTGGTGTAAGGGATCTAGCCTTGAATGTGTAATGCTAGTGCAGGCTTGCCCCTAGAGGAGAGGTGAATATTAGCGGTGTGGGCGAAAGCAGCACATCGGCTACAAATGAACAAGTTCAGGAAGTGGTGCCGGTTGAGGTAGCAGTGGAGGATGATAACAGGGATGCAGCAAACGCGGAAGGTCGGGCCGATGAAGGGGAGGAGATCGAGCAACTTGTTGATCAATTGGAGTTGGTGGACCGTATGGCGATGCAAGATGAAGCTGAAATGTTGGAGTGTGATGATGACATCGACGAAGATGAGGAGGGGGAGAAGATGATGATGATGAAATGCATGGTAGTACTGGGGCAATGGATGTACCCATCCCTGACGAGTGGAACAGGAAAAACAAAGCTGGTATGGAAGTTTTGTGGGGACATGAGTCGCGTTGGGAGTATGGTAGCAATGCCATTCGGCTGAATCAAATTTTCGCAAACAATTCTGAGTTGAAGTTGGCAGTGAGGATGTGGGCACTATCGCAGCATATAGAGTTCCAGGTTGTTTTGTCCAGGCTAGATAGATACGCAGTGAAGTGCAGAACCGAAGGATATGAATTTCGAGTACATGTATACAAGCCGAAGTGCGAGACATTTTGGATTGCATCACGAGTAGATGGGCACACATGCAGACTAGAGAATGTTTTGGTGAAACACCGCAACTTGAATGCGGTTGTAATCACTGGCGTGATGTTCAATGAGATCATCGAAGCGAGACATTGAGTGTTTTATATTGTAAGTTCAACGCGATATTGGCGAGTTGGATAAGCACACTACCGCACATATTGAAGAGTGACAAAAAGCAACCAACAACGCCGAATGATTGCCCACCCAAAAGGCTATCACCCTTAGAGCGCTCGATCCTCCAACTGAGGAGACGATCGTCAAGAAATATTAAGTGTTTCTCTACATCGATAAAGGCGGAGTCGGTGGAGAAGTGGGCATTGCTCCATAACACCGAGGCGCCAGTTAGTATACTAAATTAACATAGTTATGACGATTGAATAATTAGAGTTATTGTGCTAACTGATATGTTTGAACAGGTATGGTGTCATGACAACGAATATAGCTGAGGTTTACAATTGGGTCATTAGAGGCCTGCGTCCGCTACCACTTGTGGCCATCCTGGAAGGCATGTTGCACGGCATCATTGGCTACTTTCAGAAAAGGCATGCGGAGGTTGTACTTCATGCCACGACATTGCAAACGTCGTACTGTGCACGGATGATGGCCTACATGGAGGAACGAACCAGTAAAGCTCAGCTGCATATGGTGCGTAGCTTCGAAATCACTGAGTACCGCTTCGAAGTGACTCTCCGGTGTAAAGGAGGATTGGGAACCGACACAGCGGTTATTACACACGAGGTTAACCTAGGCCAAAGGGCCACTGGATGGTGTGAATGCAACTGCAACAAGCCAAGACTTCTTCATATTCCTTGCTCTCATGTGATCGCAGCTTGTGGGCAAATTGGGATGAACACGTCGCAATACATGTCCCCTTTCTACTTGAAGGATCATGTTGTCAATACCTGGTCCGGTGAGTTCCGTGGTTTCCGTGCACATGGTGGTTTCACTGCCATTAACAGAGATGTGCGCATATGTCTACCGGATGCAAACTTACGGAGGAGTGCAGAAGGGCAGAGTGGTCGTCCACAGTCTAGGCGCATTCGCAATGACATGGATGGATCTGAAGTGGGTGGCCCTGTTAGGAGGTGTTCTTAATGCGGTGAATACGGACACAAGACAATGCAATGCCCGTAGTGTTATGTATTAAATTATGTAATGTGTATTGAATTATGTAATATGTATCATTTTATTCTATGTTATGTATTTACGGGTATATTGGACCTTTTATCATGTTTATATATTGAATTATGTAATTTGTATTGAATTGTGTAATATGTATCATTTTATCCTATGTTATATATTTATGTATATTGGACCTTTTATCATGTTTATGTATTGAATTGTGTAATATGTATTATTTTATCCTATGTTATGTATTTATGTATATTGGACATTTTATCAAGTTTATGTATTGAATTATGTAATTTGTATTGAATTGTGTAATATGTATATCGTTTGTTTATTTATGTTGAACTCTTCAGTTTTTTATTTTACATTAATAACCCCATCTTGTTTTCCTTTACTTGCGAGGATGGAGCACCCCAAGTTACTTCTGGACTCTTCCTTGGACCGACGACACCGTGCGTTCGTCCACACGACAGAGGGCGTTGAGAGGGTGCCTCTGCTGCGGATCCGTGTGCCTAACAATGCATGGTAGATCCACCCACGCTTCTACACCAGGTGAGTTGCACTACATTTACATGTTTCATTGCTCGTACAATTGCATTTCGTCTAACTAATATTTGAATACTATAACTGTTTTTCCTGTCGATAGGTTGGCACATGCTGGGTTGCTTCCTCTCGTTCGCATGGTCGAGGGCTCAGCTGAGGACGCGACTGAGGATCAAGCGGAGGGCGAGGATGGTCCAGAGCGGTCACGGCGTTTTCCGTTCGACCGGTCCCTGCTGTCGTGTTTGGTGGACTGTTGGAGGCCGGAGACGCACACTTTCCACCTGCCGTTCGGTGAGGTGATGGTGACCTTGCAGGACGTCGCCATGCTTCTGTGGTTGCCGATCGCGGACACCGATCGGACCCTGACTCTGTGGGGTGGGTGGCGACCGGAGGAGAGGTTCGCTTGAGTGGTTCCCACCGACCCGGTGATACTCGCGTCGCGAGAAGAAGCATGGGCCGTCGAGGAGGTGGTTGGCCCACCGAGGTGAGTGCTTGTGCGTGTATATGTTATTCTAATTTGTTGTAACGTTATTAACATATTACTATATGTTAATTGTCACAGTGCAACGGATGGCGGAGGACCCACGAGTACCGGTGGCACGACACTTGGAGGCCTACCGCTGTTGTTGTTTGGGATGGTCATGTTCACGACGACACACCCATGACAGCGTCAACGCGACGGTGGATAGCCTACGACGGGCTATTACCGACGCCGACCTGCACCACGCCCCAAAGGTATCCCGGGTTTAGCGGTTCTTGCCGCCACGTACCACACCATTTGCGACGTGTGTGTGAAGAAAAGCAAGACCGCCAATTTGGCTGGGATGCCTCTTCTTCTTCAGCTTTGGTCGTCAAGCGATTCCCTGTGGGTCGACCCTTAGTCGACCCGCGACACTACACCGCCGACATGTACGGAGGCGACGAGATCGACCGGCCAACCATGGGCTCTCTTTGGACTCGACAACGGGTACTTATTTTCTTGAATTGCATTTATCAAATTTTAATTGCAGTCGCATGTGCTTACACATATTTTTTTTGTGTTGCAGCCACGGTGGGCGGGAGTACAGGTACGTTCAGCGTACCACTCCTTCACGGAGACGTTTGACCACCTGCACGCGGACCAGGTGATCTAGGACCCTTATAGCCGGCCATTGCTCGGAGAGAGCCACGCCAGTGGGCTCTCGGCGCTTTGCTATAGGGACCAAAGCATCGGGTCGACGAGGAGGAAGATCGTCCTCGACGTCTTTGTGGAGGACTATGCGCCGCACCGAGTCCTTAGATAGTTCGGCCTTCGCTAGCTGGTCCCTGTTCCTTGGGGGGATCGTGTACCGCAGGGAGTACACACATGAGTTATTCGATCAAGAATATGTTAAATACTTACGCCATATGTCTAATAATTTGGATTTTTTTCGTGTTCTCCACCCGGGGCCTTAGAAGACCCCATCCATCTTGCTACGGAGGATGGAGCCGTGGCTCGTGCAAGATGGGATGGGGCGCAGGACGACGCCATCGATGAGGACACACTTTACGACTACTTGTCCTACCAGAAGATTCTGCCAGTACGTGTCCGGACGCGTGCGTCTCCTCCTGGTGGAGGAGCCTCCGACCACGCCAGACGCTTCTAGCGTGGTCGACTTGTATCCGTGCCGTAGGAGCGGCCATTCACGCCATGGTAAGTCTTATTTTTGTAAATTATATTATATATTCCTTACACTATGTCCATGTGCATATCCGCTTGTCGATGTGGCGGTGGACCACGCTTAGGGACCTCAACGAGCACGCAAGAATAGCGTCTTGTCCGAGTTACTTGATCGAGTCGGTCACGCCGGACGAGATGACAGAGGCGTGGAGACGCGTGGTGAGCGCCACTTGCAGGATCGTGGAATCGGGTTCTTGTCAAGACGCCGACGCCATCGATCGTGCCACCTCTTCCGAGACCGCCACGCGCGTTTTGCACCCCACACCGACCCCCCTCCTCATCACACAGCGGAGGCGGAGTCCAGCGTCCACACTCCTTTGCCTCTGGGCCCAGACGTGGCTGGAGGGTCAAGCTGGCAGCCACCACGCGGTCCCACCATGATCCCCACGCCAGGTAAGTCGAGCTACTCACGTTTCATATAAGTATCACATAATTATAATTAAAAGTTATTATCTAAATGTGCAGGCTACGCTCAGGGTGGAGGATAGTTCTCTCGCCGTCGCGACTCCTCGGCACGCCGAGCTCGACTACTAGGCGGACCAAGATTTCATTGGTACATACCACACGCCCCTCCACCGACGCAGTTCACGCAGCCCCCTCCACCGACGCAATTCACGCAGCGAGACTACGGTACCTCACGGCACGTTGCCTCCTCGAGCGCCGCCCGGCAAATACATGTTTTAGACTATGGGCAGGCGCGACCATCGCAGGAGCTTCACCCACGCCCTCTTGACGATGCATTGGCCTCAAAGACGAGGTCGAAGAGGATTGTGGTAGGTGCGTGACAGGTCCACAAGAGGGGGTGCGACCGACTAGGGACTCGTTGTTAGGCTGTTGTCCTATTTTTGTTTCATACTTTGTACTGTTTTACAGTGTTGATAGTGTTGTTCTCACTTTCTTACTTTGCTCCGTACTGTTTTACAATGTTAATAGTGTTGTTCACGCTTTTTTTACCTTTTCGATGTCAATGCGACATGACAACACGAACGTTGCAGCTTTCTCAGACTGATTCGACAACACGCTGCAGCCCACTTTTTCAGATCGATTCGACAACACGCTGCAACCCGCTTTTTCAGACCGAAATGACAACATGCTTAGACAACGACGACGCACACAACAACTTTCTCAAGCAAGGTGACAACACGTTGCTATCAGCTTTCTCAGAAAGCGAAATGACAACATGACACCCACCGCTTTTTAGGACTGAAATGACAACACACTACAGCCCACCTTTTTAGGGCAACGGCGATAGCTGCCCTATATAAGGGCGATAATTGCCCTTTATACCACCCGCCTGCCTTCCTTCCCACAGAGCGAGACCAAGAGGAAAGGGTGAACCGAGAGAAGAGAGAAAAGAAGTAGAGGATCAGCCGAACATGCCGACGCGTGCAAGTGGAATGGGAAAGGGAAAGGCGAAGGAAGAGGCAGGCGTTTCGGCGTGGCCGCGCAACATTGCGTACCAAGACCTCTTTGTACCTTTCGGGGTTGTCCCACCGATGTGTCTGTGCGGAGATCCTTGCAGGCTTGTCCGCTCTTGGAAAATTCCAACTTGGAAGAGGAGGTATTGGATGTGCCGCAACTATACCTTCGACCCACCGGAGAAGAGCCTCAGGACTCGGCAGCTGGTAACAATCATACGTGTTTCGTAATATTTGTACATAAAACTTTGCTAATTTAAGTTTCATGCAGTCGCCTCCGTCACTGTGTGAATTTAAGCAGTGGTTCGACATGAAAATCAACCCCGAAGACCAAAGGCTCTTGGATCAAGCCAACCGATGACGAAGTTCAGCGCAGCTTCAACAAAGAAGGCGGACGCCGCACGCGAGGAGGCACGTAGAAAGGAAGCGGAGGAGAAGGAGGCTGAAAGAGAGAGGAAGCGAGAGAGGGCATGTCGTGTCAGAGAAGCCCCACTGGAGGCATGGGCGAAGGGGAAATGGCCTCGATCCACTCAGTAGACGTTAAATTATGCTCCTCCTAATTTTATGTTGTAATAAAGAGTGTGGACTATATTATTTTTCGCCGTAACATCTTATTTTCGTAGTATTATATAACTTATTTCCGTAGTATCATTTTATCATATGTTATGTATTTGCGGGTATATTGGACCTTTATCATATTTATGAAATGTCGTTTGTCAAATTATTTATGGTCTGTCGTTTTTGTATCCTTCGTGTTGTTCACATACTTATTACGCTTTGTAATATAAATGATTTATTCACTGTTTAAATATGATTTCTCGTGAAATTTGTCATCAAAGATAATGAAGAACAACGAAATTTGCATTATTCATTAGCCCAAAGACACTGAATACTAATTTTGTAAAATACTACATGAATTGTCACCGCACAAATGGCATTCAACAATAATTTTGTCAACAAAATGGCATTGAACAATAATTTTGTTAAATACTACTCCCTCCGTTCCAAAATATAGGGCATATTAGAATTCAAAATAGTCAAATTACATAAATTTTGACCAAAAATTAGTTAAATTATGTGCATGTTTAATTTACAAAAGATGTAGATTCATAATTCACCGATCTTTCAATTATTGTTTGTTTTGTAACAATTCATAATATATTATAACATAAATTAATGGCCAAAGTTTACTTCAAAAAACTATTTCGAATTCTAATACGCCCTATAATTTCGAAAGGAGGGAGTACATGATTTATCCTTAGTACGACGGAAGGGCCATGGTGGGCCGGCATCATATCCTGAATGAAGGTGCGTGAGTTGCATTCAGCTTTTCACAAGCTAGAGAGGCGCTTTTTCATCGAGGCGACATAGCGACGAGGAGTACAGTGAGGCAACAAGATGGTATATTTTTCAAATTTTAAAAAAAATTGTTGTACTAAAAAAATTAGTTAACGCTTCAAGGTTAACACGAATTTGTGAATGAAATTAATGTACAGAATATCTGCCTTAATATTAATTTTTTAATATTTTACAAATTTTATACATTTTAATATTACAAAGGAAATAACACATCTATTTTCACCAGATGGTGTGGCGAAAATAGTATTTTCACCACACCGTTTGGCGAAAATAGTCTTCGCCAAATGGTGTGGCGAAAATACTATTTTCGCTAGGCTAATCTCGATGATAAGGGTTCAAAACGAGTATTAACGCCGGATTAACCTATTTTCGCCGAATGGTTTGGCGAAGGTGTATTATTTTTGTAATTTTTTTAATCCGAGTATTAATGTCGCAATTTCAAAAAAAATAATATTATTTTAAAAAAAATCAGCATGCAAGCGTCCAAGGCTACAAAGATCTGGAATATGCCACCCAGGCTGAAAGCCCTGAGCCATTGGAAAGGGTTTCTAAGCAATCTTTGTAGGCTAGTAAGGTCTGTTCGAATGAATGAACGGTTTGAATCATCTCGTAGTGTGTTACTACAAATACTCTGAGAAGAGCTGAACCATTCTTTATTATCTAAGGATTTATACATAACTAGTATGGTGCCCGTGCGTTGCAACGGTATCCATATTTTGAATAGCTGTTCTGCTATTACGATAACATGAAACAAGAAAAAAATATGATGTGCAAATAATACCTTAGTCAAATATAACATACAATATGATTACAAAAAACTCTCTTTCCAGCATGTTGTCCCAGCACAATTTCAGCATCGATGGTGTTTCTTTGGAATGCAATGAAGTTAGTCATTTGTTTTACAATGCACAATGTGGAATAGTATCATGTTAGTACATCGGCCCATGCTGTCAGGAGAAGAAAACATTGGCCTCGGAATCTCTATAACAACAGCACTTCTAGTTAACTCTAGGTGGAAGCTGTTCTTCGATTACATGAAGGGAACCACATTCCTTAAGAAATCATTTGAAGAACAGATTAATCATTGGTTGCTTGCAGAGAAGCAAACCTCAAGTTTTCTCTATTCTATAAACAGTAAATACATTCATAAAACCACAGAATTCGATGAATATTTTGTTCAAAAGCAGCATCATGGTGTCATGAGAACACCATATTAGCCGATAACCATTAACAATTCTACACCACCTCTAAATTTCCGCAGCGTCAATTTTCAGGAAACTACTATCCAGATGGATGCAAGGTTTCTCAAATTCAACCGAGAACACACCAAAACAAAAAACGAAATTATCGTGCCAGATTTTTTCTCGCAGCGTCACATCGCGCCAGCTTAACTTAGTATAATAATGTTGGACCAGTTTGCGACGCTGTGACGAGCGGGATCGTGCCGGTATCTGCTCGCGGCTGTGAGAGAGTGACGTAATACACGAGGCGCAGACGGGGATGGATGGCAGTGGCTGGCATGCCGACAAAAGAACAAGTTCAATTCTGTTTTGAGTAAACGAAAATAGAGAAACTGAATGGAATGGAAGAACTGCTTTATTGCATTGATCAACATATGTATTTATACATGTGAAAGGGTGCTATGAATGTTTTGGGAAGACACTGGTTCACAACAAATTCAAGGGCATTTGCGGGCCTGCTCTTCGGCCCTTCGCGTGGACACCGCTTCCACTTGTGTTTACGTGATAGGCATGCTTCCACTTGTGTTTCATCTCTCATCCTAATATATGAAAGAATCACTAATCCAAATATGCATGTGTGATGCATTTCATAACTGCATAGTTTCAATATGTACACTCTTTTTTAGAACCGGAAGAGTTTCAATATGTGGGCTTTCAGCTAATATAGATGCTTCTTTCAGTTTTGTGAATCTCACACACAACAAAGTGAAGAACCAACTTGCATTTACTCCTAAAATAAAGTTTCAGTCCTATCCTTGTAATCTCATTAAAAAAGGGAACACAAGACCTACAAAAATAGCAATAGATAAGGGTCAGCCCTAACTCCAAATCTTCAGTCTGATATCCTCATCTCTGCACCTAGAACATCCTTAGCAACTTCATGAATGACAAATGCAATGGCAATAGAGTGCACCACTTCAAGCACAAAACAAGGGCAGTAAATTAGAAACAACTTCAAAGTTCAAACACTATTCAACAATCCTTCAAAAATAAACATGCCGTCAGTAAGAGGGCTCGAGAATAACATCTATTTATGGAATTATCATCATTGCTCGGAAGGAAAATCCACATCTTACTTTTTAAAAGTAAATCCACATTATGTACTTACAAAAATAATAACTTGAGGAAACAAATTTATGCTATATATGCAATCTATGTTGAACTGCAAGTATAAAGTACTAATGCAATGGAATACAAATAACACATCATGTGTTTTTCTACGTGAAAGGCTAATATTTGCAATCTATATCTCTCATCCTAATATATGAAAGAATCACTAATCCAAATATGCATGTGTGATGCATTTCATAACTGCATAGTTTCAATATGTACACTCTTTTTTAGAACCGGAAGAGTTTCAATATGTGGGCTTTCAGCTAATATACATGCTTCTTTCAGTTTTGTGAATCTCACACACAACAAAGTGATGAACCAACTTGCATTTACTCCTAAAATAAATTTAAAAACAAGGGCTCTGATCTAAGCTTCATCCATACACATACAAAAAACCAAGTTTCCGATCCCTTTGCATAGCCAATCTGTACCTGGACCTGGAAGAAAAACATCCATATTTCATCCATTTTTGCAAATGATAATTTATCTTGTTAGAACATAGTTACCTCTAAAGCCAGAGTTAGATGAGCAGAGAACTTCATCAGCAATAGAGACATCAGAGCTGAAACTTTAAGCTTGTATATCCAATAGAAGATATATAAAGTAGTAGCAGAGCTTTAGCTTTGAAATATCCATTTGCAACGTTGTATCCATTCAATGAATCAGCAGCCTTCACTGCCCATTTTCAAAATTCTGTCCCAACAAAACCAATTAGCGTGCATGCTCTCAGGAGCACACAATCACACCATTCAAATGAACGAACACATGAAAGGGACATCCAGATACATACCATCTGGCATCTGCCTGATACAGTGGTCTCCAATGTCCCTATACATTGATCGCAAAAAAAAGTACTTCATGTTTGCATAATTCGATTAAATTATTATTTTTGAATTATCTGTTCTCTGTTTTAATATGACCCTGTCTTTGTGGTGTGTCTACCATGGCAAAGTTCATCAGTTGTCTTAAGCCTCTAAGGGGGGAAAAAGCAATGCATATACATATTAGCAATGCAGGTGAAAACAGGTTGGAAACAGAGGAATTGAAGCATAAATGGTGATTATTCACAATAAATCGGCTAAAACAAGAATACTGTGAAAATCATTTAGCAAAACGTACATTTCTTCTACAGGTGACGTTATCAACCATCTATACTCCAGAAACTGTTCTGTATTCTGCAATTTATAGAGAAATCTTAAAAGGTGCGCATGGTTTTATGCAGAATAACACTAAAAATTGTGGAGATCTCATTCACGTAAGGCTACTGATATGGAGATAAACAGAAAAATGCATACCTATCCCAATCTTAAGGGTCCCTTCCTCCATGGCAATCGCCAGTGGACGGGATACAATGGTTTGTTTAGTCTTCTTCATCGCCTCGGCACGCGCCTCGGCCTCAAGATGGAGCTGCCGGAATATCTCGCTGGATTCATTGTAGGTGGCGCGCTTGGGTTCATAAATCTGCGAAAACTCTGCCCCTGCAGATAGTAGCCAGGAGATCATCAACGTAGAGGTGATGGAGAAGCCGTTGGTAGACGGTGACAAAGACAAGGCCGAGGTCATCATGGAAGGTCCACCTGAGCGCGTAGGTGTCCTGGGAGAAGCTGGCGTCGACGGAGCGCTCCTCGAGGAGGCATGAGCAGATGAGGGCGTCGATGGGCGAGCCCTTGAGAGCAGCGCCGCCGAGCGCTTGGAATGAGGACCACAGGATGAGACCACCACGCGTGAAGATGAGCAGCTCCTCCAACATCTTGAGCAACCTGCAGATCCGTGCAAAGCAAACATCAATTCACCGAAAGCTGCATACATCATATTCTCTTCAGCACCCACCGTGGGCCAAAACAAACTGCATGGATTGGAGAGGAGGAAAGATCTGGATGAGATCGCTCAAATCAAAGCTCCCCCGACGATGTTGACGGGGATCTGGATGAGACCTGCGAACTCTTCAGTTGAATCAGCTTGTGCTATGCGCATGACAAGCTTGGCTTCAGAAGGGAAGAATATTCTTGCAAAGGCAACTGCATAGAGACACAAAAATAGATTTTAGCAAAGATTTTCCGAATTGCATATTTGTTTCAAGCTGGACAGAGAGAAAACAGAAGCACGATCCCACTGATAATGCTTGTAGCATTAGATTTCCTCCTTTTTGTGCTACATACCATATGAATTTACTGGAGCATCTTGCTATCACAAAAATGAAATAAGAAAGAAATCATTCAATGATATTTGATATAGATAATATTTCAAGAATATAACCAATAGAATTTCTGCCAGCACAGCTTTTTGAGAATGTAACTACAAACTAAGTCTGTCGGAACTTATGCTTCTAAATTCAAGAGAAGGAAAAAAAGTACCAACTTCTCAAAACCCTCTGTAGCACGTCACATTAGTAAAACATGAAGTAGAAACATTAGGCAGTTAGGCACTAATATATACCTAACTAAGTTCTTGAAGACAAGGCTAACAGTAAAATAATAAAGCAAGATAAATATATGCAAACCTCTATTTTCCAAGTTTATGAGCCTCAAGTGAAAATTATCAATCAGCAAAGGCGTGGCAATTGACTCCTCCACAGAGAGCAGATCCTCCAAGATGAAGGGTTTCCTCTTAATCTCGTGCTCCAAAATGTCAATGCACAAGTAAGCCTTGCTTTTCACCTAACACTTTTCCAAATTCCTGTTGCAGTCTTTCTCTCTTGTTAATCTCTTGCAAATGGTAAGAGCATCACGGTTATCTGGTGTCTTTTCCACCACGGAGGCTCCCTTCTCTATGAGTGAAAGAATGATTTGTGGTTCTCGCCTCATACAAGCCACATGCAGTGGTGTATATCCACTGACATTCTTCAGATTCACATTGGCGGAGTTCAGTTTCAACAATTCTGCTAACACTTTGGGCTCACAGTAGACTGCAGCATAGTGTATGGCAAATGCATCATCCAACGTGATTGCAGAATCTTTTAGGAGCATGTCAACAAGGTGAACATCATAAAAATCCAAGGCCTTGTGGATGTTCTTAACCCTCTTCTCATGCTCAGCGTCCAGAATGAAATTATCTGATTCATCAGGCATTGGATACTGACGACTCTCCTTGATCTTGGCATAAGTTTCACCTGGAAGCTCCTTCTCGAGGTAATAACTGTCAAGAGTTGATTTTGCAACCTTTTGGATACAGTGATTGAGCAGCTCCGGAAGCTAGCAGGTGGAAGCAACATGAATAATCGGCACTATATCCTCAACCAGAGCTATCTCAACAAAGTCAAACAGGCGACGCTGCAACATAAGAATCTCATGTTAGCACTGCAATCTTCATATTTAGGTGTATAACTCAGCAACTCATTTCGACAGAAAGGATGAACTATTTGCAGTATTCCTAACTCAGTTCTAATATCTTGGGACCAATGCAATCATGCACTGTCACATATGCATTGTGCAATTTCTGAAACTGAACTTGTCACTGGTGTATATGAGTGTATAGACAAGGTTTGCTGCACCTTGCAGTATCGTTGCTCGTTACCTGGAAAAGCGAGACGAGCTCAGAGATCTGGAAGCCGAAAGCGGCGTACGTGGACTCGACGATGAAGTCTATCGCCGGTCGGCACGCCTCGTGCGGGCACCGGTCGTCCACGCAGACGGTCGCCTCCTGCGGCGGCGAATTGAGGCGCCCGGTATACAGGTACCCAAGAACGGCCAGGAGGGCGTCGCGGCCGATATGGCGCCCGCCGGGGACTCGACGGGGGCAGCACGCAGCAGGAACGCTGGGTAGGGGCGGCCGTGGGGTTACGGAGGGGCGCGGCCAAGCGGAGGGGCATTGCGGTGCGGGTGTGAGGATAAGGCGGCGGCGCAGGGAGCGGAGGCGGCGATGCTGGAGAGGAGTAGGCACGGCGAGGCCGGAATCCTGGGGAGAGGGGAAGGAAGGGGAGGAAGGGAGGCGGCAAGCTACGTCTGGGGAGAGGAGGCTGGGGGCGGCGCGAGCACATTAGGGCGAGGAGGCTGGGGGCGGCGCGAGGCGCGAGGAGCAGTCCAGACGTTTCGTTTCTTGCGCACAAGCGGTGTTTCGTTTCTTGCGCACAGTTCAGACGTTTCGTTTCTTGCGCTATTCATTCGCCTGTTTCGTTTTGTTCCTTGTGCACAGTCCACGCGCTGTTTTATTCGATTGTTAACGAAGGAGCAGTGGCAGAAGTGATAATTTTGATAAAATGATGTAGAAAGAAACTCTCACTTTATATAGTAGAGACTAGTACTTAAGTTAGGATTGTGAGAAACTGCACCGGATCTCTTTGGAACAGCCAATCCAATCCGTCTATGAGACACGACAGCCCAACGGAGGCAATCGAGAACGGCAAAGCCGGGGGAGAGCCCTCGTGTGGACGTCAGGCCTCGCGCCGGATAGCGTGGCGAGCGAGCGAAATCTCTCGTTGCCGACGGCCAACACCCGCCCCAGACACCCATCCCTCTGACGCTTCGGCCCCGCGATTTCTCGGGCCCACTTACCAGGGAAATGTTGCGACTGATCTGGACAAAAGATGTAAAGCGTCGCCCGCCGTTTCCATGCTGCAGCTGCTGAGTACTGGAAAGTTTCAAGACTCACGGGGCGGGGGCGCAGCGCAAGCTTCGATTGGAAGGGCACGAACACCACTCACTTCTCGCCGACATTGCGAGGGGAGCTAGGTTGGGTTCGGCGGCCGCGATGGACCTGCGCGTCGCCGCCCCAGCCTCCGCGGCCGCGGCCGCGCGCCGCGGCGTGCTCGCCGGCGGAGGAGCGCGCCTGCCCCGCCGAGGCCGTGGCCGCTCCGGGCGCTCGGCACCCGCCGGCGCCTCTCCGTGCGGATGTCCGTCGCGACCACCGAGGCCGCCACCGCCGCCGTGGGCGCTGTCAGTACACACGTTCTGTTTCTCTCTGCCTGCTCCCTTGTTTCTCTCCGTTGCTCCAGTCACGACTCTTTTGAGCGGGTGGGTGATGCAGTCCGAGGATGTGGAGATGGAGACGAGGAACGCGAGGACGGTGGTGGCGGTCATCCTCGGCGGCGGAGCGGGGACGAGGCTCTTCCCGCTCACCAAGCGCAGGGCCAAGCCCGCGGTGAGTATTAGTAGTACAATTTAGTAGTACTTGATCACCAAACTTTAGTAGGTTGTCTCACAATTTGAGAAATGGGGATGCAACTGTTACTGTAAAACGCTCTGTTACAAAACATACGGTAAAAATATAGAATCAAAATAACAAAAGATATGTATTTAACGTGCAAAACACTTTTGAAAAATCCACATACGCACGAAGCCTATATATCACTATATATGGTGATGTTTTACAATGAAGCTGTTTTCTCTTCTTTTGTATTGCTGCCTTACTCTATACTATAAACTACAGAATCATATTTAAAGGAGTACATAATGCATTCTAGTAGAACTCTTATTTGGAATAGGAAACAAAACTGAAACTAATTTGGATCACACTTTAACATGCTTCAAGCGTTGCAGGTGCCGATAGGCGGCGCGTACAGGCTGATCGACGTTCCGATGAGCAACTGCATAAACAGCGGGATCAACAAGGTGTACATCCTCACCCAGTTCAACTCGGCGTCCCTCAACCGGCACCTTTCCAGGGCCTACAATTTCAGCAGTGGCGTGGCGTTTGGAGATGGATTCGTCGAGGTGTGAAACTAGACTGTACTTTAAGGGATCGGGATGGCACTGCAAGTACTTTTTGAGCATCACCTTGATGATCCGGTGAAGGGTTAACAGGCAGGGAATTAACATTTTTCAGGTTCTAGCAGCAACTCAGACGCCTGGATTGGAGGGGAAGAGGTGGTTTCAGGGTACCGCTGACGCCGTTCGGCAATTTGATTGGCTTTTTGATGTACGTTTTCTCTTAGTTTAACAGATATGCACAATGCTTACTTTTATTTCACGATGCAGTCACGCATGGTCTATACATTTGGTGAGTGTGGTACAAAAATCTCCATATGGTGTCGATCTAGTGTACACACAGCCATTGAGATACACTCATCTGTAAATTTAGTCTGTTAAATACTTGCGCAATGAAAACCATTTGTGTGCTGTTACACTAATTCAATCTGAGAATCACAAATTCATGTTCAAGTGCACGATGAAACCATTTGTATGCTGTTACACTAATTCAATCTGAGAATCACGAATTCATGTTCAAGTGTACTGTTCAATTCCTGTTATTTCATCTCAATATTCTGACTAACAACCTCACGCTGTTCCTTACACACTGTAATGCGGTGTGTTTTCACTTTGTAGGACGCCAAAGCTAAAGACATAGATGATGTGCTGATTCTTTCTGGTGATCACCTCTACCGTATGGACTACATGGAGTTTGTTCAGGTAACTTTTGCAGATAGATTAATTCTCTCGGTTGGATGTGAAAGTAATATAGTTAAATTGGTTTTGGTGATTTAATTTGCAGAGTCATCGCCAAAGAGGTGCAGGCATCAGCATATGTTGCTTGCCTATTGATGACAGGTGATTTCCCTTTCCATTTCAGTAGCTACTGTTCATGAACATTGAAGTTGCTTCCATAAGAATTTTTTAGATCAATTCAATTTTCTTTGCCTTGTTAAGACAGTAGTTTGATTTTCAGCATATACTGAACTCTCTGTCATGTGTTAAGACTCACTAATTTGGCCCATGTGGACTTGAACATTAATGGCTCTATTTATCATGTCAGCCGGGCATCTGATTTTGGTTTAATGAAGATAGACAACACAGGGAGAGTAATTTCGTTTAGCGAAAAACCAAAAGGAGATGATTTAAAGGCAATGGTAAGTTTTATCGGTTTCTTCATGCCACTCACCTGTCTCCTGTACACGCACTAAAATCATTTTCTAGATGGCCAAATGCACAATGCATCAGTTAGTATTGCATAAATGAGAATGAGCATTCAAAGAAGATAAACAGAAATCATGAACATTTTCTTTTTTGCAGCAAGTTGACACCACTGTGCTAGGCTTATCACAGGAGGAAGCAGAAAAGAAACCTTACATAGCTTCAATGGGGGTCTATATATTTAAGAAAGAGATACTTCTAAATCTTTTAAGGTATGCCAATTCAGCTCATTGGAGCTCACAAAAATTTAATAAAATACTCCTTTTGGTTATCCAAATATAAAGGAAATTTCCAATCAAATGCCCTTTCTCCGAAAGTTTGAAACCTTATGCTCAATGACATGAAAAGTACTAAATCAATTTTTTTTTGTTCAAATATTTATGTTGGAGTGTAGTGCATTTTTAACAGAACATTGTTATTGCTAGTAGATCTTAATCTTTAGTGCATTGTTGTTAGGTCAGATGGCGTTTTCCCACTGCAAATGATTTTGGATCTGAAATAATTCCTGCTTCAGCAAAAGAAATCAATGTAAAGGTGCGTGTTTAACATCACAAGTTCCATCCAGTAGTAGGTACACTGTGTAAGCGTTGTTGGGCAATTCGAGAAATAGAATGACTACGCTTCATTCATATTGTTGTTAATTGTCTGTGGAAAATGAAATATGCTATACATGCCTAGTATGTGATATTTCAGCACTACATTTCCATTAATCAGTATGGTACAGTCATGCACCTAAATAGCACAACTAAAATACAGAAAATGAGTAAAACATCATTTACACATATCCGCATATAATTTCTATATTACTGTACTAGCAAGTAGCAACTTCAAGGAAATCTTCTTCATTGTCTCTTGGCATATTTGGAAACAAAGAAACAAAAAGATTTTCGATCAAGCTCAGCCATCTGTCCAGTCTTGGAAACAAAACTTCATAGATGATGTCCTATTACACTCGCATAGATTCAAAAACTCAGACAAAACTGCTGTCATTCAGTGGATAAACTCCTTGTAAACACAGCTTATGGGAGGTCACGAACCTTCCATTTTATATATTATATATGCTATACCATAGTAGGAGCCTCTCATACTGTTTTCCGTGTCAAAAAATATATTAATATGTCATTCTTTTCCCTAAACCTTTACTTCATATGATGTCACCAGTATCTAACATCGAACATTTCAGGCATATCTTTTCAACGATTACTGGGAAGATATTGGGACTATTAAATCCTTCTTTGAAGCAAATCTTGCCCTTGCTGAACAGGTATGCCTTGTCTGTGAAAACTAATGGAAAGCTGCCTTTGTATACTTCAAGCTGTGTTCTTTAGATAAATATTTAATTGAAGGCACTACAAATTGATAGATTTTCTTCACCATCCTACACCAGTTCTTTCATGTTCTCGGTTTTGGCATTAGTTTAATTCAATGTATTTGTGTGAAGTGAATGAGCAATAGGCTGATAGTACTGATTAAGTATCAATCAGAAAACAACAGCAACAGCAGCTAAGTCTCTTGTCCCAAACAAGTTGTGGTAGGCTAGGAATAAAACTCAATCAAAAGCAATAAAACCCCTAAACATTGGATCTTAGGTTATGGGTTTGGTACACGGATCGCTAACTTCCATGCATTCCTGTCCAACACCAACTCTTTGAATACATTCTAATCCCTTAAGTCTCTTTAAATTTCTTCTTCCCATGTTTGTCTTGGTCGACCTCTGCCTCTCTCTTGTTTTCGACATAATGTCGAATACTGATACAGGGCAAATATGAATCGAAACGAACATGGCCACAAATATTTATCAAAACATGAAAACCTTTAAATCGTACACACAAAATGAACAAAAAAAAAAAAACGTAACTATTTGATCCAATCATTCATGAAGAACATGTAATGATCTAAAATTTGTATTCTTTATTGAATTATGTTTAAAATAATAAATTATATATTTATGAGTTTTTTGCATTTAATCTACTTATTTAAACTTTTTTTCCTATTACAAGTAACAATGTTTGAATTTTCAAGAAAATATAAAAGATGATAAAATCTTGAAAATAATTTGCTAGGAACTTTCCCAAAACTTCTCGTAGTTTCTGGAGTTGGTTTTCCAATTTTAATAATTGAAACTTAATTTGTTGATTAATTAAATTTGAAAATGATTTTGAAATTCAGAAACCTTTTTTGGCCAAAAGAACAGCCTTGTCCCAGCCCACATGCATATCCGGATAATCCGGCCCATGAATATCTGGATTATCCAGATCCATATTCGTATTTGATGGATAGTGAGCTACTGAATCCATATCCAATAGAAAAAATCCGTATTTGTTTCGGATCCGATACTATTTAACAAATATTCGAGCCAATAGCATTCGTATCCGAAAATTATCTAGATCGGTCGGAAACTATCCAATCTGTTTTCATCCCTATTCAGGAGGCCTTGTTGGAGATGTTCAAACCATCTCAAACGATGTTGGACAAGCTTTTCTTCAATTGGTGCTACTCCAACCCTGTCACATATATCATCATTGCAGATCCGATTTTGCCTTGTATGATCACAGATCTACCACAACATCCACATCTTTGCTACACTCATTTTTTGTATATATTGTCTTTTTATCGCCCAACATTCCACTCCATTCAACATCGCAGTTTAATTATTGTCCTATAGAACATACCCTTTAACTTTTGAGAGATTTTTCTATCACATAGGAGATAGGACACCAGATGCTTGGTGCCATTTCACCCACCCACTCATATCCTCTAGCTCATGTTTTCATCAATCTCGCCATCACTCTGTAGCATTGATCCTAAATATCGAAAAGTTTCCTTTCTGGACATTACTTTTCCATCCAAACTAACATCTCCATCATCCACTGTAGCACCACTAAAAATATACCTCATATACTCCGCTTTAGTTCTATTAAGTTAAAGCCCTTCGATTCTAAAGTCTTCCTCCACAACTCTAATTTCCTATTAACACATCCCACTCTCATCAATTGGTACAACATCATCAGTAAAAAGCATACACCAAGGAATCTCTCCTTGTATATCCCTCGTGGCTTCATCCATTATTATGGCAAAAATGTAGGGGCTCAATGCTAACTCTTGATGTAGTCCTATCTTAATAGGAAAGTCACTGATGTAGCTATCACATACTCTGACATTAGTCACAACGTTGTCATACATATCATCGATTAGGGTAACATACATTGTTGGGACTTTTTTTTTCAAGCGTCCACTACATAACCTTTCTTAGCACACTGTCATAAGCTTTCTCCAAGTCGTACACCATGTGTAGATCCTTCTTTTCCTCCCTATACCTCTCCATCAACTGTCATATAAAGAAGATTGGCTCCATGGTTGACCTCCCAAGCATAACACCAAATTGGTTTTTCATCACGCTAGTCACTGTTCTTTAATGGTGCTTAATCAATCGCTCCCAAAGCTTCATGGTGTAGCTCATGAGCTTAATTCCTTTGTAGTTAGTACAACTTTGAATATGTCCTTTATTCTTGAAAATTGGTATTATGTACTTCTCCACCACTCGTTAGGCATCTTATTCGACCTAAAAATGCTATTAAAAAAATTTAGTTAGCCGAATGCTATTAAGTATCAAACAAAAACTTCTTTTAAAAGACAATCAAGTAAAAAACTTGAACTCTGAGTAACTTGTGGTCATCTTTGATTAAACTATGCAGCCTCCAAGGTTCAGCTTTTATGATGCCAACAAACCAATGTACACGTCACGAAGAAACCTACCACCATCTATGATCAACAACAGTAAGGTATGTGGTGCCTTCTCAAGCATGACATCCTTTTTGGGCTCCCAAATATTCTTTATTTTACTCATGGAGCTAATTAGCAATTCATCATGACTCCGTTTATTTTGATTACACTTTGCTTCCCTGCTAATATTGAATTTGGAGTTTAGTTACTGTTCTTTAGAAATCAATTTGATTGTCATGTCACCTTCTAACATGTTCATATCATTACAGATCACTGATTCAATCATTTCCCATGGATGTTTCTTGGACAACTGCAGGATAGAGCACAGTGTTGTTGGAATCCGTTCTATGATAGGCTCCAATGTGCACCTCAAGGTCAGACCTCTTTGTTGCTAGAGGCACATTACACCAGTAGAATCGATCCAGTTCTTCACAGTTACAGAAAATGTGCCGTTTCATTTCCCTACAGGATACAGTAATGCTTGGTGCTGATTTTTACGAAACTGATGTGGAAAGAGGGGAACTGCTGGCTGAAGGAAAAGTTCCAATTGGGATTGGGGAGAACACAAAGATTCAGTATGCACACATATTTACTTCCTACCTCGTTGGCACATCAGTTTAGACACAATCGTTTATTATTAATTTATTATTGACCCCTAATGTCTCCCTTTTGTTCTTTGCAGAAACTGCATAATAGACAAGAATGCAAGGATAGGGGAGAATGTGACAATTTCTAACTCCGAGGTATGCATGATCTCTGCCCCCTCTTTTGTTCAAGAACAGTGCCATAATCATCTAGCTAACAGTATTTGAAATTGCCAAGCAAAAGTTGCAACTTGTGGCGTATTAAGATCTCCACAATGTTGTCTTAATGTCATCATGAATATTATGATAATGATTCTTATAGTGTTTGTCAGCATCGCTATTATTTTTTTTCCCAGTGAACCACTCTTCAGAGTTGATGTCATCAAAATCTAATGAGATTGTGGTTGTCTGTTGGGTCTTTGCAGGGTGTGGAGGAAGCAGATAGGACCTCTGAAGGCTTCTACATCCGATCCGGCATCACGATCGTACTAAAAAACTCAATAATTGCTGATGGATTAGTCATATGAGCTGAAAAAAATCCCAATCCAACAAGAAAAACCAGACACGAACATTTGGGAGCAGGAATAGCATAATCACAGGAATTGTTTGTGCTGTTCCAATAAGATGTGCATGTATGTTCAAGATCATTTTGGCTCGCAATCTATGTGTTTCACTGCGTTGTTGCCAAACTCAAACATCGATGTAAAACATGAACATCAAAGTTGGAAAACTTTTGTGTTTTAGCGTTTCAATTTTATTGATTGTTGGACTGAATCTTTTATTTTCTTCCCTTAATACGAAGACACGCAAATCTTTTGCGTGCTCCTAAAAAAAACCTTTTATCACCTTTTATGTTTACAAGTTGATGCATGCACCAGTTTACAAGTTGCTTGTGCAAAATTTCATTACAGATTGCATGTTTATTACCAGTAGTAACATTATCTAGGTTTGTCAGCACAAGAAACCTAGCTACCTACAAGCAAATGCAAACCTCACATAGTCACATGTTCATTCCGAATTTCCGGCGATAAAGTTTACGGCATCTGAAAGCAAAAGCGTAAAAGGAATGGATTTGTTTACTCCTTCGGAAGGCTGGTCATTAGTGAAACACGCCATTCGGCATGAGAGGCATAGGACCAAATTACATAGCCCTCACACATCCTCGGGACAGATACGTACAGTGGTGTACCGCCTATATCTCTGAACTAATAAAAGGCGTTTACTCCCGTGCAGCCAACCATTGTCCCACTTCCGGCCATCTTCCACGCAGGCGCGCAGCGTAGCAGGACGTCATGCCACTCGCCGCTCTCTCTTCCTTCGATGGAAACCCGTAAACAACGGTTAGTATTACATTGGTTCTGTTTATTTAGGTTTAGACTTTTTAATTTAGGGTGTGTTTGGTTGGATGTATAAGAATGAATAGGATAGAATGGTACAAGATGGATGGGATGATCTTAGATGAGATGGTACAGAGAAAGTGTTTGGTTGCTTAAATTGAATGATATAAGATTTTGTTTGGTTGCTTGGATGAAATGATACAGGATGGTACAAGATGATGTTTGGTTGAAGAAATGAGATTGGATTGAGAGATGAGGTTGATTTAAGGGATGATGCAAGTGAGCGATCCTGTCTTGGACCAATTGGTTCGGCCAAATTACCCGTACGGGATGATGCAGCATCTTTTTAGAATATTCTAAGAATTTGTACTATCTCATCCTGTACTAAATGGTTCCATTCAGCCAACCAAACGCAAAGACAGAATCAAATTCTGTACGGAACGGTTCGATTCACCCTCGTACACCCAACCAAACGCACCCTTATAGTTTAAAGTTAACTTTTTTACTTAAATAGTTTAAAAGCTAACGGCTTTTGTATATAATAGAGGTGGGTGATTTTACCTAACTTTAGTGTTAGTAGTCTAATATCAACCATCAATAAGTCAAAAAACTTCTCTCCAATGGCTTTTGGCTTTTAGTTATATGGAGGCTTATGGCTTTTGAAAAACCCAGATAAAAAACTAATCGTTTGTTTAGGCTGTAGCTTTTTGGCTTTTAAGCCATTCCTTGTGGCAACCACTGGAATATTACAGAACGATCTAAAGAGGGTCATAGCTTATTCAACTTGCCTTTTTGGTTGTATCCGAAGACATGGAAAGGGATGTCAGCAGACGAAGTCAAAGCTTATGGACTTGTCGATATTGTAGGGGATGAAATGATTGACGAGCACTGCGATACTGATCCAGTGTGGTTTCCAGAAATGTTTAAGGATTGGTAGTGGCCAGATTTCTTGTAAAATTTTTAAAACCTAAATTCAGGTTTTTCAACGATAAAACTCCAGTGAATAACTAAAAAAATAGAAGGATGATAGATGGTAAAGAAAAGGACTAATCATAATATCTATCTTTCAAAGGTTCACTAAAAAGACAGTTGGCGGGTCTCTTTATATGTCTTGTCCGGAAAGAGGAGGAATGAGTCTGATGAGGATCATACTGGCCATATTATGATTAAGACTAAAAAAGGCAAATATTATCAGCCTAAGCCTCTATATGTAGCCTTGACCTTTGAACAATATTTACTTCCAATCAAGCTCAGCCTACCTATGGTAATCCCATCTGTTGATTGGCGCTGTCCATATGCACAGGATACTTGCAGTAAGTTTACTATTCAATATACAATTCAATTACCACACCACGATGAGGTGATCACCTTAACTATAGGTACAGCAATACCTTTGACAGATGAGAATAATGTTTTAATTTTGATTAATGTGGTCTATCATAATGTCTTAAACTTGCAGGGCCATTATCTTATCAAGGATGCTTGCATACTTTGTTACTACGATTCATTTTTTTTACAACTTACAAGTTTGTCAGAAAGAAGATTCACAATCCTATGTTTGTAGATAGGTTATTTCACTTTTGTGGACTGCAACAAGAGACCCTGGTCAAAGCAAGAAACAAGACTTCATCACCATCTGAAGAAGCTGGCCCGCACAAGCACTAGCAAAAGAACTAGGAGTCGGCACATCAGTATCGACATCGATCGTCGATACAAAACAAAAGTATTGCAGGATCTTCCATCCTCAAGGCTGCAAGTTCGAAGGTAGAAATTACTACATACACATACTATTAGTAGAGAATTGCATGATGAATCAGAACAAATTAACAAAATACAGAGCAAACGGATACTAGAGGATGAAATAAGGCTTGTCTGCATTGTCTTGCACTACTAAAGAGAAGGCTATTATAAACGGTTCGAAAACGTCATCACAGACGGTTTTCTGAATCGTTTATAAGCATGTGTTACTGATTGATAATATAATACATATCACAAACGGTTTCCCTACCAACTGTGAAAACACATATTACAACACATAGTTCTAAACTAGAACTGTCTGTAATATGTGTTGATTACATACGGTTTTTAAATACAACCATTTGTGATATATTTTTTCTAACTCTTTTGGCAAAAATTCCATGATTAGTATCTATTGTTCGAAATTTTATTCTCCTTAGATATTTCTACAACGATATTTATAAGGCACAACTAATTATAGATTTTACAATTGAATATCAAAACATCATAGATATATGGAGGCAACAACTTGTCTGATGAAGATGGTCTTAAAATAAGAATATTTGTAGTACTTTCATCCCCTTTCTTATTCTAATGTTGATGAATTTCAAGGCAAAATCTAATTCCATCCACAGCTCGTCCTGAAAGTTGTCATGCTTTGATTTATCTTCCACTTCACCATCATCTCCGAATAAGAATACCATAGACAGTCTATTTTCACTCTGATCTTGTGCAGGAACAAAATCAAAGTGATATACTCCTATACAAGATCAGAGTGAAAATAGGTGTTACCTATGATATGCTCATTCGAGGGATGAGAATGAAGTGAAAGTGATAAATCAGAGTATAACAACTTTCAGGATGAACCGTGGATAAAATTGGATTTTACTTTGGAATCCATCAACATTAGAATAAGAAAGGTGATAAAAGTACTATAAATGTTCATATTTTAAGACTATCCTCATCAGACAAGCTGTTGTCTTAATGCATCTAGGATGTTTTGATATTCAATTGCAAAATTTATAACTGATTGTGTCTTATAAATATCGTTGCAGAAATATCTAAATAAAAGAAAATTTTGAACAACAGATACTAATTATGAAAGTTTTGCTAAGAGATGTAGGGGAAAAAACATATCACATACCTTCACTACACTAGTGTTCTTCTAGTGTATGGGTATTCAGCAATCATAATCATAACAAATTAACCATTTATATATTAAGGATAATGTTACGTGACAATACATTAACAAACTATTATACCATAAATATAACAAGCATACATTACGAATCAACATTATTTGATATATCAACACAAGAAGATCTTAGGGCTTTTTCATATCTACTATATATGTATCATAGCTTTCACAACAAAGGCTTTTTTATTCTCCTTGAAGTTCCACAACTCCAACACAGTGCTCATTTGTTTGACACCAATAACCGATTGACTTCCAGTTGTATCTTTTAATCTCTACAAAAATGATCATGTTGTTGTGAAAAAGATGTCTTGGTATATTATCAGTAACCATCTTGAATTAAATATTAAAAACCTTTATATTATCTCTATAAACTCAACTTTGGCTTCTTTTGCTCTACATTTGCCAAATGGTCCTAATGATGAGTGCCATTTTAAGAGATTGAATATCTTATAATTTATCATCTATATGTTTTAGTTTTTCTTTCATCTCATAAATCTTTTCAGTTGACTCAAACTTTCCTTTCAATTGTTCTATCTCCACCTCAAGTTTTTCATCCAACAGCTTTTCCATTTCATCTATTTTACCAAATCAAATTTCAATTAAATTAGATTAGAAATATATAGAAATAAAGAGAGCACCCAGCTGTAACAAATATATGCCATGAAAGGAGCAGTTTATCTATCAGGTATAGTACTATATATGGATGTTTTAACCAGTGTTCATCTATCGCGATGTTTCATAACGTAACTAACAGCAAAGGGATATGCGTCATATAACAAGAAACTATCATATCAACAAGGTGTGGTATATGATCTAAACTTTACTTGCCTTTGGGATTACTTCACACAACATATACTTAAGTAATGATATGTAATACAAAAGAGTTGGATCTTGTCGACGATTCGGGAACCGGTCCCCGCCGAGCTTACTTGTTGAATGAGGGATCAACCTAGGGCCCCTTTTCCGCGAGGGGTATAGCGTCTGAGGGCCTGCCGAGCTACGGACCGAGGTGGTCGGGATAATCACAGCGAACAGGGGGAGACTTTTTTTGATCTGATTCAGGCCTCTCGCAGGGGAGATAACAACCCTACGTCCAGTGATGGCACTAACTTCTTGAGGATGTATTACAATGTGTTTGCTCGGAGAGCCCTGGGAGGTTCTAAGGACTATCCTCCGGACCACTAGCAACAAGCTCTATGTATCAGGAAAATAGGGAATGAAGTCGAACCCTGAACCCTTCGTGCGAGAAGGTATTTATAGGGGGTTACAAGTGACACAACATTTATTACAGAGGGGCGTGCCACTGTTCCGGACATGGGTGGTGCTGTTCCCTTGCTTCCCGCCGGGCACGGCGTGACGTGGGTACAGTGGGCGCAGATCGCGGGCGCGCAGACCGCGGGCGTGCAGATTGTGGGCGCGCAAACCATCGAGCCACCACATAGTTAATGCCACGTCGTCTTCGTGGATCGCGACCCGCTTTTGGCGGCCCGAGGTCCTTCGCAGATCGGGTCATCTCGTCGCGGACTCGAAAGGGTATGCTCGGGGGCAAGCTCGACGGAGGACGGGGGTCGACCCGAAGGTCGGGCGACCCGAAGATCTTTCTTGGGGACGACGTTCGAGCATGGGCATGCTCAGAGGCCGCCGCGATACAATGGTCGGCTGCTGGAATTTTTCAATCCCCGACAGCTAGCCCCCGAGGCTTAAGGGGGAAGTTGCTCGACCGGGCCTTCGCCTTAAGCCTCTAGACTTACAGGGAGGATTGGGACTTCGCAGCAAAAAGCTACCGTGGCGTCCGAGCAATCTTTGGCTCGGGAGAAGGATCTCGCAGCGAAGAGCTACCGTGGCATCCGAGCAGCGCTGGCTTGGGGAGAAGGATCTTGCAGCGAAGAATTAATGCGGCATCCGAGCAGCGCTAGCTTGGGGAGAAGGATCTCGCAGCGAAGAAAACTACTACGACATCCGAGCAGCGCTGGCTCGGGGAGAAGGATCTCGCAGCGAAGAAAACTGCCGCGGCATCCGAGTAGCAATGGCTCGGGGAGAAGGATCTCGCAGTGAAGAACTATCATGCGGCATCCGAAAGCGTACTGCTCGGGAGAAGGGTCTCGCAGTCAAGAAAACTATCGGCATCCGAAAGCGGCTCGGGAGAAGGATCTCGCAGCGAAGAACTATCGCGCATCCGAGCGCGCTGGCTCGGGAGAATGATCTCGCAAGAAAGAACTATCGCGCATCCGAAGCGAAGGCTGCTCGGGAGAAGGATCTCGCAACAAGAACTAATGCAAAGATTCGAGCAAATACGGCCGGAGAAGGATCTCGCAGTGAAGAACTATCGCGATCCGAAAGCGGTACGGCTCGGGAGAAGGATCTCGCAGTCAAGAAAACTATCATGCATCCGAGCAATACTGCTCGGGAGAAGGATCTCGCAGTCAAGAAAATTATCGACATCCGAGCAACATGCTCGGGAGAAGGATCTCGCAGCGAAGAACTATCATGCATCTCGAAAGCGCTGGCTCGGGAGAAGGATCTCACAATGAAGAACTATCATGCGCATTCGAGCAATGGCTGTTTCGGGAGAAGGATCTCGCAGTCAAGAACTACTGCGCATCAAGTAGCGCCGCTCGGGAGAAGAGACTCACGCCGGCGAAGGACGTGTTTTCGGGCGGAACATCGACAAACCCGAGCGAAACACGTGTTTCGGGAAGAGACTTCGCGCCGAGCGAAGACGTGTTTCAGCGCGAACATCGACACCCGAGCGAAACGCGTGCTCGGGGAAGAGACTCGCGCCGAAGCGAAGGGCGTGTTTTCGCGCGAAACATCGGCAAACCGAGCGAAACACGTGCTTGGGGAAGAGACTCGCGCGAAGCGAAGGGCGGTTTCGGCGCTGAATATCGACAACCCGAGCTAAACGAAAGTGCTCGGAGGAAGAGAGTCGCGCCGAAGCGAAGGGCGGTTCGGCGCGAACATCGACGACCGAAGCGAAATGCGCGCTCGGGGGAAGAGACTCGCGCCCGAGCGAAGGGTATGCTCGGCGCGGAACATGGACCTGGTGTGGCCTTCCGGATCAGTCACACCGGCCACGCCTTCGCCGGCGAAGCACACGTCGCCGCCCTCCACGTCGTCGAAGACGCAAAGGTCTTGATTGACTTGAGAATTCGGCATCCTTAGGGATTCCTCGCGAAAGGACTCAGTCGGTCCCCACGGACGGCGCCAGCTGTCGACGATTCAGGAACCGGTCCCCCGCCGAGCTTACTTGTTGAATGAGGGATCAACCTAGGGCCCCTTTTCCGCGAGGGGTATAGCGTTTGAGGGCCTGCCGATCTACGGACCGAGGTGGTCGAGACAATCACAATGAAACAGGGGAGACTTTTTTTGATCTGGTTCGGGCCTCTCGCAGGGGAGATAACAACCCTACGTCCAGTGATGGCACTAACTTCTTGAGGATGTATTACAATGTGTTTGCTCGGGGAGCCTTGGGAGGTTCTAAGGACTGTCCTCCGGACCACTAGCAACAAGCTCTATGTATCAGGAAAACAGGGAATGAAGTCGAACCCTGAACCCTTCGTGCGAGAAGGTATTTATAGGGGGTTACAAGCGACACAACATTTATTACAGAGGGGTGTGCCACTGTTCCGGACATGGGTGGTGCTGTTCCCTTGCTTCCGCACATGGCGACGGATCTGATGGGCGAGATCGCGGCGCATGCAGATCATGGCGGCATGCAGATTGTGGGCGCACAAACCTTCGAGCCGCCACGTAGTTAATGCCACGTCGTCTTCTTGGATCAGACCGGCTTTTGGGCGAAGCCCGAGGTCCCTTCGGCAGACCGGGTCGTCTGGTCGCGGACTCCCGAGCAGGCATGCTCGGGGGCAAGCTCGACGGAGGACGGGGGTCGACCCGGAGGTCGGGCGACCCGAAGATCTTTCTTGGGGACGACGTCCGAGCATGGGCATGCTCGGAGGCCGCCGGGATACAATGGTCGACTGCTGGAATTTCTCAATCCCCGACAGATATCTTAAGCGGCATACCCATGGGTTGTATGGAAAAAAGAGAAGCCAGCAGTACTACTACAAATAAAACCCTATCACAACTACACACCAAATCCAGAGTTACGCTATCCTTTTTGACAACCAACTATCCCTTTACTGTCCTATAGTCTGAATACAATAATTTTTAGCTCAAAAGCCCAAACATAGAAATTCATATACTTTATAAAAACTACACAAGAATACCTAAAATTTTTAGTTATCCATATTTTTTTAGTTACTACATCTAATCCCTCAAATTAAGTCTAGAAAACCGACCTGTCGTCACCCAGGATAGTAGACTTTAGAATTTCATAACTATTTTTATACAACTCCAAATTAAGCAAACGATGATATTTTTGAAATCTATAGAAAATTTTCTAGCTTTATCTAGTTATTAAAACAATTTAATTCGACCTCTAAATAGCTCTAACATGTAATTTACCGCGGTTGCATCCAACAAAAACAAATTTTGAATAGTAGGGCTTCAAATGACCATAATTTTTAAAACACTTAACCAAATTTTGTATTCTTAATATCTAATAAAACTTAAGACAATAATTTACAATTTTTACAACATTCAACTATAAGTTCAAGCTCCATTAGTTTTGGCGATTGATTTAATATTAATATTTAATCATTGTTTAATGACAAATCTAATCATTATGAGACTAACATATTTATTGAGATTCATTCGTATTAGTCTCAAATTTGGATGAAAAATGAAAAACCAAGGTATGGACTCGTATTCATTTCTATTGTCTTATTGCATATTTAGAATTTAGGTTAAAGGATGAATTCTTCTATTGTCTTAGTCTAAATATGTACATTATGTTTCTAAAATCCATATATACATGAATGCACACATCTAGGGGGGTTCATAATTTAACTTGTTGTCTCAATTGTATTGATCCATGTCCTCTTGCATACAATACAAAGGATCAAGACCAGGGTTCACAAAACCGTACCATGAAAACCAGTTCGGTTTTCATGGTATGGTTTCCGTAAAAACTACTCGAAAAACCGCTCAAAAACCGAAAGAGTTGAAAAATTTTTAAAAATAAAAAAATCGAAAACCGCGGTTTTTCGCGAAAAACCGCTCGATTTTCTCGAAAAACCAACCCGTTCAATTGAATGTTCTTCACAAACGGTTTTTGAGAGGTTTTTGACGAAAATCGCAATTTTTCACAAAAAAATCATGGTTTTTCGCGAAAAACCACTGACATAAATTTTTCAAAAATTTAAAATTTTAATTTTTTAAAAAATTAGAACGGTTTACCAAGCGGTTTTGGATCTCGAACCGGAGCGGTAAGGTCGAAAACCGTGGTTTTTGAGTGGTTTTTCGTGGTTTTGTGAACCATGATCAAGACTTTGAAACAATCTTTTAAGTATATATAACTTGTGTAGTAGTATACTCATGTGAATATAGGATATACTCCAATGCAATCAAATTGAATATGTGCATATTGGTTCTAATCCAATTATATATATATGCACATTTCTATGTAGAGGTTATTCTATTGTTGATAGTTTAAAATGTATTGATCTCTTTCCACCACTCTATATAATATTTGGATCATTACATTCCATCATATTGAGTATATGAAACTTGTGTAGTTATATATATATACTCATGTCAATTTAAATTGAGTTTAAATTGAGTTCGGTTGTCTTTCAATCAATCAAAGAACATTTCATCATGTGTTGATGGTGTCTCGTTGTTGATTAAAGACAAATGAAAAATTCTTGAGTATAATGAGGCATTAGTTACATCAAAGTACTCAAGATATCTTTCAATCATTCAAATTGATTTGGGTTATACTCAATCGATCTTGGAGGCATCCATTATGTGTTAATAGAGTGCGGTGATGGTTGAGACAACCGTGTTTGTTGGACTAACATCTTCTATGAGTGGTGAAGTAGGTTGAGTCCAAGAAAATGAAGAATCGGGAAGAAAAAGAAGTCATCATGTGTTGATGAGTTTCAAGAGGTGATCCTGAAGTGAAGTGAAGGGCTAGAGAAGATTCATCATGTATTGATGAACAACAAGAAGAAGATTCGATTTTGGAGAGAAGTCATAAAAGCTCCAAGTGGATCACTAGAGGCAAAGGTATAACTAGCTAGGGCTAAGAATGTGTTCCTAGTCTTTTACTAGTCTCGGTATTTGGTTGGGAGACCGGATTGCTAGTATAGATTGCCGTACTATTAAGAGGGGTTGAGTCTTTTAAGTTTGAGCTTCACCATGTGTTGATGAACTCAATCCGGTTCACTCTAACTCACTCTCTTTATTGGTTTTTGCATGAGCTAAGACTTTTGCATGTGTTGCAAATAAGGGTGCTCATGCTTGCATCTTATTGAATCTTAATCGATTTGTTTTTACATAGAGCTATGGATTTGCATATGTTGCAAAAGGGAGATAGCTCATGTAATTTGGTTTAAATGATTGGTTACATGGAACTAGAAAATTGCATGTGTTGCAAATTAGAGAGCTCATGCACCTTGATTTGGTGTTGCTTAGAGCTAGACTTTTGCATGTGTTGCAAAGAGTAATGCTCAAGCATGAAATCGGTTTAATGTATTATTTGCAAGTTCGTTGTGCAAATAAACTAAGGTCTATGAGTCCGAAATCCCAAGAGCATGTGGATAGGGTTTGCAACAGGTGTTTGCAAGTTGACTAGATCTTGTGTTGACCTTCACATGGCTAGGGGGATTAATCTCATAGATTCGAGTTTGATTTGCTTAATGCATTTTGCAAATAGATCTTGAGTTGATTGCGAAATGTGTTTTCGCAAGATGGATTTGTTATTTGTAAATGTATTTTGTAAATGGGCTTAGAAGTTATGTGTTTCAATCCTAGAGCATGTGTTGGCATTTGCAAATATGTTTTGCAAAGTGTCGGGGGTCATATGTTGATCCTTACATGGCTAGAGAATTGATCTCATAGGTTCGTAGTTTATTTGCGAATATGGTTTGCAAATAAGTTGTGCTTAATGTGATTATTTAGAGAATATGAATTGCGTTTGCAAATATGTTTTGTAAATTGCCTGATCATGTGTTGATCGTCACATTGCTCAAAGAATAGAATATTATTTGTGTTTTGATTCAAAGAGAAAAGATTTTTTGTGAAAAATCTAGGTCTGTCCTGGAAGGCCGGTGCTACCGGCCATGGTATCCCGGTGCTACCGAATGAGCGATAGCACCGGCCGGACCCCCAGTGTGATATTCACAGAGGGGTGTGTTTTGGGCGGTTTGGCAGTATGGTGCTACCGTCCATGGTAGCCCGGTGCTACCAGGTGAGCGGTAGCACTAGTTGTTTCTCCGGTGTGAAAATCCCAGAGGGGATGTTTTTGCGGTCATCAGGCAGTCCGGTGCTACCGGGCTTGAGGCCGGTGCTACCGCCCGAGTGGTAGCGCCGCTCCCAGTTGGCCGATGCTACCGGATTTCCTGCTAACGGTTAGTTTTGTAGCCGTTGGCCTGTAAGCCGGTGCTACCGGGCCTAATAGGGCGGTAGCACCGGATTTGCTGAGTTTTGCCCAATTCGACCCTCAACAGCTAGTTTTCGTGTTGGGGGCTATAAAAGGATGCCAAGGGCTGGCATTTGAGCTTGCTGACTTTGGGGAGAGTTTGTGGGAGTTGGTTGCATGTGTTGCACTCTTTCAATTGATTTTTGAGCTAAGAGTGAGTCCTAATTGCATGTGTTGCAATTAGGAGTGGATTGAGAGCCTCTTATGCATGTGTTGCACTTGAGGGAGCTATTGTGCATGTGTTGCACTTGGTGATCACCGAAGTGCATGTGTTGCACAGGGTGAAGCTCATGCGGGAGGCTTGACTTGTTACTCTTGGTGTTTGCCGACACCTAGACGGCGTGTGGAGGCATCGTGCGCTCTCAAAGATGGTTGTGAGAAGCCCGGCAAAGTTGTGAATGCTCGTCTACCCAAAGCGGGGAAGAGCAACCACTAGTGGATTTGAGGCGGGTACTCAATTCGTGGAGACGGTCTAATTCATTTAGGCTAGCCTCAACGTGGATTAGTGGAGACCGACAAGTCTCCGAACACCACGGTAAAAAGTATTATATCTCCTTGTGTATGTTTGCAATTCCTTATTTACCTTGTTGCAATTTACATTCCTAGAATTAAATTGTTTGCTTATCTTTAGAATTGCAATTTATTATTTGAGACATAATTAGTTAGTGCATATAGTGAGTCTATTTGATTTATGCCTTAATTGTCAAAATCTTAGTTTATCACTTCCGCATTATTATTTGTTAAGATTTTGGCATAGGGCAATTAGGGGTGAATTGCGTTGTAGAGATTTTTAGAAGTAATTTTAAAAGCCGCCTATTCACCCCCCTCTAGTCGGCATTCTCGATCTTACACCAACCCCTCTGAAACTAACCAAAATTACCATGAAACGCTGGCCTAAAAACACAATCAACACTGCTTGAGGCCAAAGACTACTTGCAATGAGAGTTTACTCTAACCAATCTAAATTATAGCACCATCTCAGGTAAAGACTCTATCATAACCATGACACAAGGAACGATCTGATCGCAGCTTTAACATAGGAACTCAAACACTTAAAACAACATAGAGTTATACCTTAATTCGACGAATCACTGAATGCCCAGGGGTGGCTGGGGCAGAGGTCGATGTGGGGTGGATGTCGAGAGAGAGGACGCCGATGGGGAGGTCGCCGTGAGGAAGGACACCGAGGGGTGCAACCGAACGGGTGAGAAAGAAGACAAACGGTTTTCAATTTTGTTTGGCTGAGAAGTGCGGCGAGCACAAAACCTAAAACGATATATATATTTAGAAATTATTATCACAGATAGTTCTATTAAAAATGTCTGTAATAATCTAATATCACATACAATTCTATTTAAAACCGTCAATGATAACTCTTATTCACATCACTGATGATTTTTTTTGTAAAAACCATCTGTAATATTCAATTATCACATACGATTTTATAAAAACTGTATGTGATTATATATATAATACAGACGGTTTTCCATGTTGCTGCTTGCTTGCCACTTTTTTTTTATCCGAGTGGCAATGTTGGCTTTAAATTTTATGTGATAATTTCTCTCGCATAAAGCAAAAGAAAATTAACAAACATGGTAATTGATATTCCGTACCGACCGTCACGTCACTTGCTAATATATCCATCACACGTGCGCGCTCCCACCCATCCTCCTCCACACGTGGGCGCAAACAGAGCCCGTCCCCCTTCTCCGCCCATCTCCACCGTCCGATCCCCAACCGATGGCGGCGGAGCCCCCGTCGGACGGCCACGATCCCCCGCTCCCGTCGGACGGCGCAGCCGGCGGGAACGCCGCCGCCGCGGCGGAGGCGCTGCTGAGCGCGGCGTCGGAGCAGCTGACGCTGGTGTACCAGGGGGAGGTCTACGTCTTCGACCCCGTCCCGTCCCAAAAGGTCGGGCCTTTTGCACCGTTTGCCGTTTGGTTCTTTCTTTCTTCGTTAGTTTCGATGCGACGTGTTGACTTGCCTGCGTTGGGCGGAGATTGGCGAGCGCCGGCGCTGAATTGCACCCAGAAACACGCGTATCATTGGCGATGTTGCCGGGGTTTTCCGACAAGGCGGTGCCCTTGGGATAGATTTGGTTTTTTCCCTCGATTTTGCACTCGAATGGAGTCACGGAGATTGGTGTGCCTGTGTTGTTGAATTGCACGAGGAAGCGGTGTTCTTTGTGCTCTTGGTTGGATTTATGGATAGATTGGTTATTTTTGTTCTTTCCTGATGTGCTATTTAGGTTGAGTAGAGGTTTGTTTGCATGCTTGTCGAAGTGCGCCAAAGAATGCGTCCAATGTGACTTGTGTTATTGGTTGAGCTCAAGGGGTTAATATCGTGAATAGATTTGGTTGTTTTTATCAGTTTTGCTATGCTGTTTTCAGTGAAATTGAGTTTTTTTTAGATTGGCGGGAGCTTTGCCTTTCATTCAACAGAGAGAGAAATAGCAAGAACGTTTTTACAACAATCTAGGGACAACAATGAACAGAGAAGAGACCAAATGTTGCAGGCTCTATATAAGGGGCCTGCTAAGCTTAAATAACCACTCTGACACTCCAGCTGTTTCCTATTCTCCAATAGCAGCATAGCACCTGTAGACAACTTGACAAGGCAGTGAAATTGCGTTTGAAGTGCTTTATTGCTGAATCCTACATTTTTTATTTTCTTAATAAAGCATTGTGTTTTCTTAGAAAGATTTGACTTTTGATGTGTTTTTCTTAGATGTATGATTGTTGAATAGTGGAACAAATGCTGCAATATTTGGTTAAGTATGATTGCTTTGAATAAATTTTCGTGTGTCCTGTGGAATTTGCAAGCTTGGTTGCCTAACTGAACCAAAAGTACCCTCCCTGTCCTCCCGTTTCCCTTGTATTAATTATTGCCAACTTTATTACCTTTTTTTATTTCTTCTTTCAGGATTCTAAGTTATAGCGTTTGTGTAGCCATTTATCTGTTATTACAGTGATTGGTTTAGGTGCAATAGTTGAGCAGTCGACATATTTTCACAGCTTTATCAGGGGACTTTACTACTTTATTAGGGTATGGTTCTACATTATGTTGGGCTACAGTTCTTGCTTTGACAAAAATTCACCCCTTTAGCATTGGTAGTAGCCATCTGTCCTGATGGTACTGGTCATAGGATTCACCGCCTTAGCATTGGTAGTAGCCATCTGTCCTGATGGTACTGGTCATATTTGGTTGTACTGAATTGTGCAAACGCAGAAGTCCATTTTCTCTGTTTGTGTACACATGCGCACATGTGTTTTGGGTTTTTGAAGACAAGTTGAGAACAGAGTTACCTTTGCTGAATCCAATGGCATAGAAGCGTATATTCTGTGCTATTAAAATTGTTTTGTTCCTTCAGTTTTTCAGTGTTTGGAACCAAAGTAATGAATATTTGCTATGCTAGGGACAATTGAAATGAAGTTCACAATAAAAAGAACCGTGCAGTTGTGCAAACTGCAAGGCATGCTTCATCTGTCGTCCTGGGTTAAGGTGGAATGATTCATAGACTATACTTCATGCAACCTATTTCATACCATTGTTAATGAGGAATTTTGTTCGTTCTGGTTATCTGGGGGGAGAATATGTGTACTTTGTCTTTTCTTTGTTGGAAAGCTTGAACCAACTGAATTTTTAGGAAATTTTGTTTTGAGTGATCGTGATTAGGAAGTATCTTGGATTGGTCAACCTCATAGTGGCACTTTATTTTAAAAAATTGTTATGAGGGCTAAAGTCATGAAATAATATAATGATTTAGTCCAATATTTACAAAGGTGGTTTTGCCCAGCTTCCATTACAAAAGGGCGTTCTGAGGACAATGACAATCCTAGTTAATCATTTGTCAAATACAACCAGATGACAAGGTGTCTAGCTCATTTTCTCAAATATTGTTTTACTCTTTTAATAAAGAGAGCATCTCGGCAATGCAATCATGAACAGCCTTCTGAAGTCAATTGTAGTAAAAAGCTTCATTGGCTTGTCACAAGAAGGGAGGATAATATATAACACACGGGAAGGTAATAATATATTAAAGAAGCACAATCCTGTTGATATGAGCTGCATATTATATATTTAGATAATATATTTACTATGTTACTATTTCAGATGAAGGCAGTCTATGACTTGAAAAAATTCGTAAAAATCGAAGGATGCATGTAAATAAATTACTGGCTGATTTTTGTGATGAGAATAATGATGTTGTGTCTGTTGCTTATAGTTAACATGAGATGGACAATCTCCCCTGATAGCAAAATAAGTGTGATTACAGTTAGAATGAACATTGTTTAAGTCCCAATTGATGTATCCACCATGTGACCTTAGTCAAGATGATGTGCCATATCTAATCTGTCTTCTTCCTTTTTTCAGCTTTTCCTGTTCCATGAATCAGTTGTGATGCAACCATATTAAAGTTCCAAGGGTGATCATATGATTACATCACTATTGTTAAAGTATTACTTGATTGCTTGTGGTGATCATATTGTTCATGGTCATTTATGATTGATTTATTTGACTAACTATTATGTTAGTGTTATACAGGTTCAGGCTGTTCTGTTGGTACTTGGAGGGTGTGAAGTGCCTCCTGGTTTGGTAAGCATGGCTGTACCTACTGCATATGATGAAAAGGTATCTATGCACTGTAGAACCTCTACACTGAGGTTGTTTGACTATTTATAGTCCCTCCTAACGCTTCGTCTCATGTGTGCAGAGTACAACTGTGGCTGCCAGAAGGGTTGCATCCATAACGAGATTTCGTGAGAAGAGGAAGGAAAGATGTTTTGATAAGAAGATAAGATACAGTGTGCGCAAGGAGGTTGCCCAAAAGTATGGATTCGATTCATGCCCATGCCCTTCTAGGTTCTGTCATAATGTATACCTATGCTGAACATATTCAGAGTTTCAGACCATCATAACCTACCAGGTTGAATGCATTGTGAACTTTTAAATGGTATTCCTGAGATGCTAAGTTAATGTAGAAATGTCTGTTCCCATAAAAAAATGGTAGCAATGTTTGCATTAGTGTTAGGAGTGTTATTTTGTTGGATCCACATGCTATATTACACTTTGTCAGAAAGCAGTATTTTATTGATGACACTCAGACCATAGAAATAAGGATGTACGCAGCTTCTACATTCCACAATCTTCTTTGACACAGATTTTACCTAACTGTTTTTTTTTTCACATCAACCTCTTTTTACAAGAGTATACTATGATTTATCTCTACTACTTAAAAGGAGAAGTTGGAGGTACCTGGTACGTTTTTCACTCCCAACTCCCTTCTCAAATCCCAAGCTCTAACAAAAAAGAACAATATATCAACAAACAAATTCTATCTCCCTAAACATTCTCTAACAAGAAAAAAACATTAAAAAAAACAACGACGTTGTTCTGGGCACATGGCATAGCCGAGGGCATAGTGGCGTGATGCAACCGAGCGCGGAGGCGGAGCCAAGGATGTGGGCTGGGTAGACCAGTCCTGATGATGTTGACTCAACATGATGGGTTAATATGATTTTTTTATATGTGGCAAAGCATGGGCATTCAGCTAGTATGGGGATATAACTTTCATGTCTAGCCTATCCAATATGAGGTCACCTGTTGATCTTGAATAGTTCGCCAAGTACTAGTGTCTTAGCCAAAAAAAAAAAAGCAGCAGGGATAATAGTCTGACAATATGGATGATGGCATGTTTATCTTTGAGAATATTGGCGCGCTAAAGGCTTGTTACTAAAAGTAACTAGATCGGACAGCTGAGGATCAAAGGATTGCGTGGTTTCATGCGATTGCTGGAATACCAGCAACAATAAATATATAGATAGATGTGCTCTGGTACATTTTAATACTACCTTTGTAGTGTGAAAATGCTAAACTTGCATGGTTGTCATGAACAAAGTGAATGATGCTCTTGATGTTTGTTGAGTTAGGAAGAAATATCACGTAACAGCTTACATGGATTTCACTTTGAAAAGAAACTAAATTAGGATTCTACAGTTCTATGATTTACCATATTCTTACTGCAAAACAATATCTAACTGTCAAAAGATTGCTACTGAGCTTTTGTTTCTGTTAGGAATTATTTTATTTCATACATTGCTCAGTATATGATCATTAGCATTGTCAGGATGAAACGGTGTAAAGGCCAGTTTGCTGGAAGGGCAGATTTTGGTGATGGTGCATGTTCTTCTGCAGCTTGTGGCTCCCCAGCTAATTGCGAGGATGACCATTTTCGAGAAACCCAGTGAGTTTGTTGTCATGTGTGTCAGCTGTTAACTGTGTGTATGACTGTATGTGCAAATAGTGTTACATCAATTTCATATGCAGAAGGCTGCTGCCTGTGTATATTATGGAATAATGTTGGTTTGCTTTCCTAGTTGCCAAAATTGTGGCATCAGCTCAAGGCTTACTCCAGCAATGCGGCGGGGGCCAGCTGGTCCAAGGTCTCTCTGTAATGCTTGTGGCCTAATGTGGGCAAATAAGGTACTTTCTCCTCTCTTTGCCAACCCTGATTTCTGTTTTGTTCCCTCTTTTTTTCACGTCAAAGCAAAACCAGGATGCTCCTGAAGCTGACCAAATTTCTAAAAATATATTTTAATTGGCTATAAAATTGTCTAATTAATTAACTGCTTGTGTTTATGGTCCCTGCTAGCCACATCCTAAATTGCTACTAAACCTAAAAAATTTCAGGGTACTCTAAGAAGTCCTTTGAATGCCCCCAAAATGACCGTGCAGCATCCCACCAATCTGAGTAAAATGGTGCGTTACGTATGTAATATGAACTTTTATATATGAACATTTTACTTTTAATATATTTGCGTTTCTTTTTGCACAGGGTGATACAGATGATAGCAAAGTGATTCTTCATGCTGAGCATAATCAAGCCGCAATAAAAATTGACTCCGAGATGTAAGCACTCCCTCTTTACTGCATCTGCCCCTGTCTAGAAACCAAAAATCATACGGTTGGGTGGGTGGTCAAATATAGTTATGTAAACTTCAACTGCACTCTGAAATAAGCTTTTATGCCTGGAACAAACAAAATTTTCATAGCAGGGTTTAAATGGAAAATTTCACTTGGCTTATAGGTGCATATGGTAGCTGACTAGAGAGAGGAGTTATATGGTGAAAGTAGGCATATGGTGAAATGATGAAAGTAGGCAAACAAGGGCGTTGGATCGAGGCTCGAGTGGTCCAGATGCAGGCGGAATCCCACCTCTACTTAGGGCGTGTTTAAGTGGAGGAGGTGGGATTCCGCCTGTATCTAGACTACTCGAGGCCGATCCAACATCACTATTTGCCTATTTTCATTCTTTTATCATGTGTCTACTTTCACCATATAAGGGCCTGTTTGTTTTTGCTCTTGATTCTAACCCCAAAAGCAGAATAAAAAAAACAGCCCGATTCTAAAAATCGATTCTAACAATCCAGTCCATCCACATACACTAAAATCCATAATCCACTTCATATGTGCTTTTGGATTCTAGTTTTTAGAGAATCAGCTTCTTTACAACCACAATCCAGAATCAGCTTTTAGATAATCCAAAGCAAAAACAAATAAGCGCTAATTCCTTGACTAGGGAAGTTAGACATAAGAGAGATTTCTCAAAACGCAATGACCTAATCTCCTAGTTTCTTGATCAGAATTCCAGCACAGGAGCTGAAGCCAGAAGTGCGCCAACCAATCGACAACGATAGCAAGGCAGCTTCATGACAAGTGTTCAAATGTGTGTGTATAAATTGAGACATAGGTTTTTGTCAGAAACTCCTGACTTTAGGATGATATATGAGGCAGCAAAACTAACAAAAGCCGCTCCGTTCTGAAAGATGCACGCATCTGCGCACCATATTTATCTCCTCCATGTATTGTACCCCACTCATTCTGTACGATTGGAACACATAGCTGAGTAATCTAATCCTTTTTACCCGTTTTCATCAGTTGTCAGCTAGCTAGTAATTTCTTAGCAGAACAAAGGTTCATGCTGGGCTGGTTTGAACCTGTGTGTGTTGCTATAACGTGCTTGATGTGTAAACATTATTGGGAACACGGACAACAGATCATCAGTTGCAGGCCCAAGAGAATTTGAGGCAGCCAACTCAGGTCCTGATCAGTACTCAAGACAATTAACAACGATGCGCATGCCAGGACAATACTACCAGCAATCATTAATCAAACAGGTACTATATGTGATGACATAACTGCTTGCTTTCTATTTCAAACAATAGGCCGGCGAACCAAGATAACTAGAGTTGGATTGAAAAACTGAGCACCAGTTGTGAACCGTATGTTCATGTACAAATCGAGCACTGTATAAGCTATAGAACAGAAAAGTCAGGCTACATGTATGTTGCTACATCTATGTGTATCAGCGTATGTATACAATAGAACACGAGAAGCATGCTACATGTTACATGTATGAGTTTATGTATACATATGCATAGAACACAACAAGATGCGTATGTATACACGTGTATAGAACACAAGAAGCAGGGCTACATGTATTGAGTATCGTTTTGTATACGTGTATATAACGTATTAATATGTGTGTATCGCTGTACGTATGTACAGGCGGCCTCTCTTCACTGGAGGAGGAACAGACCTCTTCAGTCTACGTGAACAGACCGACTTCATCTCTGCGTAGGAGACATCTTAAGGCCCTGTTTATTTCAGTTAGGGATTGTGGAAAGCATCTTTTAAAAACTAGATTGTAAAAGCTGGATTGTTAAAAAGCTGGAGGTTGAAAAGCTCATGGTTGTTTGGTAACTCAGATTATAGTTGGGGGCAATGGTAGGTAATTTTGGTTGAAGTTGGGGAAAGCTGGGGGCAATGGTGGGTAATTTTGGTTGAAGTTGGATAGGTATTGTGGTCTTTTGCAAAAAAAAAAGCTGGGAAAAGCTGGAGAAGAGTGGATTGTGGGATTGTTACAATCTGGCTTCCAAATTGTTATAATCTAGATTAAAAGCTAGCTGTTTGTTGCCCTTCCAGCTTTTAAAAGCTGCTTTCCACAATCTCTAGCTGAAACAAACAGGGCCTAAGTCTACGCAGCCACGTGCGTGGGATTTGCTTGATCATATCAACACACCATGCCACGAGCTTGCATGAGAAAGACATCGAACAACCAAAGTGCGGCAACGAATAGGCGAGCAATCAAGAAGAGATTAAAGAGGGGGATAAACTTACTTAGTGTTTCAGGAGTAGAAATTTTATGGTGCATTATACTAGTAGTGTATGATGGGTAAGAGAATTAGATCTAACCATTAATTTATTTATACCATAGGAAGTTAACGGAGAAAAACCTTAGCGTCTGGAATAATCTGAAGAATGTGGGAGCTCTGCTACTATTCTCAGTAGCCGGAGAGCAAACACACGTGCCAAACCTTTCGGTAAGGATTTGCATGACAAAAATTAATCAGTAACACACGCGCATTCACACAGAGAGATGGAAAAGGAGAAACATACATTTGCGAGGGGATCAAGGCAATCAGGAGCGGACCCAATGGGTGGGTAAGGTGGGCTCTAGCCGTCTACAATTGGCTATCCGTATTAATATTGTATCACTGCTTTCTCGTTTTATTGTAAATTGATATGTTTTTTTGTCTTCCTATTTAATGTTATTTTTGTTGTAATTTAATATTAAAGTATGCTAATTTGTTTTCTTTTTTAGCTATCCTAAAATTGTTCAAAAATGCTATTTTATAGTCGTCCTTACCATTTTTCGATGTGAATACGCTCACGGCACGATACATGGTACACACAAGAGTGTTTTTGTTTCCTCGCGGACGCCTCTCAGGAAGGCAGTGGCGCAATGCTCGATGCAGGTGAGCATGGCTCCGAATCCGGCTCAGTGGTGGGATCTTGTGTGTGTGTTGGGAGTCTGCAGCTACACATACATGCATGTCTCCGTGCTTTGGGATCTTCCATGCTTTTCATTTTGTAAAGGATTTCTAACAAGATTTCTATATTTAAGCTTACTAGCTAAGAACCACACTCGACTAGGTTAGGATGAATATAACCATTTTACTATTTTATTGGAAAGTTTCTCATTTTGAGCATAAAGTTTTAACGAGGAATTATTTGATTGGATGGTAATTTCATTAGATATAAATTCCTCTTAAATCGAGTTGAAATTCGAAGGAATAGAGTAGAATGTTTAGCAAACTTTTCGAACTGAAAATTTATTGAATAGAAACTTTTCGATCCAGAAGTTTTTGAATTGAATATTTTCAAAGCCGAAACTTTACGATTTAAATTTTTTTGAGTTGAAACTTTCTAATTTAATTTTTTTGAGTTAAAACTTTTCGATTTGAATTTTTTGATTGAAAATTTTCTTAGTTGAATTTTAAATCAGAACTTTTTGAACCTAAAGTTTTTTAATCGAAATTTTTCAAACCGAAATCTTTCGAATTGAAAGTTTCTTGAGTTGAAACTTTTGAGTTGAAACTTTCCGAGTTGAAATTATTCAATTTAAAACTTTTTATGTTGAAACTTTCTAACCTAAAACTTTTCAAGTTGAAACTTGCTGATTTGAAATTTTTGATTGCTTCATGCCGCAGATTATCTTCACTCTAACTTCACACCATTCAAAGTGGGCACCACCAGCTCTACCCATGCGATAGTGGGGAACAACGAACACGTGTCATTCCAGAAGAAATTGTATGGGCCCTCTGTAGCACGATGTTGTTAACGTCGATGATCTAGAATAGTGACTCTCAAAATTCTTAAGTAGCACATCTTAAATTGTTTCATGAAATACTTATGAATAACATTTGTAAGGTTTGAATATAGAAAAAAAATCATGAAGCCAACTTAAGAGAGGAGACGTACATGTGAGATCTAAAAGTGTGGGGACCCGGATTAACCAAATCGAACCCCTCGTGTTTTCACCGTATAGTCCAGAACAATTTAGCACACACAACAGACAAATGATGATAACACAGACATATCAAAAGTAAATAACAAGAAAAGCAAAAGAGTGTAACAACATAAACATCCATCATCACATTATTACAAGTATGGAGCCTTACGGCTTAAGTGAAAATGTAGCAGCGGAAATGTAGAACAAAAAGAGCCAATCAGTGTGCCCACAGGCAACCGACTGGGGTACGCTCCCTAGTAGTCCGGCTGATCCTCCTCATCAAAGTCTTCACCACAGATGTCTTCATCTGCTTTATGGAATAAGCAGCCCTACGATGAAAAGCGAGGGTGAGTATGCAACATACTCGCAAGTCTCGGAAACTTAATGCAAGTAACTAAATGCATGGCTTGAACAAAGGAAACATATAGGGTTCATTTGCATAAAGCAAAATTGAAATTTAAATACGAGTAATAATTTCATAAAGCAAGATTTAACCAAATGTAAATAACATAAATAATTAAACTTGAAGTATAACAATTTTCCGTGTTCCAATTCACCGGTTGGCTCTAGTCAGCCAAACTAAAACCCGGAGCTCTAGCAACGCGGATTCTAACCACATTTTTCATTTTAAACCAAATCATCATTTTTCCATTTAAAACCAAAACCAGAAAATCTACTATGTGAAAGCGTTCCACGCTTGCCCTTGTCCGTGGGCACGGCTACTCAAGTAGTTTTTAAGACTCTGCAGAGCTGGTACACTTTACCCACACGACATGATCAACCCTTTGCGCCAAGCTATTGACACACTTCCTTTGGTGTGCCGGCAGGGAGATCATGACAAGGCCTTTACAATGCATAATACCGCTACCGACTTCACGCTAAGGTTTCGCTCTCCATTTCTTTGCGCCTTGCAAGTGTCATCTCGACAAACTCGACAAACCAATCGCGAAGTCAAATAACGATACATGCAAATTACTTAGCCAGGTCGTCGTACCCATATAGACATGTGGTTGTACTGTATAGCATGGCCCATGGTGACACACGACCGGTCCTTAATTGACTAGGGCGGACAATCACATTCCAAAAATTTTGTGCATCCCGCAGACCGCCATCCAACCAATCCGCCTTGTCTAAATCATTTTTCACTTTTAATTTCAAATTAATACCGGCAACACCAATTGCCATAAGTTTCACAATTCCTTTTGAATCAAGAATGAAATCATTTCCATAATGGTAAGGTGCCGACGTGATTAAGCATGGCTAAGCATGTTCTACCGTTTCCATAATAAAATGTTTACCATTAATTACAGTAATTAGTTTTCCTAGGGTGTCAATGGTTGGCAACATGAATTTCAATGTGGTATAACAATTTGGCATTTATCTAAGCATTTGAAATGACATTAAAATGCAATACGTAAATCAATTAGCATGCACTAATTTAAAATAAAATAGCATTTCATAAACTTGGGTTCAATATGGTCAAGGAGACTTGCCTTCACCCTCTCCCGCTGATGCTACCTTCGCCGGATGCTCCGCTCGATCAACCGATGCGTCATCTATACGCGAAACACGCAAATCGAGACGAGAAATAAATAAAACAGAAATAAATAAAATCCAAAATTCATAAAAATAACACCAACAAATAGATCTTGATTTTATATGAATTTAGAAATTTGAATCGTTTGAATCGGAGTTCGAACGGAGGAGAACTGGCCTTTCGAAATTTAAATGGAGAGAAAATCAGAAAAATGGTTAAAGGATGACACGTGTCGCGCTATGATTCGCTGAATATTTCGGAAATTCAGTTTAAATCGGAAAAAGGGGAAATAACATGTATGGCTGACATGCGGGGCCCATCCGACAGTGACACTATTCACGGTGTGAGGTGGCGTAGACGTGGTGAAGAGGTGGCAGACACATGTGCGTGTGGTGAGACTTGGCAAATACGTGGCACAAACGTGGCGAACACATGGCAGGTTAGATCTGACATGGTGAGCACGCGGCGATGACATAGCTGACGCATGGCGCTGACGTGGCATGACGTGGCGCACCCGTGGCAATCTAGGGCTGACCTGGCGACACCGTGGCGCACGCGTGGCTCGCACACGGCGCCATGAGGCGACCACATGGCGAACTAGGGTTGAGGTGGCGAGGCGGGCTCGGTGCTTCTTTATGGGGCGGACGGTGCGTGATCCCGGACGCCAGAACGATCGAACGGCCCGAGCTGACGGAGGGAAAACAACGGCGATGTGGCGGCGCTAGCGCCCGGAGCTGGGGAAGATGACCCCGAAGACGGCGGAGGAAAGCGATTCGAGCACGGGTTCGAGTGGGTTAGAACGAGGACGATGAGATGGACTCAACGGAAACGAAAGCTGCGGCGGAGACTCACCGTCGTTGGAGAAATCGGCGAAGCTTTGCGCGATGGAAGAACTTCGGCGAGGTTCAGGGAGCGACGCCGGCCCCGGTACCCAGAGGCGTGAGGAAATGTCGGCGCGAGGTGGCGAACCTCGGGAGGCTTGTAGTGGCGACGCTTAAATAGCCTAGGGTTATGAATAAATAAAGCGGAAGCTAAGGATGTCCGCGCGCGGCGAAAGCGGCAATGGCGACGGCGAAGCGAGCGACGTGGCTTCTTCGTGTCCACTTGATCGAGATCGAACGGCAACGGAAAGAATTGCATTAGGTTAGGAGTTATCTTGTTGCGGCTGGCGCTAATTTCGTCAGTTAGATCGACGATCAGCAGTAAGCGCTTAGGTTTGCTGTGGTTGGGCGGTGAATGAGGATTTAAATAACGATTGAACAGGGTTTTCGGCCCATACTGAGGAAAAAGGATTTAGGAAATTCAATAAACTCCCAGAAAATCTAAATTAATTCAATAAATTCAAATAAATAGCAAACAAATTCGGAAAAATTCTCAAAAATACAGAAAAATCAAATGAAGCACGAGGAACCCACTAAAAATAAGAAATAATTAATTTGAGTTATAGTTTAATCACATTAAACTTTTTTTATTTTGCAAATTCAATTTAAGTCAGATTTAATTCAAGAAATTGTCACGGTTTTGAATTTTGAAATTCGAGTTCAAGAATTTAAAAAAACGGAATGTTACATAAAAGTGCACAAGATTGCAATAACCTTGCCACCTATTGTTTGTCTGTCTTTGTATGTAATACGATACAATTCATAAGATTTTAACTGGATGAACATAGAACTAGTTCTTTATGGACCACTAGCTTGACCCATAAGCCCCCCTCATATTTTCATTCAGGGTCTATCACTGAAGGCGATTGCCGATGGCGATTGAATTTGAGCCAATGTCAATGTAACGAGTGCACTGGCTGTCATGGACCTGATCAATGTTGAAGTAAAAATTGTAAGCAGTCAACGCAATTCCTGGTATCGAAATAAAAGTGGCATGTCCAACATACTGCATCTGAGAAACAACATAATAGGCACGACAAAATCTTTGCACGAAACAGATCAATCAAATTAAGAAGGCGAGTGCTAGTAGTCGGACGTCCGATGCTAGCATTTTTCTTTGGACGCGTCGGTGCAAAACATTTTTTTGCAACGTCTAGCAATATTTTTTTCTAACGTTTGCAATATTTTTTTTTCGCACGCACGTTTCTACTGTTATCGAAGGAAAATATTGCATGTGTAGGAAAAAACTGTTTCACGCATAGGAAGAAAATACTGCAGCGATCCGGATCGATATTTCTACTGTTATCGAAGAAAAATATTGTGTAAGAAAAAAATGTTTCACTCATAGGATGAAAATGTTACAGCGTCCGGAAAAATCGAATGTCCGACCACAAGTCATTCCGAATTAAGAAACACAGTTGCAGGCCATGTTTAGCGCTTAGGGTTTGTTATTTACTTGATGTACAAGGCTTATCTCTAAGCTTTCCATGTTGTACGCGGCAGAGATTCTAATCTCTTTGTAATATGTGCAGACGCGTGTGAGGACGACGATGGGGGCAATGGCCGCATAGGCGGGCCAGGATGCCTAGGAGCTCGCCGATGCACGTCAACAGATCACGAGGTAACCCAGCCCAGTTGCCGAACGTCACGGCGTCCTCCGGACTTCGCCTCCTCCATCGCGTACATTCCCGTCGACCACTCGATTGATTCAATCCAACTGGAGATGTCAGATGCGCACGGATCAATCACTACGAGAACATTAATAAGTGTTTAGATGAGTGTTAATTCTTTAAAAGATTTAAGATTTAGTTTAAATTTAACTAACACATTTCAATGAAATACCCCTAAGCGGTAAACCTATCATTTCACGACTAAAGCCATAAAGCTGGCTGTTGCATTAGAGCGTGTTTAGAATTCGAGGCGGAGGCTAGTTAGTTGTGGACTTGTGGTTAATTTGGCCGGTAATCCGATATCCGAGTCCGAGGCATCCAAATCCCCGTCAATTTGGCAATTATTGTCAGCTCATGAGTCATGTCGAAGAACAAAGCCATCTTCCGCAGCAAATCTTTTAGGGTGTGTTTGATAGGAATTCAACTTTTTCAGATTCGTGAATCTGGTGAAGCTGAAAATTCTAACTTCATCAGATTCGTGAAACTGAAGTTATGAATACATTAAAAGTGTTTAAATAGATCATTTTGTTTACATTTTAGACCACAAATATAAACTTAATTCACTTTATTTTAGCCTACAAGTTTCAGATTTTAGGTGAAACTAGAATCTAGAGCTCTACCAAACAGGCTTTTAGTGTGTTCTAAGAAGCAGATTCTTTTCGCACGTCCGTAGTTCATCCAGTGACTGGAATCTGTAAAGGCTGGCGATCCCAGTCCCCTTTACAAACAGTGTACAACTGGACATCAGGAATAGGGCTGGAAAAAAAACTCGTTTGTAAGGCTCGTTGGCTCGGTTTAAAATTATGCCAATTACACTCGTTCTTTGGTTAAGCATTAAAATAAGTCAATTTCAAATGAAATTGGATTTTACTCTGGCTCGGCTCGTTAGCTCGATTCTAAAAATAATCCAAACTATAAATAAAATGATTTTAAATCAAACTATGTCAATTTCGAAAAAAAAGCTAAAAAAACAGGGATTTGGCTTGATTTTCACCTCTAATCAGGAATGGACTATTTCTTCACGAAGAAATACTGAATAGGTTTTCTTTCCTCTACAAAAAAAACCTCAAATTCCATAAAACCTGGTCTTTAGATGCCAAGTGAATGAGACGTGAACTCAACAATGAAATGGAAGGTCCCACTTTGATCTCGGAGAGTCGGGACAGGCTCGATATTTGCATGTAACACATGCTCGGGCGTGACGGGAAGAAAAAGAAGCTTTGTTAGGTGAATGAGCTGCCATGTGTTTTTTGGTTTGGTGAGATGTTACTTATTGAAGGCATAATTTGGCAATTGAAAAAAAAAGCACTAGGACAATGCACAAGTTAAATTAGAAACACACAAGTTAAATTAAAAAATCCTGAAATTAGAAATTTATTTAGGTCTACTTGAGCATTGAAAAAAAAAGCACTAGGACAATGCACACTACTATTATTCTAAGGAAATGAACTAATGTAACTTACAAAAAGAAATATAGCCCCCAGGAAACAGTTGATATCCAAGAACTGCAGGATAAAAACCCGCATAAAGTCCTCCGCTCTCACACCGCCCGCCTAGGTGATTTACCATATGTACTGTATACGAAAAGATAACATGCAGTAACTTGCATTCCAGGACCAATGTACAAGCACATGTGCAGAAAACTACGAGTTTACCATGAGTTAACCTAAGCACCAACCATATTTACCATGCAAGCATGCTTTAAATATAAATTTTAATATACCCTAATAAAGTGTTAAAGTATAAGTGAATTGCCCACCTTTCTTTATCAGCTTAAACTTTTGGATGAACTGGTTGGTACATGCAACTCAATATTGTATCAGAGCTAAGAGGTCTCGAGTTCAAGACCCGGTTGGCGTAATTTAAAAAAATAATTGCACTGCTTATTCCACGCCCCAGCGCGAGGGAGCTGCGTGACGTGAGTGAGTACAAGATAAGTGAATTCGCTTACCTTTCTCATCGACCTTAAGTTTTTAGGTGAACTGATTGGTGCATGCAACTCAATCTAAAGTACACTCATTTGCACGTATTGAAAATACCAGTAGTTTGCAGCATATATATAGATTAAATACATCTGCTCCCTAAGTTAGAAAGGCTCCTAACCACCAGTACAACTGCAAGCCCATTTTCGGAGGATCCTGGAGAGCCCAACAGGACATTTTATGAGATCGCGCGCGTCTGCTCCACGAGATATAAACAGAGTGATTAATTGCATGAAACCAACTTGATATTAATATTTAATAGCATACTTATTGCTGTACTTTTTAATGTTTCATCAACTTTCGACCCTACTACTCCAGCTAATGTCTCCCTATACGCACGGCATGAGCAGTCGGCAGTCGCACACGACACAAGAAGAGAGTTTCTTTCTCGTGATACATACATGCATGCACCTAGCGAGCGTACGATCCATCGATAACGACAGGTTCAGGCCCTTCACTTCGCGAGGTCGTCTCACGTGCAGAGAAAACGCCCCTTCCCAACGGGGCTCACAGGCAAATCAAAAGCGACCTGTCACTCCTGCCTTTTAGTTACGGCCCTCGGCCGCCGGCCGCCGAGCGGTGAATGGAGCAAACGTTACGTACGCACGCAAGAAAAGGTCGCATCCCGACAACCCCACTGCCCTCGCGGCCGCGCGCAACCACCCCAACCATCAACTGACCAAAAGGACACGTTTAAGTCAGCTTCCCACCGCAGAAGCCACCACGAAAGCCACGCGAAACACGGCCCGCTACTGCGCGCGGAGTCCCGGTCAGCCGCCGTCTCCCGGCTCCTCGCCCCCGGCCCGCCTGCGCCCAGATTATATAACCGCGCACCGAGCCCCCCTCCCTCTCTCGTCGTGTCGCCCGAAGCACACGCACAGACCAAAGAGCTCGACAAGGCCACTGCTCTTCCGCGCCTCCTTGCTTTGAGAGGGAGGGAGAGAGGTGGACACGGGCTGGAGATGTCTCGGTACGTGGAGATGCTTGACATGGGCGTGCGCATCGCGGCGAGGTTCCACTCCCACTGCCCGCAGACGGCGCGCATGTACTACAAGCCGCCCCAGACGACGTCGGCGTCCTCGCCAGAGGGCCACGGAGACGGCAAGCCCGCAGGTTTCGACCTCGAGGCGGCGCCCGTGATGCGGCCCTTCGCGGCGGCGGGGGAGTTCGGCGCCGGCCGGCCCGGATTTGGCTTCGAAACCGCGCAGGTCGTCATCTATGAGGTCGTTTGATCGCGAGGTCGACAGGTTCTCTTGATTAGCGCTACGAGGGACTGAAGAATTTTTGGGGACGGAGGATTTCTTGTACATGTATACTCCATTCTTTTGTTTGTGTCAGTGCCGAAAAGCCTGAAATTGATCAAAGAAACTTTGCTTCAATTTGTTGCATAACTTCGTATCGATTCTACTCCTGTTTCTCTTTTGTTGGTTGTCAAATTTGGTGGTCGAATTCAGCAGCGAATAAAAGTCTCGTCCCCAAAAGCAGATAAAACAGTATCAGCAAGCAAACTTAAGTAGGTGAAAGCGAAACTGCACGAGAAAATTCGACGAATTACGCAACGCGAGGTGGGTGCGTCGTGCGTGTTTGCTAATTCATTTCCGGCGTGAGTGCTAATTCATTACCCCCGTCGGCGGAACGTTCAACACGTTTCGAAACTTAATTCATGAACACTTTAATTAATTTGACCGGGCTAGTGATTTCCAAGTCACGTGGAACCGCAAGTCCAAAATGATTTATCAGTTAACTCGGACACTGAACTTTCACTACTTTTTCTAACCGAATGATTTTTCGCCAATTTTTTCTAACAAAAAAAAATGAATTTTCACCATATTTGACGGTATGCGACGGCGATGGCTGCGGAACAGGACATTTTAAATGTGGAATACGTGTACAGATTTGGATTCCAAAATTCCGCCTTCTGGTGTTGTTTACGTAGAACACCAATTACGCATTCGCCTGGATGATATGCGATGTCTCTCGTCTCGTCTGTGGAGTGGACTGTGAGTCTGTCTTCTCCCCACTTCGCATTCTCCCCCTCTCCCCGATCTCAAAACCCTAATGGCTTGTCGCCTCCTCCACCTCCGCCGCCTCCTCCCAGCCGTGCCCCCGTCCGCCGCCGCTGCCGCTGCTGCTTCCTTCTCTACCGTCACCCCGACCCCGCGTGTATCCGCGCTCGTAGACGAGATCTGCGGCCTCACCCTCATGGAGGCCTCCTCCCTCTCGGACGCCCTGCGCGGCCGCCTCGGCGTCGACCAGCTCCCTCCCCTAGCTATCCTCACAGGTGGCGCAGCTCCGCTTGCCGGCGGCGGAGCTGCCCCTGGGGCGGCTGGTGAGGAGGCGAAGGCGAAGGAGGAAAAAATGGCGTTCGACGTGAAGTTGGAGGGGTTCGACGCCGCGTCGAAGCTTAAGATTATCAAGGAGCTGAGGGCCTTCACGGATTTGGGCCTGAAGGAGGCGAAGGAGCTCGTGGAGAAGGCGCCCGCCGTGCTGAAGTCCGGGGTGCCGAAGGAGGAGGCGGAAAGCATCGCCGAGAAGATGCGGGCGGTCGGCGCCAAGATTGTTCTCGAATGAGAGGACAAGAGCTCTGTATCGGTTTGCCTCTTGATTTGTTTCCGTTCTTCTACGAAGAAAAAGAGAGAATTCTGGAATGACGAAGCTATAATTACTGAAATTAATTGTGGAGATCTTTACATTGTTAGCGGAGATGGCAGTTGGGCTTTAAAAAAAATGTGGCCTTAGACTTAGTGATAGAGCTTTGGGCTCTGTCTCTTGACTGTTTTTTTGGTTGTATGAAAAAGGGAGAATTATTACCTAGAATGGAGCGATCAGTTGGTGAACAGTTATGTCTTATCGTTAGTAGCAATGATATTGTTTCCAAAATATAAAGGATTCTGGTTATGTGGCTTTTGGTTATCGTTGTTCAGCAGGTGCGGCTGCGGGTAGTGTTTGCAAGACAAGATGTTGTGAAGTTGTTTGCATCGGAGGAAGTTGATGTCTTAGAGAGTTTTGATCATTTCTGCCAGCATTGCTTACTAATTCGAACTAGAACTGAAGTTTTGATCTAGAGGGAAGTATTAGTTGAAATAGTTGTGGGCTACTTTAATAGTTGAAATTGAGGGGACTTCTGTAAAATGTTTCAGCTGGGGTAGTATTATGTGCATAGCAGTATCACAGTAAAGTTGTTATCTTGTGGTTGAAAACGTTACCTTTTTAGGTTTCGAGGATGTTGTTGGAGATCTGGTTAGTTCTAACTAAAGATTTCAATGGATCAAAAACAGTTAATGCTTTATCAGTTGATTATGCTTGTGGGAGCTCTGTTTGGTATGCTTTACATATTTCGATTTCTGCAATTCTTTTCATTTGTCTTACTGTAATTGGCTTGTGAGTCTGGTCAATGGTTTAGCAGAATTACCGACATTTACCTTCATTTGTTGAGAACATCTTTATATTCTTCTTTATTAGAATTGTCATGAACTTTATGAAGTAATTAATCAGCCTTATATTAGATGTTGAAACAAGAGAACCACTTCTTTCTATTGCTTGTCTTATTGTCATATATGTTTATTGGGCATCCTCATTTGCAACAAAGTATAGGTTTGCGAATCTGGTTTGTGGCACTGGATTCGCCCTGGATTCTGTTTTTTCCCTTGTTCACACCCATGTTCTTATGCTCACTGACATGTGGATCTACATAGTCCTATTGGTTGGTGCATATACGAGGAGCATGGGAACAGGGTGTAAACTAGAGGGGAAGTAACTTGCATTCTTCCAGTAACCGATAGGCTTGGGCTGTCCACCTCTTTTATCTTCTGGTAAGAATAACCCTTCAATTAGCTGACAAAAGGACAGTAATTCATTTTGTCAGGTCCTCAAGAACTGCATGTTTCTGTTGTAACTTGTATATTTCACATTACAGTATCACTCGGCTTTGTCCTGACTGCACACATTAAAGCAGAGACATGCCTTGTGAATCATGGACATTTAATCTCTTCCCCTCTTTGCAAGTGTTTGGCGTAACCCTTTTATTGCCAAGGCAGTAGTTGCATATAAGATCCTGCTCCATTCTACATGACGAGCATGTCATGCGCTTCACTTGCAGACAAAGAAAGCGGCAGACTCTTGCCTTGGTGGTTCCCTTGCCATTAGCCCTGATGCCATGATACCTAAATACGAAAAGAAACACTTTAGTAGTACGTCAGCAAGTGAGCTGGCAGTCCACAGGAGAAAGTGGAAGGTAGAAATACTGCATAGATGAAGTGCGAAGTACCCTCAGAAGGGAAAATTTGATAAAAAGCCATGTTTTGTTTGTCTGATATGCAAGCATTTCAACTTTGTATAGGAGGCCAGGCACTCGGTCTACCACCAAGGCACCAACTCTGAAGAAAACTATTCATGCTTTACCTCTGAATCAAATGGAATGGAGCATCTTGCATATAGGTCAGCTAACCGAATTTTTATTGTTTCTGTTTTAGTTGTCATTCTCTGACTTATTCTGTTATGATCCTATGGAATTTGTGCTCTCAAGTCATTCTGATTGTTCTACCATTCAAGACAAGATATGCTTGAAGCTCTCTTATACCTAGTACGTGCCTCTTGTCTGAACCAGTGTTGTGAAATCAGTATGCACTTAACGGACGGATGTGGTGCCGTTAAACGATTAATCGTAATACGGTTGATTAATCGAAATTTAACAAACGATTATGTGTTCTTATTAATGATTTATTTACATTTAGAATTAATTACAAATATTTTAGTTACCCGAAGTTATTGTATATTATCACTCTACAAAACATGTTTTACATTTCATTATTTATACTTCATCCAAAAGAGATATACTATGAACACTATGACACAGAATTATAAACTAATTTATCGTACTTAGTGAATAAAAATAAGCTATTTTCATGATTAAACAGGAAAAACGGATGATTAATTACAAAATGACCGATTAATCGGATTACACGGTCCATTAATCGTTTTAATTGGATTACATGGTCCATTAATCATTCACGTGTGTTAATTGTACTTTGATTAAACTATTCTTGATGGTTTAGTTATCATTACTGATTAATCGCGCCGACTAATCGATCGAGTCGGCCGTTTTTCACAACAGTCGTCTGAACATTTCCTGACGCGTGGGAATAGCTAAACTTACGTCCAGTGAGAGTCAGCTTTGTAAGTTAGACAATGGGAGTTTGGATAAGACAAGGCAAATATATTAGTTTGTAGTACTGAAGTTGTAGCGTGCTGTTGGGATTTAAATTTTGTTGAAGAATTGGATACTGTTGAACAAACTAATTGATGTGCTGATTATCAGGTGTATCATGTATGAGATGACATTTTAATTATGCAAGGGAATAATCATCTTCTTTTTTTTTGACAATGGAATCATCTCCAGCCTCTGCCTAAGCACACAGCCCGGTTTTATTACATAGTTTTCAGCTATCCAGCTGAATTACAGGGGAGCAAACATTACAGGGAATAATCATCTGAAAAGGCTATGTAATAATTTCCTCGAAGAGAAATCTCTAGATTGTACTTTGTATTTTGTATTTTTCTCGTTTGTTACTTCTTTGTCTAGCAATGTGTTCTATTGCGAAATTGTGGGTGCCGGCAAAAACTAGTGAATCATGATTTTCGTCGGTTTAAGGAGGTGGCTTTGAGTATTCAGCTGTATGGAGTCAAAATTAACTTTCTAGTAAAATCAACTTTACAGTGTTGTAATTATTCTTATTGGTTTCATCGTCTCGTTCCGATAGCAGTGAAAATGTGAAATCATAAATTAAAGGCAGCTATGTCTTTCATTTTTCTTTCGAATGATTACTGCAATTCGTTAGCTTTTTGCAAATAAAAAATGAAATATGACCCATACAGCCACACTTGTAGTGATACGTACACCAGGGAGACCTTTATTCAACAGCATGAAGTATCTTCTCTGAAGATACTGGAGAGGAGCTCATGAACAGGCTCTTTAAAATCGATTACAGTTCATCACTTCCCCGTTGCTGAGGTAGATGGTGCAGCCTTTCTCGCCGGCGAGGCAGCAGTTGCACGCCGGTGCCTGCTGCTCGCTGCCTGTCGACGGGCACGTCATGTGCTTAGCTTCCACGCAGAACATGGGGCAAGCCTTCCCTCCTTTGCCGCTGTGCTCTGTACGGATCCAATCACCATGAACCCAACACAATTCAGAGAAGAACGCCATTCATGACGTTGTGCGAGAGAGATGAGAGAGAAGATCTGGAGGAGGAAGGCAGGAGTAGAGACAGCTACCGCACAGCAGGAGGGCCACTGGAAGATCATGCTTCATAGAAGCCATGTTTTGTTCATCTAGTTTCTCTGCAAGAATATACAGTTCATATAAGAAGCTTGGTCAAAATCCTGCTGTTTCGTGTAGGGTTAACAAAATCGACATGGAGAAAATGGCTTGAAATTTGTGATTTGAAAATCGGAAATATCGAGCCAAAAATCGTAGACTTTCAAAATCAAAATTTTTGGAAAAAAAATGACCGATTTCTATGGAAAACTGACGGACTAGTTGAACTTTTTTGGTGGTCGATTTTTTGAGCGATTTTTGTCGATTTTCTTCGAAAATCGAGCGATTTTCGATCGGTTTACGTCGTATAATTTTTTCTGAATTTTTTTATTTTTTTTTGAATTGGACTGGTTTACTGAGCAGTTTTAGAAGCTGAGCCATGTCGATACGGGCAAAAATCAATCGATTTTCATGGATTTTTTGAACGCTGGTTTTGTGTATTTGTGTGAACTGTGAAGTGGGATGTGGTCTCTCAAGCCTCAAATCAGCAAAATCTGGCTTTCCCTTGCATGAATTCTGCTGACCTTCGCCTTTTGACTTTGAAAGCGAGTACTGATCCACCGTTCAAGAGTGTGCTCTAGATCCAAGATGGGAATGTTGTTTGTCGACAGATCAGGCATAGCACATTCATTGCATCGAGATGAATGGAAGAAACAAATCCGATAAAATATAGCAGACTTGATCTGAGAAAACCAAGCTTCATGTCCGTTGAGTTTGCTGTTCAGAAGTGTTCGTTCCTACCTTGTTTGCTTAACCTAGTTCTAATTCCTTGTAGTTAACACAGGCCTTGTTTTTATTTTGACAGGGAGGAAGTTCGATATGTGATCTCTTGACACGGAATACGGGCCTTCTGCTCGATGCGTTCAATCCTAGATTAATTTTTCTACCGGAACCAGGGTTTACAGCACCGAATCGAGAAGAAAAATTGGTCACCCCTCGGTATCGATTTTTTGTTGAAAATCGGTCGAAGCTGAATGGATTGCAAAATCAAACCTTTTGAATTCAGTGGTCAAACAGCGGCGAAAAATACGAAAACCAACCGGTTTGATCGATTTTGTTCAATTTTCGACCTAAGTCGGCGGCACACTCAAGGGCCAATTTTAATTTTCGACACACTCAAGGAAAATTGGAGAAAAAAAAAAGAAAAAATACATAAAATTTGAATAAATCCCAATTAATCTATAAAACACTTCAGAGAAATTCCAATAAATTTTGAATTCATTTAATACTTCTAAAAAATTAAAAAAACAACAATTAATGAAAAGGAACAGAGACATTTTCAGATTTTTATAAAAATTATAAGATTGACCATATTCTGAAATTTTAATGGTATCATAAACAATGCCCAAAGATCATGTATTAAAATCCAAAAAGATTAGACTTCATTAGTTCATTTAGTGCCCTTAGAAAATAAGAAAAACAGAAGAGCATATACAAAGACAGTAGCACTGTCAGAATTTTTTAAAAAAATCCACAGATCTATTCATCATAAAAAAATTATAAAATCATTATAATTTCCTCCATACCTCGCACAAAAAATTTTCAAAAAATTATAACATGAATTGATAGCTCAATTAAATCAGGAATTGCTCACTGCTTTGCGTTGTTTATTCTTTTTTCTATTATATATATGAGAATTGCTAAAAAATTGTCGCCTAATTTTTTACTTTGATTTCAGCCACTTTTCTATACACACCAATCCATGCATGCATCAATTATAGGAAATTAAGGATGCATGTCTCTTTCATGTTCGCCTAGTCACATAGGTGATTTGATTTAGGGTCAACCGGTTCTTATATTGGATATGCTTCGAACCCATTTCGAATCTACCCGTTACCCATATCTAGAAGGAGCTGGAGTATTTTTTTCCTTTTCTTATTTATTTTCTATTAGTGTTCACTAATCCCATTTTTCTTTGTCTAACTTAAAAAAATATTTTTTATTTTTCTCTGCAGTATTTTTTCTTTTCTCATTTATTTTTTTATTAGGGTTCACCAAGCCCATTTTCTTTGTCTAGGTTAGAAAAGTTATTTTTCATTTTTGGACTCGCAAGGGCTGTGAAATCTGATTGAAATTTTTGGGGAAAACATTCACATGATTTATGTAATTCCTCCCTTTTGTTTCGTTCTTGTTTCAAGAAGACGAAGAAGAACATAAACGTAGTGCATGTTTCATTCAATCAAAACATCAGCGCCTTCGAAATTGAGAATTCCTTATCGCTAATTTATTCTTAACATGATCGATGCAAGAGCATGCGGCTGCAACAATTTATTACTCATCGAACTTTACAACCATCGCTAAAAAATCTGTTGCCAAGCTTTGGGAAGATGTGGACCGTCTAATGGAGATCCAAGGACTGTGAAATCTGACTGAAATTTTTGGGGAAAACATTCACATGATGGATAGACAATCCCTATATATATTCGGTTTTGCTCAAAAACATCACACAAATTCGGGTTTTCAAAAAAATTCATGGCAAATGTTAAAAAGCTATTAATACCAATTTTAGTGAACTTTTAGATAATTTTTTCTAAATTTCTTAAATTTTATGAATTTGAATTTAAATTAGATCAGTTTACCGACCGGTTCCAAATATCGAGCAGGCTTGATACGGTTGAAAATCGTGATTTTTAAGTGATTTTTGTTGATTTTTCAAACCCTGATCAGAACCATTGCACGTCAGTTGGCAAGCAACAAAAATGGAGGAGCTGTACGTCATGCTGTCAAGCAACATATATAATAGTCATCTGAACGCAACTAGACCATCAAATTGACAATAGCTCCAGAGTTCGTCTTTGGCGAGCACCTCGTGTTGTATCTCTCTGTCATCACCTGGCGGGAAAAAGGAAACCTCAGGATATTTTTGCAGTAATAGCACACAGGATGAGGAGCGTGCTACTTACCAGCTCATGTAGCTCCGCGAGGAGCGTGCTACTTACCAGCTCATGTAGCTCCGCGAGGAGTGGATCCCATTCATGGAAGGCGCACAGATCATCGACGGACTGCCTCATGTCGTACTTGTTCTCACAGATCACAGACGCCGCCGCCGACGTCTCCTACGCGCGCTGCCGCTGCACCTCACCGATGCTCCACCACAGCTACTGCTACCAAATATTACAAACACCCAGATATTCTCACGCATTCTTTGAAAAACACATATTTCATGGGGACAGTGGTGGCAGCAGATGTTGTGCTGTGGATGGATATGCGACTAGTAATGGCGTAGCAATGCTATGGATGGAGCTGGCGCAGTGCGGCGGTGTTATGGATCAGGTGAAGGCCATGGGGGACGTGGAGAGGAGAGGGGAAGACCGGTGCCACAGTCGCCGCCGCCCTGCTATGGAGCCTCCTAATGGGGGGCAGCCCCCCTGGCATGTGCCCGGCCACCGGTGACGGATTGGGCAGGGCCAAGGCGGATAGCCCGGGCGAAGTCTCACTGGTAGGCGTTGCCATTGCCATTGTATGGGTGAACGCCTAGGGGCATTGCCGCCGCACGGGTGGAGGTTGCCGTTGCCTTAGGAGTTGTCGCCGGCCTCTCCACCTCACATGTCCCGCTCGCCGCTTGTCTCTGCTCCTCACTGCCCTCAGTGAGCTGATGCCTCTCCCCCTCATCACAACCTGCCGGGCAACCCCCTATTCGTGTTGCGCCTCTTCTCACATCACCGGCCTGCCCCCAAGTCACACAGTACCGTCGCCTCGACCTCTTATATATTGCGCTGCCCTGCCCCATCTCCATCCCCGTTCCAATCTCTTTTCCCTAACCCTACAAGGCTGACGGCACAAAAAGATTTGGTATGGGCCATTCATTTACCGGAAAGGAGGCTCCATTAAATCCAGCTCAGGCCAATACAAGATGTAAACAAACTTAAACGCACTAGGTTCACTGAAATTACTCGTGTACCATCCATCCCCTTTACAATTTTGGCCCTCTCGATGGAAATATAAGTAAATTCTAACTAATATGAACCACTGTATCAAAAAGAACGTACCGCTCAAATTGATTTTGATGTACCATAGAAGAGCACTACTTCTATGCCTTAAGATTTACTAGGCTTCATCTTGCATTCTGTGACAATTTTTTCGAAGTATGGCATGTTGAATTACTGATACGAAGTCATGAGCTCGTAAACTAATTATGAAGAACCAAAATGGCATGAATGATCATAAATAAATTTTCCCTTTTCGAAAAGAATCCAACAAAAACTCCACTTAAAATACTCACGCCAGAATAGCAAAATTAGAAAACTCTTGTTCTGACCAATACTACCGCATCACAAGGGACGATACTACCGAAGGTTGGTACTACCGCTCAGTATTCTAGGTGATAGTGATGGCTTCAAGAACAAAATAAGAATAGAGTACGATTTCAGAACAAAAATTGATATAACTTCAGATCAGCTGGATCAATGCCTATGAAATTTTATATGCACCTTCTTATGAGGGTCAGGAACCTATTCCAACCTTTAATCACCAGAATTGACATCAAAGTTCTAAACTTTTTTCAATTGAAGTAAGAGTGCACCAAAATCAGACAAAAACAAAAATCTTAGTCTTGGACTTATTCGTGGGATTTTGATGATTAAGGTGATCTTGAATAACCTTTCATTTGTCATAGCAAGTAAGAACAAAAGATGATTGTGATATGATTTGAAGAAGATTAATCCATTAATCATTCATCCTTAGTATAAGATCCACAAGTATTTAGAAGGATGGAAGGCAAATCCAAATGTGCGAAAAGTAAATTACAAGAATTTAAAGTGCATAATTTAAGATATAAAGTAAATATTAAAATTAAATTCAAAATAGTAAGAAAATAAAATTTTATTTTTTGGAAGGAAAGTTTATAAGATCTCACAACAAAGTGAGTAAAACTCAAAGGTACGTATAAAACCTTCAAGAGAGAGACACTTTTCTCCCCCTCTATTTATAACAACTTCAGAGCAATCTCTATCTTGGATGACCATTTTAGCCCTCAAAAAACCTTATCAACGGTTGAGATTCTCTCCCTCACTCATACATTAGCTAACCTACAACCTAATAACATAACAGGTTTTGCACACCTCTCAAAGCAAGCTAACTTGACCGCTACTCTGTACTCTAAACCGTAATCCAACAGCTCTTATTGATCCAAGCAGCTCCAAGCTAGCATCTAAACTGTTCCCTTGTCTTCTAGACTCGCAGCAACTTTGTCTCCAGTCATCCTCCAACAATTCTCGACCATCTGAATCTTCGACGCACCTCGTATAGTCCCGGTCATCCTATACCTTGCCATGACTAGCCCAACTCACAGTGTTATTCAGAAAATTATTATTATTTCTTCTTCTTCTTATTCCATAGCAAACTCACAGTATTATTCAACTTGGATACACAGCCCAAGCAAAGAGCATGGAACAGAGTTTGCAATATCGTTCATAATCATGATTATCGACCATATCGAGCTGATATGGTATATAATACCGGTCGATAAACCGTTTAAATAAAAAAATTCAAAATTTTGAAAAATTATACGACGTAAATATCACGATAATTACTGAATATCGCTTGATTTTCAATGAATATCGAGCGAAAATCACTCATAAAATCGACTGCCGAAGAACACAAGTTCACAAAATCGCTCACAAAATTTTACGCCGATTTTCAAGGTATATCGAGCGATTATCGGTGAAATCGACTTTTTTGATTTTTTCTTTAAAAAGTTTGATTTTGAAACTCTTCAATTTCTACCCATTTTTAATCTAATTTTCCTGATTTTTAAAAAATATCGATATGACCAATTATCGCAATATCAATACTGTGAACCTTAGCATGGAGGGCGCGACGAGACAACGCGGTGAGCATGTGCGCTTCCGCTATTCCGGTTTTAGTGGCACTGCTCGTACGTCGAGCCGCCGGGCCTGTGACGCACGCAGTTCTTGCCCTCCTCGGGCGCGCACCGGCAGGAGCACTCGCGGAACTTCTGCCCCGGGTAGTCCTCGCACGTTACGTACATTTCTCTCGGAGTCCGGAGGCACAGCACGTCGCGCTCTGCTCTGGCGTCTCCGAGCTCACCCAACACCACGAGCCCTGCCTGATTCATCCGGAACCGGAACACCGCACAAACGTCAGAGAAACACGCAAAAAAAAAAAAGGTAATATGTTTCAAGGAGCCAAGCAGCATGCGAGCGCACGTACCGGGGAGGTGGACGAAAGCGAGTGACGACTTCGTGGGGGAAGCCATGTGTCGTGTTGTGTGATCGAGTCCGTCGACAGGGCCCGCACGTGTACCGCCGGTTCGTGTTTTATATAAGGAAGCTCGCGTGCAGAGTTACTGCCGCACTCATCGGCCGGCGTACGTTGTTCGGATCCGCGGCGCTCTCTGACTCGGCGAGCGACGAGATGTATCAGGCGGCAGCGGCACGTAGGAGATAGATGTGCCTGCATCGCTGTGCGTCGTCGCGTCGCTTCTTAAATTTCGTTTCGAATCGGCCGGGCTTGCCATCGGTCAGCATTTCCTTGTCTTGAACCGAAGCCCAAAGTCAGATGAGAAGCTTCTCTTTTGAGATATCATATCCTAACGATCACGTACGTTTTTTTTAAGAAAAAGAGAAACTAGCGCTCGGACGTTCGATTACTATACATTCTGTCGGACGTCTCTTACAATATTATTTTGCAACGCTTGCAACTTTTTTTACGATGCGTGCAATATTTTTTTGCAACGCTTGCAACATATATTTACTGTGCCGCATTTCTACTGTTTACCGAAGAAAAATATTGCACATGTTATAAAAAAATATTACAACGCATCTGAAAATCTCGAACTTACGAGCTAAAGACATTCCGAAAAAGAAACTATCCAAATTGCTTCGATGCTGATCGGGTTGACCATTCAGATGTCAGGTCATGGAGTTTCACACTGCATCTCGAGAACTGTGGTCTGGGGCATTGGAATTGGAGCTCTGATGCGTCATCACGTATCAATGGGTTTCAGTGAAAACTTATCGGTAAGTCGCTGTGATCGGTTAGAAGAAGAATGTGAACCGATCAATGAGCCGGCTAAGGGTATGTTTGATCCTTAGGCTAATTGTTAGCTGGCTAAAAATTAGTTCTAGTTCATTCAAACAAGAAGGGCTAATTTTTAGTCAACCTCTGAGCTAACAATTAGCCCATTAGCTAGTGAGAGTGAGCTAACAATTAGCCCATCCAAACAGGAAGACTAATAGGTGGCTAATTTTTAGCTGGCTAATGATAGAGCTAATTTTTAGCCAACTAACAGTTAGTCCTAGGCGATCCAAACATGACCTAAAGCTATGAGTGTTTTACGGTGCTCAGAATTTACCTCCAATCACCAACCGGTAGGATCTCAAAAGAAAATCATCTGTTGGTTCGGCCAGGATTGCACTACGAATGCAATTCGTAAATGTAAATTTGGTAATTGGCCAAAATCACGACTCATCCCAAAAGGCCTAAGCTTCATGATGCTTTCATGTTCACCTACCATTTATTACTTCAAAAGGGTTGACAGTTGATATTTATGAGTTTTCATGTTCTGAAAGCGTTGTAAGATATCTTCTATATCTATCTTTACAAATATGTCTCGCTCAATGTAGCATACTATAAGATCATTCAACCAGTCATCACTTATCTTATTGTGCAAATCTGTCTTAATAATCTTCATTGTCGAAAAATCTTCATAGGCTATCGCACCGAGAGAAGATCTTTGACTGAACTGGCAGGATTAGGGATGGCAATGGGGACCCGTTCCCCGATCCCCGGCGGGGAATTCCTCTATTAGGGGGCGGGTATGGGAAGAAATCATCCCCCGCGGGGATGGAAACGGGGAAAATTACTCCCCCGTTGGGGATGGCGGGGACGGGGACGGGGAATTTTTTTCCCCGCGGGGACCCGGTTGGGGATCCAAATTTAGTTTAGTCCAATTTAGTTATTAGATTGCAAACATATTCTCTAGCGTATCATATTCACATTTTCATAAACGGGACAACATAATCTTCAATGAATACATGTATTCCTTTTTTCCTTATCTGTTGATATGATTTCAGAGTTGAAATGGCTATAAGAGCTCTTCTCTTGTGTGAAATTTTCGCGGGGATGGGTCCCCGACGGGGCCCCGATACCCGAACGGGGATGGGGACGGGGGGATTTTCTCCCTCGAGACGGGGAACAGGGATAGGGACGGGGAAAATTTTGGATCGCGGGATGAGGACGGAAGCACTCCCCGACGGAAATGGCCCGTTGCCACCCCTAGACAGGATGGGCTCAAGCCCCACTGATACCTCCGCCTCTATCGGTCGACATACGTTAAACGGCATATTGGGATCCGCCGTTTTCTCTGACTCGGTGGCTGGTGCGCGCGCAGTGGGCAACGGTTTACTAGATTTGACGCAATATCATGCGGCATGTACGTGCTTGCAGCGCTTGTTATTTTGGAATGCCCAAATCGATACATATGGCAATCATTTGAAAAGCTGAAAACCGGTAAAAACCGTGTCTTCGGAGTTTTAAAAGATTCCAAAAGAAATATTAGATGATATTATCTGACCATGCAAAATTTCAATATCAAACTCGACCTCATTTGAAAGTTGTGATAAAAACATATTCTCCCTTACATCTGATTTTATTTTTTATAACTTTGAAGACATAATTTTCACGAGTTTTAAACTTTTAGGGGGTTTTGCCAGATTCAATGCTGATCGGGTTGACCATTCGAACGTCAATGTCGTGGAATTCACTTACATCTGGATCGAGCACGCTGTAGGGCAATTGGAGTTTGGGATAATAGATTAGTCAAAATTGTAATTCACCCCATAATTAAGGACCCCACTTTCTCTTCCCCCGCCACTTTGATCACTAATATTATTTCTCATGTGAAATTCTTTACCAGATCTTATATTCAGTGATCACACGGCCACTAGTAAGGAGCGTTACCCATCCTGCAGGCCGAAAGATTCAGTCGCTACCTGGCATTCTGCTAGCTCGAAGATACTGTTCGAAGAACGGAGTGTTGAGTAATTGATGTGAAGTTACGAATTAACTCAAAAACTAATTAAGCTGGCATCAAATCGCGCTGGACACAGGAGCACGTACAAACTCACGGCATGCATTATTCAACTCAGACACACGCACGCACGCACGCACGCCAAGCCATCGGAGAACATGGAAGTCGCGGAGCAAGACGACGTACGCGACGAGCATGCGCGCTTTCAGCTAGTCCGGTATGTGGCAGTCGTACGTCAAGCCGGTAAAGAGGTGGAGCACGCAGTGCTCGCCGTCCGGCGGCGCGCACTGGCAGGCGCACCCGTCGAGCTTCTGCCCGGGGTAGTTCTCGCACGTTATGTACCCTCCCTGGAGGCACCGGACCCCGCACTCCGCGCCGGCGCCTCCAACCTCGCCGAGCACCACGAGCCCTGGTTTACCCGGCCGGATCACCGCACAGACGTCAAGGAAACACGTAAAGAATCTAAGTCAAGCGGTCGAGCGTACACATGAACGTACGTACCGGAGAGGAGGAGGACGAAAGCGAGTGACAGCTTCATGGAGGAAGCCATGTGTTGTGTTACTGCGTATGCGTTGTGTGATCTCGAGTCTGCGTCTGTCGGCAGGGCCTGTAATAAGGAAGCTCGCATGCCGGGTTGCTGTCTGTCACTCATCAGCCGGCGTACGTACGAGTCCGGCTAGATTGTTCGGATCCGCGGCGCTCTGTGACAGCATGCCTTGTCTTCAACCGAGGTCAAAAGTCAGAAGAGCTTCCTTTTTTGAGGTGTTGGATACTTGGATCGGCGGCTTAAAAAAAAGCATATCCTAAGGACTGCTTCTGTGCGGATCGAGTTGACCATTGAAACGTCAAGTCAAGCAGTTCACAGTTCACGCAATCACGCTGCATCTCGAGAAGGCTACGCCGTTTGTCATGGAGCTTTGATGCGTCGTCACTTATCTATCTTGAATTCTTGACTCGTCGCCGCTTTGTTTTTTTAAGGAGTGCTTTAATATTTTCTTTTCTAATATAAATTATATAAATTTTAAAGCAACCAAAGGGATAAGTAATTATCATCAATCATTCACTTATATTTTAATATTTTGTACGAGTCAATGATCAAGTGGACTTTTGCTAGCGACGGATCTACTCCGACTCTATCTGAATGTCGGATTATTTTTTCACCTCTTTTGTAAAATTGGGTTATCGTTTGCCCGAAAGCAAAGATATTATTGATCATTATAAGATCGAACTGTTCGTCTTGCACCAAACTCCATTTTGATACTTAGTGTCTTTTCACACCTTTTTTCGATGAAAAAGTTTGGTCGAAAGATTGTGCACTACTTTCTCCGGCACAAGATCAGCCCTCTAAAGAAGAGGGTCTACTATACTTGGATGCTCGAAGAGGCTAACGCTCCAACAAAATATGACCATGGAGGTATGTTTCCTCTCTGGCATGATCATGCATATGCAAGAATGAAGAAGTACAAAATATTCTTGTTCAACCACTGGAATTATTTTTTGCCTTTTCTAATATTTATGCAATTTCAAAGAGCTCGATAGGAAAAGTCATTTTTTGGTCGGGTAGTTCAACGATACGAGAATGGGTTGGTCTATGCTAACAATGTTGCCAAGGATTATAAATTCCAACTTTTTCTAAGCAAAAGAAAGCCTAAAACCAAAGAATAATAGTCTCAAAGATTTCCTCACGGTGCGTGAAGATCTTCGAGAGCAAAATAAGAAAGCTTTATTCTGACCCCATGGACTGTAATGCCATCATATATGAGAAGCATACTCAGGAGCATAGCATTAGTTTAGACAAACGTTCGAGGAAAACACCAATTGGAACATGTGAACGTGAGGAGACCAATTTTGACAATTAATTTGCTAAAGTATTATCTATTTGCGGAATGTATTGGACTTCAAAATTATTAAAGCAATTTTTCAATTTCCTCACTTCATCCATGTAGCGAGCCATTGTCTCATTGGAACACTGATATTCCTTACTAACTTTGTTTACGACCAATTGAGTTCAACATCATGTTAGTCTTAGTTAACTCATCATCTGTTTTCATGAGCTTCTAGAAAATATTAGAAGGCATCAAATTGACAATAGCTGCCCCATCAACCAACATCCTGGATATTGGCTTACAATTAATTAATCCCTTAAAATATAGTGCATGTTTGAGCAGGGCCATTCCAAACATTTGAAATATAATGTTTCACCTAGAAATATAGTGCATGTTTAAGGAAATGCAATTATATTTCACCTAGAAATGCAAACAAACAAGCCCATCAAAGTATAATAATCATATAAAACAATTTCTTCTTACATTTCTACATGCAAAATCATTGATAATACTATCTGTCGGGGATTGGATATTTCCTATAACGACCATCGTACCCTGGGCAGCTGCCGACCATGCTCGGTGCCCCCAGAGAAGGCCCTCGGGTAGGCTGACCTTCGAAGCTACCCCGTTCTCGACCAAGCCCACCCCCGAGCATGCTAGCTCGGGGGTGCGCGACCAAACGACCAAGTCCAAGGACGGGACCTCGGGCCTTGCCAAAAAACCGGGCGCAGTCCACGAAGGTGACGTGGCATTAATCGCTCGGCGGCTTGGAGGACTGCATGGCCACAATCTGAGCCCACTGTACCCACGTCGCGGTATGGCGAAAAGCAAGAAAACAGTTTCACCCACGTCCGGGAACAGTGGGACGCCGCTCTGTAATAAATGTTGTAATCATCTATAAATACCCCCTCGCACGTAGAGTTTAGGGTTGGACTCCATTTTCATTTCCCATATGTAACAGCTTGTCGCTGGTGGCCTGGAGGATCGCCCTTAGAACCTCCCAGGCTCCCCCGGGCAAGTGCTCTGTAATCCACCTCTGAAAGCTTAGTGCAATCATTGAATGTAGGGTTGTTATCTCCCCTGCGAGAGGCCCGAACCAGGCCAAAAAAACAAGCCCACTTGTTCGTTGTGTCACCACGATCCATAGCTCGGCAGGCCCTTGGACGCTATACCCTCCGCGAAAAATGGGCCCTAGGTTGATCTCTCATTCAACAAGTAAGCTCGGCGGGGGACCGGTTCCTAAATTGTCAACAGCTGGAGTCGTTCGTGGGGATCGACTGAGTCCTTTCGCGGAGAATCCCTGAGGATGCCGAATTCTCAAGACAATCAAGACCTCTGCGTCTTCGACGACGTGGAGGATGACGACGTGTATTACGCCAGCGATGGCGTGGCTGGTGTGGCTGATCTAGAAGGTCACACCGAAACCAGGAGTCTTTCCCCGGTGGCTGCAGCGCGAGAGCGTTTCCTCCGCTCGTGGCATGATACCCTCGTTAGCGAGGAGGAACCTGGCGGCCTCCGCGACGGTCCGGACGTCCCTGATCGTCCCGAGTGCAGCCGGCAGGCCGCGTCGCTCGATGACACCACGATGTCGCCCTCGCGGTCCTGGTGCTCCTGCAGTGTCAATATGGTAGGAAGAGAAGAGGTTCACGAGGTCCAGTCTCCAGAGTCTTCTCGTCGTTGCTAGCGCGATGCTGACGAGAACCGTCGAAGTTGTCCCCGGACAGGACTCTGACGACCGTTCGTTGCCAAGCTAGCGGGAGAGCGGACGCCAGGACCGGAGACTTGGCTCGTGGAGACCCCAGTGAGCATCGCTCCCCGGAGCACGTGCGCGATCGCTGCCCAAGATCGCCCCCACCGCTCCCCAGAGTGCCGAGCGGCTGCGTGGCATGGTGACGATCGTGCGCAACTTTCGAAATTTCTCTGGCCAGGCGGACCTGGCGGCCATGGGGGTTATCGTGGCTAAAAATCTGGAAAAGCTCGCCGCCGACATAGGGCTTCCAGGGCCCCCTGGCGGGGAAAGACCCCGGAGCATTTTCCGGGACCATAAGCGCCTTTCCCCTATTCGCTCCCGTCGCAGCATCTCCCGAAGTCCTGCTCGGGAGGGCCACGGGCTGCAAGATCGGTACCATGAGGATGTTCGGAGCGGTTCCCGAACGACCTCGCGGGCTCGGGGGCACACCCTGTCCGCTTATAAGCATACTGAGTGTTCTACCTCGGGGCTGCCTCCATCGCGCCAGCATGGAGACGTGTTCTCTTGCCTCACCCTGCGCGTGAAGGACCGTCGTGACGCCGGCCGTTATGGTCGCCGTGCTCGGAGGGGCCGCCGCGACGACCCGACGTTCGAATGTTGAGCCTTTTCGGCGTCCCTCCGCGACATCTCGTGGCCGAGCAAGTTCAAGCCCAGCCACATCGAGCGATTCAACGGAACTCAGAACCCAAACGAGTTCCTGTCGATCTACTCCACTGCCATCCTAGCGGCTGGGGGGGATAAGGGAGTTATGGCCAACTACCTCCCTACGGTCCTCGATGGCTCTGCCAGGACGTGGCTCTTCAATCAGAAGGAAGGGTCGATCCGCTCGTGGAGGCAGCTCTGCAAGGCTCTCCGGGCAAACTTCCAGAGTTGCTACACTCGCCCGGGCAAGGAGCGCGACCTTGAGCGGTTGATCCAGACCGAAAAAGAATCCTTGCGGGATTTTGTCCAAAGATTCATCAAGGTGAGGAACTCCATTCCGAGTATCTCGGATGAGGCGGTCGTCCGGGCCTTCAAGTTCGGAGTCCGTGACGTTCGCTTCACGCAAGATCTGGAGATCCACCCCGACCTTTCGGCCAACGAGCTGTTCCGCATGGCCGACCGCTACACGAACGCCGACGAAGCGGTCCAATGGAAGAAGATGCTAGACGAAGGCAAGCTGCCGCCTCAACCGGGCCTAGAGGGCTCCTCGAGCAAAAAGCACTCGGGCTCCGTGGAGAAGAAGATCAAGAAGAAGAGGTTGCATGCCCCGGGCATGGTGGTCGCTGTCGAGCACTGTCCGCCGCAGGCTCCGCCAGCTCGGCAGCTCGGGGGCGGGCGAGGTCAACCACTTTCGCGGCGTAATGACCGAGGTCGCGGTGACCAAGGTCGCGACGACCAGAGTCGCAGCGACCAAGGTCGCGAAGGAAGGAGTGCTCCTTCAGACGACCGTTATTGCCCGTTCCATCACGCGGTCGGGCACGACCTTCATAATTATCGAACCTGGGTGTTCCGCCTGGAGAAGTTCTACAATGGTCAGGGTCCCATGCCCACTCTCCCGGGGAAGGGAGAGAGCGGCAAGGGCAAGGGTCCCGCGGACGACGACGACGTGGGGTACCAGGAGCCCCATAACCACAAAGCTGTCATATTCGGGGGCTCCTTGGCGTACAAGTCCCGCCGGGACTTGAAGGAGGCAGCACGGGAGGTTTGCCACATTGCTCAGGGCAAGCCGCCCGTGTAGTTGCTCAGGTGGTCCGAGCTATCGATCACTTTCTCTAAGGATGATTGTCCCCTTGGAATGACCAGGCCTCAGAAGCTCCCGTTGGTCATGAGCCCGACCATCAGCAATGCCAAAGTAGGACGGGTTCTCGTCGACGGCGACAGCTCCCTGGACTTCATATCTGCTATGGTCCTGGACAAGATGTAAGTTCCTCGGTCCAAGATCAAGAGCATAGCCGTCCCATTCTTCGGGATCGTCTCGGGCACCTCGATCAAGCCCCTTGGCCAGATCGTCTTGCCCGTGACGTTCGGGAGTCTCAATAACTTCCGGACTGAGCTGATCAACTTCGAAGTCGTTGACTTCAAGTCGGCCTACAATGCCATCCTCAGCAGGCCGGCCCTCTCCAAGTTCATGGCGCCACGCATCACGCATATCCGTGTCTGAAGGTCCCCAGGCCGAAAGGCGTCATCACCATCAAGGGTGACCATAGGACGGCCCCGAATTGCGATGAGAAGTCGCTCGACATGGTCGGACAGCTGCCTCAGCGTGGCCTCGACCAAGAGCCAATGCATTCCCAGCCCAAAGTTGCCCTCCAGCCCGGAGGAGGAACCAAGGCAGTCCCGTTGAGCGATGCAGACCCGACCAAGGTTTTTCATTTGGGATCTTCCTTAAATCCCAAATAGGAACTCGAGCTCATTACTTTCCTCCGGAGGAGCGCGGACGTGTTCGCCTGGGAACCGTCCGACATGCCCGGAGTCCCAAGGAAGTGTCGAGCCTGAGCTAGCTATTCGTTCGATAAGAAACACATCGCGCCGAAGCTCAGCGTTTCCCCGGAGAAACAGGTGATCATCCGGGATGAACTCGACAAGCTCCTTAAGGCCGGCTTCGTCAGGGAAGTCGAGCATTCGGAGTGGCTGGCGAACCCAGTCATTGTCAATAAGAAGGGTGGCAAATGGCGCATGTGTGTCGACCACACCGACCTGAACGCCGCCTGCTCGAAAGACAATTTCGGCCACAGCGATAGACCGGTAGTCGATCGACGGCAGAGTCCCAGGTGATGAGCTTTTTGGATGCCTATTCGGGCTACCACCAGATCAGCTTATCCCCTGGGGACGAAGAGAAGACCTCCTTCATCACGCTGTTTGGCACATTCTGCTACACGACCATGTCTTTCAGTCTACGGAATGCTGGGGCGACCTTCCAGTGCTTGATGCAGAAGACCTTCCAGGATCAGATAGGCCGGAACCTGGAGGTCTATGTAGATGATATTGTGGTGAAAAGTAAGCTCACCTCGGGTCATGTATCCGACCTCAAGGAGACCTTTTGTAATCTCAATAGACACCGAATAAAGCTTAATCCGGAGAAATGTATCTTCGTGGTGAAAGCGGGCAAGGTGCTCGGCTATCTTATTGGGCCACAAGGCATCGGTGCAAACCCGGAAAAAATCGAAGCCATCGAAAGGATGCGGCCTCCGAGCTGTGTAAAGGAGGTCCAGGCCTTGACCGGGTGCATGGCGGCTCTCAGCTGCTTCATCTCCCGGTCGGGCGAGCGCGGGCTCCCCTTTTTCAAGGCGCTCCGTAGGCACGAGAACTTTGCGTGGACGGAAGAAGCTAACCACTCCTTCGAGGAGCTGAAGTGGCACCTGTCCAGCTCGCCCGTTCTGGCCACACCGAGGTCGGGAGAGGAGCTCCTGCTGTATCTCGCCGCAACCCCCCAGGCCGTAAGCGCGGTGTTGGCAGTTGAGCGAGATGGGGTGCAGCGACCAATATACTACATCAGCGAGGTCTTGCACGGACCGAAGGAGCGGTACCCTGAGGTCCAGAAGCTCTTGTACTCGCTGCTCATAGCATCGAGGAAGCTGCGCAAGCTCACAAGATCACCGTGCCGACCAGCTTTCCCCTTAGGGAGATCCTAAGAAATCAAGACGCGGGCGGCCGTATAGCAAAGTGGGCTATGGAGCTCGCCGAGTTCGATATCCACTTCTCGGCTCGCACGACGATTAAATCCCAGATCCTGGCAGTCTTCGTAGTATAATGGACAAATCCGGTGCCGCCCACCGCCGAGCCTGCCGAGTCTGAAGATGGTCGCTGTACCATGTACTTTGACGGGTCCCGAGCTTTCGAACGCTCGGGGGCTGGTGTCGTGCTGGTTTCCCCTCAAGGGGATCAGCTCCAGTACGTCATCCAATTGCACTTCGCCACGACCAACAACGCGGCGGAGTATGAAGGCCTCTTGGCCGGACTACGAGCGTGCAAGGCGCTCGGGGTCTAGCGGCTGACTGTGAAGGGCGATTCGTAGTTGGTCGTCAACCAAGTCAACAAGGAGTATCAGTGTTCCAATCACTCAATAGCGCTTTACTTGGTTGAAGTGAGGAAGATGGAGCGGTACTTCAGAAATTTTGAAGTACTCTACATTCCCAGGAAGGATAATTCCCTGGCCGACCATCTTTCCAAGGTCGGTTCCTCGCAGATGCCCGCCCCGCCGGGGGCGCTCGTTGAGCATCTGCACAAGCCATCCATTCCCTCTGTAGAGGAGGCAACCCCCCAGATGCTCGCCCCGCCGGGGGCGCTCATTGAGCATTTGCACAAGCCCTCCATTCCCTCTGTAGAGGAGGCACCAGAGACGTGCGGTACCGTCTCCTTCCTCGAGTATGGTGTGGAGTGGATGACGCCATTCGTCCAATATCTTGCCCATGGGACACTGCCCGAGGAAGAAGCCGAGCGTTCCCGGCTTATAAGACGGTCCTCTGCATACAAGTTAGTCGAGGGCGCGTTATACCGCAAAGGGGCACTTAGAGTCCTCTCCAAGTGCATATCTCGGGAAGAGGGCAATTTACTTCTCAGGGATATCCATGAGGGGATGTGCGGAGCTCACTCGTCCTTCTGTACGCTCATGAGAAAAGCCTTCCGGTTGGGATATTATTGGCCGACAGCCTTAGCCGACGCTCGGGCGCTCGTGGCGACTTGTCGAGCATGCCAGTTCCATGCCTGCAAGGCCCACCAGCCGGCGTACACACTCCAGACCATCCCACTCTCATGGCCGTTCTCGACCTGGGGGGCCAACATTATCGGGCCTTTCCCCCGCGGTCGAAGGGGTTGCAAGTACCTGCTCGTAGCCATCGACACTTTCTCTAAGTGGATCGAGGCCGAGCCTGTATCAACCATTTTGGCTCAAGCAGCCAAGAAATTTTTCCGCAGCAACGTAGTGACGCGTTTCGGGGTCCCCAATCGCTTCATCACAAACAACGACACCCAGTTCACTAGTGAGCTGTTCCAGGCCTACTGCGAAGACATCGGGACCAAAGTCTACTTCACCTCTATAGCTCATCCGCAGAGCAATGGAGCAGCCGAGCGAGCAAACGGCCAAATCCTCCAAGGGATCAAGAAAAGGGTCTTCAAAGACCTCGCCCGGCACGGTGGATCATGGGTGGATGAGCTTTTTTCCGTCCTCTGGTCTGTCCGCACCACAGCAAGCCGAGCTACGGGCGAGACGCCCTTCCAGCTCGTCTATGGTGCCGAGGCCATCCTGCCCGCCGAGATCGTGCTGGGATCCCAAAGAGTGCATCTGGCTGATAGCATCAACCAAGGGCTCGAGCGTCGCCTCGACCTCGATCTCGCCGAAGAAGCACGCAAAGGGGCCCTCCTCCGATCCACTGTGTATCTGCAAGCTCTTCGCAGGCACGTAGCTAAGTCGGTTCGGCCCCGAACCTTGCAGGTTGGCGACCTCGTCCTGCGGCGAATGCAGGATACGTCGAAGTCCAACAAGCTCTCCTCCAAGTGGGAAGGTCCATTCACGGTGAAAGTGCATCTAGGCCCCTCATTGAGTTTTGGTGATTTATGGCAACACAATTACGTATACTAACGATGCGAGTGAGATTCTATGCAGTGATCAAGAAGATATCATTGTTGGAAAGGCGATTGGACACCCCCACCTCTTTGAAATTTGAAAAGGCGGTATCAAGACTTCAATTGTAAATCTTTTATTTTATTGAGTCTAAGGATAGCCGTACTATTAAGGGGGATACGACGGAAAATCGCTTCTAGGATATGCTTGTGCTCATAGGATGAAAATTGCATCTCAAAAGAATTTCAAAATCATGCATTTTCCTTAAAAGGATACTCCTGGCCGAGGAGGTCAGTTCGGACACTCCGGGGAAAATGTCCGGAGTATCCGGGGATTAAATCCGGATACTCCGAGCGAGGGTCCTCGGTTACTCTTTCTCTGGTGAGTCCGGAGCATCCGGACATTTAGTCCGGACACTCCGGGGAAATTGTCCGGAGTATCCGAAGATAATGTCCGGACATCGGATCAGGCTTGCAGAGCACTTGTAACGGTTGGATTTTGGGAGCCCTATAAAAACCTCACTTCAATTCTAACCGGTACCAACCCTCATTAGTGCCGGCATTCAAGTCTAAAGCTCTCTCTCACACTCTCTCAAGCCCAAGCTTCTTTCTCCCACTAAAATCTTCGATTTGATTTGCATCTTTGGGGAGAAAGAAGGGGATTCAAGTGCTTTGAGCTTGCATGGTTGATTCTTGAGCACGAGTTTCATCCTCCAAGTCGATTTAGCGGCGTATTGTTACTCTTGGAGTTTGAAGGGCTCCTAGACGGCAAGGAGTCACCGGGAGCCTCCAAGACTTCGTGTGGAGAGCTCCGGTCGTTTGTGAAGGCAAGCCTCGCCTCCTAAAGGAAAGAGGCAAGAAGTGAAGAACCGGCGAGTGCTTCGGGCAACACCGGGAGGAAAGAGGTCAAGAGGGACCCGGGCTTTGTGCCTCCTCAACGGAGACGTAGGATTCCCTTCAAGAATCCGAATTTCGGTAAAAAATTATTGTCTTGTGTTCTTCATTAGCTTGAGCTAGGGTTTGGTGTTGTTATTGGATTTTAGAAGCCCCGATCTACTTACTCTTTGTGTTTGGTTCTAGATCCATATTTTACTAAGGTACCTGAGTTCATTTAGAACCTTTGTATTCACTAGATTGTTGAAAATTTGCAAGGATTTAAAATTCTAAATCCAAGTCACTTGTTCGGACACTCGGACATTAACTCCGGACTATCCGGACATTAAGTCCCGGACACTCCGGATTTTGGCCTTCGGTGATTTTATTTAATTGCAAATTTTAATTACGCCTATTCACCCCCTCTAGGCGACATATCCGACCTTTCAATTGGTATCGAGCCAAATCTCCTTAGTTTGGCTTAACCGCTGGAGAATCAATATGTCGCAAATGGAAAGTCTGTCGAAGACCTTACCGCACCTCTGCACGGGACGATCTTAGGATGGGTATTCGCAATTACAATTCTCTCGGCTCTTCATCGTATGTTTCGTGCCTTCCGATTGGCGCCTCACTCGATGGCACTCACTATGCCGCGTGGAAACATAAGATGAAGATGCACTTGAGATCACTTCACCCGCCTATTTGGAAGATTGTGCGAGCATGGTTTCAAGCCAAATGATCCCGAGAACCTTACTCCGAAGAAGATAAAGATCAACACTTCAATGACTTGGCCGTCAATGCCTTGTTTAATGCTTTGAGTGATTCCGAAGTTCAACCGTGTGGATGGACTTGAGGAAGCAAAGGCCATTTGGGATAGACTCCTAGTGAGTCATGAAGGGATTTCAAGTGTTCGTGAATCTAAGATAGAGCTCATTATTGGTGGTGAGCGGTTCACATTGGAAGAAGGAGAGTCCTACAACAAGATGTTTGGCCGGCTAATGGTGCTTGTAAATCAAGCAAAAGGTCTTGGGTGCACTGATTTGTCGACAAGGCGGTGGTGAAGATTATACTCAGCGTGATCACTCCTACCAACCGCAACCTTGTTCGGGCTTGATCCGAGACCGCCTAACTTTGATACTTTGACACCTCATGACGTCATTGGCGGCTCATGATGGATGAGATGATGGTAAAGGAAGCTGAGGTTGTGGAAGAACTCAAGTCAGGGAAGAAGAAGGGCATCGCTCTAAAGGCCGTCAAAATTGCGCGCCAAGCCGAAGAAAGCACAAGTGAAGAAGAAGAGTCTAGTGGTCCATTGACAAATGAAGATATGGCTCTATTTGTGCGAAGATTCAACAAATTCTTCAAGAAGAAAAATTTCAAGCAAGGAGGTCAATCAAGGAACTATGGAAGAAAATCAAAAGGGAGACACTCCACAAGAAGATGCTACGAATGCGGCGAAACCGGCCATTTTATTGCCGAGTGTCCGCATAAGGAAGGCAAAGACGAGAAGTCTCACAAAAAGGATAAGTTCCGGGGCAAAGACAAGGAGAAGAGCAAGAAGTACAAGGGCAAGGGTCGTGCTTACATTGGAAAGGAGTGGAACTCGACACCGACTCCAACTCCGATTCCTACTCCGAGTCGACGAGGAAGGAGGAATGCCTCTGTCGCCATCGCCGTGCCTACCACCTCAACAACGTCGAAGAGCCTCTTCGACAACTTGAGCGACGATGGCTATAACGCTCCTATGTGCCTTATGGCAAAGGGGCACAAGGTATCATCAAAAATCTCCACTCCCTCCATTGCGAATGAATGTCTAGATGAGCACGATAGCGATAGTGATAATGATGACGTTAACACCGTGCTTAAGTCTATGAAAAACTTTGACATTCATAAATTAAATTTGCTTTTAAAAGACATTGAAAAATTGGAGGAAATTATCGAACAAAAGGAAGCTACTCTCGAGGCTCAAGAGGATTTGCTCATCCTCGAAAAAGAAAAGAATCGCGAGCTAGAGAAGAGCTTATCTTTTGAAAAAGAGCAAAATGAAAGATTAGTTGAGAATTCAAAATCAATTAAATCCGAGGTGACTAGTCTCGAGATCACCAATGCTTCACTCGAAGAGAAACTTGCTAAGGCAAAGGATGCTTGCAAGGCTCTTGAGTTGAAGCTTGTTGATCTCAAGAATAGCCCTTCGGTTACCTCAACTATTAACTCCAATTCTTCATTGCCTTCAACGAGCAATGGATGCGCTAGGTGCTATAATGTCAATATTGATATTTGTACCACTAACCTTGAGACTTTGCAAGTACTTGCTCATGAAAATGAGAAGCTCAAGGGAATACTCGAAGATGGACTACAAAAGTCCTATAAGGCTAGCAAGGGACTAGAGGAGTTCCTCGGTAAGCGCAAAGGTAGCCCCATGAAGCATGGGCTTGGTTATGTCCCTCCCAAGGGCAAAGGAAATCACATTGTGGTTGCGCCTTTGAACAAGCCCATTCACTTTATAAAAGGGGAAGCAAACTCTAAATATAAGGCTCAATCCACTTTCTTTGCTTCTTATGTGCTTAAGAGGACTAGCCTCGGTAGAGTAGTTGCTCATCATATTGGGGGTAAGCCCAAGAATGCCTCTCATGTGCGATCTATTTGGGTCCCCAAATCACTTGTCACTAACGTGCGCGGACCTAAACAAGTTTGGGTACCAAAGAGCAAAAACTAAATTTCATTTTGTAGGCCTACATCTCGGTGGAACAAGTTGGATCTTGGATAGCGGATGTACGCATCATATGACCGGAGAAAGGGCAATGTTGGCGCATTTGGAAGCCAATGGATCAAATAGCGAAAGCATCATCTTAAGTATAACGGAAAAGGTGAAGTGGTAGGTTTAGGTAAGATTCTTATTACTAATGATTTTCATATAAACAATGTTTTACTTGTTGAATCACTAAGCTACAATTTATTGTCCGTTGCACAATTATGTGAAGCGGGCTATAATTGTGTGTTTAGTGAGAAGGTGTGGATGTCATTAAGAGGGTTGATGGTTCAATAGCCGTTAAGGGTCGTTTAAAGGGTAATCTCTATCGATAGATTTTTCTACGACGAGTTAACCTTGAAACGCGTGTAATATGGCTAAATCTAACATGGGTTGGTTATGGCATCGCCGACTTGCCCATGTTGGTATGAGGAACCTTCACAAACTTATTAAGGGCAATCACATCCTTGGACTAACCAATATTGTTTTTGAGAAAGATAGGGTGTGTAGCGCGTGTCAAGCCGGAAAGCAAGTTGGAGCTTCGCACCCCGCCAAGAATGTGATGACCACCACAAGACCCTTAGAAATGCTACACATGGATTTGTTCGGCCCGATCGCCTACATAAGCATTGGAGGAAACAAGTATGGGTTAGTCATTGTAGATGATTTTTCTCGCTTTACTTGGGTGTTTTTCTTGCATGACAAAAGCGAAGTCCAAGGAAGCTTGAAGAAATTCATGAGAAGGGCTCAAAATGAGTTGAAGTGAAGATCAAGAGAATTGAGATGACAACGGCACGAATTCAAGAATACTGGTGTTGAGGAGTATCTCGATGAAGAAGGCATCAAGCATGAGTTCTCGGCTCCTATTCTCCTCAACAGAATGGGGTAGCCGAGAGGAAGAATCGAACCCTCATCGAGATGGCGCGTACGATGCTTGACGAGTACAAGGTTTCCGACATATTTTGGGCGGAGGCCGTCAACACCGCGTGCCACAGCTCCAACCGATTATATCTTCACAAGTCGCTAAAGAAGGCGGCGTCTGAGCTCCTCTTTGGGAAGAAGCCAAATGTATCCTACTTAGGGTCTTTGGGAGTAAATGCTACATCCTCAACAAAAGGCTAAGTCTTCTAAATTTGCTCCTAAAGTAGATGAAGGATTTTTACTTGGTTATGGATCAAATGCTTACGCATATCGGGTTTTCAATAACACCACCGGTGTAGTTGAAATCTCGCGTGACGTAACATTTGATGAAACTAACGGTTCTCAAGTAGAACAAGTTAATTGTGATGAAATTGATAGGGAAGAACCTCCATGCGAAGCAATCAAGAAATTAGCAATTGGGGAGGTAAAACCGGTGGAGCAGGATGCAATCCCGAGCACCCCAACCCGGAGTGTCCGGGATAATGTCCGGAGTCTCCGGACAAAATCTCCGGAGTGTCCGGACTTAACCCCGGACATTCCGGACATTAGTGCTCAAAACGTTGATCCCTCCTCATCCATTAAAGCTCAAGATGGTTCCAACATCTCACAAGATGACGGAGGCCCTATCCAACGCATCAACTCAACGACTCCTCATCCGAGAGTTCATCAAAGTATACAACGCGATCACCCGGTCGACAACATACTCGGAGACATTAATAAGGGAGTATCTACTAGATCTCGACTTGCAAATTTTTGTGAATTTTACTCCTTTGTCTCTTCTCTTGAACCACTCAAGGTAGAAGAAGCTCTTCAAGATCCGGATTGGGTGATGGCTATGCAAGAGGAGTTGAATAACCGAGAGGAATCAAGTATGGAAGCTTGTCGAGAGGCCCAAGCAAAGCGTGATTGGAACCAAATGGGTCTTCGGAACAAGCAAGGCGAGAACGGAATAGTGACGAAACAAAGCACGGTTGGTTGCTCAAGGCTTCACGCAAGTCGAAGGTTTGGATTCGATGAAACATACGCCTCTGTAGCTAGGTGGAATCTATTAGAATATTACTTGCCTTTGCTACTCACCATGATTTCAAGTTATATCAAATGGATGTGAAAAGCGCCTTCTTGAATGGACCACTCTCCGAAATGGTCTACGTTGAGCAACCAACCGGCTTCGAAGACCCGAACCATCCGGACCACGTCTACTTCCTTCACAAGGCTCTCTACGGACTTAAGCAAGCGCCGAGAGCATGGTTCGAGTGTCTTCGTGATTTCCTTCTTGATCAAAGTTTTGTAGTCGGAAAGGCCGACCCCACTCTTTTTACTAAAAACATTGATAATGACTTGTTTGTTTGTCAAATTTATGTTGATGACATTATATTTGGATCTACTAATGAACACTTGTGCAAGGATTTTAGTAGGATAATGACTAAAAGATTCCAAATGTCCATGATGGGCGAGTTAAAGTTCTTCCTCGATTTCAAGTCAAACAACTCAAGGAAGGAACTTTTATATGCCAAGCAAGTATATCAAGGACATGCTCAAGAAGTTTGGAATGGAGAGCGCCAAGCCAATCAAGACGCCGATGCAAGCTAACGGGCATCTAGACCTCGACAAGGAAGGTAAACCGGTCATCCAAAATGTATATCATTCGATGATCGGCTCTTTACTTTATCTTTGTGCATCTAGGCCCGATATCATGCTTAGTGTGTGCATGTGTGCACGTTTTCAAGCCGCTCCAAAAGAGTGCCACATGGTGGCCGTAAAGAGAATCTTGAGGTATTTAGTGCACACTCCTCATTTAGGACTTTGGTATCCTAAAGGTTCATCATTTGAGTTAATCGGCTATTCGATGCGGATTATCTTTGGATGTAAGGTGGATAGGAAGAGTACTTCGGGGACTTGTCAATTCTTGGGTAGATCTCTTGTGTCATGGTCCTCTAAGAAGCAAAATTCAGTAGCCCTATCCACAGCCGAAGCCGAATATATAGCCGCCAGGAGTTGTTGTGCGCAATTGCTTTGGATGAGACAAACCCTAAATAATTATGGCCTAACCTATAACCATGTGCCACTCTTGTGTGACAATGAGAGCGCCATAAAAATTGCCAACAACCCCGTCCAACACTCCCGTACAAAGCATATCGATATTCGTCATCATTTCCTAAGGGATCATTCCACTAAAGGCGATATCGATATCCAACATGTGAGCTCAAATGACCAATTAGCCGATATCTTTACCAAGCCTCTTGATGAGAAGAGATTTTGCGAGTTGAGGAGTGGGCTAAATATTCTTGATTCTCGCAATTTGGCTTGATAAGTGCACATTATTGATTGATGCTTGCAAAACATGTTGAAAAAGCTTATTTGGTTTTTTTTCTCTAATCTTTTGTGTTGGTTGAATTATTTGATCTTGGATCTTGCCCAATGTCATGTGACTATGGATTGTTTGATTTTGTGTTAAGCTAGTCACATCGTTACAAAAGGTCTCTTTAGGACTTCTTTTCTCAATTCTTCAAGTCTTTCATCTCATTCAATTCCTTGAAATTCTCCTTTGGATCCCGAGCCTTCAAACGGGGACGATCCGGACTAATTGTCGGAGATATCCGACAATTTGTCCGAGTCTCGAACAAAATGTCCGGAGTGTCCGGATTGAGTGGGCTTTGGGTATTTAGGCCCGTGCGGGGGCACCCTTCTCTCTCTTCTCTCATTTGTTTCAACCGCATCCACCTCAAACCTTCGCCCTAGCCGCCGCCCTCCGGTTCTCCTCCATCTCCGGTGTGTTTCTCCTCCATCTCCATCTCCGGATCATCCTTGGAGGGCTTGGGGAAGGATCTCCCTCGTCGTTTCTTCGTTTTTGCGGTTCTTCGTTGTGGTATGACTTCTTTTGCCCTAATCCTCTCTTGACCATTGAAATTTCTAGGGTTAGGGCTCCTCTGTTAGAGTTCATTCACCTCCTTGAATAAATCCCTAGTATGTGCTCTTAGAAATCCCACATTGTTTGCAATTTAGGATTTTGGGTTTGAATCTGTTAAACCCGGAGTCTCCGGATATTTTATCCGGAGTATCCGGACAAAACCCCGGACACTCCGGACTAAATACCCGGAGTATCCGGATAAATGGTCGAGACGGTCCGGACAAAATGTCCGGAGTATCATTTGTACCTCTCGACCCAAAATTTTAAATTGTGAAATATACTTTCGTGCAACTCTTTTTCACTCCTATTGTTGTTCCCTCTTAGATGTCTTCTTCCCAAGGAGGTTCTGGTGCCAGCAAGCGCCCAATTGAGTCACCTCCTCCCTCTCCCACCGGCGCTCCAAAGAAGAGAAGGCAAGGTGTGAAGAAGATCCCTCAAGGCCGTGCTAACCTCCTCACCGCGCCTCCAGCTGCTCCATCTCCTGCTTCCGCTCAGAGTAATCCCGCTGAAGTTCTGCCAAGAAGCATCCCGAGATGAGCATGCTAGGCGTCGAGCGAAAAAAAAGCGATTTCATGAGTCAAGGTTGGCGATTGGTCCCTTGAGAAGCTTGACCTCGGTGGAGATATCCGGGCGATGATGATGCATTGCGTGTGGTTGACTATCGTGGAAGTGCGGAAAGGGCAAGGCCATTGTTGCTGAGAAGAACAAAGATCCGCTTGAGTTCCATCAAGATCAATTATGTCGACAAGCGGTTACGGAGCAGGTTTCACTCGACTTTTATGAGGCAGTTCTTACGCCAATGGGCGTCCGTGATGAAGATGAAGAGGATTGATTGGCTATATATATGCGAGGCTCAGAATCCCATCTTTGGCGAAGTTATCGAGATTTGTGGCGGCATAAAGTGAAGGACATCATGAGTTTCATGCATTCTGGAATGATGAGGTAATCATGTAATTTTATGCCACTCTTTACTTTGATAAGAAGCAAGATGCCATTTGGTGGATGACAGATAAACTCTGGTATGTGGTGACCAAGAGGACATTTGCTAGAATATTGCATCTGAGATCAGCAGATGGTGATGCCAAGTCGCATGATAAGAAGGTCATGGCTCTGAGCGGCTTGGAGATTTATATGACTCGTCTCGGCATGTTGTGATGGGCACCATCAAAGTCCGAAGCTGATGCCGTTTGTTCTTCTTGATTGCTTGGTCACTCTTTGGCCCAAGGAGGAATCGTCGACCATCGGTTCTTATGTGAGAAATTTGCTTTTTCATTTGGTTGGCGCACTCATGGATTTGGCGTGGTTGACTTCATCAGGAGGCCATCCGCTACAACTCTTTGAGCAACTCCAGCTACTGGTATCGCCTTTTATCATGGTCGTGATTGAGCACGTCACGGGCTTGACTTCGTGAAGCACGTGCCCTACAAGGTTCGTCCTCGATGCGTACTGCAGCTCACGTGGACAAGCGTCCTAGGGTCGTCCTCTGTCACTCGGTCCTTTTGCCGCTCTGCTCCTCCACAGCTCCGGCTTCGCGAGCGCCTCCTCCGGCTCCTCGGCTCCAGTTTCTCCCACGGGAGAAGGTTCTCCTCGCACTAGCCGCGACACCATCAAGAGAATGCTCAAGTGCCTATTTTGCTTATGCGAGGATGTATCGAGCAAGTAAAGAGACCCGTCGTGAGTGCGTGAGCACCGCCGAGAGTTCGCGCCTCCGCCGCCCGGAGGTGAGGATCTTCGGCCGATGGCGAGTCCGCGAGTCAACTCATGTATCTGCAGTGGATTCGCTACTCGGCAGCTCTTGATCTACCACCTCATGCACCTCGGGCCGCGTCGATGGCGGTGGCGGCGATAGCGAGGAGGAGGACTACGAGCCGTCCGGCGACGACGAGTAGTTCCTTGCGGTAGACTCTTCCTTTTTGGTGTCTTGATGCCAAAGGGGGAGAGAGCTAGAGTTTATTTGGAGTTTATTTGGAGTTTATTTGCTTTGCCGTGCTGGATTGTGCTTTGGTTATTGCTTTGGCTATTTATCGTCTCGTTAGACCTTTAGTTGTGCTTGTGGTTGATTGGTTGTCGAACTATTTGCTTAATATCAATTTCCTTTCCGTTATGCACTTGTGTGATATCATGTCATATTAATTACTTGTGCAAAGTTTCTTATTGATTATCTTGACATATTCTATCATAAACAATTTAGGGGGAGCTCATGCTTCTCTTTCTCTTAAATATGTGCATTTCAAGAATCTACTCAATCTTCTCTAATGCACGTATTTAGGGGGAGCTCCACCCCATGTATTTGGTCCTCCAAATACTATATCATTTCAAATTTATCTAAATTCAATTGTGTTGTCATCAATTCACCAAAAGGGAGATTGAAAGTGCATCTAGGCCCTCATTGAGTTTTGGTGATTTATGGCAACACAATTCACTATCTCTAACGATGCGAGTGAGATTCTATCACGTGATCAAGAAGATATCATTGTTGGAAAGGCGATTGGACACCCCCACCTCTTTGAAATTTGAAAAGCGGCATCAAGACTTCAATTGTAAATCTTTTATTTTATTGAGTCTAAGGATAGCCGTACTATTAAGGGGATCTGACGGAAAATCGCTTCTAGGATATGCTTGTGCTCATAGGATGAAAATTGCATCTCAAAAATTTCAAAATCATGCATTTTCCTTAAAGGATACTCTGGCGAGGAGGTCGGTCAGAGATATCCGGACATTTAATCCGGACACTCAGGAAAATGTCCGAGTATCAGGGATTAAATCCGGATACTCGGCGAGGGTCTCGGTTACTCTTTCTCTGGTGAGTCCGAGCATCCGGACATTTAGTCCGGACACTCGGGAAATTGTCCGGAGTATCAGAAGATAATGTCGGACGGTCCGGATGTCTTGTGAAAGCACTTATAGCAGTTGGATTTTGGGAGCCCTATAAAACCCTCACTCCAATTCTAACCGTTACCAACCTCATTTAGTGCAGACATTCAAGTCTAAAGCTCTCTCACACTCTCTCAAGCCCAAGCTTCTTTCTCCCACTAAAATCTTGATTTGATTTGCATCTTTGGGGAGAAAGAAGGATTCAAGTGCTTTGAGCTTGCATGGTTGATTCTTGAGCACAGTTTCATCCTCCAAGTCGATTTAGCGGCGTATTGTTACTCTTGGAGTTTGAAGGGCTCCTAGGCGGCAAGGAGTCACCGGGAGCCTCCAAGACTTAGTGTGGAGAGCTCGGTCGTTTGTGAAGGCAAGCCTCGCCTCCTAAAGGAAAGAGGCAAGAAGTGAAGAACCGGCGAGTGCTTGAACAACACCGGAGGAAAGAGGTCAAGAGGGACCGGGCTTTGTGCCTCCTCAGCGAGCGTAGGATTCCTTCAAGAATCCAATTTCGGTAAAAATTATTGTCTTGTGTTCTTCATTAGCTTGAGCTAGGGTTTGGTGTTGTTATTGGATTTTAGAAGCCCCGATCTACTTACTCTTTGTGTTTGGTTCTAGATCCATATTTTACTAAGGTACCTGAGTTCATTTAGAACCTTTGTATTCAGCTAGATTGTTGAAAATTTGCAAGGATTTAAAATTCTAAATCCGAAGTCACTTGTTCGGACACTCCGGACATTAACTCCGGACTATCCGGACATTAAGTCCGGACACTCCGGATTTTGGCCTTCGGGTGATTTTATTTAATTGCAAATTTTAATTACGCCTATTCACCCCCCCTCTAGGCGACATATCCGACCTTTCAATTGGTATCAGAGCCAAATCTCCTTAGTTTGGCTTAACCGCTTGGAGAATCAATATGTCGCAAACAGGGAAGTCTGTCGAAGACCTTACCCGCACCTCGGGTACGGGGGACGATCTTAGGATGGGTATTCCGCTTAATTACAATTCTCTCGGCTCTTCATCGTATGTTTCCGTGCCTTCCGGTCGGCGCCTCGCCGATGGCACTCACTATGCAGCGTGGAAACATAAGATGAAGATGCACTTGAATCACTTCACCGTCTATTTGGAAGATTGTGCGAGCGGGTTTCAAGCCAAATGATCCCGAGAACCTTACTCCGAAGAAGATAAAGATCAACACTTTAATGACTTGGCCGTCAATGCCTTGTTTAATGCTTTGAGTGATTAGAGTTCAACCGTGTGGATGGACTTGAGGAAGCAAAGGCCATTGGGATAGACTCCTAGTGAGTCATGAAGGGATTTCAAGTGTTCGTGAATCTAAGATAGAGCTCATTATTGGTGGTGAGGCAGTTCACATTGGAAGAAGGAGAGTCCTACAACAAGATGTTTGGCCGGCTAATGGTGCTTGTAAATCAAGCAAAAGGTCTTGGGTGCTTGATTTGTCGACAAAGCGGTGGTGAAGATTATACTTGGCGTGATCACTCCTACCAACCGCAACCTTGTTCGGGCTTGATCCGAGACCGCCTAACTTTGATACTTTGACACCTCATGGCGTCATTGGCGGCTCATGATGGATGAGATGATGGTAAAGGAAGCTGAGGTTGTGGAAGAACTCAAGTCGGGGAAGAAGAAGGGCATCGCTCTAAAGGCCGTCAAAATTATGGCCAAGTCAAGAAAGCACAAGTGAAGAAGAAGAGTCTAGTGGTCCATTGACAAATGAAGATATGGCTCTATTTGTGCGAAGATTCAACAAATTCTTCAAGAAGAAAAATTTCAAGCAAGGAGGTCAATCAAGGAACTATGGAAGAAAATCAAAAGGAGACACTCCACAAGAAGATGCTCTGAATCGGTGAAACCAGCCATTTTATTGCGAGTGTCCATAAGGAAGGCAAAGGCGAGAAGTCTCACAAAAGGATAAGTTAGGGGCAAAGACAAGGAGAAGAGCAAAAGTACAAGGGCAAGGTCGTGCTTACATTGGAAAGGTGGAACTCGACACGACTCAACTCGATTCCGACTCGAGTCGACGAGGAAGGAGGAATTGCCTCTGTCGCCATTCGTGCCTACCACCTCAACAACGTCGAAGAGCCTCTTCGACAACTTGAGCGACGATGGCGACAAACGCTCCTATGTGCCTTATGGCAAAGGGGCACAAGGTATCATCAAAATCTCCACTCCTCCATTGCGAATGAATGTCTAGATGAGCACGATAGCGATAGTGATAATGATGACGTTAACACCGTGCTTAAGTCTATGAAAAACTTTGACATTCATAAATTAAATTTGCTTTTAAAAGACATTGAAAAATTGGAGGAAATTATCGAACAAAAGGAAGCTACTCTCGAGGCTCAAGAGGATTTGCTCATCCTCGAAAAAGAAAAGAATCGTGAGCTAGAGAAGAGCTTATCTTTTGAAAAAGAGCAAAATGAAAGATTAGTTGAGAATTCAAAATCAATTAAATCCGAGGTGACTAGTCTCGAGATCACCAATGCTTCACTCGAAGAGAAACTTGCTAAGGCAAAGGATGCTTGCAAGGCTCTTGAGTTGAAGCTTGTTGATCTCAAGAATAGCCCTTCGGTTACCTCAACTATTAACTCCAATTCTTCATTGCCTTCAACGAGCAATGGATGCGCTAGGTGCTATAATGTCAATATTGATATTTGTACCACTAACCTTGAGACTTTGCAAGTACTTGCTCATGAAAATGAGAAGCTCAAGGGAATGCTCGAAGATGGACTACAAAAGTCCTATAAGGCTAGCAAGGGACTAGAGGAGTTCCTCGGTAGTTTAAAGGTAGCCCCATGAAGCATGGGCTTGGTTATGTCCCTCCCAAGGGCAAAGGAAATCACATTGTGGTTGCGCCTTTGAACAAGCCCATTCACTTTATAAAAGGGGAAGCAAACTCTAAATATAAGGCTCAATCCACTTTCTTTGCTTCTTATGTGCTTAAGAGGACTAGCCTCGGTAGAGTAGTTGCTCATCATATTGGGGGTAAGCCCAAGAATGCCTCTCATGTGCGATCTATTTGGGTCCCCAAATCACTTGTCACTAACGTGCGCGGACCTAAACAAGTTTGGGTACCAAAGAGCAAAAACTAAATTTCATTTTGTAGGCCTACATCTCCGGTGGAACAAGTTGGATCTTGGATAGCGGATGTACGCATCATATGACCGGAGAAAGGGCAATGTTCGCGCATTTGGAAGCCAATGGATCAAATAGCGAAAGCATCATCTTTGGCGATAACGGAAAAGGTGAAGTGGTAGGTTTAGGTAAGATTCTTATTACTAATGATTTTCATATAAACAATGTTTTACTTGTTGAATCACTAAGCTACAATTTATTGTCCGTTGCACAATTATGTGAAGCGGGCTATAATTGTGTGTTTAGTGAGAAGGGTGTGGATGTCATTAAGAGGGTTGATGGTTCAATAGCCGTTAAGGAGTCGTTTAAAGGGTAATCTCTATCGATAGATTTTTCTACTGGACGAGTTAACCTTGAAAGCGTCTTAATGGCTAAATCTAACATGGGTTGGTTATGGCATCGCCGACTTGCCCATGTTGGTATGAGGAACCTTCACAAACTTATTAAGGGCAATCACATCCTTGGACTAACCAATATTGTTTTTGAGAAAGATAGGGTGTGTGTAGCGTGTCAAGCCGGAAAGCAAGTTGGAGCTTAGCACCCGCCAAGAATGTGATGACCACCACAAGACCCTTAGAAATGCTACACATGGATTTGTTCTACCGATCGCCTACATAAGCATTGGAGGAAACAAGTATGGGTTAGTCATTGTAGATGATTTTCTCGCTTTACTTGGGTGTTTTTCTTGCATGACAAAAGCGAAGTCAAGGAAGCTTGAAGAAATTCATGAGAAGGGCTCAAAATGAGTTGAAGTGAAGATCAAGAGAATTGAGATGACAACGGCACGAATTCAAGAATACCGGTGTTGAGGAGTATCTCGATGAAGAAGGCATCAAGCATGAGTTCTCGGCTCCCTATTCTCCTCAACAGAATGGGGTAGCCGAGAGGAAGAATCGAACCCTCATCGAGATGGCGCGCACGATGCTTGACGAGTACAAGGTTTCCGACATATTTTGGGCGGAGGCCGTCAACACCGCGTGCCACAGCTCAACCGATTATATCTTCACAAGTGCTAAAGAAGCGCGTCTGAGCTCCTCACTGGGAAGAAGCCAAATGTATCCTACTTCCGGGTCTTTGGGAGTAAATGCTACATCCTCAACAAAAAGGCTAAGTCTTCTAAATTTGCTCCTAAAGTAGATGAAGGATTTTTACTTGGTTATGGATCAAATGCTTACGCATATCGGGTTTTCAATAACACCACGGTGTAGTTGAAATCTCGCGTGGCGTAACATTTGATGAAACTAACAGTTCTCAAGTAGAACAAGTTAATTGTGATGAAATTGATAGGGAAGAACCTCCATGCGAAGCAATCAAGAAATTAGCAATTGGGGAGGTAAAACGGTGGAGCAGGATGCAATCCGAGCACCCCAACCCGAGTGTCGGGATAATGTCCGAGTCTCCGGACAAAATCTCCGAGTGTCCGGACTTAACCCGGACATTCGGACATTAGTGCTCAAAAGCGTTGATCCTCCTCATCCATTAAAGCTCAAGATGGTTCCAACATCTCACAAGATACGGAGGCCCTATCCAACGCATCAACTCAACGACTCCTCATCCGAGAGTTCATCAAAGTATACAAGCGATCACCGATCGACAACATACTCGGAGACATTAATAAGGAGTATCTACTAGATCTCGACTTGCAAATTTTGTGAATTTTACTCCTTTGTCTCTTCTCTTGAACCACTCAAGGTAGAAGAAGTTCTTCAAGATCCGGATTGGGTGATGGCTATGCAAGAGGAGTTGAATAACTTCGAGAGGAATCAAGTATGGAAGCTTGTCGAGAGGCCCAAGCAAAACGTGATTGGAACCAAATGGGTCTTTCGGAACAAGCAAGACGAGAACGGAATAGAGACCAGAAACGACCGACCTAGTCTCGCACAAGGGCATACTTTTCTCACGATCTTGGTGATGGGACGAGCACGTCGGGCAGGAACAATCGCTCCGAGTGTTTTCATTCTAAGGTCGGGCCAGCGCGCGCACGACCGCACAAGTCACCACGACCAACGCCTAAGTCACTAAAACTCGCCGCCAAAGGTTTCAGTCTCCATAAGCCAACCTTGGTCCGCAGTAGTTCTTCGTTGCGCGATTTCAAGTCGCATACAGACACCCTTTCGGCCGGTCCGGAGCTTTAGTTCAATTTGTGCGCGTTTGGTCATCGCATGACTTGTTGGGCAACCGCGCATCCTTCCTCGCCTACGACCATGCTCGCAAAATCAGGGGCGTGCGTCCTAAGTGCTAAGGAAGTCGAGGCCTCGCACGTTCTTTCCTCCCGACCTAAACCATGTTCGCTCTGCGAAGAAATTGGTGATTTGGTCGGTGAGGCAACGCACACTTTCCTAACTCTCCTGCGAACGAGCTCGTGCTCGCAACTCAGGTGCACGACCTTCATTCGCAGCGGGGGCTTAGTAGGAATGGGCTACCTACCGTACTAACGTTTTTTCCGAAAATTGGTGGCCAAGTGCCTCGACCTAAGCTCGTATTTGTGCTACCTTTACTTGTTTTTCAAGCATTTGTCACTCACCTATTTTCGGGCTCATGTCGCCCATGCTCGTGTTGCCCGTGCTAATGTTGCCCGTGCTTCGCTATCTGCCTCATGCCCGTTGCTTGCAGGAAATAACAAGAAGGACACAAAAGAAGCATTGCAGTAGACAAAAGCCCCTAGGCGGGAGAAAAATGTACACTTCGTTGGCGCCACCAAAGTTATCCAAAGTCATCAAAAAGAAGAAAAAGGAAAAAAGCAAAAGTCCTCTACACGCCGGGCTTCGCCCCTCTAAGTGCTGCAGTGAGCTTCTGCCTCAGGTCGTCGATCTTGGCCTCGAGGTCGATCACCTTTCGCTGGACTTCGCGACCTTCGCGGGCCTCCTGGCGAAGTTTCTCAACCTCTTCCTTGTCTTGATCAGCGAGATCGGCGGCCGCCCGTGCAACCCGGCCTAACTCCGCCACCTTCGATTCAAGGACGCGGGAGTGTTGCTTTCCTTGCTCAAGCTCTTACTCGAGCACAAGGACCCTCTCCCTGCCCTCGGCGGCGACTTTCTCTGCCTGGCGGGAGTTTTGCTTTTCTTGCTCAAGGTCTTTCTCAAGCGCAAGAATCTTCTCCCTGCCAGCGGTGGCGTCCTCCTCGACTTGGCATAAGCGTTGTTGCTCCTACTCAAGCTCTTGCTCGAGCCCAAGAATCTTCGACCTACCCTCGGTGATGCCCTTTTCAGCCTAGCGGCACCTCTCCAAGATCAGCTTGTCCCGGGCCTTAAGTTCGCCTATCCGCCGCTCAATCTCGGTTATGCGGGCGTCGTATTCGGCGTTCTGCTTGGCCACGGCCTCGGGAGGAACCGTCGAGGCGTCAAAGTCCTCCATGGTCTTTTGAATGACCTGCAAGCAAAGAAGGCAGGAAGAAAGCAGACCTCAGGCACCCTCCCCCCAAGGTACAAAATAGAGAGGGGGAAACCGCCAACAAGAAAAAGAAGCATGCTTACCCGGCCAAGGCGTACACAGAGGTTGCCCCGGAAGGTCTTGGTGACATCGTCCCCCTAGAGGGCCGCCAGTTTCCTATCGGGCGACGTCAGCTCAGAGCCCCGGTCTTCCGCCCAATCAAAAATTACGGCCGGGACACCCTCAGGATCCTTCCAGGAGGGCAGATCGCTCGAGGATGACCCTTCATTCCCTCGGGCATGTGGTCCGCTGGGATGCGCGCCTCCCTCTGGCGGCCGCCTACTCGAGGTCTTCTTTCTGTCCGCTTTGGGAATGTTGTCGCCCGAGGGGCATGGCAACATCCGCTTGACATACGGTTCACTCTGGGCGGGCGTAGTTTCACCCCGAGCATGTTGTTCACTCGGGGGCTTCGCATCCTTGCTCCGGACAGGAGATGTGCCCGAGGACCTCGGGCCTTCTCGGGCAGTCTCTTCGCCCAAGGCCACGAGATCGACCTCATCCCCCCTGCGTACCCTCTATGGTTGGGGGCGCCGGAAGCTCGCCCTGGGGAGGTGGTCCCTCTGGGGCAGGGGGGTCCTCGGTGCCTTGGCCGTCGTCGACGAGCTTGTCCACCGCTTCCACGGCCTCGCTCATCACACGGTCAGCGGCAAGGGCGAGCTCCCTCTCTACGACATGACCAAGGAGCTTGTCAATTATTTTGCCACAATCTGGAAAGGTCCTAGGAGCTATCACGCCCACATCAACAAGAGTGGGGTTAGCTCGGTTGGAGGGCGCTCGAAACAAAGGACAAAGAAGGGAAGAAAAAGCGAGGTTTGAGACTCATCTTCGGCCAGGCCCTCGTTGTCATCTCCGGCTGGGTTGGCCACCGCTGCAACCACGAGTTCAGCCTTCTTCTCTGCAGCACTGCTGATCCTCGCCAGGAGGGGGTCGACCTTCTCCATGTCGACAGCCTCCAGCGTCTTCTTTGAGCGCCCGTGCCTCGTTATGAGGGGCAGCGCGTCCTCTTCCTCATCCTCCTCCTCCTCATCAACGGCCGCGCCCTCGGGCTCCGTAGCTCGCCAAGCCTCGGTGACTCGCTTGAGCTTGGCCTTAATATCGGCAAGCTCCTCCTCCAAAGCCCTCTGCTCGGCCTGCACCAGTTCCTCGGTTAGTCTCGCCTCGTCCTCAAGATGCTCTAGGCAATCCCGGCCGTAGTTCTCCATCCAGGCGTTCAAACGGCTTACCTCCTTCCAGCCGGCGAATTCTAAATGCCGCACCGCTGGATTCTTGGCCGAGCTCGCCCGCCTCTTCGTCAGCCGAGTGGTGGCCGGTGGCGGGGCGTGTCTTTTACCCCTTGCCTTCTTGGCCTTGGCGGCCGGGACAAGCACTCCTTTGCCGCCCGCCAAGGGCTTAAGCTCGACCACCGCTAACTCCAGGGCAACCTTCTCCTGCCAGAGGGCGAAAAGGCGTCAGAAGGGCTCGGGATGCTTTCCCCGAGCATGAACCACGAAGCAGCTTACCACATCGCTCCGCTCGAGCACGTTTTTTGGGACTTGCTGCCCGCGCTCGAGCTCCTTGCCCTTGGGGGTGCCGAACATCTCGCCGACCCTCTTCTCCACCCAGTCGAAACCCGGGGCTGCCATTGATCAATAAATGAAACCAGCACGAACTCAAACAGCGCACGCGAAGCAAAAATCGCTCAAGACCAGGGAACTTACCGGAGTCGTCCTCTCGGGTGTTGTCATCCCACCCGATGATCTCGAAGAAGGGGTGCTCCCTCCTCCTCAGAGGGGACACCTGTTCTTGAGGAAGTCGCGGACGATGTCCCGACCAGTGAGCCACATATTCGTGAGCTTGCTGATCTGCATCAGGGACAGCTCCTCCTCGGCCGTGATGGGCGGGCGCGGGGTGTCGATGCTGGGCGCCGCCGCTCCGGTGTAGCACAAAGAACTCCCCTGCGCCTTCCGCCGATAGAACCAAGAGTCGGCCCAGCCCGCCACCGAGTCCTTGAGGGAGAAGAAGGGGTACTCGTACGGGCGATTGGCTCGCAGGCGAAAGTACAGAGCACCGGTGCGAGAAGCGCTACCGGTGCGAAACAAGGTGTAAAAATGGAAAAAGAGACTTGCCGTGGGTAGGATGCCCACGAAGCCCTCGCAAAGGTGGGAGAATATGGTCAAGATGAGGATGGAGTTGGGGTTCAAATGGGTGATCTCGCACTCGCATTGCGCGAGTACGGATTCCACGTACTCACTCTCGGGCATTCGAAGCCCGTTGATGGTGTAGAGCTCGCACGTGACGACCTCGTCGTCGCGCGGCGCCGGAGCTCCTTCGCCTTCGGGGATTCGCCAGGTGCCCACGTCAAGGTACCCGAAGTCTCGAAGTACCCAAAGCCTCTCCGCGGTGACCTTGCTTGTGCCAAACTTCGCCATAGGAAGAACTGGGGGAAAGGGCGCTGGAGCGATGAGAAAGTTTGAAAGTTTGAAAGTTGGGAGGTTTTGAAAGTTTGATTGTGAATCGTGGGGGAAGGAAAGCCTCCAGAATCGTCCCCGACTTGTATTTATAGGCGAAGAAGCCGAACGGACTGGAAAACTGCCCTGCGCATTTGCAAACCGACGCGCGGCAGTGCGGTTTTCAAAACTATCCTGTAATGGTGCGGTTTCCAAAAAACTGTCAGAGCCGTACCCGCGAGGCTTCGCGGAGAAAGAACCGTCGCGACCCTTCGCCTCTGTCCCAAACCGCTATTTTGACCGAGCCTGGTCAAACACGCTCGGTCTCGTTGGGAATGCTCGTCCCCGAGCAGGGTTGCTCGGATGACGCGGTAGCCCTTCGCCGTGTGGCGCTCGTCCCCGAGCAGGGTTGCTCGGAAGGCGCGGTAGTTCTTCACTATAGGGCTCCAATCCCTTATTCGAAGTCTGGAGGCTTAAGGCGGTGACCCCGGCAAAAGCAATTCACCCCCTTTAAGCCTCGGGGGCTAGCTGTCGGGGATTGGATATTTCCCATAACGACCATCGTACCCTGGGCAGCTGCCGACCATGCTCGGTGCCCCCAGAGAAGGCCCTCGGGTAGGCTGACCTTCGGAGCTACCCCGTTTGCTTTCTGAGCTGAAAAATGGCTGTAGCTTTTTATAAGAGATCGTTTAATAAATAGCAAATTTCCCTTAGCAATAAACTACAAAAGAGCAGGTCTAGCCCAGCTTTGAGTTTTTGGCTTTCGTTAGTTATATATGATTTTTGGCTTATGTTAAAAGCCGCTTAAAAGGGGGGCATATTGGCTTTTTAGAAGCTAAAACTAGCTTTTACCCCCCCTACACACACACAAAAACAAGGCCATAATGGGTTGAGGTGCCGATAATCTTTATCAGACTTTTAGAAAAACAACATCCTTGGGTTCGGGACATAACTTAGCCATAGCTAGTTCTATACATTTGTCTGGATACTTCTAATTTATCGGTAAAAATAAGGATCATATTGATGTCACTTTGCCCACCCCCACCCCCCAAGCCCAACTTTTTCACCACAATCATTTGGCAACACAATATCATCATCAAAGTCTGATATCTCTTCCATTTCTTTCAATGGTGCCTGGACGATTGACTTTGAACACCATTGCTACTTAGGTTCTTTTAACGGTTTGTCCCGCAACCTTTTAGCCTCGGCATCATATTCTTCTTGTGTCCTGAGCCTCTACAGGCGACGTCTTTGTGATCTAATGAGCTCAAATGGTATCCATAGTAATTTTTCATCTTCACTCTTATCATCTTTAGTACTCTTAGTTCTGACCAAGATTCTTTTTCATTTAGGTTGACCATGTTGATAGGGAAACAATCGGTGTCCATTGTCATGGTATGTTCTTCCACAAATTTCAAACAAACATCTTCTATAGCCAGCTATATTGGACATCTAAAGACATTGCAATCATTCGTATTGTGTAGCCAAGAATGATGCCATTTCTTCTTTAGCTCTTCAATCGACGGAATAGAATGTCCTTCCAAGTTCCGAAAGCCTGATTAGTTTTTCCTACAAGAGCAAATAAAAAATATGGTCGTACTTGGTAACGTCAAAGGAGAACTTAACTTCTTATGCCTGATTATTTTTTGTAGACGACTTCAACAATGAATAGATAAGCGGATTAGCCTTGGATGATCTTGCCTACTCAGCAACAACAAAATCTATTTCTCCTTCAACTTTTGCTTCTTTTTCAGAATCGATCGCCAAGAAGTCATTAGTGTTGTCAACTTTTTTGTCTTTGAACTTGTTTATAGCAGTCCTAACTTTCTTGAATCGACTTTCATGGATGGATGCCCTCCGAAGGAGATGATTGAGATCCAAGAACTCCTGTCCTTCAAGCTGATCTCTAAGAGGATTCAACAATCCATTGTAAACTAAATAAGCCATATCTCTTTCTGAGATAACCAGATTAAAGCATCTACTATGTGCTTCTCGGAACATTTTAAGGTAATTGGCAATCAGCTCATTGAAACATTGTTTGACTATTGTCAAATCACTTCATCATAGTTCCATGGATCAAAAGTAGAAGTACTCATGAAATTTTCACTCTATATTGCCCTACATAATAATTGAATTAGGCACCAACGTGGTAAATTAGGTAAGTGTTGTACGGACAAAGATAATGGAAACAACTGAAGTCGTAATCTATCATTATTACTGGGTTCTCCACAATGTGCCACATATTGATCGATATGCTTAAGTGTTGGTTTGGAACTGCCTCTCCACAAACTTAGTAAAATCAGGAATTTTGAAACCAGGCAGGAACATGCATGACAATACCTATATAATCAGGATACGACTTATGGTAAATCAAAGCCCATTGTATGAGCCTCAAGCCGAATCTTTCTCCAACAACATTGATAAGTTGGTCAATCCTCTGATCTTAATTGGGTGGTAGATCAAGCTAATGTTGTTATATTTGCTGACAGTAGGCTTGTTCTAGATCATGATATTCTTGCTGATTATTGACCATGAATTGTTGCATTGGTCATGAAGGTTGAAGAGGTAGTTGATGAATCGGTTGCTCCCCCCTTCCTGTGGACATTGGGTGGTCCTCATTGATAACATGGCCTCCGAGTCCGGATGTTAGTAACTTTGTGTCAATGGATAATGAGGATCTACACAAGGCTAGTTGCCTTGTGAACCAACCAAAATAGGGGCATTACAGTTAGATGGAACTTGATCGACTGATGAAGCTACCAAAGCTAGTGTTGCCTGATTAGACGAACCTCCAAATTTGTAGTTGTGGATACTGATTTCCTATGGTGGGTGGAGCCAATAGAATAGCATTGGACGATGAATTAACTTGAAATCCGACCAAAGACCCATTAGTATGTCCATATATTTGTTTAATAGTCGAGCGTGTTGGCACCATCGGTGGTATGGTCTATCCATATTGGATGTAGAAGTTGTCTACTGGCTATTCATGATGAGATTCCTTAGAAAATCTGACGAATTGGGAGAAAACAAAGGAAATCGTGGAAATTCTGGAACCTATGTGAAAAATGTTTCCAACGAAGCTACGACTTCCTGTAATAAACCTTTCACATGAGCATAAAAGAGAGGATCAAGGGTATTCACAAACATCAAAGAGTTATTGATGAGATCCTGATGCACATATTGATTGACAAGATAACTGAGATGGCCTTGGGCAACTTGAGACACCCTCGGTGAACTTGTCGGAGTTGATATTGGAATAGATAGATTTTGTGAAATAGAAAGAATAATCAGAGCGGTAGTCGATATCAAATCCTCTGCGCCACGGAGAGCTTCCCCACTAGGAATGATTTTACAATGACACTTCTTGACAAACAATGTTAGAATCTCCTTGTTAATTCCTTTAGCTTCTGAGTATTAATCTTGGCTTGCGCTTCCTAAAAAATTTCTCCAATCTACGGAAGAATAAGATTATCTTCAGCGGTGTCAAAACTACCCAATGAATTTTCTAGAGCCGATGAATCATCGTTGGGCTTTGGTGGCATCTTCATCTTGATCAAATGATTTGGGTCCCACCGGCATACCAAGAGTGTGTTGCCATCGAAAAATTCCTGATAACAACATCGCGTCCCTACGGAGGGTGCTCTTGCAGCGTATGTGATGTGCCAACCGTCCTTACAAAATCAGCAAAGTCGATGATAGGCAAACTTGAGCGGAAGCCGATCCTAGATGAAACATCGATGCAAAGCAATAGCTTACAAAAACAATATTGTGACAGGTGATAATTGTAACTCACAAATTGATTAATATATCGATGTGAAGCAATATTGATCAAAGTCGAATTATAAAAATAAGATCCCATTAGCTACACTCTACTTCTAAGGTACAGAAAAAGTAGATGCAAAATATAGTAAAGGTTGACGTGTGCACATCTTATAGTCTAAAATAGCCGATTCAATCTTAGACTGTGCTTCAACTCTCTCTCTCCCTCTATACTGGGTGGCTCAACCTTTCCTTGGGTAGAATCTCTCTCTATCTTCAGATCTTATTCTCTTCAACCTTCTGTTGGTGATTTTTTTCTTCACATAAATTTTTCCTTAGTCGGCATCTTCTGGAGGCTTCTTAATTAGCATGCCAATGCTTGATCCGACAAATCCTAATATTTCCTTATAATTACATAAAGTGTCAAAAATACTTTTGCTGACTATTTTGCCGGTCAAAATCTGGCGGCAAGGCCAGCTTTATAAAATTTTCTGCTCCCAGGCTTCAAATTTGTAGTGAATTATTAAGGTATGAAACAGTTTCCCCGCTTCAGCTTCAGCAAGTCAACGGTACGAACGCTATCTCGACTGTCTGCAGAATGTGCCCCCCTTTTGAAGGCCAATTAAGCAGGTAGCCAAGACACCACTCCATCAAACTGAGAGTTCGCATGCGTCATTAGATCACCTCGGTTTTGATTTGGCATCCGTGGAAGGAAGAAAACGCTTGTCTTCAGCAGCAAGTGCGTGCTGCTCAACACCGGACATTTTGGAGGGCATCCATCATGAAGGGGCACCGTGGTGTTGCATGGCCTGATCAGCTGTTGTTCTCTTCCAAAAACGGTGGTTCAGTTTTGCCCTTCCGAAGGTTCTTGTTTTTTTCCCCTGATGGGTGATTCGTTTAGCACCTGCGTAGTTCTTGTTTGCGGTTGTACTTTCTTCTCTCCTAATGAAATGGCACGTAGGTTTTTGCGTGTTCTGAAAAAAGCAAGTAGCCAAGACGTCGACTAGTTGATGGCCCTGGCCCTGGTGCACCGTCCCATGGGCTTGGATATCGGCTCGGTTCTCTTCTCACTGAGGAAACCGAAGCGAGCATAAGGCACCAGAAGAGGACACTGTTCTGACATGAGGCAGCACTCGCAGACTCGCAGTGCTTGCTGACCTGCTCTAGTCCACGAGTAGGGGTGGGCATAATTTAACCGAAACCGAATTCCCCATTTCGCGATTTCGCCCCGTGCCCCATCCTCACAACCCTAGCCCTAGCTCCCTAGGTCACGCCTCACGGGCTCGGGCGCTCGGCTCCGTCTGCGATCCGGCTGCCCGGCCGTCTGTGACTCCGCCCTGAGGAGCCGAGACCACGACTCGCGTCTCCGCCATTCCGCCGCCCAAGAGCCCATCTGAGTCGCGGACTCTCCACCTCCAGTTCTCCGCGACTGGCCACGACTCAGCTCCTCCGCGAGGAGCCGAGGACCGACTCGCCATTCCGCCGCCTAAGAGCCCACCGGAGTGCGGACCTCCTCCGCCCTCCGTATGCTGCTTCCCGCAATGGCAAAGTGAGGTAAAACTCTCACTCGGCCCTCAACCTTCATAATCGATTAGTGATTACTCTATTAGATCGATGTTGCTTTGTGAGTACATATCCAAAAATTAGTGCGCATGAGCCGCGATGTGAGGAAAATCGAGTTTATGGTTGCTTTCTTGTTTCGATCTGTTAGTCTCTGCTACTAACTTGCCATGGGTCCGCTGGATGGATGAATGAGCGAAGCTTCAAGCGGTTTGGTGATTCTGATCCAACTGTTAGAACTAAGAACTAAGAACTTGTATATTTGGTGATCTCGTATCTTGTTGAGAAGTTACTGTCTTCCTGATTCCTGAAGCACTCCATGTCCATGAGGACAATGTATTTTAGTTAATTAGTTGCTTGCACTCCATGAGAATGTATTGATGTGTGATGTGGTATACTATCGACAATGTATTTTGTATTGCCTACACTTTGCTTGGTTGCTTGCTAAGATCAAGATTTAATTGCATGTGTTTTGGCCTTCTCGGGTTGGAGGGTTGAACTGGTCCGAATCACACATTCATTGAAACTTCGGTTAACGAATAACGAAAAACCGAACCAATTAATTCGTTAATTCGATTCGGTTTTTCGGTTATTCGTTTCGTTCGGTTTACTAATTTGAAAACCGAAAATTTTAAAAACCGAATACACCGAGGCAAGATAACCCGAAAAAACCGAATGCCCACCCCTATCCACGAGGAGAACAGAAGCACACAAAAGCGCGAGGCCTGCAAAGATCAAACGGTAAATTGCAAATTGCTGCTTGCTCTGATCATAAATAGCTATCGTTTTGAACATATAAATATAGTTAAAATTTTGAAACATTGATTATTAATATCTTTTTAGATATTTAAATTGAATACACGAAAATCATACGTGTAGATTTGTATCGAAAATTATTTTCATGACATTATAATGCTATTAGGTTTTATAAATATATTATGATAGAAATTAGTGGAGAAATCTATGTGTTAGAGACTATGTCGATGACCTCAGTGATAACTATTTGTGAGGAGAGTTTTTTAAAGAAAGTGAGATGTCGGGGCCGAGCCATCATTATTGCCGAAAACAAACAGGTGCTGTGATGGGTTGGGTATTCCGCTTGTTTTCCGCTTAGATGGACAGGCGAAGTCTCCAAATGGTCTAAGTGTAGTCCTTCAGTCCTTGTGTGTAGTATGTAGGGGCCCTTCTAACTTCTAAGTGTAGTCCTTCAGTCCTTGTGTGTAGTATGTAGGGGCCCTATGTGCAACTGAATTTTTTTAAGTTTGGGCTATAGACTATAGGTACATAAGAGTATCAAGATTTTTCAATATGAAACTGAAAAGGAATCCGACTAATCTTTGTTTGCCAATCACCTTACGGTGTATTCGGAAATGAAGAACAATTTAACTGTAAAATTTCCTATTATTTATTCTACTCTTTTGCACTCGGAACAAAAAAAAACTTTGGTAGGACGAAATAAAATGCTGAATTTCGCTATAAACTGATACGGTGACTATTCGAAACTATGAATTTCACTATAAACTTTGACAGGTAATATCTTTTTAACTATTTAAATTAAATACAAAAATTATATGTGTAGATTTGTATCGAAAATAGAAATTAGTGGTTAAATTTATGTTTTAGAGACCGTGTCGATGTTCGAAGTGACACCTATTTGTGACCAGAGAGAATATTTAGTTTCCCTGAAAGTAATGCTGAGAAGGATTCACATTGAATGAAAAGTCCTAAAGAACATCGTGAACGAGAAAGTGAGATGCCGGGTTGGGGAAGAAAACGAAAACAAATAGCTGCTCTGATGGGTTGTGTTTGCCACTTAGATGGACCGGCGAAGTCTCCAAATGGTCGAAGTGTGGTCCGTGTGTGAACTATCAAGGGCCCGTTCATCCTCACAGGCCCTATGTGCAACTGAATTTTTTTTAAAGCTTGGGCTATAGCCTACAGGAAGATATAAAGATTTTTCAATATGAAACTGAAAAGGAATCCGATTAATATTTGTTTGCCAATAACCGTATGGTGTATTCGGAAATGAAGAACAGTTTAACTGTAAAAGTTTCTATTATTTATTCTACACTTTTGCACTCAGAACAAAAAAAAAAAACTTTGTTCGGACGAAAAAAAAATGCTGACTTTCGCTATAAACTGATACGGTGACTATTCGAAACTACGAATTTCATATGAATCAATTCAATTCTTAGCATATTTGCGAACAATAGAGCTTCAAATATTCTTGCTCCTTCCAGAATCTAGACGCTAACCGGTCGCCTCGCCCGCGAAGGAACGCCCCCGTGCGTCGTACGTAAAGTAACGTAACGTAACGTGGGCGTTGGTCCATGGCCCATAGGTCAAAGCTGCTGCCGCAGGTCCACGGCCACGTCAAACGGGGCATCCCTGGCTGTGCGATTATCCACAAGCTCACGCGGGCCGTTGGATCCGCGCCCGGGTTCAGAACCGGCGATTTTCGCATGGGTTCAGACACTCCAACCCGTGACAAATTGCTACGTGCACGCGGAATTGGTGTAACAAAGGCTACAGAAGAAAGACCAAGCCGACATAGGCATCTTCCTAAGAAATTGAACAAATATATTGTACAACAGGTATCCCACTCATGTTCCTAGTATTTAATTCTTCTTAAAAATAAAGGTTAATTACAAATAGGAGATGTTATAATATAAATTCAGATATTTCTAGTACCTATTTTGGGGGCCTGAGTATATTGGTAGTACTTATGTCCAATGATTTATGCTGATTTGATGGTATTAAGGATTTGTTGCATTTCAGTTTTTACATATGAAATTATCAAATAATGCATACTCAATATTATTTTGTAAAACGTCCAGCTTTTAACATTCAGACGTAGACAAAGCAACATCTAATTAAATAGTCCACTTAAGTGACTTACAATCACAGTATTAAAATATTTTTTTTCTCCATGGTTTTGTTTTGTCTGTCAATTATTTTTCTTGGTACCCATTTTCCCTGTACGCGATCAACATGGCACGCTTACAATTGTGTATAAATAAGCTTAGCAAGCATTGATCTATTTAAATTTCCTGCGTACGCGCGGGAAACTTCAGGGACGTCATTTTAGTTGAAAGAGAATAATACCTCCAGTGCACCTAGCAATTGCCTCTCAAAACAACAGGTGCTTAACGCTAACACCATTCGTAAATCCGTGTTCGCACCTCACAGGCACACACGGATTCCTCTAATAAAACCCCTGTGTTAAGAAGTTCCAACGCCCCGTCCCCGACCGCCATTGCCCCGACTCGGAACGCGGGGAGAAAAATTCTTCGGCTCCTTTCGAACTTCGAAGCCGTTTGGATCTGGCTTCTAGAAGCTTCCGCCCAGGCGCGGGATGTCTTCGGAACCCGTTGCTCCGTCGAACGGCGCCGCTGCTGGCGGGGGCAAACGCTGGCGGTGCGGCCGGACGGCGGCCGTCGTGGGGGCCCTCCTCGTGGCGCTCCTCGCCGTGGCCGTGAGCTACCGTGGCTTCCCGGCCTTCTTCTCCTCGCGCGGCAGCGGCTGCGGCTGCCCGGTAGGATTCTCGCCTTTGCCCTTACATTCTGGTCGAAGAGATTTTGCTAGCTTGGGGGGTTTGATTTTGGCGATGCGGTTTTGGGGTGGTGCTGTGTTTCATTAGGGTGCGAGGAAGTACACGGGGATGGTGGAGGACTGCTGCTGCGACTACGAGACGGTGGACGCCATCAACGAGGAGGTGCTGCACCCGATCCTGCAGGAGCTCATCACGCTGCCCTTCTTCAGGTACTTCAAGGTGAGGATTTATGTGTTTTTTAACTGTTTTTGTGTGTGATTTTAGTGCATTATGGAAAATGTATGTCGTGATGTTGTGGTAGCCAGCTAGACATTCTGGAATTTTGGAGTGGTGTATGTTCGTTTGGGCCATTCGCTGCATAACTATACAGCCATTTTTTTAGAATGTATTCTGTTCGATTTGATTACCGAATTTGATGCGGGAGAGTGTAGTGAGAATTGCATGATTTCGTCGTTGGATTATTACGCTTCAGTTACCAGACTGTTCTCGGTTTCATTTTTGTAAGAATGGTGCCATTTTTTCACGTGTCTGTGTTGTATGATTGGCAATGAACGATCAGTTGTGCTTGAGAAAAAGTGATGGTTGCTTGATTGCAGCATCAAGCTTAACAGATCAGATTTGTTGGAAATTTTGATGCGAGTACTATACAATCTAATCTTGAGGACATAGGATCATATGATGATTTATGAAACTTGCTGGTTCTCCTGGTGACACATGGCTCCAGCCCCTTTCATTTGTACATTCCCCACTTATCGCAATTTGTAGCTAAAAGCAAGCTTGATGGCCTTTTAGGGAAGTGATAGAACAGGAAAATGGTGGTGTAGAGGAGATTGCATTGATCTAAAGTTGATGTTTCTGCTATTAGTCCCTGTTTATAGCAAAAGTGGAGTTGATTAATGTGGCTACTTTTTAATTGGAGTATTTAACCAAGTAGCGTCTTATAGATATTTGTAATACCTCCACATAAAATACTCGGTGAGGTTTTGGAACAAAAATATGTCAGAATGGAATCACTCATAAATTGTTCAGGGCATTTTACTTAGCATAATGTACCATTCAAAATCATGATTCATTTGTTCTAAGTCATGGGTTCTTTGTTTTCATTTTTAGGTTAAATTGTGGTGTGACTGCCCTTTTTGGCCTGATGATGGAATGTGTCGGCTTAGGGACTGTAGTGTCTGTGAGTGCCCAGAGAACGAGTTTCCTGAGCCATTCAAGAAGACTTACGGTGGCCTTTCTCCAGATAATATGATCTGTCAAGAAGGAAAACCAGAGGCTACTGTTGATAGAACCCTTGACACTAAGGTTTTCAAAGGATGGATCGAAACTGATAATCCATGGACAAATGATGATGAGACAGATAATGGTGCATTGTTTTGCTTCATTTTAGTATATTTTGCTCCTGTTGTTTCTTCTTTATTATTGTCCCTGATGATTATCAAACTTTTATCCCCATTTTAGCTGAGATGACTTATGTGAATCTTCAACTAAATCCTGAACGTTACACTGGTTATACTGGTGATTCTGCTAGAAGGATATGGGACTCTATCTACAAAGAAAATTGTCCAAAATGTAAGCAATGTGCTCTCAGATTTTTTCTCTCTCTCTCATGCTCATTCTGTTGTTTTGTTATGCTGACCATGCCTAATGTCTAATTCTTAATATGCATTTGAGTTGTTTTATTTGTTCCATTTTTATTGTTAACTTGCATTACATATCCTATCTACTGTCCAGTTGATTGCTTTTGTTCACAAGTACGTTCTGGTGAGAGCACAACATATCAAATGAATAGGTGCTGAGTTGATTGGTTGCATCCTTCTCTTTGAAATGTACAACAATTAAACCCAAGGTCACTTGTCTTATAAAATTAAGCCTCATGTGGTGTACACTGGTTTGTTTATTCTTCCTCAATGGTGTGGTATAGTAGGATGCCCTAGTCAAATTAGATGTCAATGTCATAGTGCCCTACATGATAGATGATGCTATCCTGTGCTTACATCACTGAACTTATCGTGACACAAGTTTTTCAAATTGCCCTGTTTTCTTTCAGATCCTTCAGAAGAAATGTGTCAGGAGAAGAAGGCATTGTACAAGCTAATTTCAGGGTTGCATTCCTCAATTTCAGTACACATTGCTTATGATTATCTTCTCAATGAATCTGCTACTTGGTATTTGCTCACTGTTATACTCATTTTGGTGTTTGTAACTTTGTTATGCCATTTCCATAATTGTTCTGACAATTTTCGTGTAAATGACCACAGTGGGGACATAATCTTCCTTTGTTGTATGACCGTGTTCTGAAGTACCCGGAGCGTGTCCAAAATCTGTACTTCACATACCTATTTGTTCTTCGGGCAGTGACAAAGGTTCCTATTTATTCCTTAATTTAAATCTTAACCTTTGGTTTACATTTGCTTATTAATTCATAAAGCTTCTAGCAGATAACATTCAATTTGCTATCTTATAGGCAGCAGATTACCTTGAGCAGGCTGAGTATAACACAGGCAATCCTGAAGAGGACCTGAAAACACAATCTTTAGTGAAGCAACTGCTTTACAAACCCATGTTAAGATCTGCATGCCCATTACCTTTTGATGAAGCGAAACTGTGGCAGGGTGAGAATGGCCCTGAGCTAAAGCAGGAGATCCAGAAGCAATTTAGAAATATCAGGTCTGTGTCATAATCCGTGTTTTCAATTCATATTATGCATTTCCATAACTTGAAATCTTACTCCCTGAAATATTCTGTTTGTAGTGCAATTATGGATTGTGTTGGATGTGAGAAGTGTCGATTATGGGGAAAGCTCCAAGTTCTTGGTCTTGGAACTGCACTGAAGATTCTGTTCTTCTGTTGATATAGAGAACCATTTGAATCAACCAGTATGTGGTTCATTTATCTTTACCTACTACCACTTTGCAACGTAACCTAATATGAGGTAGATGCTGTGCGTTTTGTTGGTTCCTGCTCCAGTAAGAGAGCATTATTTTGACATGTTGTCCTTATATGACCGAAGTTCCCAGCACCTGATGCTTTGCCTTATTGGTCACCTGCATTTTCTATGGAATAAGTTGTTTTTTAAAAAGAAAACCCAGTAATTTTTCTGTTCTATGCGAACTTACAAAAGTTACCTTTCAACATGAGAGCAAAAAAATGCGTGTGTTTGAATGAATAGTGTTTCCTGTCTGGAACTATTATGAATTTACCTTTCGAAATTATTTAAGATGTTTACAGTTGTGATTTGTCTTACAATATTTCTCGTTGTTAATTGTCCAGTTGCAGCTGCAGAGAAATGAGGTCATTGCACTGGTAAATCTTCTGAATAGGCTGTCAGAATCTGTCAAATTTGTACATGAAAAAGGATCCTCAATTGAGGAAGTCATTAAACAACAGACCTCTTCAACTGTTAAAAAGGGTGCTTCCTAGCTGAATCTTAAATTGTAAGTGTTCTCTTGCTCGTCATTAATACCGTTTTGTTTTGATTTTCGTGCCTCATACCCTTGCATTCTTCAAGCTATTATTTCTGCAGGTGTTTCAATGAGATGTAAGAAGGCAAGTTGTATTTACACCCTCTCTCCGTAGTAATTAATGTACATGCTGGAGCAGCTTCCTGGAGGATTTTGCAAACCCTAGACAGAAGATATACAGAACTTTGGGAGCCAACAATGGCAAAGCTTACCTAGTATTTTTCATCTTTATTGGGTACCGACCCCCTTTGAATTTTCCATGTAGAGTGTATTTGGCAATGGAACCTCCTTATCGAGGAATCTCGTTGCTTTCACATGCAATTTGCCATGATCAATGAGAGGGCCTAACATATATTTTCACCTTCCCGTGTTAACTTTGATCATGACTGCTAACTAGCAAAAGCTTTTCGTCAAATCCAAACGGCTGTTATGTTCCTTCGAATTAATCATATGTTAGCCATTGCTGATTGAAACAATTCAGTGTAGAGATGTTACAGAAGCTGGGTGACTCAGGGGTAGCTCAAATTTCAGAAAATAACACTCAATTCGTGTGCCTCTTCGGCTCTGTGTATGATATGTGGGTCTATCTGAGTCACTGACAGTAGGTCAGGGTGTCAAATACCGAAACATGAATTTTAAAGGGTGTCACAAAACTGAAATCTCTCCTCCAATTGGTTGAATCTTTGTTATAGATTGCTGAAGTTGCTTCTGGAAGGTGCAGATGTTCCAGGTCCCACCACCAGCGATACGTTAGATCCCTTCTCGGTTGAAACATTGTACGCTCATAGCTATATCCTATATGTTCAGACTTGGGAGCATGGCACTATAGTTGGCACATGTTCGGTCACTTCGGCGTGTCGCGGAGGAGCTAGTGCGATATACTGTGGTCCGTAATGGAGTAGAAGGCTTCCTTCAGATCCTTGTCTGACTATAGCACAAGGCCTACTTTTGCACATGCATACCAGCAAACCCACTTAAAATCTTTACTGAACTGATTCTTATCCAATTGCTTCTTCTGAAAACGCGGCGTCGGTTAATCTCTCTTATTCTCCGTTAAGTCTACTGCAGAGAAGTCAGTGATGTAGCACAGGGCTGTTCTGAGCAATCTCTTTAAACAAAGGGAAATTTTTTTACATGCCACTTTTATTGTTCCTGCTTCCTTATCTACGAGTATAAAGTGACCACTCGCTTATATGTGCCTTCGCATTTAGCCTGTTCGTGCCACTATCGAGTATTTTCCAGCCGTGATGAAGGTGCATAAAGACGAGTTTGCCCCTACTTCTGATGCACGTGTAAATTGTAATCCCTTAGATGCCACCGCTCCTTATCCTCTTGACCTCTTCTCACTTCTCTCTCCTCCCCGGACCTGTGCACCACCGCCTCCAGCGAGCAAAAGCTCCAAGTAGCCGAGCAACCACAACTCCGGTGCAGAAGCTATCTCGACCCTCACGGCTCACGTACCTCATCACCACTACCAGAAGAGTAGAAGACGTGTGCCACAGGATGAGCCGCTCCAGGTGCAACGAGAGAAGCACGCAGCGGATGCTTTGGCTACGGAGGTGGACACGCTCGGGCGTGCTGTTGAGGATGACTGCGAGGGTCTCCAACAAGAGTCCGGCGGATCTAGCCGCCCCGGCCCATATCTGGTCGCGGTGGAGCTTTGGTGGCCGGCGACGAGCCCGGATCCGGCGGTCACGACAGCCTGCGACAGGGGCCCGGACCCAGCGTGGAACAGGACAGCCGGAAGGAGAGGAGAGGACAGCGCCGATGGAATACAGTGGAGTCTTCGGCCACCCTATTTTCCACTCTAGAGGTGAGCGTCGTGCCGGGCCTGACATAGACCTATGGTGCTTCGAACTTAAACCATGTCGGACCACGACGGCCCATCGTATTCGTCGTGCCGGGCTGGATTGGCCCGACTCGCCTTTGACGAGCCCAGACCCGACCCATTTGCGCTTCGTGCTTGCTTCGTGTCGTGCCGGTCTAGGTCTATCCCATTTATACTATGGGTCTGCCTACACATCAACCGGATGTTTTGTATCTAAAAATCACCCAAAACTCTGGCCGTTGGATGAAAGCAACTAAACGCACGAGATGTAAAAGCCTTCTCCCGCCACAACCATAGCTGTGTGTTATGTTTTAAATGCTGTCACCAATTGAACACAAAATAGGCCGATGTAACATGCTGTCACCAATTGAACAAAAAATGGGCTGAAACAATACAACTTGACCTCCAAGATAAAATCTATTGGATCTGGTTGTGGGGCCCAAATGTCATACAAACACATTTTTGAGGTACATACTCCTTTTTTGCTTGTTCCTTCCGAAAAATCATGGAGTGAAGATACACATGATGTTATTTTGTGTCCCCCGCTGATTTGATCCCCACTTGTTCATCGTTGCTTGGCTTCCATGTTGCCTCGTCTTCCTCATTGCTTCTTCCAAGACTACATATGAATGGAAGCAATTAATTCTCTAACCAAGGCTCTCAGATGGGGCGTGTAAAAATTGTAGGAAACAAGCAAGTTTTTCCTCAGATTTTGGCTAGAAGCGAATCAAACAATGCAGATTAAAAAAGCACAAATGCATGACTGAATAAGGAGTATGACTGAAAAGTTATGAATACACAAAGCTATTGACTGAATAAGGAGTATGACTGAACAAAGCTGTACCACTGTCTTAACTTGAAATTGAATAAGGACATGACTGAAAAGTTATGAAAAAGAAGCAGATAAGAAACTATGCAGATTAAAAAGCACAAATGCATGACTGAATAAGGAGTATGACTGAAAAGTTATACTCAAAGCGAATCAAACAATGCAGATTAAAAAGCACAAATGCATGACTGAATAAGGAGTATGACTGAAAAGTTATACACAAAGCGAATCAAACAATGCAGATTAAAAAGCACAAATGCAGCCCTCAGAGATATGGCAAAAAAATGGCTTAATCAAATAACCATCTGAATGATTATGTGCACACTGCATTCGCACAAAAAAAGCTCCAACACCATTGCAGAAAATAGCGGTTATAAAATCTGAACTACCACGAGCAAGAAACGGCTTGATCAAATAATGCTTTTAAAATCTGATCAGATTAAAAAGCAACAAACGGCTTGATCAAATAACCATCTGAATGATTATGTGCACACTGCACATGTACAAAAAAAGCTCCAACACCATTGCAGAAAAAAGCGGTTATAAAATCTGATCTACCATGAGCAAACATAACTTGTTCATCAATCATCTCAGCATTGCATTAACAATAGATTATCAATCATCTCAGCATTGCATTAACAATAGATTATCAATCAACAGATAAGACGAACGGGAGTGAAACATAAATTCTAACTAAAAGCAAAAGCATGTATAAGTACTATTCAGTGGAATTAGTTATTAGTGACTGGACAAAACAAACATCAATATTGATTTGTTTAAAAGCGAAGTGAATGATGGTTGGCTTAGAAATGACAACACTCTTACCGGACCATGTTAAAGCTAAGTGAAGGATGGCTGGCTTAGAAAAAGGTAACACTCTTCCACATTGCTTATTTCATACCTGCACATCAAATGGAAACAATCAAGTTGCATCCCAGTCTTTTGTGATGTTTTAAAAAAAAGCACTGAAATGTACAGACTTCAACAGAAAAATAGAACAATCATTAAATATGATGTCAGATGGCTTCTCAAAACCTAAATATTTGAAAGGATCTTGAGTTTGTTCACAGAATTTGAAAGGATCTCAGACACAATATTAGACAGAGAGGAACAAGAAGATAACAAATCAAGGACAAAACCACAACTTTGGTCCAATTACAAGATGGAAGATCAAGCATGGAAGGTGTACAATCGGAAAATATTCATCAAATTCCAGAATGAACTCAAGGACACAACATCACTCTACATGGTGGAGAGAGATACAAAACCTATGAGGTGTACCAGGAGATAACCATCCTAGGCCGAATACGAAGAAGGGCGTATGTAGTATTGATTGACATACCGAGAAAAACTATAGTCATGTCTGCCAAGTTCCACAAGGATGGCATACTATGCTCGCATATATTAAAGGTTGTCATCGTCTTAACATCACGAGCTACCCGAGAGGTATTTCTTGGAAAGATGGAGGTTAGGGTACAACATGTCAAGCATAATAGAGACAACACAAATGGCGAGCACAAACAAGAGATGCTTGATAGTCTATTTAAATTTAACATATTGTCAAGGAAAATGATTTTGATTGCATCGACGCTTCAAAAACACAAAACATGTTTGACTATGTTTTGAATGAGGTAGAGAAGATGGAAACAAACATACGTGCCATGACAAATGCAGCTGATAACTCACAACGGGAAACTCATCAGCTAAAGACCAATCATCGGCCAGGAAATCCTGAGGAAGCCAAAAACCAAACTCATAAAAAAAACTAAACAAAGAAACACAACTACCACTTGTGATGTTGGATCCAGAAAAGGCAAAGACTAAAGGTAGAACTAAGGGGAGGTACAAAAGTATAGTAGATCAAATCAAAGAAGGAAAGATAGGAAGTGAGGACACAACATACGAAGTTGCAAAAATCTTCACCTTCCACCTGCCAGTAGGACCAAAAAAAAGGTGAAATCAAAATAGCAAGCCTTAGCCAGAAACACATAGGTACAACTCAAAAAACAGACCACCAGAAATATTATTACTACTGCAACCCATATATGTAGAATTTTTGAGCAAAAAATCTCTTCCTTATATTATAAATGAAATTTATAATGTAAAAAATTTTCTTTGTGCTTGCAGGATGACTTTGTGTGGAAAAAAGGATAGAAGAACACGACAGTAGGAATATCCATGAAGAAAACCAGGAAAGGTGGAAGCTTAGAATATAGAGGAAAAAAAACAAAAAAAGAAGAACCATGAGCTTCTTTAGAAGCAATAGCTAAATTGGCAGCTTACGTATGTGTACTGCATAACAAACAAAAAAAAGCAGTGTGACTTTTAATATTTAGCTGACGAATGTGACTGGTGGAGTGGTGGTTGTTTTTGGACTCCAATTGCTATTTTTTACTTTGGACTCCATTTTCTATTTCTTAATTTGGTGTGATGCAGAAACACACATACAACTGCAACTGATCATATATGAATGATAATGCAAAAAATAAAAAAATTAATGTACAACTAATTACTTGCAAAACACATAACCAGGATATCACATACAACATTGGAAAACATATCTACAGTATATGTTTAGTTGATATCATATATCACAGCTGAATATACCTGATTTCTTACAGTAGTAACTAACAAAAACAGTAGGGATAATTAACCAAACAAATTAGTTAGGCCTATTAAGAACACAAAAGAGCCAAAAATCAGTTTTTAGAAAGTAATTGCTTTATTGATGTTGATGTTGGGATAACAGTATAAGAGGAGGCATAGAATGCTACTCTGTATTAAGCTATGCTACTAAGGAAAATTTCAAAAAAGACAACACTCTTTTTTTTTAAACACATGTTTATGATAACAGTATAAGAGGAGGCATAGAATGGTACTCTGTATTAAGCTATGGTACTAAGGAAAATTTCAAAAAAGCAAACAAAACATTTTGAAAAATTTATTTAAAAAGCCTGACTATCCTTCTAAGATAAGAAACCCAGTAGGAATAATTAAACCAAAACAAACTACTTACCCTACTAGATAAAACATTTTGCAAAATTTATTACAAAAATATTCAAAGCAAAAAAAAACATGTATACATGTTTAGGATAACAGTATAAGAGAAGGCATAGAATGGTACTCTGTATTAAGCTATGCTACTAAGGAAAAGTTCAGAAAAGCAAACAAAACAATTTGGAAATTTATTTAAAATACCCTGAGTATCCTTGTAAGATAAGAAAACCAGTACGAATAATTAAACCAAGCAAAACTACTTAGCCATATTAAAAAAAAGAGGGATTCAAAGAAAAAAAATACAAAACAAACATGGATAATAAGAAACTAAAAGCAATCTGCAAAATAGTAGTGGCATTATTCAGAGATGAATAAATGTTTGGCAAAGTAGAAAAAATGCTTACTTACGAAGCATGTATTTCGTAGCTGACCTTTAGTTTGTAAGTGCTTCGCTATTCTTGACTTTGGATCCTCAGGTTGGTGAGCCGGCCCCGACAACAAAAAAGCAAACAAAACATTTTGGAAAATTTATTTAAAAAGCCTGACTATCCTTCTAAGATAAGAAACCCAGTAGCAATAATTAAACCAAACAAACTACTTACCCTATTAAGAAAAAAATTCAAAGCACAACAAAACATTTAAAAAAATTAAACACATGTTTAGGATAACAGTATAAGAGGAGGCATAGAATGGTACTCTGTATTAAGCTATGGTACTAAGAAGATTCCCTTTAGTTTCTTATTATCCATGTTTCATGCTAGTAAGCTGTAACTATTGCATATATGCAGTACATTTGGCATTATTATGTTTCATGGAACAACGTTAATTTTTCTAAATAAAAAAACTAGCTTAATTGATAAACTCATTACACAAAACTGTCGTAACACTTATCTGAAGAAAGCACAAGTTTGTAAGAGACAAAACAACTTGGCATTCTTATGTTTCACGGAACAACGTTAATTTTTCTAATCAAACAAAACTAGCTTAATTGATAAAATCATTAAACGAAACTGTCTTAACACTTATCAATTGCAATTGCAGCACAAAAGAGAAATAGTTTCAAACCTCCCACACCAAACTGCCACTAATCGACAAAACTAGATTAACGAACAACGTTAATTTTTCTAATCAAACAAAACTGGATTAATTGATAAACTCATATGACAAAACTGTCTTAACACTTATCTGAACAAAGCACAAGTTTATAAACTCATATGAGAAAACTGAACAACGTTAATTTTTCTAATCAAACAAACCTAGATTAATTGATAAACTCATAAAACAAAACTGTCATAACATTTATCTAAACTAAGCAAAAGCTTCTCATAAGACAAAACTATCTTAACACTTATCTCAAGAGTACTTGTTTCTCTCTCCTTTATTCAGACAAAACACACACTAAAATGGTTGTGAACTTGTATAGCTAGCTAGATGAAGATTAACAATTCGACATCCAGTGTGGAAACAATTCTAGTAGGACACCCAGATAGTAAGACAAAGTAGAGCTTTGAGATGCGACCAAACAATGGCATGTTTGAAACAACGCTTCATCTGCACTTTAAGGACAGTGACAAAAACAACATCAATTACGACCAAATGTCAAAAATAAAATCAACTACAACCACATTTGAGCTATCTTAAGCCTATAGCAACATTTCGATCACAACACCAAGGCATCAGTCATGCAGAATGATGTAAGAAATTGTCTTAAGAAATGAAAATAGTGCACACCACACCGATATGAACTACCGTAACCAAATTTATGAGAAGTGCGAACAAAATATACAATGATCCGAGAATTCAAATCATAGGCTAAGTCTATATTTTACGACCAAGTCACTATAATTCGATCAAGAAGAACCATATTTCGAACTTCAACAAAAGTTTCATCACCCGTTCAAAATAAAAGTAAATTTCTGAACAAGCACAGAAATAATCATGGCAAAGTAAGTTAATGCTTAAAATCCCCAACATCTCGAGGATTCAGTTTGTTTGTAGGAAGTCCACAACACGGTGATGGCCGTTCACACTAACACCAACAAGAGGCGGCGAGACTAGTAGCCGCTAATAAGTCCCGAAGTCTGCCGAATGGAGTCGCTCATCGCTCTTCTTTAGGCTGAAGGATGACCTTAAAATCGGCAAGAAGTTAAATCTCAACTGGTTGACTTGTTCCTGAAAGGAAGCCAAGTCCTAGACCTGAATCTCTCTCAATAGCGCCAAAACCATACAACCGGGATCACTGGTGAGACCACCAGCCACGCCGTTAACTGACATTTGGCCCATAGATGCAGCCAGCTCGTTAGGATGCCAAACCGGTGGGACCGCGTTGCATTCTCGATCGAGGGTGCATGTCGATCGCACCTAAGCTTCCAGCCGCAAGCGAGAAGCGCAGCCAGAGGGCCAGAGGTAGTAAAGGCTAAAGAGGGTCCCGGCCCGCGAGGAGCCGAGAGGAATGAGGGTTCATCAGAGAAGCCACCAGCGGTCGAGGATTGATTGCTGATCACTGCTACTTACATTGTTAGGCTTCATGAAGAACTGGATGGCCCTAGGAGAGTTTCTAACAAGATCTCGCCAGAGCGAGGAAGAGGCCCACCTCCTACTTTTAGGGATTCGCGATCCACACCAGCAAAACCTCTTCCTCTTGCAGTTCGATGAGTAGATTCTCCTACGACGTGATGACTGTTCATTCTGACGGCAAGGCCAGCATGGATCAAAGGTTTTCGGACTCCTAGATGTAAACGATGGCACCACCAACACTGGAGTTCTTGCAAATTTACACCACTTTGGAGCAGCAAACGGTGGGTACGAGAAGGCTATGGCAACTACTTTCCAACGCCTGACGTGTGACTCTGCCTGATCAAAAAGAACTCTCATACATTATGCAGGCTTTGATTATAAAGAACGTCTTCCAGCCAACTTCAAGCTCTAAGAACAATGCGGAGGATGACCTCCATGCCCTCAAAAAAAGCCGAAAAAGGAGCTCATTACCGACTTCATTCTTCGCGGTTCGCATCGTCGCTAACACGACCCTCGGTTTCTATTGACTTGGATCTCTCGCATCGCCAAGAGGCGCGAGATCGCAAGATAGCGGAAAAGATGGCGACTGCAACATCGCCACCACCTCCAGAAGCTACAAAAAAGCAAAACGATAGACATGGCTACATGAGACTGCCACCCACCAGAGGCTTGTAACAAGGGCGTGGCGAGAAAAGCCGACTCGAGGGTACCAACCGCGAAGCAAGAAGGCGCGGAGGCACGAGGTGGTTGAGACCAAGCGGTCCTGACCGCTGAGCGCGAGCATGAAGACGCCACCGCAAGGCGCCGATCCGGATCGATGGGATGACCGCCGGCCGGAGGAACGATCGCCGGCGAGGGCGTTTTTGCCCAATCCAGTGTCTAACACTCATGACTCGCCGCTTGCAGTTGTGAGCAAGATGGTCGAGTAGCGGCTCAAGGAGCGCCGCCCTCGCGACGACGATCAAGACAAAGACTCCGCCCGCTGGCCTTCCAGCAGGCGGACCACACCGTGGCATACATTCACGGTGGCTCATCCACCTACCCATCCAACGCGTCCTATAAGCGGCTAAGGAGGGAAGTCTGTGCTACGACATCGAGTTTAGGGGCGTGTCGGATGCTGAAGTGGTCGGAGGAGCCGATCACCTTCAGTCGGACCGACCACCCTGAGAGCATTACCGGCATAGGTCACCTTCCAGTTGTGGTTTCACCCACGATCCTAACGTGAAGCACGGACGAGTGCTCGAGACTGAGGGAGCTCCATCAACCTCCTGCCCCTACAAGGCATTCCAGCGCCCAAATGTCGAGCCAAAGAGTCATGCCGCCTTGCCCTTTCTACAAAGATAGCCCCGGAGCGCTCGATCCCCTGGGCAGCGCCTCCCGCACCTTCGGGAGGAAAGCAACTATCAGACGAGTGGGTCGACTTCGAAGTCGCCGATTTTGACCTCCCGTACAACGCAATACTTGACCGACCGGTGTTGGCCAAGTTCATGGTGGCCACCCACTACGGATATATAGTGGTGAAGATACCAGGGCCTGGTGGCCCCATAGTCATCCGGGTGGACAGGCCAGAAGCTTTACATTGCCACAAGCACGCACTGGACCTGGCGGGTGCCACTTGCGTGAAGCCGGCTGATGGTCTCCCTGAGTGAGGGCGAGCCTGGGAAGACCGTCTTCATTGGCGCCAGTCTTAGCGCCAAATAGGAAGACGCGCTCGTCACCTTCCTCCGGTCTAACTCCGACATGTTCGCTTGGCAACCGTCCGATATGACTAGGGTCCCCAGGGAGGTGCGCCCGGTCCGCCAAAAGGTCCGGCGTCAGGCACCAGAGCGGCAAGACGCCATTCGGGAGGAGGTAGAGAAGCTGCTGCGCGTAGGGATCGTTCGGGAAGTCTCTCACCCCGAGTGGCCTGCCAACCTTGTGCTCATTAAGAAATCCCACGGGAAGTGGCGGATGTGTGTCGACTTCACCGACCTCAACAAGGCTTGCCCGAAGGATCCTTACCGCCGCAAGATCGATCTCATTGTCGACTCAACGGTCAGGTGCGAAGTAAGAAGCTTTCGGATGCGACTGGGTACCACCAGATTAGCATGGCGATGGAAGACGAAGAAAAAACTGCTTTTGTAACCCCCATGGGTGTTTATTATTATATCAGAATGGCTTTTGGGTTAAAAAATATTGGTTCTACTTATCAACGCGCCATGCATATTCCTTTCCGTCCACAGATGGGGCGCAATCTTGAGGTGTCCGATGACTTAGTTGTGAAAGTTAAAAACAAATAAGAACGATTGAAGGCCCGAGGAAACCATCGCCAACCTCCTAAGAATTACTTAAAGCTCAACCCGAGAAGTGTGTGTTCGGCGTGCTCCGGAGAACGCTAGGGTTCTCGTGTCAGGCAGGCATTGAGGCCAATCTCGACAAGATAGCAACTATTGAACACATGAAGCCGCCGTGGCTCAAGGTGCAAGGCTCGTGGTCACCGGCCTCCTTGGCGATTATTGCGTTGGGAGAAAGAAGCCCGCCTTATTCAAGTTGCTAAAAAAGACGAACCACTTCGAGTGGACTGAGGAGACTCAACGAGCATTTGAAGACTTGAAGCAAGATTCTCCCCGCAGCATTAGTCGCCCTAAGCCAATTTGTAACATGCCAACTGAGTGAGCCCGATCGTATAGAGGAAGCCCCAAACCTGTCACTAGCCAAGTGCTACACTGAGCCGATTCCCCAACACAAAAGTGAGAACAGAGAGGAACATACAACAGAAAGAAATAACAAACAGCACCTCACCAAAATGAGAGATTCTTCAACAACCGGAAGCTAAAGGCATTAGCAATAAATGGTAGTGGAACTAGAGGAATTTCTCTCAAGTTTGTTCCTCGACCCATCAAAGCCGGTTAAGCGAGTTTGTTGAATGGACTCCGCCAAACTCGGTTTAGAAACGCCTGCTTTCCCGGACTTTATTCTTGACGGCCCATCGGCTTGAAGGCGCCAGTGAGTTCTCAGTCTCCCGGACCTAGAACTCTTCAATACGTTGTGCAACTGACGCCAAGGCCACCAACAACATCGCGAATACTGAGAACTATCCGAAGGCTACCTTTCCCCAACAAGGCATTTGACGCCCAATTCAAAGGACTTCTTAGTCATCAATCTTAGCGCCAAGGAATTTCAAGTGTTCGATTATCATGGCCGCCACTCCCGAGGTCAAAAGATGGAGCACCATCAAGGTCGATATATCCATCACCTTGACACACAACCATATGGCTCAATTAAACCATATACCAAAGACTCTCAGGACTTCTAGAGGGTCTTTGAAGAAAGATTCGCGACGGCGAATGCAAACACGCCTGTAGGATGATGGGATGTGAACCGCGCTACGACACAAAGAGCCGTTTTCAATCCAGGACCTCACCGGGAGTAGGGAAGCAGCCCGCCAACGTGTCCGGAGGGACGGCATGAAACATCCGCACCGGAAAAGCGGCTAGCCGATCCCGGCGATCAACACGTGATCGCCACCTTGGCGGAAGGTCATGGATGGATCCTATCCAAGCCTTCCGCAGACCGAGTGATCCACGATGATGCTCCCAGACAATTGCACAAGGCCAAGTGCATGTTCTAGTAGGTGGGGACCTGCCTACGAGCTGTAAATGGAATTCTACTAAAGTGCATCACTGGAAGTTGAGCAACTCTTTCGACATACATGGAGGAATGTCGGAGCCATATGTTCTTCCGACGCTTGCTTCAGTTCTCGCCAAGGATCTATTGCCTACTACCTCGTGATGCTTCTGTTGGGGAAATGCGTGCAGTCAATTTTCGCCAGCAATCATCGATTTCTCAAGCTCGCAACTATCCCGCTCTCCGCCGTTTCCGTCGTCTATGATATCTTGGGCCTCTCCTTGGGCCACGGAGCTTCACCCACCTATTAACGCGCCATCGATAAATTCACGCAAGGTCGGTTAAGCAACGACGCCATCACGTGTTTTGCTATCAAGTTCATCCACGAATCTTCACCCATTTGAGTCGCCAACCGCATCATCACCTTCCAATGACACTCGGTCGCGACCGGCCTTCCGAGTTTTGTGATGAGATGGGCACCAAAGTATGCTTCATTTGCCGCCCATCCAAGGAGCAATGGCTTAACTTGACGCTGCTAACGTATTGGTGTTGAGGGGTTGAAGACCAGAGCGTTGACCAACTCCATAAGTGAGGAGCGTGATGAAGAACTTCCAACTTGTTGTGGTCACTCGAACCACACCCTGGGCGACGGAGAAACCCTTCTTCCCGGGTCTGGCGAAGATGATATCCTCCGCGTCCAAGGCTGCCGATTTGGCACGCGCCTCGGCTCTCATGAGGAAGGACAAGAAGACCATCGGTGAAGAAGTCAACCTTCGAGGAGGTCAGCGAATCGACGGCCTTTTGCGTGCGCTCGACCAAAGAAAGTCTTAGCGGTACCACGCCACCGTCCACGAGAGAACACCGGCGGCTGACTGGTCTTGCGAATCCGCTCATCCGGCTAACCACCAAGAGTCAGATGATTCGGACGTCCAAGTTCTCTACCCCTTGCTCTCTCACTTTGTTCTCTCTCTCTCAAGTTCTCCACCTTGTATTATCTCTCTCCTCTCCTCCTCAAATCAAATCCATATAGACAAAAAACTTCACTCCGTGGGATTGACATGAAGAAGTGGTCTCTTACCTTTGTCTCCCTTGATGGCGAGCAGTAAACAACGTCGGTGTGAGCAATGAGGAGGGCCGAGATCGAGGTGAGCAGCGAGGCGAGCAACAGCAAAACTCCCGATTTCTCACCGATGGAACTCCCGGCTAGACAACAGCGGTGAAGCTGGCTTGCTTGACCCGGAGAGGATGAGCGGGCGGTGAGCGGCGACGAAAATCTGGAATTCTCCACAAGCGAGCTCGATCGATCTCTCTCCTTCTAATATGCTTTGGCGTCTCCCTCTTTACGGAGAGAGAGAATGGCGGCGGAGCCGAGAAGCAATAAAATTGAAACAATAGTGGTCTATCGCATTTTGAGTCCATGGACTCGGGCTAAACGACATAAAAACTCACCAATCTCGAGGGAATCGAATGGCCTACATTTTGGATGATTTTTAAAGATAAAACATCCGGATGATATTTATCAAAACCCTTATACTATTCCTAGGAGAGAAAATGATCACAGATTGATTTCTTTCTTTATCTGTCTAGGACTTCCTTTTTCTCCGATCGAAACAAAATCCTATTGTGTTTATTCTTCTTGATTTCCTTGATTCGGTTGCTCCTTCCAGTCACATGTATGCAGTCATGCATTTACTTCTTGATTTGCTCACTCACACATACAACGCATGCATGCATTCCCTTCTTTTCCTCTAGTCTATCTAGAGTTTTCTTCCTTTACTCCTTGATTTGTTCACCTACATATACAACGCAGACACGCATGGGTTGTTTCAGGCCTGAGCACGACCCGGATTGTCGTGCCGAACCGGGCCGCCCATCGTGCCTAATTGGCAGGCCGACGCCATACGACACAGTGATGCGTGCAGCCATGTAGAACAATTCCATGCTAGATCGTGGGTCGGGCTGGACCGGACGTGCCTCGTGCCGACCCAAAATAGCCCAGCCCAGTGCCTACGTCTATTCCACTCTGGCGGTGTTGATAGTTAATCTTGACTACTATGTAACCGAGACATTGGTTGTTGGAAAGTCATAACAAAAATAAGAGTAAAAAAATAAGAAAAGTGATAGTCATATCGCACCATAAATATTTTTTCTCTGTGAGTGGTATTGAGTTCTTCGTTATGTTTGAAAGTGCATCTAGGCCCCTTTGAGAGTTTTGGTGATTAATGATGACACAATTAGAGAGCACTAATGGTCTAAGTGAGAACTTGTGCAGAGATCGAGAATATATCATTATGTGAAAGCAATTGGACATCCCTACTATATTTAAAATTTTTGAAGACGGCATCAAGACTTAAGTTGTAATTTTTCTATTTAATTGAGTCTAAGGATAGCCGTACTATTAAGAGGAATATGACGGGAAATCGCTTCTAGGATATTCTTGTGCTCAAAGGATGAAAATTGCATAGCAAAATGATCTAAATTATTGCATTTCCCTTGTCTGTATCTCCGTTGGCCGAGTAGGTCAGGTCGGAGTCTCCGGATAGTCAATTCGGAGTATCCGGGGTTATACTGGAGTATCCCGGTAATCGGTCCGGACACTCCGGGTTGACCCCTTCGGTGAGAGATGCTTTCTCACCAGTTCGGAGTATCCAGGTGAGTCCGGAGTATCTAGGTTTTAGTCTGGACACTCCGGGTTAACCCTTTCGGTGAGAAGGTGTTTCTTCACTAAATCCGGCCTATCCGAGGTATCTATCCGGATACTCTGAGTTGTGCGCAACCACTCACAACGGTTGGATTTTGGAGCTCTCTATTTAAGCCATCAACCCCACCTACCAAGGGGCAGCTCCATTATTACTTCCATTTTACTCTCAAGCTTTCACTCTCATACACTCTTGAGCTCTAGCCTCCTTCTCCATTTAAATCTAGTGATTGATTTGAACTTTGGAGAGAGAGGAGTAGATTTGAGTGTTTTGGGCGTGCATTTCTCATTCTTGAGCACAAGTTCATCCTTCAAGAAGATTTCACGACGTGTTTGTTACTCTTGGAGTTTGAAGGACTCCTAGACGGCAAGGAGTCACCGGAAGCCTCCAAATACTTGGTGTGGTGAGCCCCGGAAGGTTGTGAGGGCAAGTCTCACCTCCAAAAGGAAAGAGACAAGGAGTAAGAACCGGAGAGTGTTTTGTGCAACACCGGGAGGATAGTGGTCGAGAGGGACCCCGGCTTTGTGCCTCCTCAACGGAGACGTAGGATTCCTTTTAAGAATCCGAATTTCGGGTAAAAATAATTGTCTTCGTGTTCTTCGTTTTGCTCTAACCCTAGGTTGTGTGGTCTTGAATATTTGGGAGCCTCGATCTACTTCTCTACTGTGTTTGCCTCTAGATCCATACTTGTTTCAGGTATCTAATAGTGTTTAGACTCTTTGTATTCAAGTAGTTTGATCAAAAGTTCAAGAGATTTGAAATCTCATCTCGAGGTACCCTACTCGAAGTATCCGCATTGCTCATACCGGATAATCCGCACATACCAGAGTATCCGGACTAATACTCGGATAGTTCGGGCTGATCACCTTGGGAAATTTAATTCCGCTGAAAAATTTTATTTCGCCTATTCACCCCCCTCTAGGTGACATCTCCGGTCCTTTCAATTGGTATCAGAGCCAAATCTCCGTAGTTTTGGCTTAACCGCTTGGAGAATTTGAGATGTCGAAAATAGAGAAGATTACCGAAAGTTGTGACCAAGCTAAGGCCACAGGTTCCGGTAAAGGGGTTAAGATTCCTTATGATTATCCTACCCTCGGAGTCTCAAGCTCTTCACCTTATGTCTCCGTGTCGTCCGGTAGAGCACCTCACTTTGATGGTACTCATTATGCCACATGGAAACATAAGATGGAGATATACTTGAGATCGCTTCACCCTTATATTTGGGAGATTGTTGAGACAAGTTTCAAAGCCACGGATCCAAATAAGCTCACTCCCGAAGAGAAGAAGGCACAACACTTCAATGACTTGGCCGTCAATACCTTGTTTAATGCTTTAAGCGACACCGAGTTCAACCGAGTCGATGGACTTGAAGATGCTAAGGCCATTCGGGAACGACTTATGGTCACTCATGAAGGCATATCGAGTGTCCGTGAATCCAAGATTGAGTTCATCATTGGCGAGCTAAGTCGATTCACCTTGGAAGATGGAGAAACTTACACCAAGATGTTTGCTCGCTTGATGGTGTTGGTGAATCAAGCCAAGGGTCTTGGGTATACCGACCTCACCGACAAGGCAGTATTCAAGATTATTCTTCGAGTGATCACTCCTACCAACCGCAACTTGGTTCAACTCATTCGTGATCGACCAAACTTCGACACACTTACACCTCATGACGTAATTAGAAGGTTAATGATGGATGAGATGATTGTCAAGGAAGCGGAAGTGGTGGAAGAGCTTAAGTCTGGCAAGAAGAAGGGCATTGCCTTGAAAGCTGTCAAAGTTGTGCATGAAGCGGAGGAGAGCTCAAGTGACGATGCAGAATCAAGTGGTCCATTGACAAATCAAGACATGGCTTTGCTTGTGAGAAGATTTAACAAGTTTCTCAAGAAGAAGGGTTACAAGCCGGGGAGTCATTCCAAGAGTTATGGGAACAAGTCAAGAGGAAGACACTCAACCAGAAGATGCTATGAATGTGGGGAACCCGGTCACTTCATTGCCGAATGCCCACAAAGAGAGAAGAAGGATAAGTACAAGGGCAAGGACAAGGAGAAGAGCAAGAAGTACAAGCACAAGGGTCATGCTCACATTGGAGAGGAGTGGGACTCCAACTCCGACTCCGACTCATAGTCCAACTCCGATGAAGGAGGAATTACCTCAGTCGCCATCGCCTTATCTTCTACACCAACAACGTCTAAGAGCCTCTTCGACAACTTAAGCGATGATGATGAAGGCGCTCCAATGTGTCTTATGGCCAAGGGACGCAAGGTATCAAACAAAGAATCAGTTCCTTCTATTGTTAATTCATGTCTTGATGATAGTGATGATGATAATGTGTTCAAGTCTATGAAGGACTTTGATGTTCAAAAGATAGATTTGCTATTAAAGGATATTGAGGAATTGGAGGAAATCGTTGAGCAAAAAGAGGCCACACTCGAAACTCAAGAGGACTTGCTTATCCTTGAAAAGGAAAGAAACCTTGAGCTAGAGAAGAGCTTAACTAGTGAAAAGAGGAAGAATGAGGAGTTAGTCAAAAATTCCAAATTGACTAAATCTGAAATAGCTAGTCTTGAGATCACCAACGCTTCACTTGTAGAGAAACTTGCCAAAGCAAATGATGCTAGCAAGGCTCTTGAATTGAAGCTTGTTGATCTCTTGAATAGCACTCCTATTTCCTCAACTGACAACTCCAATTCCTCATTACCCTCAACTAGCAACGGGTGTGCAAGATGCTATAATGTTGATATTGATGCCGTTGCCACTAACCTTGAGACTCTGCAAGTGTTGGCTCATGATAATGAGAAGCTCAAGGGAATGATTGAAGATGGACTTCAAAAGTCCTACAAGGCAAGCAAAGGATTAGAGAAGTTTCTCGGTAAGCGTCAAGGTAACTTTATGAAGCATGGCTTGGATATGTTCCACCCAAGGGCAAAGAGAGCCACATCGTGGTTGCCCCATTGAACAAGCCCATTCACTTTGTTAAGGGCGAAGGAAATTCTAAGTATAAGACTCATTCCGCTTTCTTTGCCTCTTATGTGCTCAAAAGAACTAACCTCAGTCGTGTAGTTGCTTATCATATCGGACGTAAGCCCAACAATGCTTCTTGTGTGCGATCTATTTAGGTCCCGAAATCTTTTGTTACTAACGTGCGCGGACCTAAACAAGTTTGGGTACCAAAGAGCAAAATTTAAAATTTCTTTTGTATGCTTATATCTCCGGTGGATCAAGTTGGATTTTGAATAGCGGATGCACACATCATATGACCGGAGAGAAGGCATTGTTTTTGGCGATAACAGGAAAGGTGAAGTAATAGGTTTAGGTAAGATCCATATCACAAATGATTTTCATCTAAATAATATTTTGCTTGTTGAATCGCTAAGCTACAATTTGTTGTCCGTTGCTCAATTATGTGAAGCGGGCTACAATTGTGTATTTAGTGACAAGGGTGTGAATGTCTTAAAGAGGGTTGATGGTTCAATAGCCGTCAAGGGTCGTTTGAAGGGAAATCTCTATTTCGTGGATTTTACTACGGATAGGATTAACCTTGAAACGTGCTTAATGGCTAAGTCTGGTATGGGATGGTTGTGGCATCGCCGACTTGCTCATATTGGTATGAGGAACCTTCACAAACTCGTTAAAGGCAATCACATACTTGGATTAACTAATGTTGTTTTTGAGAAGGATAGGGTGTGTAGCGCATGCCAAGTCGGAAAGCAAGTTGGGGCTCCTCATCCTGTCAAAAATGTGATGACAACCTCAAGACCATTGGAGATGCTTCATATGGATATATTCGGTCCGGTTGCATACATAAGCATAGGAGGCAATAAATATGGTCTTGTAATCGTTGATGATTTTTCTCGTTTCACTTGGGTATTTTTCTTGCATGACAAAAGTGAAGCTCAAGGAACTCTAAAGAAATTCATGAAAAGAGCACAAATTGAGTTCGAAGTCAAGATCAAGAGAATCCGAAGTGATAATGGCACTGAATTCAAGAACACCGGTGTGGAGGAATACCTCGATGAAGAAGGGATCAAGCATGAATTTTCAGCCCCTACTCTCCACAACAAAATGGGGTAGCCAAAAGGAAGAATCGTACTCTCATCGAGATGGCGCGCACGATGCTTGACGAATACAAGGTCTCCGATATCTTTTGGGCAGAGGCTATCAACATTGCGTGTCATAGCACCAACCGTCTATATCTCCACAAGATTTTGAAGAAGACGGCATACGAGTTGCTCACCGGTAAGAAACCAAACGTTTCCTACTTATGAGTCTTTGGAAGCAAATGCTACATTCTCAACAAGCGAGCTAAGTCTTCTAAATTTGCTCCTAAAGTAGATGGTTTCTTACTTGGTTATGAGTCAAATGTTTACGCATACCGAGTTTTCAACAACAACATCGGTGTAGTTGAGATCTCGCGTGACATGACATTTGATGAAACTAACGGTTCTCAAATAGAACAAGTTGATCGTGTTGTGATTGACAAGAAAGAACCTCCTTGCGAAGCAATCAAGAAATTGGCAATTGGGAAGGTGAAACCACTAGAGCAAGAAGAAATCCCGAGAACCCCAACCCGGAATGTCCGGGATGATATCCGGAGTATCCGGACTAACCCAGAGAGTCCGGATGCAACCGTGGATGCTCCGGACTGCGATGCTCCGAGTGCTATTCCCTCTTCGTCTAGGCAAGCTCAAGCTGGCTCGAACACCACTCAAGATGATGAAGAGCCCATCCAAAGAACAAGTACAACCGTTCCTCACCCAAGAGTACATCAAAGCATACAACGAGATCATCCAGTCAACAATATACTTGGAGACATTAACAGGGGAGTTTCTACTAGATCTCGAGTTGCAAATTTTTGTGAATATTACTCTTTTGTCTCCTCTCTTGAACCTCTTAAGCTAGAAGAAGCACTTCAAGATCCGGATTGGGTGATGGCTATACAAGAGGAGCTAAACAAATTCGAGCGAAATCAAGTTTGGAAACTTGTCAAGAGGCCCAAGCAAAATGTGATTGGAACAAAATGGGTGTTTCGGAACAAGCAAGATGAACATGGAATAGTGACTAGAAACAAGGTTCGGTTGGTCGCTCAAGGCTTCACGCAAATCGAAGGTTTGGACTTTGATGAAACATATGCTCCCGTAGCTAGGCTTGAAACTATTAGAATATTACTTGCCTTTGCTACTCACCATGATTTCAAGCTATATCAAATGGACATGAAAAGCGCTTTCTTGAATGGGCCACTCTCCGAGTTGGTCTACGTTGAGCAACCACCTGACTTCGAAGATCCCGAATTTCCAAACCATATGTATTTCCTACACAAGGCTCTATATGGACTCAAGCAAGCACCAAGAGTATGGTTTGAATGTCTTCGAGATTTTCTTCTTAAACAACTCTCTTTACTAAGCACCTTGATAATGACTTATTTGTTTATCAAATATATGTCGATGATATTATATTTGGGTCTACTAATGAACAATTGTGTAAGGAGTTTAGTAGGATAATGACCAAAAGATTCGAGATGTCCATGATGAGCGAATTGAAGTTCTTTCTCAGTTTTCAAGTCAAGCAACTCAAGGAAAGAACCTTCATATGCCAGACAAAGTACATCAAGGACATGTTAAAGAAGTTCGGTATGGAGAACACCAAGCCAATCAAGACGCCCATGCAAGCCAACAGACATCTAGACCTCGATAAAGAAAGTAAACCGGTCATTCAAAAGATATATCGTTCTATGATCGGCTCTCTTCTTTACCTTTGTGCATCTAGGCCCGATATTATGCTTAGTGTGTGCATGTGTGCACGGTTTCAAACCGCTCCTAAGGAGTGCCACATGGTGGTAGTGAAAAGAATCTTGAGATATTTAGTGCACACTCCTCATTTTGGGCTTTGGTATTCGAAAGGTTCATCCTTTGAATTAGTTGGCTACTCCGATGCGGATTATGCCGGATGCAAAGTGGATAGGAAGAGTACATTAGAAACTTGTCAATTTTTAGGAAGATCCCTTGTCTCTTGGTCCTCCAAGAAATAATATTCTGTAGCCCTATCCACAGCTAAAGTTGAGTATATTGCGGCCGGGAGTTGTTGTGCCCAGTTTCTTTGGATGAGACAAACCCTAAATGATTATGATCTAACCTACAACCACGTTCCATTTCTGTGTGACAACGAGAGCGCTATAAAAATTACCAACAACCCCGTCTAACACTCCCGTACAAAACATATTGATATTCGTCACCATTTCTTAAGAGATCATTCTACTAAAGGCGATATAGATATTCAACATGTGAGCACAAATGATCAATTGGCCGATATTTTCACTAAACCCCTTGATGAAAAGAGATTCTGTGATTTGAGAAGTGGTCTGAATATCTTAGCTTCTAGATATGTGGCTTGAGAAGTGCTCACATCTTGTGTCATGTTTGAAAAAAATGTCTTTTCAAAATTTCTTTTGATCTATTTCTTTGAACTTATCGTGTTGACTTGAATCTTTGATCTTCGGATCTAGCCTCTTTACTATGTGACTATAGCCTGCTTGCTTGTTTGTTCGCTAGTCACAAAGTATATAGGCTTTCTAGGACTTCTCACCCCCTTCTGCAAGCCGGAGTTAAGATCTTCCTTTGATAATTCTTTGTTGATTTCCGAGGGTGCTAACTCGGACATTCTAGGGTTATTATCCAAACACTCCGTATAGTCCGGAGTATTCAGACTGATATCTGGAGTATCCGGGTTAAGGCGGATGTCCCCTTAAGTTTCTGCGGGGGTCCCTTTCTTTCTCAAGCCTTCATTTTCTTCCAACCGCCATTCCCCTCGCGTTTCTCCTCCTAGGACGTCGCCCTCGGCCTCCTCCTCTTCTCCGGTGAGCACTCCATCCTCCGGAGTCTCCAGATCGCTCTCCGAGATTGGGAAAGGTTTCTCCTCTCGCGAACCTCTTCATTGCTCCTCTTCTTCGCGGTGAGTCCTTCTCTTGTCCCGATCTCTCTTGCCTTTAAGAAACTTTGAAATAGATAGTATTGATAGAGTCCATTCATCCTCTAGATTATCTCCTAGAATGGGCTCAATTTGTCTTTGTGTAGATTTGTGATTTAGGACTGTTAGGGCTTAGGCCTGAACTACTCGGACTATCCGGATGTTTTATCCGGAGTATCCGGGTTATCCAAACTCTCCAGATTAAACACCCCGGAGTATCCGGATTGTACACCTCGGCTCTATAATTCTAGTCGTGATCTATAATTCCTTGTGAACCTTTCTTTACTCCATTTGTTGGGTTTGTTTAGATGGCCACCTCTCAGAGTGGTTCGGGCGCCGGCAAGCGCCCCTCCGGTGATGAAATTCCGGCGTCCTCATCCTTGCCAGCCTCTTCTTCAAAGAGACAAAGGCATACTGTGAGGAAGGTCCGTTAGGGCCAGCTCAACAGGCTTTCTGGTCCACCTCCTGCTCAAGTGCAGTCTTCTCAAGGCAACCCTGATGAGCATCCCGCCGACTCCCATGCAAGACTCAGAGAACAGAAGAAGAAGCAGTATCAGGAGTCTAGGGAGGTGATTGGCCCCCTCCAGAAGAGCAGACCAGTCTGGAGATATCCGGGTCAGATGAGTCGCCTTCGTGCAATTGACTACAGAACCGGTTTAGGCAAGGGCAAAGCTATTGTGGAGCAAAGAACAAAGATCCGCTTGACTTCCATCAAGATGAGTATGTGGACAAGCGGTTCTAGAACAAGTTTCATTCTAATTTCTACGAATCAGTTCTTTTCCCTTTGGAGCACTCAGTTGTGAAGATAAAGATCATTGATTGGACGTAAATGTCGGATCTTCACAACCCGGTCTTTGATGAAGTCATCCAGATTTGTGAGCGTCACCAGGTGAAAAACATCATGAGTTTTCATTATCCTTGGAATGATGAGTTGATTATGCAGTTTTACTCCACCCTCTACTTTGACAAGTCTCAAGATGCTATTTGGTGGATGTCAGATGAGATTTGGTATGTGGCCACTAAGAGGACATTTGCTCGAGTTCTGTAGCTCACGTCACATGATGGAGATGCAAAGCTTCATGACAAGAAGGCCTTATCTCCTGACCAAATCGAGGCCCTATATGATCAGACTCAGCGCTTCGAGGTTGGCACTATCAAGGGTCTGAAGGATGTGCCATCGGTCCTCTACAGGATGCTCAGGGCCACTCTTTGGCCCAAGGAGGGAGATGCTTCGTCCATAAACTCTTATGGGTGAAATCTGCTGTATCACTTGGTGGAGCGCACCCACAGTTTTGATGTGGTGGATTTCCTGTGGGAGGCAATTCGCTATAACTCCATGACTAATGTTAGCAGCTACGGGTATGCTCCTTATATTATGATGCTGATTGATCATGTCTTGGGGCTTGAGTTCGTCAAGGATATGGAGCACCTCTCTTACAAGGTCCGAGCTCCATCAGCCCCCGCTGCTCCTGGTGCTCCTGTTGGTCAGCGGACCAGGCGTTAGAGTTCTCGGGCTAGTACCTTAGTTCCTCCTCCAGCTCTAGCTGCGGCTCCAGTTTCTGCCCCTAGTTCTCCCAGCTCCAGCAGAGACACCATCAAAAAGGATGCTGAAGTGTCTCTTCTGTTTGTGTCAAGATATCTCATCTCAAGTCAAGGAAACTCGCCAGGAGATTCGAGAACATCGCAGGGAGTTCCGAGCTTATCGTCGCCAGCAAGGTGAAAGACATTCCTCCCAGTGAGTCCGAGGAGTCCTCTAACGTGCACAGTGTGGACTCAATATACATGACTTTTGGTCTTGGTCTCCTGTAGCTCGGTCGATGGCGATGGCGGTGCCAGCGGCGATGATAGTGAGGAGGATGAGTTTCAGCCTTCTGAAGACGACGAGTGATCTGCTGTCCTAGGCGCTTCCCTTTTTGGATGTCTTGATGCCAAAGGGGGAGTGTTTAGTTTCTAGTGTCGTTTTGGTTGGTTGGTTGTCTTGTTGGTTGTCTCGTGAACCTGTTGCATTTCTGTTGCTCGTACTAGTACTGTTGCATGTTGATTTATGTTGCTTAATATCTTGTCTTACATATCTCTTTATGATGCTATTTGATATATTCCTATTGATGATCCCTTGAGTGCAAGGATATAGGGGGAGCTCTTGCAAAAATTCTCCCTAAATTTGTGCATTTTATCTCACTCCATTTCACTAATGCACACACTTAGGGGGAGTTCCACTATATATTAGCATTAAAAATGAGAATTCGAATTCATGTTATTTCTTTTAAGTGTTTAATTGTGTTGTCATCAATACACCAAAAAGAGGGAGATTGAAAGTGCATCTAGGCCCCTTTGAGAGTTTTGGTGATTAATGACAACACAATTAGAGAATGCTAATGGTCTAAGTGAGAATTTGTGCAGAGATTGAGAATATATCATTATGTGAAAGCAATTGGACATCCCTACTATATTTAAAATTTGTGAAGACGGCATCAAGACTTAAGTTGTAATTTTTCTATTTAATTGAGTCTAAGGATAGCCATACTATTAAGAGGAATACGACGGGAAATCGCTTCTAGGATATTCTTGTGCTCAAAGAATGAAAATTGCATAGCAAAAGGATCTAAATCATTGCATTTCCCTTGTTTGTATCTCTGCTGGCCGAGTAGGTCAGGTCGAAGTCTCTGGATAGTCAATTCGGAGTATCCGGGGTTATACCGGAGTATCCGGGTAATCGGTTCGGACACTCCGGGTTGACCCCTTCTGTGAGAGATGCTTTCTCACCAGTTCGGAGTATCCGGGTGAGTCCGGAGTATCCGGGTTTTAGTCCAGACACTCCGGGTTAACCCTTTCGGTGAGAGGTGTTTCTTCACTAAATCCGGACTATCCGGGGTATCTATCCGGATACTCCGGGTTGTGCGCAACCTCTCACAACGGTTGGATTTTGAAGCTCTCTATTTAAGCCATCAACCCCACCTACCAGGGGGCAGCTCCATTATTGCTTCCATTTGACTCTTAAGCTTTCACTCTCATACTCTCTTGAGCTCTAGCCTCCTCCTCCATTTAAATCTAGTGATTGATTTAAACTTTAGAGAGAGAGGAGTGGATTTGAGTGCTTTGAGCGTGCATTTCTCATTCTTGAGCACAAGTTCATCCTTCAAGAAGATTTCACGACGTGTTTATTACTCTTGGAGTTTGAAGGACTCCTAGACGGCAAGGAGTCACCGGGAGCCTCCAAATACTTAGTGTGGTGAGCCTAGGAAGTTTGTGAAGGCAAGTCTCGCCTCCAAAAGGAAAGAGACAAGGAGTAAGAACCGAAAAGTGCTTTGTGCAACACCAGGAGGATAGTGGTCGGAGGGACCCCGGCTTTGTGCCTCCTCAACGGAGACGTAGGATTCCCTTCAAGAATCCGAACTTGGGTAAAAATCATTGTCTTTGGGTTCTTCTTTTTGCTCTAACCCTAGGTTGTGTGGTCTTGAATATTTGGGAGCCTCGATCTACTTCTCTAGTGTGTTTGCCTCTAGATCCATACTTATTTCAGGTATCTGCTAGTGTTTAGACTCTTTGTATTCAAGTAGTTTGCAAAAGTTGAAGAGATTTGAAATCTCATCTCGAGGTACCCAACCTGGAGTATCCGCATTGCTCATACCGGATAATCTGCATATACCGGAGTATCCGGACTAATACTCGGATAGTCCGGGCTGATCACCTCGGGAAATTTAATTCCGCTAAAAAATTTTATTTCGCCTATTCACCCCCTCTAGGCGACATCTCTAGTCCTTTCAATGTTTGTGTGCGTGTGTTCATAGTCCAAAGCTGTAACTAACAATTGGTATCATAGGGAGAGTTTAAATCTTGCTGTTGTGCTTGCCATAGAGAAGCCACCACTGTTACATCTTGAGATAGATTATCATCGCTGAGCGACATAGTATTGAGTGGGATCTAACAGTGCATTGAGTGCGGCTATGGAAATGCATATGGCTCCAAGACGAGAAGACAATGCGGTAGAGAGCCATCGTCGAGGTACGTATTGTACACAATGTTTATTGTACATGCGTTAGTATTTGGGTTATTGTGTTAGTGTTACATATGTTGTTGAGTACTTGTGAGTGTGTGTAGTGTGTAAAGCTTCGGCCCGAGTCTCCGAGTTGTCGTCGAAGTTATATCACGAGTAAGAAGACTAAACGAAAAGATATGGCTGCAAAAAGGTGGAGAAGACGTGTCTCCCCAATACTTGCTATTGACGAGCAGCGTCGATAATCGGTATGTCTCATTGAGAAGACGACCAAAGCTACATGTTCTCGTATCAATTGTATCCACGGGACACTATGTGTGATCACATGAGTTTCTGTATGAATTGTGTGTACAATATAAACGTGTGCGAATTCATTCAAGAATGTTGTGCCTCAAAAGAGATTATACCGCACGAGAAGATCAAGAGGAATACACTGCATGTAGCAAGAGGAGTCCAGGATGTTGAGGTGTTGTGGGTGTCGTCCAAGCTATGTGTGTATGTAGGAGTTGTATAGGATGTTGATGAGTCGTAAACGCCATCCTACAAGTTGTTGTGAGTGCAGTGAAAGTTGAAGTTGAGTTCAGAATGTTGAGGAGATGTGTTGCCATCCCGTGTCGAGTAAATGTTGGATAAATCGTAGTTGAGACCTACTAGCTCAACAAGTTAAAGTTGTGTCAGAAATTAGAACTAGTTGATGTTACAATATTAAGAGGGTGAATATTATAATTTATCTTATACGAGCAGGAAGTAGATTCGTTTCTTAGTATGTTAGTTAGTACTACTACTATATAACCAAAGCACTAGTTACTTGTAAGCTATGAAAAAAATAAAAGCAAAAAAAATACAAAAAGTACTAGTTATGTAGCACCACAAATATTTTTCTCCCGTGTGATATTGTGTTCTTCCTTGTATTCATGTACGTATATTCATGATCCGGGCTATAACCAACAAGCAGTACCTCCTCCCCTTCCTACTCCTTCGTCATGAGTACCGCACCCGAGCCACCCCAATCAAGGCTGAAGATTGGGAGGGAGCTTGTCGCCAATGGCCCCCCTCCTCATCCCTTGGATGCGATGCCATAGAAGCTTCTCTATGTCTCTCTCTCAAAAAAAATGGAGGAAGAAGACAGGAATTCAGGCTCATCTATAAGTGTAATGCATTATGCACCTTATGGGTGGCCCTATTACTCACTACTAGCAAGACACGAGTACACTGGGTATTAGGGGGGCTCCCTTAACTGTGAAACCTAACAGTGGTGACAACAGTGGCATGGATGAAATGATCAGCTAAATGCAATGGTACGTAAGAGAGAGGTCACTCTGAGATGGTAGATAAGTAAATCAAAATAATTAAAGTGACATATAAAAAAAATCCTCAAAAACAAAAGCTTGATCACATCCATGCCCATGGTGTGGTAGAACAATTACAGTTAAGGAGGTTGCAGAGATTGGCCAAGGTAGAAAAATTGCATAAGCACTCTCTTCAAGGTAAGTACTACTTCTTACACGCTTGGAGGCAGAGTATAGAACTTCGTCAGCGCTTCACCGAAAAACCCATCGGACGATGCCTAGTTTCTGTGCCTAATAGTCTATGCACCCAACAGTTGGTCCCACACGAGGCACGTCGGTGCTATGGGTGCTGACAGAGCGCCTTTGTGAAGGGCGCTGGGGACGAGGGATCGAGGCACGCTTCTAGCGGCGTGTGAGCAGATCAGCGGTGATGCGCATTTGAGTGAGTTGAGAGTGGCAAGGGAGAATGATGGCTCGATTTTGGGCAAGGTAGGGTTTGGACAAAGGGGCGATGGCGACGGAATGGTATGAGAAGCGGCTCACCATTGGCGCTAGCGACGAAAGGGGAGGAAGGAGTGGATGAACCTGCCATGGCAATAGTGGCATAGGGTGGCGGCTGTTTGGCACCTTCATCTCTCTCGGTAGATACTCAATTGAGCCTAACAACCCTGTCATACCCTCTATACCCATTGGCCTAGCCAAAATCCCTCCTAAGCGTCTGGAGAGGGCATAGCGCCAATGGAGTTGGCGCTACCGAGGTGGCGCCGAGGAAGTTTGCCGTTAAGTCAACGCCGCAGAGTTTGCCAAGGAAAGTGGCCGGATGACGATAAGGAAACGGACGTCGCCGCCGGAGGAAGACGCCACAACTCCGGGCGCGCTTGGTGAAGCAGCGGAGTCGGTGGCAGCGGATGTTTGGCCCCCGGTACAGGCCCTCTTGGGGTCCGTGCCCGGGGTGTCCAGAGCGATCGGTCGTTTGCCTGCGCTCCGATCGTCGGTCGAGGCCTGGTCCCTGATCACCAGGGGATCGCGGGCCGGCAGCACTGTGGGGCCGGTGGAGTCCATCGCCGGGAATGACTTGATAATCCGAAGGCGCTCCGCGAACTCCAGATCGAGAAGCGTACCGCCCAAAGAGAAAATTCGTGCCGCTTAGCGATGGCGGAATCATCCGCATAACCATCTCGAGATAGAGGGCCGCCGTGTTCCTTCGCTCGCGGAAGAAGAAGACAAGGACGTTGGTTGATGGCGACCACGAAAATGAATATATATATATATATATTCGTGAGAAGGGAAGGACTTACGGCCTGGGCGCGTGCGGGTCATGTCGTCGTCCCCTGTATACTTCCATGCAGGCGGTAGCGCGACGACGAAGGGGCTAATCCTCCGAGCAACAAAGTCCTGCACCACCGTTCCCGATCAGCCAGATCCCGCAGCCGGTTGATGCGGGCCACCATTGCTGAGAGCTCGCTAGCCTCCTCGACGGGTGAGCTCCAGCTCAAGACCTCACTCAGGCGCAGGCATCCCAAGGAGGTCGACTTCGCTATCGTCCGACGTAGAGCCGATGGCTCGCCACGACTTCCAGCTGGATTTTGGCCGAAGGGAATGTAGCGAAGAGCCGACCCGTCATGAGCCGGAAGTGGCAGCCTCCGCGATCCTCATTGCCGGGTGTCGCAGATGAAGAAATAGCGAAGAGAGGAAGATTGGGCATCACTCTACGAACATCTCGCAGAGGTGGGCGAAGATGGAAAGAGTGACAATAGAATTGGGGGTGAGGTGGAGATGATAGATTTCGTAGAAGTGAAGGACAGTGAAGAAGAATTCGGAAAATGGTGGCACTAGGCCCGCCAAGAGCCCCAAGACGAAGGCAACAATCTCCCCGGATTCGCACCGCGGCGTGGGGGTTCCACGGCGCAGGTGGAACGAACCCTCGAGCGCCATCTTGGAGAGCAATGTCACCCAGTCCTCGCCGACAGTGGAAAGGAGAAGGGGTTGCGCCATTGGAGCGGAAGCAAGATCTTTGAGACAAGCAAAATGAAAGGGCAAAGAGCAAAGTTCGCAAGAAGCAGAAGAAGCATGAATTGCTGGTCGGGGGTACACATATATATAGGCCCCTCACACAGACGGTTCACAAACGGGCAAAAGTACGCGTCGTTTCGAGTCCAGAGAAAAATCGGCGGAAGCGAGGAGGACCGAGGTGGTTGCGTACTCAGAAGTGGTGGGTCCATCCAGGAACGCACCAACATTAAATGAGGCTCTAAAAGAAAGCGGCGCAGATTCGAGATGGGCCGGGTTGTTTGCACTTTGCACTGTGGTACCCTCTCCATCGCAGATCGGTCGGCCCAAATGGCGGCTGGAGAGCGGTGGGCGATCATGCCTCCGTCGCCGGCGTCGCCCGCGATGGCGGCTCGCGGCGTCTGGTAGCGTTCGGACCCCACCCGCTAGGGCCACGAAGGCAACCAAAGGAATGAGGCAGAGGCTTCACCGAAGTCTCTTTCCACGACATCTTGTCGGGCCATTGATTGCAAGGAATTCTACTATCGACACGACGGCGACCCATCCTCTCGACGCCAACACCTAACCCGTCGCAGAAAGTCACATCCGGGAGGGATTCCGAAGCCATGCAAATGACGTTAAAGGGGGTTTGAAGGACGAGGCTACAATGATGGGTGTAATAAATGAGTCGTGGTTCAGTATGATAAGACCACAGTGATGGGTGTAATAAATGGCTCATAGATCAGTATGATGTCACCTTCCTACCTGCCCGAGCCAGCCCGCTCTATATAAGGGAGCTCTGGTGCATGGGGAAGGGGGGCCTCCCCTGAATCCGATCCTAGAAAGACTTAGCAGAAAAGAGCAGAGCAAACTGAAAGAACTGTTGTAATCACCTCCACATTTCATCAATGAAGATCTAGCAGGACGTAGGGCTATTACCCACCTTGGGGGGCCTGAATATGGATACGTTGATGTGTTCCTTGACCTGTTGATCCCTGGAATCCCTCGCGCAAGAGTCATTAGGGTTTCTGACTGCGAAGACGCCCTCTATCGAACCCTATCCTCCATCCTCGGAGTAGTCAACCCCAGTCTGCTGAGGTCTTGTCTGGCAATCTGTGAAATGGTAGATAAGTAAATCAAAATAATTAAAGTGACATATAAAAAAAATTCCTCAAAAACAAAAGCTCGATCACATCCATGCCCATGGTGTGGTAGAACAATTATAGTTAAGGAGGTTGCAGAGATTGGCCAAGGCAGAAAAATTGCATAAGCAAGGTAAGTACTACTTCTTACACGCTTGGAGGCAGAGTATAGAACTTCGTCAGCGCTTCACCGAAAAACCCATCAGACGATGCCTAGTTTCTGTGCCTAATAGTCTATGCACCCAACAGTTGGTCCCACCTGAGGGCACGTCGGTGCTATGGGTGCAGCCAGATGCCTTTGACGAAGGGCGCGGGGGACGAGGGATCAGAGGCACGCTTCTAGCGACGTGTGAGCAGATCAACGGTGGTAACGCATTTCAGAGTGAGTTGAGAGTGGCAAGGGGAGAATGATGGCTCGATTTTGGGCAAGGTAGGGTTTGGACAAAGGGGACGATGGCGACGGAATGGTATGAGAAACGGCTCACCATTGGCGCTAGCGACGAAAGGGGAGGAAGGAGTGGATGAACCTGCCATGGCAATAGTGGCATAGGGTGGCGGCTGTTTGGCACCTTCATCTCTCTCGGTAGATACTCAATTGAGCCTAACAACCCTGTCATACCCTCTATACCCATTGGCCTAGCCAAAATCCCTCCTAGCGTCTGGAGAGGGCACCAAGAAAGGCCGAGGACTTGAACAAATTGATGGCGAAGGACGAATTGATGATAGTGGCTCAATCTAGGGCAAGGTGGGTCAAGGCAGGGGCGAGGGCGAGGGAGAGGAGGGAAGGTCGTGGGGGAGGCGACAAAGGACGAGCGGAGGAGGCATGGAGACAAGTGCAAGTGTAGGAGCGGGGGCAGAGATGAGGATGACGCTGGTGCGGGGCCAGCTTAAGGTTTTCATGTGGTAAAGCCTTGGCAAGATTATCTAGGTCGTATGTCGTGAATCGTGCTATCCCAATGATCTCATGGCTTCATAAGAGCCTCATGCCGACCATATGATCGTGATCCAATGGAACACGCATTGAATCAGCCGAAGCCCGCCTACTATCGTAGAAACTTCAAATCCATTTCCACAAAAATGATGATGTGGGTCACGCTAAGGCTCAGTGGGAAGAAACCTTAATATTAGTTAAAAACATATAAATCCAATAGCCCCCCGCTCAGTGTCATGGGTGGTGATCAAATGGACTACTCTCTAGGCTGGATTGGGATCACCTATAGTCCCCTGTTATGGTTGTAACTTTAGAAGTTGTACGTGGATTGTTTGATCAAAAAATGATTGCCCATATCTTCCGGAGCACTGTTCAAAAAAATGCCAATTCTAATATTGGAGTGAACATTGTAGCAAACTGAGTACTGTTGGACGATCCCAATCATTCACTGTCTCGATTGAATGGTCCTAACAGCTTGAGGACTGCTGAAGTTACAAACCCCATGACAACTACATAGAAACCTTTCCCACTGGACTATGTTTGGTTGGGCTTGTGGCATTGACAAGCCATGAAAGTGATGGTTCATGTGCCAAAAAAATAGGGATAATTAATGCAATTCCACTCCAAAGGTTGACAACCACCAAAATATCATTCCAAAGATTTTTTTTCTTTAGAGAATATTACTCCAAACATGTTTGGTTCCACACAATACCATTTCTACTCCTTTTTCCCTTTTTAAATCATTTTGCACCTTTTAACCCACACAAAAAGACACATTTTCCCTCTGGTTCAACCAATCAATTGCTTTGTTGTGATATGACAAATGATTCGGACTAGCTGACCATGGTTGTGATCCATGACTCATGATCGTGAGGCTCTATTGTGGATAATGATCTATCCTCTAACTAATGTAAGTTATCTTAGCACGGTCATTTGAGCACAAGATAGAAGATACCCGGTAGAAGCAACTAGCAAGTGCAGGGTTGAGATATACATTGATTATGTTCACACATGGTATATGCTAAAAACAGTGTGTGTCTTGAAAGAAGCACCCGATAGCAAAATAAAGAAGTAGAATTGAAAGAGACAGGTTGAATAAGAGAGACACATTGCAACATTAGGATTATAACAATTTAGGATATAACAGAAACCTAAAAACAAACTACTGATTAACGTTCAACATACTACTGATTAATGTTCTATTAACATGGATTCTAGAGACAAGAAAGCAGAGGGCATACTAAATCTGGTAGAACGGTGGATACTAGACAATACATAACATATGACTACTTAACATAATAATGCATGTGCCATACTTTTTAGCGTGGGGGCAAATGTTTCTTTTTGCGTGGGATAAAAGTGGCAAAATGTTTTTAAAAGGGAGAAAAGAGTGGAAATTGTATTGTGTGGAACCAAATATGTTTGGAGTGGTATTCTATGAAAAAAAAATCTTTGGAGTGATATTTAGGTTGTTACCAACCTTTAGAGTGGTATAGTACCAATTATCAAAAAAAAATATTTTACATAACAAAATGCATTTTGGTAGGCCAATGTGATTCGTGTCCTGATACTCTTGGAGCTGGAGTTCAAGCAGAATATGTGGGCCCCTAACTCATCGGTTTGGTGTTTTCCCCGTGGAAATATTCATTGCTTTTTCTAGGATGCAAGTTTTTGAATCCTAACCGTAATCTGACCAGTTTAAATTGTTTAATGGCAGGTTGTGGGGATCTTTTTCCTCGTGTCACCATGCATGCCTTAACGGGACTATACAACATCAAGGGATTCTTTGATTTTTTTTAGGGCTTTCGTCTTGAACTCAAAGATGTGATAGAACTTTGATGCCATCTCATGCCACACCATAATACTTCGAGAGGAATTTATTGGAACTAATGTATGAGCCACACATGAACAGTGCGGTTTGATACTTCAGTGTGGACACTGGCTCAGTGTGTCCATGTGGTCGGTACTCGGTACTGCTTATCAGCATTCCATCTGGACTCGTAAAAAGATCAAGAAGTACAGTAACAAGTTAGATCCTAAGGCAATGCAAATGATGTTATAATATTTTTAGATCATTATCAGACATATGTATTTTTTAAAAAATTTTGATAGCACTAATGTCAGAATATATGCTCTTTTGTTTTTTATTTTCTAGGAGCACTAAATGAAATATAATATTTCTAAACATTTTTGTGAGGTCTTGACGCAATGTTAAAAATTATTGAAATTTCTCTAAGGTGTTTTATAGATTAATTGGGTTTTATTCATATTTTTGTCTTTTTTTCCAATTTTTCTTGATTTTTTCAGTTTTCATTGAGTGTGCCGAAAATCGAATAAAGTCGCTGGAAAATTGAGAAAATCCGTTGGTTTTCTAATTTTTTGACGATGTTTGACCGCTGAGTTCAAAATTTTTGACTTCAAACTTCTTCGATTTCTACCGATTTTCAACAGATTTTTGCTGACAATTGAAAATCGTTCAAAAATAAAAAATCAATATTGCGAACCCTAGTTTACACACATACTATACAACACTGTTTATTGCGTGGATTAGTTACAAACATTGCAAGAATTTACGCATGCATTCAATAACAAGTCAATCGCAATCTCAAATCAAAGAACATATCGTACTTATCATGGCAAATTAGCCGGACAGGAGTATATCGTGGGCAATACGCTCCTATGGTGTTGAGATCGTAGGTGCAGCTAGAATGCTCAGCCGATGACCTGCTCACAACAGCTCTCATAACTGAAACCGGAAGGGTACTGTTGTGCTGCTAGGCTGCCCATTCGACCTCTTCTCCTTTCAGAGGCGTCGACGCATTCGAGCCGTCCGATATCGACGCCAGAAGGACCAGAACGATCAGCAGTTTCACACCTGTTCTACCTTCAGAACGCCGGCCATTCCTAACCTTGCAGTGCAGCAGAAAATATTGAAAGAAAAAAAAAGGAAGACAGAGAAAGAGGTTAAAGTGAACTGAATAGTTGGAGCTTTCTGTTCCTGAAACAATTATTAACTAACACTGGCACTAACAGTAGTGGATCAATGACTAGTTCTGAAATGGAAGCACGCAGAAATCTACGATCTTGTGCGTATAAATATGCGACCGAGCTGCATGCGAATTTGCACGCTAATTTCTGTGAAATTGTCTGCAATTGTTGCTCAAAGTCGACTGGAAAAGGAGAAAGAATTTGTCAAAGTAGAAATTGGTCTGCACGTAGGTGCATTGCAGTGCAGTGCACTGAACCGAGTGGGAGTTACCTCCGTAGCACGGTACTAGCGTCGTTGTCGTCGAGTTGCAGGCAGGGTTCACAGTATCATCCATAATGTCGCGGTTGAATCTCTGAAACCGTTCATAAACTGATAGAATTTAAAAAATTTAAAACAATTTATGAAAAAGAGTTAATAAAATTTTTAAATTTTTTGTGAGGCCCCGAGGCAATTCTAATGATGTTGTAAAATTTTTATATTATTATTAGACCTGTGTATTTTTTAAAAATTCAGACAGTGCTACTATCAGAATATATACTCTTCGGTTTTTAATTTTCTAGGGGCACTAAATGAAGTCTAATATTTCTAAACATTTTTGTGTGAGGTACTGAGAAAATACTAATGATTATATAAAATTTTTAGATAATGATTAGACCTATGTTTTTTTTTCAAATTCGAAAGTGCTACTGTCTTTATATTTGCTCTTCTGTTTTTTATTTTAGATGGGCAGTAACCAAAGTCTAATATTTCTGAAAATTTTACTACATGATCCTTGCGTACTAGTTATGAATCAATTAAAATTTCAGAGCATGATCAAGTTTTTAAATTTTTATAAAACTATGACAACGCCTCTGTTCCTTTTCATTAATTGTTCTTTTTTATTTTCCAGAAAAACTAAATGAATTCAAATTTTTTGAAATTTCTCTAAGGTGTTTTATAGATTAATTAGAATTTATTCATATACTGCAATTTTCCACAGGAAAGAGACCGCTCCTTGCGGCTAGTGTAACCGAAAAAATCACTCCTCGGAGATCCGGCTACCACACACAAGCATCAAGGAACGTCCAATAGAACTTCAGCTCCTACCGCCCAACGAACCAGACTCCGAGAGCCAGAGCTCTACCGAAGCGGGCCCTAAACTAGAAAGCCCGCTCTAGCTCCGTCGTACACGCGAAACACGTCCTCGAGCTACAAAGTTACGTGGCTAGCACAGTGTTCGGTGGTCTCGGCAAACATGTGGTCCGACCCCGACCCGACCGGGCATATATACCACATGCGTGTCCCTGAAGTAGTAGTATATATCTCTCTGGCGCGTCGATCTCGTCCAAAATCCAAATCACTGCTGCCTGTCAGATTGACACGAACAGCATCGATCACGCGCCGCGCTCGGAGTCCACCAAGAAATTATTTCACAGGGACGCGCGCGAGAGACAGACAAACAGGCAGGAAGACGCACGAGGTTTTGCCGGCTGGACAAGTGGTTAATTTCTATACGTGCACGCCTGCGTAGCTTCGAGGGGGTTGCGTGTGTGTTAAGCGGCCGGGAGATTACAGATCAGCTCGAATCGACGGCGACTTTTTTTTAAAGGAATTCAACGACAATTTTCAGGGCAAAAACCATAGGATCTATTTGGCAGGGATTCAGCTTTATTAGATTTGTGATGGAGCTAAAAATTCTAGTTTCATCAGATTCGTGAAGCTGAAGCTGTGAATACATTAAGAATGTTTAGATGGATCATCCTGTTTACATTTTAGAGTAAAAATATAAACTTAATTCACTTTATTTTAGCCTACAAGTTTCAGATTTCAGGTGAAATTGGAATCTGGAGCTCTACCAAACAGGCCCTTAGGAGTGTTTGGATTAGAGGTATTTAACTGAAATATTTTAGAATCTAATTTAAATTTAAACTAAATTCTAAAACAACTTAAAGGATTAATTACTGTTAGTGTGATCTTCAGTCAAAACAGAAAGTCCAAAAATTAAGGAAAAAAATTAAGGAAGAAGATCCGATTTTAAGGGTTAGACCCACCTCAATCTCACAAATAGCGCTCGGATCGGGAGCCTTACAAAAATTACTGGTTTTGGTCCCGATAACCAGCGCCACTATTAAAAGGATGAGAATGGCACTCAAGTTATGACTTTTGATCTTGAGTTTAGCCATCTACCTGAAAATCCCTTCCGATCAAGGGTTTGGCGCAAGGTTACCGAAGGCCCTAACCATCACCGTGAAGATCACGGCACCCCTCCCAGATTCTTCATCGCGCATTGGTGTTCCTACCCCAACGCTCATCCACACCGACACACAAGAACCCTAATGGCCACATCTTCATTTCCGGGTATGTTCATCTAAAGTTTGATTTTCGCATTATGTTTGATGATCATATTTTAGGCTAGTTCATGTATTACTTAAACCCTAAATCTAACAATTACCACTCATTCAAACAGAGGGTTCGGAACTTTCTAGTGTCTTAGTATCGAATCGTATTGTTTTTTGTTTGTTTGTTTCTCTCCTTTGTCTCTGATGAGTTATCTTACTGACGTTCGGGCGAATTGGAAATTTCAAACCATACTAGCTTGTTTGTGAGAAGCATAGACCATTCATTTTTCCAATTCAATAAATCAGATTATTTAGTATTTATTAATGCTTTCTTGATACTTGAGCAATAAAAATGCTTTCAATAAATCTATGAGTAAATATAATTTGTACTATTTATTTGATACAACTATGATAATGCACTTTAAATTTTCTCACAGAAAAACCAACAACGCAATCAATATGGAAACATTTGACTGTCTTGAGTGAGATTTGGGCTATCGTCGTCGGTGATAACCACCGCGTTAGATGGCAGCGTAAGTGATGAGTCCTCGTCCGCACCATCACCGTTGTCATCGTCCCATCAGGCCATCATCGTCGGTGACCTGACGTGGCTAACAATACCGCTGCCGCCTTTTGGAAAGAAATAGTCTCGATGTCGAGGAGCTATAGGCTCAGAGCTACCTCACAAAAAATAAGAAGTGTACAGAATATAATGTACACTGGTCGTCATGTGGTGCCAGCGTGGTATACCGCGCAATGCCCTTGCACAAAGCCACAAACACAGCTTAGTTAATCCACGAGCCTTGTCACAGCCTCACAGGCTCGCTACAGCCGCGAAGCAGAATGTAATATCCATTTCAACCGAGGAGTTGAAACCCGTATAATAAATAATTAGCTATAGCTGCGTTATAGCTATACTACAGTATTTTTAGACTCTAAACTTGAATCTACAGATCAATATTCTGTTATATTAGCTACAATCGCTGTGGTTAATAATAGCTCTGTTATAAGCCATAGTTTGTAGCTAACAATAGCTCCGCTATTTTATATAGATACCAATAAGCCAAAACATTTGGTTTATTTTGAAATCCAACATTACTAAAAGGCTTAAATATTTCTCTTATAAGTCTGAACTATGAGAGAACCTAGTAAAACACCTCATGTTGCCCTATTTTTTCAATCTTAGCACTGATATGACTAAGTGATCACGGTTAACAATACCGAACTCAGATGGAAATTCGAGCTGGTTTGATCGATTGCCCGATTTTTGATTGGTTTTGTTCAATTTTTGACCGATTTACATCGAAAATTGTCACACTCAAGGAAAATTGGAAAAAAGAAAAATTAAAAAAAAGAAATCTAAATAAATCCCAAGTAATATATAAATCACCTCAGAGAAATTAAAAAAATGAATTTTTTTATTTCTTTTGGAAAATAAAAAACAACATTTAATGAAAAGGAATGGAGATACTATCATATTTTTATAAAATTTTACTAGCTTGATTATGCTCTAAGATTTTAATGATATCATAAACGTTTCAATAATCATGTAATAAAATTTCCAAAAATATTACATTTCATTTAGTGCCTCTAGAAAATAAAAAAAGATTATATATAAAAACAATAGCACTGTCAAAATTTTACAAAAATTCCAAGTCTGATCATCATCTGAAAATTTTACATCATCATTAGCATTTTGACAAGACCTCACATAAAAATGTTCAAAAATTTATAACAAGATTTGGCAGCTCAATTAAATTAGGAATTGCTGACATTTTTGCTTTATTTCCCTTTTTCCTATTATGTATATTCGGATTGGCTAAAAAATATCTCCCAAAAAACCTTTTAGAAAATTTTCATCCCAAATATCAAAAAAGATATTAATACTAATTTTAGGGGATTTTCTGATAAATTTTTCTAAACTTTTTGAATTTGAATTCAAATTGGACCGGTTCCAAACATCGAACCGGCTCGATATGGTTGAAAATTATGATTTCCGTCAATTTTTGGAAACCTGTTAGTGATTAAGTATTTGTTGTTAAGAATATTATGATATAGTTATTAGTTATGATATTTTACATGTATTAGCATATTTATTAATTCTCAACTTAAGTTATTTTTATCATAAAAATATTCATATTTTCTAAAGCACCATGATTTTATGTTCTGTTTAAAGACGGGATATTAAAGAATTTCAAAAATAAAAATACGGTGAACGATAGCTTTTATTATAATTGCTACAGTTTTTTTAAAAAAAAAAACTATGCCGCCAAAGCGCAAAAATCCCGATTTCAAACCATAGTCAAAACGCTAGCCACGCACCTCCATCGAATCCGTAGCCCCCATTGTTCGTGGGCGAGAAAGATAGCCCGGTGCGTGTCAGCCAGTGGGGCCCGCGCGGCGGTGGCCAACGAACCAAACCCCAAAGCCTATCTCCATCGCAGTACCTTGCCCTTTACTCTGCCGCTCGCTAGGTACTGTAGTAGAGACGTAGCTAGCCTGAGTCAGGAGTTGATTTGACGCATGGCAGACAGACAGGCCGCGCGGAGCCGTTACGCGGTTGCCCATTTCCGTTATGCCTGCATCCCCGAGCCGGCACATACCACCAGCACTACTAGTCGCAGAGGGGCGGGGCAGTTGCCTTTTAAGAGCTCGCTCTCGCTAGGTGGTAGCTTAGCTAGGGTGATGGCGAGAGCCGGCCCGCGAATGCGGGAGCGGGAATGGTCATGGCTTGGCGATGCCGCCCCGCGGGGGCAGGGCCCTACCACGGCGCGTCCCCGCCCGCAGGACGGACGGAAGGGGGGAGGCGGGGGCGGTCAAAGATTCGGTCTAGTTTTTTCGGGGCTTGGGTTCGCAGAGGCTGACTAGCGGCTGGACCCCCGCCGGTGTCCCTTCGCACCTGCTGCATGCTGCGCCTGCGCCTGCACTGTCGCTGCTACTGCATCTGCACTGCGCTGTATCTGCATGCCCCCATCAGCTCCTGTCCTCCTCTGTCTGATCATCACTCTCTCCGTCTATCTCCCGGCGTCCTGATGCCTCTTGGCGTCATCCGGGCTGGACGGACTGCTTCATTCATGCCCATTGTCTTTTTTTTCCCCCTCTTTTTTCTGTCTTTTTTTTTAATCTAGTGTTGATACGAACAAGTACAAATGTGCAAAACTAGTATCGTCTTTGATCATAGAAAGGCAATACGTGTCACCTACCATGCTCCATACTATGGCATATTGTCGTGCCGCAACAGCGCAGTTCATCAGGCAGTTAAGTCAGGCCCACCACGGTACAGGAGCTGTCGTGCACTCTAAGCTTGGCAGCAGGTGCTACAGATGGTTGTCTCGGCAAATTCGTGATGAGGGACTTGGTAGACTGCACAAATTCATTAATTATCAATTTTATTTTGTGATTAATTAAGTAAAGTTAATTGATTAATTGATTTGATGACTAAATTCTAATCGAGGATGGGGAGCTCGACAGGGACGTGCCACGGTCCCACCGCATGGCAGGCCAGTAGGCCCCACCTCGTCGTTTTAATCGTCGTGGGCACGGTAACAGCACCTTGCCATGGTAACACATGTTGACCGTTGTTGCTCTTGTGGTCAGTGACAGAACTAATTTTGCAAATTCTTTTTTACGAAAGCTAAATTAAAAGAAAAAAGATTCGGAGGGAAAAAACAGAAGACTTTGGCTCGATGCTCCGTGTCCGTGCTCCTTTCTCACGTTTGACTTGCATATTTGACCTAGCAGTCCTGTACTTACTAGATGGGTTTGTTCTCTTTTGTTACTTAGCATATGTATGCACGCAAAGTTAAATCAGTCTAAGCGCGCAACTAAAAGTTCCTCTAGAAGGACTGAGCATAGTGCAGTGGCGTGGCACGTAGAAGGGCGTCTAGCGGACCCAGGTTTTAGTCTCGAACTCGATGTTTCTCGTAGAGATGAGTGCAGGCACGAGTGTGCGTGTGTGCGTACATATGGAGGTGTGTGTATGTATATATAGCTCATTGTTGTTTTTTTCTTCTATAATGAATACTAGCGCTATGGCTATTTTCTTTAAAAAAAAAGTTCCCCTATCCATATATATTACCGAACGTGAAACGTGGTCATAATCTCAGGGCAGAGAAAACTTTGGTGTCTTGCCGGTTCGATTTGCGATAGTACTTATAAGCCAGCATTACTTGTCACATATACAGTGCTGCCTCACTGATATGATTGATAGGTCGATAGAGCTGGATCCAGATCGGAGGTTAGTGGCCTCTAGTCTGGTCTTTGTGTGATTGAGCTCGTTTTTATTTTTGAGGATGGCAGGCTTTTATTCACTGATGACAGAGTTTACATGTATAGTGTGATTGAACTTGCTAACCACCTCTCCCTGTTGCTTGATTGATCGCACGGTCAAAGGCCGGTAAGTGGCGCCCCTCCGGCCGGCAGGGTCTATCCCAACTCAAATCCGCGCCTGTTTCAACTTTGAATCCGCTGGTGGCGGCAGCAACTGTGACCGGACCGCTCCACCTATCGCTGCGCCTTTTTGCATGATTGATGATGCTACATTTGAAATGTAGGGAAAAGGAGCTGGACTATGTTGTCCCAAATGTTCAGCCCGTGAAAATCATGCATGGTACGTGTTGGCCTGCTGCCGCTGCTCCTGATGCCGCGTGTTGCATCGACCCCTTCGGATCATGGCCTCCTGTTGACTTTTACTGAGTGACTGGATGCGGGAGGTGAAATTAAAGGCTTTTCTTGTTGTCAAACGATGAAAAGCGCTGATTTCTCCCTGAAACTTTGAGAAAAATTTGTACCATTAGATCACATTGTTCATGGTACGGTCTCTTTGCTCTAGCGCCCCCTGTCTTGGATAGGGGTGAAAATGGGACGGATAGTTTTCGACCGATCCAGAGCTGGATTCGGTCAAAACCAGATCAAAGGAAATTGGATATCAAATCGGATTCGGATCTAGATAGTTGAAAACAGATATCGGATCGGATTCGAAACGTACACTATCTGGAAAATATGGGATGGAAAACGAATATCGAATAATTGCATATCCGGATATCCAGATTTGGCATGACTCTCGACGTCAGTCGGTCTCGCCGTCTCACGGTCTCGGACTCTCGGTGTCCCACTCGGCCACTCCCAGACTCCCAGTCCCAACCCCAAGCCGAAGCCATCCATCACTCCATCAGGCATCAGCTTGTGCCCCAGCCCTAGGGCGACCAGCCCTGGCCGACGCTCCCCTTGGTGGCATCTCCCCCAGCCGACGGCGCAGATCTGAATCTCCCCCGTCCCTTGGCGGCCGCGATCTCCCTAACTCCCACGGTGATCCCCAAAGAAGGACTCCCCGATCGGTGCTCCCTTCCCTGCATCTCCCGGTCAAGATCTCCCCTAGTGACAACTCCCCGGCCGATGTCTCCCCAATGACGCTCCTCCACCACGGCCTCTCCACAAGCACAAGCATATGGGATTCTTCCTTCAAGGTTGCATCCACAATGTAGTGCTTACCAATAGGTGGGCATTGGTTTTTTCGGTTTAATCGGTTCAATTTTTCGGTTTTAAAATAACTCTCGCCAAAAATAAAAATCGAACCTAATTAACCGAAATATATCCGTTTTTTCGGTAACCAAATATGAATAACACACAGTATGGATAAACCCACACAATATTCATATGTCATTACAATATAAGCATAATAGAACATAGAATATACTAAACATATGCATAAATGTATTATAATATGAGAATTATTTAGTAGTTTTAGAAAGAATATTATAAAAGTAGTATTGTATATGCGTTATTCGGTTATTTCCTTCAAGGTTGCATCCACAATGTAGTGCTTACCAACCTAGTATAAGTGCTTGTAGTTTAATTTAGTTGTTTCCATGAGTGCTTGTAGTTATTGCTGCATGCATATGAAATAGAAGGTTACTGAGCATTCTAAGGTTAAACATAGAAATCTAGCTCCAATATGACTCACCTTAAAGTGAATACCGATGGAAGAAAATTTTGGCTGTTTAGAAGTTTCTTCAGGTAATGGAGGAAATAGATTTGCAACAAAAGGGCACCTTGAGGAATTAAGTAGAGCTTGGTGTTCAACCACCACATAGTCTTTGTTCTTGTCTAGAAACTAGTCGGCTTGATATGTGACCTGTTTAGTACAACAGTGTTCAAAATCCTTACTGATAGAACTAAGTTACCATATTATCACTGAATTATTGCTTACATCTCCTGCATAGTGATTGATTGTAATTTGTAAAGGCTGTCCGAGCAAGTTTGGGTTTGCTGAAGCGCTTATGTGCGTTGTATGTTTGATACATCTTTGGTGCAAATGTTTCATGTGTGGACTTCTTTCAGTATGCATTTGGTCACATTTAACCACTATTTTTGTTATTACCAGCAGCTCTGTTGAATTGAAACTAGTGATGACCTCAACAAGGAAGAAATGACTGACTAAGAACTTTAGATGCATCTTTTTTGCTTGGTAAATTACTTACGGATTTAAGTATTGTGACAATTCTCGCTATTCTCTGACATGCTGCCTGTAGTCTTTGCTTGAAAGCTAGTAGATACAGTAACCCAAATGAACTTAAAATGCTTTGTACCTCATCATCTTCGCATATGCTCTGAGCTAGAGTAGTCTTCCCCATGCCACTATATACCCACTTTGAATTGGATCACTGGCTATTAAGTTGAGATTTGGTTTACATTTGTTGGGGGCAATGAACGAGAGTCTGGTTTGAATAAAGTTATTTACATTAAACTTGTTTAACTGCTATAAGATTATGATTCTTATGCAACATACTTGTAGGATAAACGATGCTCCAAAGATCATGAAGCAGATGCCGCCAAACCTGCCAAGATAAATGAGGAGCCTATGCAGTACTGAGAGAGAACGTACATACCCTCTGTAATCTTAAGAACCCTTGAGATAGACAGCTAAAATAAAAATGCCAGGCTTGGTCCCTGTTCGTTCATTTTGTAGCTGCTTCGGTCCTTTCTCTCACCATTTCCTCTTTACATTTTGCATCTAGATGTTGATCTACCAACTATTCTCAAGTCAGTTGGAAAATGTACCAAACTAAAATTACCAAGGGTTTGTTCTACAGCAGTATCAACCTCCAACACTAGCATGTTTGTGATACATAGCTGACTGCTTTGGTTGATATATGACTTGTTATTATTGTCATGTATTTATGTGGTTTGATTCACCATATATTACTCAATGGATGTGTGTATTATCCGTATATTTTTATCCGTTTCCGATCTGAATCCGTTATATATCCGACCTATATCCGTATCCCAAATTATTCGGATTCGTATCCGGATCCGGCTAGTCCATATCCGGGAAAAAATTTAGGTTAGGATATAGGAAAAACAATATCTATCCATATCCGATCCGTTTTTAGCTCCAGTCTTAGGCGAACCCACAGTTGCTTTTCAGTTTTCACCGTAGATTGCATTGCACCCAGCCTCCGGTGGCACTACCGTCGCTAGGGCCGCTATCCCTGGTGCCTTCTGCTGCCATAAGTCGATTCGTATCACCAATGCCACTCCCTACCATTGCTAATGCTATCCTACCATAGTTCCCATCGTTGGCCCATTTCCCCTTACGACTGATGGTGTATCCAGACTCCAGAGCCGGTCAGCCGCTAGTTGATCTAAATCTGAGGTTAGGTTTTGGTGTGAGCAAAAAAAAAAAACACACACACACACACAGTCTAAACTGAATATGGCTTACTAGTTCACAAATGACACTTTAAAGATTGATCCTTTGGATTATAATACCACTTGAGCCAATGACATATGGGATCATCTGAGTTAATGAAATGTAGGTCCAGTGGCAAATTTACGAAGCCACATGTTTGAAGTGGCAAATACCCAAATCCCTCGTCATAATAAGCCACCTGCGTTTTGGCATTTTCCTTTTGGTTTTCAGACAGCTCATGTTTATTATACCCTTCTACAGAAAATGCATGAACACACAATATTCTATCGCTTAACACAGTGTTGTTATGTGTATCAGTTAAACGGGGTAGCCCTGCACCATATTGTTGGATTGTTTTCAGTAAATAGGATAGTTTAGCACTTACAAGAGTTTATTTCAAGCGACCAAACATAGAGAAAACTTTTCTCAGAGACCATGCTATACATAAGTACAGGTACAAACCTAAAACACCCTTATAGACTTATAGTCGATAAGCAGGCAGGTAATATACTAGAAATAATCATCTGCAAACATCTCCTGTTAGGAAAAAAAGAAGCCCTCAATTCACATTCACTGACCTGCTGCCATAAACCAAAAGAGCCACTGTAACAGAAATTTAAAAAAAAAAAACATTTTGGACCCTCCTGCTCCTTTGACTCCTCCAAGTCTTTCCTGTTGTACTCTTTACCTTTTTACCACACGTAACACCCAGAGCTGTAAAGCGGTAACTACTCTAGGCAAAAGGGCGTAAAAGAAGCCGGTTGTTTTACTACCACCTCTTTTACTGCCGCGGCCACGCGAGGAGCCGAGTCAGATGACGCAACACCTTGCAGATGGAGGCATTGGCTTGCTCACTCAGCTAGGGCAGGCATGCATGCATGGGAGAGAGGTGAGAGAGATGTGGCAATAGCATGTGCCTGCAGTGACTGTGTGCGGCGTGCATAGGCTGTAACTTTTGGTCCTACTAGCCCATGGTAAACATCGGCACGGCACGCACGTCGTCGCGTCCAGCGAGGGCATGCGACAAATTGAGATTTCCGAACGTCGCCGCTGGCCTCTGGGGCTGGCGCTGCGGTACCGCCGGCGAGGGAGCAACCGCTGCCAAAAGAAGTCGCAACATCGCGCTTGGGAACTGTCCGAACACGTCACCAAGCAAACGTCTAAAAGGATGAAAACGGATCGGGAATAGTCGATACTGCTTTCCCCGTATGCAAGTTACTATTTCTTTATTATTTGGAATCGGATATGAATTAGACGGATATATATACGAATTTGGATTATTCGTGATACAGATAAGAACCAGATACATAATGGATTCGGTTCGGAAACGAATAAAGATATGCAAATAACTAATGCACGTGTATATAGAGTGATATATGTTGAAACAAACTATATGAGTATATGACCATAATAGCGAGTTATATATCAACCAAACCAAGTAAACATTATAAAAATAATATATTACTTAAGGATCAATATAACAGACTAATTGTCAAGATAAATAAGCTGCCATGGAAAATATGTAATGAATAGAATTTGTCTTACCAGATATTTGGATAGAAAAAAAACTGATATCCAGATCAAGTCTCATATTTATCAGCTTTTAACTACTCCGAATTCAATCAAACAACCAAATTGAAGTACCTGAATCCTGTGCCAGATCCAATTAAATGGTCAAAACTCTTGTTAGTCCGGTCCCCGACCCAGCTCTAATCGGACGGAAAATACCTGCCTGTTTTCACACCTAAACGTGTTTGTCTACATCAAGCTGCCTGTGATCGTTTATGTACTACTTGGCAAACACTAATCAGATTTATTTGCTGATGAATGCTGAGTACTTCAACACAATATCTACTGTTGTTTTAATCCCTTCGGTCACATGTACCTAATTTATATTGTAATATATTTATAAATCTATTAAAATTATAATATTATGAAGGTAATTTTGAAACAAATCTAAACATATGATATTCATAAAAATAATTTAAATATTTAAAAATTATTGATAATTAAATATTCAATTTTGATTACTCTTATGTCTTATCGGACCCCAAAAACATTTCAAAATCCACTGTGTATACTATACTAGTCCAGAAAAAACTAGTAAACATAGTAAACAAAGCTGATACTATAACATATTATACAAAACTTTACTAATAATTAGAGTTTACAATATATTAGGCACACATGCCAAATAAGCAACACAATAGAAGTAAAATAAAGTAGTAGTAGAGCCCAATAGAATTGCCACAGGCAATCAACTAGGGTAGCGGTCTAGTTATCGAGATCCTCACTGATGATGTACAACTCCTCTAAAAACAATAGATAATGCAAGATGAGTATATAAAGTACTCACAAGTCACCCATGAAATGCAGTGTAAATGTAAGGATAACAAAGGAAGGCATGACAAGGATTAGTTTGAGCATAAATAATATTTCAAATACAGTAAATAATTTCCAATGCATAATTGATATGGTAAAACTGAGTTTTAAATCAAATTTTCTACACGGGATCTATCCCAAAGCTCATCCCAATCATTCCATATGGAACTTCTTCCATCTACAAATCATATTTCTAAAATTATTTTAAAATATCAAAATCTAATCTGCACGGAATGTTTACTCAGCATGCCCATGATCGTGGCTCGGCTATTCAAATATTTTACACCCTCTAGAGGTTGTGTAACTTTACCCACAAAACATTATTATCTCCTTTTGCCAAAATACATACTTCCTTTGGTATGCGGTAGAGAAAATTATGACAAGATCCCTACAAAGCTTCATTCCAAGTAGCCATGCCCGCTAAGGTTCCACCGCTGAAAGGGCTAACAACCCTAGTTAGAAGCCCTCTCTTACGTTGTGTGGCATATTAACCATCTCCACATTCAACTGAGTGGTATAAGTAACAATGGAATGTCATAAAATGGATAGCTAGGTCTATCTCGTACCAGACTTGTGAAAGCACTGCCGCTTTACAATTATTTCTCATAGGCCAGTCCTTAATTGAGTAGGCGAGCTTTTCAATAAACCCAAATATCACCAATCGACCATTCTTGCCCGGTTTAAATCATATTTTTACTTTTTCTTTGAACAATATCACCTTTTAAAGCATTCCATGGCACACCAAAAAGGGAATGGTTTTATTCAATAGAATTCTTTGTTTGGCTCAACTTCCCATAAAAGACTTACTTTCAAATCTAAACATGTCTAAGCATTGTTCTAAGAATTTGATAATAATTATATACAAGTATTCCTTAAGGTTTTAATGGCACACATATCCAAGTTGAAATGTGTTTAAATAAATTGGACATAACTAATAATTTAAATCTAGGATTTAAATTACTCTGATAAAATTATACATGCAATAATTTAAATCAAAATATAGTTAAAAAACTAGGATCAACATGATCAAGAGTGTAACTTGTCTTGCTCAAAGCACTAGAGATCTGGGTCATTGATTTGATACTTTTCCAGCACTCCAAATTTTAAACGTTTAGAAATAGCCAAATTCAAATAAAATCCAAATAAATTTAGATAAAATATAAAACTATCATAAATAGGTATATTATGATTTTATAAGAATTTAGGAATAAATATGAGTTCAATCAGACTTAGAACGAAGGAGATCAAACCTTTAGAACCTTAGAAATTTCTAAAAATAGAGCTCTCGCCAGACTTGGAGAAGAAAGGGATGCCGGCGATGCTCTATTGGGAATTTGCAAAATCTACTTTTACCCATGATAGAGATCACTGAGAAGAAGCTTTAGCAAAAAATTGAGGCTGAATAGAGGTCGGGAATGGTTGGTAGAGATTGCTGAAAGTTCGCGGGAATTCGAAAAGAATGGCTTACGTAGGGAGATCTAGAGGGTGGATTGCAAAAACTCAAATTGTGTTGTGAGGAGAATGAGGAGGGAAAGCTGTAATCCAATTTATAGGGCAATTGGAACTAGAGATCGCCAGGAAATGCTCGCCAGAATTAAGGTTGGAATAGTAACTGAGTGTTGGAACTCATGAGATGAAATAAGTGGAATTTAATGTGGGTTGAGCGGTTTTGAGTTTTCTGTAGCTGAGTTGGGCCGGTGGGAATGTATCGGGTCTGGGATTTGAACAGATTCTTTTTTAACTCCTGAATAGTAAATTAATTCTAAAAATAATTATTTTTGTATTGAAAATTTTGAGAAAATTAGTTTAAAGAAAAATAGCTAATAAATTCTAATAAATGGGAATTTGAAAAGATATTGATTTAAGCAATTAAATCACTAATAAAATATTAAAAATAATATTATATTGTTGTTTTTACATAGTAATTAAATTTTAAACGCTAAAAATTCCTTTTAACATAGAAAAATGCTATAATAGCACTAAAATTCCAACATTTTTAGAGTTTTGAAATAGGATATATTAAGCTTACCAAAATTATTTCCAATATGCTAGTATATTATTTTATTTTAAATAATTGACAAAATCTGAAAATGCTTTTAGTAAAAAAGGCAAATAGGGTTCAAAATATTTTGGAAAAATTCAAAAAAAATTCCAAAGATGTTTTGAACTTAACAAAATTATTTTGAAATTCTATTTGGTTTTAAATTTTATAAAAAATTACTTTTAAATTTCTAAAATAAAAACCATTTAAAAATCAAGAAAATTTAGGTAAAATCTCATAATAGAAATAATTATAGAAAATCCATAAAATTTAATTATTTTATAAAAAATCACAAAATAATAATTTAATTTAAGTTATTATTATTATTTTTGAAAACAAATTTGGGATGTTACATGTCTAAAATGTAATAAAAAGAGTAAAATTTAGAAAACTATAAGAATCTTGTACAAACTACAAAAAAACTAACAATTTTAGCTCATATTTCACAAAACTACAGATTTTAGGAGAACTTATATCAAAAAATTATATGTTTTAGAATTGGTCATTTTTTTTGTAACAGATCTAATAGTATGGACTCACATAGCAGCCTCATGGGCACCCATTTCTTGTTTCACTCTCCTGTGTGGCTGCCATGTGGGGCCATACTATTAGATCAGTTATAAGAAATAATTAATTCTAAAATCTGTAGTTGTAATACAAGTTCTTAAAAATTTGTGGTTTTTGATTTTCTTCATGAAGACAATTGGACAAACCTTTTTAATCTTCTCCTATTACAGCACACCTTTGCACAACTTCATGATTTACCAACTATACTTCAAGACTTGGACTACTCTTCTATGACAAATGATCAATGGTCTTATATTTTGGAATATTTCACATATGTGGCTCATAAATATTATCAACACACCTTTGCTCTGGCTCCCCTGTGTTGGATTTGGAAGGCTAGATTTGTTCCCAAGTTATGAGTTCTTGCTTGATTTCTTCTTCAAGACCATCTAAACACCAAAATTATGCTGTCCAGGGGAGGGTGGCACATTGGGCAAGGCATCAACTGCACTCTCTGCTATAACATGGAATATGAAACAACCAAACATCTTTTCTTCAACTGTGTTTTTAGTAAAGAATGCTGACGCGTTCTTGGTATTCAATGGGACTCTTCAGTAGACATCTTTCAGAGGATTGAAGCAGCCAAGCACACTACTACAAGAATATAAATCACAATTAGTTCTTTTTCGTCATCATAGTTGGTTTCTATGGCGATACAAAGTCATTAGACAGTGATGAGAAGGTGCTATCATAGTCGCTTTTCACCTGAAGGTGATAAATTATCATCACAATTGGTTTTTGCTCATAACCTATTGTGATGAGGCCCTATGCTTCCACTCTAGCTGGTTGCCTCGTTTGTTATCGTGTCTTCCTCCTTCAGTGATGTAAGACGAGAAACCCCTACATACATTGGAGAGATACCATTGAGTCAAAAAAATGAACGTGGTTAAATACAAAAAGTGTTAGGTTAGAGGAATGTACTTACTTCTGCAAAATAGGCTTAATCGCGTAGGCCATCGGTCTCTTCTCGAACGAGTTAAAAGTGTAGATTTTATTTTCACTTGGAGCGAGCATGAGTAGAACCCAATGGTTGCTTATTAAATGGTATGCAGTGCAAGAAAATAAGTAATATATGGTTTAAATACGCACAAATAATTGAAGGGTAAAGTACTACTTACTCCTCATAGTACGAGAATAGAATGAAGTTCTTTTTCGACTAAGCCTACAATGCCTGCTTGATGTAGTTGGCAAGGAACTCCGATTGAAGCCTAGCCATGATCGCAGACATAAGCTCGGGTTGATGAACCCAATTAGGTGTAGACTTGTCACGGCTCGCCACCTCGTTATCTTACAACTCATATTGAATGTTAAAAAATATAATACAAAATCCTATAAAAGCTATAGGCTCATGCTGTATGGTGCGATACTCATAGCGTCCAAGATTGTATAGTAGAAATATCGATGGCTATCAGTTGGTACAAACGGAACAGATCCTCAAAACTTACTAGGAATGCTCCTCGCGATGGAAATGTCCCCCCTCTATACCTCATATTGAAATCGACATGATGTTTGGCCTCATTCACCTTGTCAATGTACCATCTATGGAGCAAGCAAGTCCACTTGCCTAGAGCATTCAATTTGTTCGCAGGCAAATGGGGCTTTTTATGTATGTACCCCTTAAAATCTTGAGGGGACCCCATGACCTCTGCCAATTTTTCTTTGTCAATGCACTCTTTTGTATCTTCTTTTGAACCCTCTCATGTAGATAAAGCTTTAGATTATCTAGATTGGGTGAATTCAATGCATAAAGAACTCAATAACTTTTCCTAGAATGACGTATGGACATTAGTTGAAAGACCTAAGGATCATAACGTTATCGGCACAAAATGGGCATTTCGAAGTAAACAAGATGAGAATAGTATTGTGATAAGAAACAAGGCAAGGTTGAGGGCACAAGGTTTCACACAAATCCAAGCGTTAGATTTTAGTGAAACCTTTCTACCTGTGGCTAGATTAGAAGCCATCCGTACCTTGCTTGCATTTGCATCTTGTTTTTGATATTAAGTTATTTCAAATGGATGTGAAGAGTATATTTTTAAATGGATAAATATCCAAGTTGTTATTTGTTGAACAACCTCCTAATTTTTAGAATCCTAAAAATCCAAATCATATTTACAAGCTCTCTAAGGAACTATATGAACTCAAACAAGCTCCTAGAGCATGATATGAGCGATTTAGAGACTTCTTGCTTTAAAAAATGATTCAAACTTGGGAAGGTTGACACAACACTCTTGACTAAAATAATAGATGAAGAATTTTTGTTTGCCAAATTTATGTTGATGATATCATTTTTTGCTCTACTAATGAAAAGTTTTGCAAAGAATTTGGTGATATGATGTTTAGAGAGTTTGAAATATCCATAATTGAGGAGTTAAAATTCTTCCTTAGACTTCAAATCAAACAACTCAAGAATAGAACGTTTGTGATCCAAACCACGTACATGAAAGATCTACTCAAGAGGTTTGTATGGAGAACGTAAAGCCCATCATGACTAGCATGGCATCAAACAAGCATTTAGACCTCAATGAGGGAGGTAAATTGGTATATTTAAAGCTTTTATCATTCTATGATTGGTAGTTTGGTTTATCTTACCGTGTTTAGGCTCGATATCACGTTTATTGTTTGCATATGTGCACATTTTCAAGTTTCACCTAAATAGTGTTATTTAGTGGCCGTTAAAAGGATTCTAAAATATTTAAAGCATTCCTCAAATATAGGCTTATGGTATCCTAAGGATGCTAAATTTGATTTAATTGGATATTCGGATTCGAATTATGTAGGTTGCAAAGTGGATAGAAAGAGCATCTTAGGAAGTTGTCAAATTTTAGTTAGATCCTTTATTTCATGGTTTTCAAGAAACAAAATTCCGTTACCCTATCCAACGTCAAAGACGTATATATATCCATGGGTAGATATTGTGCTTAATTATTATGGATTAGGCAATCTTTGATGGATTATGGAATAAATTTTAAAAATATTCCTCTTTTATGTGATAATGAAAGAACGATTAAGATAGCCAACAACCCGGTCCAACACTCAAGAAGTAAGCATATATATATCCTCCATCATTCCTAAGAGATCATGTGAGTAAAGATGATATTGTGATTGTCACATAATAACCAAGGATCAATTAGTAGATATTCTTACCAAGCCCTTAGATAAAGCCTGTTTTTACAAATTAAGGAATGAATTAAATGTCGTAGATATCACTAATGTAGCTTGAATATTTGCACCATGGTTGTTTCTCTTATTTGGTGTTATTGGCTCTTATTTGATTCTCTAATCATTTTGATAAGCTACATATTAAGGGGAGTTTTATACCATTCATATGTATACTACATCCCTAAAAATGTGAAAATATCAAATAAGTGCAAATATTTCTCAAAAAGAAGACTCTAGACCATACTAGGTCAAAACTACTTAAAATTATCTTATTTTGAAGTTCAAATAAATTTTTCATCCAAAACCTTCATTTACAACATAGAAATATGTAAATGTTATCTCTTGAATATATTTACTTAAATAAACTCCTCTTATGTTGGAATAAAATCAAAATGCTTTAGACAAAGTCTTTTTCTTTCAAACTTCCTCAAAATCCAAAATTTGGTCTATATTAACCCAATTAATGCACTTTGTGAGTTATAGCCTTTGGAACTAGGATATTATTATATCTAGTCTCCTAAAAGGAATTTTATAACTCAAACATGTCAACAAGTTATTTTCTTCCATGTCAAGTGCTTTTTTTTCAAAAAGATCATTTATTTCCTCAAAAAGGATTTATTTTGATAAAACTATTTGTAAAATTGTGTTATAGATTGAATTATCAAGTTGGAATACTCATATATGTTTTTCATTAAGAAATGAAGGCATTAGAGCTATTCCCAACTTATTTGTATCTTTGTTCAGCCTGACAGGGCTGGTACTACCGAAGTTATGGCCGGTAGCATTGAATATATATTTTTGACATGGTTATATATTTCACATGAGAGACAACAATTCATAGCTATTATGTGGACTTGACAATGAATCATAGCATGTAATTGTTCTAGCATAGTCTAGTAAATTAAAAGATTATTGGATGATCTTAAAGAAACCTCTATCTATTAACCAACTAAGTGTGTATCAACGATGACTCCTAATCTCTAATTAAGTTAGGTTATAATCCTATTCGAGGATATGTAGTTCAGATAAGTTTTTAAACTGTTGTACAACTAGAGAAAATTTCGGCAACATCTCCCGTTGTTCTCCAAATACACGTCTCGACAACAGGTCAAGAGGGTGTGTATCCGGAGAACACCATGTAGATACTGCCGAAATTTTCTCAGGAGTTGTATAATAACTATTTAGAAACTTGCCCGAACCATATATCCTCAAAATGTCCAAAAAAATATGAATAATTCGAGACCGTTTGCTTATAAATATGCCATTTCAGCGTATTTATAAACAAGCGCCCTCAAATAGGAGACATAGGATATGCAACCTAAACTTTAACATTGATTATATTATAGCAACATTAATAGCATGTAAAGTAAAAACCATTATAAGGACATTAACGGAACAAGACAAATGAAAGTGCAACAGTACTTTGTACCATTAAGAGGAAGTCACCAACAAGTTACAATATGCAATGAAAAAAGCATATACCTTCGTAAGTAACAAAACAAAAGCTACTAGTAGGCAAGTTAGATGTTAAACAATTCTTAGTTGTTTTGGGAGAAAGGTGTTGTTGTACTCAAATGACTGGTTGAGTTGGACAGCATATCACATCGGATACTTGGATCTGTTTTGAACTACCTGATGTTGTCACCATAATCATCACATTACAGTTACCCTATTTGCCACACAAACCTGAATGATGGTGCAAAGAAATGCCAGCAGTATTCATCTAATCAAAATTATACTGCTACCCATTAGGTTCTGTGGCTTGTGTCTTATAAATTATCGATAGGAAGAACAATTGACAGAAATAGAGCTAACATACCAATTATCAAAGTACTGCCATTAAGTCAAAGGATGAAGTAAAAAATATCACATTTCAAGTTTTTATTAAACTAAGTTCAAATAAGTTCTTTAAGCTTCCCACTTTGAATTAAAAGCTTGGATTTTTTGTTCATAAGGATCTTAAATTAATGGCCTATTATAGGCTTTAATGATTTTACATGTTACCTACGTTAATTAACTTTGAAATTGCCATTAGATTATTTTTATCAACTGATTCATGCAGAAACCAAACTAATGTTGACAAGGACTACAAGTTTGAGGTGTGGTTATATGTTTTATTGATTTTAAATGTTCTCGCCACCTTGGGAAGGAGCCACCTACCCCAAAGATGGCTGCTGTGTTCACTTCGGGCAAAGCATCACTCAAGTCGACTAGTGACGGGCGGAGGTCGCCGAGTCGGAGCTCGCTGGGGCCCCGACCGAGGCCAAGTCGGCTCGCTGGAGCGCCCGACCAGGCTGTGTCGAGCTCGCGGGAGCGTCCGACCGAGGCTGCCTGACCGCCTCGGTGGGCCCGAACGAGGCCGAGGGTCCTTCGTGGCCCCACGAGGCCTAGAGTGGGCCCAAGACGGATCATTTGGTGTTCCACCCAATATTTAGTGATAATCCCATCCGTGAGGATTTGAGACTTTGGTAATACCTCTTCAAAGACTCGTGATCGCTTTCGTGGGTACCCCGGTATGAGTATTCGCACTTCTATTTCTTACACTCGACCTACCAAATTTTGTTTGGGCCTTGCAGTTTGCTTTTGCAGACACCGTAGTGTATATATCCCAAGAGTCTCGAGTGCTTTGCGATCGGATTGCCTTCTTATTGCTAAGACTTCCGACCGGGTTTGCTATGCAACCGAAAGTGCTCCGTAGTAGGCAAGGAGATCGCGAGATTCGATAGAACTCCGCGTGTAATTATTCCAAGTGGTTCCCGACCCAATTTATTGAGCGAGCACACGACTCGGCATGGAAAATATCTTCATTCAGGTTGGCTTTTAGCCGAGTGGTACCTGTGTGCCGGGGCGCACAGTTTTTGGCCTGTCATGAGGCGTACCTCTGGAATATCTGTTTTGAACTATCTTTATGATATCTTATCCCGTTTTTAAATGGTATCTAGAATACGACCTGACATGAGGCATATCATAAGAGGATGTTTAAATTTGGAAGGTACCCAAATCCCGTCCAACGCGGTCATTGGCTTTTGGCCCATCATGGGGCATACCATTTCCCAAATTGATTCGCCCAATTGTGCCTATGTACAAGGATTCATCGCTTATGGCCACGTGCCTATCTTGAAGCAAGCCTCTAGGGCAACCCCAAGATATGCGAAGGCGTAAGCGCTTTCCTCTCAAGGCTAAAGTTAGCATCGCTTCCCTATAAATATGAGACTAGGTGCGAATGAAACGGTCACAAGACTATTCTCATTTGCCCCTTCGTCTTCTCATTTTCGGCGCATCTCTTGCAACCTCCGTCGCTAGGGTTAGCATCTCTCACCATCCCAATCCAACGTGATCGCAAGTTCCTTTTGCCCAAAAAATGTCTTCTCCTTCCCCCAAAAACGCTCCTTCATCCGCCTTGGCCAAGAATTGGGCCACCTCTGTGACAACGGAGAAGCGATTGGAGGAATTGGTCTCCGCCAGCATTTTTCCCCCATTAGTGATGCTCTCTGCTCGACCTACGGCGGGTGAGTCTTGCCCCACACCGAAGAAGTGGTCGTTTTTTAGTCCTTTTTTCAGCGTGGATTTGGCCTTCCGCTACCGCTTTTCTTCAAGCAGATTCTTCACTTCTATGAAATTGAACTCGATCCATCTCAATCCCAATTCCATCCTTCAAATCGCCGTTTCGCTCATCATCTGCGAGGCCTTCCATGCTTTGGGTATATAAAAGTGTCACCGCTATCCAAGCGATCACCCGTCTCTAAACCATTCTCAGCAACCTTCAACATTCTTCCATGAACCTTCGATGGCTTCTTTGTCCCAATCTTATTCGTCTGGCGATGAGGCTCCACCATCTCCCCCCCAGCGGAGGAACTGATCTTTGATTTTGAAGATGAGGCTCCACCGGCGCCTGATGAAGAGGAGGCTTTTCTAGCCGAAGCCAGTCGATTACGACCTCGACCGCCAAACTTGTGAAAGAAGAAGCCGTCACGCCGCGACGCCGCCGGCAGCGCCGATCGAAGTTGCATCAAGCTTGCCGAGGCGAGGGACACTCTTCTCGAGGTAGTAGGCCGCGTACGCCGCGCTTAGGTTTTAGTTTCCTACTTTCTTGTAATACATTGATATATCCAAGCCCAAGTATGCTTAATGAATATTTTAACATTTGCTTAATCTTTCCCTACTGATTTTAAAGTTTGCTCGAGTGGTTTCGTTTTCGTTTAAGCACTACGCCCGACTGCTCTAGTCCCCGAGTGTCAGAAATCGGCCCATGGACATTTTTCCCTGGCACGCGCTTTTGAGAGACTAGAGCCCGTCGTTTGCGGGGTCAGAGTTTCACAATTTTAACGCACTCGAGCATATTCGCCATCAACAGGGAACGAAGATAAAAAATGACTCATAAGAAGGGTTGCGCATGCGCAACACTATTAGGTGTAGCCCCCGACTTACTGCTTAATTGAGCATCAATTGAGTAGCAAGTCAAGAAGAAAATTTTATTCATAAATAACATAGCTAATGTACAATATTTTAAGAGTAAAAACGACGTAGTTGCTCTATATTCCATGAATTGCCGATGACAACGCCATCTTCCCGCTTGAGTCTCAGAAGTTTCTGCTGGCCACTGGCCGACGATGTAGGGCCTTCCAGCTTGGAGAGAGCTTGTGCTTGCTCTTTTGATTCTTTATTAGGACCAGATCTCCTTTAGAGAAAGCACGGCCCCGAACGCTTTGGCCGTGGTAGCCACGCTGCAGCCTTGAGGTACTTGGCCGATCGAATCGCCAAGAACTTCCCTAGCTTCTCCAAATGGCCGATGTCTTCTATCCCGCCTCCTCCGACTGTCTTTATAACTCCGACCCGAGGGATCCGAACGCCAACTCGATGGAAAGGATCGCCTCGAGCCAGATACTAGGAAAAAGGTGGCTGCCCAAGAGCTCGCTTAGAGTAGTTCTCACCTCCAGAGCACCAAGGCAATTCTTTACCCATCAGATAGCATATGGCTTGAGACAATAAGCTAAATTGCCAAATGGAAGACAAATCAATGGAAAGTTTCACATGATACAATTTCTGAAATAAGCGGCCACTAGATCTTCGAAGGTGCCCGACTTTCTCCCTCTCGACAACAATTGCAGCGCTGACTACATGAGTGGTTGCGGCAATGTAGAGTAAAAGGGGTTCTTCGGGCATTGGCAAGATCGATTACGGTGGCAAGAACAAGAATGCCTTAAGCTCCTCGAAAGCTTGTCGTGCCTCGGAAGTCCACTGAAAATTGCCCTGCTTCTTTAGAAGTTTGAAAAAGGACATCCCCATGAACCTAGGAGAGAAATGAACTCCGCCGAAAGTGCCACCATGCGCCTGTGAGCTTCGGGCGCCTTTTCCGCTGGTGGAGGCTTCATCTTCAGGATAGCATTGATCTTCTCCAGGTTTGCCTCGATGTCCCGCTGCGACACAATGAATCCGAGCAGTTTTCCTAAGGGAACTCCAAAGATGCACTTTTCGGGGTTAAGCTCCATCTTGTAAGCCCTTAGGCTTTCAAATGTCTCGATCAAGTCGGATATGAGGTCCTCCTTCGCACGAGATTTGACGACGACATCATCGACATATGCTTCCATGTTGCGTCCGATTTAGGTGTGAAAACACCGTTGTATTGCACGCTGATAGGTTGTGCCAGCGATTTTCAAACCGAACGGCATTGTGACATAGCAAAATGCTCCAAACGGAGTGATGAACGAAGTCTTGATGCAGTCTTCTTCTTCAGCCTAATCTGGTGATACCCTGAGTAGGCATCCAGAAAGCTCAAGTGCCCGCAGCCTGCAGTCGAATCTACCACCTGGTCGATGCGGGGCAGCCCGAATGGATCCTTCAGGCATTCTTTGTTAAGATCGGTATAGTCAACGCACATGCGCCAGCTTTTATTCTTTTTGCGAACAAGAACTGGGTTCGCTAGCCAGTCGGGATGATACACTTCTTTTATAAAGTCTACTACTAAAAGCTTAGTGATTTCTTCCCTAATGGCTTCTCGGCGATCTTGAGCAAATCGTCGGGGCCGCTGCTTGATGGGCTTTGCCTTCTCGTCAACATTGAGAGAGTGCTCGATCACCTCCCTAGGAACACCGCATGTCCGGTTTCCATGCAAAAATGTGCAGGTTGGCAGAAGAAAGGTGACGAAGGTTTTCTTATTTGGGGTTGAGTCTCGTCCGATCAAAGCCATTTGAGCCGAGTTAGGCGAATTAGGGATTACCTTCTTAGTCCCCTCTTCGGACTTCATGCTTGCCTTGGCTTGTTTCTTGGTCGGGACTTCTCCTTCATCTTGCTGATGGGCAGCCGCCTGCCGGATCTTCTCCTTGTCAGCTGTCGCTTCTTGTACTTCGGCCATCTCGCAGCTCTCTCGCATCGCACACAAGCGACGCCTAACGCCGTGCGAGGACGGAGATAATGCCCTTCGCGCTGGCATCTTCAAGACGAGGTAAGTGTAATGGGGGCACGTCCATGAACCTCGGCAGTCACTGCCTTCCCAAGATGGCATGGTATGCCGTCTCAAAATCAGCCACCTCAAAATTGAATATTCCATCCGTTAATTTTTTCTCGTCCTGAACGTGACCGCAAAGTGATTTGCCCGAGTGTTGAAGGTAGCTTATGTACTCTTTGTCGAAGATATTTCGTGCAAGCATCAGAATCAATGAACTGTGTGTCTGTGGTGTCCTTCTAAACATTTACCAACATAGTCAACCTTTTCCTCCATTTATATTATGAAATATCTTCCTCAAACAAAAACACATGTAGTCATTGACACGCTCTCACATAGAAAGTAGTAACAATGGCAATCATAATTGAACATGCAACTATGCATATACAGTAACATTTTTTGGGTCTTTCCGGTTAGCTTACAGAACTCTTTGTTGTTGAATATACCCCTTTAATAATTTCCTAGGCATTAGAACTTGATCATCAAATAGAAAAAAGTGAGATGAACCTGAAGCTCGAGGATGACTGGGGGATATTGGCGATGATCGGCTGTGGGGAGGGGGACGATGGGGGCTACGGGTACTGAGGGCGATGGGGGTACTGTGAGCGACCGGTTGCGGGGTTCGCGGGGATAGCGAGGGCTGTAGGGTCCACGAGGGCGGCAGGTCCACGAGGGCGGCGGGGGATGTGGCTGGGAACAATGGGGACCACAGGGGCATGTACAGGATCTTACGTCTAGGGTTAGGATAGCGGGTGCAGGGGATTTAATTTAGTGGCTGCGGGGGAAGTGATGACCGAGAGATACTAAGCATTAGATACTGTTATGGACAATAACTCAGTCAGTTTTATACAGAAACCGACTGCATTGGCATGAGCTATCCCATTCGGTTCTATAAAGACCGACCACATCAGTATGATAGTTGCAATCGGTTCTATAAAGAACCGACCGTGATAATGCTATGATCATATTCGGTTCTTGTATAGAACCGATTGTGAACATATCATTATCATAGTTGGTTTTGTACCATAATCGATTGTGATGAGTCTGTGATGATGGGCATTACAACAAAAGTCAAAACTTTTTGAAATAAATTCCACATTGTTTGAAAAGTTCCTAAAATGAACTTTGGAGTACTTAGAAGATTTTCCAAAAAGAATTTCCTCAAAAACATTTTTCTTTCAAAAGATATGGCGAAATACGCTTCGTATGCGTAAAGGTAGATTGAATTTCTAACATAAGGATTTTACACCAAAAGCATTGTAAAATATTTGAAATACATATTTGAGAACTTTTATAATTATTTTCACAAAATGAGCCTTTCAAACAATATTTTTGATCCTTGACCAAACAGGCTCATATAAAATGATATGCGTGCATGGGCTCTTATAAAAGATACTAATAACAAGATTTTGGGCTAAAAACTTATTTTCATTTGAAATTAATTTTTACATACAATTATCCACAACAACCACATAAAGGAAAAATATGAAATGATGTGAATGCAATTAAAGAATTATAATTGAATGAATGAATAGATCAAGTGACATTGAAAACCAAAGCTAGCATTCATCTCATGTATGTCACAATGACGTAATCCCTTTATTTACAGTACAATTCTTTTTGATGATCTACATGCATGTAATTTGTTTCATGTGTGTCATCGTCACCGCTAAAACATGTCCCATCCACAAATGGAGGTAATTCCTCGAATTGGTTGTACTCTTCTTCATTTACGATATTTTCAACTCCAACGATCCGCCTCTTGCTATGAAGAATGACGTGCAACCTCGGATTGGCCGAATCACGCATGTAGAAGATTTGAGTTGCTTGTTTTACAAGGATGAACAATTTATCTTTATAGGTGAGTCTACTAAGATCCACAATAGTAAAACCTCTCTTGTCAACTTTCACTCCATGTGGAAGTCCCACCTACTTACATCGGGACAATGGAACTTGGTATATTCCACCTACTTACATCGAACAATGGAACTTGGTATATTCCATAATCGAGCTTCTAAATTTCTTCGATAATCCCATAGTAGGAGTTCATTGCAGTTGAGGATCTTTTTTTAGTGTTGATCATCGGACAAAGCATCTAGGCTCACATCACTATTTTGAACAGTACTCTTTGTATCTTGACTTTTAGTGTAAAAGGTGTAGCCATTAATATCGTAACCCCTACCATGTTTGTATATTAAATCTTGGTTCGTCAGCCAACCATTTGACATCCTCACTGACGGAGACCTTCGCCTTTTCTTTGAACCATGTGGGGAATCGATCGTTGTGTTTTCGTGTGATGGAAAGCTCATCCTTGTGTGGATTTTCTTCTCGTAATATCAACTTGTGCTACTCTATATATGGATGAACTTCTGCGTTGTGTTGCAAGACAGTCAAATGTGCTTTGCAATCATATCAAACCGTACTCGTTAGTTTGGACCCAACGGTTTCTTTGTCAGTAAGTTTGCCATCATGACAAGATTCAGAAACACCAAGTGCTTGTCTTTTACCTAGATAGTCCACCCAGAACTCAATAACCTCTTCAGTCCATTAACCTTCAAAAATACTACCCTCAGGTTTCATCCGATTTCTCATGTATGATCTTAATATACTCATGTACCTCTCGAACGGATGCATCTAACATAGAAATGAGGGTCCACATATCTTAATCTTTCTAACAAGATGTACAACAAGGTGGACAATGACGTCGAAGAACGATGGGGTGAAATGCATCTCAAGCTGACATAGAGTCTGCATCACCTCACTCTGTAAGTTATCTAGCACATCGGGGTCAATAACCTTGCAAGAAATTGGATTGAAGAAATAACATAGCTTCGTGATTGCCAGCCTGGCATTCTGTGGTAGAATATTTTTAACTATAATAGGGAGCATTTGGGTCATCAAGACATGGCAAATATGGAATTTTATACTAAGCAATTTCAAATCATCCATAGACACAAACTTCTTAATATTTATGGAGTAGCCTAATGAAACTTTTATACCTTAGAGACTCTTGTAGAAGTCTTTTTTTCTCCTTCTTGGACAAGGTGTAGCATGCAAGAGGATGTATAGATTTTTTCCATCCTCCTCTATCACTGAAAGCTTGGGCCTGATTCCCATGTAGGTCATGTCGTGGCGAGCATTCACGCCATCCTTGGTCTTCTCAGGTATATTCAGTAGGATGCCAACCAAATTATCGCAAACATTCTTCTCAACAAGCATAATATCAATACAATGTCAACATCTAACTTATTCCAGTTCAGCAATTCCCAAAATATCAACCTCTTCATCCAAATGGTCCTAGGATGAATAGATTTTTGGCTCTTTCCATGCTGAACATCGATATCCTCCACACGTGAATATACTTGCCTTCCACTGATAGACTGCGGGGCCAAACGAACTTTTCTCTTCCCATCAAATTTTTATTCATCTAACGGTATCGATGACTTCAAGATAGAAACCTACGGTGACCCATGTACACACTTTCTTGGAATTCGCAATCACAAGCTCTAAGTCTCCTCTTGACAATAGGACATGATTTGGTTCCTTTCATACTATAGCCAGCTAAATTACCAAGGGCCGAGAAATCATTTATGGTCCAAAATATCGTAGTCCGTAGGGTAAAGTGCTCTCTTTTATGTGCATCCCACACCGTGACCCCTTCATTTCATAATTTGACCAAATCCTCGATTAATGGTGCAAGGTACACATCAATATCATTTTTTGGCTGTTTGGGTCTCGAGATTAGCAAGACACCATGAAATACTTTCGCTTCATGCACAATCAAGGAGGGAGATTGAGATATACAATAGAACTGGCCAAGTGCTGTAATAATTACTCATATTACCAAACGGATTCATTCCATCAGTACTCAATCCAAATTTTATGCTTTTCATCTCGGCACCAAACTCCTCATGTTTCTATCCAATGTTTCTCCATTGAGTCGAATCAGCGGGGTGTCTCAACATGCCATCTTCCTTTTGATATTCATAATGCCAACACAACAATTTTGCTTCTCGGATTTGCAAACAACTACTCCAAACGGGGAATGATATCATGGCCGGTGCCCCTTTAATGACCTCTTCACCCCCATCGCTGTGGCTTCTTCGCTTTATAAATGCTTGTTGGCAACTTATTTTCCTCCAAAAGCACATCCGATAGAACTCAAAGTGTATTGAAACTTGTATCTGTCCAATGATGTTTTGCTTTCAGTTCGAAGAATGTAAGCACTGAACCCAACTTAGTGTATCCGCTTTGCAACTCAAGAACAACATTTTGGCATCGTATTCCATCAAGTTTTTAAACTTTTCAAACTCTCTTTCCATGTAAATTCCCTCTACATCCCGCAACATTTGCTCTAAATTTTCCTTCTCAAATATATTATGCTACAACTCGTTATCGGGTTCCAGCATGTCTTCGTTGCATACCGGACGGTACTACTTGTCTGCCCGTGATGGAACCAACTCATGTAATTCCTCACAAAGCCACATCGAATCAAGTGGTCTTCAATTTGAGATGACTAATTAAATCTCTTAAGATTGGTGCAATCAAAGTAAGGACAATATATGAAGTTTACACCTCTCTTCACCATGTCTTCTTCTGCATCTTTTTAACTCCTTAACACCCCTCTAAAATTCAGCACTTACATTGCTTTTCTGATACATCCATTCTTTATGATTCATTTGCAATTAAACTATGCATAATAAATTAAGAAAAAACTGGTGTGACAACTAGCTAACTATTTCAAATATCGAGACATCATTTCATTACCTTTGCAAAATAAAAAACGGGTTCCAAAGATATATAATTTTATTCCTGATGCCTTCTTCCTTAGTTAAGAGCTTCTAATTCTCTTGTTAGGAGATATACATGTAAAATATCAACAATGATATCCAATTACCTAATACAGTAGCTTGTAAATCTTTTGACTTCAATGAAAGAAAATAAGGCTGCAAGCATCAACAAAGTTGACGAATTCAATTATGTTAAAGAAATGTCAATCTGTTCACCAACTAAGTATATACCAACGATGACTCCTAATCCCTAATTAGGTTAGGTCCTAATTTCATTCGAGGAAATGTAGTTTGGGCAAGTTCAAAGTTGGCTGAATTAAATTATTTATGTTGTTGTAATAACCTCAGAGAAAATTTAACAAGATCTCTCGATATTCTCTAAATACACGTTTCAACAACAAGTTAAGAAAGGTGTGTATCCAGAGAACAATATGGAGATGCTACCGAAACTTTTTCTAGAGTTGTACAACAGCTTAGGAACTTGCCTAAACTATATTTGCTCGAATTGTCAAAAAACATGGACAATTCAAGTGTGCTTATTTATAAATATGCTAGCACTCTAACGAGAGACGTAAGTCATGCAACCTAAACTCTAATGTTCATCATATTACAACAACAATAATTTCAGAATAACATGAGAGTACTACAAACATAATTAAATAGATGTGTGCTTGTCAAATAAAGGGTGTGAAATCCGATAAGATACACACAATTCTAGTACAACCTAAACTTTCTTTGCGATATATTAAAATTACCTAGCGCAAAATTGAAGGGGTTTAAAGGAATGCTCACATTTTGAAGAAAACCACAAATGAGAGAAAATTGAGGGGAAATCTCCTCAAGCTAGGGCTTCAACTTTACTCTCTTAACACCCAACCTCGAGGATTTTATAATTTCTCACCCATGTATTGCTTTCAACTAGAATATGTTGTGCCTTTTGGGGTAACAACGGTTTTATGCCTCTGAAACAACAATAGAGGAGAGTTTAGTCCAACAGTATAAATAATCTAGTGAGACACATCACAATCGGTTATGTGATGAGAACCGGTTGTGAAGTGCCATAGCACATCATAATCGATTCTTATGTAAGAACTGATTGTGATGTGCATATCCACATTATAATCGGTTCTCATGTAGGAACCGATTGTGATATACCCAGTGCTACATCATAATCGTTTCTAACATGAGAATCGATTGTGATTATTATTCTCACCCCTCTCTGAAATCAACTATCACAAATCGGTTGTTTTAAAAAAGTTAAGAACCAACCCAGATGAAACGATAGTGTTGTACTATTCGTAGTAGTGGCAGAATTTTACTCAGCCATTCTTCGTGGAAATTTTCATCATTACCGCTTGGTAGATTAGGAAACAAAGAAACCGAAAGATCTGCAATAAGACCCATGAATCCATTGAGGATATGAAAGAAAACTTCATTTCCGACGTTAGGTTACACTTGGTCAGGATTAAAGCTACTATCAAGCAAACCCTAGTTTCCTGGCTAAATGACTTGTAGTTATCTGATTTTGATACTGTGTTAGCTTGGTTTGAGAGGTTCTTCCATCCTTCTTTTTTTTCTCTTTTACCTTTTTTTTCTTTTTTCCTCTGTTACACTTTCTTCTTGTAGTTCTCTCTTCCTTTCCTCGTCCCCTGGGCCCTAATCTCTTTCTTAATCCTTTCTAATATTATCATAGTAGAAGCCTCTCTTGCTGTTTTTTTCGTGTCAAATGTTTTTTATAGTTTTATAATGTAGGTGATAAAACCCATAGTTTTTTTAATAATTTATACAAATAAAACGTGGTTTTAAGAAATTTTCTTAATAAAAAATATAGCCCGATCACAAACTACTCAGATTATGTAGTCCCTGCACTTCAAAATTGCTGTGGTGCCAAACATAATTAAACCCTGGATACCAGCGTACCACCGAGACATAAATACTCTTCGGGCGTGCTGCCAGAAATAAATTAGACAGCCTACCGCCTACACATACGATCAAACTTTATTTTTTCCTCTGGGTGGTGGTCATTGTTAAAGAATAATCCCCCAATTCTTTAATGTGCAGGTGTCCAAGTGTAGAAAGTTACAGAGCTTTTTTGGTAGGTGTGGTAAAAGTTGCATGGTAAAAGTTTCAGCCTTTTGTTTTTTTTCTTAAAAAAATTCCAGCTTTAAAAACTTTAAAAAAGAAAGAGAAAAAAAAAACCCTTCAAGTGTAGTACTCCTCCCTTTTTAAAGAACTCCACTCCAAAACCAAAGAGCAAAGCAAAGGAGGGGAACAGGGTTAGACAGAGACCAAAACCTCAAGAAACCCCAAGTAAACCTCCTCTGCACCCATTCCCTTTACACCAATCTGTTCTAAAGCAAGAGCAGCGAGGAAGGGGAGACAAGAGGAAGAAGCAGGGCAAGGAAGTAGTGGTGAGTAGAGACAGATAGAGCGGGAGGGATATAAACTTTTAAGAGGTTGGTATTGGGATGCAGCAGCAACACCTGATGCAGATGAACCAGGGCATGATGGGGGGCTATGCTTCCCCTACCACTGTCACCACTGATCTCATTCAGCAGGTCATGATCCCCCAAATCTCTCCTTTTCTCTTCTGTATATCTTTATCTCTTTCTCTCTTTTGTTGGCACCCTAATATTTTCTTGCTTATTGCTTTCGTATTTTTTTTTCCTTCGGTTCTTGAATCATATTACTCTCGTTTTGTTTTTCTTTCTTTCTTTGTTCGCTCCATCGATTGGTTTCGAAGTTTACGAAAAAATGTTTATTGGTGGAAAGGTGTTTATGTTTGGTTTCCTTGTATTCTGCTTTCTTTCTTTCTTTCGTTTTGCTCATTTTTCTCTGTCCTTGTTTGTTTTTTGTCCATTTTTTGTGTGTCCATCAATTGGTTTCATGGGAAACTCGTCCGGAAACCCGATATGAAGCAAAGTTTCTCCTTTTCTGTTTGTTTTCGTGCCATCTTCCTCTCGTGTTTCTTGCCTTCTCCGTTCTTCTCTGCTCTATCTTTTACCTTTTCTTGTTCTTTTTAACTTGCTGCAGTTTGGTGTCTATTTTGAATACACGCACTTTTCTCTCTTTGTTTTTCATTTGAGAGATTCCAGAATAGTTCTAGGGCATGTTCAGTTTGACCCCTCTTTTCTATTCTTCATGTCGATTTTTCTCTCCATCGTCTACCCTAGTATTATATTGATATGGTCCCTCACATCTGATTTCCTCTGCAGTTCAAACTGTTGCTGTCTATTTGGTCCCTTTCTTTTGCTTTGCTGCTCATATGATGTCATGATTTCCATATCATTGTCCCCTCTTCATCTAAATCCTATTTTATCTTGTTTTGGTTGATGACTTGGTGAGCATGATCATACCCCCCCACTTCGGGGCGCATCTGGCCTGGCAAACCACCATTAAATTATGAGAATAATTGATAAAATATCCTCACTTGTACCATTGATAAAATATCCCGTGATGTCTCACTGATATGCGGACCCTAGAGCTACATGTCAGTGAGACAAACAGAGCATTTTATCAATTGCATCAAGTAAAATGGGGGAATATGATCACATCCCATAAATTCTGGCCCCTTTCTAAGCAAATTCGTAGTGTGCAATCTTCCATGAAAGGAAACATGAAAGGCTGTGGGATTTGCATAAATCTCCCCATTCCATTTACACCAGTTCAATGTGCAATCTTTGATGCCAAAATATTTTCTCAGGAAAAGAATTATGTGTGTTTTTGGAAAGAAATTAGTGTGGCACACTGGCTGCTCACTGACCTTATCGGCCAATGGCCAGGCTGAGCCAAACATGATCTAGTCCATATTCATGTGGTAGGAATGTAGGTTCGCTTGTGCTCTACTGCCGGTCACCCATTGGACTTTGACTGTTAGACCCCTAAAGCTGAGCTTCACGGCTAAAGCCCGATATAACAAGCAGGGGCCCGGTCTGCTTGTCCTAGCCTTGCGATGAATTGATAACCTGTTTTACATGCTATGGTGGCAGTTAAGGATAGATCCTGAGCTTGAGAGGGTAGGCTGGCAATCAGATCTTTTGTATTTGTGCGGTTCTGCTTTATAATCAAGATACCAATCTCCAACCTAGTACTTCATTGGTGATGACTGATATCCTCATATATTGCTCATTGATAGAGCAAACGTTGTCTTTGGCTGACACGGGGAAACAGCCATAATATGAAGTTTTGGGAACTATAATGTATCCAAGATTTGCATGTACTGCTGCTATCTTTGGTTCGTATTAATGGTGATGACATGCGTGTAATGAAATGTATTAACATGAAAAGTTTCAACGTTAAAACTGTGCAGTACCTGGATGAGAATAAGCAGCTGATCCTGGCCATCCTCGACAACCAGAACAACGGGAAGGTGGAGGAGTGCGCACGGTGAGTCTGATCTTCTTGTAACTGTGGTGTAGTAGCAACTAGCAATTGTACTGTAGGAGCACTAAACTAATGTTGGAATGTTGCTGGGCTTTTTGTAGCTTTTACTATATTAGCTCTTATTGTTACATCAGTTTGATTAGTGCTTACAAGAACAATACTGTCCTTTCGTTCAGTCTAACCTCAATGAAAAAAAAAATCAAACATGTCTATAATTGAAATGTTACATGTGGCGTCGATGGTGATTCCATTCTAGTCCTTTGATGCTGGTTCTAGTTCATAGACCGACCAATATATTTATCAAGTATACTCCTCATAAAGAAATGATTAATGTGTGGTTTTGTCTTAGAAAAGGACGGTTTCTTGTTTCAGTCCACTGTTTCTTGTTAAGTGATGTCAATGCCACAGAATGGTTTCTACCACCTCATATACCCACGTATTGCTTGTTGCGCATTGCCCTACAACCCACAAGCTGAGACCTCGTGTGTCTGCCACTTGCTGCTGTGTGCTGCAGGAACCAAGCTAAGCTTCAGCATAACCTCATGTACCTCGCCGCCATCGCCGACAGCCAGCCGCCGCAGACGGCCGCCATATCACAGGTAATTCCCTGAGCTTCGTCTTGCAATTCTTATCTGTTGTAGAAGTTTTTCATGTGTAAAATCAAGCCTGCATTGCTCATTTTAGTCTGCAACATGCAGTACCCGTCCAATCTGATGATGCAGTCCGGGCCGCGATACATGCCGCAGCAGTCGGCGCAGATGATGGCCCCGCAGTCGCTGATGGCGGCCCGGTCGTCGATGATGTACGCGCAGCCGACGCTGTCGCCGCTCCAGCAGCAGCAGCAGCAGGCGGCTGCGCACGGGCAGCTGGGCATGGCCTCCGGCACGACCAGCGGGTTCAACATCCTCCATGGCGAGGCCAGCATGGGCGGCGCCGGCGCTGCTGCGGGCAACAGCATGATGAACGCCGGCGTCTTCTCGGACTATGGTCGCAGCGCCAGCGGCGCCAAGGAGGGCTCGACCTCGCTGTCTGTCGACGTCCGGGGAGCCAACTCCAGCGCGCACAGCGGCGATGCGGAGTACCTGAAGGGCACCGAGGAGGAAGGCAGCTAGGACACTGTCACTGTCGCTAGCACCATGCACTGGCACTGGCATAGCAGCAGCTGCAGTAGTAGCAGGTAGTTTCTGAGGAGGATAGTAGCCGTAGGTGTGGTGATGGGCTAAGGTTAGGTTTGTTCAATGGAACCTGGAGGTGGTAGCAGCCTGCATCTGCATGCAGGGTTCACTTGTTTTGGGTAGGCATGGCAGGTTGTTCTAAGATGTAGTATGGAATTTGCTAGCTGGTGGCTTCTTGCACGTGTTGATGGTTTGCGAACACTCCTTATTTATGTGGTGCTGAATGCTGGTGGCGTTTACTTACTACCTCACGGCCTTGTTCGTTGTGTGATCAATGATTATGTTACGTCTTGGACTCGAAATTAGGAAGCTCTTGGTGGAGCTCTCCGTCCGGTAGGGAGCCGAGCGAATTATATATCTCGTATGCCCCCATTCTTCGCCTGCAGTGCCGCTCATGAGTGAGCTCGTCCATTCAGCACGCATCGGGCGGCCACAACACGCTCTAGAATCAGGCTCTGTTTGGAACGTAGAAATTTTTTCGCTGGAATGGAAGTATTTACAGATAAATTTCTCTGTTCCTAGTAGACCCTTAATAGTATCGTAGAGTTATGAATTCATTTATGATTTTTTAAAGAATTAATATTAGTCTAGGACCATATGTCTGTGTATACATTTTATCCCCAGTAAGTGCAATTATTGCTAACTAGCAGATTGATCCAACTACGTATTTAGATTTCTTGATACATTTATCTTTGATATACAACTCTAATTCATATAATTAAATATAATTATATTTGTTATATAACTCTAGTATCTATATATGACTAGCCATGTGACCCGTGCGTTGCAACAAAAACTCAATTTGCGATAAAAAGTTTATTTACAAAGAGCACTAACAGTGGATAAAGGTGGGTAATTTTGATGAAGTAACATAGAAAGAAACTCTTACTTTATATAGTAGAGATTAATTTACACTATTATAATTTGGTCTCACCAAAATAAATGGTGATGATCATTTTCTTTTTGTTTGATTATTGTGAGAATTTCTATGATTTGTTCTCTTTTACGATTCTTGTAGGATTTTCTTATCTTTAAAACAAAAAAAGTGCTATATATGTACGTGTTTTCCAATCTATTGATTTATTCGTTCCGGGGACAGTAGGACTTCAATCAAAACAACATAGCATGTACTATATGTATACCAAGTGCTCTTTCCTTTTTTTAACCACACGTTACATTTTACTGCTTGATGGAGAGATCATAGCCATTATAATTACATGTTGGCCATCTAATGAACGATTGAGATATTTTCTGTCTCACGATTATCGAGGGAATTTCTGTGAATTTTTCTTTTTTGTGATTTAAGGATTATTGTAGAAATTTTTAGCACTTAAAATGAAGGTGGTGCCTTTAATCTCACAAGTTGTTTGTAGTTATACAGGGGAATATAGATGTCTCCTATTGTTCTTCTGTTGTAAAACATCTGTTCTTTTCTAGTTCCTTGTGGGCTTTTTATCGATATCCATCATCTTTGGAACATTATATTCATTAGAATACTTGAAAATTATGAACCATTAGAGAATGCAATTTTTGTGTGTATTTGTGAAAGTATGAGTAGCATACTGATGCAATTTACCTTTATAGGATTTCTGAAGTTTCTGGTATATCCAGGTTCAAATAGACTTCTAAGGCACTACTTATGTTTAGAGATAGACCTATTTTAAACAGGTTATGATTGTTAGATATATTGTAGAGCAGAGAAAGTACACACTTCATAAAATTATTTAAATTACCTTGGTATCGTCCAACCAAAGTTGATATAACAATGAAAACCGTTGGCTCAGCTGACAATTGATCTAAAGTATTGACCAAATTGGCCTATAAAGTCACATTGATGGTTTCATCGCTGTTTTTTTTTTTTGGAACAGAAATTAATAACATGCAATTCAGACTTAGCTATAAACAAGCAGTTTTAGATTTCTTACTCTAACTGTAGGGGTTCAATGTGGCGTATAGGCAGTGGAGTGTTTGAATTTTTGGTTGTTCTTGAGCTAACTGATTTGATCGCTGTAAGCAACCCAATAACATCTACAAAAAAGCCATACTGAATATTATTAGATTTGCAGTAACCAGTAAAAATTGCTTCCATGGTTGGATCACATACCTGAGTAATGGTCAATCATGTTTATCCTTTTTGTGAGTTCATCTGAGTCAACAAATCATAGCAGTAGTTGAGAAATTCTTGAGATTTGTTAGCTTCTATCACTGTTGTATAGTTCAAGAACAATATTTTCAACTTATTCATCAATAGACGATCGGAGGAATATTCCAGAACTTTTATTTTCTTCAATGTATAAATATATCCCTCTTTAATATCTATTCTAAATTTGTTGACCAAATATTTTGGAACATATGCATGAATTTTGTCGCCAAGTAGAAGAAGAGTATTGTATGTGTGTATATATATACACCAAGTATTACGCGGTAAGTTATTTTGTGCTTGGTCAAAGAAGCACATGCAAACTATCTCACGTACGCCCACATGTTGACTATGTCAATCACTTACATAGCCAAACCAACAAGTAAATATGTTTCCTAGTTTGTACTGAAATATGTTTTTATTTGATTTAGCCATAACTTTTTATGAACAGCTCTGTTTAACAAACGGATTTCATCAAAAGCTTACTGACGATGAGAGCAACATATTGATATAAATCTCGCCAATAAGTTACATGGTAAACCAACTAGTAAATGCGTTTCCTTATTTGTACAACAATCTTCTTTCTTTGTTTTAGCCATAACTTTTTATTGAAAGTTCTGATTCACAAAAGGTTTTTACTAGTAGCTTACTGACTATGAGAGAAACAGAATGCCAGCTCTGCACGCACGTGTAGAATAACGCTACCGTATATACATGTATATATGTGTGTATATGAATATTTGACGCACGTGTGTATATGTGGTAACGGTAGTCTGCACGTGTGCACAGAATTAGCAATTTGACGTGTGTGCCGTAAACCCTATTTCGGTCAGACAAGATGCTGTGATGGCCCATAAACACGCCTCGGCTGAAAACTACACGTCGTATGTAAAACGAACAAAATAACTAGCAATAAATCAATCCCAAATCCTTCTTTGTGGACAAACTGGCATTAAATCAACCCAAATCACATATTTTGGACAAAACAGTAGTAAATCAATTCCCAATTCCCCATTTTTGACAAATCGTGTCATCTTTTTTGTGCCGCTGCTTGTATAAAAAAAGATGCATATAAGTTACCTCTACTAGATGTTCACTAGTATCATCGAGTGTGGTAGATAGTAACATGTAGTTTTATATGTAGTAAAGAAAAGGATATTTTTCTGATAAGACCTAGGTCCCATGCTACAGTAGATGAAGTCGAACCGCTACCTTTTACTATAGTTTACTATACATTTTACTATCAGAATAATTAATATGTGAGAACTCCCTGCGTTGTTTGATAGTAAAATGTTGTAAATAATATAGTAAAATTAGAGTTATAAATAGTAAAATCAAGCGTATGGCCCAAAAACATATGTATGTTCATGCGCACACAAACGCAGTGATGTAAAATCAATGGTAAATCCATGCACAATCCTGTAATTATCGAAATGATTATTATAGACTCCTTATCTTCTAACGTTACGGTCTATGCAACTTGTTTTTGCTACTATACATAGAGACTACCCATATCATTACTAGCGCGACCAAAATATCGTAAAAACCAACTTATCAATACCCTTCAGTTTGTTTTATTTAAACAAATAATTATGAACTCTAACCATCAAGAAAAAAGGCAACAACATCAAATAAATACGATTGTTCACTTTTTACTATTGCGTACATGCAAATTTACTATCCACATTGTTCTGACACCGCTCTCTGATGTCAACATCCATTCAGGCATGAATATTTTTTAACTGGCTGCGATGTTGATTCAGCTTATCATGCCTCAAAACACAATGAGGAATGCAAAACACAAAAATTACTACTATGCTCATGTAATGCTATGGTCTTTACAACTTGTTTTTACCGCTATAAAGTAGTGACTTCCTAAAACATTGCCATCATGACCAAATCTAGTCAAAACTCAACTTAGAAATACCCATCAGTTTGATTTATTTAAACAAAATATTATGCAGTCTAACCACCGAGAAAAAATAGCAACATCATCCAATAAATATGATTGTTCACTTTTTACTATTGCATCATGTAGAATCACTATCTACCTAACTTCTGTTTACTATATTGTTCTAACACCTGTGTCTGGTATCCAACATCCATTCGGGTAGGAGTCTTTTTTTAACTGGCTATGACCTTTAATCGGCTTATCATGGTGCAAAACACAATGACGTAAAAAATCACAAAAAAATATTTGCAACTAATATGCAACTTCCTATAAAAAAGATGTGAATGCAGCATTAAAAGGTGTAAGTTGCTCACTTATTATATAATTGCGTGACATGTACATCATGCGATCTACATGGGCTTTTACAATGATAGTGCGTTCGGCGTCCATAAACATCTAGTCACACAAGACGCACACATAGCCTTTTCTGTACTACCGAGAGTACATACTCCCATTTCTGATATACCACCTAACTGAACGTATTATATCTATTTATCACTTTCGTATACTTAAATACTATTTCTAAGATACACTAATATGACATGGTTGAAAAATTCTTTCAGAGCCTCTTGTTTTTTCTATATATCTTTTTCCATATGTAAAATAAATATATACACAAATTATACTATAAAAAGTGGACTTCGATGAAATTTTTCATAGAATTTACTTTGGAGTATATTATAATCATTATTAGAGTATGCTCAAATAGATAAAGAGGTATAAATTTTTTGTTTAAATGGTATATGCAAGGTGAGAGTACATACTCATAGGAGCATGGAACAATTTTCTTATACATATATATACACACATGTACATATATGTAAGGTGAGAGTACGTACTCCCAGAAGCCTCTTTTCTACTTTGAGAGTAGTTATTCCCTATACCGTATCTCACAATATAAGGAGTATCTCGCACAACGGAGAGTATATATGTGTAGTATACGATTATATAAGACTAGTTAGGTGGTATTTACATTTTTTTTCCAGAGATGCTATGTATATTTTTTCAGATATACTCCTTTTTATGTCTATATATAATGGTATTTGTAAAATACGCTAAAACTATGTACTCTCTTGCAATTTTTTCATATGGTTCACTTTGGAATATTTATAATTAGTATATGAGTATATCCAAAGTGGTAAATGAGTATTTCAAATTTGTTTAGGTGGTATTTCAGAGGTGGGAGTAACTGCACACAGAAGTAGAAGGTATTTTTCCTATATATATGTATGTATACATATATATACACACATATATACATACATACATGCATGCATGCATGCATACATACATACATACATACATACACACATACATATATATACACATACATACATACATATATATAGGGGAAATATCTAGTGCAAATGGCTATTTAGTGCTAAAATACTAACATCTATTATGGGCCATCCGATCTATCATGTGTGGTTCAGATTGAAAGTGGTGGAAGCCCCTCATGGAATAAGGAGAGAAATAGAGGGGGGTTTTCGCAAAACTGTTTAAGTGACAAGGGGTTCCACTACTCTCAATATGAACCACACATGATAGATCCATGATGGATGTTAGCATTTTAACACTGAATAGCCATTTGCACTAAATATTTCCCCATATATATATATATATATATATATATATACAATTGCTTGGGGCTCCATGGTGCTTGGGCACCATGATCCAAAATGGGTATTTCTCCTATGTATTTGCATGCAATTTTTTTTGAAATTTTTAGGATATTGAGTTTAACCAGTTTACTAACTAGTTTAGACAAGTTTGAACTGAAATTCAAACTAAAGATTCCTTTTTTGATGATAGTTTGATTGTAGGTATGTGCTGATTTTATATATAATCAACAAAGCATGTGATCTAAATTCGTTTAATTCTTTGAATTCGAGTATATTTTTTAAAGGTATGTGTTTCATTTGAATTGTTACAAATGGGTATGTACCCTAAAACTGAAAGTTTCAAAAAAATACCTGAATTTAGCTTGAATTCATGCATTTGAAATCATGGTGCCCTATTTCGCCATCCTACATACATACATACATACATATATATACATATATGTATGTATTTTATATGTATGTACTCCCATATTTGATATACCACCTAAGTGAATGTGAAATACTTCTTTGTCACTTTGGGTACACTTGTACACTAATTATAAGATACTCCAATATGAAAATTGCAAGGGAGTTCATAGTTTTTAGTGCATTTTGCAAATACCATCACATACACACATAAAAAGGAGTATGTCAAAAAATATATGCATACCACCTTTGAAAAAAGTGCATAACACCTAGATAGTCTTATATACTTATATACTACACGTACAAACCTTTTGTTTCACAAGATACTCTCTACAATGTGAGATACGACATAGAAAGTAACTACTCTGGGAATAGAAAAGTATGGAAAATGGTTTCATACTCCTGGGTGTACGTACTCCCACTCTAAGTATACGGCTTAAATGAAGTTGTTATACCTCTTTATCCTTTTGAGCATAAGTGAATTTCATAAAAAAAATTTCATCATGCTCCACTTTTATAGTATAATTTGTGTATACACTCTTTTTACATAGGAACAGTGTACATAGCAAAAAATAAAGGGCTTCGATGAAAAATTTTCAACTATATTGCATTGGAGTACCTTATAATTATTATTGAAGTATATTGAAATTGATAAAGAAGTATAAGTGATACATTAGAGGTGAGAATATGTACACTTAGGAGTACGAAAAAGACTTCCTATATATATGATATATATATATATATATATATATATATATATATATATATATATATATATATATATATATATCACCGTCATTATATGAATGCATACCTATTCAAGCATTAAAATAACATCAATGCTTAGAAGTTCATCATTGTTTGGATTGACTGTATCTCATAATCTCGATACTCTCGCTTTAACTCTCCATGTACTGCCTTTTGTTGCTAGTACTAGTCATGTGTTCGTACGTTGCAACAGAAACTCAATTTACGATAAAAAATTTATTTGCAAAGTGTACTAACCTTATTTTAATAATAATGTTCACTCTGAAAGTGCAATGTTAAATAAATTTTTATCGTAACAGAGATATGTAAATTTGTCTTTAAATTATCGTGAAAGCTTAAAATTATCTTTAATTTCATAAACTTAAATAATATCATCACAACACTTGGGATTGTAAATTTGTAACGCCATAATTCGAGATCGATCGATCGACCGAGAGAGGCATCACTTATTGTCCTATTGGCACAAAGGCATTGAAGAGATAGGCGTCATCCGTATATGGCTGCCACTATTAGCGGTGTGTGTGGCTCGTACGCTTTGCTCTGGTCATACCATAGCCCCACCCCATCAACCAGCTCCACCGCCTCCTCGCCTCCCCCCGCGAGCGCCTTCCTCAACTTATTGACATCATCCACCTCAGCGAGCTCCAACAGTGCTGCCAGCCTATCTTGCCGCCCACCACAAGCAACCTGCTCCTACGCCGCATCGACGAGATCAGGAAGGTCGCCTATTGTTAGTGATATGTCCTAGAGGCGATCATGTGAGATGATTGTATCATACGTCTATGTTCATGTACTTATCAGTTCCATGAATAAATGTCACTCCTTTGTTTATTGAGTATGACTTAATTGTGAAACACATTGGTTATATGATATTATTCTAAACGATCCTCGGTCACATATCATTATGTGGGACAATAGTGATCGACCAAAGACATGTATTGATTGATGGTAATGTTTCACATACCATAGATATGGAGATATCAAATCAATAATGTGGGCACATGTTAGAGAACATGGGGTTGATAGACCGCCCGAGACACTTATGAGATTGTTATCTTTGAAGTGCCATCGAGTGTAGTCTCGAGTGGTATACCTATACGATCCTTTGACCCGAGATTCTTATTGATTCTCATCATGTGTAATTGTATACTTTGGGGCTATCAAACGCTTCTCAGAAAGGGGAGTTATAAAGGTAGCTTACGAGTATGCCATGAAACATGACGTGAGATATTAAGAGATCAAGATGGAATTTGCCCTCCTTGATAACGGAGAGATATCTCCGCCCCTCGGTGTGGATGGATATGAAAAGTGCATGGCCATGCCAAAGTGATTAAAGTGTTAATCACGAATTATATCCATTACATTGACGAGTGAATGGGTCGAGCTATCACAAGGATGGCACGATCTTGCCTTGAGCTTGACTGGTATCGCGTGGCAAAAGGATTGGTATACAAGTATATCAAGGTTCAGCTGATACGATCATTCATGCATTTGGGGACAACATGTCCCGCTAGGAACCATTGTTGTCCGATGGTGCGAAAAGAGGTTTCAGGGCCATGGCCGTTATGCATGAACCTAACGGGTCACACACTTAACGGGTTGGATCATGTCTGATGGATTGGATCCATTAGTGAGTTTACACGGATTTGGATCCTCTGGCGTCTTAATGGATTTCTACTGTAGAAGATCCATTAGTGTGAGTCCTAGTGGACTTCTATCGTAGAAGGCCCATTAGTGCACTCTACAGCGTTGCGTGCGCGATCGCGAGGAGGAGACGATCAACTCCGGCATCTACTACTGTACTTTGGAGTACGCGGAGACGCTTCACCCACTCTTCTTCCGCTGCTAACGTGCTCCAAGGGTAATGATCCATGATCCACTACTCGCATGTATCCTGGTTGAATGCGTAGAAAATTTTGTTTTCGGCTAGCGTAGCCTACGCGTTCCCTTCACCTATTACCTCTACTTAACGGATAAGCTCAACACATCTGCAAGAGAGTCAAGAAGCGGTGTGGTTATATAGATTCAGCAACCGAGAAGATATCTACGGAATTCAGATTAAGAAATCGTCGAATAAGAAATGCAACAAAAGGGAAAGAGGCGAGAAGAGCGCCAACTCCATGAATTGGAGCTCTGCTTCCTTCGAAAGGGAATCAATCCAATCCAATCTAAAAAGCATCGGGAGTAAACGCCGCTGATTTGAATGCCAGATCAATGGGAGAAAGAAAAGCAATAAATGAGTCATGCATATTCATTTACCTCCAACGACGGGATGATCTAATCCAATCTGCCAAAGTGGCCTTTGCCCGATTCCCACTTAGCCACACAGGTGCGCACACATGTCAAGGTGAGGGTGGAGAACGGACGTACCACCACCAATTCCTAATTAGAATGAGTAGAGATAGAGATAACAAACTTATCTAGTCGCGTTATGCATGGCCGTGCGCATGCCGTTGGTCAGCTAGAATCAAGTCCATACATGATTAGATAAAATGAAAAGATGATCTTATCTACACATGCAAGTAAATATTTAATGGAAAGGATGCATATGACAACTCAAAGGCACATGGTAACTCAGAAGCTGTATACGTATAATATATGGAAAAAGAATCGGTCGTGCAGTATTTAGAAATAGAATCGGATGATTGAGATAAGAGTCTGATACATTTTGAACAATCATCTTCATTTTGATCCAAATGGAGCATGCAAGGAGGGCCACAGATCACGCATACATGCATATCCAACCGGATTAAAACTTTCTCTGTTCGCCAGTGTACAGAAGATTAGGACAATGATGGTTTTGTGGGTATGCTCGGGGGAACGGACCACCGCCACCAACTCGTAATTAGAAGTAGTAGAGATAGAGATAAACACACAGCTCCTCGGCATTGTTTGTAGCATGATGTTACTGCATTAAATAGATTAGCAAATCTAATTCTCACATCGGAACTGTTACATAGTTTTTCTTTATATCGAACAAAAATTACTGAACTACCTACAAAATCTAAAGGGTGCATAGACGGTACACCATGACAAGATCAGTACAGCAGCGGTAAGAGCTGGATCATAAATACAGAGATAATGTATATAGCCATTAGGAGATACCAATGGTCTTCCCCAGCAGCCATAAGACTAGCGAGAACTCGATCATGAAGAGCATGTGGAGCCATGTCCAGTCAACAACGAAGTTGAATACTGTGATGCCTGTGCGGCTGTCCTCCAAGTAGGTTATTGAAAACACCATGACCAGCTACAGTATTAAGTGCCAACATTGCAACACCGGCAAAATCATACTACATGTGAATGCATGCACGTGTTGCTAGATGCTATCACAACAGACTCGTATACTGGGTACCTCTACGCCGCACAAAAGCGAACAACAAAGCGCCAACGTGGCGGTTCGCGTGGCGCCCGGCGAGCAGTGTGGGCAAGCACGCCTCGCCGGCTGTCGGTTCACGTGGCGCCCGCGAGCGAAAGCGGGCGAAGCACGCTTCGCCGCCCGGCGGTCGGTCGCGTGGCGCCCGACGCAAAAGGCGAAAGCACGCCCGCCCGCTAGCCCCAAGATCTAGTCCACGTGGCGTTCGGCAGCGGTGGCGGAACACCGCCGCTTCGCCGAAGACAAAAAGGTGGTGCGAGGTAGCCGCCTCAAGTCTCCTTCCCTATCGCATCGCTTCGGTGGTAGGCTGCGGTGTCGATCTATCAATCTGCGAGGATTTCGCTACAAGCCCATTCTCTCGACGCCTCACCAACCCGTCAAAAGGGGTCGATCCTCGGCGGATCGGCGGTTACGCGTCGGCATTTAATGAGGCCGAGGAACGGACAGCATAGGAAGGAGTAATAAATGCATAAGGATCAGCATGATGACCTCCCTTTTACCTACTCCTGTTAGCCCGACCTATATAAGGGCCTTCTGGTGCACGGGAAAGGTGGACGACGGGTCGAGCAAGCAAGAGTTCCGCAGTAGAGCCTAGGGAAGAACTTGTAACCCAAAGACTCTGTACTGCACTAGTTCAAAAACACTCTACAAACAATCTAGCAGGAAGTAAGGCTATTACCTGAGGCAAAGGGGGCCGGAACCTGGGTAAAATCTTCGTGTCATCCCTAGTTCATAGACGCCGGAATCCTTCGCGTGGGGGTCTCTAGGGTTCTCACCCTCTAGGGTTAGCCACCGAAGACGCCTCCTTCCGAACCAAACCGGCTCAGACTCCGGCCTGTCAAAGCGGAATACGCCGACATTGCCTACCCAAATACCGCCTCTTCTGGAAGGAAATGTTGGACGTGGAAAGATCTGAACTTTGAGCTGTCGAGGCTATCCACACTAGGAAGGCTCTAAGGGTATCAAGATTTCTTTACTCTCTACAGCAAAATCAACCACATGAAGAGGAAGAACAAGAACAACCAAATTTGGAAGAAGTAGAAGAACAGCCCAGTATGGAACTTGTCCCAAAGTTTGTAGAGTCTGATCTTGAAGAAGGAAATGAGCCAAGTGCTCATAGTGAGTTTAATGCTGAAGGAGATAGTTCTGCTGGAAGTTTCATAGCTCCAAGAAGTGGCAGCTATAAACATAAATCTCTTCATTCTCCAATTCAGGATGTTCCACTTGGTGCAAAAGGTTCTGACGAAAGAAATGAGCCAAGAGCTCACAGTGGATTTAATAATGATACATTCAGTCATGCTGGAAGTTTTATGGCTCCAAGAAGTGGTAGTCATGGACATCAGTCCATTCATTCTCCAATTCAAGACGTTCCTGCTCCTAGTGTTCCTGTTTATCCTACAATGGAATATTCAGCATCTAGAACTATCTTTCAGCAAGATGAACCAACTGAGATACATGGAGATAATCTTTTAAATTCGAAAAAGCTCTCTCATAAAGAAGATGTTGCTACTCAGGTAGTTTCCAGCTCTATTGCTCAATCTCAGGCTGAGGAACAGCAAATTTACCATCTTCAAGATTTGGCTACAGCTGCTAGATTTATAGAGAATGAATGTGTAAGGCCATGAGTCCATGATCATGTGGCAGGGGGTTCAGGTGTACCTCGAGAACATGACTCACACTTCTATCCTCCTCCTCCACCTCTAGAGGCTCACCTATAGCATGCTCAATATGACACTTTCCCAGGTTGGGAAAGCCTATTTGACACACAGCCTGCTTAGTTTCAATCATTTGAGCAAAAATATTATGCTGATCAGAGAGGGTTTCAAGCTAGATATGAGGATGATCAAAGACTAGCAGCTCAAAGGCATGGAGAACAAATGAGAGCTATGCAACAGTACAATGAGCAAGTCCAAGAAATAATGAGAAAGTAGTATAAGAGCAAACCAAGTTCAGAAATGAAACATACACAAGGTTTGATCAAATCAGAAGCAATCAACGGGATTTGAGAAACTGGATTGAGAGAGTCACACCAACCAAAATATTCTTAGAGACAGGCTGTATGACATGAACTTAAAGATCGATGAGAATCAGAAGAATCTTTTCAGCCATGTCAACAATGGCTTTAAGCACAGCCGCAATGGTCTTGATTGGATTAGAGAAAATCTGGAAGATCATTTTGACTTCACTGAAAATGCTTACAAGACACTTGAGGAATATCAATGTAATTTTCAGAGAAGCACTTTAGATGAATTGTGTGAGATCAATGATTCTACAATGGCTATCAACGAGTCTTTAAACAAGATGCAACATGATTTCCACAATTGGTCTCTCTAGCTTGGTGATCCAGACTACCCAAGTTGGCATGATCAAGCTATAGCCTCAGTTCCCAGTTCACAAGCTCAAGAGAAGTCTGATGATAAACTGAAGATTGTCTCCCCTCCTAAAAAAAGCTCAGTTTTCAGTCAGCTCAAGAGAACCTTCTCCAAGCGCAAATAGAAACCCTTGTTGGCAATTGCTACCAAAGGGGGAGAATTTCTGTAGATAGTTTTCTAGTTCTCTGGGCTTCTATGTATGTAAAAGGGAGTTAGGTGGGGGACAATAAGTTTAGCTTAAGTCATATGTATTTTTATGCCACCGTGTTTTTGGATTTTGAACTTTATATGCTCTGGTTATGTATTGAAATACTCTTGGATGTTCTGATAATAATACTTTGCTCTAGTAATAATGCCCTGATATATTCTTCTTATTAATGCTCTGATATATTCTTCTTGCACATATTTAGGGGGAGCATAGAGTTATTGCTTATGTCTTTCTACAATTATTGCACATATTTTGTCAAGGTAACTCTGTCTTGCAGATTAATTAAAGTATCATTGACTTAAAAAGGGTATGTTGTCTATCAATCACCAAAAAAGGGGAGATTGATAGCATCTAGACCCCCTAATTTTTATCTTATATTTAATTGTATGATTTTGGTGTTGTTGATTAAGTCAATGATCACTAAACTATGAAGAATACTGGTTGAAGTATCGAACAAGACATAAAAAAGGTCAAGATTAAGGATCCGTGTTACTAGTTTTGGCTTGGGAGATGATTCAAGCTAAGTAGTTAGGATTATGTCTTGTTTGGCCGTACTATTAAGGGGGATTGTGCACAAGTTAAAATTTTGGTTCATGGACTAAGGTTAATTAGACTGCTTGGAGTCAAAATCCTTTAGTCATCCTTTCTTGAATCAGTCCTTCTTCCAAATAAACAGTATGTGTTTCCCCGGACTTAACTTCATTGCTCTTTCCTTAAGTCCGGCGAAATTCCAGTAAAAGTTCAATTCTCGCCGGACCATCCTTGATTCTACTAAATTCCTATCTGGCGCAATTTAAAGTCTTCACCGGACCATTCTCTTTAAGTCCGGTGCTAAAATATCCTTGGATTAACATCAAACCGAGCGCAAGTCATTCACGCCGGACCAACTTCTGCAAACACAAATTCAAAAGTCCGGTGCAGATGCATTCCTCTCGGTTAGACTCATATCTATTCTTTCAAAAAGTCCGTTGGTGTAAACTTCCTTGAAATCCTTCTTCGGCGGACCAAAATTTTCGGTCCGGTGCACATGTACAAGTTCACATCTTTTTGCCGAACCAAAATATTCTAAAATCCTATGTACGACGGATCAAGCAAATGTAGTCCGGCGCAAATGTACATATAAGCAATATTAGTCTAAAGTGTAAAGAACTAATCTCTAAGTTAATTTTTGCTAAGTCCATGGAAAATGTGTTAGCCTTTTTTGACAGTTTGACACGTTCCAACGGCTCTTGTGATAGGTGTAACAGCTATATACTGTGCCAATGGCTATATAAGTATTTCTTGAGCCTTCTACCATAAACTTTTGAACATCTTTTGATCTCCTTAACATTTTAGCACTCTTAAGCTTTCATTCCACTAAGGAGACTATGTTTCAACCTTGAACTCAAAAACTTAACACTCTTAAGTGTTTTGTCTCCAAGTTTAGTCTAGTTAGTTCTGTGCTAAGTGAACCAAGAGACAGGACTTGTGGATAGTCTATTACTCTTGGATCTTTGTGGTCCTCGACGGTTTGGAGGAAGTGTTGGTGCGACCTGTCCAAAGATGTTTGTGGAAGGCCACCATCGATTGTGAGAGGTTTGGGACTCACCTCACCGGAGTGGTGAAAGGGTCACCCTAGTGGAGACCAAAGCTTCTACAGCTAGTTTTGGTGGAGCTATACTTTAAGAGAAGTGCTCTATCGTGGAGTAGGAGATTGGCTCTGAACCACGGGATAAATCCTTATGTCTCTTGTGCAAGTTCTTATTTTTGTGATTATTTCTTACTGTTTTTAAGTCGTCTGTGCTTCACTGTTGATCTTCTTAATCTAGTATCAAACTTCTTAAGTTAAGACATTTGTTCTGTAAATTGTTCTAAAATTTTGAAAAGTTGCCTATTCACCCCCCCTCTAGGCCAACTTAATCCTTGAAGGGGGTGGGGTTGAGAGGAAAACGGACCACCGTCACCAACTCATAATTAGAAGTAGTAGAGAAACTTAGCATACTGTATGTCATATCGCCGACTCCTTAGAAAAACTTAGGGTGTGTTTGGTAGGGCTCTAGCTCCACCAGATCCGTGGAGCTGGAGCTATGAGAACATTAAGAGTGTTTAGATGGATCATTTTGTTTACATTTTAGACCAAAAATATAAACTTAATTCACTTTATTTTAGCCTACAAGTTTCAGATCTCAGGTAAAGCTGGGATCTGGAGTTCTACCAAACAGACCCTTAGGATACTGTATGTCATATCGCTGACTCCTTACAGGCAACCTTAAAAAAACAAAGGCAAGTAATAGAATATTTATTATGTAGATAGTGCATATATTATAAGCTAATGATTCAAAAAAAGTAAAATTTAATACAAAAACAATATGATCCTAATAGTTAATCCAGCCGCAATAGGCTCTAAAGATTATTGTTCTAAATTAGTAATTAATTACTTTAAAAATTAATTATTTTTCGTCATGTTTTCAATATAAGTGCTACATGTCAGATTGCGTGGGTAATTACATAATAAAAGATTGGATGGGTTAAACAAAAGATTAGGAGTCTTTTGCAACCCTGATAATTAGATTAGACTAACCAGGGCCACACGCTACGCTGCGTCATGCAAAATTTCGTCGCACGATTCTAGACCGGGCGAAATTTGGGAAATCGCCATCGTGACGTTGCCCCCTCCCCGAAATTTGGTCTGACGGATATTTTTGAAAACAATTGTGTATTTTTAGCTTTCTTTGTTTTTAAAAAAAATTGGGCTGCTAGAAGCTGTCGGTGAATCTATGGATTGCTACGAGTCGTCAGTGAATCTATATTTTTTCAAGAAAACGCGAAGGGACCTAAATGTATTTTCATTTTTTGCGTAATTCCAATTTTTTGTTTTTTTAAAAAATAGGTCGCTAGGGCTCGTCGGTGAATCTATGGATTGTTATAAACCATCGGTGAATCTGTGGTTTTTTGTTTTTAGGAGAAAACAAATGTATTTTTGTTTTTTGTGTAATTTTAGTTTTCTTTTTTTAAAAAAAATGGGCCGCTAGGGCCCGTCTGCAATCTGTGGACTGCTATAAACGGTCGGTGATCGCGGAGAGATCTAAACGTATTTTTGTTTTTTTTGCGTAATTTTGGTTTTCTTGTTATTTTATAAAAGGGATCGCTAGGACCTGTCGGCAAATCTGTGGACTGCTATAAACCATCGACAAATCTATGATTTTTGTTTTTGGGAGAAAGCAAACGTATTTTCATTTTTTAGTAACTCCGATTTTCTTTTTTTTTAAAAAAAATTGGTCGCTAGGACCCATCGGCGAATCTGTGGACTGCTATAATTAAACTATTAGCGAATCTGTGGTTTTTTAGAGAAAATCGCAACGGCGCCTAAACATATTTCCCTTTTTTTCGAGTCTAATATGCTAAAAAACCGATTTCTTGGGACCTAAACGTATTTTGTTTTTTTGGATCTATTTTGCTAAAAACTGCTAGGAGGATCTGAACATAAACCGTGGAGGGACCTAAATGTAATTTTATTTTTTCAGGTCCTTTCTGTTAAAAATCGACTGGAGGATCTAAACGCGATTTTGAATTATTCGGAGGATCTTAATAGGGAAAATGTGATGTGACATAGCTGGGAGGGCGCAAATCCCCTAGTATAATATAAGTTATACATTCCTCTGATAACAACATTCTTTCCTGCTCTTCATGTAAATTCAATGTCAAATGGGTAGGGGTGAAACCGGGTCGGATACGGGCGGATATTGCTCGTCCCGTATCCTAATCTATATTTTTTTTCAGGATTCGGAGTCGGATACGGATACGAATTCGGATTATTCGGGATTCGGATACGGAGCGGATACCTGATGGATTCGGGTCGGGATCGGATATCATAATCGGATAGTAGTATAGTACATAATTATGTACGTAAAAGAACGAATGAAGCATTAACTTTACAATATTAGCTTCAAGTCATAATTATTTCAACGTAGGATAGTAGTATAGTTAGAGGTGCAATTTAGTGACTCAACTAATTCCAGTAATTTGAATAGAAAAGAAGTTTATCAAATAAGTTGAACAAATCAATTTAGGTAAAATGAGCCATACTATTGTCAAGTGTTGGTATAGGATGGATGACTCCTATCAGGATGAGCCTCCCTCTGCAGCAATGGCGGCCACCTCTTCCTACACGGTTGATCCGAACTGGTACAGTGACACCGGCGCCACCGATCATATCACCAGTGATCTCGATCGTCTGGCTGTTCGTGAACGCTATCAGGGAGGCGAGCAAGTCCAGGTCGGCAATGGCGCAGGTTTGCAAATTCTGCATATTGGTCATTCTTCACTTAATACTGCTGCTCGCCCTCTTGCATTGCGTAACATCTTGCATGTGCCTGATATTTCCAAACATCTTCTTTCCGTTCATAAATTTTCCCGTGATAATAACGTCTTCTTTGAATTCCATCCATGGCATTTCTCCATTAAGGATCGCACATCGAGGAGAAGTCTTCTGGAAGGGCGGTGTGAGTATGGTCTCTACCCTATCAAGTCATCGGATGTTGCTGCTCTCAAGCATGCATTAGTGAGCAGCACTCCTAGTCACGCCCAATGGCACGCACGGCTTGGTCATCCTTCCCCCAAGTAGTCCAGTCAATTTTGCATCTCAATAAAATTTCCTGTACTAGAGAGTCTCCTTTGCCGGTTTGTAATGCATGTCGCTTAGCCAAGAGTCATCAATTGCCATACACTAGTTCTCTCCATCGGTCTTCGTCACCCTTGGAATTGATTTTCTCTTATGTATGGGGTCCTGCACCTCAATCCGTTGGGGGTTTTAAATATTATATCAGCTTCATTGATGATTTTAGTAAATTTACTTGGATCTATTTGATGCATGATCGTACAGAAGCCCCTCGTATATTTTTGCAGTTCCAGGTGCATGTTGAGCGCCTTCTGGACACTAAAGTTAAGTGTGTTCAATCCGATTGGGGTGGGGAATATCAGAAAATTCATAACACATTTTTTCGTTCTCTTGGCATAGCTCATCGTGTTTCGTGTCCTCACACGCATCAACAAAATGGTTCTACTGAATGCAAGCACCGTCATATTGTGGAGACTGGCCTTGCTCTTTTAGCTCATGCTGCTGTGCCCCTTAAATTTTGGGATGAAGCTTTTCTTACAGCCACATACCTCATCAATCATCTTCCTACTCGTGTTATTGACAACAAATGTCCGTTGGAACGTCTCTTTAATACACCACCCAATTACTCTCTTTTAAAAGTTTTTGGGTGTGCTGTTAACCTCATCTTCGTCCATATAACAAACAAAAGCTCTCTTTTCGCTCCAAGGAATGTGTTTTCCTTGGTTACGATTCTTGCATAAGGGTACAAGTGCCTCGACACTGATTCCGGTCGTGTCTACATTTCTCGAGATGTCATTTTTGACGAGAATGTTTTTCCTTTCACTCGAATTCCACAAAATCCTTCTCAAACCGTGCATCAGACGTCTTCCAATTCTATTTTGCACACCTTGCATTTGGGTAACAACAGTACTAATGTGGATTGTGATCATATGCATGCATCTGTCCCTCGCTAATGCTTTGGATGCGAACAATTCGCTTCTCTGTCCCCGTCTCGCTCCGGATCGCCACCACCGACCACCGCTCGTCCCGTGAATCGGCCTCGGATCGCCGCACGCTTTGACGCTTGTTTGATGATCGTGTCACCACCGCCTGATGCCTTATCCCCGGACTTGTCTCGGCGTGTGACACAGATGGACGGGCCCTCCTCTGATGATCGATCGAGCTGTCCTGCTGTGGATTCATTTGGCACTGCTGCTCCGTCAGGTACCCTGGCTGCTCCTCCTGTTCATTCGTATGGCACACGGCTGCGGAATAATATCAGGTGCCCCAAAGTCCGTACCGATGGAACGGTCACCTACTCTGTGATTCGGTCCTCTGCCTCTGAACCTACGTCTCATGTTGATGCTCTGAAGCATCCTCTCTGGCGTCAGGCTATGGACGATGAATTTCAGGCTCTTCTCAAAAATAACACATGGCATTTAGTCCCTCCTCGTGCTGGTCTTAATGTTATTGATTGCAAATGGGTCTTCAAACTGAAGCAAAAGCCTGATGGGTCCATTGATCGCTACAAAGCACGTCTAGTTGCCAAAGGTTTTAAACAGCAGTATGGGGTTGATTATGATGATACCTTTAGTCCAGTTGTCAAGCCTACTACTATTCGTCTCCTATTGTCTCTTGCGGTTTCTCGTGGTTGGGCTATTTAGCAGATTGACATTCAGAATGCTTTTCTCCATGGTCTTCTTCAAGAGGAGGTTTATATGAAGCAACCCACTGGCTTTGTGGATTCTCACCGGCCTCATTATCTTTGCAAGCTGGACAAGTCTTTGTATGGTCTCAAACAAGCACCACGTGCCTGGTTTTCTCGCCTTAGTTCCAAACTCTTAACACTGGGATTTATAGCCTCTAAGGCTGATGTCTCTCTTTTCATGTTTAACAAGGCGGGCATTCAGATGTATATTCTCATCTATGTTGATGATATTCTTATTGTCAGTTCATCTTCTCTGGCTACTAAGAGACTTCTTACACAGCTCCAGGCTAGCTTTGCAGTTAAAGACCTTGGCACTCTCAACTATTTTCTTGGGATTGAAGTTCGTCATACTTCTCATGGACTTGTCCTGACGCAACACAAACACATTCAAGATTTACTGTCCCGAACCAATATGCTCAATTCCAAAGGCGTGTCTACTCCTATGGTTCCTGGCGCGAGAAGCTCTTGCTGGAGAGTGGTGACAAGCTCTCACCTGAGGATACTACACGATATCGGAGTGTTGTTGGTGCTCTTCAATACTTATCATTGACACGGCCTGATATTTCTTTCTGTGTCAATCGAGTCTGCCAATTTTTATCGGCTCCGACTACTGTACATTGGGCAGTGGTCAAACGGATTCTCCGGTATCTTCATGCCACTATTGACATGGGGTTATGCTTCACCAAATCAGGCTCTTCATTGCTTAGTGCCTTCTCGGATCTTGATTGAAATGGGAATCGATGATCGGCGGTTAATCGGCGCTATGCCATCTTTTTCGGCGGTAATCTTATCTCCTGGAGTTCCCGCAAACAATCAACAGTCTCCCGTTCCAGTACGGAGGCCGATTACAAGGCGGTGGCTGATGCTACTGCTGAATTAATCTGGATTCAAGTTCTCTTGCGCGAACTTGGAATTCCACAGGGACGAGCGCCCAATTTGTGGTGTGATAATATTGGTGCTACTTATTTGTCCGCCAACCCAATTTTTCATCGACGGATGAAGCATGTTGAGGTTGATTATCACTTCGTTCGTGAACGAGTCTCCACTCGCCAGCTTGATGTGCGCTTCATCTCTTCTAAAGATCAAGTTGCCGATATTCTGACCAAACCATTGCCGGCACCTTCCTTCAGTGTTTTTAGGCGCAATCTGAACATAGTATCCCATCGTCCAAATTGAGGGGGAATGTTAAACATAGAAGTGTATATCTATACATAGAAGTGTATCTCTATACATAGTATGTGCATCTTCTATTCTTGGAGCCGCGTCTCCCAGCCTGGCATGCACCAATGGTCATGCATGTAACATTCCATGTATTCATCTTCTACATATATGTGAGTTCATGACCCATTGAGGTCATCCAGCGCCATACATTATCTTACAGTCATCACTCTATTTGTTTATTGACAGATTTGTTGAAGCTCACGCTTAATAACAAAGTAGTGTTTTTTAGTGCCAGTATCAAACAACTATTCTATCTATCCAATAATGAACCAAATTAATGGAAGAATAACTGATTTTATCCAGATATCGGGTCGGATATTTACCGGATATCGGGTCGGATATTGCTCTTCCCATATCCTAACCCATATTACATGAGATTTTTCGGATACGGATCGGATATTGCTCTTCCCATATCCTAACCCATATTACATCGGATTTTCCGGATACGAATAATATCGGTACGGATTTTAAACGGATTCGGGATCGGATCGGACGGATATTTCCTGTCCTGTTTTCACCCCTACAAATGGGTGTGTTATTACCTCCTTTGTTTTTTTTTCATTAGTTCAATAGAAAGCCCTGAGTCTTGTAAATCGAAAGGACACTTATAAGATGGATGGAAGATTAGAATTAAGTAGAATTTTCAATACAGATGATTAGATTAAAAGGAGAATCATACCCTGTTCTTGATGTCTATCTTGATCTAAGAAGATCAAGTTGATGTCGAGATTGATTTGGTGTGAAACCTGATTAGCCGAGATATATTTGATGCGAAAGCTATTTCTTCAGCAAGGTTTTGATTTAATGCAATGTGAAAGTCATGCCTATATAATGACTATATTGTTTGTGTAGAGAATCGTGTAAAAGTATGAGTTGGCAAATGGCAATATGTAAAAATGATCATATAAGAGTACGAGTAGGCAATAGTCTTGGTTTACTCAAAGCTTTTCCAGCAATAGTTTGATTATTTGGGGTTTCAGGTCTCTATGTAACGTGTCCGTATACAACATTAGCTTAATTAAGAAATTCACATTAGCTTAATTACGAAATTCACATGGGGGATTCACGATGGGTGGGAGGTTTTCCATCTACACAGAAGGTTTTCCATCTACACAAAAGACATCTTGACCGTTATAATTATGCATGGGCCATCTGATTAACATGTGTGACCTTTTCTTTTTATCTCAATTAATGAGAGAGTTTCTAGAAATTTTGCTTTTCTAATTATTATTATGAGATTTTTCAGACCTTCAAAATGAATGCGGTGCCTTGAAAATTACCAAATGTTTGTAGATACTAGCTGAGTGTTCATGCGTTACTGCAGAACAACTCTCACATAGAGGCAGACCCTGTAAGAATAAAGTCATAAAAGATTGATTCAATTCATCATCGCAAACTACTTCCATTTTAATTTATACGCACCGAGTTGTTACATAAAGATGTGCGTAACTACGAAAACAGCAAACTTCAGTTAGTACTCCTCAAGACGAAGTGTCACAGAAAACATAATTGGGGTATCAAACTCGCTTGATTCCTGGACCCATGTAGGTAACCCAAAGAAATACTACGATTAAAGATGTTTGTGCTTTGCGATGGATAGAAATCTATTCCTTATCTAAAGTTGCAAGGAATAGTGCCCTCTGGTGTAATCCGCATGTTGTCCCCCAGTCACCTAGTGCCATCTGTCCTATGCTCTTCTCGTTCAGAGCAGCTCCGTGTGAATGGCCTTCTACCTCTCGTTCTCCTTCACCTAGGTGAGCAGAAAGCTAGCAGCGTGGAAACCCTAGGGAAAAGGAAAAAAACAAAGGAAGATCCATTTCTTCTTTTCGCTGTTGATTTCCACTTCTTGCCTATGTTTTTTGAGTTCTCATGCGAAATCTTTGCTCTTCGTTGTTGCTTCGGCGTGGAATCAATGTTTAGTCGAGGTTGCATTGTTGTCGTATCGACGCATGGTTGTTGTTTGCCCAGTTGGTTTCTGACTATGTTCCATGTTGACTATCCCAGATTTATCCTATATTTGCTCTTGTTCTATTGATCTGGGTTTAGTTTCTTGAAATTTGGTAGTAGCTTGGTTAATTTGGGGAGGTATTCTTTTTCGAGAATGGTGGTGGATGGTTTATTTGTGGAGGCTTCTTTTGCATCCTCTGCCTGCAGTTGCAAGATCGGTTCTAGCTAGGTCCCTAGCAACAAAGCCAACTGCTCCAGTATTGCACGGCTACCGACCTCCACAAGTTCTCTCATGAGCTCTACATCAGACAAGCAGTTTGTGTTCTTGAGATGATACCTACCCATGAGCAGTCTAAGATTGCAGTAGTTATTCCTTTGTTTCCCTTACAATGCTACTTTATTTGTGCTTTTATCATTAGTTGGATTTTGTTTCTCCTGTCATGTTCATGAATCAATTAGGATGCTTCAGCTTTTGTTAAAAAAATAGCAGCTTAGGTGCTCAGGGACATACATGCCACTATGATCAGTCTTTGCTAGGAATACCATCAGCCCTATGTCGATCCCTCATGTTAATCTCTTATTGAAGTTGTCTGAATCTTTCCTTTAAATTTAGCCTTGAATTAGCACACATGTATTTTAGACTTCAACCATCAGCTAGCGTATGAGTTAACTCAGTTTGATGTTCACAGCAGGTTCTTGCAGTCAACATGGTCTTATTGCTTTGTTTCTTTTCATAAGCTAATTTCCCCAGCAAATAACATGTTTCAATACCCAAAGTCCAACTATAGATGTTACACTAAAATGTGAATCTTAATGAGCAAGAGATCAGTTGTAAAGGACAATGGCACTTGGAATCTGATTCACGAATGGGCAAACAATGCTTTGTCTAAGGTAGTATATCTGCTTAGATCTTAACGACTATTATTTTGATCAAAATATGCAGTGACATGTTACTTGCACGTAGATTTTTAAGAGATAGATGTTAGACGCTAATTGAATGTCTATGAGATTGTTGGTTAGTTGGTTAGGCTAGCCACTAATTGAATATATGTTGCAGAGTTGTTAGTAACAAGAGGAAGAATGTTAACACTTTTAGAATGTTAGCAGTTAGCTATTTTTTTCATGTTGTTTACAATGTTAGTAAGAAGAGAGATGGGGTTCTTGCGTGTTGTTATTTTTCATTCTTCTTAATTTGGGTTTTGCCCTTTTGGCTACTTGAGACTGCCTCTAATCATTCGTGTGCTAGCTTTTTTTCCCTTTTAGTACCCCATTGAGGTCACTGCCATTTTCGCCGCCATCGGTGATCTCCCTCTGACTCCAGAGGTTCCTATGGTAATTTTCTCCCCTATTGCTCCTGCTCTAGTAAAACCAATGATGTATATGTGTGTATCATGCACTCTATGATGTGCAGCCGTCTCCTCTGCCACCTAATATTTTGTGTTTTTTTTTTTGCAGATAATTGATGTCAGGTGTGTGCTGATCTATTTTTAAGGACAAAATCATGTGTTGATCTTCTTAAAGGTATGCAAAGATTATTTTTGGACTGACCAAGCTCTCTAATTTCCCCCTTTTGTGCAATTACATATCCTAGAATGTTAATCCATATTGGAAAATTTGGCTCTTCTTATGGAAGTTACTTTAAATACTTCACTTTATGTCTGTTTGTCTTGCATCTCATTTCGTATGCAAACTCTGCATATCTTCCTAGATACATGTACATATAACAATATTTGTGAACTTGTATCTTCCTAGATATATGTACATATAATAATTACCATACATCATAGATCGCTAAGCCAAATAAAACCCTGTATTCATACGCGATACACGTATATACAAAAACCAATGCAGACATCACGTAATGAAAGGGCGTGGCGTAGCGCGTTTGTCCATTTAGTAATTATAAATACCCTAAAATGTCTAGCTTCCGCGATGCCGCGTTTGCTTCTCCGTAGGCTAAAAGCTTGGGTCCCAGTAAAGCTGTCTGCCCATGCTCGAGTCGCACCTCCGCCACTGTGCTCGTCCCACCCCGTGTCGTTGGCCTTTTTTTGCTGCTGCGCCGGCCTAGCAGAGCTCCACCATGGCTCATGTTGTGCCTTTGCTGCTATGCTCGCTACGCATCGCACCCTTGCTTTGCCACCAATACCATGCTCCACCTGGGTTCTCGCCGCTTATTGCCAAACTGGTCAAGAGAGATCAGGACGAGAAATATTGATCAAGCTACACTGCTATAGAAGCACAAGCGGAAAAGGTACGTTTGTACTTTGACTTTCTCCTATATCTGCGAGCAGCCTTGTGCCACCTAGAGGTGGGCATTTAGACCGGGCTTTTTTGGTTCAGCTCAAGACACTATGGCACAGTCCGATCCAAAGTTCGATCTAGCACAAAGTGGATTGTACCGGGTCGGCACGATACTGTAGTACGGGTCATGTTGGCCTCAAGAACCGAGCACGATGGGCGGCACGACCCGGCACAACACTGTAGCACATATTATACCGGACCCGATGACCCAGGGCATAAGGAAGAAGCCTAACATAAAGTATGAGCGCTATAGACGTCACTCCTGCCGCCGACACCTGAGAGAGACGGGTAAGAGGAGAGAGAGAGCTGAGAGAGATTGAAAGACGGTGCAAGAAGCTGCTCTTTCGCCCGTCCCTTTCGATCTCTCAGCTTTCTCTCTCACCTGTCTCCGTCAATCTCCCTCTCTCGCTCATGTCTTCCAATCTCTCTCGCCAGTCTCGCTCACTCTCTTTCTCACCCATTGTCTTCTCTTTCGCCCATATTCAGCATATCCATCTCGCTCTATATAATTGTTCAAGAATAAATAAATTTTAGTTTTTTCTTAATATGTGCGTTCACTGCCTCAACTTTATGTGTCTCCAGCTCCTTTCCTCTCGTTGCAATAGTACAAATTGGTCGGGCCTAGGCCGCCATAGCACAAAGTAAGCACGAAGCGCAAATGGGTCGTTCCTGGGTTCGCCAAAGGCAAGCTGGGCCAGCACGACATGGCACGGCGGGCACGACGGGTCGTCGCGGCCTGGCTCGGTTTAGACACGACGCACGATAGACTTGTACCGGGCCGGCCCAGCATAGCACGACGCCCACCTTTAGTTCCACCCCAACCTATGTTGGAGATATCCAAGTGGCGGTGGTGTAGGCGTTGCCCAGCTTGGACATGGGTTGCATCTGGGTTATAAATTTCGATATTAGACCACGTCTCATGGGCGGTCGTAATCTAAAATTTCAGTGATATTTTAGAATTTTAGTCAAAATTCAAAAACCAAATTACAAAACTAGTGTTTTGGAGGTCGGTAAAACCGAAATGACCTAAATTTCTACAAAATTGATCAAAATTTTGGTCATTTTCAATCCCTTGTGAAATGGTTTCTCGAGGCTAGAACAAGTGTGAAAAAAATATGAAAAAACCACGCAAGCATTTATCTACATTTTCTTTCTATTTGAATGCAAAATAATAAGTATTAGCACATAAAATACTCTAAATTTAGAAATTTTGATATTATTTCGTCTGATTTTTGGATTCTAACACTCAATTTTCGGATTCTAGCACTTCTTTGATGCTCTGAGCTCATGCACGCATGCAACATGCATGTGAGCTCCGCCAAGGGGATGTGTGGTGGTACCTTTTATGGGTGGTATTGTCATGCTTATGGAAAACTGGTCTGGTTGCTGTCAATTTTTCTCTAGAAGGAATGGACAATGAAATGTGCTCTTTCTAACGTATGTAGGTGGACTAGAGATGAAGAGTGGCAAATGTGCACCCAGGCCTTGGACTTTGATGGATGCAAATGGCTGAGCCGGTGATGAATTTGTATACGGAAACTGATGGATCATACATGGAGACCAAGTGCTTCGGTGTGGCACCATCAGGATGCTGACCCAGGCTTTAGATCCTCACAGGCAAAGGAGATGCTTGACTGTCATAGGCAAGTGTAGCCAACTTATTGCAGACCTTGTAGCAGGTGGTGGTTGTACTACTTGCTTGGCTGTGACTGGACAATTGTTCCGAGCACAGAACAGCCGGAATCTATCCCAGTTGTCAACTGCATTTTTCGTAGGAATAAGATGATTTATCGGCAACACGATGTGTGAAAAAAGTAAGAGAAGAAAGTTTAACATGCATGTATTCATAAAAAAAAGGCATTACAATTCACCATAAAAAAATTTAGTGCTAAATCCAATTCTACAGATATGAAAACTAGTCGAATTTGTGATCATCTCAGTCAAAAAAAACCCTTAAATCTTGCTAAAACGCACCGAAATCTCATCGAAAAATCCTGAAATCCAAGTTAGGGTTTAGGTTAAGGTCACATAATTTGTATATATATTTTTTTCATAAAATTTTCACATGTATTTCTTAGAAAAGGTATTATAATTCATCACAAAAAAATTTGTGCTAAATCTGGTCTTATAAACATGAAAACCGGTCGTATTTATAATTATTTTGGTCCAAAAATACCGAAATCTCGGTGAAATCGACCAAAATCACTATAGCTATTTAAAAAATTTCAATTTTTTTTATGCGCTGAGATTTAAAATCATATCTTCGGATAAAAGCCGAAATTTTAATGGAGATTCCTAGAATCTTAGCAAGATATTGAACCACACTTACATCATGCGCCACCTCGTTGCGACCCTGTGGTCTCCAAGCCTGGCGTAATGCACCTCTTTCCACCAAGTCTGCGTATCCACGTCACCCAAGACCATGCCTTCATTCAGCCATTCAGGTAGTACATAGATGGCTTTATCGTTTGCCAATGCCATTCAGGTACTCACCGACCGACCGACTGCTTTATCGTTTGCCAATGCCAGATAGCCAGCCCATAGTAGCAGTAGTACCTAATCAGCAGCTGCACAGCTGTACCTGTACACACAGGAAATAGTACTTATCAAATGGCTAAGATAAAAGGCAATGTATCCTGTATACACAGCTTTTCTGTGTACGCATCATGCACACCAACTAACAAAAGTCACGAAAAATTCTGAAAAAAATTTATAGATGTACTTTATAGATTACTCTACCTATGTATAAAATTGTAGGTTCAAATTCATTATATATCAAAAGTTACAAAAACGAGAAAATTTTAACAAGTTTTGTAACTCTCGAGATATAATGAATTTGATCTTGAAACTTCATACATAGGTAGAGCAATCTATGAAGTATATCTACAATTTTTTTTTAAATTTTTCATAACTTTTGTTAGTTGGTGTGCACGGTGTGTACATAAAAAATATGTATGCACATGATATGTTGCCAAGATAAAAAAGCTGGAGAGCCAAGGGAATGCCTTTTTGTCTTCCTCCATCTTATGCGCTGTTTGATAGAGCTTTACTTTTTAATTTAATTTCGTATCTGAAATTTATAGGTTAAAATAAAGTGAATTAAGTTTATATTTTCAGTTTAAAATATAAATAAGATGATTTATCTAAACACTTTTAATATACTCATAGCTTCAGCTCCACGAATCTGGTAGAGTTAGAAATATTCAGTCTCACCAAATCTATGAATCTGATGAAACTAGAGCTGTATTAAATACATCCTTGGTTACCTTTTTTTCTACCATCTATCTTGCCAGCCAACGTCACCAGCGAGGTAAAATGGGACCGGAAAATCTTAGCTTTTATCAGCCTTCTCTTCGTCAACATTCCCCCACTTCTTTCAGTTGGACGCACACAACCAAGAATCTAAGCATACACATAACATCAGGGTTCAGACAAGGTTCTAGATTCTAACATGTAGAAAAGTTGATTATACAACCAAAATTCTGTTGTAAGTACTTTTTTCAATACTACTGAGGCTGAATAATGCAACAATTATTACGTCAGTGCCTGCCTAGCAAAAGGTGAACTAAACAAAAATAGACTCATCAACCATGAAGTTCACATAAATCTTGAAGCTAGTTAATGGATAAGTAATCATTATTTACTATTCATTTAAATTTTATATTTGTGTAAGTGACAAAAGAAAAAAAAGTATAAAAACACCTCTGTATGACTAAAGGTACAAACCCCGGTTCCATTTTTCATTAATGAAACCAGATCACACAGAGTAACAAGTCTGAATAAATCAGGTTCATGAAAACATCGTAATCTCGAAGGGACAGAGCAACGCATCACTAGGGCTGGGCAAATAAATCGGAAATCGAAAACCGAAACCGTTAAAACTGGAACCGAAGCCGAAAAAACCGAAACCGAATTATTCGGTTGTTGATTCGGTTAGCCGTATGGAATAACCGAACTTTTTCCGGTTAATTCGGTTTTAACCCTCGGTTAACCGAACTTTGATAAAGAGACCCACCAAATCGGAAACATATTGAAAGCTTCTCGTCTGTTTCCTATCGTCATAGACAGTCAGAGGCTCCTTCCTCAACGTCTGAAACCATAATTGCACAAGGAGCATTTTAGTATGAAACAAACAACTGGACTGTCATTAAATTCAAGTGTCAAAAGGAGACTACAAACGGTGACTACCTGAGCAACAAAGTTGCTAACGACATGACCATCATCATTGCCAAGTTCGGTTAATTCGGTTAAAACCGAAACCAAAACCGAACTATCGGTTAACCGAATTGTCGGTTACCGAAATTTTCAAATATAGTTCGGTTTTAATTTTAAATAACTAAACTTGCAAATAAATCGAAATTTTTCGGTTAAACTAAATGCCCAGGCCTACGCATCACCATGCCTACTCGGCCACTCCCAGGAGGCCAGGACACCAAAAGACAAAGTTGCCAAGTACACAGTAGTCAAACTCAAGACACAACAATCTAAAGCACCCCATTGACAAGGTAACAACGTCCAGAATCCTCTCTTTTAGCTTCAGAGACAAAGCAATCAACTAGCATAATCACCAACCACCCTTAATCAAGCGTCAGGTGTGTGACATCCGAAAATTTATATTATTAATTAATTAATTATGATTTTTCTAGAATTTTCCTTTTTTTGATTTTATAAAGCCTTTTTGCTATTTTTCAGATTTATAAAAATTATTTACTGTATAAAAATAGAACACAAATATTGGTTAAAATAAAGTCCCAAATATATTAAGGTATTTTTGAGAATTTTTTTCATAATTTTTAACCTTATTTACGTTTTTTAAAAGCCTTTTTATTTTCAGCCAAGAACTAAATTCAAAAAATGAAAATGGGCCCACCTGTCAGCATAGTGTTGTCTTCAACCTCCCGATGCTGAGAGCATGCGTTCTCTTCCGGTCTTCCCTCCCTCCATTAAAGCAACTTGAAGCTTTAAATCCCGTCGATTCTCCGCCCGATTTTTCCCCAAATTGTGCGCAACCAAGTTCCCCAAATCCCGCTACCAATCCCCGCCCAATTTCCCCCCAGGGTTGCGCTCAATTTCTGCGTCTCGCCCAATTGGCTGCCGTTCATTCAGCGCCTGCTGCCCCATTCCCGAGCCCTTCCAATCCTGCAAAATAGGAGCAATGGGATCGCAAGCCCTCAAGCATCTCATTTTGGGTATTCTGCTCCCTATAGCTCTCGTTTTGCCGGAACGCGACAAGCTCCGTCTTCTTCAACCGCACCGGCCGCGGCGCTCTCTTGTCGCCAGGGCTGGCTATCGAGCTTAATAAGCATCTTCGTTTAAAATTAATAAAATTTGACATAAAATTATTTTATTTATTATTTAAATGATTATCTTAAATTTGAACTAACAGTCATTGTCGAACAGAATCTGGTTAACTTTTTTTTTGCTTGAAATACACTTATTTTAATTTTGAACCTATAAAAACTTGCAATCGAAGACATTTTGATTCGAACCCAAATGAGCCTTTTTTTTTCCAACCCTACTTCTCACCACATCCACAATAGTAGTCAGAAAAAAGCTAGTACACACTGTAAACAAAACTGATGCTACAAAATATTATATGGATTTAATTCATTAAATTATCAAAGTTTACGATATAAATGGCCTGCAGGCTAACTGAAAATATAGCAATTGAAAGCAAGAAGTAGTTGAACGTGAAGAATACTCCTTCTCTAAAATAATAGATATAGCAAGGTGAGTACGAAAGTAAGGATCAAGTCACAAGATGTCAAAATATGGAGCACAGCGAATCATTCACTCCGATGCCTAAGTAAGTGTTAGAGTGGCGCTACCAAGTAAGGTTTCAAATTTTATTTTCAATCACATCTCATGGATGATCGAAATATGAAATTTTGACAAGATTTTGAAATTTTAACCAAAATTCGAATGAAATTCAAAAACTAAATTTGAAATCAGGTATATTTAAAACCAGGAAAATCAAAAATTTTGTGAAATTGGTAGAAATTATAGTGGCTTTCAACCCTCTGTGAAATGGTCTCCCAAGACTAGAAAAATATAAAAAAAATCATGTAAACATTTATCTATATTTTATATCTATTTAAATGCAAAATACTAAGTATTTGCACATAAAGTTTACAGGTTAGGATTTAGCCCGAAATACATCATTTAATAACGAAATACGAGTTAGGATTTAGGGTTTATACCAAAATACAATTTAAGACCAAAATCCAAGTTAGGGTTTAGGGTTAGATTTGCATAATTTATATATGTATTTTTTTTGTAAATATTTCACATGTATTATTCATAAAAGGCATTATAATTATACAAAAAATTGGTCCAAAAAATATCAAAACCGGTTCAAAAGGCCAAAATTTCATTGAGATTTACTAAAATTAAGCAAATCGTTTCCACTCTCATGCGAGATCATGGATGAATCCTCGGGTGGTTGGGAAAACCCTAATGATAGAATACAGACTCAACCTAACCTTCTCGTTGCACTTGGCATCTGCGCTACAGGTGTCAGAGTGAAGGTCGAGGAAGATGAGGAGTTTGCACCGTCTGTCGCATGATGTCGGTCGACGTTGCGGCTTCGACTTGAAGGGGCCCTTCATCTTGGCGCCGTCGTTTGTGGCCGCTATGATGGACCCACGCGGTGGCGACGGCAAGGGTAAGGCAGTGAGCCTCCTCTGCCCCGTTCGACCCAAAAGAGAAGCATCCATGAAATAGAGCCTCTGGGTTGCCGCATGGGGCCCTAGGGCTCCTCCTCTACGTGGGGTTGGGCACAATTAGACATGGTGCGGCGAGTGAAAGTTCGAGCTCCGTTAATTTGGTTTTGGTGTTAATGACAAATCTAATATTGAGACTAACTCTTTTGATAATCATATATTGATTAGTCTCAATTGTTAATTAATGATAAATCTTTTTATGAGACTAACTCTTTTGTTGAGCTTAACTCTTATTAGTCTCTTTTGGATGAAAAAGATGAAAATATCAAAGGTATGCATTCGAGCTCATGTTATATATCTTGTTGCATTCCTTGGATACAATACACATGATTATATTAACAAATCCAAATATGAGACTAACTCTTTTATTGAGTATATCTTTGTTTAGTCTCATCTCATTGAAAAATGAAAAACTCAAGGTATGCATTTGTATTCATTTTATGATATCTTAATGTATATTTTAGATTCAAGATTAAAGGATGAACTCTACCATTATTTAGACCTCAAGATGTGCATAATGTTTTCAATTCCATATTTATATAGATGCACATATCTAGGGGGAGTTCGTCATTTAGCTTGAAGGTTTCATTGTATTGATCTATTCTTTATTGACTCATATAAGGATCAAGACATTGAAATTAAATAATTGAGTATATATTTGAATTGCCTAATTGTAGTATACTCATGGTAATATAGGATAAGCTCTAATGTAATCAAAATTGAATATGTGCATGTTGTCTTCAAGTCAATTATATCTATGCACATATACATGTGAGGTTTATTCTATAGTTGATGGCTTAGAGTAATGGTCATTTTCATATAGTCCACACATTATGAATCATTACTTTTAATCAACATGAGTATATGAAAACTTGTGTAGTTAATATATACTCATATCAATTTAAATAAAAATTTAAATTGAGGTCGGTTGTCTTTTAATCATCAAAGAATATTTCATCATGTGTTGATGGTATCTTTTGAATTGATTAAGGATAATCGATAGTTCTTGAGTATAATGAAGTATTAGTTGCATCGGTGTACTCAAGACACATTTATATCATTTAATTTGATTTAGATTGTGCTCAATCGATATTAGAAGCTTCCATTATGTGTTAATGGAGTGAATATATGATTGAGACAACTACGTGTCTTGGACTAACTATTTTTATGAGTTGTGAATGAGATAGGTTAAGTCCAAATGGTTGAAATGAGAAAATGGGACAATGACACATCAAGTAAAGATGGGCGTCAAGAGGAGATCCCGAAGCAAAGAAGAGAAGAAGAGTGACGATCCCGGGGAGATGCAAAAAGATCAATGATCTTAAAAGCCCCAAAGGGGATCATGTGCGGCGGCGAAGGTATAACTAGATAGGCTAAAAACTTTCTAGTCTTTGAGTCTAGTTTTTATCGCCATACTGTTAAGAGGGGTCGAGTTTTCTAGTTTGAGCTTCATTATGTGTTAGTGAGCTCAACCCGTGTTTCACTCAAACTCAACCCGTTTGGTTTTTGCATGGAGCTAACCATTTGGCATGTGTTGTGAATGGGTGAAGCTCGTGCTTTGGTTTTTGCATATGCCTTGATTTGCATGTGTTGCAAGTGGGATAGCGTATGCGTTGGCTTTTGCATGAAGTTCGTATTTTGCATGTATTGCGAATATTGAAATTCATGCTGGGTTCTTGCATGAGCTATGTACTTGCATGTGTTGCAAAGAAAATAGCTCATGCTTGTTTTAATTCAATTTCTTATTTGAAGTAATTGCTTGAAGGTAAGATTTGCGTGTGTTGCAAAAGGAGATGGCTCAATTAATTTGTGTTTATGGGGTATGCATGGAGTTAAGATTTACACGTGTTGCAAATAGAGAGCTTATGCATTTGAGTTTGTTTGGTTTTGCTTGGAGCTATGTTTAGCATGTGTTGCAAAATGAGGATGCTCAAGCAAGTTGGATTTGGAATTTACGTGCAGTTATTTGAAGCACGTAAATAGAATTTGCAAATGTGTTTTGCAAATTGTTTTGATCATGAGTTGACCATCACGTGGTTCAAGTTTTAATCTTGTTGACCTTTGCTAGCTTGTAGTCATGCTTTTGATCAAGTCTATGTGAGGGATTTCGAGAAAATCAAAGTTAGATTTGAATGACTATATTAGAGTTTTTGGAGTTTTGTGATTTTAGAAAATAGCTATGATTGCTTAAATCTTGAAAATAGGTAGAGATTGTAGCCTTCGTGATAAGCTTCGCATAGAGTCCAAGATCACCTAAATCGGAGTTCGGAGTAAAAAGTTATGAGTATTTTAGTGCCTGTAGTAGTGGTAGTACCGCCCAAGTCGGCACTGCCGCTCAATTTTGCGGTAGTTATTTACCAGAAGAGGTTTTTTTGAGTTTTTAGGCCGGTACTACCGCTCCTCATGGTCGGTAGTGCCGGGGGTACTATAACAAAGGCTAGTTTCAGTGCATTTAATATCTACTTTGCCTCCCCAACGGCTAGTTTTCTTTGTGAGGCTATAAAAAGAGGTCTTAGGGGGGGCATTTGCTAGTTGATTGAGCATTTGGGTGAGGTAGTGTATGTGTTGCACACTCACATTTGATTATTGAGTTAAGAGTGAGACTAATTGTATGTGTTACAATTAGGAGTAGGTTGAGAGTCTCTTGTGCATGTGTTGCACTTGAGGATGAGTCTACGTGCATGTGTTGCACTAGGTGATCACTGGAAGCATATGTGTTGTGCTAAGTGAAGCTCGAGTGGAGACTCGGCTTATTACTCTTAGAGGTTGCCGCCTCCTAGACGGCGTAGAGCGTTGTGCGCGGGAGCTCTCGAAGGAATTGTGAGAAGCCCCGGTGAATTTGTGAAGGTTCGAGTTGAGCCTACCCGAACGGGCGAAAAACTCCCACTAGTGGAATCGAGGCGAGTGCTCAATTCGTGGAGCCGGTCCAATTCATTTGGACTAGCTTCAACGTGGATTAGGGGAGACCGGCAAATCTCCGAATACCACGGTAAAAAGTATTGTATCTCTTGTGTTTGCATTGTATTCGTTATTTATATTCAAGCAATTTACATTCATAGAATTAAATTGATTGATTACTTGTCCTTAGGATTGCAATTTATTGTTAGAGGCATAATTAGTTAGTTCACATAGTGAGCCTAGAGATTTTAGACTTTAATTGTCAAAATCTTAGTTTATCGCTTTCGTATTTATTATCATTTAGGTTTTAACACAAGGATACTTAGGCAAGATTTTAATTAACCGTAGAAGAAATTTTTAAAAGCCGCCTATTCACCCCCCTCTAGTTGGCATCCTCGATCTTACAGCGAGGAGGTGAAGGTTTGGGCTTAGCCTTGGGGTGTTGGTCTCATGATTGGGCCCCACGCCACAATTGCACCTACGGTCCTGCCAGGTAGCCTCATCATCACAACGCGAGCGCTACCGCCAAGCCGACTCGCCATCGTAGTGTGAGCGCTTTCTGCAGGCTTCCACTCCACACTCTCGTTGGTCATTTCACTAAGACTACTTTATTCACCGATCCAGAGTCACAATCAACTGCCAGATCTAGTCGTTGGTGGCTCAGCTTTGACTGGATTTGATCAGGAGAGAAGATTGATAGAGAGAGGAACAAGGCAACAATGGCTAGAGGGCACTGGTGGCCATCGAAGGCAAAGGAGGTCACTGGCGAGGGTGGCTGTAGCTGGCAAGGGAACAAGAGAGAAGGGAATGGGAGTTGGCAAGGGTGGCTGTAGCTGGCAAGGGAACAAGAGAGAAGGGAATGGGAGTTGGTGACAGAGGGGAAAAGGGCATATGGCCATAGCCACCTATCATCACTGATTTTTTAGGCAGTGCAAGTGGGTGGATCGATAGAGGTGAAATGATCAATTCTCTAGATTTCCTCGTCTTTTTTTTTTAAATAGCAAATCTAGTCTCTCCTCTACTGCAGAAGTTGTGATAGACACCTGTCGCGTTTGGGGAGCGTGGGAGGAGGCAAGCAGCATGGAAGCTGGCGACGAGCGCGACAGTAGACGGCTGCCGCGCTTTAGAGAAGTGGAAGGAGCTGGCACCATGGAGGAGTGTAGGAGCAGGTGTGAGGTGTACGGGAGGAGCAGCGTCACGAAGAAAGAACACGAGAGGCTATTCCGCGCTAGGCACACAGTATGGCCTAATGGCCAGCTTTTACCCAATGAAGCGGCCCTGCCACGCTTTGTCTTCACCATCTACACGCCTACGTGCTTGTCTTCAGTACGGACGAGGCACAACACGCTGGGTCACAACTCACATGTACGAAAGGTCCAATCCGCCGTCCAAACTCAGTACCGACTACCGGCTGCTTAGACGCTGTGCGGCCTGTGCGCAAATGGCTCACCAACAACAACAACAACCCAGCTCACCAAATCCTAGAAATCTGAAATCCCACCACGGAAGAAGCAACCAGAAGTGGTTCCCGAGAAAAAGTCAGCAGCAAGCTGCCCAATCCACGCGCGCGTCCGCTCGCTAAAATCGCCCGCATCCTCCCGGACCTCCCCCACCGGCCATGGCCTAGCCGGCAGCGGCAGCGGCACGGCGCGGCACCGAACGCGATGGGCCGCGACCCGTGAGCCCATTAAAAACGTCAACCCGTTTCTCCGACCCCGCAGCCTCCCTACCTAAGCCGAGTCTCCCTCACTTGCCACTCCCATCCCATCCCACGTTCCCCTCTCTCCTTCTCCTCTTCCCGAAAAAAAAAAACCAGATCTAGGCGCTCGGCCTTGAAGCTTCTTGGGCCGAGCCCTAGCTAGTCCGGACTCCGGATCGGCCACAGCCATCACCTCCCCTCCTCCTGCTGCTCCTACCGTAAGCTCCCAATACTCCAAATCCCTTTCTCTACCGCCCCGTCGTCGTCGCGTTGCGGGGGTTTAATCTTTCCTTTTTGAAAGTCTAGATCTGTGTGTATTTGGAGCCCGTTTGGGCCTATTTCGGTCGGATCTGTGGGGAACGAGGCGTGTGGTTTGAAATTTCTGGGCTTTTTGGTGCGTTTAGTGGCGATTTGGAGGGGTTTTGAGCGTTCGGGTATGGCCAAGGTGGGCACTGCGATGGATTTGTTTCGTTTTTTGCGAAAAATTACCGGTGGGTGTGTTCTGCGGGTCCAATTTGTTACCGATTTCAGTATTCCCTCCAATATTGTGCTCCGTTGGGTTCGGAATTCGGGGGAAGCGTCGTCGATTTGCAAGTTTTGGCCATGGGACCTTTACTGTATGGTGTCTCATTTTTGTGGACTATATCTCGAATTTTAGGACGGGAATTTAACTATACGGGCTAAATTTGTTGTTTTGAGTCCTTCGAATGACGCCTTGGCCGGAATTTGGGGAACTACACGACTGTGGAGTTTGTGCTTAGATAATTGGATTCATAAGTTTTCTGCCTGCATAATTACGTGAAAAACATTTAATCTTTTCACGCTTGAAGAACTGTATTTAGTATTTGAACACTTAAATCATGCTTGTCTCACTAAGAGCGGTCATGTTTGAATTACAAAGGTGGTTTGAAGTTTCGTTGCTCAACCAGATTCATGGCATGTAGCTAAGCGAGACGTGAATACGAAGTGTTGCGTCTCACCTGCTTAAACGAGACCTGCATTGTTCCAATGTTCCCTTATCTCCGATGAACTTAAGTTCGTATTCGCGAGGAACAACAAAATCTGTGTTGTACTAACAAGCAAATATTCAAGTTGTGGACGAACAAACTTCTCTGGAGATAGTGCCAATTTAGTTTAATTATACGGACTAAAGATGCCAATTAAATTTGCATGGGTCATTCTAGAGAGATTAAATTTGAATGGGGTGCCCCTTTCCTGAAATTTGCCTGTGAAACACCGAAGTGGTTGATTAAAATCATGACTATGACAATGGCAAAGAAAATTTAAAATTAAATGGTTCGCTTTGAACGTTTGGACTGAGGTGGGCAGATGACAAGTTTTCCTTTGAAAAATATCTCAAAGTCCTTCTGATTTCTAATTGTTGAAGTTTTATATGTTCATCTTTACATTGAGCACTTATGATTTTTTTTTTAAAAAAAATATCTCTAGCCTTCGTAATTTGGAACATGTGATTATAAATTAGATATTTATCAAGAACTTGTGAAAGTTTATTGTTTGAGCTGTTGTCTAGTTACTCAAGTGAAACCTTGCAGCTATAATGAAATTATGCTGTGTTTCTAGTATTTATATTTGATATGGTGAGTATATTGATTCCTTGCATAAATGATCTCATGTTGAAGTTGATTTAGCCTCCTGATTAAATAACTGGTGCACTGACTTTGATTTTACCGTGTTATATGTGACAGATTTTGTGAGTTCTAGCTACTAGTGTTTCAGAATGGCTGAGGAAACCGGCAATGACAATCAGGTGGTCCAAGGTAATGAGATTGTCCCAAGTAATGAGGCAGTCCAAGGGGATGAATTGGTCCAAGGTGATGAGTTGGGTCAAGGTGAGGAGTTAACCCAAGGTGATGTGTTGGTCCAAGGAAATGAGTTGGTCAGTGCTGAGGTGACCACCCCTCCAACCCAATCGAGGCGCCGGAGAAAGAAGTCCCTGGTGTGGGAGCACTTCACTATTGAAGCTGTCTCTGGAGGGGCTACACGGGCATGCTGCAAGCTGTGCAAGCAAACCTTTGCTTACAGCTCTGGTTCAAAAATTGCAGGGACTAGCCATCTCAAGAGGCACATCACCTTGGGTTCATGTCCTAAGCTAAAAAACCAAGAGCAGAAGCTAGCACTGCCTTCAATAGGAGGGACTGACAATGACGGTGAGGGTACTGTGGAGAGGCCTTCTAAGAGGCGTTACAGATACACTGGTTATGCAAATGCTGCTTTTGATCAGGACCGCAGTTGCTCATACCTTGCAAAGATGATCATTTTGCATGACTACCCACTTCACATTGTTCAACAGCCAGCCTTCACCACTTTTATTGAGAGTCTGCAGCCTCGCTTTAGGGTTGTAGATGTTGATACAATGGAGGGGGAGGTGTATGTTGTTTATCAGAAAGAAAAGGAAAACCTTCTGCAAGCATTCAGCACTATGCCCGGAAGGATTAGCCTCACTATTGGATTATGGACAACTAGTCAAACTCTTGGCTATGTTTCACTTGCTGGGCAGTTTATCGACTCTGAATGGAAGTTACATCGAAGAATGCTTAACTTCATGATGGTGTCTTCTCCTCATTCGGAGAATGCACTTAGTGAAGCTATTAGCACAAGCCTTTCTGACTGGAATATGAAGGACAAGCTTTTCACCATAACATTGGATAATGATTGCTCATCACATGATATCTACAGTGCAAATCTGAGAGATCATCTCTCCAATAAGAACAGCCTCATGCTTAAGGGCCAATTGTTTGTTGTGAGGTGCTATGCCCATATACTGAATGCTGTTGCGCAGGATGTCACTGCTTCAATTCACGGTGTCATATACAATATCCGTGAAAGCATTAAGTTCATAAAGGCTTCTCCTAGCCGCGAGGAGAAGTTTGCTGAGATTGCTCTGCAACTTGAGATCCCCAGTACCAAGACCCTTTGTCTGGATGTTACTACCCAGTGGAACACCACATATCTGATGCTGCTTGCTGCCTTGGATTATAAGCAGGCTTTCACTACACTAGAGACATGTGATGATAACTACAATGAAGCACCTTCAGCTGAGGACTGGAAAAAGGTTGAGGCTGCCTGCAACTACTTGAAGCTGTTGTATGACTCAGCGCATAGCATCATGGCAGCAGCAAACCCAACTGCAAACATCTTTTTCCATGAAGCTTGGAAACTTCAGCTAGAGCTGATGAATGCTACAGGACATGAAGATCCCATTTTCAGTAGCATTGCCAAAGATATGCATGAGAGGTTTGACAAGTACTGGAAAGATTGCAACCTTGTGCTAGCCATTGCTGTTGTCATGGATCCCCGTTTCAAGATGAAGCTTGTTGAGTTCAGCTACGCTAAAATTTATGGTGTTGAGGCTGCAAAGTATGTTAAGGTGGTAAATGATGCTGTGCATGAGCTCTATAAGGAGTATGTAGCACAGCCGCTCCCATTAACACCGGCCTATGTTGAGCAAGGGGAAGCTAATAACGTACCTGCCAATGAGAATAATACTCAAGCAATTCCACCTTCAACCGGTGATGGACTTCTGGACTTTGATACGTACCTTTCTGAGATAGCTACAAGCCAGCCCACAAAATCTGAACTAGAGCAATACCTTGATGAATCTCTCACTCCACGTATCCAAGAGTTTGACATTCTGAACTGGTGGAAGCTTAACAGACTCAAGTTTCCAACTCTCTCGAAGATGGCCCGGGACATCTTGGCCATTCCAATGTCCATTGTAAGCAGCGGCAGCTCAATATTTTCTGCTGGAACCGGAAGTCGCATGCTCGATGACTACAGAAGCTCGCTTCGTCCCGAAATTGTGGAGGCACTTGTCTGCGCGAAAGACTGGCTTCAGTATTCACCAACTGCCTCAGAGACGCCAAGTTCTGCGCTGGTCAAGGTGGACGCATCGTAGGCTCGCAGCGGTTACCTGCTTCCTTGTTGAAGCATGCATCAACTTATGATATCTATGCGTGGTCTTTAACTGTAGGTGTACTTTAGGCAGAGATTGTGAACTGATTGTGATCTATTTCAATATTTTTCTTCTAGAGTGTAACTTGTTGTATGGAATTCTGTTGACTCGTTCATGTTGTTATGTATTCTTGTTGTCGTCTGTATTCTGTGATCGGGGTATCTGACGTTGTGTACAAGCTGCGTAATGTACCAGCTGGTGGGTTACGTTTGTACTCCCTTTTTGTGTTCAGTTTAGCATGCCATTGATCTTTGTCATTGGGTGATGTAGATGTTCATTTGACTGCCTAGCTGAACAATGTTCTGTATTTTACTGTAATTCTTCGGTGGTGTTTATTGAGGCCACAGATAGATATACATACATGTATGTATATGTATGTATGTATATATTTAGCCTTTTCTATACTCTCGGGAGTAAATATTCCCATTTTCAATATACTACTTAAAGGAATGTGTAATATTTATTTATCATTTTCAGTATACTTAAATGCTAATTATAAAATACTTCAAAGCTATATGGTTGAAAAAATTTCATCTAAGACTTTTATTTTTACTATATATCTTTTTCATATGTAAAATAAGTATATACACAAATTATGTTATAAAAAATAAGTATATACACAGATTATACTATAAAAAGTGAGCTTTAATGAAATTTTTTATGGAACTCACTTTGAATATCTTAAAATCATTACTAGAGTATGCTTTTTGAATAAAGAGGTACATACTCTGTGGAGTATGGAACCATTTCCCTACACACACACATACTCACATGTGCGCACGCTAGCCAATCAACAAAGTCCGATCGAGCCTATGTATGCACTAATCAGCGTAAGGCCCTATCAGACGATCGTGTCCGAACCATCCCATGTACACTCACTTTGTGTGCCAACTAGGCCTATTAGTTACCCACTTTGTGTGTAGACTAAGAGCATCTCCAACAGTAGGGATGGCAATGGGTACCCGAAACCCGATACCCGATGGGTATTTACTCCATTAGGTACAAATCGATCCAATAATCATACCCACCGGTACCTTAATGGGGAAAACCTTCACCGTCGGGTATGGTGAGTGCACTGGTGCACGGGGTACCTGCTCAATTGTGCAGTATGATCCACAGCTTCTCGCTTGATGAGGTGAGTGTTATCAAGTTCAACTTGTTCATCATGTATCCATCAAATTTTTTCATTTCTCCAACACGATACAAGGGTACATAATCATCAACCATTAATGAGAAACATATCATCAAGTTGACATGTTAAAAAAATCAAAAACTTGAATTAACAACACATTAATGCGGGTATGGGTTACTCTGTCGGGTCCTCGTTACTCCGCACTGCAGATGCACGGTGAATTTTGTAATTCAGATATGCGGTATGGGTATTTTAGCGGGTGAATTTTATTATCACTGCATGGGTACGGGTGGTGATACCGTACGGTATATACCGTTGCCATCTCTATCCAACAATGGTTTAAAATCCATTCCCAAAACCTCGATTTTGGGCTTGATTACAAAAAAAGTACTCAACAGTTCCTTTTCTAGCTCCTCAAATTTTGGCACGCCTAAAAAACAAAGACTCGACTCCTCATTTTTGTGCGCTTATCCGCTCCCAATCAACATTATTTCGCCGGGATGGCCCAACCGGACCAATTCAAATGTGTTTTGGGAGAAAATATAGAACTGTTGGAGAACAAGGTATTTTGTAGATCCAAAATTTTTGGGAAGATCCCAATCTAAGAATATTGGGAGTCTAAATATTAGGAACTGTTGGAGATGCTCGAAGCCTATCGATTCTTGCTGCCAACCAATTAGTAAATACGGTTCCTTGTTTGTGCTAGAATTTTTTTTTGATTTAGTCATAACTTTTTATTAGTAGTTCCGATTTATAAACGATTTTCACCAGAAACTTATTAACGATAGGAGAAATAGAATGATATAAGTCTTGCCCATAAATGCCATATAAATGAGATTTTACTACTAAATAAACATCAATTTACTTAATATGTTGGTAGATTTTACTGTTGCATAGTCTCCACATGTTACTGAACCCCTCTGGAATAGAATGATATAAGTCTCACCAATAAATACAATATAAATGAGATTTTACTGCCAAACGAACACCAATTTAGTAAATTTATTGTTAGGTTTTACCCTTGCACTCTTGACAGCAAAAATCACAGAACCAGTTGTTGGCATAATAGTAAAATATAACAACATATCTAATAAAATCTAATAACGTGTTCAGCAAATACCAGTAAAAAGTGATTCAATAATCAATAGCATGGATAATAATATGCACCAAACTGCATGTATGCATGTGTGTACGTACTGCAGCTTGTGTTGGTCGTGATGATCAGATTCCGGCTGCTGTTGTAGACCGTGAAGCTGCAGGTACTAACAACAACCTGCGTGCAGAGTTGAGTTCACCCCAAGGTTGATGTTAGAGGGTTTGACAATGTATACTATCGAAGACAGAAGTCACGCAAGGCATCTGGAGAGGTCCCACAGGACGGGTTGGGCGGACATTAGCTAATTAAGGGAAAACACAGGATAAGATCAAGGTTGTTAGGAAAGTATCTATCAATTAGTTATTTTTGGTTAGTGGAATAAATCTTTTCCTTCAGTAGTTGATCCTCCGGATCATGTAGCTAGGTTTATATTATGAGATGAAAATCAATGAAAAGGGCGAGAAGTATTTGCGCAAATTGTCTAGTGGCGGTGCCTTCCGTAGGACAAGGCCGGTAGCTCCGTTCGCTAATATCCGTCGACGGCCACCACGGCGTCGACGTCCACCAGCGCCCGTGCGGGTCATCAGCCAAGCACGCGGCTTTACAATCAGGTTCATAACAATTTGGTATCAGATTCATCCGATCCTTCGGCCATGGAGCAGCCCACCATCGAAGATCGCATTGGCAAGTTAGAGGAGTCCATGGATGAACTGAAGACTTCTCTCGGTGAATTGCTCACTCTTTCTCGGGCGTCGGCGATCCACGGGTGTCGGGCGATTATACACCAGTACCCTCTTCGCCGCACAAAGCGTCGCGGCCCACGTGGCGCTTAGCAAGCGGTGGGTGCTTACACCCGTCTGTTGGATACTAGTTCACGGGCGGCGGGCGCAGCAGTGGCGTCACGCCGCCGCTTCGGCGCCACTAACGGGCGCTTCGGCGCGGCGGCGCGGCACGCCACGCCTCCGGTGCCGGTCCACGTGGCGGCGGGCGGCGAAAGTGGGCGGTCACGCCGCCGCCCGCCGCCACCAACGTGGCGGTTAAGCGCAGCGGGCGGCACGCCGCTTTCCGGTGCCGGTCCACGTGGCGTCGGGCGAAGCGGCGGTGGGCGGTCACGCCTGCCGCTTCGGCGCCACTAACGTGGCGGCGGGCAAAGGGCGGCACGCCCGCCTCCGGTGCCGGTCCACGTGGCGGCGAGCGCGGCGGTGGCGATCACGCTCGCCGCCGGCGCCCACCAACGTGGCATCGCGACGAAGCACGCCTCTTATTCCGCCGCCATGCAAAAAGGGTGGAATGCGGTGGCTTGCCGAAGTTTTTTCGCCGCCGCATCAGGTCGGGCGAGCATGTCGGTCCCAAGGAATTACACATGTGGGCGTTCCTCGACACCTCTCGCCTACCACCGAGAGGTCACATTCCGGAAGAACGAGCGAAGGCATGCGCCGCATTAATTAGCGCCGAATGAACAGGACAATGCATAAAGGTGTAATAAATGCATGTAAGATAAACATGATGACATCCTCCTCTATCTAACTCGTAAGCCCGCATATACTGCACCGGAGAGCATACGATGAGAGGGGGGAGAAAAAAGGGAAGAAAGAAAGTAAGACTCAACAGAAGAGCTGGTCACCCACAAACTTGTTAACGAATTCTTCGAGAGGCAATCCATCTTCAAGCAGAAGTAAGGTCATACCCTTCTCCATGGGGCTGAACTCGGGTAAAAATCATTATGTTCATCTCAATTTAGGCATCGTGAGCTCGTTAGTGTGAGAGGTGCCGGGTTTCCCTCTGCTAGGTTAGCCAACCATCAAGACACCCCTATCGAACAAAAACCGGTCCAGTAGGCTCGGCCTGTCGAGTGGAATACGCCGGCTGTAGCGCGCTGTAGGGATAGGTAGTCGGTTTTTCGATCATCTCTGGCGTAGTTTGGGTGTTTTTCTTTCGATTCGGCATTTGAAGATGTTGAGTTCAAGGGCGACAGAAGGAGAAGAGTCGGCCATACTCGAGTGTGTCCCAACAACCTCATCAATCGCAAGACCGTCTCACTCCACTGCAGGTCTTTGGTGATGCACCAGGCGGCGGTGGGGCATCCGGCTTGGCGCCGCCGGCCATGGAAGCGCCACCCGGCCAAAACACGCATGCCGCTCGTCTTCTCTCGACCACCTCCCGTGGAGCTTGTCGGAGACTCCCACCACCCCGTGGCTGCGGGATCTTGCCGGCCTTGTCTGCCTGACCCAATCGGATTAGGGCCTCCGGCAGAGCATCGGTGGTGATCCGCTTGCATGCAGGGTCAGGCTCTCGAGGCTCCAGCCGCCTCGGCGGCAGCGTCTTGGCCCGGCGGGTCAGGCGTGGAGGAGATGCGAGATCGTCGGTCCCGGCCCGAAAGGAACCGTGGGGACCTAAGAAGCCATCTTGATGAATCTCGCGTACGACGCGGTGATCTTCGCGGTCAAGGCCGCGCCACCCGCCCGGGCAGAGCGTGGCAAGCGGGTGGCTCCCGAGGATGGAAGTTCCTCCGACTCAGCGGAGAGTCATGTTTCCCGCTCTCCGGATCGAGTTCCCGGCGGGCGGCCGGGCTTTGTTTATGGCGCTGTATCGGGGCGTTCTCCGGCGGTTACGCCTGTGTGGATTGGCTCCGAAAAGTTTTGCGGCGCCTATAGAAAGTTACGACGGCACCACCAATCCAGAGGAGTTTTTGCAAATTTATACAACGAGTGAAAGCGGTAGGTGGGTCCGGAAAGTTATGGCCAATTATTTTCCGACACCTTGACGGCTCTGCCCGTTTGGTTGTTGAACCTCCCGCGAGGGTCGGTGCACTCGTGGGAGGAGTCTGTGGCCTTTTTGTCGCCAATTTCGTGGCTCTTTTCGCGCGGGCGGAAGATGATCTACATGCCCCGGAAAGATAAGGGGAGTCGCTCGTGATTTCATCCGGCGGTTACGCCATTGCCGCAACACGATTCCCCATATTTGAGCAATCGGCCGACATCGCTTCAAGAGGCGCTCTGCGATCAAAATGAAGGAGAAGATGGCCACCCGCACCATCGGCACCACCTTCGAGTTGTTTTCGCGCATAAGTGCGCACGGGCCGCGAGGCGAGGGGTTCGGTCTGCCCTGTGGTGGCGGGCAAAGATGAAGCCGAACCTCAAGGGTTCCATTCGCAAGCAAGAAGGCGCGAAGCATGAGGCAGAGAGACCCGACGAGTCTTGGCCGCCGAGTGTAACCGCGAGGGCTCCGGTCGCCGGGCGTGGCCGCCAGATCGCTTGCGCAACCGCCGTGAGCGGGTGACAATCGCGGGATAGGCATGACGATCGCCGGATCGGCGCGATAACTGCCGCGGTCGCAGGAACGATCGTCGCGACGGAACGAAGAGGGCCTTGGTGCCCAATTCATCGGATCGACACCTGGCGACTTGGACAGGTTGTCAAGTTGTGGATAGAATGGTAGAGCGGCGGATCAAGGAACGCCGCCCTCGTGATGAGGAGCGTCACTCTCGTGACGGTGATCGTGGTGAAGACCCCGCCCCACTGGCTTTCCAGCAGGCGGATCATACCTTGGCGTATATCTATGGTGGCTCGTCCGCCCTTCGCTCTAATACCGCTTGCAAGCGGTTGAAGAGGGAGGTGTGTCGCGGGGCGAGCTGTGGTCGCGTCGGACGCTGAAATGGTCGGAGGAGACGATCATCTTCAGTCAGGCTGACCACCCTGATTGCACCCCCAGCCCTGGACATCTCCCGATTGTGGTGTTGCCCACAGTCCGGAATGTTCATTTGGGCCGTGCCGTAGGCCGTGGATGGAGGAGTTCTTCAAGATCTCGACCGGCGGTCCGATTAGCCACGGAAGATGGCCGAATTGGCGAATTCCTACAATGTGGAGTTATTGCGGAAGTTTTATCCTCAAAATCGTAAGTACCTGAAGGATTCGCCTTTGATCAGCTCAGGATGAATCTACCCCTTAACCGATCGGCGGTCATTGGTTGTTAATAATGTTATGATCTTTGAGATTTTCGACTTATTTATTACTCCATTTCTTATACCCTATGGAATGGTTTATGGTGGATACTATTGGTCCCTACGCTCGACAACCCTTGTTGATCCATAATTATGCTCGTGTTTGTGCCGAGTAAAGACGTAACTAGGAAGTGGGTTTGACACGGTGTTCAAATGCGTTTAGACACCTCGGGTTGGCTCTTTGAAGCACCGATGGTTGTTACTGCAGTACCGCTGGCCTAGTACCCTTCCCGAATTCGCCGCTTTACTACACGACGCCATGGGCAGATTTTGAGAAAAGCGGCAACATGGAGGTCAAAGCGAGTGAACCAATATTTCCCCAGCGCATCTCGAACTATCATGATCTACATTGTATGTAATCAGATAGTGTTCATCTACCTTGGCCATATCCGCATGTGTGCGCAGTCGCGACAGAAAGTTTTGGCCCGATTCAAAGGGATAAATCTAATAGTGTACACGAGTTCGATCGCCGCCTCAGCTGGGGGCTGGTCGCTCAAGATTCCGGGTTGGCTTGGGGCTGGTCGCTCAAGATTCCGATCGCCGCCTTGGCCGCTGGGGGCGGGTCGCTCAAGATTCCGATCGCCGCCCAATTGGGGCTGGTCGCTCAAGATTCGATGGCCGCCAGTATGCTGGGGGCCGGGCCGCCCATCACTTAGGTGGCGCCGCTAATGCGTAAGCCAGATAAGTGTTTTGAATAACACTCTCGCTTGTACGCTTATGAGAATGCTAAAATTAATCCAATTATGCATGGTTATCACGGATGTTGCAAATCTGACGGCTCCTTGGTGATAAAAGGAAAGTCTTCAGTGTGAGCATTTAGTAAAGCTAAGTAACCAGGGTGTAAGTTGGGCACGGAACTCAAACACGGCTCGTACGCCTCGGGTTGGCTCTCAGAAGCACCGCTGGTTGTCACCGTTGAGTACCGCTGGCCCAAAACCACTCCTGGGGACTTACTACTTTCTGCGCCACATCGGGGCACGATTCTAAGAGATCACAAGGATTTAAGTTCAAGAGATTTCACCAATGATAACCCCCGCATAAAATATTGACAATGGTTATTATGTGCTTAAACGCAGACCTTTATGCTTCAAAGTTGCCTTTGCCTAAGTCCCATATCACTTATACGTGTGATGCTTACGCCAGGCTAGTTACATTCAACCTCTGCGCAGAATTTCAGGACATTGCCTGTGCTTAGAAACCTAATTGGTGCTTTAGCCGAGTTCTTGACCGCCACCTAACAATTTCAGCATGCAATATCGAATGAGCATGGCAAAAAGGCATGAAGGTAAAACCGAAAACATCCATTACAACTAAAGTTTGTTAAAGTGTTCATGCAGTAATAAAGGAAAGGGGGGTTGATCAACAAAAGAAATAAACACGAAAAGTGGAGCGGTGGCCCACCCTTCACTCATCGCCCACGCCGATATCGCCGCGCCTTCTTGCTCCGCCACCGGTGGCGACGCCCATGACCGCCGCCAGACGCACTTCGCCTTGCCAAGCGCCGGCGGCCGCCAGTGCAGACAGCTTCACCGGGCGGCGTCTCCCACGATGCCGGCCTCCATTGCCGCCATAGGATCTAGAGAGGCGCCACTACCGCCCAAAGATGCCAAAGACGAAGGTCGCGGTCATCGCCAACCTCGCCTCCTCCTGGAGGGCGTGCGGTATGGGTGGCAGCTCGGCGCCTCTGCCCGGGTTGGTCGCGTGGGCATCAGAGGGCGGTGTCCTGGAGAGGTGTCTCCAACACCACGCCCAAAGGCTCCAGGCATCTTTTGATGCGCAGGAATGCTCCCTTGAGCATGGTGGTGAGATTGCGCTTGAGGCGGGCGGCCTCATACTCGGAGGTCTTCTGCGCCGCTTCAGCCCTCTCCGCCCGTTGCTGCACGGCGATCAGGGCGGTCGCGGTGGTCCTTTCCTGCGCCACCGCGTAACCGACCTCTCCGCTCCCGCGCCAGCTCATCGATGGCCCCCCGTAGTTGTCTCGCCGTCCGGGCTCCATGCCCAGCGGCCGTGGCAAGGAGTGCGCCAAGCGAGCTGTGCAAATTGCTGAGTTCGGTGAAGAGCTCAGCGGAGCGTTCGGCGGCAGTGGCGATGATCCGGGGGGCGAGTTGGCGAGGTGCGCCGGCGCCGGGGCCGCCTGCCGCTCGCTCTCTGGCGGTGGCGGCGGCGGTGTCTGGCGAAGCCTCCGCTGCTCAAGAGCAGCGCAGCGGGCTGCTGCTCTGAGGTATCTTGAGGGTCGGCCTCGGCCGCCCTCAAGTGCCGGGTTTGGGAACCTCAAGCCCGCCTCGTCAGTGGTGGCTTGGGTCCCGGGAAGTCGGTGCACCGGGAGTTGAGGAAAAGGCGGTGGAATCGGTGCGCAGGGCAGGGCGCCGTGGTCATCGAACAGCGCCTTCTTTATCGCACCGTGGCGAAAGGGCGGCGCCGAGGTGAAGATATCTTGGCGCATGGAGGCGGCGCGCGTCTTTGTTAGTGTTGCGATTAGATAGCGGCCGTGCAACCGCCTGCAGTGAAGTCACCGCCACCCTTGACCGGTGGCGGCGGAAGTCTCGCCATGAGCGGGCCTTCATGTCCGGACCTCGGTGTCCGGGCAAGTGGCCGCTGTTCGCCGCCCGTCGATGGGAGGGGGAGCATCCTCGATCGTCGGGCGCGGCGGCACTACTGGCGAGGGCAGTGGAGTCCATGGGCGGTAGCAACCTGACGATTCTCAGGCGCTCCGCGGACTCCAAATCGGCGAGCGGCCGTGCCGATGAAGGAAAGTCCAGGCCGGCTGGGACCGGCGGCATGAGCCCAGAAAGCCACCTGCTGATGCGTGGCCCATCCAAGTTTCCCGCAACTGGCCAAAGTTAAAAAAGGACTGCCGGTTGGTAGGGAGCAACACAGAAAAAGTCCAGATGCGAAGAAAGCTAAAGAAAAATAAAGACTTACGGCCGGGAAAGGTGCGGGTGATATCGCTGCCGTCAGGTATCGCCACCTGGCGGCACGGCAATGGCGGGGGCTAAGTCTTGGATCTGAAATCGACGGCGACCAGCGCCCTAGTTAAACGGCGCCCCAAAGCTGTTGATGCGAGCCGCCATTGCCCGAACTTCGCCGTCTCTTCGACAAAGTAGTTCCGCGGTGATCGCCGCCGGCGGCACCCAGAACATCGATGCCATGTCGTCATTGACGTCATAGCCCTCTGGCGCCGAGCCTTCCGGTTTGACTGGCCGAAGGGAAGATAGTGGGCGGCCATCCCGTCCCGAAGACGGAAGTGGCAGCTTCCCAGCAGTTCGCCGTCGGAGGAGGCGCGGCAGAGGAAGAAATGGCGAAAGAGTGGGAGGTTCGGCATCACCCCCATGAACATTTCACAGAGGTGTGCGAAAGTGGCGAGGAAAATGATGGAGTTGGGGGTGAGGTGAAGATGATGGATTTCGTAGAAGTGAAGGACGGTGAGAAAAAAATCAGAAAAAGGCGGTACCAGGCCCGCCATGATGCCCCACATGAAGATGATGATCTCGTCGGCGGGGCACTGTGGTGTGGGGGTCCCAGCCCGGAAGAAAAGAGGGCCCTCCAAGACGATGGTGTGAGTCTCCCAACGTGTAGGAGTCCACCGTGGAAGCGGAATGGATGGGCGGCAGGAGGAGCCATGAGAGCGAAAGTAACAAGAGACAAGAAAAGCTTGGAGGAAGAAGACGAAGTTTGCAAAGAGTACTAAAAGCGTGAACTGCCAGGTGCGGATGGATCTATATGTATCCCCCACTCATACCGACGGTTCACGAAAGGACAAGGTTGTGCGTCGTTTCGGGTCCCAAAGAAAAACTTATGGATGCGGGAAGGAATCGAGGCGGTCGATCTCGATGAGTGATGGCCCCATCCAAGAATGCACCGCATTTAATGAAAAGATTTTGAAAACCTATGATGTGCGTTCTTGGGTGGGCCCGGGGGCTACTGTCGGCGTACTATACACCAGGGTACCCTCTTCGCCGCACAAAAGCGTGCGTGGCCCATGTGGCAGTCTAGCAAGCGGGTGGGTGCTTACACCCCGTCTGTTGGATACTAGTCCACGTGGCGGCGGAAGCGGCGGTGGCGATCACGCCGCCTCTTGGCGCCCACTAACGTGGCGGCTTTGGCAAAGCGGCGGCACACGCCCTCCGGTGCCGGTCACGTGGCGTCGCGAAGCGGCGGTGGGCGTCACGCCTGCTTTCGCCCGGCGCCACCAACGTGGCGGCTTGGCGGGTAGGCGGCGCACGCCGCCCTCCGGTGCGGTCCACGTGGCGTGCGCGGGCGGCGGCAGTGGGCGGTCACGCCTGCTGCGCCGGCGCCACCAACGTGGCGGCTTGGCGGGCGGCGGCGCGCATACGCCCTCCGGTGCCGGTCCACGTGGCGCGGCGGGCGAAGGCGGCGGTCACGCCGCCGCCGCCCGGCGCCAACCAACGTGGCGGCTTCGGCGGCGGCGGCGCGGCACGCCCGCCTCCGGTGCCGGTCACGTGGCGTCTTGCGGCGGCGGTGGCGATCACGCCGCCGCCCGGCGCCCACTAACGTGGCATCGCGGACGAAAGCACGCCTCGCTTATTCGCCGCCATGCAAAGGGTGGAATCACGGTGGTTTCACGAAGTTTCTTTCGCCGCCGTCATGTGGTCGAAGCGAGCTGTTGTACCGGGCATGTCGGTCCCAAGGAATTCGGCACTGTGCCCGTTCCTCGACACCTCTCGCCTACATCACCGAGAGGTCACATTCGGAAGAACCGAGAAGCGAAGGCATCTTATTGGCATTAATTAGCACAAGAAGGAACGGACAACGCATAAAGGTGTAATAAATGCATGTAAGATAAACATGATGACATCCCTCCTCTATCGACTCGTGTAAGCGGGCATATAAAGCACCTTTGGAGAGCATACGATGAGAGGGGAGAAAAAGGGAAGAAAGAAAGTAAGACTCAATGAAGAAGCTGGTCACCCACAAACTTGTTAACGACCCTTTCGAGAGGCAATCCAACTTCAAGCAGGAATTAAGGCTGTTACCCTTCTCCATGGGGGCCTGAACCTGGGTAAAAAATCATTGTGTTCATCTGAATTTAGGCATCAGAGCTCGTTAGTGTGAGAGGTGCTGGGGTTTCCCTCTGCTAGGGTTAGCCAACTACCGAAGACACCCCCCTATCGAACAAAACCCGGTCTGTAGGCTCGGGCCTGTCAGGTGGAATACGCCGACAACGGGTGACTCCAGCCACCCAAACGGTGCCCCTACCGACACCAGAAGACGTCCTGATCCCTGGCCCGACCGATACGATCGTCTTCCCATGGTCGAACCGCTGGGTTGCTGGCACCAGACTGCTGCACACCCTGCCAGACCAAGAGCGGTCAAGCGGGGTAGGCGTGACCGACCACCATGGGACAACGGCGATCACATGCATCCCACGGCAGATCGGCCGCATGTTGTGGAGGAAGGTGACCCCTCTGCTAACCGGCGTTGGGCTCCCCAGGCTCCCAGGCTGGAACTGCCTAGCTACGACGGCACGGAGGACCCCCTTTCATGGCTGCGCCAATGTGAGCGCTTCTTCCGCCTCCACCAGATTCCCTCGCATGAATACGTGGACTTGGTTGGCCTTCATCTCCGTGGCGAAGCTCAAGAAGTGCTAGATAATTGGATGCTCGAGGTAGATTGGATTTCATGGGAAGACTTCTTCGACACTTTCCTTCAAAGATTCACTCGTCATTCCGGAGCAGGGCCATTAGGCGATCTTGTTAATCTCAAGCAAGGCCAAAGCTGCGTGGACGAATACGCTCGAGAGTTCCAGCGCCTTCTTGCGCGCACTTCACGCATGGCTAGGGCAGATCAAGTGGAGACATTCACCGTAGGGCTCTCACGGGCGATCGCGGCTGATGTTTATCGTGAACGTCCCCGGGATTTGTCGGAAGCAGTTTGCTTTGCCCGTGAGGCGGAAGAGCGTAAGGCGCTGTGGCTGGCGGAGGCAGCACAAGGCATCGTCGGGCAGGGGCGCAGTTGTGCACTTTTTAGTCGGGGTTTCTCCTCTTCTGCCACGGTTGCCAGTGGTAGCCTACCCGGAGCATCGGGGTGGGAGCATCTGCCCTACTGCATCCTTGCCTTCAGCACCGGCCGGCGGCATTCCACTGAGTGCCCCTCCTCTCGCGGGTGGCAGCGCCAAGGGTCAGATGAGCACCATGTCTAGCGCGGCGTCTGCACCAACCTTTCCAACATGGATGAAACTCAGCGCGATCAATTGGCCAAAAGAAAAGCCAAAGGGTTGTGTTTCCATTGTGATGACTTCTATTCCAGGGGGCATCGTTGTAAGAGGCTTTTTGCCATCGAGATATGTGGCAGCGACACTGAGGAGATTGACCATTCCACGCTGATCACGTCTCCGACGGAAGACGCCGACGATCCGACAAGACCCTCCTTGTCCATGCTAGCTATGATGGGGCCCAAGCCTGGGGGCACCATGCAAGTCATGTTAACAATGCAGGGCTATTCTCTCCGATGACTCATCGACAGTGGAAGCACCCATAACTTCCTGAGCAGTCATACTACAGCTCATTTGACACTTCAACATCATCTGGGGCCTCAGCAGCAGTCAAAGTGGCCAATGGTAATCAGCCTCCCTGTCTTGGGACAGTGCCTAATGAACTCTTCACTATTGACCAGTATTCATTTACTGCATCGTTCCTTGTCATTCCACTGGATGGATTTGACGTTGTGCTTGGCATCCAATGGCTTCAGACATTGGGGAATATTCACTGGAATTTTGTCACTCTCACAATGTCATTCCTTTATGTCGGCCAGCCAGTACGTCTCCAAGGTATTACTGCTTCCCAGTGCCCTCATCTTTTGGTTCTTCACGGTGAGCTGCTCTAGACTGAATTGCTAGGCGACTTTCCGGATATATTCACTGAGCCGCAAGGCTTGCCTCCAGACCGTGCTTGCAATCACCGTATTTGTCTGAAGGATGTCACGGACCCAGTGGTGGTGCGGCCATATCGTCAGAAAGATTAAATTGAGCACCAATGCTCTTCTATGCTTGCTCAAGGTATTATTCGGCCTAGCCGTTCACCTTTTTCTTCACCAGTCTTATTGGTTAAAAAGAGCGATGGTTCCTGCCGCTTCTGTGTTGACTACCGAGAGCTCAATGCCCGGACAATCAAAGACAAATTTCCCATTCCAGTGGTGGAAGAATTACTTGATGAATTGCATGGCGCCAAGTTCTTCTCCAAACTCAACCTCCGTTCGGGCTATCACCAGGTGTGCATGCATGAGGGTGATGTGGAAAAAACAGCATTCCGTACTCACCACGGACATTATGAATTCCTTGTTATGCCCTTTGGTCTCTCCAACTCGCCTTCCACATTTCAAGCCCTTATGAATGATGTCTTACAAGATTTTCTTCGCAAATTTGTTCTCATGTTCTTTGACAACATTTTGATCTATAGTCGTTCAGAGGCCGAACATTATGCACATGTGCGGGTGATCCTGGAGCATCTTCGTCGCTATCAGCTATACTTAAAACAATCTAAATGTGCATTCGGTCAACAACAGTTGGCTTACTTGGGCACATCATTTCACATCAAGGTGTGGCGGCCGATCCTGAGAAGCTACAGGCCGTTTCCACTTGGGCTCAACCAGCGACAGTCACAGCATTGCGGGGATTTTTGGGTTTAATAGGCTATTATCGCCGCTTCATTTATAAATATGCTGATATCGCCGAACCTTTGACGGCCATGCTTCGTTGAAATAATTTCCAATGGACAGATGAGGCTACCACGACTTTTCACCGTCTCAAGACTGCATTGACTTCGGCGCCTGTGCTTCGCTTACCCGATTTTTCAGCCCCGTTCATTGTTGAATGTGATGCATCCGGAAAAGGTATTGGCGCCATTCTTCAACAAGACGGCCATCCAATAGCATTCTTCATTCGTCAATTAGCTGACCGACATATGAAATTGGCGACTTATGAAAGGGAGCTTATTGGGTTGTCCAAAGCGATTGGGGTCGCACCTTCGTGGTTCGTACAGACCATGCCAGCTTGAAATTTTTGTTGGAACAAGCACTCATCACGCCCCCTCAGTAGCATTGGCTTAGCAAACTTATGGGGTTTGATTTTCAGGTGGAATACAAGCCCGGGCGGAACAACCGGGCCGCTGACGCCTTATCTCGACTGACCGACACCATGCCAACCTGTGCGGCGATTTCCAGTCCGCGTCTCCTTGTGGCAGATCATTGGCGGGACAGCCTTAGGAGGGATCCAGAGATTATCCGCCGCTGTGCTCAGCTCACCAACACTTCAGCATCAAGCCTGTTGATCAACGCCAGCCCATCGTCGAGCACACCTCCCGCGCCAGAGGACCCCGCCCACTGATCAGTGGGTGCTTCCAATGCAACCGGGGCCAGCATCCTTTCCCAGTCGGCGGTCTCCCAACCAGCACCTTCTTCTGCGGCCGGTCCGGTTTGGCGCGTCACTGATGGGTTGCTATATCGCAATAATCGCCTGGTCATCCTGGCCACTTCTCCGATTATTCAGGAACTTGTAGCAGTTGTGCATGACCTGATGCATGAGGGCATCCAGAAAACTCTCTAGAGGATCCGTCGGTCTTATTTTTGGCCTCATCAGCGCAAGACAGTGGCGAGACTTCATTGCACGTTGCAATATTTGTCAGCGCAACAAAGCCAGTACTCTGTCTCCAGCCGGCCTTTTGCAGCCCCTCCCCATTCCACATCAGATATGGGCTGACCTTTCTATGGACTTCATCATCCGACTTCCGAAATCTCAAGGGAAAACGGCCATTCTCGTGGTGGTGGACAGATCGTCCAAATATGCACATTTTATACCACTCACCAAACCTTCGTCCGCAGCAGTGGTGGCTCAACTTTTTTTTGACACGGTTGTCCGGTTGCATGGTATGCCAGAGTCCATCGTTTTCGACCACGACCCGGTTTTCACCGGTGCATTTTGGCAGGACCTTTTCAAACGGTGTGGCACTACTCTTCTTCTTTCCACGGCTTACCATCCTCAAACGTATGGGCAGACCGAGGTGGTCAACAAAACAGTGGAGATGTACCTTCGATGTTTGACAAATGATCATCCACACACCTGGGTCAAGTGGCTTCCATGGGTGGAATTTTGTTATAATTCTTCCTTCCATATGGCTCATCGTCTGACACCATTTGAACTCGTATATGGAAGACCTCCCCGCCACTCCTTCCGTATAATCAATGGGCCACTCCTCTTCATATCGTTGATTGTCAATTGACTGATCGAGATGCTCTTCTCCAATGTGCCTGTCATCATCTGTCTCAGGCACAAAATCGCATGAAGCAATACTACGACAGCCATCATCGCGATGTCTCCTTCGCGGTTGGCGATTGGGTTTGGCTACGTCTTCAGCAGCATCGTCAGTCCTCGCTCCGGTCGGCAGTTGATCACAAGCTGTCTCCCCGCTATTTTGGGCCTTATCAGATCGTTGAGCTCATTGGTAAGGTCGCCTACCGGCTTCAGCTTCCACCCGAGGCACGCCTGCATGATGTCTTTCACATTTCTCTACTCAAACCATACAAGGGTACAACCCCTGTCTCGTGCCAGCGCTGCCCAGGGAGGTTGTGCTTGGTCCGGAACCAGTTCAGTCGGAACCTTATCAAGTCCTGGCACAACGTTTTGTCAAAGGCCGGCGACAGTTCTTGATTCATTGGACTGGCGAGTCCGAGGAGGCGGCATCGTGGGTTGACGCTACGGAGCTCCGACGATCTTATCCTACTTTCCAGCTTGCGGACAAGCTTGCTCACAAAGGGGGGAGTAATGTTAGAGGGTTTGACAATGTATACTATCGAAGACAGAAGTCACACAAGGCATCTGGAGAGGTCCCACAGGACGGGTTGGGCGGACATTAGCTAATTAAGGGAAAACACAGGATAAGATCAAGGTTGTTAGGAAAGTATCTATCAATTAGTTATTTTTGGTTAGTGGAATAAATCTTTTCCTTCAATAGTTGATCCTCCGGATCATGTAGCTAGGTTTATATTATGAGATGAAAATCAATGAAAAGGGCGAGAAGTATTTGCCGCAAATTGTCTAGTGGTGGTGCCTTCCGTAGAACAAGGCCGGTAGCTCCGTTCGCTAATATCCGTCGACGGCTACCACGGCGTCGACGTCCACCAGCGCCCGTGCGAGTCATCAACCTGGCACGCGGCTTTACAATCAGGTTCATAACAGTTGATCAATCACGTTGTTGCGAGAATTACATGTTCTACTTGTGAGATGCAGGTGAAGGTCGCCTAGACAATGACGTAAATCAATGACCGCAACTTAATTTACAAGCAATCCCAGACCCGGTGATCAATTTCCTTTGCTTTTGATAGTTACATAGGTCCTTGCCTTTTAGGATACAACTTTCACCTTTGCCTGAATCACTTTTTACTGATATTTACTGGATGTATTATTAAATTTTATTGAATGTGTTGTTAGATTTGATTGTCATGTCGGCAACTTGTTCTTTGATTTTTACTGACAACAATACAACAGTAAAATCTAATAACACACTTAGTAATTTGGTGTTCATTTGACAGTAAAATCATATTCATGTTACATTTATTGGCGAGACATATGATTATGTAGGAGGGTTTCAATAGCCCGTGGAGTCTTTGCAGCTGTAAAATCTTACAACACATGCAATAATTTGATATTCATTTGGCAGTAAAATCTGATTTATGTGGCGTTTGTTGGCGAGACTTGTATCATCTTTTCTTCTCATTGCCAGTATGTTATCTGCGAAAATCATTCGTGAATTGGAGCCGCCAATAAAAAAGTTATGGCTAAACTAAAGACAATATTTTACTACAAGCAAGAAAACATATTTATTAGTTGGTTGGCCATATATAGTTGATTGGCTCAGTCAACACACAAAGCGGGCATACATGGGGTAGTTTGGACGCACGTTCAGACGATGCATAGAATAAGTATTTTATGCTCAGGTGTAGAATAGCGCTTTCATATGTGTGTATGTAGGAAAATAGTTACATTCTCTTGGGAGTACGTACTTCCAATTCTCATATATTGTTTAAACAAATAAGTTATACCTCTTTATCCTTTTGAGCACATTCTAATAATGATTATAAGATACTCCAAAATAAGTTCCATGAAAAATTTCATCAAAACATACTTGTTATAGCATAATTTATGTGTATGCTCTTTTTATTTATGAAAAAGATATATATTGAAAAAAAATAAAGGGCTCCAATGAAATGTTTTCAACTATGTCGCATTGAAGTATCTTAGAATTAGTATTTAAGTATACTGAAAGTGATAAAAGAGTACAACACGTTAGTTTAAGAAGTATATTAGGAGTGGGAGTATGTACTCCCTCCTTAAGTATGGAAAATTATATATATATATATATATATATATATATATATATATATATATATATATATATATATATGAAAATGTTTCCATACTCATAGGAGTATGTACTCCCACTTTGTCTATACCATTTAATCATAAAATTTATACCCTTTATCCTTTTAAGCATACTCTAATAATGATTATAAGATACTCCAAAATGAGTTGTATAAAAAATTCCATCAAAGTCCACTTTTATAGCATAATTTATGTATATACTCAATTTACATATGAAAAAAGATATATAACAAAAATAAAGGGCTCCGATAAAATTTTTTAACCATGTCACATTGGAGTATCTTAGAATTAGTATTAAAGTATATCAAAAGTGATAAAGAAGTATAACATATTCGTTCAAGTAGTATATTGAATGTGGTAGTACGTACTCCTAAGAGTACAGAAAAAGTTTCCTATGTATATTATAATTACTTGGGGGCACCATAGAGCCTGAACAACATGATCCAAAATAGGTATATTTCCTATGTATTGCATGCAAAATTTATTAAGATTTTTAGGATATTGAGTTTAACTAGTTTACTAACTAGTTCGAACAAGTTTGAACTGAAATTCAAACTAGAGTTTCCCCTTTTTATGATAGTTTGATTGTAGTTATGCTCACTCTTTTTATCAGCAAAGCATGTGATCTAAATTCATTAAAAGTCTTTAAAGTTGAGTATATTTTTTTCCAAAGGTTTGTGTTTGATTTGAATTGTTATAGATGCGTATATACCGTAAAACTAAACTTTCCAAAAAAAATGTACCCAAATTTTTCTTGAATTTGCGCATTTGAAATCATGGTGCCTAGGCTCCATGATGGCCCATTCCAAGTGCAGAATAGTTATTCTACGCGTCGATCAGATAAGCCTATTCAAATCACCCCACGAATGCCCACTTCATAGGTTGACTAAGCCAATGAGTTACATTGCCAACGAACTAATAAATATTGTTCATTATTTTTACCATAATCTTTTTTCTTTGATTGAGATATTACTTTTTATTGGCAACTCCGATTCATAAATGCTTTTCACTAGTAGCTTACTGACGATGAGAGGAATATAATGATATAAGTCTCACAAATAAATATCAAATGAATGAGATTTTACTGCCAAATACACAAAAATTTCACTGAATGTGTTGTTATATTTTACTGCAAAAACGTCCATCCCACCTCCATCTCATGCGTTGTGTCCAGATCTGATGGTTCACGTTGAGAGTTGCATGAGTAACACCCTAAGGTGAGTTTACACTAGATATGTTGCCTATATATATATACATATACATATATATAGACACACATATAAATACATATACATACACACATATGTGTATAGATATATATGTATCTATCTATCTGTAGAGGTGCAATTGGCTCAGATTCAGTTCGATGTCGCTCTTTTCGTATCCTAAAACATATTTTTTTATCGGACTTGGAATCAGATACGGATAGTACTAGATACAAATACAATGCAAATAATATCAGACACGAATTCAAAGTGAATACAGAGTTGAATTGATTTGGTATTGAATATTTTTTGTCGGATATCACACAAAAATAGATACCATATATAGTACACATATAGAAATGATTAACCAATCATATGAGTTCAACATGCAAAAAGATTATCGCAAGTTAACAAATCATTTTATTAGGTAATCCAATAAAGTCGCAAAAGTATTAAATATTCATTCATATTGTGCAAAAAAAATATGAGGTATTCACGTAAGCAAGTGAAAATATATTCATACATGTCAAGCTCTAGTGGCGGCTGACACTGGCCAGCGAGATGGTGGATGGGATGATGGCAAGAGAGTGGAGCTATGGAGGTAGCGCCTAACTTGGGCTATTTGGCTAGCCCAATTGAAGCTACTAGAATGTAGGCCATAAATTTTGGGATATCTGAAAATTATCCAACTCAATTATCCAAAATATAATCGAAACATCCCGATCCAATGAATAGTTATTGGGACCTAAATATGCAAATATAAACCCTCTGTATATACCGCATTAGTCCAAGATCATGCTAGTGCACACAGTGTCGATATAGCTGAAATAATCATACATAGCGAAAACATAATAAAAGACTTCATTTATTAGATATAAAACAGTTGACTAACCTTGTGGTTGACTTTACATGACTACGCCACACAGAGCTTAAACTATAATAAATAAAACTATAGCGGAATAAAAACGTAAATAAACAACCCATCACTATGCCGTAGGCAACTAACAAAGTTTGCACCCAAGACGTTTGTCTCCTCCTGGTACTCCTCCAACGCTAGTGTAGGTTCCTCCTCAACTGATAATTGTATTACAACAAGGGTGAGTACATAAAGCACTCGACAAGTTGTGCATAGAATGCAAGTTTAATATAACTATATGCAAGGCTTATTCCAAATGAATAGCTGATATGATTATTTTGTAGTAAAGCAGCATTTACAAATGAATATGATAAATAGATTGAAATGATAATAAAACAAATACCAATAAATAATAACTTTTAGGTATTTCTCAAGAATAGAATGACACCTTGTCCTAAACATCCTCCAATATTTTCAATGGTATTTTCAATGGCACACAGTCTCCTTTCCCAAGTTTTATTTCATAAAATCCAACCCTTAACTGAAATTCCTGAGCATTGTCCATAACCAGGGATACAACTATCTGAATAGATTTACACTCTACAGAGGTTATACACTTTACCTACAAGACATAATTGTCTTAAACTATTCATTTGACACACTTCTATATGTGTGCGATAAAGAAAATCATAACAAAACCTTCCAAAAACTCCATCTTAACACCGACCCTCTAAATAAATGTGAACTCGCTATTTCTTCCTCATATAGGGCAAAAGAATAGGAGGGACATGTTGTTGGACAGATGTGAGACCACTTCATACACAAATTCTCCACAACCGCACACCCAGTTTGGTTATCCTCCCAAGACATCAAATGTTAAGACTTGGTAACTTAGTTAGATTTGTCTTATTCTAGACATGTAGTTGCATGATTAGCCCAGTTCAATGGCTTGTAACATTAAGTCCTTAATTGACTGAGACAAGACTTCCAACAAATTACTCATAGAAACTATCTCACATTCACTCATATATCAACATGTCAACGCAATGCCACACGAGCCTACCACGGCTCATAGCCCCTTGCCACATGCCCTAGTCTAATCATTTGCCACCCGAGTTGATTATCATGCAACACATGCCATCAATAACTCAACATTATTGTATGACAATATATGACACACCTTTTTATAAACATGTTCTATATTCCATTAGTCATGATTGATTTGAACTTTCAAAATGAAATCAACAACCTGCATGGCTAAACACATTATTCACAGTCTAACCAACCCACGTTGACATCTATTAGCAACCAACTAATAATGATCCATCCTAGAGTGATAAATAATTACGGCATACAGATGACAACGTAGGTATAATCCAATTGGGTTGAATAGCTAAAACCCAAACTAATTGAAAACAATTTTGAGCATAAAAACAACATATAATACTTTAAAACAATATAGCATTTGTAAAACTGGATTCAATACGATCAAAGTACAACTTGCCTTGGAAAAAGGTCCTAGTCTTGGTTGAGCATGATCTTGCATTAACAATTCACCCTCGAGCGATCCGGGCACCTCGATGTCTACGCGAATATATAGAGAATATCAAATAAATACAAAACTAGAGAGAAAGTAAACTCTAAAAATTAAATAAAATTCATTATTAAATAGATCTCAATTTTACAAATTTTTAGAGATTGGAATCATCTCAATCAGAGCTCATATAAAGAAGAATGGGCTCTCATAAAATTCAAATAAAGAAAAATCAAAAAAAGAATAAACCCAAATTTCCTGATTTATTTTTCTATTGAAAAATCGATTAATGACGTCATACTAATGTCAATGATCGATTTTCTTGAATAAAATAAAACTAAAATTTCTTCTCTCACTGACACGTGGGCCTGGGTCCATGAAACCCAATCGTGTCCATCGTGGACTCGGCACAAGGGTCTAACACAACCGATGGGCGAGCCCAGCTACCAGCTAATGTGGCTACTACCTCATCCGGATAACCGGGCTCTAATAAAGTGTCTACGCGGTAGCCACATCAGCGATACCTCAACGCCACATCAGATCTTACTCTTGAGTTCTCAAGCTTGCGACACCACAGTGGTGCAACACTGGAGATGAGGAAGATAACCAACCCGACGGTGATCTGGCAACTTATCTGCAACGTTGTCTTGTGGATCTAGAAGACCTCAACTCGAGCAACTCGGTGATGTGCTTGGTTCCAACAGAGGTGCAACGACGATAGAGATCTGAGCAAAAAAACGGTGACAAAAGGTCAACGTAATCCAATGAGCAAAATCCAAGGAACAACATCACCTTGGTCGACGGCTTCTAGGGCAAAACTTGTGGCACAACACGGGGCACAAGTGGCTTTATTGCCTCAACGGTCGTGTTTTAGCTGAAGACCTATGTGGAGTCAAAGGCAGTGGCGTAGCGGATCCAGACTCTAGCGACAGTTTGAAGACGATACACCTCGGTCGTCCACGTGGCAAAGATCTGAAGGCGGATGGCACGTGGCTAACTAGGCCAAATGGGCTACATAGCAAATCTCGACCAGGTCGACACAGCCAAGAAAAGGGTTGGGTCCTTAGGGTTTCAGCCCAACTTCAAAACCCAGATTTTCAAGGTTTTACCAATAAAATTAATTCTCAAAATTAAATTAACTCCAAATACATATAAAGATATTAGAAAAATCCCAGAAAAATTTCCAAAAATATTTTGAGACTTTTAGAACCTAAATAAAATATTTTGACAAAAGTGTATATAAAATTTTCATATAATTAAATATTATTGGCAAAAGGCCTAATTGAAAATCATTATTTAAATTCCAAATAAATTCTAGAAAAATATAAAAATTCATAAATAAATATAGTAAATCAATTTGAGCCAAAAATTAGGATGTTACAAAAGTGATCTCCCAAATATAATGTCGAATCCAACAACTATACAACACTACTAACCGAATTTGAGTCAAACATATCCGATTAGTTGGTCGGCATATATGTGATCTGATTGGACCCCTACACACACATTGTAACACCCCGGCGCCAAACGCACCGCGAATGCTACCAAAACCTCGCTTCATTAGCGACACCCCTCGGACCCACACATGTCCAAAGGGTTACCAACCCAAGATAATTCTCCACAACAAGATCAATTAAACCGAGAATTATCGAAGAAAAACATAAAAAAACCTAACACCTCTATGAACTTGACTGCAATCAACCACTAGACTCTAAAACCGATTTAAAGCTAAGTCACCGAAATTTACAAAATTTCGGCATGACCTCTCTAGAAATATAGAACATCCACTCGTGAGTAGAAACATATGCAAATCACATGACATCATTCTAGCGAGGTCCTTAGTTAACCAACCTCACATCCAATAGAAATACATAACTCCCCACGACAAAAGACATATTACAAACACGAAGTTACATTCGGACTTAACGAATCGAGTTAACTAGATTGTGGAGGCCAAGGCGTGCACGTGATACTACTCCTAACGGGCACGAGCCAACTTCAAGGTACCTAAAGCAGAAACAAACAAGCGTGAGTCCAAGACTCAGCAAAGTGCAACAAGTAGACAAAATAAGAAATTAAACTAAAATACAGCTACTTCAAAACATAAAGTAACAGTTTCTTTATTGGGCCTTCGTAATTAAATGAAGGCAGTTGAATTTATAAAAGATCCAAAAACATAAGAGAACGATTACTCCATCATTTACCATAATCATTACTTAACTGAAACATCCAGGAACAGAAGCAGTAATTGATTCCACTTATCGTAACCAACTCGAACGTAACAAAACTTACCTTTGCCTCAATAAACATTTCTGGATGAGTCCACGCCTCAATCCTCAACCTGTTCTTCCCATTCCTATCAATCCCATTTATCCGTTGCAATACATAATGCAATGGAATGCGTTTATGCTTTCATGCTCGAGTGCACAAAACATACAAAAGAAGAAGCTGATATCCATACATCACAATCAACTCATTAAACATAATTCATCATTGTCAATGCAATACAGATGCAATTATGCCATACAAAGCAGAATCTCAATCCATACATCACAATCAACTCATTAAACATGACTCATCATTGTCAATGCAATACAGATGCAATTATACCATGCAAAGCAGAATCTCAATCCATACATCACAATCAACTCATTAAACATGACTCATCATTGTCAATGCAATACAGATGCAGATTTCACCATTTCCATGCATATGATGCATCATGCATGCTCATCTCCTCTTTTAGCACATACCGGTATGGCCGAGTGCACACCCGTCAGTGTGCACCCTCTCATTCCCCTTCCACCCCGTGGTGGAGGGTGCCTACTCTTCTTGACTCGCTCCCATACACCCATTATACGGGACTACGAGGTAGGACTTTCGTACTCACTCTTGGTGAGCACAGAGGCCCTTGATCGAGAATGGGTCGCCTCTTCCATCATGAATGCACAAATGCAATTGACATAAACCAATTTGTAAACTGCATTCTTTCCTCACATTTGCATAGCCATAACCAAATACATAAATATCACCCACTCCTCACATCCATAAATTACCATTCACATCCTCAACACTCATAATCGCATTCGCACACTCAAAATCACGTTCTCAACACTTATAATCATGCTCACATCACCAATACTCGAGTAATTACTAATCCCATCTATCTTGATTATAAATCAAACCATTTTATAATCAAATTCCATACTCCGTCCTCCCATTCATTTATCATCAATACTTCATACAAAAACCATAATCTTTTATCATGACTACGAATTGAACCATTATTCTTGAATCAAAACTCATGGCTTTAATATCAATAATTCCCTAATCCTACTAGTAAGCACCAACACGGAACACAAGCTAGCACAACAAGTCACATAGACAAGGCACATAATTCTTCAATGTAGCACACATAGCAAACAACCAAGGATGCACATGCAAGTTTCATCCATACTAGTGTTGTCAATATAACCACAACAAGCATTAGCGGCTCTCATATCAAATCAATCAAGACATGCAATCTACAATTCACAAAATTCAATCAATTGATGCACTTGCCTTCAACTTCTCGAGGCGGTGTGGCGAGGCGAGGTTACACACCTGGGGTCACACCACCTGCACATGGATATAACTCACTTAAAAAAACATGCCCATAAATCAACACAAGACTCATACTAAGTTAAACCGCAACCCACTCCTAAAACCTGGAAACAGAAATCTGCCAACCGGGACAGCACTTGGTAAAACAGTCATAACTTTTAGTCGGATGAACGAAACTTAGTGATTTCAGTCGCTATTGAAAGATAATTCGATTATCTACAACTTTTTCTATAGCCAACCGACCGGGAAAAGCACCGATATTTCTCAGATTGGCGACGAACAGCAGACAGCCGCAGAACTAACGCGTTCTGGACAGCACGCGGTAAAATAGCTATAACTTTTAAACGGCTGAACGAAATTTAGCGATTCTGGTCTTCATTGAAAGGTAATTCGATTATCTACAACTTTCGTTATAGCCAAACCCCCAGGAAACGCTTGTAGAATTTTCGAACAGCAGATCTAACAAGGGACGAAAATCTGTCCGAACAGAACATTCTCATTCACTCTAGTCTCTCCATTTCCCCAACTAAATGCATCACCAAATAAGAATCCTAGCTGGGCATTTGCTCAAACACCTTACATGCAAGCATTTCACCCCCAAAATTTTCTAGGGTTTTACCTCAATCCTTCACATGGACGGAAGAGGAAGGTGGGGAAAGGCTTTGGAGCTGCTACTTAGGAGAGGAGGCATAGCAGTCTGCCGCCGGGAGGAGCTCGCCGGAGCTGGCCGGAGGAGGGGTGCGGAGCTGCTGGAGACTGAAGGGGCACCGGCCATCAGGAGGAGCAGCAATCGGCCAAGGCTGAGGCGCAGGAGGACTCCGGGATCTTCGCCTCGCTTGTTGTTGCTTTCGGTGATGAAGGAGAGGCATGGAGGAAGGCTCAGGAAGAAATCGCCAATGGTCGAGGCGCAGAGGCCTGTTCGGCCGAAGAAAAAGCGGTGGGAAAAGAAATGCATTTGGGAAAAAGGCTCCACCAAGCAATTTCAGCCACACACACAATTGAAGAGAGAGATTAGGTGAGGAGGAAATTCCCAAAACCCTCCTAAAACCAAATCCAACTTTTACCACTAGCGAACCAACTAATTAATTTCTTAGCATGAAGCGACAAATGTCGGGATAGACAACTTGCCGCAAAACTAAATGGCACGGAGAAAAACACTCATTCCGATAAGCATTTCACGAAAAAACTCAAAACCTTTAATAAACTGCGATGCAACAAAACTTATCTCCAGAATAAATCCTTAAATCAAGAAAATGAAGACAACTCCGGCCAAAAATCCAGGAAAAACGATTTTGCGGTATTACACACATATATGTATATATATAAGGTACCATGGAGTCATGGCACCATGACTTCAAATGCACGAATTAAAGCCAAATTCAATTATATTTTTTTGAAAATTTTAGTTTTAGGGTATATGCCCATCTATAATAATTTAAATGAAACACGTATCTTTAAAAAAATAAATTCAAACTCAAAGATTTTTAATGAATTTAGGTCACATGCATTGTTGATATATATATAATCAGTGCATTCCTACAATCAAACTATCATCAAAAAGGGAAACTTTAGTTTGAATTTTGGTTCAAACTTGTTTAAACTCAACATCCTTAAAATTTCAAAATAATCGCAAGTAGTACATAAGGAAATGCCTATTTTGTATCATGGTGCCCTAGGTAATTATACTACATGCATGCATACATACATACATACATACTATCGTGACCCTCCTTTTGGCATGGAATACCATAGGGTCTCTTATGCATACTGCACTAGTTCGATCTTTAGTGGCTAGTGCACATATTTACAACATTGTCATCACATCCATACATAAGCTCACAATTATATTAACGGGACATAGTTTGTACAATAAGGCCAAAAAGGGCCGAAATAAAGTGTAGCAGAAAAGTCCAATAGTATGCCTTTAACCCAAAATACACCATAGGCAGCTGAAAAGGAGTAAGTCCTAGAAAAAATAGTCATTGTAGTCCTCGTAACTTGTAGTAAAATCATCGGGGTCATAGATTCCTCGATCTCTGAATATCAACAAGGGTGAGTACATTTGTACTCGACAAGACTTGTAGTGTATCACAAATATAAGTAAATGTTTGACTATGTCAAAGGAGATGGTCATTATATAATCTAGATTCTTCTTCATAAAGCGAGATTTATTCAACAATATCAAATAGTAGATTGCAACAAAATTTGTAAAGACAAGTTTACAAGTATGTAAATAATAAGTATATATATAACATATGTAAGAGCAACTCACAATCCTCCATGATTGTTTATCGAACCATTCCTTACCATTTCTTGGCATAACATCTGAAATAAAACATTCCCCCAATTTTTTCAATTCAACCATTTTTGCAAGAACATAAAATCTAACTAGTGTCGGTGCACCAAGTATCTCATAACAACGAGAACTACTTTTTGACAAGTTTTACACTCTAGAGAGGTGCACTACTTTGCCCACAATACATGATCAACTCCTTTTGCCACTATTTTTACACTTCCTTTGGTGTATGGCCAAGATATCACAATGAGAGCTATTACATCTCTTAGACCTAACTTTGCACCAGCCCGGTGATGTTTGACTCTTACATGGCGGCAGAAATAAAATTTACATTCTCATAATAACAATGACAGTACACCCTATCATTACATAATAACAATGATAGTACACCATGTCATAACCATTTCCTTCATAGCAAGACATGCATCATTGTATCGACAAGCATTATTCCTAACACCATGGTGAAGTCTCCCCTATGAGCAATCAATCTCATAAAGCCCCTCCAGCCTTCCAACCTGTAAACCTAAACCCAAGTGACTTAATAAGTTAGGGCTACCCCATATAACACTTGTGATTACACGGTATACAGCACTACATTCGGTCCTTAATTTGATCTAGGGTGAGAACTCTCCTCCGATCTATGTGTAAGTCTATGCACTTTACAATATATAAATAACTCGCCCACGTCAAACCATAGTTTTTGGTTTTGGTTTATAACAATATACCATAGAGCATTTCCTCATTACTTTAAATTTCCATCCCTGAACAAATAGCGTAACCGACTATTTGTTCTCCCAAGTCTAAACCATGGCTAAGCAATTATTTACATATTCGAGTATACCCAAGTTGATATTATTTCATGTCTGCCCTACCTTATGGATATCAAGGTTGACATTTACGTATTTATCAAGGAAGTTCCATGCAACAAATATGACTATTTACCATTAACCACAAATTAATGAAAAATACTAGGATCAACATAGTCAAAGGGGATGCTTTTCTTACTTGTTGAATTCTTGAGGTTGTCTGGAGTTGACGAAGGAAGTTTTCAAAGCGTCGATATCTACACGTGGTACATCACATAGCAAATATAAGAGCAAAATGAACTCAAACAAAGAGAAAATTCAACTCATTTTGTTGAAACACAAATTTCATTATTTTAGAAAAAATTAGAAATTGGTTTCACTCAATTTGGAGTTCATTTGCAAAAGTTATGATCATTTGAATTTTAATTACCTAAAAATCCCCTAAAATAGAAAAAGTGCTGATGTCAGAGGCGCATTTTCCTGAGAATACATCTTCCAAAAGAGAAAGTGTATTTTCAATTGACCTAAAAGTGCATTTCTCTTTTTAAGGATTTTTTATTTATTTCACAAAGGCTGACATGTAGGGTCCACTTTCAGTGTTTTATTATTTTCAAAAATCGACTGACATGTAGGTCCCATATGCCAATGGCTCATTTCAAATACCATTTCAATTTATGAAATAAATCTTTTATTCCAACTGGGGCCCATAGGTCATTGACATATATCTTATTTTTTTGTTTTAAAACAAAAATTGACGGTTGGGGTCACCTTGCCGGTGACTTGGTACACGCGTAAGGAGACCTAACAAGGGGGCCACCTATCAGTGACCCAAAATAGGGCGCGGCTCGGGCGAGCTCACCGACGGTAATGGCAGTGATTGGTTGGTTGGACTAGCTAGAGGAGAGCAAGTGGAGTCTAGGGAACCTGTCGGTGAAGGCAAGGGATGACTTGAGTTAGCTGGTGAAAGCATCTAGGCCTCCAATTTCATTTTGGTTTTAGTAATTAATGACAACCACGATTAAAAGACTAATATTTTCTTTGAGCATTTTTGAAAATAGGTTAGTAGTAGTCGTGGCACGTGATGAAGCATGAAAATGGAGCGAACGAAGATCAATGCATTGAGCTAAAGGGCCAAGATATAGAATTAGGACCTTTTCATAGCTTTTGCCGATCTCGATGTTTTGGAGAAAGATCGGATTGCTAAATTAGGTACCGTACTATTAAGAGGGACTCGTCGCTAGTAGCAAGTTTTGATTAGTGAAAATGGCTCAATTTGATGCTCATACAAAAGATTTTTGTATTTTCCTAAAAGACATTTGAAAAATCACCTTTCCCTCAGGCATTGTCGGCACTACCGCCATATGGGTGCGATATTGCCGTAGGGGCGGCAATACCTACCCATACGACCGGTAGTTATATTCTAGTAGAGGGTGATTTTGGGTGTTGCCCGGTTGGCACTACAGTCCCATCGGGGCGGTACTGCCTCTTGGTCGGCACTACCAACCCCACATGGGCGGTAGTGCTAACCTACTGTAGCAATGGTTAGTTTGTTAGTGTATTAAATGCTACAGTCGACCGTTAGACCTAAGGGTGGTACTACCAGCCCTACATGGCCGATAGTGCCAATCCTCCTGAATTTTTCAGGGGTTTGGTAGCAACAGCTAGAATTCTCAATGAGAGCTATAAATACACCCCCACCTGCAGCATAGCGGTACTCTTGGACACCTATTGCACATTCTTGAGTGCTTGCTTACTTCTCTGCTACTCTAGAGCATTCAATTCTCATTTTGTGAGTAGTTGAGAGGAAAAATCAAGTGTGAGCATTAAATTAAGCCATTTAGACGCTTGATAAGCCTCAAGCAATAGTTAAATTTTTTTACTCTTGGAGGTTGCCGCCTCCTAGACGGTTTGGAGGCATTCGTGCACGGTGAGCTTCTCGACAGAGTTTGTGAGAAGCCCCGGCAAACGTGTGAAGACTGGAGTTTGCCTACCCGGTGCCGGAAAGAACTACCAAGTGATCGAGTGAGGCTCATGTGATTGGAGTCGGTTTGAAGTTGATCAAGCTTCCTCAACGTGCATTAGGGGAGACTGGCAAGTCTCTGAAACCACGGGATAAATTCTTACGTCATTTTCTTTCGTGATTTGATTTCTTGTTTCTTATATGCAATTTACATTCCTAGTAATTTTAATGTAGTGATCTTGTGACTAGGATTGTATTCTTGCCTAGTGTAGGTTGTTGGTGCACTTAGTGAAAATTAGAGAATTTAGACTTTAAGTGTCAAAAATTGTAATTCTTAATTAGATTTTTATTTATTGAAATTAGAGCAGAAGAATTTCAAAAACCTCATATTGACCCCCCTCTAATCGGTTATCCTTGATCCTACAGCTGGCGTTGGAGCAAAGCAAAGGCAGTAATGGAGGCTAGTGGAGGAGGGGGTTGTAGGGGTGAAGCTTTAGAGGGACCTCAGGACCTCATTTTGGTGGTGACAAGGGCTTACTAGAGAGGGTAGGCGGTTATGGCTAGGATGAGGAGGATGATGGTCACGACGGTGGCAATCTCAGCAATTTGAGATTTGAAGAAGGTAGGGGAAGTGATCAAGGGGCTATGGGTTACTTCAACCTGACTGAATTTGAGAATAGCTCACTAGGTAACTTAATTGTGCTCAACATTGATTTCTTGCTTGCGACACCAGTGGTGCTTACCCGGGGAGCAATTGTCTCGAGCTTTGGGGCAGGATGGAGTATGAGGATGTATGGGGGGCTAGGGCGGTCGCGGTGCAGCTTTTATAGCCGAGGAGAGGTTACTTGCTACTTGGGTCCCTGAGAAAAGCATCATGACCAAGAGAAAAGGATGATGATGTGGTGGGTCTCCAGGAATTTCTAGTAGGCTGTAGCATGTGCAGGTGCGGAAGCAGTGGTGGAAGTGGCATGAGGCGATAGCTCGATGGGGCAAGAGGTGGGATTGCTCAGGCAGGGACTTGACCGAAGTAGTGGCATAAGTACCAAGCCATGGCATGGCATAGCTAGTGGGGAGTGGTGTGGAGAAGCTTGTAGCAAGGCAACATGGTGAGGACTTTCTGTGCTCGGGTGTGTGCTGGCGTAGCACAAGGCACACTCTGGCGAGGAGTGAGTGCACTCTAGCATGGCATGGCCTGCACCGAGGAGAGGTGGATATTAGTAGGTGGGGTTGGGGTTAGACGATTGACAATCGAGGCCCAGACGTCAGAGAGAGAAGGGGGGAGAGATGCCAAATAGGAAAAAGTGTATTCCTCTAGATTACGCTTTCAAGCTAAGGAAACGGTTTCTTAAATTGGGTGTTTTCCATTTTCGGAATTTTGCTTATTTCAATTGTGTTTTAATTGGTATTTGATTCTTATCAAATTTTTTTGGGCTATCAAACCAATTGCAAATCTTATGAAAATGTTTGGGTATGGCCCTGGGATGAAACTAATGATTTGATAAAAGTTTTAGAGCATGACCAGCTCTATGAATTTTAATAAAAATCTTTTAGTGCTTTTGTTCTAATGAAGGGTTCCAGTTTCTAATTTTTTTTAAAAGAATCAAATGATTTCAAAATTTTATGAAAATTTTTGAGAGTTTTTTAGGATTATTTGGGATTTAAATAAAATATTTATAGACTTTAAAATATTTTAAATCCCAAATTTGAAAATCAGGATCAATAACTAGTTTATTGAAATCATTTCCTTTAAATGCAAAAATTCAAAAAATCCATAAAAATTCATAATAAACTCATAAAACAAAATTTAACACTTCATTGGCTTAATTCAGAAAAAAAGAGTTATTACACACATGCATAGGACGTCGGAATGAGTCACCATGGAGTGTCGGTACTATGATTTCAAATGCGCTAATTCAAGCCATAACCGGGTATATTTTTTGAAAATTTTAGCTTTAGGGTATATACTCATCTATAAAAATTCAAATGAAACACATACCTTTGAAAAAATATACTCGAATTCAAAGATTTTGAAAGAATTTAAATCACATGCTTTGCAAATTTATATATAAAATCAGCACATACCTATAATCAAACTATCATTAAAAAGGAAAACTCAAATTTGAATTTTAGTTCATAATTATTTGAACTAGTTACTAAACTGTTTAAACTCGACATCTTAAAAAAAATTTAAAAAAATCACTTGCATTATATAGGGGAAATATCTATTTTAGATCATGGTGCCCAGGCACCATGGTATCCCAGGTGTATACATATATACACATACATACATACATACATACATACATACATACATACATACATACATACATACATACATACATACATACATGTGTATATATATTGCATGTTGTATTGTTTTGTTCATCTGCCCGTTTTATAGGCGTGTTTGTTCTATCCTTCTAGCTGTTGTGATGCTTTTCACATGTATGTTGTTATTACTGTTTGCTTGTGCCGACCTGATGCTTGCACGGGACATAGTTTATCATGCCTTTGGTCATTTTCCTATAGCAAATGATTACACCCTATGTTGTCACTGAATTTTGTTTTTTAACCGGTATATTGTCACATTAGTTATTTTTGATGGTCTGGTTGTATCGGTCTTTTAGAATTTAGAAATGTTTGCTAGATAAATCTTAATAGGATTAAGATTTCTAATTTTGCACAGGACATAGTTTATCATGCCTTTGGTCATTTTCCTATGGCAAATGATTACACCCTATGTTGTCACTGAATTTTGTTTTTTAACCGGTATATTGTCACATTAGTTGTTTTTGATGGTCTGGTTGTATCGGTCTTTTAGAATTTAGAAATGTTTGCTAGATAAATCTTAATAGGATTAAGATTTCTAATTTCTTTCATAGTAGAATTTGTACTTGTTTTGAAGGAGAACTAAGGAGGCTATATAAACCCATAGAGTGGTCAAAGAGAATCCAAACAACCAAGAAGCCAAAACCAACACATAGAATGCAAGAGGTGCACTAGAGGATTAGGCACTAGGTTATTTTTTCGCACTAGATTCTTATATAAGGCAAAAATCCAAATGTCCTTAAAGGTTCGAGAGGTTGTGAGAGAGCAACAATCCTTCGTGCTCTTTTGAAGTTGTGCTTATGGAATTTGTGGTCAGCTTTGCCAAATCTTTCACTCTTTTCGTTGTTGTTTCAACTAGTGGCGTACACAGGACAAAAATAGAGGGAGTGCTCAGTGAGGTGAACCTTCACCCCACTCATGTGCCCCTCCGTCGCCCGCCTGAGCCCCGAGGGGTCCCCTTCGTTTTTGCCCATGTCACTTAATCTCTATTTTTTTGGGATAATCTTTAATTGGTATAGTGACATTGTATCATTTTGACAATTTACTAATCAACTGGTAACTTAAATTATATGGTGTCATTTTTTTGTGAATTTACTATGAAATTTTTTGTTGAGTTTTTGTACTTAATATTTCAGAGTGTAATCAATTTAGTGCCAATAATTATAATAAAAAACAAAAACTTACCTTATCCATCAGCAACTCCCTACTGCCTTAGTCTTCTCCCCACTGGTTGTCTTCTCTGGTTCCCCTACTAGCAAGTGGCGACTCCCGAGTGCTGCCAGCCCCACCCTACCTCCTTGGCTCATGGTGATGACATCTCCCCTCTCAACCCTGCCACTGGCCCCCTCCTTCACCCGGCAGTGTCGTGCACCAACTCCTTCACCCGATGTGGCCCACCAGCGTGGGAGTGCGGCCCCCTCCTTCACCGGTTACCTGGTGTCATAGCCCCATCCTTCACACAGCCCCCTTCTTCACCAATCTTTTGTGAATCTACAATACCATTTATAGAACTTATAATAAGTTTATAAGTTAAGACTATACTAGAGAATAAATGAACGAACAATTGAAATTATACGGTGGCATTGTATTATTTTTTACAATTTACCAATCAATTTACATTTAGTAATAAACTTACCTTATCCTTAGGTCCAAGCTTCCCACGCCCACGGAGCCATGCCTCACTGCCTAAGTCTCCTCTGACCTCTGGTCCTCCTCCCCACCTCATTGGCAACAGGCGATGCTCCTCCCCTCTCGGCCCTACCTCACAGCGATGGCGCCTCGCCCTCTCGGCTCCGTCCTGGCCCCCTCCTTCACCCGATGCCCAGTGGCGTGGCACCCCGTGTGTCCACCACTGCTTTCAACATCATTATTTTAGTTCTCTCTACGAGATTTATCTTCTTTATTCTTAAGATTGTGCATGCCTGTGTCGTAACTCATAAAACTCTTATCTTATCTAGGGGTTGTTATGTATAAAAAGGGGTATCAGAATGTAACAGTTGCAATTCAACTAACCCATGTGAATTATTGTTGGCGAATAATACAACAATACTGAAGGTTGAAACTTGTTCTTTAAAAATGGCTAAAACTGAAAGTTGAATTGAAGCTCACGATCAGCTCAGAGGTTCTTTGTCTAATGAGGTCACTAAACTAATTAAACAAAAAGTAGGCTCTTAAGCTCCATCTATAGTTTGCACTAACCAAGCACCGTCGACATATGACCTCAACTCTAATGAAAAAAGGAATTAAAGCCTTGAATAAAATTGAACCTTGCTTGAGTTTTGCTCGAATAGATCCACATGGACTGAAGTTGCATTCTAGCCAAGCTTGAGATTAAGATTGAGTCAAGCTCCTTGTTGATAGATTAGGTCTGTCCTAGTGGCAGAAGCTCATCAAGATGGCAAAGCTGGCTGGTGCAAGAGCCGGTGGGCCTTTTCTCTGAAGGATCAAGTTGGCCTAGAGGGGGGGTGAATAGGTAACTTTTCAAATTTTCAGACTTAATTACAGAATAGTTATCTTGTTTAAGTAGGAGGTTAACAGATACAAGATGATAGAATATAAAGCACAAATAACTAAAAGCAGCGAAAAATAACACAGAAGCAAGAATAAGCACAAGTGACACAATGATTTATCCCGTGGTTTAGAGCCACTCTCCTACTCCACGTTAGAGCACTTCTCTCGAATTATAGCTCCTCCAAAGCTAGTCGCAGTAGTTCTGGTCTCCACTAGGGTAACTATTTCACCACTTCGGTAAGGTGAGTCCCAACCTCTCACAATTTAGGTGACCTTTCACAATCCCTTTTAGACAGGTCGCACCTACACTTCCTCCAAGCCGTCTAGGATCACTAAGATCCAAGAGTAATAAACTTGTCCACAAGTCCTGTCTCTTGGTTCATTCAGCACAGCACTATCTAGACTAAACTTGGAGCCAAAATACTTAGAAAGTGTTAAGTTTTAGGGTTTGAAGATGAACCACAGTCTCCTTGGTGGAATGTAAGCTCTAGAGTGCTAATATGTCAAGGAGATCAAGGATATGCAAAAAGTTCTATGGTAGATGGCTCATGAAATGCTTATATAGCCATTTGGACTGTATATAGTCGTTACACCTACCACAGGAGCCGTTGGAACGTGTCAGACTATCAAAAACAGGTTAACACATTTGCAACGGACTTAGCAAAATCAGGTTTGGAGATAAACTTTTTATGCTCCGGACTGAATTTTTCAAGAAGTGCATTTGCGCCGGACTGAAATGACTTGGTCCGATGTACATAGGATTTTTGAAAAATTTAGTCTGGCAAAAGATGTGAACTTGTTCATGTGCGCTGGACCGAAATTTTCGGTCCGTAGAAGAAGGATTTCAAGGAGGATTATTTCAACGGACTTTTTGGAAGAATAGCTCTGAGTCTAACTGAGAGGAATGCATTCGCGCCAGACTAGATTTTGTGCTAGTAAACTTTGGTCCGTCATACATGGCGTACGCTCAATTTGATATAAATAATTGCTACTTTCACTACAGACTTAAGGAATAAAAGGTCCGGCGAAAATGGCTTGCATCGGACTAAAATTTATGAGAAGTTCAATATAGTCCGTCGTGAATGGAATGCACTCGGTTAGAATTTTGACCAATTAGATTTTGGCATTGGACTAAATTTGGAATGGTCTGGCGAAAAAGGAATTCTAACTGAGATTGCGCTGGACTTAAGGAACAAGCAATGAAATTTAGTCCGAGGCAAACGCATATTGTTTATCCAAGGATAGGATTGATTTTGGGAGGAAATATATTTGAATGATATTGACTCCAAGCTGTCTATTTAGTCTTGGCTTATGAAAAAAAATTTAACTTGTGCACAATCCCCCTTAATAGTACGGCCAAACAAAATAAAGTCCTAGCTACTTAGTTTGAATCATCTCCCAAGCTAGAACTAGTAACAAAGATCCTTAATCTTGACTTTTTGAAAAGACTTCCTTGATGCTTCAACTAATATTTTTCATTGTTTAGAGATTATTGACTTAGTCATCAACACCAAAACCTTATAAATAATTATGTGAAAAGAATTAAGGGGCCTAGATGCTATCTTTGTCCCTCTTGCTTTGCCTCCCGATGCTCACGTGCAACCTCACCACTGCCATTGATGATGCCAACTGACAAGGCTGTAACCAGGCCAAACAATGAGAGGAAAGACCCGAAGCCTGACACCCACCAAATTCCACCACCTCCTCCTTCTCCTCTCCCCCCTCCGCTTGGCCTTCATCCTTCTTGGGCCACGCCCTGCCCAACGACCCCTCTATTTGGTTGGATTTGCACCGTCCTCTCCGCAACACTTTGCCTCCGTAAGCCCCCTCCCAGGAAAAAAACTCTAAACTCCTCCTACTCCTCCCCCCATCGCATCTACACTTCCCTCTTAGCTTCACGAATTGGTTAGGTTGAGATGCGTAGATCTAGTTGCGACCCGAGTTCGTATGCTCAGCTATGTTGAGACACGGTTGGCCGGATCTATTATGGAGAATGCGCTTCATTGATTTTTTGGGATGGGTTTGGATAGGTCATTTCAATTCAGATTTCTTGGGGGGATTTTAGAATGTCGAATGCTTGGATCTAGTGAGGGGTTTAGTTAGGGTCTGTTTAGAGGGCTGTAACTTTTTTGAAAAACTATTTTTGGCTTTCTGGTTTGAAAAGAATCTGTAGTTTTTTACAAGAGACCGTTTGATAAACAATTAATTTTCTTTAGAAATAAGCTATAAAAGTAGTGACGAGGACTGAGAAACCTCTGACAGGTCAACGCATGGTCAACAAGGCTCTTAGCTCGGGCTCGGGACGCGGATCCATCGATCACGACCTAGGCTGCATGGTCCCTCTCGACCTCGAGCTGGCGAAAAAGGATTCGGCTCCTGGTAGGGAGGTCTAGCTCGGGGGCCAGGACGTGCGCCTACTCAACGGTTACCAAGACCTTGAATGCAGGAGTTGAGGCAGTTATGGGCGGCAGATCCGGGACGGTTGTAGCCCACTTTCAATGCGCATGAAGCCACTCCTCCGGGAATCTCTCCTGGCCGTTTCTAGTAACGGCCAGGAGGGGTATAAAACTCCTCGAGGCAAGCGTACTTGGGGACACACGACATCAACGCACAAGCAGTAGGACAGTAGCCATAGCCAATACACTCAAGCTCAAGCTGTAGACCGTCTCTGTACTCAAGTATAGTGAAGTTCTCCGCCTCAGGGAAAGACTGGAGTAGAGCTATTACCTTCATAGGGGCTCGAACCAGTATAATCTGCTGTGTCTCGCTCTTTGTCATTTTGCCCCGACCAACGTCGCAGCAAACATGTTCCTCCATTGAGCGGAGCTCGGTTTGGGTCCCTCATTCACACCAACCCCGTTTCACATTTGTGGTCAGGCGATCCCGATCGTCGACAGCTGGTGCCCACCGTGGGGCTCGAAAGCTTCGCTCATTCGAAAGAGGTTCAAGACTTTGGAGGCATGGCGTCCGATCGCTGCAGGACATACTACGAGCTCGGGTTCGAATGCAGTCCCTGAGCACGGAAGCTCCACATCCCTGTTCTCACCCTCTCCACCACTGCGTGATCAGCTTGTTCTCATGGCTGCTAGCCATGGCACGAGCGTGGAGGAAGGGGAGCGCGTAGCCCGAAGACCCTCGAAGACGCTCGTTGGATGGCCCAAGTCTCCATCAATCAGGCCATAACCGCCCTCCGGTGAGAGGAGCATGAGAAGATTGGAACTTCGTCAGGATGCTCCAAACTCCCTCGAACGGTGAGCGCCTCCGTGTAATCGCTCGAGTCATGACCGACCCCGCTCGATCGAGGTCGGGCCTTTTCAGCCGATCTCTCGCAGACGAGCTCGATAAGGCCGCTACTGAAGTCGTACCATCGCAGCACCAGAGTCGCCATTCCGGATCCTGTTCCCTGAAGAGTGATGGCAGCTCCTCGCACAGGCACCAGTGTCCCCGCTGGTCTCCTGCGCACTGGCAATCCTGGGATTTGTCCCGTACTCCGCCGCGTCGTCGCTTCCTGAGTGCAACCCCGGATGGCGTATGGCGACGGCCGGCCGCGGGTGGTTGTTTCGGCAAACGGCCACCGTGAAGTCATGGAAGTGCGAGAGCAGGATCATGAGGTGCCCTGACCTCAACGAAATCGGCCACGACCTCAGCAGGGGCCACGCTGACCTCGGCAGGGGGATCGCCGGTCTGGGTCTTGGTAGGTCGACGGCCGCCCGCAAGATCCTGAAGGGTGGCCTAGGTACGATGAAGAAAAGTTTTGCCTATTCCACAGGACCCCGGGCCACGACCTGCGAAGCTGCAGAGCTTAGCAGAGCAAGCTGGATGCCTTCTATGATGGGCGCGGAGAGATGCCCACGCTCCCGAAGGAGGGAGAACAACCCAACAGGGTCTACACCGGAGCGGACCAGGCCGACCTCGACCTGAATTTTCAGCAGGGTGACCGCCGGATCGACGTCATCTTCAACGGCTCATCGGCATACCAATCTCGGCGTGAAATTAAGGATGTTGCGTGCACGGTTTATCAGGCTACCGTCAGGAAGCCCATGGACCAGTCTTGCAAGTAGGCCAGGGCTACGATAACCTTCACGCGGGAGGATGCATCCCAAGGTATGTCCAAAGACCTGAAGACTGCCATGGTTGTGACCCCGACCATCAGCAACACCATGGTCGGGCATGTCATGATCGATGGGGGTAGTTCCCTCAACCTACTCTTGGATAGCGCGCTCGAACCAGATGCAGATTCCCCGGTCGAAGGTCAAAAATATCGGGATTTCGTTCTTCGGAATCGCTCCTAGAAGCTCGACCACTCCTCTGGGGCAGGTGGTCCTACCTGTCACCTTCGGCGCCTCGGACAACTTCCACACCGAGCTGATCACCTTCGAGGTGGTCGAAGGGGATCTTCCCTACAACGTCATCCTCGGGCGCCTGGCTTTAGTCAGGTTCATGGCAGCGAACCACTATGACCACCGTTGCATGAAGCTCCCAGGACCCAATGGCATCATAACGGTGCGGGGCGACCTCAAGGCAGTGCACGGTTGCGAGACCCAGGACTTGGCTCTCGCCGACATGCTGCCTCAGCAAGGCCCTGAGGCGACCACGAAGGTCACTCGCCAGAAGGTGGTCATCCAGCCTAGCGGGGCGACGAAGGCTGTGCCGCTCGAAGAAGGCGACTCGTCCAAGTGCATTCACGTCTCAGCCGAGCTGAGTTTCAAATAGGAACTCGAGCTCGTCACCTTCCTCCGCACCAATAAGGACATATTCGCTTGGGAGCCAGCAGACATGCCAGGTGCCCCGAGGGAGGTGGTCGAGCATAGATTGCAAGTGCGGCCTGGTTGCCGGCCCATACGCCAGAAGCTGCAACGCTTCTCTCCCGAGAAGGTTGCCATAATCAAGGAGAATCTCGACAAGTTGCTGAAGGCCGGCTTCATTCGTGAGATCGATTACTCCGAATGGTTGGCCAATCCAGTCATCATGCAGAAGAAAGGTGGGAAGTGGCGGATGTGCGTTGACCACACGGGCTTAAATTCGGCATGCCCGAAGGACAATTTTCCCCTTCCATGCATCGACCAGATTGTCGACTTCACCACGAACGCCAAGATGCTGAGCTTCCTGGATGCCTACTCCGGGTACCATCAAATCAAGCTGGCGATCGGTGACAAGAGTAAGACGTCATTCATCACACCATTCGGCACGTATTGCTACACCACCATGTCGTTTGGTCTCCGCAACGCCGGCGCGACATTCCAGCGCTTGATGACCAAGACGTTCGATCCTCAGATCGGCCGCAACCTCGAGGTCTATGTAAATAACATCATCGTCAAGAGCTCCTCCGGGGACAATCACGTTCAAGACCTTGCAGAGACTTTCGCCAATCTGAATAAACACATGATCAAGCTTAACCCGGAGAAGTGTGTGTTTGGCGCTGCTTCAAGAAAGGTGCTCGGCTACATGATCGGGGGCTCGGGAGTCGGTCCGAACCTGGAGAAGATCGAGGCGATCGAGAAGATGGCTCCCCCAAGTTCGGTAAGGCAGGTGCAGTGCCTCACCGGCCGCATGGTTGCTCTCAGCCGGTTCATCTCGAGGCTTGACAAACGTGGGTTGCCGTTCTTCAAGGCTTTGCGTAAACAAGGAAATTTCGAGTGGACGCCGAGGCACAACGATTCTTCGACGAGTTAAAGGTATACCTCTCAAGTCCACCTTTGCTCACGACTCCGCAGCTAGGCGAAATATTGCTGCTCTACCTCGCGGCCTCTACTCAAGTTGTCAACGCTGTCCTGGTGGCCGAGCGGGATGCATAGCAGCACCCGATCTACTACGTCAGCGAGGTTCTCCACGGGCCAAAGGAACGCTACCCCTAGGTCCGAAGTGGTTATCAGCCCTCCTCATGGCTTCAGCGCAAGCTCGGCGATTATTTCGTGCTCACTCGTGGTCATCCCAAGCAACTTCCCGCTTGGGGAGATCTTGAGGAATCCAGAGGCCGACGGTCGCATCGTTAAGTGGGCCATGGAGCTAGCTGTGTTTGACGTCCAGTTCGTGGCGCGTACTGCCATCAAGTCGCAGGTGCTTGCTGACTTTGTGGTCGAGCAAACACCGCAGCCGGCTCCTGAGCTCGAGATCAAGGAGGAGAAGCCCTGGGTGATGTACTTTGATGGCTCAAGATCCTTCAAGCGCTCGGGGGTTGGGATCCTTATTCTCACCCAACAGGGCGACAGACTGAGGTATGTGGTTTGTTTGGATTCCCAGCGATAAATAATGCAGCAGAATGCGAAGCTCTCCTGGCGGAACTCCGAGCTTGCAAGGCGCTGGGTGTGCGCCGGTTGATCATCAAGGGCGATTACCAACTCGCCATCAACCAGTTCAACAAAGGCTATCAATGCCCGAAGACTCCATGACCAAATACCTCGCCGAAGTGCGCAAGATAGAGAAGTGGTTCCAAAACCTGGAAATCACACATGTGCCAAGGAAGGACAACTCCAGCGCAGATTTTCTCTCCAAGCTCAGGTCATCCGACGATGAAATTCCTCCAGATGTCATCCTGGAGACCCTGGCGTCACCTTCAATTTCCGACCAGGGGGCCTTGGTCGCTTTCATTGAAGGTATTCTCTCATGGGCCAAGCCAATCCACAACTTTTTGGCATAGGGAGAGTTTCCGTCCGACCCTGCTAAGAGGAGCAAGATCAAGCACCGGGCAAGATCGTACAAGCTCGTGGATGGCAAACTTTACCATCGGAATGCTTCTAGAGTCCTGACAAAGTGTGTTACCACGGAGGAGAATAAGTACCTGTCAAACGACATTCATTCAGGTCTCTGTGGGGCGCATTCTTCTTTCAAGACCATGGTCGGGAAGGCTTTCCGCATGGGTTTCTATTGGCCAACGGCGCTCTAGGATGCTCGCAACATTATCCGCGCTTGTCGAGCCTGCCAATTCCATGCTCGAAAGTCACACCAACCTGCCTATGCACTCCAGACCATTCCACTCGATTGGCCCTTCTCGACCTAGGGGCTAGATGTCCTCGGCCCCTTCCCGCAGGCGGTCAGTGGGAGGAAGTTCTTGTTCATCGCTATTGATACCTTCACCAAGTGGATCGAAGCCGAACCTGTTTCGACCATCACGGCTCGTGCGGCGGTCAAGTTCTTCCACTTGTTCATGGTCACCAGGTATGGGGTTCCATGCAGAATTATCACCGACAATGGAACACAATTTACCAGTGAACTATTTCAGGAATATTGCGAAGACATCGGCACTAAAGTATGCTATGCTTCGGTGGCCCATCCGCAAAGCAATAGAGCAGTAGAACGCGCCAACGGACAGATTGTTCAAGGCGTCAAGAAACGAGTATCAGATGAGCTCGAACGACACGGCCAGACCTAGGTGTAGGGTCGAGGATGCGCCTAGAGGGGGGTGAATAGGCGTTTTTCGAAATTCGATCGCTCACTAAACAATTCGCTCTAATCAACCCTTATGTCAAAACCTAATCAAAGATATATGCGGAAGCGACAAACTAGGTTTTGACAATTAAAGCCTAAATCAACTAGGCTCACTAGTGCACTAATTAAATTATGTCTCTAAACAAGAATTGCTATATTGAACAAATAATTAATACTAAGCAATTCTAATTAAAATCAAGCAATTGATCAATATACAATAAAGTAAATGCTTGAAAGTAAAAGAGACAACCGATATTTTTTCGTGGTGTTCGGAGACTTGCCGGTCTCCCCTAGTCCACGTTGAGGCAAGCCCAACTACTTGGACCGGCTCCCGCTCGAGCACCCGCCTCTTTCCACTAGTCGTGGTTTTTCACGCTCGCGCGTAGGCTCAACCCGAACCTTCACAAACTTCGCCGGGGCTTCTCACAACCTTGAGAGCTCTCGCGCACGACGCCTACACCGTCTAGGAGTCGGCAACCTCCAAGAGTAATAAGCCGCTCCTCCGCTTGAACCTCACCGAGCACAACAAATGCGCTCCCGGTGATCACCAAGTGCAACACATGCACAAGGACCTTCCTCAAGTGCAACACATGCACAAGAGGCTCTCAAATCACTTCCTAATTGCAACACATGAAATTAGTCTCACTCTTTAGCTCAAGAGGCAAATGGAGAAGAGCAACACATGCACACAACTCCCACACACACAGCCAACATTCTCCCCAACACCCCCAAGGCCTCCTTTTATAGCCTCCATGCCAAAACTAGCCGTTAGGGGGAAGATTCCCGAAAATCAGCGAAAACGCGGTACTACCGCCCTCTAAGGGCCGGTAGTACCGGCCGCAGCCCCAACGGTCGGCAACGGACACTTTCGGTACTCTACGCCCTCGAGGCGCAGAGTATAAGACCTATGTACTACCGCTCCCACGAAGCAGTAGTGCCGCCACGCACACCAAAGAAAACACCGCCATCGAAAATAGCTATCGGCACTATATGCCCGGTAGTACAAGCATTTTGATACTACCGCCAAGCTTCTTGAGTAGTCTTACCACAGAGAAAAACCAGATCAACTCCGAAATCCATTTCTCCAAAAACCAAAACCCATTCTTTGAGCCTCTAGATGATCAACACATGATCATACACTCTTGCAAAACACATTTGCACCAATTTAGCTCATGCTCAAAGAATCGCAACCGAATTGCGAAAAACACATTTCGCAAATCAACACCGAACTTATGCGATCAATCCTCTAGCCATGTAAGGATCAACACATGATCCCGACACATTGCAAAACACATTTGCAAATACCAACACATGCTCTAGGATCGAAAGACATAACTTCAAGGCTCATTTGCAAAACACATTTGCACAACCGCAACCAACTCCAAATGACGAAAACACATTTCGCCAACAACTCAAGAACTATTTGCAAAACGTATTAAGCAAATCAAACTCGAGTTTATGAGATTAATCCCCCTAGCCATGTGAAGGTCAACACAAGACCCGGTCAACTTGCCAACACCCGTTGCAAGCCCCACTCACATGCTCTCGGGATTCCGGACTCATAAACCTCAGTTTATTCGCACAACGAACTTGCAAACAATGCAATAAACCATTTCATACTTGAGCACTACTCTTTGCAACACATGCAAAAGTCTAGCTCCAAGCAACTCCATAAACATCGAATCAGAGTGCATGAACTCTCTAATTGCAACACATGCAATTCTCTAGTCCCATGCAACACCAAAACCAAACTTTAACTAAAACCAAATCACATGTATGAGCTCTTTACTTGCAACACATGCAAGCCTCTAGCTCCTTACAAACACACAACATAAAATCATGCTTGAGCTCTCTCCTTTTGCAACACATGCAAAACTTAGCTCCAAGCAACACCAAGGTTTTATAAAGATGTTTTGTGAAACCAAAGCATGAAGCTTCAACATTTGCAACATATGCAAAAGTGAACTTCACGCAAAAGCCAACGCATATTACTTATCCTATTTGCAACACATGCAAATCAAAGCATTATGCGAAAACCAAATGCATATACTCTTTCATCTTTGCAACACATGCAAATCAGAGCATAATGCAAAACAACCAAGCATAGGCTTTAACACATTTGCAACACATGCCAAATGGTTAACCCATATGCAAAAACCAAATCAAATAAGATTTGAGCTTGAGTGAACGCGGGATTGAGATCATCAACACATGATGAAGCTCAAACGAAGGGAACGACCCCTCTTAATAGTACGGCGATAAAAACTAGACTCAAAGACTACAAAGTCCTTAGCCTATCTAGTTATACCTTTGCCGCCGCACGCAAGCAATCCCCTTTGGGGTTTTTATGATCTTCGCATATTTGCTCCCCCGGGATATCACTCGACTCCTCTTCGGGATCCACTCTTGACGCCCATCAACTCATGATGCCGTCCTTGTCCCGTTTTTATCATCTCATTCATCTTTGGACCTAACTCAAACATAACTCATGAAACTTATTAGTCCAAGATGCATGGTTGTCTCAATTATCTCTTGCACTCCATTAACACATAATGGATGCCTTTAGATCAATTGAGCACAACCTAAATCAATTGAAATGATTGTAAATGTGTCTTAAGTATAATAATGCAACACATGCTTAATTATACTTAAGAACTATCCATTTGTCCTTAATTAATCACAAAACACCATCAACACATGATGAAGTGTTCTTTAACGATTAACAAGACAAATGAACTCAATTTAAATTATCATTTAAATTGACTCTTCAAGTTAGAGTGTGAACTCCCCCTAAATATGTGCATCCATGTAATATATGGATTGGGAACCATGATGCACATTTTGTGGTTATTTCAATGGGAATGTTCATACTTTAACTTGAATCCAAAGTATACAATTTATACTTCAAGGAATACACATACATACCTCGGTTCTCCATTTTTCAATGCGATGAGACTAATCAAAGATATTCTTAATAAACAAGTTAGTCTCGATATAAGATTTGTCATTAATAATAATATCGCATTAGGGGATAAATTTAATATTAGATTTGTCATTAACACCAAAACCATAACTAATGAAGGTTGAACTTACAATCTCCCCCTTTTTGGTGATTAATGACAAATCCAAGCTTAATTAGCACATTTGGATTAAAAACTAACATATTGAGAGAATTTAAGCCATTTGAATACATATGCATATTTTAAACAATAGGCATTGACAATTTAGAATGCATATGAGAATTAATTCTCCCCCTTAATCATATTAAGCTCCCTTTTAAAACCAAATGATATTAAGCTTCCTAATTCTCCCCCTTTTGGCATTAAACACCAAAAATGGAAAAACTATCTTAAAAGAATATTCTAATTAATTCTCCCCCTTTTTGGCATTTCATTTATCATTATCTCCCCTTTTTAGCATTTGATCATTTCTTTTTAAGCTCCTAATTCTCCCTCATGAAATTATCTCCTTTTAATGAAGGTCATACAAGAATTGAAATAAACACTTATGACCTTGGCAATGAATTAAGATTTTAAGCCAAATAGAGACTTGAAGGGTCATTCAAAAAGTAAACAAGTTTTTATTTGAAGTATGGTCTAAAAATAAGGAAAACTCGAAAAGATACCATATTTGGGTTTGTGGATACCACTTATAAAAATACCACTTGTAAAGATAGGCATGAAAAACGAAGTAAGAGTATCACACGGTTTATTTGAAACACATTCAAATAATTCACTCCTCATTTTATTAGGCTTTGCAAATTTTTAATATGATTCTCTTGAAGAATCCAATAATTTGCCTAACATGGTTAAACGAGGATCCCAAAAAGAAATAAATACCACTTGAGGAATTAGATACCACTTGTAAAAAATTAATCTCAAGGGCTTGCTTGAAGATCCAAAAGAAATGAGCATTTTGAAATTTTTGATTTTAGAACAATGCTCAACTAGATATTTTCCTCTTTTATGAATTACAACTCATAAAGACTCTCACACAGAGAAATCTTAGGCGGTTGAACTTACAATTTTAGCTTGAGAGGAAAAATCTTAATCAAGAATGTGGGTATCGAAAAAATACTACAAAGAGGCAATGAAATACCACTTGTAGGAAATAATTGAATTCAATGATACCACTTAAAAAGGAAACCAAATAATCAAGGATATCACTAGAAGAAAAGAATAATAAGATCCATGATATCACTTGGAGAAAAGAGAAACTCAACGATACCACTTGTAAGCATATGGAGTGAATAAATGCTCAATTTGATACCACTTAGGATCAACTCACAAAGAATTGATACCACTTGAAGGAATTATCGATAACATCGATGGGTATCAGAGCAATATAATCAAAACAATATATACTTACGGATATCGAAAACTCAAGATAGATCAATAAAAGCACAAGATTTAGTATCAGAGCAAAATAAAGATATGATATCACTTGGAAGCTAATAAGTGCCCAAAACTTGGTATAAATAAACTCCCCAAGATATTCAACGAATGAATCATGGAGTTATTTGCATTTGAATTGCGCAAGTTTTGTCTTTTCAAAAAATCAAGTGAATACCATTTTTAAATGAATTTAAATGCTCATAACTGATACCACTTGAGAAGAGCTTTCAAATAATTTGTAAAATTTTTGAAATTTTGCACAAATGAACTTTGGGATCAAAAGAAGCTTTCCCAAAAAGAATTTTTGAAAAAAGCAAATTCCAATCAAAAGATATCCCAAAGCAAAACTCGAAAAACTCCTGAAAAAATTCAGAGCTGACTGCCAGGGCCGGTACTACCGCTCACAAGGGCAGTGCGCAAAATTTAGATACTATCATTGAAATGGCGGTACTACAGACCGACGACTCGAGACTTCGAGTCTTTTGCAAATTTTTGGCAAAAACTATTCAAAAGAAGTCCAAATAATTTGAAATTTTCCAGAGATGAACTTTGGACTAATTAGAAGGTTTTGCAAAAGGAATTTTCTCAAAAATAATTTTATTTTGAAAGATATGGCAAAATGTGCTTTGAGGCATAAAGGAAATTGATTTTCACGAAAAGCCTCAAAATGCAATTCAATTTAGATTTCATGCAATTTCAATTTTCATGGCTTAGATTGGTGTATCAAGAATGTTTCTAGCTAAGATTTATAATGAAATCCAACTTGAATGCCACGGTTTTCGCATATTGCTAATATAGGCTATTTTGGATCAAATCAAATCTTTTTGAGCCAAATTCGATTTCAAGATATAGTTTTTCATTTTGGAAGCTTGTAAAACATTTGAAATACATAATAGAATAATTTTTCAAAGCTTTTTACAAATTTGGTCCTTTTAAATTCAATTTTTGACTTTTGACCTAAATAGTCCAAATGAAGAAGCAATAGAGAACAAGGTCAAATTCAAATCAACACACAAAATTCAAATTTAGCATGGGGTAAGATATAGAGATTTGAATTTTGTGTATGAGTCTAAAATACCATTTTGAATCACAATTCTACACAAGAATTGATCCAAATGGAGAAACTCACTAAGTGCAATAATATGATCATTATGGGTCAAGTATAGTTTTTCGGCGAGTTTCAAAATCAAATAACTTTTGATGAGTTGGTCTTTTAAAAAACTTTTGAACACAAAAATTGTTAAGAATGACCAACTCTAGGATTTTCGTTTTGGAATTACTTTCAAAATCTTTTTACATTTAATTCTATGAAAATTATAAATTTAAATCCAAAACAAGATACTAGTAACTAGTTTTTGGGCTAAAAACTTATTTTCTTTTGAAATTAGTTTTTGTAAAGCCAAAACCATTGGAAAACCTTTTGAAAGCATTTGTATACATTTTTCAACTAGTTTTTCACAAGATTAGTAATAGTATACAAAATTTTGACTTTTGGCTAAATGGTTGATTTTGAATATATATATATGCACTTATATAAATATGGGCACACATAGGGATGTGATACACATGAATATGAATTAACACTCCCCCTAAATGTGCCACTTCCTAACTTGCTCAAGATTTGCAATAAGAGAGTAGATAAGAGGCGAGAGCAAGTGGCCATAACAAGTAATCTAAATTGATTTTCATTAATATTGCTATATAACCTACACAAGGCTATAAGACATAAGGATCAATTTAAATACTTGTTACCGAGATAGCATTGGCTCATGATGGACTTGATTTTCTTCAAGCTTGACACCACTTGTAGACGAATGTAATCCTTCTCTTGAGTGAGCAAGCGTCCAATCCATCTCAATATCACCTAAAAATCTTTTAGGCGATTTTTGGTTCCCAATCTTTGTTGGGTCCGACAATGTTAGTCACAATTGATTTAGGAACCCAAATGGTCCTAAATTTAGCATTTTTGAATTGACTAACATGACTAGGAATAGTTTTGCGAGAATTATTCCTCCTAAGCAAAATATTTGGATTTAAGTGAGAGCACTTAGGAGGACATTGATATTTTGCAAAACCATTTCTAGTTTGATCTCTTCTAAGCATATGATAATTGAAATTATGGATTGGCTTAGAGGATCTAGCAAATCTAGTAAATGTTTTGCTATTGTTATTTCTCCTAAGCAATATGTTTGAATTATATTGAGTGGGCTTAGGAGTGCTAACAAATTTAGCAAATCCATTTCTAGATTTACTCTTCCTATGCATATGAATATCATTTTGAGTAGGCATAGGGGACTTGACAAGCTTGGCAAACACATTGCCATTCTTGTCCTTCCTAAGCAAATATTTTTCATTAATGAGAATAGGCTTAGGAGTTATACCTTTGGGGCAATCCTTACCGAAATGTCCCTTTTCTTGGCAATTGAAGCATGTCACGCTATTTGGCCCTCTCTTGACCGATTTGACTTGCTCCTTGCCGGTTTGCCTCATGGTTGGTGTTGTGGCCTTGTTATCCACTTGATTAGGGCACACGGAGGCGAGGTGGCCCTTCTTGTTGCAGGCGAAGCACTTGATGGTCTTCGAGTGTCTTGCGTTGTGCCTCGTCTTGCTATTCTCCCTCTTGGAGTTGTAGCAGAGTCCTCGCTTATCTTGAGGCGCCCTTGGCTTGCTCAAGATCTCATCGAGGAGGGCTTTACCCTTTACGCACCTCTTCAAGTCATTTTCCAATTTAATGACTTGGGCCTTGAGCTCTTTGTTTTCCTCTACAAGATTAGTATCTAAAGACATAGAGGAACTAGAAGCAATCTCATTAGAGCAACAAGGCAAATCATTTCTAGAAGTGGATATGCATTTGTTAGACGAATTGATTGTAATAGAATTTGAGCAATGCAATTCATCATCTAGATTACATTGAATAGCACTATCCATACTAGCTTTAGTGAATTCCTTTAAAAGGACTTTTTCATGATTTTCTTTTAGAACATCATAATCATTTTGAAGTGATTCATGTTCTAATTTTAAAATCTTATATTTCTTTTTCTCCTTTCCAAGAAATTCATTGAGCTCCTCTAGCATATTCATTAATTCATCGTAAGAGGGCTCATCTTCGTCGTCACTTACCTCATTTTTACCTTTCGCCATTAAGCAACGAATTTTTGATGGAAGTGAGTCTTCATCATCGCTTGAGGCGGAGGTTGAGGTTGATGGGGATGTCGGTTCGTCACTTGATGTTGACGTTGAAGCATCAACCGACATTTCATTCTCATTGCACTTCTCACTTGATGTGGATGATTCAAATTCGTCTTGAAGCTTAATCCACATTTCATGAGCGCTCGAGAAGTTGCATATGAGATTAAATATTTCTACGCTCACAACACTAAATAAAACGTTAGTTGCTTGAGCGTCGAGATGTAGACATTTCTCCTCTCCTTTAGTTGGAGCAATATTATTTAGTGGAGAAGAAATGCCGACATTTACGATCCACTATATTTGTGAGCTCATGGATTTAAAATGACTAATCATAAATATTTTCCATGAAGCATAATTAGAGCCATCAAATATATATGAATCGGTGGAGTGCACTAAACCTCTATTTACCATCCTTTTTACTCTCTAGACGGTTAAGCTTAAAATGAGAGTGACAGTGGCTCTGATACCACTTGTAGGGTCGAGGATGCGCCTAGAGGGGGGGTGAATAGGCGTTTTTCGAAATTCGATCGCTCACTAAACAATTCGCTCTAATCAACCCTTATGTCAAAACCTAATCAAAGATATATGCGGAAGCGACAAACTAGGTTTTGACAAGTAAAGCCTAAATCAACTAGGCTCACTAGTGCACTAATTAAATTATGTCTCTAAACAAGAATTGCTATATTGAACAAATAATTAATACTAAGCAATTCTAATTACAATCAAGCAATTGATCAATATACAATAAAGTAAATGCTTGAAAGTAAAAGTGACAACCGATATTTTTCCGTGGTGTTCGGAGACTTGCCGGCCTCCCCTAGTCCACGTTGAGGCAAGCCCAACCACTTGGACCGGCCCGCCGAGCACCGCCTCTTTCCACTAGTCGTGGTTTTTCACGCGCGTAGGCTCAACCCGAACCTTCACAAACTTCGCGGGGCTTCTCACAACCTTGAGAGCTCCAAGACGACGCCCACGCTGTCTAGGAGTCGGCAACCTCCAAGAGTAATAAGCCGCTCCTCGCTTGAACCTCACCGAGCACTGTGAATCGCGCCGGTGATCACCAAGTGCAACACATGCACAAGGACCTTTCTCAAGTGCAACACATGCACAAGAGGCTCTCAAATCACTTCCTATTTGCAACACATGAAATTAGTCTCACTCTTTAGCTCAAGAGGCAAATGGAGAAGAGCAACACATGCACACAACTCCCACACACACAGCCAACATTCTCCCCAACACCCCCAAGGCCTCCTTTTATAGCCTCCATGCCAAAACTAGCCGTTGGGGGGAAGATTCCCGAAAATCAGCGAAAACGCGGTACTACCGCCCTCTAAGGGTCGGTAGTACGGCCAGCAATTTCAATGCTCGAGAACGGACACTTTCGTTACTACCGCCCGAGGCGTAGCGGTAGTATCAAGACTTACTGATACTACCGCTCCCACCGAGCGGTAGTGCCGCCACCCAGACACCAAACAAAACACCGCCATCGAAAATAGCTCTGGCACTATATGCCCGGTAGTCAAGATTTCTTGATACTACCGCCAAGCATCGCAGTAGTCTTACCACAGAGAAAAACCGGATCAACTCAAAATCCATTTCTCCAAAAAACCAAAACCCATTCTTTGAGCCTCTAGATGATCAACACATGATCATACACTCTTGCAAAACACATTTGCACCAATTTAGCTAATGCTCAAAGAATCGCAATCGAATTGCGAAAAACACATTTCGCAAATCAACACCGAACTTATGCAATCAATCATCTAGCCATGTAAGGATCAACACATGATCCCGACACATTGAAAAACACATTTGCAAATGCCAACACATGCTCTAAGATCGAAAGACATAACTTCAAGGCTCATTTGCAAAACACATTTGCACAACCGCAACCAACTCCAAATGACGAAAACACATTTCGCCAACAACTCAAGAACTATTTGCAAAACGTATTAAGCAAATCAAACTCGAGTTTATGAGATTAATCCCCTAGCCATGTGAAGGTCAACACAAGACCCGGTCAACTTGCCAACACCCGTTGCAAGCCCCACTCACATGCTCTCAGGATTTCAGACTCATAAACCTCAGTTTATTCGCACAACGAACTTGCAAACAACGCAATAAACCATTTCATGCTTGAGCACTACTCTTTGCAATACATGCAAAAGTCTAGCTTCAAGCAACTCCATAAACATCGAATCAGAGTGCATGAACTCTCTAATGGCAACACATGCAATTCTCTAGTCCCATGCAACACCAAAACCAAACTTCAACTAAAACCAAATCACATGTATGAGCTCTTTACTTGCAACACATGCAAGCCTCTAGCTCCTTACAAACACACAACATAAAATCATGCTTGAGCTCTCTCCTTTTGCAACACATGCAAAACTTAGCTCCAAGCAACACCAAGGTTTTATAAAGATGTTTTGCGAAACTAAAGCATGAAGCTTCAACATTTGCAACACATGCAAAAGTGAACTTCACGCAAAAGCCAACGCATATTACTTATCCTATTTGCAACACATGCAAATCAAAGCATTATGCGAAAAACAAATGCATATACTCTTTCATCTTTGCAACACATGCAAATCAGAGCATAATGCAAAACAACCAAGCATAGGCTTTAACACATTTGCAACACATGCCAAATGGTTAACCCATATGCAAAAATCAAATCAAATAAGATTTGAGCTTGAGTGAACGCGGGATTGAGATCATCAACACATGATTAAGCTCAAACGAAGGGAACGACCCCTCTTAATAGTACGGCGATAAAAACTAGACTCAAAGACTACAAAGTCCTTAGCCTATCTAGTTATACCTTTGCCGCCGCACGCAAGCAATCCCCTTTGGGGTCTTTATGATCTTTGCATATTTGCTCCCCCGGGATATCACTCGACTCCTCTTCGGGATCCACTCTTGACGCCCATCAACTCATGATGCTGTCCTTGTCCCGTTTTTATCATCTCATTCATCTTTGGACCTAACTCAAACATAACTCATGAAACTTATTAGTCCAAGATGCATGGTTGTCTCAATTATCTCTTGCACTCCATTAACACATAATGGATGCCTTTAGATCAATTGAGCACAACCTAAATCAATTGAAATGATTGTAAATGTGTCTTAAGTATAATAATGCAACACATGCTTAATTATACTTAAGAACTATCCATTTGTCCTTAATTAATCACAAAACACCATCAACACATGATGAAGTGTTCTTTAACGATTAACAAGACAAATGAACTCAATTTAAATTATCATTTAAATTGACTCTTCAAGTTAGAGTGTGAACTTCCCTAAATATGTGCATCCATGTAATATATGGATTGGGAACCATGATGCACATTTTGTGGTTATTTCAATGGGAATGTTCATACTTTAACTTGAATCCAAAGTATGCAATTTATACTTCAAGGAATACACATACATACCTCGGTTCTCCATTTTTCAATGCGATGAGACTAATCAAAGATATTCTTAATAAACAAGTTAGTCTCGATATAAGATTTGTCATTAATAACAATATCGCATTAGGGGATAAATTTAATATTAGATTTGTCATTAACACCAAAACCATAACTAATGAAGGTTGAACTTACACTAGGTGGATGAACTCCCCACCGTCTTATGGTCTATTCGTACCACAGTTAGCCGAGCAACAGGGTCCACACCCTTCCAGCTTGTATTCGGTACTGAAGCCGTCCTGCCTCCAGAGGTCACGCTGGGCTCTACTAGGGTCAGCTTGGTCGACCAGATCGACTTCGAGCAAGAACGGTCTCTTGACCGTACCCTGGCGAAAGAAGTAAGATGCCATGCACTGCTACGATCAGCGCACTTCCTGCAAGCTCTTCGCAGACATGCGTCTCGATCTGTACGACCTAGGGAGCTCCTTGTTGGGGACCTAGCCCTAAGATGAATTCAGGGCTCTTCCAACACCAACAAGTTATCCCCACAGTGGGAGGGCCCCTATAGAGTTGTTTCAATAGATCACACGGGGTCTTACCGGCTAGCGATGCCCGATGGCAGAGAGCTCTCTAGCTCGTGGAACATTGACCAGCTTCGAAAATTCTATGTGTAACGCCTTTACCTCAAATTTCAATAAAACTGTTATTCAATTGTTATATTGGTCTTTGCGCCCTTTCTTCATTCCATACTTCGTGTTGGCTTAAGTTCGAGACTTCTTTGAATCTGACCTGCGTACAAGCGCGCTTGCTCTTGGCCCGAACGTCGTGAGCTTGAAATTCACCCCCAGTGGTCGAGCTACTTGTAAGCCGAATCTCGTCGCATCCCAGCTCCCCCTGTGCCAGGGTTCGAACCAAGCCCGCAGATGGGACCAACGAGCAAGGCACAAATCGTTGTCAGGATTCGAAAAGTCTGACCTAGAAACGGCCCTAACACTTTCGAGCCTAAATCTTTCCTCGTACGCCTATGTCGTGCTCCCTGTGGGTTTCTTCTCGAGCTTGTGGGTCGTGGTCTCTGCAGGTTTCTAAACTTGCGCCTAAGGTCGGCATTGCTCGACTTTGGTCCCAACGGGGGCTAGACGAGGATATACTACAAGCAAAAAGGCTAAGTACACGATTAAAGAAAAATAATCTTGATCGAAAAATTCTTAAGCAAACATAGACATGAGTTCTTTCTGTCAAAACAACTTTGTTCCATCGATCTTTTTATCTTACAAAAGTCTCGTTTACAAGCAAGAGGTGCTAACCCTATCTACAGGTCGGCCATATCGCGAGCAAGTTTCTCCTGCTCAAGCTCAGCGACCTTGGTCCTCAAGGTTGTTAGCTCTCCTTGGAGTTGAAGGGCTTCGGCAGCAGACTCGGAGGCGTGGCGTCGCTCATCTTGAAGTTGGGCCAGGGCACCCTTCGCCGCCTTGGTCGCCCACCCCAGTTTCTCCTCGAGCTCCTTGACCTTAGCCTTGAGCTCGATGGAGGCCTTTGCCGGGGCGGCTGCATGGTCTGCAGCTGCCATCATCAACCCCTCCGTCCTGGCTCCCTCGGCTTCGAGCGCTTTGGCCGACCGCTTGCGTTCCTCTTCCACGGCTTTGAACACATGGTCGCGCTCGATGTTGATGGCCTAAGCGAGCTCGGACTTGTGCGTGGCCTCAAATGGCTTCATTGCCTGCGGAGATCGACAAGCTCGGTGGAATGGGCCACTGCCCTACGCACGGCCTCCTCTTGTTCGTACTCTAGGTCTCCATGAGCCTGAGTCGATGCGCCTCCCGCTGCTCTACCAGGTCGAAGAAGATTTTCAGCGCATCGAAGTGCGTCTGAAGACCTTGCAGCCCTTGGGCGATGAAGCCGATGGCCTGCGGGATTTGAAACAGGAGCATAATCTTGTCAGAAGTGGGAAGAAAGACTTGAGTTAAAATTCGACAAAGGCAGGAGGAAACTTTGTACTGGCCGAGGCTCTCGAAGTGTCGCGTGGGGTTTCAGCGGCTGCGCTGCGACCGACGACCTCGTGCGATATCGTCTTCGCCGCCATTGGTCGCTGGGCGAGGTCCTTCGGGCGCTCCGTCGAGGGCAACTCGCTTGGCGCGCCCCGGTGCTCAACTTGCCCGGGCTCAAGACGGCGGCTAGATTGGCCTCATCCTCCGCGGTCGGAGCGTTTCTTGCTCCCTCTTCGCGGAGGCCTTGACTGGGACTTCATCAGGGTCTTCCGCGCCGGTCTTAGCCAGATCACGGTCGACCTTTGCGACCGGGGTCGCCCCGACCTCCGTGGTTGGGACGGCCACGGCAGGCACCGCTTGGATGGCTTCAGCCGCCGTGGCTGGGACATCTTGTGTGTCATCTTTTGAGGCGGACTTGGCCGAGGAAAAGTCAACTCCGGCACCTCCAGTATCGCCGGCGTCGTCTTCGTCGACCACGGGCGAAGTCTCGTCCGTGGCCGGGTCGTCGACTCCCTGGTCGAACTCGCCAACCACGGCCCAGCTTTGAGGGCCTGAAGGGGTCCGTCCCTGACTCGAGGGCCGACGGGGCGCTAGCACGAAGGAGTCTTCTCCCTCCTCCTCGGACTCAGTCTCACCCTAGACAATAGTCATCGTCAAGACGAGCAAACGTTGAGCTCGAGCGCTCGAAGTATGCGATAAAGAAAAATGACTAAGCTAAAGGCGATGGAGCACCATGCAACCGAATGAGAGATGGTGTACCTGAGTCACAAGCTTCCGCCTCGCAGGGGGCTAGCGAGGTCCTCGGCGTCCCGAAGGCGAAGCGGCATCCCCCCGGTGGGCACCACGAGCTGGGGGCCATGGTGCCTGCAGTGGATCTAGGTCGTCCATTGCGGAGGGCCTGGGATCCTATGATCGGGGCCCTTGGGTCGCCCGGGGACTTGAAATCCTGGCGGCGTCCGCAGCCCTTTGTTGCTACGAAGAGGCAAGAAGAGATTAGAGAGGAGAGGGATCAAGGACAAGAAGCTCGGGGGCTCGACCAAGGGAGAACTTACCACTGCATGGTCACCCCACTCGATGTGAGGTTTATTCGAGACCCTGTCGCCTGCACCGCTCGGGGCAGACCTCTTGTTCGTCTTCTTGCCCTTGTTCGCCTCGGGCAGAGGCAGCATCTTCCTCGCTGTCTCGAACAGCTCCCGGTGATCCTGCGAGCGCAACCGGGGTCAGAGGGAATCTCAAGCATTCACAAGTTGAATCCGGGCTTGGTTTGGCTTACCTCGGCACTCCAACGGAGAACGTTTCTCGGGATAGGATCGTCGATGGTGTATTCGTTTGCAGCTTTTCTGAACATCTCGAACATCCGGGCCAGGATCTAGGATTCCTTCGGCGCTGCTGGAGGGGTAAGATTGTTGGAGGAGTTCAGGATTTGAATTCGAGCAAGCCACAAGGGAAAAGAACTTACCAGACGTGCCCTCGCGAGTCAGGTCGTCACGACCTTTGATCTTGTAGAATGGGTGCACCCTCTTTCGCAGAGGGAACACCCGGTTCTGCAGGTAGTCGTTGGCGATGGCCTGCCCGGTGAGGCCGTGTATGGCACAGATGTGGATGGTGGCGATGACCTCTTGATCGACCTCTAGTTCGTCCGCCTCCGGGGTCTCCTTCTTCCCGAAAATGGGAGTCTCGTCGTATGCCAGCGCACCGCCTTCACCTCTCTTCAGGTAAAACCAGCGCTCGATCCACGGTCCGAGGGAATCCCGAGTGCGGACTTGAGGGAAGGACCAAGGAAGCCCTGCCCGCAGCCGAAAGTAAAGACATCCGACCACGGGGTCCTTCCCCGAGCGGAACAAAAAAAAGAAATGAAAGAAAAGCGAAGGGGTGGGGAGGATTCCAAGGAACCCCTCGCATAGATGAGAGAAGATGGAGAGAAGGAGGACCGAGTTCGGCACCAGGTTGATGAGCTCGATCTCGCATTGGGCAAGTACCGAGGCTATGAAATCGCTCTTCGGCGTTCACAGGCCAAAGAGCATATAGTGCTCGGTGCTGACGAGCTCGTCGTCTCGCGGTCTCGGCTCGGTCTCTCCGCCCAGCGCCCACCATGTCGCCGGGTCCAGCAGCCCAAGGTCTTCGAGTTCCTTCAGCCTCACTGCCGACAAGGAGCTCTTCCCAAGCTTGGCCATGAGAGGATTGCCTGAAGTCTGTTTGTGAGGAGCGAGGTGGCCTGGGCAGAAAGCTTGGGGCGCAAGGGATGCGGTGAAATCGGGAGCTTCTCAAAGGCGTTGCTGGCTCAGGTTTTATAATCCTTGCTCATCATCGGGTGGAGTCCCCTCAAAAGACGCGCCGGTTGCGATTCGACAGGCGTGATTAATGACCCGACGGTGGGTTCGAGGCGTTAACCGGCGCTTCCACTGCAAGATCATGTCCATACCGAGTTTTTGGAAGTCCAAAGGTCGCCAAGTGTAACCTTGCCGGAGCCTTCCCATTGACCTCCGCCCGACCTCGACCTTGGGCCCGGGGCAACCAGAGGTCCGTTCCTTCCGACCACTCCGTGAGGCTCGAGGTCGTTCCAAGTGCTTGGCACGACCTTGAGCCTCGGGGGCTAGCTGACGAGAACTGAGAAACCTCTGACAGGTCAACGCATGGTCAACAAGGCTCTTAGCTCGAGCTCGGGACACGGAATCATCAATCACGACCTAGGCTGCACGGTCCCTCTCGACCTCGAGTTGGCGGAAAAGGATTTGGCTCCCGACAGGGAGGTCTAGCTCGGGGGCCAGGATGTGCGCCTACTCAACGGTTACCAAGACCTTGAATGCAGGAGTTGAGGCAGTCGTGGGCGGCAGATCCGGGACGGTTGTAGCCCACTTTCAATGCGTATGAAGCCACTCCTCCGAGAATCTCTCTTGGCGTTTACGTAACGACCAGAGGGTATAAAACTCCTCGGCGGCGTGCTTGGGGACACACGACATCAACGCAAGCGATGGGACAATAGCCATAGCCAATACACTCAAGCTCGAGTCAGATATACCGTCTCAGACTCAAGTATAGTGAAGTTCTCCGCCTCGAGGCAAGGCGGAGTAGAGCTATTACCTTCACAGGGCTCGAACCAAGATAATCATTGTGTCTCGCTCTTTGTCGTTTTGCCCCGACCAACGTCGCAGCAAACCTGTTCCTCCATTGAGCGGAGCTCGGTTTGGGTCCCTCATTCACACCAACCCCGTTTCACATTTGCAGTCAGGCGATCCCGATCGTTGACAAGTAGGTTCCGCCTAACTTTTAATTTTTTGGATTTTACTAATTATATGTGGCTTCTAGCTTATACCAAAATGCACTTAAAAGTTGAACTGATTATAGAGTTTATTGGCTTTTTAGAAACTGAAGGCAACTTAAAGCTTCTCAATCAGAGTCTTAGCTGGTGCAACTGCAGAAGGTCTTGCTTTCTTTTTTTTTATTTATTTATTTGGAGGTAGGGTAGCTGACTTTGATATGGCAGAAATAGTACGCTTCGTGGGACAGCCTTGTTCATCTTTTAAGGTACATCTTAGTGACCCTTTGAAGCTGTACTTCTGCAGAAAGACGGCTGTGACGTTGTCTGGAGAGCGAATAATTGCATGCTTAGAACATTTGATTATCTTTTGCGTAGCCAAGGCTAGGAGGATGCTTGGGTTGTTGAGATGTGTTCCATGCCTGATAGCTCAGCTAGGCTACTATAGGTCCCTTGCATCTTGATCCTTGATAGGTTGCTATCAGATCTTCTGTGCTGCATCAGTACCTACTCCTTGCTAGGCCGTTCTGGAAAGCAGCAATGGGGTTGTGGCTACGGGCTTGGCTTTGTGCAAGAAACGTGTTTATTTGCGTTTGTATAAAGGCAACGTATCCTGCTTGCACATTTGAGTTCTTTCGTACATATACACATCGTGAAACACCAACTAAAAAATCGTGAAAAATTATGAAAAAAATTATAGATGTACTTCATAGATTACTCTACCTATGTATAAAGTTTCAAGATCAAATTCATTATATATCGAGAGTTACGAAAAAGAGAAAATTCTGACAAGTTTAAAGAATTTAAACTTGTCAGAATTTTCTCTTTTTTATAACTCTTGATACATAATGAATTTGAACCTACAATTTTATACATAGATAGAGTAATCTATGAAGTACATCTACAATTTTTTTTAGAATTTTTCACGATTTTTTTTAGTTGGTGTGCACGGTGTGTACACGGGAGGGTCTATGTGCACAGATACGTTGCCTTGTATAAAAGAAGCTATGTTTATTTTTTGCAACTTATGTGCAGGCGCCAATGGTTCTAGGCTTCTAGCTATATTGCCAATCTTTACCTGGGGCGCTTGTTCTAAAACAAATACCAAGGCGGCTCCATCTTCCCTAAAACTTAAATTTTGTTTTCTGCAGTTTCCCCTACAACTTAAATTTTGTTTTCTGTAGTTTGTACAAAACGTTTGTACTTTTGTAAAATTTACTCAGATGTACTATGTGCTAGCCTTCATCACCTTATCAAGATGCGGCTCATAAAAAACTAGGGCAGGCCGGTTCTATGGAAAACAAAAGAAAGGCCGCTTCCAATGGCCCACGCTCTTCACGCACCAATAACGCTGTCCATCAGATCGGCGCGTGGCCCTGTCGTCGAGCTATCCACCTCGGTCAGCGCCGCGTGTGTAACACGGCAAGCCGGCAATGGCTCCGGCCAAATTTGGCATAGCCGCGGCTACGGCTAGCGATCCAACCAGCAGCTGGCCCCGAATCCAACTGGTGGCTACCTCCTAAATCTCTCACTGCAGCGCGCGTTAACGCATGCCGCGCAACGGACTGTGCATGACTGGATGGCCCCAGTAGTGAACCTATGACTAAAATGAAGGTGGTGCTGATGAGAATAGCTTTTTTTCTTCCTTCAGACTTGACTGCTAACTTCCTCCATAGATAAATTCAGGTGCTCGAGAGGTATCTATTGTCGGTCTAGTGGTAAAATAGGCTCTTGCCCCGTTTGGTCCACCGTTTAGTACGGTAGCGTTTAGCTCAGTGGACAAGAATGGATAGGATATAATGATTCCTAAATTTGAAGTCATTCTTTTGTTTGATTTGGTGGATGGATAGAATATAGATATCTAGAATATTCTCTCAATATGCTAGATAGAACCATCCTAAAAAATACTGGACGAGCTCTTCCAGTTTGCTGTATTAAGAGGTGAACTCGTTCAAATTCAAATTTCGCCAAAGTGTATTAAGTCAAATTCAATTTTAGGTCAAAATGTGTCAAATTTTATTCAAAAATTCAAATTTTGATCAAAATTTGTCAAAAAAATTAAATTTTGTCCGAAAATTCAATTTTCAATAATATTTTGTTTGAAACTCAAATTTTGTTCAAAAATTCAAATTTTGTCCAAAAATTTAAATTGTGGTCAAATTTTATCTGAACATTTCAAAAAGTTCAAATTTTGGTTAAATTTTATCCAAAAATTTCAAACCAAATTCAAAATCTTGATTAAAACTAGCTCATCCATCCACTCAACCAAACAAAAAATTGGCTCATCCATATCCACTCAACCAAACAGCCACCTGGATAACTCCACACTACTACTGATCGCCTCATCCATGACCCCATCATCGCCGTAGGGTAGTGCGAGAAGGATAATATTATCAATTGGGTTCCAAATTCAACCGGCAATGATAATACTATCACTACCGGTTCTAACTTCAATCGGCAGTGATATGAATAGTATAAATTTCCCGTAGGAATGGAGGCAATATCATTGCCGGTTTTATAGAGAACGGCAGTGATAAGAAGATATCACTGCCGGTTTATATGTACAACCGGTAGTGATAACACCATTGCCGGTTCGCCTATAAACCGATAAAGGATAACACCATTTTCACTTTGCGGTTTTACTCTAGACCGCAATGATATTATCGTTCCCCATAATTAGTTCGACATGTAACATAAGAAACATTGTAATTTATCTCGCATATAACATATGAAAGCATAATTAGTTAAAAAGCAGAATATATGAAAGCAAATTTGTAATTTGCGGGATATGTATTAATTAAAATACGTAACATTTACAAAACATAATTAGGTATATCGCCTATTATTACATATTTAGTCCTAATTATAATAGGCTAATGGCGCCAAGTCCTATATCCAAAAGTCGCCGCTGCCCTCCTCCTCCTCCTCCTCCTCCGCCGAGCCGCCGCTTGAAGATCGACGAGTTGCGACGGTGCTCGTCCTCCTTCTCCTCCGAATCCGATTCGGTGGCGGAGTTGGTCTTACCCCAACGCCGATAGCTGTCATTGTCCGCTGCCGCGTGCCGCCTCCTCCTCCTTCTCCTCCTTTGCCTCCTCTTCCTCCTCCTCCGCTTCCACCTCCTCCTTCCTCCTCCTCCTTCTCTAGCGACGAGCGGGCTTTGCCCAACACGTGCTCGCTTCTTGGGGTGCCATTTTTGCAACAATAGTGGATTGTGTGGGGTGCCATTCTTGAAACAATAGTGGCATTATATAGAGGCGAATAGGAAGGGCAACAATAAGCAGAGGAATGTGAAGCGCAGCGATTGGCTTGCAGAGAGAGAAGCAAAGCGCGACGGTTGGGTTGGCGTTGGCATGGCGATTTGAAGGTGGGGCGTATCACCGCCGGTTTATATTACCAACCAAGAAGTGATAATCGACTATCATCGCGGTTAATACCTATAACCGTAGTGATATATTATCGCCGGCTTAAATTACAACGGCAGTGATATTTAAAGTTTATGCCGGTTCAGTATATTCAAGGCGGTGATATGTATTTTCCGCATAACGCAATTTTTGGCGTAGTATGATTTATCACTACGGTTCTGCGCAGAACCGGCAGTGATAAGGTATTTTCAGCGTAATATGACCTTATCACTGCGGTTCTTCGCAGAGCCGTGATGATAAGCTATTTATATAGCAATCTTCACCGACCGACGATTTCCTACGAAAGCGTAAGAGAGGAGCGCTCTTTGCTCGGTGTATTTTTCCGGAGAGGTGTCGCCAAATTTTGTGTCAAGATTTTGTTCATATTTTTCATCGAATCGACATCTTCTCCGTAACCGAAAGCGTAACAAAGAGGAGCTGTATTATCTTGACGAGTTGCTGCTGAAAAAATTGTATTAAAATTTTTCGAGGTTACTGACTTGATGTATGTTATATTTGTCGTAAAATTTTACTTTACAGAGTGCTATAGATGTTGATAATTGCTGATTGTACGATGTGAACAGTTTATGCTCAGATCGCTCAAATTAAGATCTAGCTAAATTATTGAATAAATTATAATTCATATTGTAGTGGATGTTTGAGTAATAAAATTGCTAGATGGACAATTATGCATAAATGTAATTAATTTAATTAATGAAAATTTGTTATATGGATTTTAATAGTACAGATTGCTAGATGATCAATTATAAATAGTGAGAATTGCTAGTTGAATATTTAAATAATGGGAAATGGTAGATGGATTTTGCAATAATGAAAGTTGGAACATAAATATTAATTATTTAGAAATATATCCTTATATTCAATTATATGCTTGTTAATTTGTTGTAGATTAATTTAATTTAATAGCTAGCGCTACATAACAAAATGAAATGAAGAAATCTTCTAAATAATTAAAAATGCTAGATGGATATTTAAATAGTGAAAAAGGTTTGATGTATTATATAGGCAAAATTGCTAGATGTATTTGTAAAACTAATCATTTACAATTATATTGTTATTTGCATAAATTCATATCCATTTTAGTGATGTAGTGGATGTTTAAGTAATAAAATTGCTAGATGGACAATTATGCATAATTGTAATTAATTTAATTAATGAAAATTTGTTATATGGATTTTTAATAGTAAAATTGCTAGATGATCAATTATAAATAGTGAGAATTGCTAGTTGAATATTTAAATAATGGGAAATGGTAGATGGATTTTGCAATAATGAAAGTTGGAACATAAATATTAATTATTTAGAAATATATCCTTATATTCAATTATATGCTTGTTAATTTGTTGTAGATTAATTTAATTTAATAGCTAGCGCTACATAACAAAATGAAATGAAGAAATCTTCTAAATAATTAAAAATGCTAGATGGATATTTAAATAGTGAAAAAGGTTTGATGTATTATATAGGCAAAATTGCTAGATGTATTTGTAAAACTAATCATTTACAATTATATTGTTATTTGCAAGAAATTCATATCCATTTTAGTGATGTAGTGGATGTTTAAGTAATAAAATTGCTAGATGGACAATTATGCATAATTGTAATTAATTTAATTAATAAAAATTTGTTATATGGATTTTTAATAGTAAAATTGCTAGATGATCAATTATAAATAGTGAGAATTGCTAGTTGAATATTTAAATAATGGGAAATGGTAGATGGATTTTGCAATAATGAAAGTTGGAACATAAATATTAATTATTTAGAAATATATCCTTATATTCAATTATATGCTTGTTTGTTGTAGATTAATTTAATTTAATAGCTAGCGCTACATAACAAATTACAATTATATTGTTATTTGCGCTATGTGCTTATAATGTGTTTATCGTTTTAATTAATTAGCAATGCATGACTACTATAAAGAATAAATTATTTTGATATCGTTTGTTCATATAATTGAAATGTAGTTTGATATAATTAATCGTAGATGGACCGAAGGTGGATGTATGACACGGATCGTCATGTCCGTAGTTCTTTAATGGTGTGACTTGTTTTCTTAATGCTACATGCGACACAAGTCGAGAAACCGACGGACTATATGTGTTGTCCATGCGTTGATTGCAAAAATGAGAAGATGTTTTGTAACATAGAGTCGATCGCGCACACTTGCTTCAAGGGGTTTCAAGGTGGCTATACCGTTGGATCGAGCACGGTGAAGATGATATTGTACATGAAGGGCAACACATTGATGAAGATGATATTGTACATGAAGGGCAACACATTAATGAAGATGATGGAGACAACGATATGACAATGTGGAAGATGCGTTCGTTGATACCCACGAAGATGATCTAGATCAAATGTGCGTGATGGGGAGGGGACTTCACGAGTGAAAGGGAGTTTCAAAAGTTCCGGTATGGTAGAGGACTCTACAACGCCATTGTACCCGGCCGCAAGGAGGAGCCTGTAAAGTCGATACCGTGCTTTCACCATGCAGCTTGAAGGCAAGCAATGGTTGGTCCGATAAGAGCTTTCTCGAGTGTTATGTCTCTTGGGGACTTGCTTCCAGAGGGTAACGTGTTGCCTTCAACTACGCATCGTGCCAAGCAAGTTGTCCTTTCGCTGGGATTGGAAGTACAAAGAATACACATGTCCAAACGATTGCATATTGTATCGCAATGAGTTTGCGACATGGATGCTCGTGTTGTTTGTAAAGCAAAGCGGTATAAGGGCAACGACAGCGATATCGAGAACGAAGATGTCGGGTGAGGCGAAGAAGAAGAGGTGTCCCCGTAAGGTGGTGTGGTATTTCCTATAATCCCCGTCTCAAGCGATTGTTTGCGAACAAAAGGCATGCCCAATTGCTACGATGGCACGCCAAGAGCGTAAGAAGGATGGAATGCTCAGACACCTGCCGATTACGTGCAATGGAGGAACATCGACGTAAAATATAAGAAGCGATTTGCATATGATGAGGAATATAAGGTTGGGTTGAGTACGATGGGATGAATCCTTTTGGCAACATGAGTAGTCGTCACAAAGACTTGGCCGGTGACTTTATGCATCTACAACCTTCCTTCTTGGCTTTGCATGAAGCGAAAGTACATTATGATGCCACTATTGATCCAAGGGCCCAGGCAACCTGGCAATGATATCGATGTGTACCTCAAACCATTGGTTGAAGATCTTCTAATATTGTGGACCGATGGTGTATGTGTATGGGATGAGTATAAAAGAGAAAACTTTATCCTACGGGCATTATTGTTTGTAACCATTAATGATTATCCCGCTCTTGGCAACTCGTCGCCGCAGACGACAAAAGGCTTCAACGGATGCGCCCAAAGGCTCGGATGATACTGACTAGCCGGTGGTCAAGAACAAATGAAAAATGGCTTACATGCGGCATCGTAGGTTCCTCCGCAAGGATCACCCATACCGCAATAATAAGAGAGCTTTTGACGGGACAAAGGAGACCGCCTTAGCTCAAGAATCACACTAGGAAACAGATATTTGTCGTCAGTAAAGGATCTTACAATTATTCACGGAAAGGAGCCAAGTACATCTATTCCGACTTCCCGGATAAGGCTCCTTTGTGGAAAAAGAAATCAGATTTTGGATCCTACCTTATTGGCAGACTGGAAGTTCGACACGCAATCGACGCCATGCACATAGAGAAGAACGTGTGTGACGACTTGCTTGGTATCTTCATCGACATACCGCAAAACGAAGATACACTTCAAGCAAGGATGGACCTCGAAGATATGGCGAGGAAGGAGCGCATCACGAAGAAATGGATACAGCAAAAAGTACCTTCCCGCCGCTCGCTACACTTTGAGCAAGAAAGAGAAAATTAGCGTTTATGAATGCTTACACGGAATCAAAGTTCCATCTCGTTACTCGCTAACATAAAGAGACTAGTCTCAATGAAAGACTTAAAGTTAATTGGTATGAAGTCTCACGATTGCCACGTGATGATGACACAGATGCTTCCAATTGCAATTAGGGGTTCTCGCCAGAGAAAGTCCGAGACCCAATTATCAAGTTGTGTTCATTCTTCAACGCGATTTCACGAAGGCCATCGATCCATTAATACTAGATAAGCTGCAGAAGACGTGGTCCACACTGCATGCGTGCTTGAGATGTGTTTCCCTCCATCTTTTTTGATATTATGGTCCATCTCATTGTTCACATTGTGAAAGAGATACGGATTCTTGGTCCCGTATTTCTACATCGATGTACCCTTCGAGAGATTCATAGGGGTTATAAAGAAATATGTTCAGAATCAAATCGTAGGAAGGCTGCATTGCCGATGGTCGGGGAACCAAGGAGGTCATTGAGTTCTGCGTCGATTATATGGATCTCAAACCGATTGGTGTGCTCAGATCTCGGCATGAGGGAAGGCTACAGGGGAAAGGGACACTAGGCGAGAAATCAGTACGTACTAGCAATCTAGCTTCATTTACACAAGCACATTTCGCAGTTTTGGGATAATTAGTTGTGGTGGCCCCGTATGTCGACATGCACAAGAACGTGCTATCCAAAACAAACCCAGGGAGGTCAGAGGGTTGGCTCGCGAGAGAGCACAGAGATAATTTCGGCGATTGGTTGTGTAGACACATGATGCGTACGGAGACAGACTGCACTCAGTTGAAATTGTTGGCTCAGGGACCGTCAACTACAATTCGGACATTCCAAGGATACGACATAAATGGTTTTACATTTTATACAAGAGCGCAAGATAAAAGAGCACCAATCAAAATAGCGGTATCCGTATAGATGCCTATGACAAAGAATGGAAATAGGCAAACTTACTACTGATTCATAGAAGAGATTTGGGAGCTTGACTATGGACCTTTGAAGGTCCCTCTCTTTCGGTGCCAATGGGTCGACTTCCGTGGCGTGAATATCGACAAGCACGGCATCACTACCGTGGACCTCAAACTCGCTTGATCTGAGAGAAGAACCATTCGTGACTTGCTAATTTCATTACACAAATCTTCTTTAATCAATTCGCTAACAAGGAGCGCCACGTGGTTATTGAAGGAAAAGAAGGATTGTCGGAGTTGAGAATGTTGTCGACGAGGAAGAGTACAACCAATTCGATGAGCTTCCCCTTTGGAGAGGACGTTGACCTAAGTACCATGGAAGACAAAGTGACGGTTACATACATACGCCGCGATCATAACGAAGGCCTAATCGTAGCTTAGTTGTAGTAATGAAATGTATGCTTTCTTTTGTATGAACGACATGTTTATTTTCTCATATGTAACCATTAATGTAATATATGCAATAGTGGAAATTGAGGTTATGCTTTCTTTTGATCAAATTGAAAGTCTCACTACAGCTGCTATCTCTTCTTCCTCTCCAACTTTTCCAATGAAAAATTTCATGTTGTATGAAGATGAGAACTACTTCAAGAATTTCAGGTTTCACGAGGAGGAAAACTACTTTCAAGATTTCAGGTAAGGAGAAATATTAGCTGTCCTATAGTAGGGGGCATATCCGGTGCAATCAGGCTTTTGGTGCAATCTCCGTGCAATCCAACTAAGAAAAGTTTCAAAAAATTCTGAAAAAAAATCATGGATGTACATCTCATCTTACCCCATCTACATATAAAATTTCATGATCAAATTCGTCCTATATTAAGAGTAATAAAAAAGACAAATTTTAATAGAATATGGGCAAAGAGCTTATCACTGCCGGTTGTACAATGGACCGGCAGTAATATTCCACTATCACTGCCGGTTGTATAATAGACCGGCAGTAATATTCCACTATCACTGCCGGTTGTACAATGGCCCGGCAGTAATATTCCATTATCACTACCGGTTGTACAATGGACCGGCAGTAATATTCCACTATCACTGCCGGTTGTACAATGGCTCAAGAATGATATACTATCATCGCCGGTTGGTGTGACCAACCGCAAAGGATATTCCACCCTATAAATTGAAACGCGCGCCCTCCTCTCATTTACCCTAACCCTAGCCCGCCCTCCTCTCACTTTTACAACATTGGTGCCTCTGAGCTCCTCGCTGCGCGCGCGCTCGGACCACCGCCGTCGGCTCGCGTCGAGAGCTCCTCCCGCCGCCTCGACTCAGCTGCCGTCGCATCGCTTCGCCCGGACCCTTGCGTCGCCTCGACTTCAGGGGGCCCGCGTCGCCTCCCACCGTCGCCTTCACCTCCACGCTGTCTCCCCGCCGCCGCCTCGACCTCCCCACCGCCTCTCCCGTCGCCTCGACCTCCCCACTGCCTCCCGCCGCCGCCTCCCCACCGCGCTCCTTGCGATGCTGCTCTTGCATGTGTGAATGTGCATGTCCAGATGTGAATGTGAGATGTGAATGTGAATGTGATTGTGAATGTGCAGATGCTAAGGGCCACCAATTCATTTGGCTTGGGGACCTAGCATGTGGGTATAGTGTTCAGTGAGGATTTGGGACTGCAATAGACAATTTGTGACAACTAATCTCATATTTTCAGTCCCCGTTTGTTGCTCTTTGTTGCTCTGTGATGAACTAGGGTAAAAGTATGACCAGAATATTTATCTCTCTGTTTTAGGCCTTGAACTCAGAGACTTGAATGCTTGAAAGAATTTATTCTTTAATTGTCTACATTATATCTGTTATTTTCTGAATCATATTTTCTTCAAGCACTTGTTATGCTAGCTCTCGTGTTACGATGCTATTAGAGGTCGTCACCGGTGACACCGTGTCTTCTTGCAGACTTGATTAGTTTGAATCTGAATCGATACTTACTCATTCTCGATTAGTTTGATATTTGCTCGATTCGATTAATATATTCTAGTTCTTGCGCAAAACTGTTTAATACCGGTCTTGATCGAATCGATAACCGAATCTGGCTTAATTCTTGTCTTGGTATGTTTAAAACTGGTATTAGAGATCACCGAATTGGTAATCAAAGCAAGGTTTCGACTATTGAGAGATTTCGACATTTCTGTTGGATTTGGAAGTCTGTGTTTTGATTAACAAGGAATTAATTCGATTTGGGTATAATTCTTGACAAGAGATTCTTAATTGTGCATTTAAGGTGGTAAGAGTTCAAGGCCTAATGCATAGAATAAATTGTTAGCCGATTCGTGATTGTAGTAAAGATTCTAATCTTTACTCTAACCCTAAATCTGAGAGCACCATATTCATTTTATTGTCTTTGAGACAGTAGGTATAATTCATATTATGTATGACTTAACCATGCTTAGTGTTGTCTTGTTTATGTCATACATCTTGTTTGTGAATTATATATTCTCATATATATGCTTAAGAGGAATAATGAACAAAGTCTTGCTTTTATACTCGCACCTTCTTCAACAATAATAACCGAACACTACTTGGTTAATCTACTAATCTGAATGTATGCTCACTATCAGTGTTACTTCATTGTCTTTATACTGCTCTGTTCAGTTAAAATAGCTAGCTAACTAATCCGAACTTCATTTCATGATTCGCTTAGCAAATATTTAATCTATTGATCTGAATGTATCTTTGAACTCAATATAATCTGTTAACAATGAGCTTGATTATCAATTTTTTAATGTGTATGTTAAGGTGGTAAGGGTTCGAAACTAAGGTAAGGTTGTCACAAATTAGTCTATTACTCGTCCCTTGTGGCGAGGAGGGCCTTTGGGCAACCCGACATCTGAGAACACTCAAAATAAACAAGTTGAGCTTTATGCTTGTTGCCTTGTTCATTTTGTGCCCTTGTCTTTGTTTTGATCATTTTGCTCTATGGTTATTTATATTGCAGCCAAAAGTAAACTTCAATTTGGTGCTTTGTATATGTTCTTGAAAGATGTATACATGTGTTGTAAATATTTGTTTTGTATAGATGTATACATGTGTTGTAAATATTTGTTTTGTGCCACTAATTGTAATAGTTGTAGTTCATTTAGTTAATACTCACAAGACGGGACTTTTGGGTGACAATGAGCATACACTTAAGTGGAGTATGGGTGTCACCTCTAAGTCCAACGCACGTGTGAGGAATCGATTCATATTTCTGGGTGCCCACGAGAGGTTTTCCGGGTGATTTTCGGGTGACAGTGAGCATACACTTAAGTGGAGTATGGGTGTCACCTCTAAGTCTTCCAAATATTTGTATGTGAGCAACGTATCTTGTGCACATAGATTGCCCTACGTATGTATGAAATTTCAGGATTCATTATATACCGAGAGTTACCAAAAAGAGAAAATTCTGACAAGTTTAAGCTCTTTAAACTTGTCAGAATTTTCTCTTTTTTGTAACTCTCGGTATATAATGAATTTGATCCTACAATTTCATGTGTATGTATATTTTGTTGACCAAAAATGTATGTGTTTACAGATGTATATATGTGACCTTGAAAGATGTATGTGTATAAACATATATATATATTTGTGTGTATAAAGATGTATGTGTATAAAAAGTGACATATCACAATCCCGAAAACAACTGTACAAAACAATAATGAATCATTCTTATTCCACACTAAAATGATTTTTAAAAAATAAGCCCCTGCAAGTTCAAGAAGCATGGGTGCCAGGAGAGCGTCCGGTACACCGCGAGGCGAAGCCATGAGGTCAATCAATCATTCCATGTCAAGCGAGCATGTCACCTCATGGCATGCATGTCTGACGCCTCCTGCACCCATGCTTCTTGAACTTGCAGGGCTTATTTTTTAAAAAATCATTTTAGTGTGGAATAAAAATGATTCATTATTTTTTATTAAGCAAATATATTCTTAAGAATATATGAATTTTTTCATATTATTTTTTCATTTCGAGGTCACAACATCACTTGATTTCCTCTCAACTCTAGCAAAATTACCATTGTTTGAATTCACAAGTTTGATGTCATGTAGCAACCATGAATGAATGCAATATAATTAACCCAATAACATTTCTGATTGCTAGGAATGGCCTCGAATCAGGGACAAGTGCCAGAGGGAGTTCGGCCCTCGAATATAGATGAAGTAGGAATGGATAGCCCAAGGGAATACCTGAACCTACAGGATATTGATATGGAGCAACTTTGGCGCCTGACCACGGACAAGTCGACGCCATCGCCATGGACCAAGTCGACGCCATCGCCATGGACTAAGTCGACGCCATCGCCATGGACCAAGTCGACGCGACTAACATGGGCGAGGTAAAGTATTAGTACGCCAGATTCCCAAAATATTGTAGGGTCATACGACTAATAACAAGATCCAATTGTAGGCTCAAACGTCTGGTGAACAAAGGCGGCGCAGTCGTGGCCGAGCAAGATGCCTAAGGCGTTCACAACATAGTCCAGCTCTCTAAGTCGGGAACTCGCTATACCGCGTCAACATGGCGTCAGACAGACGACTGCGGAGTACTTGCTAGGGATAACGTGCCCATAAGCTATAGATCATGGACCGCCGCGAAGGTGATCGGTGGGTGGTTCGATGACCAAGGACTCGCTATGGGGCAAGCTAAAACATGTATTCCATTTCCCCAAGGGTCGAGTTGGTTGCAAAGAAGCGTGCACTAAGTATCATGTGCACATTTGGAAGAATTGGAAGACTCAAATTGAATAAGAACTATGTGAAGAAGAATGTCACGCCAAATTTTAACATGTTTCCAAAGATAAGGGAATTTTGGAAGGAATTTGTGGAGTACAGAATTTCAAGAAGCCTGAGATAGTGAGTCAAGAACAAGGCTAACGCGATAAGAATATGTACCCTCACACACTAGGCAATCGTGGCTACGTGAAGAAAATACTGCATGGGATAGCCGCGAACAAGAGCTAACCTCAAGGGCGCACTCTCGCGACGGCCGAGTTCACTGCACGATCAAAGCACTGGTTGCTTGGGAGGGGGGCTTCTGTCTCAGAAGATGGCAGCTTGAGCTTCAGGAGCGATAGAGCCCGGGAGGTGTCGCAGAAAATATCAGATGCTCACGTGGAGTCTTCCCAAGGGCTTTTCAGGCCACAAAGGGAGAATGATGAGTCGATTGCCACTCGGTAACGAGGGAGCATCCTGGGCGCACCCGAGGAGTTGGTTTGGTGCCGTGGAAAGAAGGCTTCCCAGCTGACGCATCGTTGTACAAGCGGTCGAAAAGAATAAGAGAAGATGAACTGCAAAGTCAAATACAAGATGCTGTGGCAAGAGCGTTAGAGGAAGAGAGAGCGAAGCTGGATCAAGTTGTGGAGCAAGCAGTACAGAAAGCTCTCAGCTCACGACCGCCACTCGATGATGACCCTCGGAACCTCACCACGGTGTTCTTAAGAGCACTGGCCCACAACGATTCCGGAGAGCATCGACTCCATTTTCCAAAGGATGACATCACGAACCGACACTGCAAGCTGCATTTGTCCGCGACATGGCATTACCATCAAGGTGGGTGATGGCGTGGCTTGGCCATGCGCCTCTCGAGGTTACGTGACCGCCGCCTAATACCTCTGGGATTCGCCAGGTCGAAGTAGACAAAGTAGTCCGACAATATCGCAAAATGGAGGTAGAGATTCTGGCGAGGACGGAAAAACAAACTTGGAGAAAACGTGCATGGCTTCCTCGCGTGGCGCAAGAGCTTGATTATGTTCGCTCGGACGATGAGGCCGATAACGACGACGATGATGATGAGCCTCACTCTCCACACGCAGACCTGTCGCCTACGTAAAGTGCAACTCCTCCGCCGACACCGGTTAGGACAAGTCCAACTCCTCCGCCGCACCATCCGAAAAGGTCCAACTCCTCCATGGCACTAGCCGAAAAGTCCAACTCCTCCATGGCACCATCTAGAAAAAGTCCAACTCCTCCCGGCACCACCAGAAAAGTCCAACTCCTCACCGACACATAAGAAGAATCGAACATCGGCACCATCTCGAAGTCCGTGATCGTCTTGTACCAAATCTCGGTCATCAGGAAGGCAAGACCTCGTAAGAAATTATCGGCCGATATGATCAAGAAGAACGCAAAGAGCAAACGAAGGTCGAGGTAACATCTCACTTCCAAAAGGTGCCATCACCCGAGAAGACTAAAGTCGATGCTAATGCGCAGGAGTTTTTCTTGAGTATGGCAAAAGCCAAAGAGATAGGGCGGGCTTCTGAACCTTCGGAAATGTCGGACTACGAGCGCATCTCCAGAAAGCAAAACTTGAAGATGGCTAGTGCTGAGGCGTCGATGTCGTAAGCTCAAAAAGATGCTGCTGAACAACGTCGTAATTACAAGCTAGGTCTAAGCCGAAGTACATTTTGGGGCAACCGTGGCTCCCTAGAAGATTTAGAGAACCTAACAACAAAATTGCGTGGCCCATCAAGATACATGAAGCAGTGCCAAGAGGGTATGTGGGCGGTCCCAGTGAAATACAAAGATTTGGATTTTCACAATGGGAATGGCATGTTCTGGTTAGAGTTCTGCGAATTGTATATGTTGTCTTAGGCTAGATGCTCGACGCATCATCGGGTCGACTGTGGACTTTGTAAGTCTCTATTTATATTATTGTATATTCTTCTACCGTTCAACTGTATGTCTAACTTCTTTTTTACATATGTAGAATGGAGATACAGATGTGTAGAAGAAATAAGGATGAAGATTTAGGATTTCTCGATCCGGGGCTTGTCAACGAGAAACTCGTCCGTGATGACCCAAAGTTTGTTGAAGACTATTTATTTAAGACTTTCTACAAGTGAAAAACAAAACCTCCGTACTTGTACCCTATAACTTTCAAAGACGATTACCCTACTTCTAATATTGTTTTACTATTTTTGCGTGATACGGTGTGGGACTAATAGGCTATGTTAACATATATGTCTAGTTATCTTTGGGTCCTCCTCGTCATCGAGTTAGAAGCTAGCGTGGTTTTTGTCTTGGACTCGATGAGAAAAGAACTTCGTGAGTATGAACATAATTTTTGGAAGATGATGAACAGTAAACTCGATCGCTATGCTATTGCTCTAGTAATATTTTATTCTATTGTATTTAAGGTTAATTACTATTTAAAATCATTCACAGCAAGATTCACACGGTATTGCAAGAAAGGTGGTCCGATCTTCCTTCAGAAAACTTTCAAAATAATAACAGACTTTCCATGCATGAGACAGACCAGGAAATAGTTTATAAAGATACTACGTATGTACAAATTTACATGCAATTGTCACGAAGAGTGTCGGCTATAACGAAGCCATGGTATATAATTACACATTCATGCCTACTTTTCTTTCATTTAACATCTATCATCATTAATTAAATTTCTCTTTTCTTCAATAACGGCGCTCCAAGATGAGAACCAATCGCCATCGCCAAAAGAAATTTTAGCAATTCAAGAGCATATCATTGGATTCATTGATGAACAGTCATCGATCCAAAGGGCGAGTTCCTGACGACGACCTCGATCCAAAGTGAACGAGATGTACTCACACTACATTTGTGAACATACTATTGTAAAAACTAAATATTGTGATGCTTTAATATATTTTAATTATGATCTAACGACGCTTTATATACTATATATTTGAAGGCAACATATCATGTGCACACAGCCTTCCTGTACACATCATGCACACCAACTAATAAAAGTCACGAAAACTACGAAAAAATTTGTAGATGTACTTCATAGATTACTCTACCTATGTATAAAATTGAGTTTAAATTCAATACATATGAGGACTTACAAAAAAGAGTTTTTGTAAGTCCTCATATGTATTGAATTTGAACCCGCAATTTTATACATAGGTAGAGTAATCTATGAAGTACATCTACAAATTTTTTCGAATCGGTTGTCATCGCCGGTTCGTTCAGAACCGGCAAAGTGATATATCTGATCTTGTCGGTTTTTCAGATAAGCGGCAGAGATATACATATATCATCGCCGGATTCTAGGTTGAACCGGCAGAGATAGTTGAGTATCACTGCCGGATGCTAGTGTAAACCGGCAGAGATAGTCGAATATCACTGCCGGTTGTATAATGAACCGGCAGTGATATCTATTATCACTGCCGGTTCCTGAGCTGGCAGTGATAACCCCGAGTATCACTGCCGACCAATCACTGCCGGCGCCCATAACCGGCAGTAATGGCGTGGACGAACCGGCAGTGATGACCTATTTTGTAGTAATGCCATCCCGTCCAGACTAGATGGCCATATCCCATCTAACCTCATTCAGACAACCAAACGCACCTACATCTCTGTGTGGCGCACCACGACCTCGAAATGTGTACGTACTACATATGCGCATGTACATGGTGCACGGTAGCAGTGTAGCACACAGTAAATGAAGCCACTCTATGATAATTAACGCATCACGCGTATCCATTTTATAACGTTATAATGTGTTGACAATAGCCTCGGTCACCGTGTGGATAAGCCCTAGCTACTTCGCCGGCCGAACACGTTCAAAGATATCGTCGTTATTTACCTAATGCATGCAAATGCACGCAACAAACTCTTGATCGTCTCGGTTCGTCTCAAACCCTAGTTGAAGCCGTCGTAATGTGATTCCTTGCTCTTTTGCATGCGGCTCACACCAGCCGCATACGTACACGCACGCGCTAGCTGTACTTAAACGTATTACATACACATGCATGCCGCCGCCTGTCGAAGATGGCAGTGGCGGCGTCGGGAAGGGGGCGCTGCGCCACACCTGCCACGTCTCCTGGTTGGGGTGGTGGGCCCATGTTCGGTGCTTCCTCGCCTCCACTTTCCTCCGGTGCCACGCCACGTTAGGCCTCTCGCCGGCGCACATAGCCGCCGTCGTCTGTGGCATGCCGTTCTCCCCTCCACCGGTGACACGCACGCGGCGCACGCACAATTAACTCCTCGTCCTCGACCTGCCAACCGGCCTTGGTGGCACGGACATTGCCACCGCTGGCATACTTGTGCTAGAGTGCAAGCGGGAGTGAGGCACCGATGCCGGCGGCGGAGGCGAAGTTGCCGAAGTGGTTGGTGTACTGCAGCGGCAGGAATGTAGGGTTTGCGGCTAAGCGGGACTGCGGGAGAAGCCATCGGACGCTGAGGGGTGGGTGCTGGTCCTGCTGGAGAAGCTGTGGGCCATGATGGCTGGTGCCGGTGCCGCGCGGAGGGGTGGAGTATCTGCTAGGGTGGTTTGAGAGGATCGTCAGACGCGGAGTCTTTCAACCTCGTGGAGCCTCCTTTCTCTTTTTCTCTGTTAGCTACTGTGTATAAGTATAACTGTTAGAGGCAGAGGTTTGATACTACTCATTAAGGTTAGCATGGTTTAATAACTGAAGACATGATTTAACGTGATTTTTCTCCCATACGGGGTTTTCCACATTAAATCATGTCTCCAGTCAATTTGCCGTGCTAATCCTAACAAATGGTATCAGAGCTCCCTACAATCAATCAATACTAGTTTTTAATTAGAATGTGAAATGTTATCATCTTTTCTCGTCAACTTAAACTTTGGGTGAACCAATTGGTACATACACTTAATATGGTTTTAGAGCCAAAAAGATCTTAATTAAGACCAGGCTAACGCAACATTAAAAAATATTGTGGCCCCCTTCAAGTTTATGTCTTGGGCGTGATGGAGCAAAAAATTGTGGCCCACACTTCAAGTCTATGTCTTAGGTATGATAGAGTATAGACATGAGAGATAGAGTTGAAGTATATTGTTTATTTTTTCTTATCGGTTTAAGTTTTTAGTTGAATTGGTTGATTAATACAACTCAATAAGGTTATAGCATGAAAGAGTCGTAGTAGTGTTGGATAGGTTCAATAAATATATCACGATATGAAAAATTGTAGAAAGATCGAGAATATAAATATTGTGGAGTAGTAGGGTGAAATGTGAGTGTTTATATGTACTCGTTACTTACGAATATGTTTTTTTATATGTACATATGAGTATATTTATTATCGCCACTATCAAATGTGCCTCGAGTCTGATGCAATCTTTCAAAATTATAATTACCATCATATATATTCTAATCATTGTAATATTCCTTACACCAATCATGTGGCACTTTAGATGGCTAAGATTATTTAACTACATATATGCACATGTGGTTTTGCATTTTTGTTCTACTTACAATTTTTTTGGGTGAAAATAGAGTAGAGTTAGTCCTCCCAACTCAAAGAATTTTTTGCAAAAGTAGTATTAATAACGATCCTTGGACATGATTCTGCATACATTTGAGATGTGACTTTAAACTTCAAATTATCTCGAATTGTTGTATCAAATACAGAAGATCCACAAAGCTATACACATCACAGTCCGCGCACAGAGATATAGCTCAAGATACATTGGCTACTGTCCCTCGGTAGTGGCAAAACTAAGAAATTTTGAATGGGTGTGCCTCTACTGGTTTGCCATGCATAGTGCCACATTGAGCATCTACGCCATCTATCGTGCTGGCCCCGTACCTCCGTACCGCTTGCCGTGCCGTTCCCTTGCCTCGCTCCACTTGCCTGCCCAACGGCCCAAGCCGCTTTTCGCACCGCGTGCCTGCACATCGCTTGCAGCGCCACAAGTTGCCTGTACGTTGCCTGCCACATCACTCACCCAGCCCATGTCTCCCTCTCGACGACCCGAGCAACTTGTCGTGTCGCATGCCGCCTAGCACGCCACCTGTGTTCTATACAGATTGTCTTGCAAAATTCCTTCTTTTTATGTGTGCAAACTTGTTTTAGTACATTCATTTGTCATGACACTTAAAATGTATATTGTAGAAATTTAGGTTTGTATTTCCCTATGATCCTACCATTTCTATCTGCCATCAAATTGGAAACATCTCAAGTCTCAAGCTCGCCAAAGTCCAAAACATTTCCTAGTCCTACTCCTAGACTATTGACTACCAACACATTTCAAAATTTGGCATTCCGGAAATAAGCAGAATTTGAGCAAAGCAATAATTGACCTAAATACTTCAGAAATCAAACATAGAACAACAACGAGCTTGCATCCTGGTAGAACACATCCCCTCCATTCTGCGCTGAGAAGATGGACACTGCAAGGAGATGGGGTATAGTGATCTCCGCAATCTACAAGCACAATCACATAGCAGATCCATCAACAAAAAATTAGCCAAATCACGAGGTCGAAGCCGAACTAAGAACTTGCACTACCACGGCACCGATGAGGGACGCGAAGCCAGCGAACATGACCCAGCGGTCAACAACGACGAGGGACCACATTTGCTTGAGCGCAAAGGCTGCCACCCCTTGGCTAGCCTTGGCATGCCTACCCCGTCCATGGCAACCTTGCCGTCCTTGAGTCTCCACCAGTTGCCCCCCTGCGCGCGGAGCACGCTCTGCACTAGGAAAGAGACTAAAGACAGCTATGCCGAGTCTAAAAATCTTGGAGGTGTCGGGGCATACCCAACACCCTCCTAGTTCCGCCTCTACCCCTCATTGAATGGACAATGGTACTACTATGACTGAATTTGGAATATTAGGTTTGAAGTTTCCTGCAATCATATTATGTTGGGGGGTTTACCTGCGTGTGGATTTTCCACTATAATTCTTCAATATTTAGACTCATATTTTGTTAGATCCATTTTTGGGATTTTTAAGTTCATCGATCAAGGCTTGGCACAAGAACTTAGGGCCTGTTTGGTAGAGCTCCAGATTCCAGTTTCACCTGACATCTGAAACTTATAGGCTAAAATAAAGTGAATTAAGTTTATATTTTTAGTATAAAATGTAAACAGAATGATCCATCTAAACATTCTTAGGGCCTGTTTAGGAGAGCTGTGCTTCAGCTTTGCTTCAGTTTTAGGCTAAAAGCTCCCCCAAACAGTATGGCTACAAAGCAGCTGAGAAGCTAAGCCACAGCAGAAGCATCCCCAAAAGCTGAAGCTGCTGAGGAGGAGCTTTTCAGCTGTGGCTTCGCTTGACCACCTCCTATCTCGGTCGCTCTGCCTTCTCGACTTTCGCCACCCCGCCTCGCCGCCTCCACGTCACCTCCCTACTCGGACACCGCTGTACTTCGCTATGTTGTTACCTCCCCGCTCGGTTGGCCTCCAAAAGCTAAAGCTGCAACAGCTAGTTTGCCAAACAGTATAACAAGAAAAACTACAGCCGCCAACTACAGCTGCTTTACAACACAGGAAACCAAAAATAGCTTTTCAGCCCAGCCGCAGCTCTCCCAAACAGGGCCTTAATATACTTACAGTTTCAGCTTCACGAATCTGATGAAGCTAAAATTTTCAGTTTCACAGATCACGAAATTGCATTTTAATTATTTTTAAACGAAGTATCAATTGCTAGAATCCTGGACACAGGAAAGAGATGAGCCATTCACCAATTCTTCATAACTATATGCATTCGCAAGATTAAATATGGGGATATGCAAAAGCAAACCATTTATACTGGAAACATTTCTAGTGCACTGTGCGATCTATGCTACAAGATGGACTGTATCAACGGAAAAATATATTTCTGTTTTGGGGATTGTCTGTTGAACACCTGACCGTTTTTCCTGTACCAAATCAGTCAATTGTTTTGGCCCTTGGATCAAAATCCCACCACCCAGATCTCTCCTACTCTATCATATATATTGAGCCCTCTCCCAAGTCTTAACCCTGATTACCTTCCCCCAGCCGCCGCCGCCACCCCCTTACCCCGTTTCGCCGCCCTGCTGCCTCGCTTTCGTCCCGCCACCGCTTCTGCCTTCCAGGCGGCTTCCCGCGCCGCCCTCGGCGCCGGCACCACTCGCCTCCTCTACTACTGTCCTACCTCCACTGCTGCCACGTACCTTCGTCCCCGTCTCTGGTGGCTCACCGCCGCAGGATCCGCCGCTGCCGGATCCACCTCCTAATTGCTCGTCAGTATTCAGTATCCCCCGCCTACCTTCGGCGCCCACCGCCTTCCTCTGACCCACGGCCGGAGTCGCCCCCGTCGCCTCACGGCACCGCCGCGTCCGCTGCCCACCGCCGCCCCCTACGTCCCTCAATAGCCGAGCCCCGGTGAATCCGAGCCCTAATCCGGTGAACCCAGGCCCTACCCAGTCGCCCCGATGAGGACCCCGCCCCCCCGGAGTCTAGGAAGACGCCCTGGAGTATGAATCTTCAAGCAAATCCAAAGGTGCGAGATTCAACTGATTTACCCCTAAAAACTGTCGACAGATGTTTAGCAGTTCTGTTTTGTTAATTATGAAGAGATTAAACTCGAACTGACGTTGGCCTGACAAATAGCCCACCCAAGTATATCTGTGTGGCAACAAAACGAACCTCTCGAATTAATTTAACCGAATAATTAGGCATGCTCAAGTATCCATGAGCTTTCATCAAAGCTTATCTTTCATAGTTTCAAGGCCACATTGCCACAAACACCTTGTGTGCTGCCCCATAACGACAATCGCCTTTGTGTTCTGCCCCATAACGACAATCACCTTTGTGTTCTGCCCCATAATCTTTCTTGTTCTGATTTTGTAATAACACCGACTGCTTCTTTCAAACAAGATTAGCCATTACGATACACTATGTCCATTGAAAGCATCAGGTCAGCACAGGCAAACAGTAATAACATCGTACATGTGAAAAGCATCACTATAGCTAGAAGGCTAGAACAAACACGCCAACAAAATAGACAGATGAACGAAACACTACAACATGCAACACACACACCCTATGATCTAAAACAGGTATTTCCTCCATGTATTATGTATGAAAAAGTTTGAGGTTTTTTGGATGTCGAGTTTAGCTAGTTATTTACTAGGTCAAACAAGTTTGAACTAAAATTCAAACTAGAGTTGCCTTTTTATGATAATTTGATTATAGGTATGTGCTGATTATATATATAAATAAACAAAGCATGTGATCTAAATCGTTCAAAATCTTTGAATTCAAGTACATTTTTTCAAAGGCATGCGTTTCATTTGAATTGTTATAGACATATATATGCCATAAAACTGGAATTTTAGAAAAAATATACTCGAATTTGGCTTGAATTTGCTCATTGGAAATCATGGTGCCCTAACACCTAGGCTTGGGCATTCTGTTTATACGGTTTTTTTGGTTCGGTTTATTAAAAAAAAAATCAGTTTTTGAGATCTGAGAACCGAACCGAATTAACCGAACAAATTCGGTTTTTCGGTTAACCAAATTACATGCAACCCATAATACTAGGCAACCAGGCGTCTAGCTCATCAGACATCAAAGTGCATTCACCAATTACTAGTAGGTACTGATCTTAACACCACCACAAAATACATTGTCTAGCAGTCAATTCAAGAAAGTTCCACCTTCATTTTAGGATAATTGCAGGCATTATCTCCTCTAATTAATGATCACTCTGCAGCGATAACCTAGAAGTATGCTAGTTTTATGGTGCACCATAATGTCTTTCACCTCTGAAAAAGTAAAATCTACAGAATATCACATAATTTACAGACTTCCCCAACATTCATGACCCCAAAAGGCATCAATTGTAATTGTAGCCAGAATAGCATGACACAGCGCTATGAATCCTACCCGAAGAAACGACCCAATTGAATATATTTCATAGAATAGTGAGGCATTAGATCGAGAAAGAGGCCAAAACCGTTAACAAAGTAGAAGCGGCGGATTGCTTGGCGGAGAAGAACTCCTTGAGCTTGCGCTTCATGTCGGCTGCCTTTCGCTTGTCCTCGCGCCTTGCCTTGCCTGGAGCCCTGGAGACGCACCGGTAGGTGGTGGTGCGTCGGCGCCGCTGGACACTGGGTGCGGGACTATGGGTAGGGTTTGCTGGGTGCTGCCGGATGGGGAAATGCAAATGATGATTGGGTTTGGGTATTTGGGTTGGGGAATTGAAGACTGAAGAGTGAAACGATGCAGTGCGAGGCTTATTCGGTTAAATGGTTTTTTCGGTTTCCGAAACTAAAAACCGAATTGCAAACCGTAAACTGAACAGTGTCAAAATAAAAACTGAACCGCAAACTGAAAAATAATCCGGTTCGGTTTTTTGGTTTAAAAATGCCCACCCTACTAACACCATGGTGTCCGCACGGGCACACACACGTGTGTGTGTGTGTATAGGATGCCTCTTTTCTACTCTGGGGAGTAATTACTCCCTATGTCGTATCTCACAACGTATAGGGTATCTCGTGCGACGGAGGGTATGTACACATAGTATACGAGTATATCAGATCATCTAGGTGGTATGTACATTTTTTCAGAGGTGGTATGTATATTTTTTGGACATACTCCTTTTTATGTGCGTATACGAAGGTATTTGCAAAATACGCTAAAAATCATGAATTCCCTTGCAATTTTTTCATGTGGCTCACATTGGAATATCTTATAATTAGTGTATAAGTGTACCCAAAGTGATAAAGGAGTATTTCAAGGTCGTTTAGGTAGTATTTCAGAGGTGGGAGTAACTACACCCGGGAGTAAAAGATATATATACACACGGTGGCGCTATTCTACGCGTGCGCGTTGTGTATCCTATTCTACTCGCGAGCCGTGTCGCTGTGATGCTTCGGCCAGAGAATCGCGTTCAAACCATCCCGTGTAGGCCTATGTGGACTAAACCAATCGCTAGTAAAACATGGATGAAACTACTACCGAATCAGTACAACAACGAATGAATTACTACCGAATCAGTAACGTGTCCACCCCACTAAAAAAAATACGTTTTCTAGTTTGTACATGAATTTGTTTTTTCTATATTTTAGACATCTTTTTATTGGTAGCTCGGATTTGCAAATGGTTTTCACCAGTAGCTTACTGGCGACGAGAGGAATAAAATGATATAAGTCTCGATATTAAATAGTAATTTTTCTAACTGCTTACAGAAATTACTACATATACAACATGAAATTACTACATCTGCAACATATTCTGCACAGATCAGTTATTTGGCAGTAAAGTCCATGAAAACTATATGTACAAGTTCTAAAAAATTCTCAAAAAATTAAAATAGATAGGGAATGTGAGTTTCTACTGCCCTTTAAAATTTGAATACCAAACTCAGTAGCTTTTGAAAGATATGAAATTGACAAGTGCTAATCAGTGATGAATAGTAAATTTATCATTTTCATATCTTTCAAATGCGACTGAGTTTGGTATTCAAATTTTACAAGGCTAAAGAAACTCACATCCCCTACCTATGGTAATTTTTTTAGAATTTTTCAAAACTTATACATATATTTTTCTTGGATTTGTATTGTCAAATAACAAAAAACTATATGTAAATGTTCTGAAAAATTCTCAAAAAATTACCATACGTAAGAGATGTCATGTTCTACAGTCCTGTAAAATTTGAATGCCAAACTCAGTGGCATTTAAAAGATATAAAATTGACAATCGCTAATCAGTGATGCATAGTAAATTTGTCATTTTCATATCTTTCAAATGCGACTGAGTTTAGTATTCAAATTTTACAGAGATGTAGAAACTCACATTCCTTACCTATGGTAATTTTTTAAAGAATTTTTCAAAATTTGTACATATAGTTTTCATGGACTTTAACGCCGAATAATTGATCTGTGTAGTAAAATGTAGTAATATGCAGTTCGGCTAAAGAAATGAATCAGTAAACGATAGTAAAATATAACAGATCGCATCAGTAAATGGCATGTATAGTTTCGTTCATCTCTCTGTTTTAATGGTGTGTTTGTTCTAGGCTTCTAGCTGTAGTGATGCTTTTCACGTGTACATTGTTATTACTATTTGCTTGTGCCAACCTAATGCTTGCAGAGGGCATAGTGGATCGTGCCTTTGGCCATTTGCCTAAGGCGAATGAATACCTCGTACATTGTCATTGAAATTTTGTTTTTGACTAGTATATTGTCTCGCAAGTCGTTTTGATGGTCTGGTTGTGAGGGGTGTAGTCAACGGGGGGCTCTGTTGGGCTCAAGCCCACCCTCCAACTGTTGGACCCTAAGTAACCGTTTTAGCACCAACGCTCAGTTTTTGGCATAGTGGTGGCGAATGCACACACGCTCGGGCGCGACTGGAGAAAGAACCTTGTTGGGTGTTAAGCTGATTCCTGAGCTATGTGGCTTGGTAGGCCACTGCTTGTTGAACGCCTAATTTGGCAATCGATGATTTCGCTTGCTACTTGCAAAGCTGGATTCGAACCCTAGATGCACGCACAAACCGTGGAGAGAGGGGGTCGGCTCGACACCTCTCCTTTGCGAGGACATGGCAGCCCATTGAGTTGGGGACATTTGATGCATGTCGCGGGGAGTCTGCACTTGCGAGGGCACAGCGAGGGTGTCGAGTGGATGCCGGGGAGCCAACGAGGGAACAGGTGTGCGACAATGGCCAACCCGCCGCGCCGACAACGAGCAGACAAGGAAGGCGATGCAGGCATGCAGCGTGAGTTGGCGAGTGCCTAATCAACTAAGTGGGCTAACCACAACAACAAATAGGCAATGTGAGTGTCTCTTCCGATATATGATTTTTTTATCAATTGTAACTCTGTCAATGGGTTGAACAGAGACAATAGCCGATCTGTTTGATTGATTGGTGTTAACTTGTTCATAGATTACCAAAAGTTTGACAAGCAAACATTGCACAAGTATTTCACAAATAATGGAGTACCAAACTACTAATAGTAACCCTCGAATCGGTGAGAACACAACACACCTATTTAATATGTTTGTCTCAATTTAGCCTAATCTTTTGAGCCCACCCACTATTTTTATCGTGACTTTGACACTTTTGGTTGTATTAGTTGCAATAGGGCTAACCCATATGCATCATCATCAGCTGATAGTACAACAGACAATAGTATTGAAGGCTGAAACTTGTTCTAAAAAAATAAAGGCTGAAACTGAAAGTTGAGTTGAAGATCACGATTAGCTTAGAGGTTATTTGTCAAATGAGGTCCATGAATTAATTAAGCAAAGAGTAGGCGCAAAAGCTCCATTTATATTTTGGACAAATCAAGCACTGTCTACGTAGGATCTCAGCTCCTGTGAAAAAAAAATTTAAAGCCTTGAATGAAATTGAACCTAGCTCGAGTTTTGCTCAAATAGATCCACATAAACTTGAACATTGCATTCCGATCGAGCTTGAGATTTAAGATTTGACTCGAGCTCCATGTTGATAGATTAGGTCTGGCTCAAGACTGCGAGGCTCGCTGGCACAAGAGCCAGTGACTTGCCTAGTGGACCTTTCCTCCCTCTTGCTTTGCCTCCCGATGCTTGCATGCAACCTAGCTGCCACCATCGATGATGCTAGCCAACGTGGTCAGAACCAGGCCAAACTAATTAACACCAACAACGAGAGGAGAGATTTGAAGCCCGGCCGGCTAGGCCAGTTCTTCTCCAGATCTCTCTCTACCCAAATGCAGACTCAGTTTATGCTATATCCCGTACTAGATGAATTCGACGGCCCAAATCAAAACCCTAGAAACATATGGCCTAATCCAAGAAGACTCCTTTCGGTGCTGTGTTGCGGCCACCATCTTGGCCCTCACACCTATGCTAGCTCGGCAAGCCCAGCGCTCCCATTAAATCCCCTACCGCTTTTTTGTTTCCTGCGGCCGCCGCCACCTACCAAATTCCACCTCTTCTCTCTCCCTCCGCCTCCTCTTCCCTCCCTCCGCCCCCTCTCCGCCTCCTCTTCCCTCCTTCCGCCCAGCCTTCGTCCTTCTTGGGCCAAGTCCTAATCATGTGCTGCCCGGCACCCCCTTGATTTGGTTGGATTTGCGCTCTTCTCTCTGCTCCGCTTTGCCTCTGTAAGCTCCCCCAAACTCTAAACTCCCCCTTCTCCCACTGCCTCTACCCCTCCATATTAGCTTCATGGATTGGTTTGGTTGAGATGCGTAGATCTGGTTGCGATCTGAGTTCGTATGCTTGGCTATGTTGATGCGTGGTTGGCCGGATTCTGTGCTGGAGAATGTGCTTCGTTGGACATATTTCGGGGTGGGTTCAGATAGGTCGTTTCGATTCAGATTGCTTGGGGGATTTTAGGACCCTGAATGCTTGAATTGGGCCTATGCGGGTTATTTCGTGGTTTTGTTCCTTTGTTTTGCATGAGCAAATGATGGAAGGGGCTTTCGGTGTCCAAATGTTGTTATGTCTACTGTTCTTGTTGGGAGGATGGTTTATCAGCGGTAGGAAGCAGCTTTGCATGCCTTGGTAGGATTGATAGCTTGGATATAGCAAGGGGTTTAGTCATGTGACTGCATTTAGGCGCGACTTTTAGTTGGCAGAGAAGATCTTGCTTTTTTTTTCTTCTTTTTTGACTTGGAGGTAGTGTAGCTGACTTTTTTATGGCAGAAATAGTATGCTTCGTGCGACAGTCTTGTTCATCTTTTGAGGTTGATAGTTTGTATATCTTAGTGGCCCTTAGAAGCTGTAATTCTGCGGAAAGACGGCTGCCGTTGTCTGGAGAGCTAATAATTGCATACTTAGAGCATCTTTATATTTTGCGTAGCTAAGGCTAGCAGGATGCTTGGATTTTTGAGATGAGTTTTATGCCTGATAGCTCGGGTAGGTTCCTTGCATCTTGATAGGTTGCTACCAGCTCTTCTGTGCTGCACCAGTACCTACTCCTTGCTACACAGTTCTGGCAAGCACGAATGGGGTTGTGGCTACGAGATTAGCTTGTGCCAAGGCACGTGCTTAGTTGCATTTGCATGAAAGAAGCTATGTTTATTTTTTGCAACTTATGTACAGGTGCAAATGGTTCTACTGACAGGGCTAAATTGCCAATCTTTACCAAGGGTGCTTGTTCTAAAACAAATACCTAGTGGGCTCCATCTTCCCTAGAACTTAAATTTTGTTTTCTGTTACATCTCTTCAGAAAATTGAACGACCTGCCACCAGTATTTTACTTGATTTGGATAGGTCTGCTTTTCTATTGGATTTGTTATGATATATATATACTTATGTAGTATATAGTGAGCATCTATATCTGTCTGTACAATATATTTTGTTATGTTCTATTGTTGTACTGGGCGCCTTCTCTTTTCAAGAGATGACAGAGCCTTTCTAGGATTATACGCCAATAGTTGCAAATTTCATCATCATATTGAAAATTTTACTAATTTATGGAAGTTTATACTGCTCAAATGCTCAGAGGAGTGCTCTAGTAAAGCAACAGGATCTTATCATTCTAAAATTATGCAATATTTCTGCTGTCTATCTGTGATGCTGTGACCAGTTTGATTATTTATCTGGTAGGTCGTGTTTTGAAGTTTATTTGAACCTTATTTGTGAAATGACCAAGTTTTTCTGGTTTTACTGCATTAGATCTGACATGATTTTATTTGCGCCTATCAATTCAAATTAATAGGCCTTTTGGATTTCATCAGCCAATCTCTCTGCATGGGTGAACCAAACGGCAATGACAATGCAATGCTGCATGACAGTGAGATGGTCAATGGGAATGAGATGATCCATAGCAATGAGATTGTTGATGGTACTGACATGATCCATGATAATGAAATGCTTCAAGGGAATGAGATGGTTCAAGAGGGTGAGATGATCCACGGTAATGAGATGGTTCAAGTTAACGAGATGATCAGTGGTCATGAGATGGTTCAAGTTAACGAGATAATCAGTGGTCATGAGATTGTTCAAGTTAATGACATGGTCAACGGTGATGAGATTGTCCATGGTAATGAGTTGGTCAGTGCTGAGGTGACCCCCAGAACTTCAAGAAGAGGCCGGAAAAAGAAGTCACTAGTCTGGGAGCACTTCACTATTGAAGCTATGCCTGGAGGATGCTCTCGAGCATGCTGCAATCTATGCAAGCAAACCTTTGCATACAGCTCTGGCTCAAAAATTGCAGGTACTAGCCATCTCAAGAGGCACATCAGCCTGGGTTCGTGTCCTATGATAAAAAACCAAGAAAGGAAGCTGGCACTGCCTTTAGCAGGAGGGACTGACAATGATGGTGAGGGTACTGTAGGACGTCCTTCTAAGAGGCGTTATAAATATACTGGTTTTGCAAATGCTACATTTGATCAAGACCGTAGCTGCTCATATCTGGCGAAGATGATTATTTTGCATGACTACCCACTTCACATTGTTCAACAGCCAGCCTTCACTGCTTTTATTGAGAGTCTGCAACCTCGTTTCAGGGTTGTAGATGTTGATACAATTGAGGGAGAGGTGTATGCTGTTTATCAGAAAGAAAAGGATAACCTGCTGCAAACATTCAACACTATGCCCGGAAGGATCAGCCTTACTATTGGATTGTGGACGACTAGCCAGACTCTTGGCTATGTTTCACTTGCAGGGCAGTTTATCGACTCGGAGTGGAAAGTGCATCGAAGAATGCTTAACTTCATGATGGTGTCTTCTCCTCATTCAGAGAATGCACTTAGTGAAGCTATTAGCACAAGCTTGTCAGAATGGAATATGAAGGACAAACTATTCATCATCACATTGGATAATGATTGCTCATCACATGATATCTACAGTGCAAATCTGAGAGACCATCTCTCCAATAAGAACAATCTCATGCTTAAGGGCCAGCTGTTTGTTGTTAGGTGCTATGCCCATATCTTGAATGCAGTTGCGCAGGATGTCATTGCTTCAATTCACGGTGTGATCTACAACATCCGTGAAAGCATAAAGTTCATAAAAGCTTCTTCTAGCCGGGAGGAGAAGTTTGCTGAGATTGCTCTACAACTGGAGGTTCCCAGTACCAAGACCCTATGTCTTGATGTTACAACCCAGTGGAATACCACTTATCTTATGCTTCTGGCTGCCTTGGATTACAGGCAGGCATTCACCACATTGGAGACATGTGATGATAACTACAATGAGGCACCTTCTGCGGAGGACTGGAAGAAGGTGGAGGCTGCCTGCAACTATTTGAAGCTTCTCTATGATTCTGCACATAGCATCATGGCACCAGCAAATCCTACTTCAAACATATTTTTCCATGAGGTGTGGAAAATTCAGCTAGAGCTTTCAAATGCTATAGCTCATGAAGATATTGTTTTCAGTAGCATCGCCAAAGACATGCATGAGAGGTTTGACAAGTGCTGGAAGGATTGCAACCTTGTGCTAGCCATTGCTGTGGTCATGGATCCGCGTTTCAAGATGAAGCTCATTGAATTCAGTTATTCCAAAATTTATGGTGTGGAGGCAGCAAAGCATGTTAAGGTTGTGGATGATGCTGTGCATGAGCTTTACAAGGAGTATGTTGCACAACCCCTCCCCTTGACGCCAGCCTATGTTGAGCAAGGGGAAGCTAACAAAAATCTGCCGGTCAGTGAGAATATTGCTCCTGTGGCTCCACCTTCGGCTGGTGATGGACTTCTAGACTTTGACATGTATCTTTCAGAGATAGCAATAAGCCGGCCCTCAAAGTCCGAGCTAGAGCAGTACTTGGAAGAAGCCCTCACGCCACGCATCCAAGAGTTTGACATCATGGACTGGTGGAAGCTTAACACCCTCAAGTTTCCAACTCTCTCAAAGATGGCCCGTGATATCTTGGCCATCCCTTTGTCCATGGTGGGCAGCGGCAGCTCCATATTCTCGGCGGCAGCAACAGGAAGCCGGATGCTTGATGACTACAGAAGCGCATTGCGTCCTGAAACCGTGGAGGCTCTTTTCTGTGCAAAAGACTGGCTCCAGTATTCGCCAACTGTTCCGGAAGCTCCCAGTTCGGCATTGGTGAAGACGGAAACATAGCTTAGTAGTTAGTTGATATTTGCCTGCTGAAGCAGGCTTTTTGGTGGTGTCGACTTGTGAACTTAGCCGTGCTAGTACTCTCAAACATAGAATGCAACTCGATTATATTCTAGCTATCTCCTAGGTGTAATTCGTGCTCTGGATTATTCCTGCTATTCTGATTGTGACACTCTTGACTGGGTGCTTGCCTGTGATGTACTGTTGCATGTTGTTCGTATGTACAAGCCGCATGATGATCATATGGTGGTTTGTATTGTATTCTTGCATTGTCTTTCATCCTTGATTGTGCAACTTGCATGTGCTTGCTTTCTTTTGTTCTCTTTCATTTGACTGTGATGTCCAGTGGTATTATTTGTTCGTCTCTTGTTCTGGGTGTCACACGTTCCGTTCAGATCATGCAGATTCTGCATTATCTGGCATTGAGAGATTCAGGATCCTTTCTTTTCTTGTAGTCTTAATCCATGCGTGTGTTAAGTTCTGAAAGCTGATCCTATTGCTGGCAATTGAAGTTGCGGCTGTGCTCTTTTGCTCCACCGCTCACGAGTCTGCCACTATTGGGCAGCACTGGTATGATCTTCATAGGCAGTAGCACCAAGCACGCCTGCAGTTTGCAACTGTGCAAAGCAAATTGACTAACCAAACACGCAAGCTTCTGGACGCACCTTCACAGTGCCGTCGGGAATCGTCGTAGATCAACCATTCATCCCAAACCGTCGACTTGATCGTAGACACTCCTGGCTTCCTCTGCTCTCCGTGGCAATCCGTGTTCTCTGCTAGTGCTATCTCGTCCCCTCGCTAAGCAGCGAGCTCACATGCCGGCCCGAATGGCGGGCATGGCAGACTTGCGCCGGTGGCGCTCGCTCCCCGACGCCGCCTGACTTCCATCTGCTCCCACGTCCGTCCGCCGCACGCACTCCGCACCAGCCAAATTGCTTCCGTCCAGCTCCATCTTAAACAGGTTTACTGGTAGTACAAAACATCGTGCTGATCTAGATCTCGAGACATGAAAATCACATAAGCGATATGGGACACTGACACGCACCAAGCCCCCGGATCTCGCCAGGTTCGGTGCGCCATGTCACTTGCAAGTCGCCGGATCGAACGGCCCTCGACGTCTCCGGACAAGCAGTGGCGGCACAAAGTACAAAGAAAGCTAGCACGCGGTAGTACCTGCCGCGTAGCTAATTAACCATTGCTCTCTTAGGTCTGACAGAAAAGATAGTTAGAATTTGAATCAAAATTACCTCATTAGTTAATAAATTCAAAACTAAAATAAGTTCATTTCGAACGAAACAATGTTAATGAGTCTCGGCTCGATAGTTACTCGGGAGCTCGAATTTGAATAACCGCTTAAATTATAAATAAAATAATTTTATATTGAATTATGCCAATATCGAAAGAAGTGATAGCCAGCCCTAGCTCTCTACTTGTGCTGGGCTTCTTAACTCGCTAGCAACCAGGGGTGTAGCCAACAAGGGGCTCTATTAATATTAGGCTGGAGCCCACCCTCTGGCCGCCGCACCTTGAATATCCTCTTTAGCATTGGCGTTCAATTTTTGATATAGTAGCGGTGAATACACATTCATTTATGCGCGGTTGAAGGAAGAAAATTTTTTGCTAAGTGGTAAGGTGTTTCCTAGACTATATGGATTGATAGACTGCTACTTGTTGAAGGTCTAATTTGACAATTGATAACTTCGTTTGTTACCTACAAAATTGAATTTGAATCATAGACACACGTAGAGACCCTAAAGAGAAGGGAGGGTGGCTCAGCACTTCTCCTTTGAGAGGACATGGCAGCTCACCGAGTTAGGGGCGCTTGACACACGTCATGTGAAGTTAGCAATTGCGAGGGCATATTAAGGGTGTACAGTGTATGCTGAGAGCCAACGAGGGAACGGGCATGCAACGATGGGAAACCCACCGCAGTGACAGTGAGCAAGCAGGGAAGGCAGCACAACGTGAGTTGGCGAGTGCTTAACTGAGTGAGTAAGCTGATCACAACAACCAATAGACAACTAGAGCTACTCTTCTGATATATAACTTTTTAATCAGCTGTAACTGTGTCAATTGGTTGAATAGAGACGATAGTCGATTTGTTTGATTGATTAGTGGTTTTCCAGCATATCTTTTTATTGACTGATTGAATGTGAACTATATGCTTGAGCAATCATATTTTTGCGTCCATATAGAAATGCTAAAAATGTCAAAGAAATTGGACTTTGCGGCGGTGCAGGGCGGCAGCGACGGCACCGGCGTGGGCAAGGACGGCGAAGACCTGTGGCGGCGGGCGATACTGATGGGGGCGCGGTGCGAGCCGCTCGATTTCGCCGGCGCCATCCACTACGACAGCCTCGGCCGTCGAGCAGCCCCGCGGAAAGGCGAAGGCGGCGGCGATGCTCAGCCGGTCGTCGCCGGACGCCGTCGACGAGGCCGTCACGGTGTCCAAGAAAGCTAGATACGTCGCGCTGGTCCAAAACTAATGCAATGTTTGATGGTGTAGCGGCGTTCTTGCTCTGTGATTTCTGTCGCCTCTCCAGTCTTTCCCAGCGCCGTCGTTCTTTGCCCTGTAGTTGTAGTGTGGTGTAGGCGTACGAGTGCCGAAATACATCCTGCGAACGAAGTCTTGCAAAACTTACGCACCATTCGCCGCCAAGCTCTGTAAGACGACAACATGGACAAGGTGTGAATCTATTCAGTGGCCCAGTGCTCTCGAAAGTGGCCGTGCAAGTAGCTCAGCTGCGAGTAATACAAAGGCAGAGAAGACGATCTTTCTGGGCTCTATCTTTGGTCCTGAACTAACTGGTACTACGGAACACCACACGCCACCCCCAGATGCAAATTCTTCTGTTAGAGATCCAGGGTACATCAACTCCCAGTGCAGGATTGAGGTCCCTCATCTTTGCTGGTGCAAGGGCAACATCAGAGTTGAGAAAAGAGCACACGAACCAACACAAGTAACCACTGACATCCAGTGTTTCATTCAACAGTAACCGGCGCCATCATGATTCTTTGGAAAATGTCACAACAATTGTACTAATAAGCCGATATTGTAGTGGTTCATGGCCTAAAATTCAGAATCTATTTATGTTTTCAACACTGCCATTCATTGTAGCGTGCCATCTAAACGCAGCATTTCAGCAAGACAGCTCTTTTGTACAAGATGCAGGACAGTTTCATTGTAACGATGATACCAACAATATAGTATGGGTAGCCTCACCAGAGTCAACTAAAACACATCCTGCAGTTAACCGCTTCCATCAAGTTGGCCATGGGATAGAAGGTGTGCCATGTATTGCTGAAAAACACAGTTAAGGTAGGATATAAAACTTGCAAATTATGAAGGAAAAAATAAAACCAAAACAAACATAGAACATAGGTGTTTTCTAATGCAAATTAGCGAGTGTTAAGCAAGCATAGCACGCAGTAGTCTAAAGGCAAGTGGGTAACTACTTACAGCATGGTAGGCATATGGTGGTTTGCCTTGCCGGTCGAAATGCCGTGCCATGATGGAGAATTCTATTGGACCCCAGTCATCTATTTCAAAGCAATTACCTAACGCAGCCTTGTAAAGCTGCAAGCCACCAAATGAAATCGGATATCACCTCTCTAAAACAAGTGAGCAACTGAGACGGAATAAACAAAACGACACATTTTTTACATCTGCGTACTGTTAAGATTAAAAAAGTGGTCATAGATTAATCACAACGCATATTTTCAGTTTCCATACCTTTGCAGTGTCCGTTAGTAGCTCAGTACCAGCGGGGTAGGAGGCGTAATACTGATCGGCCCTCGAAATGCCAGCCCTTGTCCTGCAAAAAGCTCGAACAGAGAATATTGACGGGTAAGAACAAGTGAGAAGATTCTGCAAGTAAAGAAGGGTAATCCTGCAGTGACATACGTATTGCTTGTGTAAGCATAGGTAATGAGGGTAGTGAAGCAGTAGAATCCAGCATAGGACACCATACGCCGAAACTTCTGGATCTTTAAGATCTCCTTACATTGATAAAAAATATCCATTTCACAGAAGCTTGACGCTAGTGTTAGAAATATATGAATCAGTTAGAGATAAACACAGTTATACAGAATAGCCAGCTGATAAAAAATAATTAAAAAAAACTGCACTCACGACGGCCCTTCTTAACCCCAGCCACGATGGCCGGTGGGGAATTGCGTCGAACAGTTCGCGAGCGGCGCGAGCCCGGCCGTAAATTAGACGGCGGGAGGCACAGATAAAGGGAATGCGATCTTTACCTATCGCACCACCAGCGGCGGCAAACACCGGCGGTCAGTTGTAGAGCGCGGCGCCTCCTCACTTCGCGTGGCGATCGCGAGCGTCGCTCCCTCCTCTCGTTTCGAGGAGAGATTTGGAGGTGGGGGCAAGAAACGCGCCACGCCGCGGCGAGAATGAGATGTTTCCTGGACGCAAGCTGGGCTGAAACATTATGGCCCAATTAATAAGTTTTGGGCTACATTTCCTGGTGATTTTATCAGCCGAGAGGCCGCACGCGAGCCCGATGCGAAGCAATGAGATGCTAGTCCAGTAGCCACCGATCGACGGCGACGACGGCTGCGGGTAGCGACGACATATCGCGCACAAGCTCACACTAAGTGCTGGCTGCACAGTGCATAGTGCTCTCACTCACTAGCCATTACTCAGCTGACCTACTCCAGATCTCATGGCTCCCCGATGCCACCGCCGCGCGATGGCCATGGCGTGCTTCCTTGTTTTCCTCCTGCTGTGCGTTGTTCCGGCTCACGGTAGCCGCGCCCTGCGGGGCGGCGCGGTCACCAAGGCGCAGGCGCCGACCAACTCGACGACGAACGAGTTCTTGGCGCCGCAGAACCAGGCACGCGCGGCGGACCAACTCGACGACGAACGAGTTCTTGGCGCCGCAGAACCAGGCACGCGCGGCGGTCGGCGTGGGACCGCTGCAGTGGAGCGCCGACCTGGCGGCGGCGGCGGCGAGGACCGTGTCCCAGCAGCAGCGGCAGAGCGGGTGCGCGTTGGCGGACATGGGCGCGAGCCCGTACGGCGCGAACCAGGGGTGGGCGAGCTACCGCGCGCGCCCCGCGGAGGTGGTGGCCTCGTGGGTGGCGCAGGGGCGGTACTACAGCCACGCCAACAACACGTGCGCGGCCGGGCAGCAGTGCGGGACGTACACGCAGGTCGTGTGGCGGCGCACGGCCGAGGTCGGGTGCGCGCAGGCCAGCTGCGCCACCGGCGCCACGCTCACGATCTGCCTCTACGACCCGCACGGCAACGTGCAGGGGCAGAGCCCCTACTAGTGGGCGCGCGGCTGCCTGTCAAGGTTGGTTGTGTCTTTGTGTCGAGCCGTCGCCGCCGCCGCCGCCGCCGGAGAGTGATTAGAGTACGAACATACGATGTAGCTTTCGTTGTTCTGGGCCTTCTGGCTTAGTTACAGTTTGCTTTGTGTCATCTTCTGGCGGTGTTCTTCTTGGTGTTGGAACTGATTTGGTCAGAAACAAATGTGGTGACGTGTTAGCATGTGTTGCTTGGAGGGACGCTAGTGATGTGTCTTGGCGTGTAACGTGTATGTAAGTTCTGCCGACTTGATGAGTTATGCAGAAATGTTGCAAGATGAGGCTCTCTCTCTCTTTGATTACTCATGTTCTGTAGAATCAGGCTAGAGTCTAGTGTATGGACATTGCAACAGTAGCAATGAACAGATGAGTCTGTTGCCCACAACTAAGGGTCTGTTTTGTTCAATGGTAAAAGGTGGATTGAATAGAGCCATCACTCTGGTAGTGATGAAGTCATCTAAATTCATGTTTGGTTGAAGGGATGAGCTAAATTTTTGTTTGGTTGGAGTGATGAGAGTTGGATGGTGTATGGGATGAAAGTTCAAATATGGTTGGTGGGATGAAAGTTGGATGGCCTCATCCTGTCAATTTGGAAGGGTTGTCCCATCCAGTATCTTTGAGAAATATTTCTAAGAGTTGGATATCCTTATCCACTTATTTATCTAACCAAATAGCTAAATAGGTGCAAAAAGATTAATAAAACTATGGGTGTGTCTACACATCTACCGGATGTTTTGTAACTAAAAATCACCCAAAACTCTAGCTGTTGGATGAAAGCAAGAAACCGTGTGATGTAAAACCTTCTCCCGCCACAACCATAGCTGTTTGTTCTGTTTTAATTGCTGTCACCAATTGAATGCAAAATGGGCCGATATAACATTGTGGGCTGAAGCAAAAAAAAAGCTAAATTTTATCGACCTGGCCCGATAGAACATTGCGGGCTGAAACAAATACAACTTGACCGATGTTATTTTGTGCCCCCGATTTGATCCCCACTTGTTCATCGTTGCTTCGCTTCCATGTTCGCCTTTTTGTCTTCCTCATTGCTTCTTCCAGAACTACATATGAATGGAAGCAATTAATTTCTATCCCAGGCTCTCAGATGGGGCTGTAAAAATTGTAGCAAACAAGCTAGTTTTTCCTCCGGATTTGGTCTAGGAAGCGAATCAAACAATGCAGATTAAAAAGCACAATACAGCCCTCAGAAATATAAGACAGAACTTACAATTGAGTAGGCTCCATAATTGACGAATTACTATGAAAGCAAAAAAAACCTGAAATAAAAAGCAAGAAACGGCTTGATCAATAACCACCCGAATGATTATGTGCACACTGCATTCACACAAAAAAAGCTCCAACACCATTGCAGAATAGAGCCAACACAAATGGCAGCACAAACAAGAGATGCTGATAGTCTGTTTAAATTTAACATATTGTCAAGGAAAATGATTTTGATTGCATCAGACGCTTCAAAAACACAAAACATGTTTGACTATGTTTTGAATGAGGTAGAGAAGATGGAAACAAATATACGTGCCATGATTTAATGCAAATTGATAACTCACAATGAAATATCATCACTAAAGACCAATCATCGCCAGAAATCTCGAGGAAGCCAAAACCAAACTCATCAAAAAAACTAAACAAAGAAACACAACTACCACTTGTGATGTTGGATCCGAAAAGGCAAAGACTAAAGGTAGAACTAAGGGGAGGTACAAAAGTATAGTAGATCAAATCAAAGAAGGAAAAATAGGAAGTGAGTGCAGTCACTATGGAGAGGGAGGACATAACATACGAAGTTGCAAAAATCTTCACCCTCCACCTGCCAGTAGGACCAAAAAGAAGGTGAAATCAAAATAGCAAGCCTTAGCCAGAAACACATAGGTACAACTCAAAAAACAGACCATCACCAAAATACTATTACTACTGCAACCCCTATATGTAGAATTTTTATGTAAAAAATCTCTTCCTTATATTATAAATGAAATTTATAATGTAAAAAATTTCTCTATGCTTGCAGGATGACTCTGTGTGGAAAAAAGGATAGAAGAACTGAAAGATATATAGAAAAAGGAACAGGGCAGTAGGAATATCCATGAAGAAAATCAGGAAAGGTGGAAGCTTAGAATATAAAAAAACAAAAAAGAAGAGCCATGAACATCTTTAGAAGTAATAGCTCAATTGGCAGCTTATGTATGTGTACTGCATAACAAACAAAAAAAGCAGTGTGTTTAGAAGATTATAAAAAATATTGTTCAAGAATTTTACACTTTTAATATTTAGCTGAGGAATGTGACTGGTGGTTGTTTTTGGACTCCACTTGCTATTTTTTACTTTGGACTCCATTTATTTAAAAAAACAGTTTGGAAATTTATTTAAAAAAACCTGAGTATCCTTGTAAGATAAGAAAACCAGTACAAATAATTAAACCAAGCAAAACTACTTAGCCATATTAAAAAAAAGAATCAAAGAAAAAAAACATACAAAACAAACATGGATAATAAGAAACTAAAGGGAATCTGCAAAATAGTAGTGGTATTATTCAGAGAAGAATAAATGTTGGCGATCAGAAAAAATGCTTACTTACAAAGCATGTATTTTGTAGCTGACCTTTAGTTTGCAAGTGCTTCGCTATTCTTGACTTTGGATCCTCAGGTTGGTGAGCCGCCCCCGACAAAAAAAAAAGATATTGAAATGAAGAAATACACATGTAATTAAAAGTCATCATCCATACAAATAAACAAAATAAATAAAGAGTAAAACCGATAGAACAGGCTTACTTGTTATCCGGCAACTCGCAAAAAAAGTTTATAAAATAATAATAACGTCCAAACCCTACCATAACATGGAGCATTAATACACAATTAGCATACCAGTACACATTGATACAGTAGTTCAGAAAAAAAGTAGATATGAAAAATAAAGACAACAGTTATTTAAGAGAACAGTATAAGAGGAAGCATAGAATAGTACTCTGTATTAAGCTATGCTACTAAGGAAAAGTTCAAAAAAGCAAACAAAACATTTTGGAAAATTTATTTAAAAAGCCTGACTATCCTTCTAAGATAAGAAACCTAGTAGGAATAATTAAACCAAACAAACTACTTACCCTATTAAACAAAACATTTTGGAAAATTTATTAAAAAAAGATTCAAAGCAAAAAAAAACATGTATACATGTTTAGGATAACAGTATAAGAGGAGGCATAGAATGGTACTCTGTATTAAGCTATGCTACTAAGAAAAAGTTCAGAAAAGCAAACAAAACATTTTGGAAATTTATTTAAAAAACCCTGAGTATCCTTGTAAGATAAGAAAACCAGTACAAATAATTAAACCAAGCAAAACTACTTAGCCATTTAAAAAAAAGAGAGAGATTCAAAGAAAAAAAAAATACAAAACAAACATGGATAATAAGAAATTAAAGGGAATCTGCAAAATAGTAGTGGCATTATTCAGAGATGAATAAATGTTTGCACGCAGAAAAAATGCTTACTTACAAAGCATGTATTTGTTTGAAGGTGTAGCTGACCTTTAGTTTGCAAGTGCTTCGCTATTCTTGACTTTAGATCCTTAGGTTGGTGAGTCGCCCTGACAACAAAAAAAAAAGATATTGAAATGAAGAAACACACATGTAATTAGAAGCTGTCATCCATACAAATAAACAAAATAAAGAAAGAGTAAAAACTGATAGAACAGGGCTTACTTGTTATCCTGGCAACCTGCAAAAAAAAGTTTATAAAATAATAATAACGTCCAAACCCTGCCGTAACATGGAACATTAATACACAATTAGCATACCAGTACACATTGATACAGTAGTTCAGGGAAAAAAAGTACATATGAAAAATCAAACACAAAATCAATTGCACTGACAAAAGAAAATAACTTCAAACCTCCCCACACCAAACTGTCCAGTAATCAAACAAAACTAGATTAACTTGTTTCTCTCTCCTTTCTTTAGTTCTCCTTTTTCTCAGACACAACAAACACTGAAGTGGAGAGGCAAAACTTTTGGATTAGTGAAGTGGAGAGGCCAACCAAACAAAGCTGTACCTAACATTTAGGTTGAAAGTGTACCCAAGCTATTCTACGACTAAACCAAAACAATACTTTTGAAATCATGAAAAATCATCTTTTATTGGAGCACCTTTGCTGCTTTGGACTTCTAAGTAAACAAAACCCTATATGTACAATTTTTATGAAAACTGTTTAGAATGTAAAAAAAAATTCTCTGTGCTTGCAGGATGACTCTGTGTGGAAAAAGGATAGAAGAAGTACAAGCTATACACAAAAGAATAGGACAGTAGGAATATCCATAAAGAAAACAGGAAAGATGGAAGCTCAGAATGTAGAGGAAAAAAACACAAATAACCATAACATCTTTAGAAGTAATATCTCAATTGACAACTTGTGTGTGTGTACTGCATAAGAACAAAAAAGCAGTACGTTTAGAAGATTAATACAAATATTGTTCAAGAATTTTGCAGCTATTATATTTACTTGACAAATGTGACCGGCTGTAGTTTTTGGACTCCATTCGCTATTTTGACTTTAGGTCTCTTCCAGTTTGTGTGCCAACTCCACCAAAAAGAGATGAAAATGAAGAAACCCACATGAAAATGGAAGGAGCAATATTAGTTTAATCCTTAAGTTAAAAAACCAAAATACAAAACAAACGACATCCTATTTCCATTCTGTTGAACTAGTTGCCAGTATTGAACAAATCCAGTTGCCAAACTTTAGGGTGAGCACCTGAACAATGTATCTATTGATTGTTGACAAATATATTTTAGAATTACTAATGAAAAAACCTACCATTTTCATTTTCTAAATTGACAAAACATTTTTTATTAGTAAAGCAAACAAAACAACTATTCTAAGCAAACAAAACCTTAGGATTAGTGAGCTTGGTAAAACTATTATTATATGATAACAAAAAACCTTAAGGTTAGTGAAAAACAAAACTCTTATTGCAGGCACCCAGTACTTACGATTTCTAAATCCACGAAAACTATATTATAAGCAAACAAAAGACTACAATCAAAACCAAACAAAACTACTACAATCGACATCCTTAGCACAAGACTATAAATCATAGTTCTCTTTGTTTAGTATATATGAAGCCAAACAAAATTACTGTAATTGCAGTATTCTATTTAGTATCCTAATCATACAAAACCATTTAGGGATATTCACTCCAAATATGATTCAATAAACAAACACAAAAAAGTGTGAGCATTGAACAAATCATTGAACAAATATATTTTAGAATTACTAATGAAAAAACCTACCATTTTCATTTTCTAAATTGACAAAACATTTTTTATTAGTAAAGCAAACAAAACAACTATTCTAAGCAAACAAAACCTTAGGATTAGTGAGCTTGGTAAAACTATTATTATATGACAACAAAAAACCTTAGGGTTAGTGAAGGACAAAACTCTTATTACAGGCACCCAATACTTAGGATTTCTAAATCCACGAAAACTATATTATAAGCAAACAAAGACTACAATCAAAACCAAACAAAACTACTACAATCGACATCCTTAGCACAAGACTATAAATCATAGTTCTCTTTGTTTAGTATATATGAAGCCAAACAAAATTATTGTAATTGTAGTATTCTATTTAGTATCCTAATCATACAAAACCATTTAGGGATATTCACTCCAAATATGATTCAATAAACAAACACAAAAAAGTGAGAGTGGTTTCTGAGCTGTGTAAACATAACTATAAGCATATGTAGTAGAATACTTTCATAGTTAATTTAGTAGGCTGTTGGAAATTATTTTAATGATATGGACAATTGGATAGGGTCCATCCAAACAAAACTAATTCAGATAAACATTTGGATGCTTGTAAATTAAAATAAAAAAAGGAAAACACAACAGCCATAGACTTCTCCACTTTTCCAAACAAAAGTGGATTCCTGCATGAACTCAATGACTGATGCTAGAATTGCTTGAACTTCAAATAAACACAAGTTGTCCATCAAAATAGGATGCTAAAATGCAAAAAACTTGTTCCCGGTTTTATGAGACAAGCACATGATCTAGATAGCAAAAAATTCAGTAAGTTCTATTGTCAACTTTATGCAACAAAAATCAGAGGCTGAAAAAAGCATTGCACAAAACAGGGAATCGTAAGATGCAAAGTTAACAATGGCGTATTCATACTACTGTTAGTTGCAAGCATATCAGCATATGGAAGCCTTTGGTGCTAAGCTAACGGTACTCAATGACCATTTGGCAACTTTATTTTGCTATCCAAAAACATCAGACGATAGGCATTATTTACCGAAACATGATTTTCCTTTTTCTAATATCAGGAAAAGGTTGTATTCATGACCAATAGCCATAAAAGAAGATGTGCAGCTCGCAGCTCATTTGGCTCTAAGAAAAGTTGAGACAAAACCAGTATTATGCCCATAAAACCAGTATTAGAGGGATTGGCATGCATTCAAATAAACCGCAGTTTCTAAAAAAACATTCTGTAAAAAAAACTATAACTCTCATTAAACTAACCTAAGCTGTAGGCGCATTAAAATATTCCTTAACTGTAAAAAAATATCTTTCAAGGAAAACAAAACTCTTTATCATCAGGAGTGCAAGAGTGTGGTGTCAAAGAAAACAGCTTCCAGGTTACTGGTACTAATTAGCACTAACTCAAGAAAACATGGGAAACAAAGTACTAAAAAAATGTTACACTTAGAACAATTGGTGCTGATCTTTAAAACAAACTATACTACTTGACAACAAACAAGCACACACTACCTGTCTTGTGCAAATCATATACTTGTCTCAAAAGAGAACTTGTCTCGATAATTGGAAATCCTGTGTAAAAAAGCAAAAATGTCAGATGTACATTCAAACTCATGTAACTGATCTAATCTCTTTTCATATTCATCTAACTTGTCAACTTGATAAGTTGTAAGTTGAAACATATAGGCGTATTAACTATAATGAATGAGTGGAATTAACTGTAGTCTCTAAATCAATTCCATATGGAAAAGAAGTAAACAAAATTTCAGAATTTGCATACTTTTAAATGAAAATCATAACAACCAAGATAATGAGTAGATCTTGACCTATTTACATAGAACCAAACATAATTATGCTTATAAGATGAAAAAATCTGTAATGCTTAGTGAATCATACAAACCTATGGTTTTAAGATGAGAATCTAGTATGCATTATTACATTCTACAGGATTATAACAAAACAAAGTCATCTGGCAAAAGAAATTTGGATATTTGGATTATTGGAGTGGAAAGAACAACAAAATCACAATGTCATCTGGCAAGAGAATGAATGGCTCTACTATATTCTCTAGTGAGAGACACGATTTCGATACAATAACATGAACTTTTACTGTTACAACTAAATATATATTCTCTAATAACAATGAGAATAGTAACATTAGGATGCCACTTCCACCACCCCTAGAACACAAAGAATGTGCAACAAAAGAGATGCAGACTCTCTGTCCCAACATTGCTTAGCATTTGTAACTGAAGACCTCATCAGCTGTGTGCATTGCTTGTATACAAGATCTAGGAAGGTATATTGCTTCAATGCCTACGCATAATCAAATCCAAAATTAGTCTACAGCATTTGGATTCACACACCCAAAAAAAACTGCACGAGCCATGTAAGGGATTATGACTGGGAAGCAAAAGCAAGCTTTGTCACAACACGACCATTCATGAAATCAGCAGGACAAACAAAACTACATTCCCCAATCTTCTCTTCCTCTCCTTCTCTTATTCTCATCACAAATCCTCATAATCTGACATCTGAAAATCCTTATTGACCTAACAAAGATTTAAAAATATCTACCCACAAATCCCCCCTAACAATGGAACTCTCTACCACTCCTATCTCACCCCATCCATCTAAAGTCAGCAAATAGGGGAAGTGCTAAAAGGATTAGCAAGTGGCCACGAAACTCTGCACTAACAGCACAAAATCCTTGCTAAATCACTCCCAATGTCGAGTCCGATTTGGACACCAGCTCTCGCCACTGCCTCCCTCTCTCGCCACACACACACAAAGACAATAAACCTAACGAGCTTACCGATTTCCCTACCTTCATTGCCTTCATCGCTCATCCGGCTAACCACCAGCTTGTGGAGATGACTCGCATGTCCCGAGATCTCTACCACCTGCTCACTCTCTCTCTCACCCCAAGTTCTCCACCATGTGCGACCTCTCTCCCTCTCCCCCTCAAATCAAATCCAAATCGAAAAACTTCAGCTCGTGGGATTGGGAGGAAGAAGCGGTCTCTTACCTCTGTGAATGGCGGCGGGCCAGAGCGATTGAACGGCGGCGGGTGAACGGCGACGGAACTACTGACTTCTCACCGACGGAGCTCCCGATTTCTATATGCTCGTGTGGTCATCTCTCTCATCCTTCCTCTTTCTGGACTCCACAAAAATAAACATGGCGCGGAGACCGAGAAAGCCAATAAAATTTGAAACAGTACTCACATAAAACATTTTTTAGTCCGGACTACGCAGCCAGGCCTGTCAAAACTCACCGATCATAGAGTAGATCCAACGGTCAGTATTTTAGATGATTTTTTATGACAAAACAACCAGGTGATGTTTATCAAATCCCTAAAACTATCATATCTATCTTTTGCCCTCTAACCAAACACATCCGAAGTCGGATGCCGATGCAACTTTATTAATTACCAGAGTTCTTTACAAAGATATGGTGTGCAGATGCGAAAAACCGAAGTAGTAGGAGAACTAATGGATTTGCCACAGTCAATCAGCTGGGCACGGTATAAGCATCGGGATCTTCACCGTCGTAAAAGTCATCCACATTTGAACAACAATTTACGAAGCAATGTTGAGTATAAAAATGTACTCCGCAAGTTACACCCATATTGTCAAAGGAATGCTTAGTAAAGTTGTTTTAGCATAAAGCAGTATTTGTCATTTTTAATTTATCTTAAATATTTTTGAAGGCTCATTTTAAAGTACATTTTATTATGGAGATAAAGAAGGGTAGGATAAACCTACTCGCACTGGATTACGGAGAAAAATAGACCTTCTAACACCATTTCCATCATGGCTAAGCATCAAAGTTTCCCTTATGGATTACTTCATCCATAAAACATTTCTCTTTAAAATATTTTTAAAAGTTAGTCTAATTCATGAAAGGCTTTGCTCAGTACGCACATGACTGATGGCTTAGCTAAGCAGTTAGTTACATTGTATATGTATGATAAAACACATCCCACATTAATGGGAGTTCGGTATTTTTCCAGCTTAAATAATCTAATATTTGTAAAGTCGTTTGAATTTAAAGGTTGTATGGTATCACTTTGATGTGAAGTTGTGTGAGTTACTTGCAAAGGATAGGCAATCATGAAAAGTATCTAGAGCAATAGATAATACCGATTTATGGGTAAATCTATAGGAAGAGCAACTAATAGGAGGTCTGATAAAAATCCTGATCAAGAAAAAGAAACCATGCCGTCAACGGCAGGGGTGAAAATGGATCAAATATAGACGGATAATGGTTCCACTATATTTATTTTCATATTTTTTTCTCCGGATACCTATATAAATATGAATAACGACCTATATACAAATATGAATATATATCTATCTAATGCCGGGAAGGATTGGAGCGCAGCCAGACACGTCACCTCATGTTTTTTTTGCAAAAAAACCCTTTGGGAATTCCAAAATCGGGAACAGGTCCTTCCACCGGTTATTTTACAAAAAGGCCTGTGCTAAACCGAATTTACAGATAGGTCCTTCTAATTACGGATAGGCCCTTCACCCGTTTTTTGGGATTTTTCCAGAGAGGGTCCCGTAGTTTCGTATATTCGTAGACGAGTCCTCCACTGTTTTTTACAATCGTGGATAGGTCCCTCATCCGTTTTTTAAGAATTTTTCCAGAAAGAGCCCTGTAGTTTCATATATTCGCAGACAAGTCGTCCACCGTTTTTTCAATCGCGGATAGGTCCTCCCACTTTTCCCCACCAGTTTTTTTGCACAAAGAACCCCATGGTTATGTGCATTCGCAGATTTTTTTGCACAAAGAATCCAGTGGTTACGTGCGTTCGCCGATGGCTCCTAGCCAGCTGATTTTTATAAAAACACCATCGAAAAAACCAAAATTTCCTTTTTAAAAAAACGCGACATAGATTTTTTTCGCACGACACGGCATTGCGCACATGTCTACCTAGTATATATAATATCGAATACAAATACAGAGTGAATATGAATCAAATCAAATATTGCATGGATATTTCTCAGACACAAAAACCCTTTAAATTGTATGTACAAAATGAACAAAAACATTACTAGGTTATTTGATCCAAAGATTTATGAAGAATATGTAACTGCCCAAGATTTGCATTCTCTGTTGAATTATGTTTAGAATAATAAAATATACATTTATAAGTTTTTCTGCATTTTGCTACTTGTTTAAAATATTATCCTATTAGAGACAACAATGTTTAACTTTTCAACAAAATCTGAAAGCCAAAAAAATCTTGAAAATATTTTTTTAAAATACTAGACTGTGTCCGGATGTCCCAAAAAAGTCAACGGTGGGTAATTATATCTCAACTGTATTTATATGCGGAACTGCAAAGATACTTGTAAAATCTAGCAGATTTAAAAGCGAATGTGTGAGCTATTGGAAGAAGGAAGTTGTTACGGGACCAACCACGCGGTATCAACAAGCAAGTAGAGCTTGGTGGTGGTACAAATCTATGGCATGGAGGGTTGTAGGAATGAGATGTGTGGTTAACCAAACTACACAAAGAAATAGCTCTCAGCTGGAGGGTTCATGTGACTAAGCCTGAATACCAACACACATATTACAGTGATTTGTATGAGCCCTTGTGGTGGGAGCACTTCCAAAGGTGAGAGGAAAAAACACGAAGCTGACTTGGGGCGAGTTCTTAAAGGAGCATGATGACTTCAGTGGATAAGAGTCAAGGTGAAGATGATTAAGTATAGTGAATTAATCGTATTTAGGCTTTTAGGATTTGAAAAGGGGTTGCTATAAGGAGTCTCCTAATAGGGTTAGGATTCGTACTTTCTTTTGGAATAGGATCCCTACTTTTATTTGAAGGAGGACTAAGGGGCAATATAAACCTATGGGGTGGTCGTAGAGAACTCAAGCAACTAAGAAGCTATAAACCAACTCATCCTAAGAAAGAGGCACATGCACGAGAGGATTAGAGGCTAGATTATACTTTAACACTAAATTCTTATATAGGGCAAAGATTTGAGGATCGTAAAGATTTGAGAGGGTTGTGAGAGAGCGATAATCCCTTTTACTCTTCATTCTTGAGATCATGTACACTCGTGCTATATCTCACAAAACTCTCTTATCTGATCTAGGAGTTGCTGTGCATAAGAAGGGGTATCGGAGTGTAACACATAGAATGCAACATAGGTTATATAGTACAATGCGAGGAGAACTAATTAAAGTATCTTGCCAAGGGGACAGAAGAAGAATGTGCCATGTTGTGCCGCTTCAGCTTAGGGTTCTTGTTGCCGCCGCGGGGGAGTCATAGAGGAAGGATAATACATGCTAGCCGATAGAACAATCTCAAATATCCTACCACCAAGTTTGCAACAATGATGAAGCCCCTGCAATATGAAGTGGTATTCGTGGAGTGTTGATGACGACGGCATGTAACAATATTCTTTTGTACCTCAGGAAGAAGTTGAGATTGAGGCTAGCAGCATCCTCTTTCATGACATTCCATGAGTTGATCGCAAGGGCTTCCTGCTCCGTGGTGAATGTGGTGGTGGCCATCTGGAGGATTGCAGCTCAAGTTTGATGGGAAGCAATGGTATTACTAAGTGTGTAATTGTGTATGTGTTGTCCTGCTTGCGTGTTTTTTGTGTGGAGGTGTCGTTTTAAGGGGTTTAAATAGGTAGACGACTTCTATACACTGAATCAAAAGGGCAAAAATAGTGACAACAGAGAAGAGAGATGTCAATTCGTTGGAATGCAGTAGTCAAGACGTGCAACCCAAATGCGAATGTCACCTGTAATATCTGTGGTGGCAAACGTTGGACATGGGAGATGATTGGTGGTTTTCAGAGGCCACAAACCATGAGCAGGTGCAACTTTCGACAGTGCATACGTGGTGAGCACACTCCTATGACAACAGTAGAGCAGAACTGGGCTGGAATTGAGGGGCAGTTTCACTTGTATTGTTGGTTTCCTATCTGTCAGCGTACTCTGCGCTAGGGTACCCTCTCCACCGCACAAAAGCAGTCAACACGGTGGTCAACATGACAGACCCACGTGGCGCCCGGCGAGCAGGTGGGCGAGCACGCCCGCCGCCGGCGGTCACCCACGTGGCCCAGCGGCAGGTGGGCGAAAGCACGCGCCGCCGCCGGCAGTAATCCACGTCGCACCCGGCGGCGGTGGCGAAAGCACGCCTGCCGCCCGGCGGTCGACCCACGTGGCACCCGGCGAAAGTGGGCGAAAGCACGCCCGCCGCCCGGCAGACGACCCACGTGGCACCGGTGGCGGTGGGCGAAACACGCCGCCGCGCTGGCGTCTAGTCCACGTGGTACCCGGCGGCGGTGGCGAAGCACGCCCGCCGCTCGGTGTCTAGTCCACGTGGCACCCGGCGAGCAGGTGGGCGAGCACGCCCTGCTCGCCTGGTGTCTAGTCCACGTGGCACCCGGCGAGCAGGTGGGCGAGCACGCCCTGCTCGCCTGGTGTCTGGTCCACGTGGCGTCCGGCGAGCAGGTGGGCGTGGACGCCCTGCTCGCCCCGCCGCAAGGCAAAAAGGTGGTGCGAGGTGGCTTCACCTCGGCTCCTTCCTGTCGTCTCGCTTCGGGCGGCGGGGCAGTGTGTCGACACATCAACTGCAAGGATTTCTGCTACAAGCCCATTCCTCTGACGCCTCTCACCAACCTGTCAAGAAGGGGTCGCATCCCGGGCGGACCGAGCGAAGCCATGCGTCGGCATTTAATGAGGCTAGAGGAACGGGACAGCACGGGAAGGGGTAATTAATGTATGAAGATAAGCATGATGACCCTCCTTGGTACTTGCCCCGGCTGGCCTGGCCTATATAAGGGCCCTCGGGTGCATGGGGAAAAGGGGTCGAAGGTTGAAGAACAAGCAAGCAAAGAGTTCTATAGTAGAACCTAAGGAAGAACTTGTAACCCAAAGGCTTTTAACTGCACTACTCCAAAAAACACTCTATAAACAATCTAGCAGGAAGTAAGGCTATTACCCAAGGCAAAGGGGGCCTGAACCTGGGTAAAATCTTTGTGTCATCCCTAGTTCATAGACGCTAGAATCCTTCGCGTGGGAGTCTCTAGGGTTTTCACCCTCTAGGTTTAGCCAGCCGTGAAGACGCCCTCCTTCCGAACCAAACCCGGTCTGCAGACTCCGGGCCTGTCAGGCGGAATACGCCGACAGGGGCGCGCCTGGTAGGGGGCTAGTGGTTGGTTTCTCCGGCTAACTCCCCGGCGGACTTCGGCGTCCGTGATTTAGAAGCAAGCCCGTGCATCTGAAGATGGCGATTCAAAGATCGTAATATCGCGGGCGAAGCGACGACCAAGGCGCCTCCCGACCATCGCACCGGTCGAGGGACCGTCTCACCCCGCCCCCGCAAGGCGGCGCCGCTGCTCCCTTGGAAGCGGTGGAGCAGCCCGTGCGTCGCAGGCTGGCCATGGAAGCGCCACGCCGCCGTAACTTGCACGCTGCTCGTGTTCTTCGACCACCTCCGGTGGAGTTCACGGAGACTTCGCCACCCGTGGCTGCGAACATCGTCGGCCTCGTGGATGCAGCCCAATTTAGGGTAGGGCTCCCGCGGTCAGTACCGATCGTACCTTGACGCCTAAGGCGCATACAGGGCGCTCTCAGGCCTCCAGCCGCCCTAACGAGAAAGGCCACGGCGGGGGCCGGGTCAAAGAAAGGGGCTACAAGAAGACGGTCCGGTTCCTCGAGGAACCGTGGGGACCTCCGCTCTCATCTTGATGAGAGCGCCGCGCGCGCGGTGATGACCTTTCGGGTCGCCGCTTTGCGCCACCCGACCAAGAACGCCGCCACAGAAGGTGTAGCATCTGACGATGAGAGTCCCCCTCGTGGCTCTCACTCTTGGACCAAGGAGGAGGTTCACTCCTCCGACTCTATCGGGAGCCGGGCCTCGCACTCCCAGGAATGGTCTCCGGACCGGGCCCCGATGAGCGGCTCGGCTCCCTCTACGGCGTCGGGTGCCAGGCCTTCTCCGGCAGGCTGCGGCGTGGCGTGGCAGGACGAGTTCGCCTACGCTATAGAAAAATATGACGACACCACCAACCCGGAGGAGTTCCTCCAAATCTACACGACGATGGTGCGGCGGCTAAGCGGATCTGAAAAGGTCATGGCTAACTACCTCCCAACAAAGCCTTAACAGGCTCTCGCCTCGCCTCTGTCTAAATCTCCCCGAGGATCGGTGCACTCGTGGGGAAGTTGCGACCTCTTAAATCGACAACTTTCAGGGCTCCTTTGCGCAGCCCGGCGTGGAGGACGACCTCCACGCTTTGGAGCAAGAGAAGGGGGAGTCGCTTCGCGACTTCATCCGGCGGTTTTGCCACTGCCGCAACACAATCCCCCACATCTCCGAGCAATCGGTCGTCATCGCCTTCAGGAGGGGCGTACGCGACCGCAAGATGAAGGAGAAGATGGCCACCCGTACCATCAGCTCCACCTCCGAGCTTTTCTCCCTCGCACATAAGTGTGCGCGGGCCGCGGAGGCGAGGGGGCCAGCGCCTGGCTCCAAGGGTGGCCAAGGCAAGGACGAGGCCGGGACCTCGAAGGGTTCCGGCCGTGCAGGCAAGAAGGCGCGGAAGCGCGAGGCGGGAGAGACCAGGCAGGTCCTGGCCGCCGAGCGCGACGACGAAGAAGACCCCGCGCCTCGGAAGCGCAACCGCCACGACCGGCGTGATGATCGCCGTGAGCGGCGTGACGACCGTCGTGACCGGCGTAACGATCGCCGCGATCGGTGCGATGACCGCCGCGGTCGTGGGAACGACCGCCGCGACCAAAAGGAGGGCGAGCCCTACTGCCCGATACATAAGACCAATACCCATGACCTAGACAACTGTCGGGTCGTGGACAAGATGGTGGAGAAGCGGCTCAAGGAACGCCGCCCCGACGATGATCAAGATGAAGATCCCCCGCTGGCCTTCCAGCAGGCCGATCACGCGGTGGCCTACATCCATGGTGGTTCATCCACCTTCCCCTCCAACGCCGCTTACAAACGGCTGAAGAGGGAAGTGTGCGCCACCACATCAAGCTCGGGGGTGGGTCGGATGCTGAAGTGGTCTGAGCAAACGCTCACCTTCAGTCAGGCTGACCATCCCGAGGGCGCCAACGGCTGGGGCATTTTGTCCGAGTGTCGCCCATCGTCAAACGTCACGGCTAAGCGCGCTCTTTGGTGGATGGAGGAGTTCTATCAACCTCCTGTCCTCCTCAGCATTCCTGGCGCTCCAGATCCCATGGCAGATCTGCGCGCCACCGCCCTTCTTCGGTAGCCCAGAGGTCGGTTTGATGCCCCCGGTCAAAAAGCGCCTCCCGTCACCTTCGGGGAGAGGGACAACTATCGCACCGAGTTGGTGGATTTCGAGGTCGCCGACTTCGACCTCCCCTATAATGCCCTGCTCGGCCGACCGGCGTTGGCCCAGTTCATGGCGGCCACCCACTATGCGTACATGGTGGTGAAGATGCCGGGGCCCGCTGGCCCCATTGTGATCAGGGTGGATAAGGCCGAGGCCTTGCGCTGTTTCAAGTACGCGCAGGACCTGGCCGGTGCCACCTGCGTCGGGCGCCCAGACGCCACTTCCTCGGGAGCCCCTCAGGCCCGGACCCGCGCCTCACCTGGCTCCGCCGGTGAGGTTAAGGTGGTCGCCCTGAGTGAGGGCGAGCCCCGAAAGACCGTCAATATTGGCGCCAACCTCAGCGCCAAATAGGAAGACGCGCTCGTCACCTTCCTCCAGTCCAATTCCGACGTGTTCGCCTGGCAACCGTCCGATATGGCTGGGGTCCCCAGGGAGGTGATCGAGCACCGACTGGCGACGTTCCCTGAAGCGCGCCCGATCCGGCAGAAGGTCCGGAGGCAGGCGCCGGAGCGGCAAGACGCCATTCGAGAGGAGGTAGAGAAGCTGCTGAGCGCGGGGATCATCAGGGAAGTCTCTCATCCTGAGTGGCTTGCCAACCCCGTGCTCGTCAAAAAGTCCAACGGGAGGTGGTGCATGTGTGTCGACTTCATCGACCTCAACAAGGCTGCCGCCTGGGACCCTTACCCGCCGCTGGTCGATCTCATTGTTGACTCCACGGCCGGAATCGCCTTGGCTTCCCGGACACGCACTCCGTACCACCAGATTAGCATGGCACTTGAAGATGAAGAGAAGCTCATTGTAACCCCTACGGGTATCTACTGTTATGTAAGAATGGCTTTTGGTCTAAAGAATGCTGGTTCCACTTATCAACGTGCCATGCACATTACCTTCCGCCCCCAGATAGGGCGAAATCTTGAGGTTTACGTTGATGATTTAGTCGTGAAGATCAAAAAGAGTGAAGAACTGATCCAAGACCTGGAGGAAACCTTCGCTAACCTCCGGAAGAATTGCCTGAAGCTCAACCCAGAGAAATGCGTGTTCGGTGTGCCCTCCGGCAAGCTATTGGGCTTCCTGGTGTCCAGCCGGGGCATTGAAGCCAACCCTGACAAGATATCGGCCATTGAGCACATGAAGCCGCCAGCGCGACTCAAGCAAGTTCAATGCCTGGCCGGTCGCCTGGCCTCACTGGGCGGTTCATTGCGGTTGGGAGAAAAGCTTGCCCCTGTTTAAGCTGGCCAAGAAGACAAACCACTTCGAAGTTGGATCAAGAAGCCTGCATATGCGTTGAAGAGTTGAAGCGGTACCTCTCCTCTCCCGGTCTTTGGTTTCCCCGCGGTGAGCCGCTGTTCTCAGACATAGCTGCCACCCCGAGGTGGTGAGCGCAGTGCTGATTGCGAGAGAGAAGGCGCCCAAAGGCGGTGTACTACATCGACAAGGTGTCTGAAGCGGAGACCCGATACCCGCAGCTCAAGAGATCTTGACGTAGTCCCGTGGCGCCCATGAAGCTGCGCCATTATTTCGTGGGCGGAAATTACCGTGGTCACGGCCTACCCTCTGCGAGAGATCCTCCACAACCGAGAAGCAGAGGGCCGGATTGCCAAATGGTCGGTGGAGCTGGGGGAATTCAACCTCAAATTCGTACCCCGCACCGCCATCAAAAGTCAGAAGCTGGCGGAGTTCGTCGCCGAGTGGACTCCCGCCACTCCAGAAGCTGAAGAAGCTCCCGCGCCCTCTCCCTGGACCTTGTTCTTCGATGGTTCCTTCAGGTTGGAGGGCGCGGGGGCTGGGGTTGTCCTGGTCTCCCCGACCGGCGACATCCTCCAGTATGTGGTCGCCCTCGAGTTCAAGGCCACAAACAATATAGCTGAGTACGAGGGCCTGCTGGCAGGATTGCGCATCGCTTCGGCGTTGGGCATTCGGCGTCTCCAAGTCAAGGGAGACTCCCTGCTGGTCATCAATCAAGCGCGGAAGGAGTTTCAGTGCTCCGACCCCACCATGGCGGCGTACCTGGCGGAGGTCCGGAAAATGGAGTGTCACTTCAAAGGTTTGGGATATATCCATGTCCCCCGGCGCGACAATCACCTTGCGGATGGGCTTTCGCGGCTTGCGTCCTCAAGGGCTCCTGTTCCGGTCGGAGTCTTCGAAGAAAGGCTATCACGACCGTCCATCGCGGCCCCCAATTCAGGTGGGGACGATGGTGTCGCTGTCGCAGCCCCCAGTTCAGGCGGGGACGACGGCAAGGCCGTCGCGGCCTCCGGCTCAGGCGGGGAAGGCGGTGCATTGTCATAGCCCCCGCCCGGGGACAACAGGTTCGCCCTCCCCCGTGTCCGGAGGAAGATGGTGGTGCCGAGGCAAAGACCGGGGAAAACTTCGACCCGGTGAGTACCCGGCGAAAGCACCGAGTGGTCGCCACGCTTGGCCAGGAAGATCGGTGGATGGATCCTATCCTAGCCTTCCTGCGTGACCAAGTGATCCCCGACGATGATGCCTCAGCTGAGAAGGTCGCACGTAAGGCCAAGTGCTATACTCTGGTAGGTGGGGACCTATATCGCCAGGGCAGAAACGGAGTTCTACTGAAGTGCATCACTCGGGAAGAGGGGAGCAACCTGCTCTCTGATATCCATGGAGGCGTGTGCGGGAGCCATATGTCCGGCCGAACGCTAGTCGGTAAAGCGTTTCGCCAAGGATTTTATTGGCCTACTGCCCTCCAGGATGCTTGCGAGCTGGTGAGGACATCTGGCTTTGTCGATTCTTCGCCAGGCAAATCCACCGACCAGCCCAAGCTCTGCAAACCATCCCGCTCTCCTGGCCGTTTGCGGTCTGGGGGCTGGATATCCTGGGTCCGTTCCCGCGGGCCACAGGGGGCTTCACCCACCTCTTCGTCGCCATCGATAAGTTTACGAAGTGGGTTGAGGCCGAGGCGGTGCGTGCCATCACGGCCGCTGCCGCCGTCAAGTTTATGCGCGGGATCTTCGCCCGCTTTGGAGTCGCCAATCGCATCATCACCGACAACGGGACCCAATTCACCAGTGCGGCTTTCCTGGAATTCTGCGATGAAATGGGCACCAAGGTATGTTTTGCTTCGGTGGCCCATCCCATGAGCAACGGGCAAGCAGAACGCGCCAACGCTACCGGTTTGAAGGGCCTCAAGATAAGAGCGTTTGATCGGCTTCACAAAAGGGGCGCGCGGTGGGACGGAAGAGCTCCGGCGATGCTATGGTCGCCCGCACCACACCCACCGGGCCACAAAGTAGACGCCTTTCTTCCCGTGTACGGGCAGAGGTCGTTTCTCCCCTCCGAAGCCGCCGGTCGGTTCCTGCCTCGGTGTTCAACGAAGAAGACCAAGAGGATCTCCGTGAGAAGATGTCAACCTTTTGAGGAGGTGCGGATCGCTGCCGCTCTCCGCGCCGCCGCTACCAAAGAAAGTCTCAAGCGGTACCACACCACCCGAAGTCTCTCGAGAGAACATCGGCAAGAGGGCGACTGGTCTTCTTGAAATTCAGACGATGCCGGGTTGCATAAATCTCTCTCGATGGGAGGGCCCTTTAAGGTGGTTTCAGATCTCACCGGGCGGTCCGGTATACCGAGGACGGCGAAGAATCGGCGAATTCCTATAACATAGAGTTGTTATGAAATTCTATCCTTGAAGGAATTGTAAGTGCCCATTGCCGCCTCGATCGACCATGAGGTAAGATTCTCCCTTGGTGGTGGGTGGCTTTCGCGGTTAGTAAAGTTGTTGCCTAGAAGGCTTCCAATTTACCATTGTTGTCCTTTCGTGCCCTTAGCGGTAAGTTTTTGCATGAATGTCATTGGTTCCAGATGTCCGCTAATTCCTTGGTGATCTATAGAGTCACTGGTGCGGTGCTCGACAAGGACGGTGACCGGGGTGGGCTAGATGCGGTGCTCAAACGCGGCTCGCACGCCTCGGGTTGGCTCTCTTAAGCACCGCTAGTTGTCACCGCGAGCATCGTTAGTCTAGTACCCCTCCTGGAAGCCCGCATCTTTGACGCACAGCACCATGGTTCGATCTCCAAAAAATCGCAAGGACTTAGAAATCAAAAAGGGACCGGGGCTCACTCCATGTGGGGACCTATATCGTTCGGTGTTATCTTGCATATGCCTACTCATTCTGTCAGTAGCTGTGCACCAAGGCATGGAGTCACCGACTTATTACATGAAGTCTCCAAGCCTCTTCGTGGTCGCCTAGAAGCTCGGGGGCTGGTCGCCCCAAGCTTCTTCGTGGTCGCCCCAAGCCTCTTCGTGGTCGCCCAGGAGCTCGGGGGCTGGTCGCCCTAAGCTCCTTCGTGGTCGCCCCGAATCTTCTTCGTGGTCGCCCAAGTGCTTGGGGGCTGCTCGCCCCGAGTCTCTCCGTGGCCGCCCAGACGCTTGGGGGCTGGTCGCCCAATGATATAAAAAGCAAGATAAGTGCTTCATACCGCATTTTTGACCATTTCCTTATGTGCATGCGCTAAGATGGGTCAAGTTACGCGTGATTGTCACAAGTACCAAAAATTAACGGCCCCTCATGATACAAGGAAGTGTGCTAAAGCGTTAACGTTCGGCGCGGCCAAGCAACCGGAGTGCAAGTTAGACGTGGTACTCAAACACGGCTCGTACGCCTCGGGTTGGCTCTCTGAAGCATCACCGGTTGTCACCGCCGAAAGTGCCGCTGGTCTAAAAACACTTCAAAACTTGTTGCCTCGCCACGCTTCCGCAAAGACGTTTTCAGCGATCATCGTGGTCCAAGTTCCGTAAGAGTTTGAACCAAGTGGCAATCCCGCGCAAAAACCAAACGCTAAGATCAAGCTACATCTAGCGTCTCCTGTCGGACTCAAGGTCATTTTTTGCCTAAGTCCCGTATGACCTGTGTGATCCTTACTTGTGTTTGCAGCAAACACGCGTAATCCTTGGCGGAGCTCGGGGATCTTTGCCTTAACCTAAGCCGCCTCGGGCATTCGGCTAAGTTAAAAGGCTGGCCGCCTAACGGTTTAATCTGGCAATCTTGATCACACAAAACGAATGAACATGCAAAATAGCATTCAACCCAGAAATATCTGTTCTACTAAGTACCACTTAAGTGTTTATACATGCAGATGGATTAACAAAAGAAAGCAAGGCAAAAAGAACCAAGGGGCTGCCTGGCCCTTCACTCCTCGTCGCCGACGTCGATGTCGTCGCCCTCGTCGCCTTCCACGGCCAGCGGGGTGGAGACATCCATGACCGGCTGCTCGACTTGCAGCATCCCGGCCACGTGTTCGGTGGCTGCGTGCACCCTCGCCTCCTCCTGCGCCGCGACTCCCTCGATGCCGGTCGTCACCGCTGCCATGGGATCAAGGGCGGCGTCGCAGCTGGCCCAGCAGGCCAACGTATAGGTCGCGGTCATGATTGCGACCTCTCGACCTTCTCTGGCGGAGCGAGTGGCTAGGGCTTCAGGCAGTCCCCGGAGTGCTTCCGTGGCCTGGTTGGTCGCGTGAGCAAACCATGTATGAGTCCTCCACCAGCGCTCAGGTTGCCACCCCAAGGGCTCCGAGCACCTCTTCGCATACTGGAAGGCCTTCTTGAGCATGATAGATGATTGCGCCGCAGCAAAGGACTCGCCTCCGAGGTCTTGGCCGCGTCTCGGTCCTCTCCACCGTGCTTCACCCTCTCGGCCCAGAGTCTGCAGGGCGGCCGCATCGGTTCTCTCTGCGCCAATGCCGCCTCGTCCGTCGCGTCCTCACCCGCCTCGCTGCTGCTCGCCCCTTGCACCGACGCTGAATGGCTGGCGATATCGCCCCATGCTGGCGGCTGCGTAAGGGCGGTGCCAGCGAGGAGTGCAAATCCTCGAGCCCATGAAAAGAGCTCGGCGTGGCGTTCGGTGGGGGCAAGGGCGCGCGAGGGCGAGCTCTCGAGGCGCTTAGTCTTTGGATCATCCGTTCAGCCCTCTCGTGGCGCCGCCGGAGGCACTTGGGCGGAGGTGCTCGGCGCTTTGGCGCTGGGGTTTTTAAGCCCTGGCGCGTCGAGGGCCGCCCTTGACGGTACCCTCAAAAGTTGAGACCGACCATCGGGAGTGTGAGGCCACCTTGTTGGGCGGTGGCCAGGCTCCCATGGCCGAAGAAGTTGGCGCCATGACGTTGAGGCCGGGCCGGAGGAGGAGACGTCGGTGGGCGCCAGAGAGGCGGCGCCCGGCGATGAAGTCGAGATTGGGCGGCTTCGTTGCCGCCGAAGAAAACCGCCACGCGGGGCTCGTGTGGCGGCAGAAGTCCGCTCGCGCCCACGCTGGCCCTCTTGGGATCCGGACCCGTGGTGTCGTGGCGAGTGATCGTTGCCGCGCCCGATCATTGGCGGGGCCGTGTCCTCGATCACCCGGTCAAGGCGGGCGGCACCCTGGCGGGCCCGTGGAGTCCATCGGCGGAGCGACCTCACGATCCTTAGGCGCTCGCGTGCTCCAGATCGTGGCGAAGGCCGGGCCGCCGCCAGAAAGGGGTGCCGGTCGGAACCGGCCAGATCAAGACGGCGAGCCATCGCCCCGAGCCGCTCATCCAAGTTTCAGCGCAGCAATGGACAAAAAGTAGCTGCTGGTTGGCAGGAGACCACAAAAAGAAGCATGTGCACAAGAAAAAGCTAAAGAAGAACAAAGACTCACGTCTGGGCCACGTGCGCGTCAAGTCGTCATCGCTCAGATATCGCTTATTCAGACGGACGCGGCGAAGAGGCCGATTCTCCGCCACGAAGTCGGGCTACCCCCCAGATAGTCCGGTTTCGTGATCGGAGGATGCGGGTCGCCATTGCGCGGAGTTCTGCCGTCTCCTCGACTGGCGAGTTCCAGTCCTCGGAGGCCTCCGCTGCCCCGGCGGGCACGTCCAAGGCCATCCGTCCATGAAAGAAATAGCAGCCCCCACTACCTCATTGTCGGTGGCGTGGCCAGAGAAAGAAGTGGCGGAAAAGTGGAAGATTCAGCATCACCCCCATGAACATTTCAGAACGTCCCGAATTTTGACCCGATTTTAAATTTTGGAGTTATTTGAATTTTTATGAATTAATCAACCTTTAATTGCATTTAATTGAATTTATCTAATTTTTACGGGATTTATTGGATTTAATTGGAATTTATTTATATCATTTTCCTTGAGTAATTAAATACCAGAAAATATAATTATCAAAAATTAAAACTAATATTTTATTTAGGCTCAAAATGCTCTGAAATATTTTCTAGAATTTTTCTAGAATTTTTTGAATATTTTAGTGCCCTAAATAATTACTTTGAATTTCGCATTTATTTTAATTAGAAAAGCGGGAAAAATCCTTAGCTACAGATGTTGGGCGGCCCAACACTTGTCGGGCGCCGAACCCTAATCGACGCATCAATCCGCCGTTGATTCCCGATCGACGGTCGATGTGACCGGACGACCTCGGACGAGGCGATCGTCATTGTCGCCATTGGCCGCCGCAGATCATGTCGGGATTTCTTCGCGCCTCGAGGCTGTCCGAGCGAGTGAAATAGGCCGGCGCGTGCAGCACTTCACCCCGCTCATTTCCCCTCTCGCTCGTTAGCTCTCGCCCACCCTAGCCCTCTCGGGAGCTCGCCAGTAGTTCACACTTTTCCTCTTCGGTTTCGGCCATTTGCCCGCCAGGTTCGCCGTTCCGCCGCACTTTGAGGCCGGCCGAGTTCCTTGAGTTGCGCCAGCGTGTGGTTACTTCTTCCGACCGGAGAGGCTCGGAACGTCGTGGACCGCGTCATCGTCTTCAAGTCCGGCAGCCAGCGCCGCCGCATCTTCATCGACTCCACGCGTGCAACCTCAGCCGTCTGATCTTCATCCGACGCCTAAGGTAACGCCACGTAGGCCCGTAAATAGTAAACCGCTCGGTTAGACTCAAGGCCGTCGGATTCGAATCCAACGGTCGAGAGTAAATCGTATGCGTGGCTTGATGGTTCGCCGCAGTGTCACCTCTGGTAGGTCCTAGCATCGTTTCACCGCCCACATGTCGATGGGTGAGTCATCGGTCAGGCCGACGCCAAGATGACGTCATCCCGGCCCAATTGCCGCTGACCGTGGGCGACGTGGCTCGCTCGGTGCCGACACGTGTCAAGCCGAGGGAAAATCAGCCGAAAAATCGGTGGAAAATAGAGAAATAATTCGGTTTATTCTTTATGAATTTCAGCAAAATTGAAAACGCTATAACTTTCGTGATTTTAACTCGGATTTGAGTGATTCCAGTGCCCAAAAATTTGTAAAAATGTGAACTATTTATTGGTGATTTTTATTTAATTTTAGTGAATTGTTTGCTGTCTGTATTATATATTTATTGTGTGTTTGCTTGTACCGAGTAGACTCCGAGTTGCCGGAATTCGTCGAGGGAGAGTTTGAGGACCCGTCGCAGAACCTCGACCAGAACCAACTCCTCTTCGAAGGCAAGTCATGCTTTGATCATTTCGCGCCTAGTTTTCAAAGTATATTTTGATTTCCATATTGCATGCTATGTTAAGTACAACCACTATTGATTAAATTGGGAAATGGTAGTTAAAAGCCAAACTTGTTATGCCACCTTGATTATAAATGTTTATATGCCCTGAAACCTTGTCCACCCTAAGATGCTTAAATATGTTGGATGCTAATATGATGCCAACACGGGAGGCTAGACCGTGATTAGTCGCTAGCTCGCTTGTATGCGTGGAATGACTTTCAAATATCAAATGAATATTGACTAAACGATTATGGAACGCATTTTGGAAAATGCGATGATGTCATGAATTGGAACTGGGATAGTGACCTGTGTGGTGCTATTCATGAACTGATGTGGAAAATGGCATGTGTTGCTTAAGTATAAAGTGGGGTGGGAAAATGATTTGAGCAGGGGCAAGTGGCAAGAAGGCTTCGTGCAGGTGGGCTGTGTGGCAATGGGATGTATGAAAAGATTGTGAAGGCTGTGTGCCGAGATGTATAAATGGTTGTCTTGCAGGGACAATTAAGGACTTAACCTTGCGAGCCTTTGAGCTGAGTTAAGTGTACAACCACTTGTCCGGAATGGGACGGACCTAGTTAAGTAGGTTTCTAATATCTTTCCTTTGATACCTCGGGGTGACAAGATTACACCAAAAATGTAACCGACGGGGAGCGTACTGTGTTTGCGCTTGGTACCCATCTAACGGTATGTGCTCGTTCTAAACTTTGGCTCTGTGTGAGGAAGTGTTAGGAAGGCAACATCGAGAGGATCATCGGCTAAGTGTTAGGCTCAAAGACTTTGTTACAATCAATCGCTTTGTGTGGTGAACGATCAGTATCCTCGTGGGTAAAGTGTCTGACCTCTCCGCAGAGTGTGTGTGTGAATCTATTCAATAGCCGTGTCGCGGTATTGGACATTGCTCTTGATTCTGATCAAGGGTTAGATTTTAAAAATAAAAGATGTGGATGGGTGGTGTGTGCGGCGATGAATGAAATTAGGGTCGTGTGCCAAAACTCTTGAGAAAGAATTGAAAAATTAGTTATTAATAATATCGATTTTATCGCTTTTAATCTAATAGGATTACCCGATTAAAAGAAATGCCGCTTTATGCAAAACAACCAATTAGGCCTTTCCTTTGGAATAAGCCATGCATGTAGTAATAGATCCGCATTGTGCATGACTTGTTGAGTATGTTGTATACTCACCCTTGCATCGACAAAAACCTCGTAAGATGAAGCCGCATCGGCTTGGGAGGAGGAGTTCATTGAAGGCCGGAGGACTAAGGGTTGGGCCGCACTCAAGAGCTCTGTGGTTAAGAAGGGTCCCGCTATCGTATTTTGCTTCATTGAATGAACTTGATATCGATGATATTTATCGCTCGCTGTGAAGTATTGTAAGGTGGCCATAAGGCCATGTAACTCGTTACTATTAATGCTTGAAGTACTTATTATTTATTTCACGTGTATGATTGTGGTACTTCAACCTGCTTATCCTGTGTGTACTAGCGTGATCCTGGACTAGTACAGAATACACAGAGTGTCCGAATCCGTGGGAATTCGGGGCACGACAATTTCACAAAGGTGTGCGAAGATGGAAAGAAAGACAATGGAGTTGGGGGTGAGGTGAAGGTGGTGGATCCCGTAGAAGTGAAGGACGGTGAGGAAGAATTCAGAAAATGGTGGGACCAGGCCCGCCATCATAGCCCAAGTGTGGAGGAGGATTTCGTCAGAAAGGCACCGCGGTGTGGCGGTCCCCGCCCGGAAGCGGAAGGTGCCCTCCGGCGCTAGGATGGCCATCCTACCCACCGCGTGGGAGTCCGCGGTGGAGGCTGGGATGGCAGGCGCCATGAAGAAGGCTAAGGCTTTTCGAAGCAAGGAGGTTGGAGAAGCGAAAGTTGAGGTGCGCAGGGAAGAAGAAGGCGTAAACCGTTTGATACAGGTGAACCTATCTATATATGCGCCCCTGCACCAACGGTTCGCGAAGAGACAAGATCGTGCGTCGCCTCGGGTCCCGAGAAAAATCTGCAGATACGCGGGGGGGAACCGAGGCGGTCGTATCCTCATGAGTGGTGGCCCCACCCAGGAGCACGCTAAGCATTTAATGAAGGTTCTAAAGTAAGCTTTGGCACGCGCCGAGGCGGGCCCGGCTATGTCAACAGATTGCTACCGGGGTACCCTCTCCGCAGACAAAGCGCCAACACGGCGGTCAACATGACAGACCCACGTGGCGCCCGGCGAAAGTGGGCGAGCACGCCCGCCGTTCGGCGGTCACCCACGGGCTCAGCGCAGCGGTGGGCGAAGCACGCTCGCCGCCGGCAAGGGCCCACGTGGCACCCGACGAAAGCGGTGGGCGAAAGCACGCTCGCCGCTCGGGCGTCTAGTCCACGTGGTACCCGGCGAAAGGTGGCGAGCACGCCTCGCCGCTGGTGTCTAGTCCACGTGGCACCGGCGGTGGTGGGCGAGCACGCCGCCGCCGGTGTCTCGTCCACGTGGCGCCCGCGGCGTAGGCGTGGCGCCTGCGCCGCCCGCCGCAAGGCAAAAGGTGGTGTGAGGTGGTTTCACCTCAAGGCTCCTTCCTGTCGATTGCGTTCGGGCGGCAGACAATGTGTCGACACATCAAGCTGCAAGGATTTCGCTACAAGCCCATTCTCGACGCCTCACCAACCTCGTCAAGAAGGGGTCGCATCCCGGCGGACCGGCGAAGCCATCGTCGGCATTTAATGAGGCTAGAGGAACGGGACAGCACGGGAAGGGGTAACTAATGTATGAAGATAAGCATGATGACCCTCCTTGGTACCTGCCCCGGCTGGCCTGGCCTATATAAGGGCCCTCGGGTGCATGGGGAAAAGGTGTCGAAGGTTGAAGAACAAGCAAGCAAAGAGTTTTGTAGTAGAACCTAAGGAAGAACTTGTAACCCAAAGGCTTTGTACTGCACTACTCCAAAAAACACTCTATAAACAATCTAGCAGGAAGTAAGGCTATTACCCAAGGCAAAGGGGGCCTGAACCTGGGTAAAATCTTTGTGTCATCCCTAGTTCATAGACGCGGATCCTTCGTGGGAGTCTCTAGGTTTTCACCCTCTAGGTTTAGCTACCGCCAAGACGCCTCCTTCCCAACCAAACCCGGTCTCAGAGACTCAAGGCTGTCAAAGCGAATACGCCGACACTATCCGTTGGGTATGCTTTGACATTCAATGAATTGGTAGGAGTATTTCACTTGGTTTTTGTGACTATTTCTCTTCAGATAGCCACAGGATTAGGACTTTAAGAAATGAGCTATGGGAACAAATGGAGATAAGGTTGGGAGGAAGGAGAGGTTTAGAAATTGGAAGGTATGGTCAAGAATATCAAGATGACTGCTAGAGCCCATAGCATCTACATGGACGTGAGATAAGGGAATTGTGAAGGTTAAGGTGACGTAATGTTGTTTTGAGGTGAAGGTGATGTACTATTGTGTAGCCTTCGTCACTTGCCATAAAAAATTGCGTGTGTGTGTGGTGGGGGTTCAAGGCCCCTAATCTTTTCTGTCTCCACTGAGATTTCTGACCTTGAAGGAGTATATCTGTCTGCAGTTGGTACTTCACATGCCTTAGAGGTAGTTTTGATCAAGATCTCCCCAACTCGATCAATGGGTGCTCATTGGTCTTGTTGAAACTCCCCAACAATCATAGCTATCAATTTTGAGGTGAGGGAGGCCAGTCGTGGCCCCTTGAAAGAAAAGCCGATTCCAAGTTCCAACTGCCCTCACTCTTCACCTTGCAGGCTGCACCAATAACGTTGTCTATCATATCAGCGCGTGACCCAGTCCACAAACTATCCTCCTTGGCCAGTGCTGCGCATGCAACACGGCAAGTTGGCAACAGCTCTAGCCAAATTTTGCACAACCGCAACTAGCGATCCAACCAGCAATTGCATCCTAAATCCCTCACTGCATTGTGCCTTGACACATGTCGTGCAATGGACTACGCATGGCTGGATGGCACTAGTAACGAACCCAGAACTACCATGGAGGAGGGGGTGCTCATGCGACTAGTTTTCTTCTGCCTTCAAACTTGATGGCTCACTTCTTTTATAGATAAAAGAAGGTGCTCAAGAGAGATATCTACTATTGGTCCAGTGGTAGAATTGGCGTCCCAGTTGACCCACCCTTGTGTCCACCCCTGAGTGAAGCACCATGACCCGAAATGTGTAGTACCTAGCAGTGCAGTACAGATGCACACGTCCACGATGCATGTTCAGTGGATCGACAGTGTATGGTAAGTGAATCCATGGTATGATAATTAATGCATCAGAGCACATCCATGTTATAAAGTGTTTACAATAATCTCAGTCATGCTGGATAAGCATATCACTAGCTACTTCACCGGCCAGACATGTTCAAATAGATCGTTGTTATTTACCTACTGGACTGGCATGCATGCAAATGTATTGCAACCAACTCTTGATCATCTTAGTTTGTCTAAAACCCTAATTGAAACTCTCATAGTGTGATACCTTTCACTCTTTTGCATGCGGCTCACACTGGCCGCATACGTACATGCACACGCCGTACTTAAGGGTGTGTTTGGTTGACTGCATGTTGCCTGTATAGCATGAGTGGATGCAACATATGTCTTCCATCTACATGTTTGGTTGTCTATATACCTAATCAATCTCAGCTCAATGGATGCAAATTGCATCCCTCATCTAGAACCACCGGAAACACCGAGTTTAGCATTCTCTCAGATGCAGACCCACGTGACGCAATGCTGCATGGCTCAGCTTGCAGTCCTGCACCAACTCCAGCTCTCACTTGCGCTAGTCTACCCTCATGAGATTATTATATTGTAGGCTGAACTTGGCCTTGCTTTTGTATGCAGAAAAGAGAGTAGCTACTGGTTGTTTCTATTCCCTTCATAATTCATAGTGGTTGGGACTTAATGAAATTGGCCTTTTCCCTTTAATTTGTTACTACTAGATGATGTGTTCTTTATAATTGTTGTCATTAAAAACAACTAGAAAAGAGCATGGATAAAATTGAATACGCCTTTGGTTTAACTGAGTTTTAAATCTATGGTGATAGAGTGATTCATATTAAGTAGCTCTACATATTTCCTACCATTAATTAGCCTAAGATCATTTAACATCCCATCTAACCATCCCATTCAATCTTAATGCAACCAACCAAACATCTTCTTAGCACAACCAAGCTCAGTATAAAACAAGCAACCAAACAACTTAATTTGCATCCACTCACCTAAACCAAGGCTAGCCTAGATGGCTCATACAGGAAGACTACGGTGGTGCAGGCAACCAAACACACCCTAAATGTATTACATGCATGCACATGCCACTGCCTGTCGTGCATGACGAAGATGGCGGTGGCGGCGCCAGTGCCACTTCACGTGGTTGGAGTGGTGGGCCCACGTCCAGTGTCTCCTCACCTCCACATTCCTCCAATGCCACTCAGTGCTCGGCCTCTCCCCGACGCGCGCTGCCGTCATTGTCCATGGCACGCTCTTCCTCCCCTCCACCGGCGACCGCTGCTTCCGCCTCTTCATACATGTGCAGCTCCTCGTCCTCAACATGTCGGCCGTCCTCGGCGGTACGGACATTGCTGCTGTGGGCAAGCTCGTGCTCGAGTGCAAGCGAGAGTGGGGCATCGGCGTTGGAGACGCTTTCCTGGAGTCACCGAAGCAGTTAGTAGTGTACTGCAATGGCAGGCGTGTGGGTTTGCGGCGAGCCAAGAGAAGTCTTTGGACAATGTAAACAATCCCCGCACTCGATCAACACACGAGCACCAGATAAATTTAGCCAAACGCCTAAAACTCTCAAAAGCCGGATGAAGAACACAAAGAGATTTTTTGTACTGTTGGAACTGCTACAGCTTTTCTGGTGTTTTTCCATTGCTTAAAGAAACAAATTGTCGGTGTTTCGTATAACCGGCAAGTAGATTTGTAAGTATAGGGGATCGCGCGCCCCCTCTCCCCGAATGGTTAGGCTAACGAAGCCTCGGATGAACACTGGATCGGGCTGAGGAGTCTCAGATTTATACTGGTTCGGGCCGAACGTCCCTACTTCCAGTTTGTGGCGGAGGATCTCGTTGATCTGGGGTATGGCGGATTACATGCGAGGACTAAGGACAGGCCCTTAGCGCTCGTCTGTGTGGGTGAGCTCGGGAGCTTCGTCCGACCGCCCTGATCGGGGGAGCGAGCCGGATGCTAAATGGACGGATGGAATTTTCTGGTTCATGAAGAAGAAAGCGAGGAGGAGCCCCCGATAAAGATCCCACCTCTCCTTATATAGGCGAAGAGAGCAGGTTACATGAGGCTTGGGAGAGAAGAGCGACTAGGGCGCACTATCCTTGGTGATCGGGTTTGCGATCTTCAGAGTTGACAGGTCCCTGTGTGCGTCATGATGGTTGAGCAGGTTCACCCAGCTATGTCCTATCGGTAGGGCTAGCTGGCGATGCTTCGTTGGGAAGGCGCGCTTCTGCCCTCTGTGCGCTTGTCAGAAGTAGGGGCCGCGTGGGCGGCGTCTCAGGCGTTGCTTTGGGAAGGAACGCATATCCCCGCTCGGCTGCTTCGTTCAGACGGGGGTTGTCTGACCTCGGGGTCGATCGATGACATGGCCGTCGTCGTTGAGACGGGACTTTTCTGGGGCCCCGACCAGTGACTGGGTCGGAGGATGCTTGTGCTTCCGCTCGGCGGTCGGGTAGGAGCGTCCAGTAGCCCCGACCCGAAGCCTGACTGTAGGCCGCTAGGAGTTCGACCCGTGATCGAGTCAGCACGCTCCCGCAGACCGCATCATAAGTGAAAGATCTCTCGTAACCTGATCAAGACCTTGCCGTGAGGTACCTCTGGTATCAATATTCGTCGGAGCCCCGGGGCCGACCAAAAGCAGGCGTTCGGGACGGACCGCCGATTTCATAGCGCATCTCCTTCAGAGGGCGCGGCGATGCCTGGGAGGACTTTGATCTTGCCATGGCGGAACGGGCGAGGCTCGACGCCGTCGACCGTGACGCCGCCGCTGCTGTTGACGCGTTGATCGGTGTCATCCCAAAGCCCGCCAAGGCGAGGGACGCCCTTGTTCGGGTGGTCCGGAGCGTGCTCGGCGCTTAGCTTTTCTTGTTTTCTTGCTTGTTTCTGCCCTCCCCCGATTTTTGGGAGACAATCAGTGGTTCGGTGTTGCCCCATGCCTGGTTTGAACGTGGTCGTCTTTTTGCTTGCTTGGGGCTTCTTATTCTTGCGACCCCTTCGATGTTTCTTGCCACGCCACAGAGTAGTGGGTTTCGTCATGTAGCGCGGGATCCACCCACTGGTCGATCCTTTTCGTCGGCGAAGCGCCTTCCGGTGGTGTAGTTTCCAGCCCCGAGTAGATCAAGAAGCGGTCGGGGGTTATTCAGTCGACGAGTCCGACCAACTTGGTCGGAGGGGTCCGGCTCGACGCTAAGCCGGTCAGGATAGACGCCTGGTCGCCTTGCGTAGAGTTCCAGTTTTCAAACGCTGGTTTTACGTCGCAGCTGGACGCGGCCGTGGTCGGCGGGGAGGTCCGGATGCCTTCGCGAGAGGTTCCGGCTCCCGAGTGCTTGTTTAACATCGTAGCTAGACGTGGCCGTGGTCGGCAGGGAGGTCCGGACGCCTTCGCGAGAGGTTCTGGTTCCCGAGTGCTTGTTTAACGTCGTAGCTAGATGCGGCCATGGTCGGCAGGGAGGTCCGGATGCCTTCGCGAGAGATTCCGGTTCCCGAGTGCTTGTTTAACGTCGTAGCTAGACGCGGCCGTGGTCGGCAGGGAGGTCCGGATGCCTTCACGAGAGGTTCCGGTTCCCGAGTGCTTATTTAACATCGAAGCTGGACGCGGCCGTGGTCGGCAGGGAGGTCCGGATGCCTTCGCGAGAGGTTCCGGTTCCCGAGTGCTATTTTTACGCCGTAGCTGGGCGTGTCAGTGCTATTTTTACGCCGTAGTTGGGAGTGTTAGTGCTATTTTTACACCGTAGCTGGGCGTGTTAGACGTGCTGGTTTAACGCCGGAGCTAGGCGGGGGGCATCCATCTCGAGTCCTCGTCGGGCGAGGCAATCTGCGAGAGGAGAGGCCACTGTCGATCCCACGTATACGCCCCGTCCGCAGGTGTGGGACCTGGAGGGGGTGAGCAGACGCGTGTTTGCCTACGTCGGCCGAACACCGTGCTCGTGGAGCTGCAAACGGGTTATCCGAGTGGGCCCTGGAGGTCAGGCGACCTCCGAGCGGATGATCCCTGCGTCGGGTGTCCGACCCGCTGGGGGCGACCCATAAAAAACCTTTCTTTACTCAATCCCGTACCGGACCCCGAGCCGTTCGTAACTCGGGGCGCAGCTGGCTGCTGCCCTTTCGGGGGGCTCTGCGGGAGAGTTTGAAGTATAGTCTCGGACGCGAGCTAAGGCGATTGGGTCATCCGCCAACCCAACTAGAAACCCACCGAGGGTTCGCCTAAAACTTGCCCCTCGCTCGTTTGCCTGCCGGGGTCGGCAAGGGATCCATCCGGTGGATCCTGCCTTTGGGATCCACGGCCAGGTCTTACTCGTCAGGCATTCAAGCCTTCTCGCCACCTCGAGGCTGCGAAGGCCTGGTGGGCTTTTCCTCCTGCCTCGGGTCGGTTTGAGCCGACCCGGAGGCGGAGATTAAGGGGTCGTGGGGCGTTTCGCCCGGAGCGATACCCCGACATCCCTGCAAGCATTTAATGCGTGTGTGGGAATTAAAATGCGAAACGAAACGATCGGGGGGCGGCATGTCTTACCGACGGCTTGTCGCGGCGTCTGCGACGGGACACGTGATGCTTGGGTCGGTAAACGACCGGTTGATGTGTGTCCGGCTTGCATGCGCCTTAATAGGTGCCTGCAAATTTTGAGGTAATGGGGGCCAGGTCGTTTTCCCATCCTTTGACATTGCTGCTCCCTTGCCTTTCGCGATTTCCAGTCCTGCAGAATGTCATGGACTGGGTCGAAAAGGGTTACCATCGTGGGGGGGAACCGAATGGCTATTCGGATCATTATGCTGGTCCGATTCCCATCCTCCGTGCTTTCTAGGGATGACGAACAACCGACGACCGTGGCTTAGGAAACCACAGGGGTCATATAAGCGCGGGTCGTCGTGTTGAGGTTTTTAGGAAAGCTCGGATAATGAGGAGTTCGCTTGCACTCGCCAAGGGCGAATGTTCCCGACCGCCAAAGATAAATACCGCATGAGCGTTCCTTCTCCCGCTGCGTTCGCCATTGCGAACCGTAGCATTTGGCGAGGGCCGAGCGCTTCGGTCGGAGGGACTGCCGTTGGGGAGGATCTAATGGCAGACCGGATTGCCCGACCCGCGTGAGTGTAAGAACCTTGGGTATAAGCTGCTCATCCACACTTGCGGGAGAAGAGTGTTTGAGATCGACTAGGGTCGCTCGCATGGGTATTTCCTTCTTCCACGAGCACTACTGCATGGCCGTGAGCGCCGGGCGAGGCCGAGTGCTCGGGCGAAGGACTACCGTTGGGGAGGACCATATAGCCGACCGGTCACCCGACCGTGAAAGTGTGTGAGCTTGCAGCCCCCCGAACGATATGTGGGGACCGAGCTTATGATCACTACCGGCCTTTCGGACTCGAAGTGGAAAACGAATGCAAAAGAGCTTGTCAGGAAAGATTGCCTTATCTTTTATTTTGGATCACGGGGAGGTGTCGTGGCGGTTACGCTCGCCTTTTTTCCGGCGGTTTGTCCGATGGCGAGTTGAAGGGTCGTGCTGTGATGCGCCACAGGAGGGACGGAGAGAGCGCGTCACGTCGCTCGAGGCGCGAAGTTAATGTGCGCACTGTGGCCACTTCGCCCTACCTTTGAAAAGACTGCACGGAGTATCTGGGGGCAGTCTCTCTTTTTCGTCGTTTCCGCTTCTTCACCCCTTCCTGCCCTTTTGTCCCAAGCACAGAGAGAGGATAGCGAGAATCTCGAGCAGCAGAATGGCCGGCGACACAATGATGACCGACGGCCGGGAAGCGGAGGCGGTGCGGGTCCATGGGCCCCGACGTTAAGAGGCCCCGCTCTGACGTCGGGCCCTCCGGCACCGCGACGGGGGACAGGGTTACGCTGCCCTCGTCGCCCTTCCACATTAGGATTCCCCTCCGCGGGTAAGTCTTGACCGCGCCCGGTGGTTTTAATTCGCCTTTTTCCGACGCCGTCGGGCCATTTTTCCTTTTCTCTCTCGGCGCCTCGACTGCGTCAGGTCGGCCGTCGTGATCGCCCTTGACGGGGACGGACGCAGCGACGCTGCTCCGATGCCCCTCCGACGCTCCGGTCACCCTCCTTTGGCGGCGGCGGACGACGGATTCATCGCAAGATGGCGTGGCCGAGGCTCTCTCAATGCCCATATTGCGAGGGCCACTTCCTAGCGGCGAGGCGGCAGAAGAACCCTCGCCGGGCAGGGAGGAGCTCGCCAAGAAGAGCGAGGAAACGCAGTCGCAGCGGGCTCGAGCCGAGGCCACCGAGATCGAGTGGCCGCGATCTTGCTGAAGAGCTGCGGGCCTCATGTGAGAGCCCTTCGCTATGCTTCGCCCGCCTTCGAGAGCATAGGGAGGAGCTCAAGCCGCTTGGGGTGAGGCTGGAGGAACCACTGGACCATACCTCGACGAGGTATGCCCGCGGGCTCACCCAGGCGCCCGACGCCTCGCCGATCTGCCCCGAGCCTTGCGCGAAGCGCCCATTCGCGAGGGGGGTCGCCGTCGACGTCGCGAGCACGCGGCTGGCTCTTCGCGCCACCGCGACGCTACCTTCGACCCGATGGCGGCCGTCGCCAGGATCGAAGGAGACGCGAGCCCTATTCGAGCCAGAGTGCGAGCGGCAGTGGAGAAGGTTGCGGCGCAGGGGGACGTCATCGTGAGCAGCGACGGCTCGGATGGTGATGACGCCTCCGGCTAAGGAACCTTCTGGCGCCTCCACATTCTTTTGTTTTTGTGTGGTGCGATGTTTTTTGGACATCTTCCTTGATATCTTGCCTCTTTCCTTCATGAATAACACCCGCTGAATCACCATAGCCCTTAGGAGCCGCGAGAGCGGCCAGAGCGTAGGTCCCAGCGCTGCAATATCACCATCTGGATCTTCAGGTCGAACGGTGGCGAGTTGGGGAACCTTCATAGCGGTGGAGGGTCCTCCCCACGGGGATCCTTGGAGTGGCATAGCGGCTGCAGACACCCCTTTGGATGGTGAAGTCGAGGAAGGTGAAACGAGCTCCGCTCCTGACATGAACACATCATCGAGTTCGCGCCGTCGTTGGTGAAGAAGACCATCGGGGAGAAAAACAGGAATCCGGAGATCACGGAGATGACGTGCAAAGCCCCCTACCTGGCGCGCCAACTGTCGGTGTTTCGTATAACCGGCAAGTAGATTTGTAAGTATAGGGGATCGCGCGCCCCCTCTCCCCGAATGGTTAGGCTAACGAAGCCTCGGATGAACACTGGATCGGGCCGAGGAGTCTCAGATTTATACTGGTTCGGGCCGAACGTCCCTACTTCTAGTTTGTGGCGGAGGATCTCGTTGATCTGGGGTATGGCGGATTACATGCGAGGACTAAGGACAGGCCCTTAGCGCTCGTCTGTGTGGGTGAGCTCGGGAGCTTCGTCCGACCGCCCTGATCAGGGGAGCAAGCCGGATGCTAAATGGACGGAGGGAATTTTCTGGTTTGTGAAGAAGAAAGCGAGGAGGAGCCCCCGATAAAGATCCCACCTCTCCTTATATAGGCGAAGAGAGCAGGTTACATGCGACTTGGGAGAGAAGAGCGACTAGGGGGCACTATCCTTGGTGATCGGGTTTGCGATCTTCAGAGTTGACAGGTCCCTGTGTGCGTCATGATGGTTGAGCAGGTTCACCCAGCTATGTCCTATCGGTAGGGCTAGCTAGCGATGCTTCGTTGGGAAGGCGCGCTTCTGCCCTCTGTGCGCTTGTCAGAAGTAGGGGCCGCGTGGGCGGCGTCTCAGGCGTTGCTTTGGGAAGGAACGCATATCCCCGCTCGGCTGCTTCGTTCAGACGGGGGTTGTCTGACCTCGGGGTCGATTGATGATGTGGCCGTAGTCGTTGAGACGGGACTTTTCTGGGGCCCCGACCAGTGACTGGGTCGGAGGATGCTTGTGCTTCGCTCGTGATCGGGAGGAGTGTCCGAGTCCCGACCCGGCTCGATCAGAGGTCGCTAGGAGTCCGACCCGTGATCGGGTCGGCACGCTCCCGCAGACCGCATCATAAGTGAAAGATCTCTCGTAACCTGATCAAGACCTTGCCGTGAGGTACCTCTGGTATCAATATTCGTCACAAATCTTAACAAAATTTAGCATTAGTGGCCTAATTGTGTACGCCATTGACTCCACAAACTGCACCATTCGACAAATCAAGGCCATGCCGTGCATGACTCAAAACAGAAGAGGAAACGCTCCCAGCGTAGACTAAGCACACGATGAGCAAAACAAACATGCATGATTGAGAACTTGCCGTGCTCACATGAATGACAAAATGAAATATGAAAGAATGATCTAGGATTATGCAACAATCTCCCCCCTAATACTTGCTTCATTCACTTGATTTCCCTGAAGCCGATTTGGGCATGAAGTTCCTAAAACCTCACGCGCCCGAGCGCTTCGTGAGTATGTTAATGAGCTGTTCCTCAGTTCACGCATACTCGAGCTGGATCTTCCCTCCCTCAACACACTCCTGAATAAAGTGAAATCGAGTATCGATATGCTTACTCCAATCATGGAAGTCAGGGTTCTTGCTTAAGGTGATGGCAGACTCGTTGTCCACCTTGAGCTTCGAAGCATTGAACTCTGAGTAGAGGAGCTCCCCTAGAAGTTGACCCTGCCAGATGCCCTGACACGCTGCGGTCGCCATGGCGATGTACTCCGCTTCGCACGACGATAGCACCACCACCTTCTGCTTCTGAAATTGCCAGGTGATGGGTCTTTCCTCGAGGAAGAAGAACACCCCTGTGGTGCTCTTGTAGTCATCGACATTGCCTCGCTATCTCTGAAGCCTAGCAATGCCGGTCGCTTGTCATCCTTCCTTGTGTAGTGGATACCGTAGTCACGCGTGCCGGCAATGTAGCGTAATATGTACTTGACAGCGACCAAATGATCTTCGCGCGGATCCTCCATGAACTGACTTACACAGCCCACCGCGTAGGCTATGTCTGGTCGTGTGTGCACCAAATACCGCAAGCTGTAAGTTAAAACTCTATTAGTTTTGGTGATTGGTTTAATATTAATGTTTAATCATTGTTTAATGACAAATCTAATCATTATGAGACTAATATGTTTAATTAAGCTACATTCTTATTAGTCTCAAATTTGGATGAAAAATGAAAAACCCAAGGTATGCACTTGTATTCACTCTATTGTCTCAATGTATACTTAGGATTCAAATTAAAAGATGAACTCTTCCATTGCCTTAGTCTAAATATGTGCATTATGTTTCCAAATCTATATTACATGAATGCACACATCTAGGGGGAGTTGATAATTTAACTTGATGTTTCAATTGTATTGAAACATGTCCTCTTGCCATATAATATAAAGAATCAAGACTTTGAAACAATCTTTTGAGTATATATAGCTTGTGTAGTTCTAGTATAATCATGCTAATATAGAATAAACTCATACTCATATGTAATCTAAGATTGTATGTGCATATTGATTCCATATTCAATTAGCTATATGCACATACTTAATGGAGTTTGTTCTATAGTTGATGGCCTAAATGTATCGATCCCTTTCCATCACTCAAACATATTTGGATCATTACTAACCATCATATTGAGTATATAAAACTTGTGTAGTTATATATACTCGTGTCAATTTTTAAATAAAATTTAAATTGAGTTCAGTTGTCTTTCAATCAATCAAAAAATATTTCATCATGTGTTGATGGTGTCTCTTTGTTGATTAAAGACAAGCAAAAAGTTCTTGAGTATAATAAAGCATTAGTTGCATCAAAGTACTCAAGACACCTTTAAATTATTCAAATTGATTTGGGTTATACTCAATCGATCTTAGATGCATCCATTATGTGTTAATAGAGTGCAAATGATGATTGAGACAACCATGTTTATTGGACTAACGATCTTCAATGAGTAGTGAAATAGGTTGAGTCCAAGAAGATAAAAAATCAGGAACGAGAAGTTATCATGTGTTGATGAGCTACAAGAGGTGATCCCGAAGTGAAGAGAAGGGTTAGAGAAGGTTCGTCATGTATTGATGAATAAGAAGAAGAAGATTCGATCCTAGAGAGAAGAAGATTGAAAATCTTAAAAGCTCCAAGTGGATCGCTAGAGGCAAAGGTATAACTAGCTAGAGCTAAGGATGTGTTGCTAGTCTTTTACCAGTCTTTGTGTTTGGATGGGAGACCGGGTTACTAGTTAGGTTGTCGTAGTATTAAGAGGGGTTAAGTCTTTTAGCTTGAGCTTCATAATGTGTTAATGAACTCAATCTGGTTCACTCTAGCTCACTCTCTTGGTTGGATTTTGCATGAGCTAAGTATTTGCATGTGTTGCAAATAAGGGTGCTCATGCTTGTATCTTATTTGAATCTTATCGATTTGTCTTTATATAGAGCTATTGGATTTGCATGTGTTGCAAAGGGAGATAGCTCATGTAATATTGGTATATGTGATTGTTGCATTGAGCTAAGTTTTGCATGTGTTGCAAAAGGAGAGAACTCATACAACTTGATTTGAATAGTGGTTGTTTGCATGGTGCTAGAGATTTGCATGTGTTGCAAATAGAGAGCTTATGCTTTGGTGTTTTAGCTTGTGATTGGATCATATGTTGATCATCACAAGACTAAGGTTGGCTTGTACTTTGAGTTTGTAAAATATTGATATTTATACTTCTTATCTTGGAGCGTGAGATATGAATTTGCAAATGTGTTTTCAAAGTGTCAGAATCGTGTGTTGATCCTTACATGGCTAGAGGGTTGACCGCATAGGATCATGGTTTATTTGCGATTGTGTTTTGCAAATAAATTGGAGTTTAATGCATGCAATTCTTTGGAGTATGTGATTAACATGTGCAAATGTGTTTTGCATAGTATTGTGATCATGTGTTGATCCTCACATAGCCTAAAGAATCAATTCTTGATTTGGAGAAAGTTTATGCGCAAAATCGGATTTGGAGTCAGTAGGGTCGGTATGACCGGACCCCTCCAGTCATATCAGATGTTGGTATGACTGGGGCCCCTCTAGTGTGTAAATTCCAGAGAGGTGATTTTTTGCGTTGAGGTGGCGACCAGGCCACCTCCGGTCATACTGGCCGAGGAGCGGTCATACCGGCCGAGGTGCGGTATGACCAGGTTTTCTGAGTAACAGCTAGTTTTTTTAGCCGTTGGCTCTGAGAAGCGGTCATACTGGCCCTACCGCGGTATGACTGGGCTCCTAGGGCACTTTTGCCCAATTTGCCTCTAACGGCTAGTTTTTCTTGTAGAGACTATAAAAGGAGCTTTGGGGGATGGCATTTGGGGGTTACTGGTTCTATTAAGCATTTGGGTGAGGTGATGCATGTGTTGCACACTCATATTTGGTTTTTAAGTTAAAAGTGAGCCCTAATTATATGTGTTACAATTAGAAGTGGATTAAGAGCCTCTTGTGCATGTGTTGCACTTAAGGGAGCCATTGTACATGTGTTGCACTTGGTGATTACCATTGTACATGTGTTGTAATTGGTGAAATTCAAGCTAGAGGGCTTGACTTGTTACTCTTAGTGTTTGCCGACACCTAGACGGCGCGTAGAGGCTTCGTGCACGGTGACCTTCTCAAGAAGATTGTGAAAAGGCCCGACAAAGTTGTAATGGTCGGAGCTTACCTACCCGGAGAGGGAAAGAGCTGCCACTAGTGGAATCAAGGCAGGTGCTTAATTCACGAAGCTGGTCCAAAGTGATTTGGGCTAGCCTCAACGTAGATTAGGGAAGATCGGTAAGTCTTCGAACACCAAAGGAAAAAGTATTGTGTCTCCTTGTGTATGCTTGCAATTCTTTATTTACCTCGTTGCAATTTACATTCCTAGAATTAAATTGCTTGCTTGTCTTTAGGATTGCAAACTGTTGTTAGAGACATAATTAGTTAGTGCATATAGTGAGCCTAGTTGATTTAGGCTTTAATTGTCAAAACCTCAGTTTCTCACTTCCGCATTATTATTTGTTAAGATTTTGGTATAAGAGTAATTAGGTGTGAATTAATTTGTAGAAATTCGTAGTGTATAAGAAAATTTTAAAAGCCGCCTATTCACCCCCTCTAGTCAGCATCCTCGATCTTACACAAGCTCCCAATGATGCTTTGGTACTGAGTGGCGTTCACCGATGTGTAGTGCTCGACTTACTTAGCTTCAAGTGGGCTTCCATCGACACTTGGCAAGGATTGCAGTCCGCTAGACCACTGGTCTCTAACAATTTTGACGCGTACGTAGACTGGCACAAAGTGATACCATCTGAGCTTTGGCTCACCTTCATGCCGAGGTAGTAGGAGAGAAAGCCCAGATCGCTCATCCAAAATAGTTTCTTCATCTTGCCTTTGAATGCATCAACATCGTCAGTGCCAGGGCCGATGATGTTCAAGTCATCAATGTACACACCGATGATCAATTGTGACGCCATGCCACCACACGTGTTCACAGCGTGTTAGAAAGAGCTCTTGCAGAACCCCAGTGTCATGAGGCTAGCGTCGAGCTTGGCATTCCACACCCTCGGCGTTTGCCGAAGACCATGCAGTGCTTTTCGAAGTTGGAGCACTTTGCTCTCTTGTTGGTCGATGACGAAGCTTGGTGGTTGCTCAATGTAGACTTCCTCTTGGAGGTCACCGTTGAGGAACACTGATTTGACGTCCTTGTGGTGGACTTCCTAGCCCTCTTGAGCTACGACCGTAGCTAGGAGATGCACAGATTCCAGCCGCGTCACAAGAGCAAATACTTCCTCAAAGTCAATCCCCTGCCGCTGGTCATACCCTTTGATTACGAGCCAAGCCTTGTGCTTCACCACCGCACCGTGCTCATCTTGCTTCACCTTGAAGACCCATTTTAGTCCAATCGGGTGGTAACCTACGGGAAGGTCGACGAGCTCCCACGTGCTGTTGTCTTCAATCGAGCTCATCTCCTTGAGCATTGCCTTGCGCCGGTACTGATGTTGCTCTATGTCGCAAAAGGATGTTGGCTCGTCGGCTATGGTGAAGAGTAGTTCCTCCAAGTTGAGTACATGTGGTGCAAAACCACACGTAGTGGTCATCCTGATGATGTTGTCGATGGTGCGAAACTGGAGTGGGGCATCATCGTGGTCGACATCCAACGCTTCATCCAGATCGGATGGTGGCGAAGCGACTTCCACGGCAGGTGAAGCCATAGGCATCCCTGAGCTCCCGCCTGGTGTTGCCGCAACAGGTGTACTTGGTGGCGTGTTATGAGGCATCGGCGAGCTTCCCTGTTCTCCAATCGATTCGCCGATCCACTTCGTCTCTAGTGCACACACAGAGGTATACTCGACTATGAACGGCTATTCATGGTTCATCGAACCTAGCTTGTTGTGGGTGCTTCAATCCCACTGTGCTGATTTGTCAAAGACGACATCACGTTTGATATGGACGCGCTTGCTGATAGGGTCGAACACTCGATACGCCTTGGATCTGGCCTCATACCAGACGAACACCATCGGCGTACTTAGGTCATCCAGCTTCTTCAGATGCGGCTTCATGTTCTTGACATGTGCTACGCAACCAAAGGTGCAGAGGAAATGCACCACCGGTCGCTTAACATGCCAGGCCTTATTGGGTATCATCCCGTCGACGTTGCATGTGGGCGCGTGGTTGAGAATAAAGATGGCAGTGGTGGCTGCCTCTCCCCAAAATATCTTGAGAAGCCCTTTCGCCTTCATCATGCTCTAAGCCATGGCGACCACCGTTTGATTGCGGCACTCGATGACTCCGTTCTGTTGAGGGGAGTACGGGGTCGTGAGCTACCTCTACACTCCACGCTTGGCACAGTATTCGTCGAATTCCACTAAAGTGAACTCACCACCACGGTCAGTGCGGAGAGCCTTGAGCTTGCGCCCCTTCTCCACCTCCACCTGGGCTTGAAATTGCTTGATCGCTAACAATGCTTGATCCTTACTTACGAGAAGACACAACCACATGTAGCGGCTTTTGTCATCTACCAGCAGCAAGAAGAAGCGATTGATGTTGGGCATCATTGGTGCAATTGGGCCGCATAGGTCAATGAGATGTTCCACGCAATTCTTGCTTTGCTCAGAGAACGATGCCTGTCGTTGCTTGTCGGTAAGGCACCCTTCATAGACTTGATCCACCTGATCAATCTGTGGGAGCCCTCACACCATGGTGTTTCATGCGAGCTTGTGAAGGCCTAAAAATTCTGGTGACCAAACCTTGTGTGCCAGCACCAAGCATCCTCTGAGCTCCTTGTCGACAAGCACACAAGTTGCATGATGTTGAGCCTGAGCATGTACAGCTGGTTAATGGAGCGGTTCACCCTTTCTAGTAGACACCGCTGCTGATCCCGAATCCTCATGATGCCACCATGAACCAACACCTGGCATCCGTTCGCATTGAGTTGCCCAATGCTGATGATATTGGTGGTGAGCCGTGGGATGTAGTATACTCCTATGAGGGCGCGATGCTCCCTGGTCTTGCATGCAAAGAGAACGGTGCCACGCCCTTCGATGTCGATGATGGATCCATCCCCAAACTTGACAGTGCCGACAACACTGGTGACGAGCTTGGAGAAGGCGACGCGGGTTCTCGTCATTTGGTTCGTGGTGCTGGTGTCAAGATACCATAGCTGGTCGTCATGCTCCCCCTCCCAGTCTAGTTGGACGAGGACCTTGTCCTCGACTAGCCGAAGTGGGCGACATCACAGCGGTGGTGGGAAATTTCCCCAAAGGATTGTGACGATGGAGGGGACTCTGTCGCCGTGACACATGCCCTATCCATGAGGAGCATGGGCTCATCAACATCACCTTGGGTCAGATGGGCCTTGGCCCGCTTTGGCTTGCTGTGGCACTCCTTGGCCCAGTGACCATTTTTGTCACAATTGTGGCACTTATCCTTCGAGGTATCATGGCTGCTACCGGTGCCAACACTGTCCCTTCCATCTCTGGCACCACTGCCATTGGACTTGCGTCGCGATGACCTGCGACATATGTTGCTAGACTTGGAGCAGCCAAAGGATTCCTTCCCCTGTTGTCGCTCCTTCATCCATGCAGTCCACTCCTCCATGAGAAGTAGCCTCCCTATAGTGCCACTGTTAGGCGCTAGTTCTAGATGATCCTCGGCCACCTTGAATCTCCTGGTAACCTCAACAGAAAGCATTGAGATATCAAGCAAGGTTTCAATTAAGAGGCGCGATTTGAGAGAGCCTAGGAGGAACGACTCAAAGGAGCTTCCCAAAAACCTTCTGGGGGGCTCTGTATCACCAAGGATACTCAGCTGGTTCGCGAGCCTGGTGATTCGCAGGGTGAAATCGTCCACCGTTTCTTCGTCATAGAAGGCGATGCTCTCGAAGTCCTTGCGAAGCTGTTGCACCTTCGCCTTGCGCACTCGATCGACGCCGACGCGCATGGTATTGATAGTGTCCCACGCCTCCTTGGCGCTCTCCTTGACAGTAAGCGTGGATATCATCTCCGGTGGCATGGCGCGGAGGATGGCCTTGAGCGTCGTCCTATCCTCCCAAAGCTTGGCACCATAGTTCTCAATGGCGTCCCAGAGGCCATGGGCTTGCAGCATCATTTTCATCATAAGTGACCAGTCGCCATAATTGGTGCGTGTCAGCGTTGGATACGTCGCCGTTCCCCCAATCTCCTTCACCATCCTATGTACCACTAGAGTGTGATCACTACCGCTACCACCGCTGTCATCAGCGAGAGTTCTAGGACGTGGTGATGAGGAAAGAGTATGCTAGGGAAACGCGGAGCTTGAGCACGACATCATGAATCAGGCTTGCCTCGACTCTGATACCAAATGTCAGCAATCCCCGCGCTTGATCAACACACACAAGCACCAAACGAATTCAGTCAAATGCTTGAAAATCTCAGAAACCGGATGGAGAACACAAAGAGATTTTTTGTGCTGCTGGAATTGCTGCAACTTTTTTGATGTTTTTCCATTGCTTAAAAAGAAACAAAGCTTAACAGAACTTAGCATTAGTGGCCCTAATTGTGTGCGCCATTGACTCCACAAACTGCGCCATTCCACAAATCAAGGCCACGCCGTGCATGACTCAAAATAGAAAAGGAAACACTCCTCCCGCGCGGACTAAGCACACGATGGCAAAACAGATGCGTATGATTGGGAAATTGTTGTGCTCACACGAATGACAAAAGGAAATCTAAAAGGAACGAGCTAGAATTATGCAACAATGGAGGGGTGGGTGCTGGAGAAGATGTGGCCCATGATGGCTAGCGTCGGGCAGCTACTCGGCGGAGGGGTGGATCGAGTACCTACGAGGGCAGTTTGAGAGGATCCTCGGACGCTGAGTCATTCTCCTGTTCCACCTTATGGAGCCGATCGGATGGCTGCAGGGAGTTAATGGCGATGGCGGCATTAGCATCTTCTTGCATCGTATTTGGTCGATGGTTGATGGGTTGCATAGCTGCATGCATGCATGAATGGAGTTTGTTGTAAATCATCGTTTAATACAGCTTCCTTTCCTCTTTTTGTCTGTTAGCTACTGTGTATATACATATGCTCCTCACATTCAGCTAGAACTAATTTTAAATTAGAATATGAAACTAGTCGTGGACCCGTGCGCCTATGCACAGCTAGCGATTTTTATAAATAGATCTAATCCTTAACGTATGCAATAATATCTTCCCATCTTCCTTTCTATTTCTAGATCATTGCTCTTTTATTAGGCATTTGAAGATGGCGATTAGATAAGTAAAGCAAAGCTTCCCTCCCATATGGTATTGCTCCAATTTACCATATATCTCTTATGAATAGATAAATAGATCTAAACCGTGAATGAAAATGATTAAGGAGATTAGATGACCAAGATTTTCTCCTTTTTAGAATAATGTGGGATTTTCTAGCAATTTTTTTAGATTAACATGGAAATTTCTAGCATTTTATGATTAACGTGGGAGCTTTTAGGAGGGCCTATTGAATATCTGACTGTTTTTCTTGTGCCAAATCAGTCAAAAAAAATTGATCCTTGGATCAAAATCCCCACCACCTAGATCTCTTCCACTCTATTCTGTATATTGAGCCATCTCCCAAGCCCTAACATAGATTCCTTTCCCCTAGCCACCACCCCCATCCCTTCCCCCCACACCACCTTTCCACTTTGTTGGCCTCCCGCCGTCGCTTCTACCTTCCATAAAGCTTCTAGTACCGCCCTCGGCGATGGCGCCACACACCTCCTCCACTGCGACCCCATCTCCACCTCCGCCTCCAACACGTACCTTCGTCCTCATCTCCGGTGGCTTACTGCCATAGTATCCACCTCCTAATTGCTTGTCGGTACTCGGCCCGTGCTCGATTAGGGTTCAGCCTAGTGGCTGGTAGTGGTCACTGAGGTTTGGAATAGACTATGGAAGTATTGGGTCTACCACTATGGCTACTTTGGACTTGGGCTAATAGGCCTTGACTCAGGGTACTTATTGGGCTTGCATAATTTTTTAGGGTGTCAGTATATACGCGGCACCCCTGTCAGTTCCACCTCTAACATACACCACCCACCGCCATCCCTATCTCCCTCAATAGCCTAGCCTAGGTGAACCCAAGCTCCAATCTGATGAATCCAGGCCCTACCCTTTTGCCGCAGGTGAAGGACCCCTCCCCTCCCCCGCCCCAGGCGGCGGCCCTGGCCCCTGGGGCCTGTGTCAAGGAGAACACCCTGCTGGAGCATGAATCTTCAAGCAAATCCAAAGGTGTACATGAAATTCAACAGATTTACCTCTAAAAACTATCGACATATATGTAGCAGTTTTGTTTTGTTGATGTTGGCCTGACAAATAAGAATTTTTTGCTCTTCTGGCCGAATTTGAAATTTTTTTTACGGATTTAGCCGCGTGTCGCGTAAAATTGCAAATTTAGCCCTGTACAGTGTAATTCCGTGGACCCAGTGCGCGGAATAATTTTTATTATTTTTTCCGGATATTCCGCGGACCGTTCGCGGAATAATTTTTATTATTTTTCTCACCAATTCAGCGGATCAACGCAAATAATTTTAATATTTTTAATATTCGCGCCACTCGTCCGCGGATTAATTTGTTTTTAATTTTTTTAAATTTTTAAATATTCACGAGCGTAACCGCAGAATAATTTGGATTTTTTTCGGATTTTTTTTCGCGTTTTTTAATTTCGTGACCGAATCACCGGTTTTTTTCGACACGTGGGCGAGCGAATTCATGGACGTGCATAGCGGAATAATTTCGTTATTTTTCCACCGATTTTTTTTCCCGCAAGCTACAGTACCGACTAGATAATAGTTGTACATGAATCCGACGTTTTTGGTCACGAGTTTAATTAGTTCAAAAGTAGTTTTATCTCTTTTGAAATTTTCTATAAATTTTCATGTGGAGAGATTAAGGTATGTAGTTTCTATTTTTTTTGGTTTCGCTCAATTCACTACTTTGGTTTTCGTACAATAATTCCTTAAAATTAACTAGTTTTCAAAATGTTTTTGAATTTTTCCTTGAGAGCAATTGAAGTCCATTATTTTTCAAATTTTGTTTTTCATAAGGATTTGAGCTAAGAATGCTTCTGTAAAAGTTTCAGGTCAAAATGTTTCTCCATTATTTTATAAAAATTCTGACATGCAGTTTTTAGATTTTCAGAGTTTCTGTTTTTAATTTTGAGAAGTCCTAAATGACAATATTAATTCCTAATATTTTTACCAGAGATAGATATTGCATTTAGGTTTTCATGATAATTTTTACAGCTCTATTTGTGACTCCAAAATATTTTATAAATTCTGACAATGCATTGTTTTGATTTAAAAGTTGTCTTTTCATTTTGTCTCTTCATTTCTTTATGCATAAAATTTCATTTGCTGGCTAAAATGATTTAATTGAATGATCAGGGTTCTCATGGCAATTTTCTAAATTTTTACTTTTTACATTTTTGCCTTTTCCTCTTTTTCATTCTTTATTTCCCTTTTGTTTGATTTTTCTTGCAACACAAAAAATCCAAGAAAATCCAAATAAAGCAATCAATATTCAGAAAATCCAAAAATATTCACAATCAAATTTAAATATTATATTTTTACTGTTCTAAAATTTTCGGGCTGTTACATGGCAAAAGCTTACAATAAGAGTCGTGTTGAAGTCTTTCAATGAAGCCGATTTGGTTTGGAATCTGAATTTTTCGAACAAAAAAATTACTGATAAAAAATTTTGCCATCTCAGTTTTCGAATCTGAATTTTTGAACGAAGAAATTACTGATAAAAAATTTTCTAATGTCAAGTCACCACATTTTATTTGTTCACATTTCATGTCATATTAATTTTTTTTATCTTACCTATATTAATTTTCGTTTATTTTTCCCGTTCTCGCAGGATATGGCTGCCCAGTCGCAGACTTTGCTTGACCCGCACTACGATGCCAAGCATCGTAGCTGGCTTTGGCCTACAGGTGTTGTGCCACCGAGTTTTGTTCTCCGAGCACCGAGGGAGCATTGGCCCTTAGACGAGAGGTACGAGCCCACTCTCATCGAGGTGAGCTATCGCACGACCGGATCTTTGGACATCAAGCAAGCCTACACTTATGACGCTACTCTACAATATTTTTGTAGAATATGGTACTACATATGCCAAATTGTGTTCTAATTTGGTATGTTTGTTCTTCAAGAAGATTGCATACTTACAAGCTTGTACTTTTGGTAGAGTTCTTCAAACTTTTTCTTCTTTTTTTTCTTTATCCAAAGGGTCAATCAAGAGTTTATTGTCTCTCAAGTACTCATCATAGCGGCATTTCCAGACGTAGTTGCATTCTCAAGATGCTTCTCTCTAAAAGTTGTTTACAGTGAACCCAAATATTCATATGAGCAAGCATCACAACAATCAGTAGAATTAATAATATGCAAAATCTCTATAGTGCAGATAAACTAAATGAAAATACCAAACTGAAAAGGCAACAAGAGCTAGCTAACTAGAAAGAACTTATAAATTGGCCGAACATTCTCAGATTGTAGCAATATTACTTTGTCTGCTTCATCATATATTCTGCCCAATATGGATGTCGAATGGTAGGCACTATCGAAACAAGCGGATAGATAAGCGATGTCGTGGAAAAAACTAGATTGGTAAGCATTATCAGAAACAACTGGACATTAATTAAATCTAATTATGTGAATAAACAAAAAAAATGAAACATTTTGCTTGCGTATTTTTGCCTCTCTATCTTCTAATTGCATCTGTTTTTTGCGAAGCATTTGCAAGTCTTCCTCCATACCTTCAATATCTTTCATATGTTTATCTTTTTGAGATCGTGCAGCCTTTGACAGAGGTTGACAGGTCGTACAGCTTTTCTCATGAGGTGTCAGGTCGTGCAGCTTTGATGATGGGTGACACGTCGTGCAGCTTTTCATCTACTGCTTATTTTATCATCTGAACTTTCACTGTATGTGCCCTTCAAATTTTCTAACGTGGTTTGTTTCATTTTTCATTCGGTTCAAACTTGTCGGCCAGCGTTTTATCAGGACAGTTGTATTGTTTGAATTTTAAAAAATTTCTCACATCTTCAAATCATTTGAAATTTTTATGGTAATATCAATGATTTATCAGGAACCTCCATAAAAAAATTCAAAATTTTTCGACGTCATAACTTCTGTGGTTTCATGGCTGCGAGTGCCTTTTCCGATTTTCGTCACTTCCTCACGGGCAACGTCGTCGGCTATCTCGCCCATACGTAAGTGGTAGCTCGCGTTGAGGTCGCCCTTGATTTTTTCTGTATTTTTGGGCGATCCGCTTGTCCCATGACCTCACGAAAACCCCTAAGTGGCCACGATTTACGTGGTTTCATGGCCACGAGTGCCTTTTCGATTTTCGCAACTTCTGCCGGGCAACGCGTCGCTATCTCGCCCATACGTAAGTAGTAGCACGGTTGCGAGGTTGTTCTTCATTTTCTCGTGTTTTTGGACCGGATCTAGCACACCATGGGCTGCGAAAACCTTAAGTGCCCACGATTTCCATGGTTTTCGTGGCGCGAGTGGTTTCGATCGCAATTCCAATCCGCGATAAACTGCGACTATTCGCATAAAGATGTATGTAACGGGTCGTTTTTTTATAAAATACAAAAAATTCCATCAAATTATAGAATAAGCCCGTCCGACCGGAAAAGAAACAAAAAAAGGAAAGGAAACTAAAAAAACCGGCCAAAAAAAACCGGCGAAAAAAACAGCGAAAAATAAAAAAACCGGCGAAAAAAAAAATTTCGTAAAATATTCCGCGTTCCCGCTGCGCGGAATATTAAAAAAATTTAAAAAAAAATTAAAAAACAAATTAATCCGCGGACGAGTGGCGCGGAATATTAAAAAAATTATTCCGCGCTGCGGATCCACGGAATTGGCTGAGAAAAAATAATAAAAAATTATTCCGCCGAACGGGTCCGCGGAATATCCAGGAAAAAATAATAAAAAATTATTCCGCGCACTGGGTCCGCGGAATTATACTGTACAGAGGCTAAATTTGCAATTTTACGCGACACGCGACTAAATCCGTAAAAAAAATTTCAAATTCGGTCAGAAGAGTAAAAAATTCGACAAATAATCCACTTAAGTATGTACGTGTATGGCAACAAAACAAACCTCTCGAATTAACTTAACCAAATAATTAGTCATGTTCAAGTATCCATGCGGTTTCATCGAAGCAAAAGCAACGCTATCGGTAGGATTGTTTATCTTTCAATGTTTCAAGGCCACATTGCCATCGCGATTCGAGACAATCACCTTGTGTTTTGCCCGCATAATCTTTCTTGTTCTGATTTTGTCGAGTGACGAGATTTGATCGCTTGAACAGCACCGACTGCTTCTTTCAAACAAGATTGAACATTACGATGCACACTGTAAGGGACTATGAGATCGATATATCGAGCACAATCGGTCCCACGAGTCACAATCCCTTCCGACTTCCTCTGTGCGGAAGAAAGCAAGCATGCATCGCATATGCAAGTTTTAATTTGATTAGATATGCATGTGTGATCTACGGCGTATCAGACTCCTATTTCAATCAGCCGATTCTTTTTCCATATACTACACGCATACAACTTCTAAGTTACCATGTGCCTTTGAGTTGCCATATGCATTCTTTCTATTAAATATTTACTTGCATGTGTAGATAAGAACATCTTTTCTTTTTATCTAATCACATATGAACTTGATTTCGGCCGGCCAACAACATGTGCATAGTCATGCATGACACGACTAGATAAGTTTGTTATCTCCATCTCTACTAATTCTAATTAGGAATTAGTGGTGGTACATTCGTTCTCCACCCTCACCCCATCACGTGTGCTCATCCCGTGTGGTTGAGTGGGAAGCCGGCAGTGGCCACCCTGGTAGATTGGATTGGATCATCTCGTTGTGAGAAGTAAATGAATATGCATGACTCATTTATTGCTTTCATTTCTTCTATTGATCTGATATTTGAATCGGTGACGATTGCTTCTGGTACTTTTCGGATTGAATTGATTGATTCTCTTCTGAAGGAAGTAGAACTTCGATTCATGGAATTTAGTCTTTTCTTGCCTCTTTCTCTTTTGTTGTCTTTCTTATTTGACGATTTCTTAATCTAGATTCCATAGATATCTCCTCGGTTGCTGAATTTATATAACTCCACCGTTTCTTGATTCTTCTACAGATGTGTTGAGTTTATCCATTGAGTGGAGATAATGGGCGACCTTTCTGATCTCGTCGATGCGGCGCAGGGGCAAGTCGCAGGTGGTGGGCGGCGAAATAAGCTAGCGGCGTTGTTAGAGCTTGCCACGATGGATGATGTCAATAAGTTGAAGGAAGCGCTCGCGGGGGGAGGCGAGGAGGTGGTGGAGCTCGTTGATGGAGTGGGGCTATGGTATGGCCGGAGCAAGGCGTACGAGCCACGTACACCGCTGATGGTGGCAGTCATATTCAGATGACGCCTACCTCTTCAATGCCTTGTGCCCATAGGGCAACAGGTGACGCCTCTCTCGGTCGATCGATCTCAAATTATGGCATTATAAATTTATAATTCCAAGTGTTGTGATGTTATTATTTAATTTTATAAAATTAAAGATAATTTTAAGCTCGAGTTTGTAAACAAGTACTTGGAATTTGTATGTTTCGATGAATTGATTTAAACATTTAACCATTGCACATTTAGAGTGAATATTATATTTAGATAAAGTTAGTACTCTTTGCAAATAAATTTTTTATCGTAAATTAAGTTTTTATTGTAATGTACGGACACATGATTAGTAAATATAAATTGCAAGTCATGAAAGACATAAGAAGGGGAGAGGGAGGTAGGCATGGAAGCCTGGGAGGCCAGTGACTTGCGGCTGCAGGCAGCTAGCTGTCTACCAATCCGTCTCCGTTTGTGCAGTCCTGCCGGCCCGAACAGCTCGTGTATGCGTGAACGTCATGTGTCTGACCGGCCGGGAGCACGTACCGAACGCCCAACTCTCATCAGAATCGTGAGAGAGAGAGAGAGAGAGATTATTCTTTAGGGCAAAGATACAATCATAAGAACTCAATGCAATCGTGTATTGGGCCAATTCAAGTTGCAGTTGTAGAGCCCACGCCGAGCTGTCAGGCTGGGCGCCACAAAGAACGAATTTATTTTTATTTAATATTTATTTAAAAAAAATTTCGAAAATAATTAAGGAAAAAATATTAAGAAAATAGGTCCCATCGCCTGGATATGAGACAATCACCCTATATTCGAGCAATAGGGACTTTATTGTAAAAAACACCGTAAAAAATACCCTATATTACGAAACACGTATGGTAATAATTATACGGTGTTTTTTACAGTCAGATCCCTATCGCTCAAATATAGGGCGATTGGCTCATATCCAGGCGACGGGAGCCCATTTTCGTAAAAAAATTTCCCATTAATTATTTTTGAAAAAAAAAATTAAAATAAATATTAAATAAAAAAATCCACAAAGAACAAGACTGTGAACTGGATTGGCCCGTGCGCTGGATTAAGCCCATTAGCAAATGCCACTCCTTTCAGGCCTGTTAAAAGTAGGTACGGCCCGGTCACATCGCCCAGGACAATTCCGGAATCTGAAGGGGAGATTCAGCCTCCCTACGAGCCACGAAGTGAAGGTCGCCGTCCTCCAGTCACTCCGGCCGTCGCCACCACACTACGACGCGACGCGAGAGAGAGAGAGAGAGAGAGAGAGAGATGGCGCTCACCAACTTCGTGGTGACGGTGGCAGCGGTGGGCGCGGCTTTCCTCCTCTTCACCACCGACATCCGCAAGTCCGGCGCCGTCTTCCGCCGCAACGCACGTCAGATCAAACACTGGCTCGAGGAGGACACCGCCTCCGCCGCCTCCAGGTAACGCCGCCAGCCACACAACCCCGTTCCCCCTTTCTTGATTGCTTCCCGCTGTTTATTTTATCAAGTCCATAGTTTGGGTTTGGCCGTTTAGGGTTTAAGAGTCGTTTCAGAAACGAGGATAAAATTGGGCATACGGGCGATCCAATTCTCCTACTGTATGATTCTTAGAGCCTGTAGAGAAGCTACTACATCGGAAATATGCAGGCGCATGTGAATGAAATGGAGTTACTTGTTGAAACAGACGATCTTCTGACATTTTGCAGCGACTGTTTTGGGTGGTGGATTATAGTATGATTGGTGGACATTCTTGAGGCAATCGTGAGGAAGCTGGTTGAGTGGTGGATTTGAATTGTAATGAGCTAGGGGCCAAGGCTGATTTGGCTCGATCCCTTTGAATTAAACTGTTCGAGACAAGAACTGAGCTCAGCTGAGTTGGCTGAGGCACCATGTGCATGCTTCGCCCGCCCATGTCCGAGCTCGGCTTGAGGCCCACGCTCACGATGGCCAGGTACAAGCGCGTGGATTCATGCGTGGGCGTGTGTGTGTATGTGCGTGTTTGTAATCCGGCTATTGTTCTCCTTCTTTAGTGAATACTAGAGCTTCTAGCCATTTTTTTTTAAAAAAAATTGTTTGAGAAGTTTTAGTTTTAGAAGTTTAGGGTTAGGATTCTTCGGAGTTATAAAGCAAAACAAAGATGATCCAAAGAAGTATGAACTGAGGTGTCTTTTTCCAATCCACTTGGATTAGTTGGTGCCAAATATTCCCTAGTAAACTATGTTCTTGGAAGGAATTTTTCCTAATTAGCCAAATATTGTCGAAGTTGCTTTGTTAACGGTCAAAGGGGAATAGTCGAATAGCTGCTGCAGACGATGACAATAATTCTATAAGAGAAGAATTGCCAAACCTAGGTGGAAAGAACTCTAGATTATGTTTTCTTCTGAAATGTATTGGCCTTTTCCACTCCATTCTTTGATCTCATTTCTTAGCTGTCAGGATCAAACGAGGCTAAGTTGTGGGTCTTAACCAAAAAAATAAAATAAAGTAAAATAATAGAAAAGGGCGAGAAATGGATATGGCTACTACAATCTTTTCTCTTTTTAAAGGTTAGATTGCAGAGGTTGCCCACATATGTTGCATTTGTGACACGTCATCCAATTGGTAATAGCTTTCTGATTAACAATTTACTCCCATCACGTTATTGAAACAATTGGTATTGTGCCAGGATTGAGCTAGGTTGTGCTAGGCTGCCCTTGGGTGCAGCTTGGGTGTGGTTGGGTTTGGGTTGCATTGGTATAGTTCAGGTAGGGTTGGTCTCGGATAGATCAGGCTTGGAACAATTTGGGCCGGGCCAATCCTGTGAGCAAAAGTCATGTTACTCCTACGCCAATTACCAAATTATGCTGAATACATGTTGGCACTTAGAAAAAAGAAACATTCAATCTCATATCACATTTTTTAAAAGAAACTATTTTTTGAGAGAAAAATTCAGAAGTATTACCTAAAAGATGTTCTCCTGTTCTAGTGTTAGCAATTAAAATTATTTCTTCCTCTTTCTAGGTTTAAATCAACTTCCCGCTTCATACTTCGAAAACTAAAGAAGTTTATTAAGTGTAGTAAAACCATATATGATTGTACCGAACACTTTTTCTTTCTTAAGCCCATTGTGATGATAGGCCCCAATCTAGTATTGGCTTAGTCCCTAGTTTGGTATGCTCTAAGTTATGCAGCTGTTCTGCATTTGGAATTTATATGCATACATGCCTTTACAGTCTACATACAATTCTATGTTTATACAATAACACTGTTTACATATTTGACTAGTCCCACTAGTTACCCATTGATTCATAGGCTAGAGTAATTTACACCGGTCTGAAAAGAAAAGGAAACTATTATGTTTCTTTCTTCAATTTGTAAAAGCATATCTGAGTTAGCATTATTATATTGTTGTGCAGTTCATGTATGATGAATAGTTTGCTTTGCAGTAGCATTCAGCAACATTTCCTTAGGGTTTTACCTAACATGTTATGAATTATGTTGATGTTTTTTAGAACATCTTCACCTGATTGTCAAGAGGATCTGCTTTAAGCCTTTGACTGAAGTAATTGTTAATATGCATAGTACTTGATGTATTTCAGTTGTTTATCGAACAATGCTGCTGCACGCTACATTGCTACTGCATAACAATCAATACTGAGTTTGGTAATTCCTTTGAAAAATTGAAAAATGTTGCAGGTCTGCAAAAGAAGCAGCTCCGCCTCCCAAGAAATTGGAAACAGAGATTCCCAAGGAAAAGCCAAAAGATCACTGAAATGGAAATGCTTATATGCATGATATAACTTTCCTCAAATTTGGTCACCCTGTTCTACCAGTACTGAGTGATATAAATCCTGTAGCTCTTAAATACATGCACGTCAAACATGTTTTCATTTCAAGAGAAGTGTTGGGCCTCTGTAGATGCAGAAGAAAATGGAGCAACTGATTGACGTTTCTTTTCTTTGTAAGGACCAAAATATCTATAACTCATAGCTTAAATAAGATTCATCCTAGAAGCTTTTCAGCCTTTGATGTGTGGATGTTTTATCCAGTGCTGCAGACATGATTGTTTCCTTCTATGGAGGGTTCACATAGTTTACCTGTACTGTATGGGCATTCTTGTTTTCAGGAGCCATACCAAGCACTTTGATATTTTTTAATATGGAGATACTGTCATAGGCCTTCTGTGTTGGTACAGATTACAGTAGTCCAAGATCCTGAATCATCATATGTCACAGGTAGTTGCTGGAGAAAGAAATATTCCTTTTCAGGTATTAACAATTCACCAAAATGTAATTCTAGCCTGAAACGAGAAGGTGAAATCTCGGGTTCACAATGGGCTGCATTATAATCAAATCCAAAACAATGATACCCTTTTTCCTTAGTTTCATATGTATGGAATTTGAAACGAGATTTAGCGTTGGCATTTCAGAGTATGATTGACTGGATTAATTAAACTATTCTAATGCCTTAAATATGAATGCTATCGTGTTTGTTCATATTTTGCGCAACTGTGGCGTGAACTGTTGGTACAAAGTTCTTGCTAAAAATCCTTGGGGAATCAATGAATCATCCTGGTGACCCTTAAACCTGTTATGGAAAAGCATTAGCCATACGAAAGCTTCTTATAGATCGCTTTTGAGGAAGTCATACGCCCATTTGGTGGCCACTGTGTACTGTGTAAGTATGTAGTGCTAGCCCCAAATGGTGGGTCCTTTGGAACCCACTGCTTTCCTAACACCCACTAATTGATTGGTTATTCAGAGCAGAAGAGAGAGTTCACCCCTTGAATTTGGTAGAGGAGACCTCTATGAGATCAACAAAATAGATGGTCCATTGATTGGTGAAGTGGCTGCAAATGTACCCAAAGGTTTGGTTACAAGTTGAATAGGAAAAAAGGCGTCATAGGGTCAAGAGGTCCCATGGTGTCAAATGATTGAGCGAGAAGGACATGCAGCTCCTTTAAGCTGCCCTCTCCAGAAAACCCTTAAATTTCTGGTGTGCTTCTTACTAGCTATTATACAGGTGACGTTCTGCACAACAATCAGCAGTCTTAACCACTTGTATCAGTTGAATTCTAGAGGTAATCTTGGTCATGATAGTGTCCATCCGCGATCAGTTTTTGGTTTCAGTGGCGGAGCCACGGCCCGTAGCTTTTTTTTCTTTCTTTCGAAACTATTGATACAAGTGAAGATTTCATGAAAGATGTCAAAAACCAATTCGAACTCTACAAGAATTGACCTCACAGAGTTAGATAATACTGCATTTGACTCCACAGGGTTTCAATTCTGATTACGCCACTGGTTGGTTCGGTTAGGTTCAGAATCATCAAGCAAATTGTTGAGCGGCAAAACATGCATAATACAGAGAGGGAGGTGGTTTTTTTTTTGTTGGTGGTGGTTGGTGTGTGTGGGGAGGAGGTACGCAGAGAGGAAGCGCAGGAGGCCTTTAGCGGTAGGAGGGCACGAGAGGTGTCTTTCTCGGTGGGTTGAGAGTTATATTTGCAAAATTTTTAGAAAGAAATCATTTTTTGAAAAAAAAGATCAAAACAGTGATTACTTCCTAAACGATGGTAGTAATACATTATCCAAAAGGTGAGCCATGATTTCGACAAGACCCCGACACAACCGCCCCAACAGAAATATGGTTGGAAATTGGAACAGCAAATGTCAGAACCGAATCGGCAGACCGGAGGCTTGAATAGAGGCCGAAATGAGAGGCCTAAAGAGTGGCGTCCTGTTCTTCAATCGTCAGAGTTGGGCTATCAAAGCATTTTTGGAGTGCGTTTAAACTACAAATAAATTCAGGATGGTTTTTGTTAGAGTAGTACTTAATAGACCATCGTTTGATTGACTCCGACGGATTGCCTTGGTGAATTGGCTGGCTCCGCAAGCAAGAGGTACTACTATTTCTGGATGATGTTCGAGTCAGAGAAGCTGCATACTGTTTGCCACTGTATCCGTGCCTCTGCCACGAGAGAGCACGCATTGTTTGAGCGTTAGGGCACTGTTGGTTAATTCCAGGCTTCAAGAGGCCTCTCCAATGGCACGACGAGATGAGATGTTTTTCTCGGTTACTTTTTAGGTGGAAGGATGTACGTACACCACATTCACACTTTACATATAGGTACACACGTGTGTGTTCACTACAAACGTTAAAAAAATTTACATAGACTCTACAATCTTACAGAATATGGATGTATATTTTTCTACTACACGTATATTCGTATATGTGCTCTAAATAAATATACTATATAGTGTCAATCCTAAATATCAAACATAGATAGAAACGAACATGCTGTGACCAGGGCTGGTCCCGGCATTTTGAGGACCCAGGGCGAAAACTTATATAGAGGTCTTTTCCACCTCCTCATATATATATATATATATATATATAAATACGTATACAGTATAAAATGTCACAGTGCACACCAACTAAAAAAGTCATGAAAAATTCTAAAAAATTGTAGTTGTACTTCATAGATTACTCTACCTATGTATAAAGTTTCAAGATCAAATTCATTATATATCGAGAGTTACAAAAAAAAGAAAATTCTGACAAGTTTAAAAAAATTAAACTCGTTAGAATTTTCTCTTTTTTATAACTCTTGATACATAATGAATTTGAACCTACAATTTTATACATAGGTAGAGTAATCTATGAAGTACATCTACAATTTTTTTCAGAATTTTTTGCGACTTTTTTTAGTTGGTGTGCACGGTGTGTACACGGGAGATCCTGTGTGCACATGATACGTTACCATATATATATGTATATGTATATGTATATATGTATATGTATATGTAAGCACACATCATTGAAGAAATTAATATTCGATGCACAAAAAATACTTCTATAGAACAATTTAAAGTTTATGAAATGACAAAACGTAAATTGTAATCATAAACACTTGGCATCATCTTAAAAAATTTCTTCTAACATTTTGTGATACAAAGTTATCGATTATACTATTGATATCAATCTCGTCCAATAACTTCTTCTCGATGCATAAAGAAAAATAGAATACTGAATACACATATACTACGTCACTGCGGGAATAACTGAATGAGAGAAAATTGTCTCGGGGTTGCGGCGACTGACGATTAACGAACTCGCGATCAGGTGATCATGTGTGTTTGCGGTGACTGACCAAATCGCGATCAGGATCAGGCGAGGCGATCAGCGGATCCGGAACTAGGAGGGGCGACGTCGGGGCTCAGGATGTGCCGCGCGCTGCGTTCTGATCAGTCGAAAAGTTCGTTTCCTGCTTGGACCCTCATCAGATCAACTCAGCACACGTTTACTCGCGACTGAGCCAAAAGCCCATGGTGTAGTTGCATACAGAGGACCCCATAACTTTAGGGCCCTGGGACGGCCGCCCACCCTGCCCCAGGGCCGGCCTTGGCTGTGACTACTAGGCCACGTGACTAACCGTGACGAGACGAGAGTTTGACTTCACAGGATCATACATATCCTAAAGTTCAAAGAATTCCTCGCCTGGAGGCCAGCCATGTCGTCTCGCGCGGCTCGCGGGGTTTTTCACGTGTACGCCCCTCAAAAAATACGTAATTATATTACGTATAGGTCCTTCCAGTAGTTTTTTTTACGAAAAATGACCTTTTGATTTAGAAAAATCGCGGATCTTTCGCGAAAGTATCCTAGCTAAATAAATACCAAAAAAGAGTGTAGTTACGTTTTGATCATTCCAGCTATTTTTCACGAAAAAAACCTTTCGATTTAGCGCAATTACGGATCCTTTGTGAGAGGATCTCAGATAGATGTGAAAAAAAATGTGATTGTGTTTGTATCATTTCAACCGCTTCACGTGTTTTCTAGACGATTTTTTTAAAAAAGCACTGTAAAAAAAATATTTCTGTAAAAAAAAACGCACGCGACGTAATACATCGCAAAAACATTCCTAGTTGGTTGCTACGCACACGTAGCGTGCACACGCATGACCAACATCTCGAGCATGTCGGTGAGCTTGTTAGCATTTTAATCACTACACACACAATTTGTGATGAATAGTTCGAATGACAAGTCGAAAGATAATAGTACCTCTTCCGTTGGCCCCATCGTCCGAACCATTGTTCGTTTGATCAAACGATCCGAAGCACGTAAAGTCTCTTCTTATTGCAATTAGCTATCGATCTCTACCACCACACTATCACCACCAATCCTATTGGTTTCTCTCTCTTAACCATGGTTAATTTAAAATCCTGGTAAAATTTTAGATGAGATTTCAGATTTCGGTCGACGACGAGATTACAAATCCCAGTGAAATAAAAAAATAAAAAAATCAAACTGATACATTGATTTCAAAATTTTAATTCGACAAAATTTTGTCCAATTTCAACGAGATTTCGGCCTTCCAGATCAAAATTGCTACAAAATCGATTATATATATTTGATGTTTTAAGAACTGAATTTGAACCGGAATATATGCAAACTACTTAGGAGAGCCGGCTCTTAGTCCAGAGACATGGGTTTGAGTCCCGACAATTAGTTTTTTTTATACAGTAGATATATGCTAGTAACATTGTGTGTGCGCACATAACATGAAAACATAGGGCTATAGCTCAAATGATAAAGCACACCCTTAGCATGCGAGAGGTCTTAGGTTCCAAAATTTTAAAAAATTAATGTTGAGAGAGGATTCAAAACCCAAGATCTCTCATAGGGTTCCAGCGCCTCGGACCAACTCGGCAATCTCAAATTCATGCCATACAAGAGGTACGGAAATTTATATAGTCTCAAAAGGCCATTTCATAGGAGTTAAAAGGGGACAAAATTTTGGTCAATTTCACCCAAATTCTGTGATTTCGGTCAATTTTTTGGTTTCTTACGGGATTTCAAGTTTTTTGACCGGATTTGGGACAATAACTCTTAAGAATGCCATTTTTCATGAATTTGTTTTGAAAAAACAAAATTTTGAGGCATTTTATAAAAAATAATATATGTATTTTTAGATTTTTATAAAAATATAAAAGCTTGATCATACCTTAAAAAATTATAGTACCATCTTTAGCAGCCTAAGATCATACAAAAAAATTCCCAAAAGAATTGAACTTCATTTATTATCTTTGAAAAATAAAAAACAGAAGGAATAATATAAATGAGACAGTAACCTTATCAGAATTTTATAAATTTGCTCGAGTATGATCATGATCTAAAATTTTTAGGAGAGCTTAAGCATTACCTTAGAATACTTTTCTAAAAGTTTAAAAAATTATAAACCTATTTTAGTTGCTCAATAAAATCTATAGAAATAATACATTTACTTGAGTGTGATTATGACAGTAGCACTATCATAATTTGTAAAATTTCTTCAAGCTTGATCATCATTGTCGGGGACTGAGAAATCTCTGACAGGTCAACATATGGTCAACGGGGCCCCTAGCTCAGGGTAGGGCCGCGAAGTCTTTGACTGCGATCAAGGCTGCGCGGCTCCCGCACGACCTCGAGCTTGGGGGCAAGGCTCCAACTCCTACGCAACCTCGACCAAGGATTCAGCTCCCGCTCAGGGGATTTTATCCCAGGTTCCAGGATGTGCGCTTACTCGGCAGTTACCAAGACCTTAAATGCCGGGGTTAAGGCGGACGTGGGCGCCAGATCCGGAACGGTTACCGCCCACCTTCAGTGCGTATCAAGTCACTTCTCCAGGAATCTCTCCCGGTCGTTTCTGGTAACAGCTAGGAGAGGTATAAAACCCCTTTGAGGCGAGTGCGCTAGGAGGGGCAGTTCCAGCAACAAGGCAATAGACACCACACCAACGTAGAATTCACCAGAGCTCAAGCTAAAGAGCAAACACTTGTACTCAAGCATAGTAAATCCCTTGCCTCAGGGCAAGACTAGAGTAGGGTTTTTACCTTCACAGGGGTCCGAACCAGTATAACTCTCTGTGTCCTGCCCTTTTTTCTCTCCTCCCGACCAACGAAGTAGTGATCAAACTCCTTCGGTGAGCAAAGCACGTTTTGGGTCCCGCATACACGATTCACCCCCCTTCACTTTTGCGGTCCGGCGATCCCGATCGTCGACAATCATCTAAAAATTTTGTGAGAATATTAGTGATACATTAGGATCATCCAGAAAATTTTTTAAAATTTTATAACGTTGTTTGAACTATTTTTCATTTAGTCAAAATTTGATGAGGTTTCGGTAATTTTGGCCGAAATCTCGGAAATCCCAATCTAAAAAATTCCAGATTTGAATTTTGCACTTTGAATTTCGTTCAGATTTCATCCAAAATTCAAAAATCTCGCTAAAATTTCATATTTCAATCGCTTCCAAGATATAGTCTGGAAACAAAATTTGCAACCTCGGTCTCAACCGTCCATCGACTAACAATCTCTCTCCCGCGAGTAGCTAATCCGAACTCCATCATTGAACTGCTGTCCGGCCCGAAGAAGGGGTGAGTGGTGACGGTCCCTCTCTATACCTCTAGAGAGAGAACATGGATGCACGGCGTGCAGCTCGTTGGCCCTGCCCTGCCGCATTGATTGATTCCCTCCTCCTCTCCTCTGGCAACCAAATCTACGAGCGTCCCTGTCATCCCTGCCGCGCCGATCAACCAACCACCATTTCTCGCATTAATGGCTCAATCATATCACACCCCATCCATCCATCCATCGTCGTAGCAAGCTAGGCATGGCAAGCAGTTAGCCCAACCCCAACCCTCTCTTCGTCTTCTTCGCCTCCCTCTGCAACGAAACGCAACTAACGGCCGGTTGGCCGGCTCCCATTGATTGTCCTCCCACCCACTGCGCGTACTGCCGCTGCTCTGTTTCTTTCGCTGTTTTCTCCTCCTCTCACGGCCTCACGGGGAAAGGTTTCGCGGAGAAGCGAGCCCGGCTAGCCTACCTACCATTTGGTTGCCGGCGGAACCCCACGTGCTTTTTTAAGGGTTGCTTGATTAGCATCCCACGCATCCGCATCTGTCACATGATAATTTTTATGTCGATTAGTGCAATGATTTAGCATCTAGTACTTAATTATTGTCTGAACTTTGTTCATGGATGTATGTAAGAGTAGGCTATGTGAATTGCATTTACCTAGCTATACATCCATTTTTAACTAAGCCACGATTGGTCCAATCGGTCTTCAAAATTGAGTTTTAACTGGTAATTCTTTTTACAATATTTTGTACATGGCTACAAGTCATAATCATAAGAAAGTGCTTTTTTACGTATAAATCCAACTCGTGTCATATATTATATATATTGTAGGACTAATTATTGATCAAGATTTACAAGCTTTGAATATCAAAATACTTGGACAACCTACAATTTTCTACGAAGGAAATACTGAAATTGTTTGCTCGGAGCTAGTTTGTAAGAAATAGTATTTTTTTAGGTGAGAAATAGTGGTTGTTGATGCACGTCGTTTCGATAACTATTGGAAAAGAAAATCTTAGCCCGACATGGCATCAATTGGTTTCCCCAAAAGATGGGGCAAAAGAAAAGAGCCACGCATAATTTGTAGGTACATGCCAGCCTACTGTGACCACACTTGTACTGGAGTATGTTTCTCTTTTTTTAGCCCATAGCCATATATATGTCCCAATATTTATCAATATATGTATTTATGTACGTATGTTTCTCTTATGTTCAGTTACAGATGGAAAGAAAAATAAGTACACCAAAACCAAAACGGACAAAAATAAAACAGGAGAACAAAAAAGTGTGACTAACATACACTTCCTATCTTTCTTTCCTGTATACAAATTATCCTTAACCCCCCAACAATAATGCCTAACAAAAGGAATTAATCTAGCTAAATTAAGAATCATCTGGGAAGAAGAAGAAGATTTTGTCTCATATTAATATATCCCATCCCATGCATCACCTCTAGGCACCATGCAAATTTATCTCTCTAGATCTCTCTCTCTTCTCTTGTTGCTACTCTCTCTCTCTCGAGATCTCGATCTCGATCTCGATCTCCTCACTACTACTCCAAATGCAATCCATGCATGAGTCATGAATCATGATGTATTTGTTGTGTAAGCATCAACAACCACTGTAGTCTCTTAAGGAGAACCGGCCGCTGCCGTCGGGCCCGGCGTTGCCCGCGCCGGCGTGCTGCAGGCCCAGCGTCAGGGACACGTCGCCCGCTGCCGCGCCGGTCGTGGCGGGCCCGTATCGAACCCTGACCCCGTGCTCGAACCGTCCATACAAGTCTTCCGCGTGCGCGTCGCCGCCGAGGAGCTCCACCTGGTCGAGGCCGACGAAGGCCGCGTCGGCTGCCGAGGGCCCCGCGACGCCGGGGTCTGGCTTGTGGGGGAGGGCAACGCCGGACGAGCCGTGCTCTTGCTGGTGCCTGCCGCCGTGCTGCAGCACCCCTTGCGGCTGCGAGTGCTGCGCGCCGGTGGTCGTCGGCGAGTGAGTGTCGTCGGCGCCTGAAGGGTCGTTGCCGGACTCGGGGCCGCCTCCGCCGCCGCCGGCGGAGGAGCCCTCGAGCTCCTTGCATTCCTGCTGGTACATTTCCTCGATCATGGGCTTCCACAGCCGGACACGGGCGTTGATGAACCAATTGGAGACCTGGAGTTGATGCGAAGGCAACCAAATGAATTATTGCAGAGATGGGGTCCATGGCCAATGGTGCCATGCTTGCATGCATGCATGTGTGCAGGGACGTGCAGGGTTAGCTAGCTAGCTTAGCTCATCAGTCCTCACTGTCATGTGTGTTAGTTTTATCCTGCTTAATTTGTCTTGTTTCGTTTGTGTCCAATGTTTTTGGTTTCAGTTCTTTTGTAACGTATGTGTCCCTACAAATGGTTAAATGGTAAAAGATAAATTCACATGATCAAGCTCCCAGGCTTCTAGAGTATATATACCCTTGCCAATTATGTATTGAGATTTACTGCGAGCAATATATGCCATTGAAAACTTAAACTTTCCATCCTATATATGCCTCGCTCCTATATTATTTGTTGAAATACTAAACTCTTGGATTTTGTTGTAATAATCCCCATTGATAACTTATTTGTAGGAAACCAGTTATTAGCTAGCTAGCTGAATAATAACAGCACAATTGCCTGATAAATTAAATTGTATGCATTGCTTGTAAAAAATTGATTTTGGGTCATCTCAAATTAGACAAATTTGTAGCTACCTTAATTAAAATAACTAGGTAATTAAAATTTTTGAGAGGGAGATTAAGTGAACAATGTGAAAGTATAAAGTCAGAAGAAAAGTAATTTCTAATACATGGACCACCAGCTCAAATGACCAAAGTAAATAGAATAAACAGAAATAACACATTCCATCATGCTGATAATTTTTTATTTTAGTATTTTTTCTTGTGCATTTTGATCTTAATTTGTCTCTCACTCTCGCTGTGTGCGCGTGTTATATCTAATAGCTAAAATGATTTTGAAAGGCAATGCTAGCTTCACTAACTTAGATATGAATTCTATATGGCCTTGATGATATGGTGGGTCACATGGAATCCTGTATTACGTCCTTATAGCTTATAGGTTTGAACTGCAAAACTCCAAAAAGACAATAATTTACATTGAGCATAAGCTGATTTTCTTCGGACGTTAGGACGTGCTTATGATAGTGTAAATACGGAGCATGCAATTATCTTGTGCGCTTGTATATATTGCACTTAAATATTTGTTTGGGGGTGATAACCTCCAACGAACTGAACTAAGACAACTATTTCAAACAATTTAATTTCACCAAATAATATCAGCAAAAAACCGACAGAATAGGTAAAAGTCAATCCTAATAATTTCTTCCATATATATCAATGAATAATTTAAATCTTTATTTGATATCGTGGTGAATATTTAAAAGAAATTTTATTTTGCTATTTTTATTATATTAGCTACTTGAAATTATCTTCTATTGGAGCAAAAAGATATACTATACTAGAATTTTTAAAAATTATTGTAACTAATTTGACTCTACAGCACAGCACAACAACGCAAACTACAGCTAACTCTAGGTTTTTTTTTTTTAAAAAAAACCTAGCCCAAGCCAAAAGAGAGAGACAGAGAGAAACCAGCCTTTGGTTCCCAACAGTTTTCTCGTTGTTGGCCTAGCAAGCTAGGTTCGACCATTCTATAAACTAGAATTTTAGAATGTACAATGCAGGTCTTACAGAAAGGCACGTGCGTCATGTCTTGCGCATGCAGCAGATCATTAACTTGGTTCTGGAACCATATAAAGGCCTACCGCCTACATATGTGCTTGACGAATTAAAATACATACGCATCGATCGATATTACTGGCCGGGTAAAAACGTACTTTAATTGCTTTACTGTTCTGTTCACAGAGCTAGTTGCAACCAAGCGAAAACGTTTTTTCTGTTTTTTTTAAGCAATGTTTAATTCGATCTAGCTACTTCAATTATGTGCCTAGAATTTTTGAAAACTAAGGTAGAGTAGATGAAACCAAAGTCATAAACTAAAAGATATGAACAAAGTGAACGTTTTGCTTCAAGATGAAGGCAAATAATATAGTTGGTTGTATAGAAGGTACTATTAGTTGCATATTAATTAAGTGCTTTGCAGGTATATGTACACACGATGTCAACAATTAATGTTGATGTAATCAAAGCCTTCTTAAAACAACAATTCGCTGGGAAAGTTAGACCAAATGATGAATTTAAAAGAAGAAATTCTCCGTATGGATCGATGTAGGTTCACTAGTCAATTACTAGCTACATTAACAAGTTAGATTGGTAAGAATTTGGATTAATAAACGGTGTACCTACTGGTGGCTGGACAAAACTGTGGATCATACGTACGGTGCAACCGAGGGACATATCCTAAATAATTAACCTCTACCAAAGAAATTTCTTCCTTTTGTTTACACCATGAGAAGTTGATTTCCTTGTCGACATATATTGCCACGCAAAGCATAACAAAACAAATACTCATGTCTACTAGCTAGGCAGGATTTCATATCTAATATGTGTTTGGTTAATTTGATTGAGTTCATCGTAAAGAAACACGAGGGATAATAAAATTAATTCATGCATGCACAAAGAATAAATAATAGTTTGAAGCAGCTACCTATACTCTTTTAGCAATGACCACATGCAAGCATGCTAGAGTTTGCTCAATCGGCCCGGAAGGGATAACTGGACATGAGAACTGAAAGTGAAAGATCAGGGCTTGCGTTGTCACATTGGGCAAGACCGGAGGAAATTTTTGCACCAAGAAACTGAACTCCCCCTACATTGTTAGGGCCCAGTACTCCCTAGTATAATCTGCGACGTAAGTACTGTGGAAGGGGCTGGGACCAGGGGGGCATTTGTGAAGGGACCACGTACGTCCAGGAAAGAAACAAAAGAGAGATATTAAACTTCGAGATAAACCTAAATGCAGAGCACATGCATATACATGCATGGCATGCCAAATATGTGGACATGCATGCATGCAGCATTAAGCATCCCATATAAATGATCCTAACTTGAGCAGCCCCTCCGTAACAAAGCGCAGGAGCACAGGGTAGATGTGGTACAACTGCAGTGAAAACAAAATGGAGGGAAGTTGGAAGCTTGTTGCAGTTAGGTGGCGTTTAGCTAGTTGGGTAACTTGCCTCAGCTTCAATACATGAAGCTGAAGAAGCTGTTGTTGCTCCTTCGCATTAAAAAAATATATGCTAGTTAGCTTATACGAGTATTGTTTATGAATCATTGAGATGTAGAATCCTCTTATCATTCAAAAATAACATTCATGGGGTTAATGATGTCAAAATTAAGATACAAGGCACTAATAAAAATCAATATAACTTGACTAGCTAGCTAGTTTTTTTACTTTTAATTTGACATGTGAATTTCCATTTTACACCCTCAACTATTGCCTGAGTCTAAAAAACAACCTCCTTTACTTTTACTATCAAAACCGGTGCAACACACGCTGGTCGCCCTAAACCACTCGGTTTTTGGGTGACGTGGGCATTTATGTGTTCCAGTGTTGCTTACATGGAGCATCCACGCGGACCCGTGAAGCACATTTAGCAACAAAACAAAAACTTACCCCTTCACTACTTCTAATCTCATCCATCCATCGATGTCCAGATTTAAGTACATTATTTCTTTGTAAAGGATGCTACATCAATATAGACTTGCCTATTGGGACGAACCACGAACCACCAGTGAAGTGGTTGTCAACATGCTGAAAACCACTGGTGAAACAAGCATGGGGAGTGAAAAGTAAATGGTTCTGGAGTTGAAGGTTGTTCTGGACTCAGTCAATAGTTCAGCGTGAATTGACCATTTCGAATCATAAGGTAATTTAAAAGCATTTTGTTGGGGTTATATGAGTATGTAACTAAAGAATATTATTAAGAGCCTGATCGATTAATTTGCAACCAACCCTGCACTATATGCCCCACGATTAATATCCCGCTTTAGCATTTGTGCTATTCAGTTTTTAAGAGCATACGTAGAAGAACATACTACGATTTTTACTACCATTATAGTAGTTATCTTTTTTGCAATATTTAGTCTTGAATACTTAATTATAAACGTATGAACATTCTAGTTATGTTTGCGTACACAACCACCGATGTAACAAACTATTTTCATCTTTTTCAAAAAAAAACATATGTTATACTCCACACACTCCTCATCACAATTTGAGCATGACAGGAATATATTCTTAAATCTTGTTTAACTTGTTTGTATAATCTTTAAGTAATGAAGAATAAACTGTACAAATTAGACTTGGCTTGAAATATTTTTGTGGTGCACAATAAAGCACGTAGGACTTAATTTCCAATGTGGCTAAGTAATTTGGGCTCTTTAAGAGTAAGAAACAGTCTGTAACACCTCTTTCTTATTCTTCCCACGTTTTATCCACTGTACTTTAGCCCTAAAAGATTCAGCTGTGCCATGCAACCAAAAAAGATTACTAATGGCCGGAAATTTGACTTTAATTTAACGGGCTTTTACGTGCAGGGGAGGTTCTGTTAATCTGGGAAATAAAAGGCGACCTAGCTGGCTAAGACGACAACGCATGCGGCTGCTGCATCTGGAGTTGATGCCAAAACGAGGTGCATCCAAACAAAACAAACAGCATAAACTGCAAATGTCAAACAGTAGGAGATTTCTCACGCGCATCTGCAGCTAGCTAGCCAGCCAAGGAAAAGCTCTGATTCCGTACGGCGCATAGTGCAAGTGTACAAACCTGGTTCCTGGACAGCCCGGTCTGCCTCGCCAACAGGTGCTTATCGGCATCGCTCGGGTACCTGACGGCACGAGAAACCACGCATGAGCACACATAGAAAAGGACTCATTAAGGCTGCAGCGACAGCTGCACTATCTCCTGCCTTACTGCAGCGGCAGAAACACAGCACCACTACGAGCACTACTATTCACCAATCATATACGCATTATATATATGTGCACCGATCATATGGACACCGGTATCTACGCAAGGCATGCATGCAAAATGAACCAAGAGAAAACGGATTCCTAGATATATTCTCCTCTGGTCTCTTGATCTCTCGCAGAGGATGGCGATGATGGCATCACGATCGGTTTTGGATTACAGCCAGGATAAGGCTAGCTCGCCCATGCTGATTACATGCGCAGCACAAGAGTGCGTATACTGCAGAAAGGCTCCTAGGCACACAGAATTTGCAGATGCAGGCAGCGGCAGCAGGAGCAGCGTACGTGGTGTAGCTGAGCTTACATGCGCGCGAAAGCTTGAAAAAAGGTGAAGAATTCCTTAGCTGCTGCCGCCGCGTGACGTGCGTACGTCGTCGTACACTGACAGGCAGTATCCGCGGCAGCCACTAACCGCAGTAAAACTAAGAAAGGTAAATTTCTGCAATGATGGGAAAGTAACTCGGGGGGCAAAAGGGAAGGAATATACACAAGCATACAGTTCCCGGCTGCCTGTTTTAGCGTAGATCTCGAAAAAATTACTGCTTTTGCTAAAGCACAACAGCAGTATGCGGCAGCGAACCAGAGAGGGAAGGAGGGGTGTGCAAAAGCAAAGCAGAAGCTGCCCGCAATGAGTGCAGTACTACAGCTACTCCTACCATGTTGCCACGTACGGCAGCATTCGATCCCATGCATAATTAATAGTGTTGCGTTTGCATTGACCCCAAGTCCCCAACAAGCAGCGAACGCCATGCCCATGCATGCCAAACAAAGAAGAAAATTAAGCTGGACTATAGCAAGCATGCAACTATACTAAGCTAGAAGAAGAGTTGCATGAATGAACTGGCCTTGACTGCATGCATGCGGTATTTGTATGGAGTACTGTCTGCAAGAGTACGCGCGTACATGCATATAGAGAGCTTAGCTAGGAATAGGATAAATGCAAGAAGAGAAGTTAAGATGGAAAAGGAATGGGTTAACTGTTGACGTACGGGTGGAGGAAGTGCTCGAAGAGCCAGGCGCGGAGGATGTTGACGGAGCGCTCGGGGAGGCCGCGCTGGGGGCGCCAGGCCTCCTGCTCCATCATGCCCATGTGGTGGAAGGCGCGCTGCTGCCGGAGGCTCTGGTCGATGGTGCGGAGGCGCGGCGTCTCGCCCTTGGTCAGGCCGGAGCTCGTGCCGGCGTCCTTCTCGCCGAGCAGCTCGCACGTCTGCCGCAGCTGGGCCGCGATGGCGTCCTTGAGGCACCGGAAGTGCCGCGACATGGCCTTCTGCGCCAGCGCCGTGTACGGCGTCGCCGCGCCGAACCCCATCACCGAGTCGAAGAAGTTCACCACCATCTGCATCTGGTCGCAGTAGTGGTTGTACCTCCGATCCACCTGAAAACCAGCCAAACAAACAAACAGACAGACAGAAATCAATCATCTCAACTGTAAAAACACACTTAAATTTACTCGATCAAATCTACGTACGTACGATTCAACTCAAAGTAAGAAAAAAAATCAAATCGAACTATAAGCAGAAAACTAAACCGATTGATCCTTGAAAAAACAAAGCAACACAAGAAACAAAACTTGGGAGCAGCAATTAAGACATGGTCATGGCGTAGCATGTGTCGCTGGCACAATTATGAGAAATGGGCGGATGGAACAAACGGAGCCGAGGCCCACAGGCGTTTGGCACTAGCTCACCATGCTCATACGCATCTAACTCTGCATGTGCCGATTTGTTCCTGTGCTCCAGGCGTGTGATCGACCTCCTACTAATTATGTCGCAGGAGTAGTAATATATATGTACTAGCCAGGGACATGTGAGTGATAGAACGCGTACTTTCTCACTTTGCCAATTCTCACAGTGCCGAGAAGGCCAGAAGCTAGATGAGATGATCGCTGAGCTACCTCCGGCCATTTTCATCAGTAGCACTTTCTTGTAGCTAGCTAGCAACAAGGCATGATGCATGAATGCTTGCTTTCACCTCGCACCAAGCCACCAACCCCACATATGCACTAATATATATATACACACACATAGTACCTACTAGAATCAAAAGCTTTCTAGCTAGCTACTAGTGTGTGTATATATTAAAAAAAAACTTTCACATAGTGATGGCGTGACGCACACACATATCCCAGATATGGAGATGGATAGAAAATATAGTAATAGCAAGTGTAAGTGAGGCAGTACTTCTTCCCCCTTGTGGGGATATGGAAAGAGAATGCAGCATACATAAAAGAAATGGAGACGGTGAATGCATTGCAGCAGCCACACACGCACCAACCACCGCGCAAAAAGAAGTCGGGGCTAATTGGAGGATGCTACTATGATTGGAGATTCATATCTCTTGGAGTTTGCGCCGTGACAATCCACCAAAAGCCAAGCCTTCTCTCTCTGCTTGTTGGCTCCTGCCGCAGCCTCTCTGCTTGCCAGTTGCCATTGCCCATTGGCGGCGGCCTCTGCCACGTCCTGACGTCCCGAAATGACTCGGTAAAAGCAAGCGACACCCACTTCGTTCTCGAGTACGCACTACTAGGTACTAGCCCTACTACCCGCCCACCTGCCTCCCGTCCGTCCGTCCGTCCGTCGCGTGCAGCTGCAACTACCTAAACGGCGCCGCCGCATCGCCGCCGGCCGGCCGGAGCTATGATGCCAGTAAAAACCCGTGCATGCAGAGAGAGAGAGAGAGGAAGTGTGTGTTTGGGTGTACGTGCCTCGTCAAGCATGGAGATGAGCTTGGCCTTCTTGCGCTGGTGCTCGAACCGGTCGGCGGGGGAGAGCTGGGGGGGCTCCTTGGACGCGGATGAAGGTGACTGAGCGGCGCCGGAGCTAGAAGCGCCGCCGGCCCCGCCCTTGCTCGCATTAGGGTTCGAAGCCGAGCCGCCGGCGCCGCGCCCGCTCCGACCGCCGCCCTTCATCTGCCCGCGACCGACGCTGCAGAATTCCTCGAGGAGCTCCTGCGCCGCGCGCGTGTACTTGGAGTTGCTCAGCACGCCCGCGACGCCTGCGGGGCCGTACCCGATGTGCTGCTGCTGCCCAAGCGCGCCGATCTGGCCGTGCAATGCCATCGGGAGCTGCTGCACCGACGGCGCCTGCTGCTGCTGTCGGTTGAAGTAGAGCACGCCGTCCCTGACCCTTAGCTCCTCGGCCTGCTTTGCCATCTCCAGCTGCTGCAACGACGGCGAGAGCGAGAGGGAGAGCCCCTGGCCTTCCACCACTCCGGTCCCCCCGCCGCCGAACTGAGCAGCGGCGCTACCAAAAGCCTGGAACGCTTCGTGGTGTTGGATTACGGACTGTGCGTCCGACGGCGGCGGCGACGTCGGCGATGACCTCGACTGTTGCTGCTGCTGAGGGTTCATCAGGAAGAGCTGCATCGCGGCTGCCGGGTCGGTGGCGAGGCCCGGCATGCCTCCTTGTTGCTTCGGCGAGGACGTCTCACCTAACGAGCCCAGGTTGGCCCCACCGAGGACCACCCCAGCCCGGCCAGCCGCGCTGCCGCCGAACCAGCTGCCGTCGCCGGACAAGCTGGCCACCCCTCCAGGCGCCTGCCTCAACCCGAAGCGGTAGTTGGCGGTCATCTGGCTGGCGAGCAGCTCGGTGGCGGAGGGTCCCGACGGAGCCTGACCTGGGAAGTTGAACATCTCGGAGAGCATGTTGGGGGCCCCGGCGGCCGCCTCCTGCTCGTATATGGCGGCGGGCTCGCCGGGCTCGTCGCCCCCGATGGGGAGCAACCCGTGCTCTCCTGCGGCGGCCGGGTCGAAGCCTTGCACCCTCAGCTTGTCGCGGCGGCTCTGCTGCGCCACGTGCTGCTGTTGCTGCTGGTCCTGGCTGGAACCAGGCCGGTCGAAGCCATCGGAGGAGAAGCCGAAGACGCCGCTGCTGCCCTGGTGGAATCCCTGGGAGTGGGACATAGAACTCGCGGTGGCCGGCCGGCCGTCGGAGATCGTGCACTGCTCTTTGGTTGGCTCACGTACGAGGTAGTCTGCCCTGGCTGAGACGGTGGCGCCGCTATTCCCATGCCGGCGGCGCCACTGTCACCATCGTCGGCGCGATTCCGGCCAAGAAAACCCCCCTCTTCCGCAGCAGCCTGGTCTCACCAGCAGCAACCGCGGCATCATCAGAAGAAAAAACACAACCGAAAAAAAAAAGAAGAATCAGAACCCGATAACTGAATAGCTAGAAGAATTGCACTAGAAAAAGATCTCTCTTTTCCAAACTCCTACGACTAAGTGGTAAGTACACGGATGAACAGCTTGAATTGAACCGAACCGAATCGATGGGGCAAGTATAAAACTATCTTTTCGTCTCCCGCCGCGCGCGTTCCCTCACCTAAGAGGAGCACATCGTTATCTCGGTGAGGGAGTGAAAGGCTTGCCTCCGAGACCTCCTCTCAATCTCTGTCTCTCCTTGTCTCCCTCTCCGCCTCTCTCTCTCTCTCTAAAATCTCTCTCTCTCTCTCTCTCTCCTTGTGCTGTGACCGACTCTATATTTTTTTTCCTCCTCGCTTTGTCTGATCGGGCACAGCAGTCCGCCTTGTACAATCGCCTTCTGAAAGGGAAGAGCGACGCAAAGGGGAGGGCAGGGAGGCTAATATACTAGCAGTACACCGCTAGTATTAAAAAAAAAACTGCAGTTTTTTGTGCCGCTGCTGCTGATCCCTCCTGCCGCCGCTGCTGATATTGGAATTGGACAGAGCCCAACCCAAAGCGAGGGAGGTTGGCTAGGAAAATGTCGCTGTTGCTCTCTCTCTCTCTCTCTCCTCCTTTGGTTTATCCTTCCTCCCTCTCTTCTCTTCTATTCTTTTGCTTGTGCGTTTAACAATCGGCGTCGTTGTTGTGTTAAGTTATTATTGCTGGTGCTGGTGATGTCGTACCCTTGTTTTTATTTGTCTCCCCCTTGCTTTCTCCCTTCCCTCTACCTCTATTTCCCCTCTACTCTCAATTCGGCTACTCTAGCTAGTACTAGCTTAATTACAACAATACTTGTAAATTATGCACGCATGTGTGTGTATATATATACACACGTAATGTATGTGTTGTATTATCTAGCAGCAGAAAGAAATTGATAAAGCAGAGGGAGAGAGGGCCTGGGGTGGATGGGAAAAGAAAGAAATAAAGCGAGGAGGCCGGCCGGAGGAGTCCCTCTCTGTATCTTTCGAGCTTTTCCTTTTCATTTCAAATTGACTAGCACTTGAAAGGGCCGGGGGTGAAGATGAAATTGACCCCAGCAAATTAAAACTTTTCATGTGCTTTGACGGGTGCCATATGTTACACCTCCCCTTTATTAAAAGAGCACTTTTACGATAAACAAGGTTGAATATTAGCCGTCTATTCTACTTGATCTATCGGATAAGATTAGTTATGATTTAGTTATACTTTATTTGGTAGTATTGATAGTAGAAATCATATAGTGGTAGTATTGTAATTAGCTAAAATTCGAAACTGCTTCGTAGGCACAGGACCGAGTGCTCAATGTGTTAGTACGAGGCTACGACGTTATCATGAATCAGGCGGGAGGGCGCCAGTCACGGCGTGGTCTCAATCCGGGAGGGCACCGACAGGAAGATAGAGGTTGCGGCGTTGACAGGACCAGACTGGCGACACGGCAAAAAAAAGGAGGACATCAATAAAACAAAGGGCAGCAGAGGCGAAAAATAAAGGTCAACGATAACAATTAACGAGTAACGTATCAAAGAATCAAAAGTCTATAATACCCCTGAGAAATGTACAACTAGATCGATTTTTACTATCACTATTTAATACTCATATATGTTATCCACTGCAAAATTGCTCTTATTGAAAAACCGAAAGAGGAGGAGGAGGAGGAGAAGAAGAAAATCTAAGCTAACAAAGCTTGCATGGTGTGAGTGCAACCCTTCTCTCTCTCTCCCTCTCTTTTCTTTAATGGGGGGAAGAGATATCAGCTGCTCCCAAGCAGTGAGGGGTACCTACAAACGTACGAGCGCTTGTGTTGTATAAACCTGCAGGTTAAGCCCTGCTCTTCTGTGCAGGCCTAATTAATCCATCTCTCTAACGGCCAGAGCCAGTCTTAATTAAGAGCAGGTATTTCAATACTTTCTCTCCTAATACAAGTTGTATAAATATTGAAGTAAACGAAGGAATAAGTAATCATCATCTACTATTTACTTATGTTTTAACATTTATGCAACTGTCAAAAAGAAAAGTACGAAAGCACCTCTCGTTAATTAAACCGCTGCCCTTTTCATTCCTCCTTGCTGCGTCTGTTGAACTAAGGAACTGGCTTTACTAGTTCAGTGCCCTCTTGTTGTGTTAGTAGTAGTACAATAATAATTAAGAGGCTGTTGAAAGCAAGGTTTCAAATTTTATTTTCGAATCACATCTCGAAGGTGGCTGAAATCTAAAATTTTAGCAAGATTTTAATTGAAATCTGGATAAAATTCAAAAAGCAAATTTAAAATCTAGTAAATTTGAAACCGGGAAAACTGAAATCATGAAATTTCAGTGAAATTGGCCAAAATTTCGATGATTTTCAACCCCTGTGAAATAGTCTCCCAAGGCTAGAAAAAATTGAGAAAAAATATAAAAAAATCATGCAAGCATTTATACATAAATTTCTCAAGTTAGGGTTTAGGATTTAGGCCGAAATACAATTTAAGGCCTAAATCCAAGCTAGGGTTTAGAATTTAGTATGAAATATAATTTAAGACCGAAATCCAAGTTAGAGTTTAAGGTTTAGGTTGAAATACATTATTTAAAGCTGAAATCCAAATTAGGGTTTAGGATTTAGGCTAAAATACATCATTTAAGGCTGAAATCCAAGTTAGGGTTTAGAGTTTAAGCCAAGATCCAATTTAGGGTTTAGGGTTAGGGTTATATAATTTGTATATGTTTTTTTACAAACATTTCATATATTTCTCATAAAAGGTATTACAATTCTCCACAAAAAAATTGGTACGAAAATTGGTCCAAAAACTATGCAAACTAGTCCAAAAATTCCAAATCTTAGCGAAATTCACCAAGATTTTGTTGAAATTTACCAAAATTATTGTAGCAAACCCTAATTTTTTTTATTTCATGGGATTTGGAATCTCGGCCTTGGCCGAAATCCAGAATTGCACCAAGATTTATCGAAATCTCACAAAGATTTTGAACCCTAGTTGAGAGACTGAGAGAGAGAGGTCGACCACACAAGTCCTCCCTCTCGAGTCCAAAGCTTTTCTAACCCTTAACATATTTTTTTTTATAAATCTAACCCCGTGCAGATACAATTACAAAAATAATCTTCTCCCCGACCGCGAAAGCTCCATGTCGCCTGTCGCATTCCTATACTGCGGCAACAATTACCGCGCAGCAGGACCTATCGAGCTCCCTACATCGATATGTGTTGGACAAGTGAGTTAATTAATTAATTAGGTGGTTAATTATGTGATTAATAAATTAATTGAATAATTAAAATAAAATAATTACTTAGTGGATTTTGATCGACAGGAATGTGCCGAGGAAGGGAAGCTCTGTGGGAATTTTGCCTCGGCGCACGAGCACGGTATGTTACCTGCTACGCCTTCCGCAATTAAGGAAGGAACATTTTTTTTATAAATTTATCTAGAAAAGACTCGGATTTTTTTTAAAAAAAAACAATGTCATGACGCTAGAAAAAAAAGGCTTCCTCCTCTGCTCCTCCCACCTAAATGAATTGCCGCATTTCTCCGGCCATTTCTGACTTTTTCTCTATAATAAAGAGCAGGAGGGGCAGTCTGGTCATTTCAGTGGCGAGGCTGTGAGGCCCAGCTTAAAAGAGAGGATAAGATCGTAAGGGAGCCGGGAGTTACTGCCTTGGCTCGGATCGTCGACCTTTATCGGCGCGCGGCGGGCCGTCGGATCGTGATCGGGCGGTGGCGGAAGGTTGTCCAGCCGGGCGATAGCGGCCACGGGCGGGCCTTGTCGGCCAGTGGCGTCCCGATCAATTATTGGCCGTTGTGATTTGGACTCGGCACCAACTCAATCCTAGTCGCACACAGCGATCATGTTATCTCCCATGTCGTGTATACGAGCGGCTTTCCCCAGGGGTTCGCATGACAGGTGGGGCCATCTGCCTGTCAACCGAAAATTTGTGCTACCGCGTTCGTGGGCGCAACGATCTGCTTGACTGAAGCCAACGCCTCTAGCTAGCTGCTCCCTTCGTCTCCGGTTGTCACATTAAAGAGTAATCCCTCCAAATGCGCTTTTTGCTTATTCCTCTTTCTCCTCAGTCTTCACACGGGGACCTCCTGTTTCTTTCCTCTCTTTCTTGCCTTACTTTCTTGATGATTCTGAAATACTTGGCTAGCTAGTTGCTTTACTTTTATACCTTCAGGAAAGTAGCAGTGGTGTCATATGTTTTGTTAACCATATCTTCTTCTTCTTCTTCTTCCATGATCAGTTTGTTAATGTTTATAGATAGAGCTATTGAATGTATGCATGATGGGCATGGGGAGTTTTTTCAGTATTAATTGGCTTGAAAATGATTCGGTAAGAATTGCCACTCTAAAATATAGTACAAGTTTTAATACCAACATAAATTGGTGCACCTGTGAGAGATGGTGACTAATACTACAACAGCTTGTTTAAAGTGGCAGACTACAGCAAAGGGGAGTAACATATCCAATCGAACCTGAAGCTGCTACGGCTTGTTCAGTGCAGCGTGTACTGTAGCAGGTATATATATATTTTTAGTGACGGATAAAAAAGAAACGTTAGAATATGCGAAGCATCCAGCGAGTAGTCCAATCGGTTTGGCATCTGCGTGTATGACAGTTTGAGGATTCAATTAAGGAGAGATCAACCCTGAAAGTTACTAAAAGGCAACAGTGTAGCTTGATGGGAGCAGCGGCTGGAATGAAATGCCCTTAACGCCGTGGGCAAACATTCCGAGTCTAGTACCACTCGCTACAAACGACACTGATATATGTAGTATCTTCAGCTGATGTTTACCATCTGGTTGGCTACAGTTTGAGGATGCTGTCACATCGATGACAGCTAAAAAAATTTCACATCGATCGTGTGCCTGATTTGAAGATTAAAAATATCGCCAACACAAAGGCGTTTGTAAGTTGACGCCTAGAGACTATAAATTAAACATCTTCAAAAAAAATAAAAGGGGGTCATTTTCATATAAGAATGCAAAATCGTTATGCGTTTTTATGTGTAGTTTTCTCCCTCGCTCCACAATTTGTTGAAAGGAGAACCAATAAACATGAGGCAAAAAAACAGAAAGAAAGGAAAAATAAAGGAAAAAAAAGGACCACAGCAACAGCATCCAAAGCCATTGCCCTCTGTCCTTTTGGCATCTGGCCCCAATCACGTGAGAAACGGCTACCCCACGTGCACATATAGGCCTCCATCAGCTCAGCTCTTCCTGTTCTTCCAAGCAAGGTGCCCCAGACCTGCCCAAATTCAATCCTGGCGTTGGTCAGCACGACGAGCCTCACCTGATATTCCCAACTTTAGACGGTGTCCAACTCCATAAACGGGTCGGGTAGGTCCCAACCAGAATTGAAAGCTCTAAAATCCCATATGGCTCAAATCTCAAGCCTCCTGGCAGGTTAATTGATCAGCAGGCAGAGGTTAATCTCAAGCTGGCCTAGCTAAAACACAGCTGCACCCTCCGTTCAAGTTTATAAGATCTATTTTTTGTTGGTATATAGACCAAAAAAGTATTGAAAATAAATAGATTATTCTTAATTATTATCACTAAGTACTATATTCAATACGTGCATGCAGAGAATATAAAGTAAAAAGGATATTTATTAAGGGTATATAGGGAACATTACACTAATTTTGCACTGAAATATGAAATACGCTTCATATTTATAAACAAGACTATTAAAAAATAAACCTTATAAATTTGAACGGAGTGAGTACTACATTAGACCAATGCATGTAGAATCAAGTTTGTCTAGCCTTTGAGGAGGGAGTGTTAGCTCGTTTGGTGCGGGAGCCATGGTACTTCCAGCCGGTTGAGGGTTCGATCCCAAGATCAAACATCTCGAGCCTCACCCCGATAGATTTAAAATGAGTACACATATGTGTGCGCATTCAATGGGATAGCGTGTGGGGTGTGTGTGTGCGTGTGGTGTGTGCATGCTTGTACCCCTAAAAAAGTTTGTCTAGCCTTTGATTGAGCCTATATATACATAGCTATATTTTGGTCACTCCTAATTCATAGGTTTTTCTCGCGCAATGGCGTGGCATGAACTAGTCTACATATAAGTAAACTCTTAGCTCGTAACTCAACATTTGTCTCGTAGTAGGTTGGAAACTAGGACATAAGAGAGAGGCGTATGTCAGCCGTTCGACGGGATAGATGAAAGTTTATACATATTCGAGCGCTAATGAAGACGTCCTACTACTATTGGTGTGTGTCTAGGCTCGGGGTAGACGGGGTGCTTCCTATCCTAGGAGTGACTCCGAGGGCACACCAATTTATAATGTCTTGTATTCATTGAGAATTCAAGTTATACTTAGAGCTACAATGAGTTTTTATAGGGCGTGGCCTCATACACAAAGACTACACTATCCCTGGCACGTAACTATAGCATGGGCATATTTGTCCTTTCTCGAGAAGTGATAGTGCGTCCCGCATCATCCTCTCATCAAGGTAGGTTTTTGGTCCTAAAGCCCCCTGCGGACCCAAGTGTGGGCCCTTCATTTGGAAGTTGGTCCCTAGGGACCACAGGCCTAAGGACCCCACTTGTGAGGCGGTGCTAGGCATAGCACCATGTGCCTGAGTGGAGCCTGAACAGGGTGCCATGTGCCCGTAGGGTTTGGGCGGTATGCCATGTGGCTAATTAGAGTCCAGACGAGGTGCCATGAGCCCTGAGATCCGAGCGATGTCGCGTACGCTGACAAGCGGGTGGACTCCATTGCGCCTAGCCCAACGGTCCCTAGGCCACACGCACCCTCTTTTGTAGACTTGGCAAATGGCAAGTTAGTGGACTTTGAGGTTGGGAGGCGATGGATCTTCCTCCAACATGTCTTTGAATATATCTTAATGAGAGTTTGTTGAGGTATAACTGAACTTTTGGTTTTGGTTGTTGAGATATAACTGAACTCTTGGTTTTGGCAGGCGAATTCTAAAACTATATAGTACCCCATTGTACAAGAAAATTAATCTACAATCAATAAAGAGAAAAGTGTTGAATCATCCATATCTTGTGTTTATCTATTCCGTGATTGTTCCTCGGGTATTCTCGAAGTTTCTGATTGGCGTTAGGATTGATCTACAACGATCAACTTATTATTCAACATGTTATTAGCATGAGTCTCTCCAAGGTCTAACGATATATTGCCAGATTTCCTCTTTTCAATTCCCATGCTATTAAATTAATCATGTGGAATATTTTTTGCTCTCTAGACCCTAGATGATTTTTTTTGCTAATTAGGGCTCTAGATTGATGTACTATACATAGGATTAATAATTAGGTCTCATGACTCAATCCATGCGTGCATGACAGCCGAACCACATGCGAGCCTGTTGCTCCACGCTGCATGCTCAAAATCGCTGCCGCACTGCAACGACTAGGCTAGGGTTAAAAAAAGAACAATTGAAATGCTCTTAAAAAAGGCAACGTATCCTGTGCACACAAATATTTGGTGAAAACCTGGTGCACACCAACTAAGAAAAGTTTCAAAAAATTCTGAAAAAAATCATGGATGTACATATCAGCTTACCCCATCTACATAGGAAAATTTCATGATCAAATTCATCCTATACTAGAAGTTATAAAACAAACAAACTTGATCATGATTTTTGAAACTATTCTTATTTGGTGTGCACCAGGGTTTTCACCAAATATTTCAGCAATGTGATACGCTGTTCTTAAAAAACCCTAGCCCAGTTGGCCTCTTTGGGCAGTGCGGCTTGTGAGCTGCTACGGCCTGTTAAAATTTTGGTCCAAGAAAGAAAAAAAGAGGTATTCGGCCCAATACATCCTGGCCAGACCAGATTCGACCCATATACTTAAACGGGCTGCACGACCCCTTGACAAGTTGGTCCAAAGACCAAATTCTTTTGGCCCGCATTACTTTTGCGGTATAATCCTTGTGTTTTTCAAGTATTCTTATGGATGCGGTAATTTTTATGAAAAGTCCACGAAGTTTCGCATAATTATAGAAATTTATCAGGATAAAAAATTTTACATTCTAGACCTTGATGTTTTCAATAATCCCAAAAAATAGTAAATAAATTTCTAAAAATTTATATTAAATCCTAGAAATAGAAGTTCTAGGAATATAAGCTTCCATAAATTGCTAGAACTTAGACCTAGCACAGATTTGAAGCTTCATATCATTGGCTTTACTTTTCTAGCATAATTTTATGTCTATTCATATGCTGAATTCATTTTCTATTATTTTGGTAATTTTGAAAATTTCTCGATAATTAGTAGAAAATTATGAAAAAAGCTAGGGAAATTCTAGGAAATTTGAGATACCCATCTACTAAATAGATATAGACCAATCTTTATTGATTCAAGAGTGAGCACGCAATATATTGATTTTATTAGCAATAAATTTTATTTTAGCATGAATATAACAAAGGATATATCAGATATCGCAAAGAGAAAATTTGCTGAGCTTACTCTGAATGGCATTAATTACTTGACCTAGGCAATGGATGCCAAGATTAATATGATAGCTTGATCTCTTGAAGCTACTATTACCTAGCATGAAGTTGGCTCCCCTGCTGTCGGTGTTTCATATAACCGGCAAGTAAATTTGTGAGTTTAGGGGGTCGCGCGTCCCCTCTCCTCGAATGGTCGACTAAGGAAGTCCGGATGTATCTTGGTTGGTGAACGTCCCTACTTCCGATTCGTGGTGGTGGCTTGTATTACCACGAGTGCGATGAGGTCACCGGAGGTTACAAGCGGAGGCTGGAGCAGACCCTTAGCGCTTCGCTCGGAAGGTGGAGGTCGGGAGGCTTGTCTCGATTGGAGGTTGAGCCGGGTCGAAGGCTCGGTGTGTATCCAGGAGAAAGCGAGTGAACGTGTGTGTGTTCGTCCCCCTCCTCGAGGGCCCCGCCCCCTTTATATAAGCCGAGGGGCGGGTTACATGGGATTTTGAAAAAAAGGTAGGGGTACGCTACGCCCGGGTGTCCCGGTCTTCGGTCTTGATGAGTGACCGTTTTCTGTTCATCCCATGCTGGGTTGGTAGTCACAACGGACGGCGCTCCGTTGGGAAGGTGCGCACCTGCCCTCTGTGCGCCTGTCAGATGTTGACGGTTTGAGGGGACGGGTGCTTCGGCTGAGGCAGCCCTCTGGTCGCCTTGGGAAGGAGCCACCCGCCCCAATATGGCCATCGTGTCTGTGAGATGGGTGACCGGCTCGGTGTAGGCCGTCGACGTGGTGGAGGTTGCGGAGCTAGAGCTCGTTGGGGCCCCGGTCAAGATCCAGGTCGGGGCTTACGGCGGCGTCAGACCCAGGTCTTGGGCGGACCTTACAGGGGCGCCTGGCGCAGATCCAGGTCGGAGTTGGAGCTTGCGGTGGCGTCGGACCTGGGTCTAGGTCGGGGCCGACGGGGGCGCCCGACCCGAAGTTAGGTCGGTGTGACCGAAGGCGGGGACTCTTTACGGCCAAAGGAGGCCTTCGATCAGGATGCAGCCCAGCATGGCCCATTACATCCAATGTTAAGTGATAGTCTTATTTGTGAGGGACGAAGCTTTCAGCAATACCCTCTTCAGCGCTCCGTATCACCGTTGATTCGGGCTTCGAACCCGGATCACTTGAGAGAGATACGATCTTGAAACAGATGTATACTTTGCTGTGGGGTACCCCTGGTAGGAGTATTCGTCACCTGCTCTTCTTAAAGCTGCCAAGTGTGTGGCTCTGCATTTCCTAAGGCACCATCTCTATACGGACTTAAAAGTCGAGTATTTGATTGAGGAGAACCCACTAGCACTATAAAATTACCTAAAGTAACGCTATAACTGGTAAAGATCTGCCCTGTTGCTAGAAACACATCACGAATGGACCCTCCTACGCTTTCAAGACTATACCGTGGCAACATAAAATTCCGCCATGCACAAGCTTGTCTCCAAATTGCATTTCTAAAACCAGAAAGTTAAAGATGTTGAGATGATAAATAAGACCTTGTGCACCTTTCACCCTAATATAAGGATTTTGCAGCAACAATACCATCATGCCAAGTACTATAAGTATTATTAGCTTATCTACACTTTACTAGAAATAGAGAAGCATGATGAACTTTTGATGAAGAATCATCATTTTTCCCAATGGGACACTGGCAATTGAAAGTTCAAGCTCTATTAATTTGGTTTTAGTGTTAATGACAAATCTAATATTGAGACTAACTCTTTTGATAATCATAATTTTGATTAGTATCAATTATTAATTAATGATAAATCTTTTTATAAGACTAACTCTTTTGTTGAGCTTAACTCTTATTAATCTCTTTTGGATTAAAAAGATAAAAATATCAAAGGCATGCATTCAAGTTCATATTATCATATCTTATTGCATTCCTTGGATATAATATTCATGATCATATTGAATATGAGACTAGCTTTTTTATTGAGTATACTTGTGTTTAGTCTCATCTTATTGAAAAATGGAAATCCCAAAGGTATGAATCCAATACAACTCTATTATTTCTAGATGCATTCCTTGGATTCAAGATAAAGGATGAACTTCACCGTAGTCTCAATCTTAAGATGTGCATAATATTTTTTTTAATTCCATATATACATGAATACACACATTTAGAAGGAGTTCATGCTTAATCTTGAAGTTTCAATACTATCGATCCCTTTACCTCTTTCCATTTATAAAGGATTATTATTTTGAAACAAACTTATGAGTATATATATATAAAAAACTTGTGTAGTTGTAGTATACTTATGTTAATATAGGACAAACTTCAAAGCAATATCAAATTGAATATGTGCATATTGATTCAAGTTCAATTTTATATGTGCACATATTTATGCGAGTTTATTCTATATTAGATGGTCTAAATAGTATTGATCCATTTCCATCATTGCATATAATTTGGATCATTACTTAAAAACCATCAAAATGAGTATATGAAACTTGTGTAGTTGATATACTCATGACAATTTAAAGTCAATTTAAATTGTGTTCGGTTGTCATTCAATCATCAAAGAACCTATCATATGTTGATGGTATTCTTTGTTGGTTAATGGACAAACAAATTTTTTTTGAGTATATGAAGCATTAGTTGTATTAATATACTCAAGACAAATATAAATTTTAATCATTTATCTTTGGGTTGTGGTCAATCATCAAAAGAATAGATCAAAGGATCTTAGGGCATCCATTATGTGTTAATGGAGTACATTAATGATTACGACAACTATGTCTGTTGGACTAACTTTTTCCTTGGAGTTGTGAAAGAGGTTAATTCTAAAGATGAAGATTTTGGATGATATCATGTGTTGATGGTCACCAAGTTAAGATTTGGGAAGAAGAATGTCATCATGTGTTGATTAGCATCAAAGATGGTTCCCAAGAGAAGAGAGTTCATCATGTATTGATGAACAAAACGAAGACCCAAACTTGGAGAGATGATGATAGCTATCAAGCAAAAGCTCCAAGTGGTTGCACAAGGCAATGGTATAACTAGCATAGGGCTAAGGATGTGTTTCTAGTCTTTTATCGGTGATCTCGGTGTTTGGTTGAGAGACCGGGTTGATAGTATAGGTTACCGTACTATTAAGAGGGGTTGAGTCTTATAACTTGAGTTTCATCATGTGTTGATAGCTCAATCCCGCTTGCTCCAACTCACACTCTTGATTTGGTTTTTGTATAGAGCAAATATTTACGAATGTGTTTTGCAAATAGTTGTAGCTCATGCTTGCAATTTTATTGATGTGTTCTTTTCATGGAGTTTTGATTTGTAAATGTGTTTTGCAAATAGGAGAAGCTCTTGTTTGATGTTGTTTCGCAAATATGTTTTGCAAATAAGTTAATATTTATGCAATTCTTTGGAGCATATGACTAGAGTTTACAAATGTATTTTACAAATTGGTTTGACATGTGTTTATCATCATATGGCTCAAAGATGTGATCATGATTGCTCTTGTTTGCAAGATTTATATTTACAAACATATTTTGCAAAATATTGGTGTTCATGCATTTGATCTTAGAGCATGTGATTAGATTTTGCAAAATTAATTTAATCATGAGTTAATCATCACATAGCTCAAGATTTTATCTTATTGACTCTTGCTATCTCACTTTGAAAGCCAAAGCCAAGAAAGACCATATCAACTACTCTCCAAATTGCAGGATAAGTCACAGAATTCAAATGGAATTGGACATTTTAGGATAGGCAAAATCCCCCTACACCAAAGAAGTTTGTTGAAAACCGGGCTGGCATAAACGGCATAAAAGAACGAAATCCGGGGCGGATAAAGCTGCCTTCTGTGAAATACCACCCCACTATATTCAAGTATGAGGGTGAACGGTCACTATAGATTATGACTTCCATTCATTCCCTGCTAGCGTTGATTGGCAAGCGAAGTGCCCCTACCTAGGCAATAAGCCTAATGCCTCGCGCAAACTAGTTTTCCTTCGGCTAGCCATGGGCCCAGGAGCCCATTTTCAGGGCAAATTGACTTACAGAGACAGATGGAATGAAAGAAAAAGTAGCTCCGCAGCTCGCCCAGAAGAAGAAAGACCAACCGCTAACGATTTGGAAATCCCTGGTGGGCTGGGCCTGAAAGACAAGTGTGTGTGGATTTCCACATCCTCATGTTTACTTGCAAAATGATCAGCGATCTCATTTATGCTATGCCCTACATCGTGTTCGTGTGTGTTTATTGAGCTTTTGGTAGTGGCCATTGATTGAGCTTCCACAGAAAGTGATTGGTGGGCGTTCAAATTCTTATTTTTCATCACTTCATGATCATGGCTCATTTCCCTCAGCAAAGAATTTTCTCCCTTTTTTGGAACCGCATAAATCGAAGGATAGAGAAATCGATTGTTGAGGTTGCGACCTCGAGCGGTTAATCAAACAACCGGAAGCCTTTTGTGTGTAGATATGAAAGGTTTTCCCTTGATAGAGGCTAGAAAGGGCTCTTTTGCTTTTTTACTTTGAGGGGGAGGAGTGAAGCGACACTTCAATGCAATAAAGTCGCTTGCCTGCCGATCCGATAGGCGCTCTATGTAGTGGTCGGCCTTCCTAGTAGTCGGGGATTATGGTTCCAATTTGTTGGCAGGTGCTACTAGTTCAATGGGTTAAGGTTGTTGTACGATACTACTAGTTCAATGGCAGGAATGCCTTTAGTGAGGAGGCTACCTGAGGAATCGAAAGGTTTGAAGTGGGATATTGAATGTGATTGGTTAGCGCCATCGTGGGGTTTGCTTCCACCGAAGACTCCCAATGGAGCTATGAAATTGGGAGAATTGGTCCCCAGCACGACGAGCTGCTAAACCTGATCCCAATTTGGATTTAGTTATTAAACCCGAGCCTTCTTTTTCTTTTCTATTGTGAAAGGAGTAATCGTGTAGTATCATACAAAAGGCCAAAAGTGTTTAAGGCTTAAACATGACATCCAAGACCTTATTGATTCAGGGAAAATTGAGCCACCAAGGGCAAACCTTCCTATTTGAAGAGTGACTAACCGCATGGATGAGCTCACATTAACCCTTCCATTTTGGATCCAATTTGGGATGGCCTGATAGAAAAGGCAAGGAGTGTAAATCACGTACAAGCGAGCGTAGAAAACGAAATGTTTTGCAGCAAGTCACCATTTTATGAAACAATTGCAAGTAAAAGTAGTCTTTGCAGCAAGTTAAACAATAGTATCACAAGTTCACAACTAGGGCTCATATCCTAGCCCGAATCTCTCATCAGCAGAAGGGAGTTCCACTGGGGCGAATATTCCTTGCAAGTTCTTGCCCAATCCCTTGCCTTTCTATGACCCTACTTGTTCGGATGGGTGTTCACCCCAAAGTGTTCCTGGACTGCATGCATACATCCGTAAGTAACTTAGTGCAACATGGCAAATTCCATAATTAGATTTTAGACTTGAGTGGCTATATTTGAGTTTTTGTGATATTTGAAAATATCTATGGTTGCTTAAACTTGAAAAATGATGGAAATTGTGCCTTCTTAAGCTTTAATAGAGTCTAAGATCATCTAAATCGGACTTCAGAGTAAAAAGTTATGTCCATTTTAGTTGTTGAAACAGTAGTAGCGTCGTCCCTACATGGGTGGTAGCACTGCCCGAGCGGTGCTACTGCTCCAAAAGGCAGTTATTATTTTCTAGAGAAATGTTTTTAGGTTGAAATAGCCAGTGCTATCGGTTCTAGATGGGCGGTAGCACTGTGGTACTGTAGCAATGACTAGTTTTGGTGTATTTAATGCACGAAACTAAGCATTGAGCCTGGGGCTAGTGCTACCTATCCTAGATGGGTGGTAGCACCGGATTTTGCTGATTTTTGCCTGTTTTGCCCCTAACGGCTAGTTTTCCTTGGGGAGGCTATAAAAGGAGCCTTAGAGACTGGCATTTGTAGTTGTTGTGTTTATTGAGCATTTTGGAGGAGTTGTGCTTGTGTTGCACTCTTCAATTTGGTTTTTGAGCTAAGAGTGATTATAATTTGCATGTATTGCAATTAGAAGTGGGTTGAGTACTCTTTATGCATGTGTTGCACTTAGAGGAGAGCCTTATGCATGAGTTGTACTCGGTGATCACCATTATGTATGTGTTGCACTTGGTGAGGTTGAAACTAGATGGAATAGAGGCGGCATTGGTTCAATGACCTTTTCAAAGAAGATTGTGAGAAAGCCCGACGAGTTGTAAAGGTTGGCTTAATTTGAGGAGCCGGTCCAATTCGTTTGGGCTTACCTCAACGTGGATTAGGAAAGACTAGCAAGTCTCCAAACACCACAGTAAAAAGATTATGTGTCAATCTCTTGATTTGCTTTCTATTGCTATTTACGTTCTTGCAATTTACACATTGAATTGAATTGAATTGCTTGTTTATATATATCTAGAATTGCAAACTTTGATCTAGATTTAGCTTGTTGGTGCAATTAGTTGAGACTAGATGTTTTAGGATTTATTTGGTCAAAACTATTTGTTTGTCATTTTCGCATATAAATTTGGTTTTAGCCAAAGAGCGTTTAGAAATAAAATTTTAAAACCACCTATTCACCCCTTCTAGTCAGCATCCTCGATCTTACAGAAACGCCAACAGAAAAGGCCAAAGGCATCAAAGAGAAAATGGAAGAATTATGGAATGCAGATGGGAAGAGGAAAGCCCCAGTGGAGACGTCAAGATATAGGGCCAGGGAGTTTCCAAAAGCAAGACTAAAAAAAAAGACCGCTTATCCTACACAACTATGCTTTAGATGTTGATGCACTAGTCATTGGTCGCATAACTACCGCACCCCAAGCATCTGGTGGACCTTTAAATGCAATGCACTGGTAAAGTCAAAAAACCTAGAGGAATAATATTGAGACACACTTCTCCACTGAACTTGTTATTGACACAAACGTCGAGAAGAGTGATGATATGGTTCTTGATCCTATGGAGAAGTTTCAATAAAAATACTCCCATGATTGAAGATGATCTTCTTGGGTCTGAGCTCGAGGAGTCTCAGAAGGACACCTACAACTTATAGGGAGATCCAACAAGTCTCCCAAATATTCCTTTGCTTTGCTAGTCGATGTCAGATATTCCTTATGAGTATCCTTAAGAGTTTCTTTATCAATTTAGTTTTATTTCTGGTATAAATTATTATTTCTTGGGATATTTGATTTATTTATTGTGTTATTTGCGTTTTATATTTTGTAATATGTTCTTGATGCGACAATTACTTGATTTTACTTTTAACATAAAACAACTTATAATACAACGGTGGAGGAGAAAATCTGTTTCATAGATAGTTGCACTATAAATTCAATACTTAGAAAAACTTAATATTTTCAGACTTTGACTAAGAAAACTCAAAATATTACCATGGCTAGAAGCGATGCCTCATTGTTGGCACTAAAAAAGCCATCATAGTTCTCCATATGGTTAGTAGTATAATAATAGAGAATGCTCTTGTGTACCTTGAGTCTAGTTGTACTGCATTAAGTTTTAAAAACATCTATTTGAATGGCTTCCATATGGAGACAAAACATAAGGATGGTATAAAATACCTACTCATGATTAAATTTAATGGGTGCAATAAACATGTAATTGAAAAACTTCCTTCCTTATCCTCGAGATTATACTTTACATATATAAAATCTAAAGTTTATGATGCGATAGAAATAATACTTAAAAATCGAGAACTCTTTAAAATCTTGCATGGTCGATTGGATCATCTTGGGTTGAATATGATAAGAGAAATCATCAATAATTACGCTGGCCATAGTATAAAAACTACATACTTTTCTAGACCTGAAGACCTCTTATGCCCTACTTGTGCTAAAGGAAAGCTCATAATTAGACCATATTTACTAAAAGTTAGGGAAAAAATCACTGAGTTTCTTAGAGAGAATTCAAGATGATATGTGTAGACCTATCCGGCCCCTGTCGGGTCCCTTCAAGTATTTTATAGTATTATAGATGCTTCTACTAGATAGTCCCATATATTCCTCTTATCTACTTGAAACCATGCTTTTGCTTAAATTAATTGCCTAGATTATTAAATTAAGAGCATCCTTTACAGATGAAAGGATCAAGTCCATCCAAATGGACAATACTAGAGAGTTTACCTCAAAGTCATTTAATGGTTATTGTATGGCTCTGGGTAATAATATAAAGCATTCAGTACCTCTTGTTCACATACAAAATGGGCTGACATAGTCATTAATTAAAAGAATAAAACTAATTGCTTGGCCAATTTTTTATAATTTTGTGCTACCCACCAGTTGTTGGGGCCATACAGTGTTGTACACTGCTGCATTAATTTAACTCAAACTAACTACATACCATGACATTTCCCCATTGCAAATAGTGTGTAGAAAAGAACTAAGTATTTCACATCTATAAAAATTTGATTGTGTTGTATATGTGACAACCTCACCACCATAACGTATATCCATGGACCCTTACTAGAAATTGAGAATCGATGTAAGTTATGAAACTCCATCAATTATTAAATACCTAGAGCCTCTGACTAAAGAATCCGAACTTAAGGTTCAAAGGATAATAAATATGCAACAAATAGCTATTAATCTATCAGATGCCTTCACTAATCATAAGTGTGACAAAACCTCATATACCTACAGTAAACACATCGAAAAGAGTGGACGTACCCTAGAAGGATATTGAATCCACTCGTACCCCTCATGGAAATTCTATGGAGACGTCTGCAGAAACAGAAAACTGAACAAGTCAAAACACACGTTAAGACATAGGAAGAAGCTCAACCTAATGTTGAGAAAATATCTGAAGTGAGCTATCTTACTTAAGGTAACCCAACAAATATTTATAGGTACAATCTAACACTAGGAGATCGGAACACATAGACTCCATTTTTACGGAAAATCATTTGGAGCTGAAAGAAATTAATGAAGAACTATCAACTATTTATGTAGATTCAGGAGAGTTATATAAAATAAAGACTATAATTATTGACACATATCTTGCCTTGAAAATTGCTAAAATCCTTGATTTGGATATAGAATCATATCCATGGCAAAGTGCTAGAAACACTCTAGATTGGGTGGAAAGAATCAATTGAGGTATAAGTGCACTCGCTTAATAAAAGAAAAGTATTTGGTCTCATTGACTGAACACCTTCTAAAGTGTTCCCTACAGGATCAAAATGGGTCTTCATCCAAAAGAGAAATAAAAATAACCACGTGGTAAAATATAAAGCTAGGCTAATAGCACAAAGGTTTACACAAAGACTTGGCATTGATTATGATAAAACTTTCTCCTGTGATGAATGGAATAATATTCAAATATTTGATATCAATTACAGCTAGCTTGAACTTATCAATGTAGTTGATGGATGTAGTGACAGCGTATTATATGGGTCTCTCGACATAAATATTTATATGAGAGTCTCTTAAGGAGTTGAAATTATGGATCCTAATAAAAGTAATCATAGCATGTATAGCGTAAAACTGCAAAGGTTGTTATATAGATTAAAATAGTCGAGGGGAATGTGGTACAACCAACTTAGTGAGTTTCTCCTAAGAATGGTTACTCTAATAATGATGATTATCCTTGTATGTTCATAAAGAAGTTCCACAATGAATTTTATATCATCTCAGTCTATGTCAATAATCTGAATATCATCGAAACCACAAATGATATAAAAGAAACAAATTCCTACCTTATGATAGAGTTTGCGATAAAAGATCTGGGTAAAACCAAATATTGCTTAGACCTGATACTAGAGAATTTCCTAGAAGGAAACCTTGTACACCAATCTACCTATACTAAGAAGGTATGAAAAAAATTAATATGGATAAATCTCACTTTTTGAAGACCCCATGATAGTAAGATCTCTTGAAGTGGATAAAGACCCATTCAGACCGGTGATGTGAGGAAGTCTTAGGACCTGTAGTTCCATACTTAAATGCTATAGGAGTATTTATATATCGTGGAAATTACACTAGGTCTAATATTGCATTTGTAGTAAATATGCTAGCTAGACATAGTGTAGCTCCAACCCAAAGGCATTGGGCCGATCACTACTACACGAACATACATCACAATCAATTCTTTTTTATTATCACAGTTGGTTCTAGTGGCGACACAAAGTCATTAGACAGAGATGAGGCGGCGCATTACAGTCGGTTCTTGCCTGATAGAGCTGAGTGTATCATCTCTATCGATTCTTTAGAAGAAGCAATAGAGATGACCACATCATTTCTATTAGTTCTTATAAGGAACCGATAGAGATGAGTGTGTCGTCTCTATCGGTTCTTTAAAGGAAGTGATAGAGATGATGCGTCATCTCTATCACTTTCTTATAAGAACCGATTGAGATGATCGTCTTATCTCTATCACTTCCTCTAAAGAACCGATAGAGATGACACACTCATCTCTATCATTTCCTCTAAAGAACCGATAGAGATGAGGGGGTGTGGTGAGCTAATTTTCAATTCACCATCTAATCAGCATATATTTCATACAATATGCACATATCACATTCATATAGCAATTGCACACATTATACATATATCACATTCACAAAACACGAACACTTTACTACAACATATATCACATTCGTTCACAAAATAGAACTCAAACATGCTTAACCATCAGTACACATGCACATTCAAATATGTAATATTGTTCACATATGGACTAGTAGGAGCTTTTAAGATCTCTAAACCGCCTGTCCTCCAACATAACTTCCATTCAGTACCACTGGCATAAGTGGTCTCATAACTTATTGAGTGCAGAGCTGTCTAAGCTCTTCTGGGAGATATTGATATGCTGCAAAATAAAAATGAGTGCTCTAATTTAAGTTTTGAAATTTCTATGTGAAAGGCTACTGTATTATTATGCATGTACATATACCTTAGTAAAAAAGTCTGAGCCACCAATCACGATCAATATGTGTTGCATGACGTACAAACCACAATGGTCGTCATTGCCCTGTTGATGATACTGTGAAGAAAGAAAAAGAAATTAAGAGATGAAGAATAGATATCAGAACATATTAATCCTATATATGCATGGTAGGCACTTGTACCTTGAAGCGCACATACTCCAGCTTAGAGCCTTTTTTGTCATCATGTGTCCCTCCTTCTGCAACGTAGTCCGAGAAACCCCTATATACATTGGAGAGATACCGTTGAGTAAAAAAATAAATGTAGTTAAATATAGAAAATGCTAGATAAGAGTAGTGCACTTACTGCTCCAAAGGAGACTTGATCGCGTAGGCAATCGGTCTCTTCTTGAGCGAGTTAAAAGTGTAGACTATGTTGTCACTCAGAATGAGCATGAGTAGAACCCAATGGTTACTTATTAAATGGTATGCAGTGAAGAAAATAAGTTCACATATGGTTTAAGTATGTACAAGTAATTGAAGGTATAGTTGTACTTACTCCTCATGGTACAGGAGTAAAACGAAGTCCTTCTTCGACTCAGCTCTCAATGCCCCTTTGATGTAGCCGGCAACCCATTCTGGTTGAAGCCTAGCCATAGTTGTGGACACAAGTTCAGGATCGATGATCCCAACTAGTTGTCGATTCATCATGACTCGCTGCCTCATTGCCCTGCAACTCGTGTTGAATGTTAAAAAACATAATGCAAAATTCTATGGAAGTCATAAGCTCGTGCTATATGGTATGATACTTACAGCGTCTAGGATCATACAGTAGAAATGTCAATGGCTATCAGTTGGTACAGACGGAACAGATCTTCAAAATTGACTGGGAATGTCCCATCCTCCTCGTGGTGGAAATGTCCCTTTCTATATTTAACATTGAAGTCGACACACCGCTCGCTCTCTTTCACTTTATCAACGTACCATCATGGAGTTGCTGAGTCCACTTGCCTAAAGGATTCAATTTGCTGGCAGGAAGAAGGGGGCTTTCTATATACATAGAACTTAAAATCATAAGGCCTCTCTATGGCCTATGCCGACTTTCCTTTCTGGGCAGAAGGAGTCTCCGAGGCCGGGGTAGTGGGCTTTTCATGTACCTCAGGGGGGCTGTGGCCTTTGTGAGCTTTGCTTTTTTAGCAGAAGGAGTCTCCAAGGTCTCTAGTGGTTCTGTGGCTGTCGTGCTAGTTCTTTTACGTGTCAGCTCTGTACTCTATGCAGGACTCATCACGGTCATGGGAGTAGGCATAGGTACATTAGGAACCTACGAAGCACGTACATATGTAACTTGTTGTCGTACTACTGAAATAGTACAGAAGACATGGGGGATTTTTACCTTGACCAGTACAATGCATGTCATGAGCCACTTGATGAACGACATCTGCGCTTGCCCGAGAGTGGTGATATCTTCATTGAGGGGGAACTCGAGCACATGTGATAAGAAGGCTTCGTGGACGTAGTCCAACTGGACCCTCTTGTAACCCTTCCCCAAAGGCTGACCATACACTTGTTAGTCTTCTTGCATGGAAATGCAACCCCATGTGCAGCCTCAATAGAAAATTCATCTTCCATCAGCATGAGCTGGCACTTGGTAGGCGCTTGTAAGAAGTGCGCAACTTGAGAGAAAACATTGTGAGAGTTACCCTTGCACCTTTAAGTCAGGCAAAATTAATTATTACCATCAGCTGGGTACCAGACTTATCATTTTTAGAACCATAGCTGCTAGGTCGGGGCACAGGTTTCTCTACGGTAGGCTGGGTATCTGGCTCTGACTCTGGGAGATCATCGCCATCATCTCGGCCCTCAGACGCTCCTTACGTGCCATCATCTCCTCCCTCATCTCCTCCATCATCTCCTCCTTGATCTCCCTCAACTGCTCCCTGAGTGTGTCTTTGAGGTGCTTAGCATGTGCCTCCCACGATCTTGATCTAGCACTCGTAGCGTCATCTCGGAAGTAAGACTTTTTTGCATGCTCCGCCCCTACGGCAAGCACCCGACCCTTATGGTCAGGCTTCCCAATCGTAGAGAACAGAATGTCTCTCGACCCTTGGTTCAGAAAGGTCCCCTGCTCTTTCTACTGGCTTACCTCCTCCTGCAAGAAGCGAGTACGAATTAGATCTAAAATACAGCAGGAAGGGCGAACTGCAATGTACTAAGTTACATGTCTTATGATGGTTGAGACGATGTGCACGGTAGCGGGTTTGGAAGTACGAGCTGCCCGTTTGCGGTTTTCTTTGTCCTCGCTAATACCCAGTCGCATGCCTGCTCCTCATATATTTGGGATTAAGGCATCGCCGTCCCGGAGTTCGCGTACTCCTCGGCTAGTTGCGCCCACTCTACCTTCTTCCCTTCATAGCCGCCTAAACCGATGTGGTGTGCGTGCATGTTCTGCCTCTAGGTGGTAATATTCTTCTGTCTTAGCTCCTCTGTCTTGGGCATACTCTTCACCCTTGTGAACTCCTCCTAAACACCGGGAGTCACGAACGGATACCTCTCAAATGGAGTACAACCTTTCAACACGTACTCATTGTGCATGAAGACCCTGAAGTGCCTCAGAGCAACACCCACTGCCTCGCAATGTTTTTATCTTCATCATCTATAATTCATTTGCCCTAAACCTCGTCCCACAGTCGATTCTTCTACTCGACGTTGACTTCCTTTCTCCAATCCTTAACCGTTATGGGAACTCTCTCCCTCACCAATTGGCCGAGGAATGACCGGTATAACCCTTATACTTGGGAAGACCTGTGCAAACCCTGTGGCATTAAAACGGAGAACTTGTAATGTTCTCCCTATGCCCCCGTTGTTCGATCCTCGAGCCTTCCTCACCTTACTCGACCCGTCAACATTTGGAACTTGGCTTGGCTCAACACTTGGAACTTGGCTCGGCCCCTGAGGAGCACCTTCTACTCTATCTGACAATGAGTCGATGCTCTCTAATTGCAATATTTTGAGTTTTCTTATCTGATATGGTCATATATTTGATATGAGAGAAAGCAATTTGTAGCTATTATGTGGACTTGACAAAGAATCATGTAAAGTTACAGATTCATAGATGATATTAAAGAAAAGTATATGTGTTGAATAGCTAAGCACGTATGAGCGATGACTTCTAATCTCTAAATAAGTTAGGTCCTAATCTCATTCGAGAATATATGGTTCGGGCAAGTTTCTAAACTATTGTACAACTTCAGAGAAAATTTCAACAGCATCTCCCCGGTGTTCTCCAGATACACATCTCGACAACTTGTTAAGAGGGGGTGTGTATCCGGAGAACACTAGGGAGACACTACCGAAATCTATTCTGGAGTTATACAACAGCTCAGGAACTTGTCCGAACCACATATTATCGAACTATCTGGAAAATGTGGATAATTTGAGACTGCTTGCTTAGAAATATGCCATTCCGGCATATTTATAAATAAGCACTCTCGAACGGGAGACATAGGTTACGCAACCTAAACTCTAACATATGTGGAGATAAAAAAGAAAAGTAATATGCAATTATAACTGAAATAACTATCTCAATTAACAAAGCCAAAAGTTGCATAATAATATGACAAGTAAAGAACCACATATGATAAAATAATGAAAAAGGCGTCACTGCATACATATAGCTGATACATTACTTGAGCATATTATAAACTTTGTACTTAATGAGAAGATATCACTACATACATATAGCTGATACATTACTTGACCTCTACATTTCTATAGGGTCACTTCTTTTAGAATTCTGTTGTCTGTAGAGTATAGATTGCATAGTTGTAAGAGCACATATTTCGTCTGTGGACTTATTCATGGCCAAAAATGGCTATATGTTTTCCTATTTCCTAGAGCCTGTTCATAGCTGTTAGCCTTTTTTTGAGGTACAAAACACATATACACATATGCATGCCTTAATTCAGAGTTGTCAAGGGAAAATGAGCAATCAAATGTAGAAGGCCAATAAGTTAATCTCTCTCTATGTCAATTTATCTAGGTTCTTGCACTTCATACCTTGCTCAGTGTAGGCCTCGTCATGGTAGTGGCAGTAGGGTAGTGTTTAGTGTTCAAGCTATAACTGAAACTTGGGTTAATCCTGAGCTTTATTTGTACTGAGATTATTCAAGCAAGTACTACCTTGACAACCTAAGTATTACGTGGCATACAAACCAGTTATTTCCAGTGATTTGCCCAAGAGGATCAAAGAAACATGGAAATACAAAATATTTTTCGTTAGCAATTGCTAGTGTTTACATACATAAATTTTTTTCCGTGCACAAAATGGGCAGTTGAGCAGTGTTCAGTGTTCAAGATGTAGCTAAAACAAATCAGTTATTTCCACCATCAGTAGTCTGGTGATTTGCCCTGGAGGACCAGTACTGCTAGTGAATGATATGGAGGATATTAACTGATAGTGCTTGCCCATGTTCCTTACATGAAATTTTCGCATGTTACAGGAAATTAACTAGGACAACCAAAATAGATGTAGCGATTATGCCGCTAGTTGCCTAGAGATTGAAGCTTTTTCTAGAATACCATGGGGACGATGGGGACGGCGTCGGAGGTGGCTGAGGTGGCAGGGACGGTAGGGATGGCGTCGCAGGTGGCTGAGTTGGCGAGGACGGCGTCGGAGGTGGTGAGGATGGCTAGGACAGCGTCGGAGGTGCCCGAGGTGGCAAAGATGGCGGGCACGATGTCGTAGGTGGCCGAGGTGTCAGGGATGGTGTCGGGGACAACGTCGAAGGCGTAGTCGAGCCCGTTAGGGAGGAGGCGCCGGTGGGGGCAGCGACCTTCGGTGCGGGGACCACGATGGGGGGCGACAACTGGTGGTGGGTCACTTCTAAGGTTTGGTGGAAGGAGATGAAGAGTGAGCGGGAAGGATTAATGAAGAGTGAGTGGGAGGAAGGCAGGAGTATTAATCGGTCCGAAGTAAGGCTGTCGATTCTTGAGAAAAACTGACTACAATAACTTAAGATCTATATCGGTCCTTGAGAAAAAAAACAACTATGAAAGTTACAAATCTGTATCGGTTCGTGAGAAAAACCGACTGAAATAAAGTAACCATCTATGTCGGTTTTTTGGAAAGACCGATTGTAATAACATAAACATCAGTTTTTGTACTCTGGTACCATTTTACCTCATCAGTGTTAATTTTATGGTAAAACCGATAGAAATATAAACTCATCACTGTTGGTTTTATAAATAAACCGATACAGAAAAGAGTATACATCTCAGTCTGTTTGTTAAAGAACCGATACAGAAGAGAGTGCATATCTCAGTTGGTTTTTATCCGAAACCAACACAAATGATTACGATAGCACAATCAATTTCTATAAAAAAAACGACACAAATGTATGCCACTACCCAAACACTTGTATAGATCATCACTATCAGGTTTTTTTTAAAAATGAAACAAACGCTCAAATATCACTATTGGTTTTCTATGAAAATCCGACACAAATGATTATGATAGCACTATCGGTTTTCTATAGAAAATGACACAAATGTATGCCACTGCACAAACCCATGTATAGAACATCACTATCGGTTTTTTAAAAAAAACCGATACAAATGTTTACATATCACTATCGATTTTCTATAAAAAACCGACACAAATGTGTGCCACTGACTAACCCATATATAGATCATCACTATCGGTTTTTTAAAAAAACCAACACAAATGTTTACATATCACTATTGTTTTTCTATAAAAAAATTTGACACAAATGATTACAATGGTACTATCGGTTTTCTATAAAAAAATTGACACAAATGTGTGCCACCGACTAACCCATGTATAGATCATCACTATCGGTTTTTTAAAAAAACTGACACAAATTATTAAGTACCACTATCGGTTTTCCATGAAAAACTGACACAAATGATTACAATAGCACTTTCTGTTTTCTATGAAAAATCGACACGCATCTATGCCACTGCACAAAACCATGTATGAACATCACTATCGGTTTTCTAAAAAAACCAACACAAATGTTGAGAATAGCACTATCTGTTTTTGAATAAAACCGACACAAATTTATTATCATTATCGGCTTTTCTTGGAAAACCGACACAAATGTAGTTCACTACACTATTGGTTTTCCAGACAAACCATGAAGTCTGAATTTTCAGAATTATTTGATCATAAAGTGAAAAGGCCATAACTTTTGCAAATATAGTTGAAATTATTTGAAATTTTACAGAAACATACTTTGTGATACTACAAATATTTTTCAAAAAGAATTTTGCAAAAAGAGTTAGCATTAAAAAAAGAAGCCAAAATTCACTTTGTAGGCATGATTTTTGCTCAAAGAGTAGAAAAGTCAAAACCTTTTCAAATAAAGTCCAAATATTTTGAAAATTTCCAGAACAGATTTGATGTAGAGTGCCTTCTTTTTCTTTCAATAAGTAGCTACACACCAGACTCCATTGACAAAAATTGTGAAAGTTTCTTACGTACACATAAGTTTTCCAAACTCGAAACTACAGTTATGTACAATACAAATATTTCAAACACATAGCAACTGATACAATGATGTACTCCTTTTATTTACAATACAACCCTTCTTGATGATCTATACGTATGTAATTTCTTCCATGTGTGTTGTCGTCCCCACCAAGACAGGCCCAATATGTAAACGGTGGTATTTCATTGTATTGGTTGTATTCTTCTTCATCTATGACATTTGCGACACCAACGATCCGCCGCTTGCCATAAAGGACGATGTGCAACCTCGGATTGGCTGGATCACGCATGTAGAAGACTTGATTTGCTTGCTTCATAAGAATGAATAGGTCATCTTTGTAGGCGACTCTATTGAGATCCACAAGAGTAAAACCTCTCTTGTCGACCTTCACTCCATGTAGAAGTCTCACCCACTTACATCGGAACAATAGAATTTGATATATTCCATAATCGAGCTCCCAAATTTCTTCGATCACCCTGTAGTATGAGTTCATTCCCATTTAGGATCCTCCTTTCGAGTGATGTTTATCAGATAAAGTATCTATGCTTACACCAATGTTTTGAACAGTACTCTTCGCATCCTGACTTTCAGTGTAAAAGGTGTACCATTAATATCGTACCCCTGCCATGTCTATATATTAAATCTAGATCCGTTAGCCAACCATTTGACATTCTAACTAACAGAGACCTCTGCCTTTTGTTTGAACCATGTGAGAAATCTATCGTTGTGTTCTCGCATGATGGAAAGCTCATCCATATGTGGATTCTCTTCCCGTAATATCAACTTGTGTTGTTCGATGTACCCTGTAACTTCTGTGCTGTGCTGTAAGACTATCAGATGCGCTTTGCAATATATGTTAAACCGTGGTCTCGTTAGTTTTGACCCAACGGTTCCTTTGCCAGCAAGTCTGCTCTCATGGTGAGATACAGGAACACCGATTGCTTGTCTTTTTCTGAGATAGTCCATGCAGAACTCAATAACCTCTTCAGTCCCATAACCTTCAACAATACTACCCTCACGCTTCGACCGATTCCTCACGTAGGACTTTAATATACCCATGTACCTCTCAAACGGATACATGTAATGTAGGAATGGCGGTCTACATATCTTAATCTCTCTGACAATGTGAACAACAAGGTGGACCATGACATCAAAGAACGATGGTGGGAAATGCATCTCAAGCTGACATAGAGTGTACACCACCTCATTCTGTAAGTTATCAAGCACATCGGGATCAATAACTTTGCAGGAGATCGTATTGAAGAAATAACACAGCTTTGTGATTGCAAACCTGACATCCTCTGATAGAATATTTTTGATTGCAACAGGGAGCATTTGGGTCATCAAAACATGGCAGTCATGGGACTTCATGCCCAGCAACTTCAAATCATCCATGGACACAAGCTTCTTAATGTTTGCAGAATTGCTCGATGGAACTTTAACACCTTGGAGACACTTGCAGAGGTGAGATCTTATTTCTTATTCTTGACAGGGTGTAGTATGCAGCGGGGATGTACGGACCTTTTCCATCTTCCTAAATCACTGCAAGCCTAGGCTTGATTCCCATGTAAGCCATGTCACGATAAGCATTTACAACATCCTTGGTCTTCTCTGGTATGTTCAGTAGAATACCAACCAAATTATCGCAGATATTCTTCTCAACGTGCATGACATCAATACAATACCTAATATCTAACTCCTTCGAGTACGGTAAGTCCTAAAATATCGACCTCTTCTTCCAAATGGTACTAGGACGAACAAATTTACGACACTTTCTGTACAGAACATCGATATCCTCTATATGTGAATATACTTACTTTCCACTCATAGGCTGTGGGGCCAAACGAATTTCTTTCTTCCCATCAAATTTGTCATCCATCTTACGATATCAATGACTTTGAGGTAGAAACCTACGGTGACTCATATACACAGTTTTCCTGGAATTCGACAGCTACGGGCTCTTTGTCTCCTCTTCACAAATAGAACACGCTTTGGCTCCTTTCATACTACAGCCCGCCAAATTACCAAGGGCCAGAAAATCATTTATGGTGCAAAATACCATAGGTCATAGAGTGAAGTGCTCTCTTTTGTACGCATCCCACACCACGACCCCCTCGTTCCACAATTTCAACAAACCCTCGATCAGTGAAGCAAGGTACAAATCAATATAATTTTCCGATTGTTTGGGTCCCGAGATTAGCAACGATATCATTATATACTTCCGCTTCATGCACAACCAAAGAGGGAGATTGTAGATAAACAACAAAACTGGTCAGGTGCTGTGACGACTACTCATGTTACCAAACGGATTCATTCCATCGATACTCAACCCAAATCTTATGTTCCTCATTTTGGCACTGAAGTCATCATGTTTCCAATCGATGTTTCTCTATTGAGCTGAATCAGTAGGGTGTCTCAGCTTGCCATCTTCCTTTCGAGACTCATAATGCCAACGCAACAATTTTGCCTCTCTGGAATTTGCACACAACTGCTCCAGAAGAGGAATGATGGGCAAGTACCACAATACCTTGGCCAGTGCACCTTTAGTGGCCTCTTCACCGTCGTTGCCTCGGCTCTTACGCTTCTTACTGTTACGCTTCTCGTTTTGTTTGTACCGGGGTACACCACAAACTAGACAAATGTGTAGCTCCTAACGCACGTTACGGTACAAGATGCAATCATTCGGACATGTATGTATCGTTCGGACATGTATATATCCTTTTATTTCCATTCCCATGGGACATGGTAGCTTCTTCGCTTCATAAATACTTGTTGGTAACTCGTTTCCCTTCGGAAGCAGATCCAATAGAAGAACTAGAAGTGCATTGAAACTTGTATCTGTCCAACGGTGTTTTGCCTTCAGTTCAAACAATTAAAGGACTGAACCCAACTTAGTGTATTCCACTTTACAACCTGAGAACAGCGGTTTGGCATCATCTTCCATCAAGCTTTTGAACTTTTCAAACTCTCTTTGCATGTAATTTCCATCCACATCCCGTAACATTTGTTCCAAATTATCCTCCTCAAACATATCACACTGCAACTCGTCATCGGGTTCCATCGTGTCTTCGTTGCATACCGAAAGGGTGCTAGCTGTCTCCTTGTGATGGATCCAACATGTGTAATTACTCACGAAGCCACATCGAATCAGGTGGTCTTCAATTTGAGTTGAGTTGTTAAATCTCCTCAGATTGGTGCAATCAATGCAAGGACAATATATGAAGTTTACACCCCTCTTCACCATACCCTCTTCTGCAATTTTTTTGAACTTCTCAACACCCCTCTGAAATTCAGCACTCACACGGCTTTTCCGATACATCCATTCCTCGTAGTCTATCTGCAATTAGACTTTGCACAAAAAAATAAGGGAAAAACTAGAGCGACAGCTAGCTAGCTATTTCAAATATTGAGACATCATTTCAATTAATATTACCTTTGCAAAATAGAGGATAGGTTCTAAGATTTATAAATGTACTCCGATCGATACCTAGCTTCTTCCCTGGTTTAGAGCTTCCAATTCCCTAGATAGAAGACATACATTTTTAACATCAACAGTGATATCGAATAACCTAATTATATAGTGTAGTAGCTTGCAAATCTTTTGACTTCAACGAAACAAAACAAAGGTACCAACGATGACTCCTAATCTCTAAATAGATTAGGTACTAATCCCATTCAAGGATATATGGTTCGAGCAAGTTCCTAAGCCGTTGTACAACTCCAGAGAAAATTTTAGCAGTATCTCCCTGCTATTCTCCAGATACATGTCTCGACAACAAGTCAAGAGGGGTATGTATCTGGAGAATACCAGAGAGACACTACCGAAATCTACTCTAGAGTTGTACAACATAGCTCAAGAAGTTGCTCGAACCACATATCCTCGAACTATCCAAAAAACGTGGACAATTCAAGACTGGCCGCTTATAAACATGCCATTTCGTTTGGCATATTTATAAACAAGCACCCTCAAACGGGAGACGTAGGTTCCGCAGCCTAAACTCTAACATTTATCACATGACAGCAACAATAATTCACGATTAACACGAGAGCACTACAATAATTAAATAGATGTGTTCTTCTCAAGTAAAGAGTGTGAAATCTGATAGCATATACACAATTTCAGTGCAACCTAAACTTTATTTATGACATATCAAAATTACCTAGTGTAAAATTGAAGGGGTTTGAAGGATTGCTCACATTTTGAAGAAAACCGCAAATGAGGGAAAAAAGAGGGGAATCTCCTGAAGCTAGGGCATCAAATTTACCCTCTTAACACCTACCCTTGAGGATTACAAATTTTCTCACCCAAGTATTGCTTCCAACCACAGAATATGAGCTATTTTTTTGGGTGGCGGCAGAGAAATCTCCTCTAGAACAACAACAAAGAAGAATTCAGCCCGAGTGGTATATATAACCTAGCGAAGCACATCACAATCGGTTCTCAATTAAAAAGCGATAGTGATGTGTATGTATATCACTATCAGTTCTCATATAAGAAGCGATAGTGATGAGCACGTGGACATCACTATCGGTTCTTATGTGAGAAGCAATAGTGATGTGCATGGTCATCACTATCGGTTTCAACAAAGGATGCGAAGTGATGAGCACATGCACATCACTACCGGTTCTTTTGTGAGAAGCGATAGTGATGTAAATTGATAATGATGCACACGTGCTCATCACTATCGCTTTCTTTGTGAAAAACGATAGTGATGTGCATGCACATCACCATCGCTTCTCTCATAAGAACCAATAGTGATGTACGTGATCACATCACTATCTTTTCTTATGTAGGAACCGATTGTGATGACCATGCATATCATTATCGCTTCCTGCATAAGAACCGATTATGATATGCTTAGTGCTACATCACAATCACTTCTAACCTCATAATCGATAGTGATTGTTATTAACACCCCTCCCAAGTTATCTATCACAATCGTTTTTTCCTAAAAACTTAAGAACCGACACAAATAAAGTGATAGTAATGTACCATTCTGTAGTAGTGGGTGTTAATACGTACTCAGATACCTCCAAGGTACACAAGATCTTAGCTTATATTATATCAAGGACCAAGACTCAAAAATGGTGGGATATAAGAGTGTTGGCTATCTGTCTGATCCCTACAGTGCTAAATCTTATATTGGATTTGTATTTCTCTGCTTTGTTCAACCATTTCTTAGCGTTCTTTTAATCAGACCTTGGTAGCTACTTCTACCAACCACTCAGAGATTATAGCATTATATGAAACGTTCGCGGAAGTAGAGAACCGAAAAAATAAGAACACTACCTACGACAGTTGAAGAAGCTCAACCTAATGTTGAGAAAATCTTTGAAGTAAGCCATCCAGAAGATGATAACATCCCTGAAGTGATCCATCCTGAAGATGATAACCCTAGCGTATATTTGCACACACAATTTAACGCTGGGAAGTCGGAATACCCAGACTCCATCATTGCGTGAAATCACGAGGAGTTAGAAGAAATTAATAAAGAGATCCCTGAAGTGACACAGGAAAATTGTATAAAAGAAAGAATACAATTATCGACATGTATTTTGCCTATAAAATTGATAAAAGTTGGATCCAGAACCAAATTCTATAGCAGAGTACCAGAAGCACCCAAATAGGGTCAAATGAAAAGAAGCAATTGAGGCAGCGCTCGCCTATTGACCAAACACTCCTAAAGTGTTCCCTGTAGGATCAAATAGATTCTTCATCCGAAAGAGAAATGAAAATATCCAGATGGTGAGATATAAAGTGAGGCTTGTAGCACAAGGATTCACACAGAAATCCGGCATCGATTACGATAAAACTTATTCTCCTATAATGAGTGGAATAATGTTCCTAAATTTAATATTAATGGCAGCAAGCTTAAACTTATCAATGCAGTTGATGGATGTAGTGACTGTATATTTATATGGGTTACTAGATACGGATATTTATATGAGAATCCCTGAAGGAGTTACGATTCCGAATCCTAATAATCGCAATATGTATAGCGTCAAACTAAAGAGATCGCTATATGGACTAAAATAGTCGGGGAGAATGCAGTATAACCGACTTAGTAAGTCCCTCCTGAAGAAGGAATATTGTCCCTATGTGTTCATAAAGAAATCCCAGAATGAGTTCTGCATCATCTCAATATATGTTGGTTATCTGAATATTATCGGAACCACAGAGGAGATAAAGGAAGTAAGTGCTTACCTCACGATGGAATTTGAGATGAATGATTTGGATAAAACCAATATTTTCTTAGGCCTACAGCTAGAGAATTTGACAGAAGGAATTATTGTACACCAGTCTATTTATACAAAGAAGGTATTGGAAAATTTTAATATAGATAAATCTCATCCTTTTCATACCTCCATGGTGTAAGATTTCTTGAAGTAGATAAAGACCCTTTTCATACCAAGATGGAAAATGAGAAAGTTTTAGAACCTGAAGTCCCATATTTATGTATTTTGAGAATTACACAAGGCCTGATATTGCATTCTCATTAAATTTGTTAGCAAGACACAATATAGTCCTAACCAGAAGACATTAGGCTAGTGTCAAGACTTTACTCATATACCTCCAAGGTACTCAAGATCTTGGATTGTTTTTCAGAAGAATCAAGACTTAACCATGATAGGATATATGGATGTTGGCTATCTGTTTGATTCCCACAGTGCCAAATCTCATACTGGTTTTTGTATTTCTCTGCAGTAGTACAGCCGTTTTCTTGGTGGTCTTGTAAGGAGATCTTGGTAGCTATTCCTACAACAACTAAGAGATTATAGCTTTGTATGAAGACTCACGTGAGTGTGTTTGGCTAAGACGTGTGATTAACTATATCCAGAAATTATGTGGTCATAACACTGTCGATACCCCTACAATTATCATGAAGAATATGCTGCTTGTGTTGCACAAATACAAATGGGTTATGTGAAAAGCAATATCACGAAGTATATTGCTCCTAAACTTTTCCATCCTCATGAACTCCAGAAGAACAATGACGTAAAGATTTTACATAGTAAGTCATGTAAAAATCTTATAGATATATTCACTAAATTCTTGCCAAAATCTATATTCCAAAGATGTGTTAATGGCGTTGGAATGATACGACTTAGAGATATGCGAAGTTCAAGGGAATAAATCCTTGAACCATAACCATTATTATGATCATGCAGTTCTAATATAAATCTAGAAAATTATAAGTTGTACTCTTTTTCTTTTAGTGAGTTTTTCTGAAGTTTTCTCACATGAAGGTTTTTAATGAGGTAATTAGTGCAATATAAAGTGCGAGTGCAATGTACTCTTTTCTCTATCTCATTTGTTCTCATTGGGTTTTTAATGGAGTTTTTAATGTGATATGTGCATTACGCGGTATTCGTCCAAAGGAGAGTGTTATGATATAAATAGAATCCCAGTTCAAGTTTGGAAGAACTCTATCTATTGGTGGGTGAATTCGAATCTATCTCTTGCTATCTTTTACTATATATTGGGCATCCCTTGAACAAGAGATTCAATCTAATAAAACAATAGAACTTTGCCTCCTTATTTTATGTGTGCTTCAATTTTTATTCTTGTGAATTTGTTGGTATATAGTTGATTGATCGTGAGAGAACGACTATATTTTACACGCAGAATAATGCATAGAAGTATTATGATATCACACGAGTGACGTGTAATCCCGGACAGGCTAGCCCTTTCGCCAATGTTCTTCTGAAGAAAGTTCTTCCAATGAATCTACTCCCGAAGAAAAGAACAAGAAGTTGTCTGCACTGGAGTCCAAGAAAGGACGAAGAATTATATTATTGCTGCTCCTTGATATGACCTAATACTCCCACAATCCACCACTATTCTAAGGTTTGGAACCAGGTGTACAAAAAGAATTCCAATTTGCAATGTTTAAGAATGATACGATCGTCAGTAAAAAAAAATGTAGTAACACTTTCCCCTCCATAATTGCAGTAGCATACGCTGAAATCAAAGAGCATGGACACGTAATGAAGCCAAAATCTTGCAGACGTACGTACGTCGGCCTTCTAGATCATCCATCGATCGATCTTGCTATCATGTAGGCATCAACTTACATCTATTCAATATGAGTACAATTTTAAAGCGGCTAGCCCTTGGCCTTGTCGATCACCTCATGTCCTAATCAGCGTATCTAATCGCACAACACGAAGGGATCAAAGGCGCCTTTTTCCACTAGTGCGGCACAACGATAACAGAATGGAGCCATACTCGCACCTTTTGCTGCATGCATGCCCCGCCAGACCTCTGCAGCAAAGAGGCCGAAAAAGAGAGGAAATGATCAAGTGAGGCGTGATTAAAAGCTCAGCCCAAGCAAGTCAACAATACATAGCACTTTAGCATAATCTCTCTCTCCCTCCCAACCCCCCTATCTACCGCTCCCTCCGACCAAGTTTATAAGACGTATTTTTTAGCACACAAATCAAGAAGATATTGAAAATAACTAGATTGCCCCTCATTATTATCTCTAAGCATTATATTCAGTGCGTGCATATAGATAATATAAGTAAATCAAATATTTATTAGAAATATAAAAAAACGTCGCACTAATTTATATTAGAACACTAAATAAAACATATATTTATAGACAAAACTATTTTTAAAAATACGCTCAATAATTGGGACGGATGGGAGTTCTACGTATTATATGATCGATGTTGTGTGCGCCCAATCATGGGTTGGTTACTTTCTTCTCCTCTCGATCGAGCTCTGATTGGAGAGCTGGAGAAAAACCTTCTTTGCAGAGAAAGGGCCATGTCCCTGCGAATCTTGGTGCACCCGTCACTGGCCAATTAAACAAGGGAGTGTATAGGTATCATCCGGATGTTTTTTTGGTTGAAATCACCCAAATCTAGAACCATTGGATTTCGGATCCAAATTCACCGGGCCGTTGGATCAAATCATACGATCGGATGTAATCGATACTCCCGAACATCCAAATTCACCGGGCCGTTGGATCAAATCATAGGATCGGATCCAAATTCACCGGGCCGTTGGATCAAATCATAGGATCGGATGTAATCGATACCCCCGAATCTCAACAATGATCCAATGGTTCTAGATTTGGATGATTTCAACTAAAAAAACATCCGGTTGATGTTTATCAAATCCCATTAAACAACGCTCGTACTCCACCTAGCTTGGTACGCACACACATGAGTACATGATTGTTTGGAGCTTGTTTCACGTATAATCTGCGTGCGCCTGTGTGAATTTGTGTGCTTAATTGGGAAGGTTTTCAGGTACATGGGAGAGGATGTGACAGGAACGGCAAGTTAAACTGGTAGTTGCCAGGTAAGCTAGATATTCAGGGTGCATGTGTAGTTCTTGTCCACAGGCTCACCGCTCAAGCCACATCACTGTTTTCCTTACCTTCCATTGGATCCATCGATTTGGTACGTGCACCTGAGCAATCTGAAAGCCAAATTTGTCAATGTAATCAATATAAGCGACTTTTTAAAAAAAAATCAATATAAGCGACTAATCGACATTGGATCAGCAGATGAGGGGTCAATCACCATATATGGAAAGCTTGTACCAAGAGCAATTCTTGATTTACACAAGAATTTTAGATATCTGTAATTAATAACTCTGGCGATAGATTGATGTTGGTGATTCCTTGACACCATTTAAAAACACAAATTAAGTAGAAATACAGTTAAATCGATGCAGCTTGCAAGCACAATGATAAATTCAGGAAGATCAAAAGGGAAAAGCAAGGGAAGGACTATAGCATCTAAAGTAGAGCTCTGAATTGTCAATTCTTAGAGCTATTAGGGCAGAGTAGACACATACCACCGCAAGTGTGGGCACCCTAGCTAGCCAATACAAACAATTTGCCGCATGTGACCAACCAACGCCCCCATCCCCCCAATCACCGTGGTGATTATCTCCAATTGGCCTTGGCACCTGCATGCCCAACATCTTTCTCCAGTTAGTCACTTTCTTCCTCAGAGTAAGTACTCATAAGTAGGTAGCCCTTTTTAAGGCTGCATGCCCGTGCTGGGTCTTTTGCTTGCATATCATGGCCCCCCAATAATCCCATTGATCTCAGGGCATCATCCCCTATACCATTCTCTCGCGCTCTCTTTTAAGCCTATTTCTTCCAGCCCCAACACACGTGTGTGTATATACTTGTATATGTGTATATACACACACACATATATACACACACAAATCTGACCACCTTACAAATAAATTTGCAAAAATACCTCCCTCCTCGATTGTTGTTAGCACCAAGATCGGGAAATATATGACCGATTTGTAAGGCTAAGGTAAAATTAGGTATCCAGTCGACATCGGTTCAAATAAGGAATTTTATCTGCAAGAGATAAAGGCCAATACGATTTATGACTTGTGACGAATTCGAAAGGGATACAATTGGCCTACATGCTATAAAAGGAGACTGAGATGAGCTAGAAAAATACCAACAATCAATCAAACAATTCGCATCTACTTTTATTTACTTTCCGTCGACTAGGAGTAACCTTTGTAATTTGTTTTTTATCACTAAAATTGCGTATTGCTGATTGTTAATCATCTTCGATTATGTCAATTTACCTAGGTTCGCTTTTTCCAATCTTGTTGTGCATCGCCTTTTTCGGGAAAATCTGCCTTTATCAAATCATCTAATCAGTCGTGACAAGCTGTTTACATTTATCGTTACTTGTGATATTATCGGCTAAATAGCTGTTTGGATCAGATTTCTATTGAAAACCTAATCGGTTGAGAAAGTTGTTTAGATCATAATTTTCTTACCAATTGTAGGATCAAATCAACTGGCATGCCACAAACCAAATTAAATCCGGTATTTGCGTGTATTTGAGCTGATCAATCCTTTGTCACATTTTTCGGTTCCAACAACTGCAGAAGGCACATGTCGCGCTATATTAGCACGGCATGTTTTCCTTCTAAGCAACCTTTTCTCGCAATGTCCATCAATTAAGCACCTTAATTAGTCTCTTAATTTTAATTAATCACTTTAATTATTTTATCACTTAAAAAAGTCATTAATTAAGTGATTTTACTCAATTAAGTGACTAATTAAGTCACTGCCGAGCTCGGAGGTGCCACTGCCACTATAGATTGTTCTGCCACGGTGTGGGAGTGCGGCACCTGTCATGCCTTTTGCGGTCGAGAAGAAGGCTATTTTTATAAGTTTATTCGGAAGGAGGCTAGATCTGAAAAAAAATTCAAAAGAGGAAAAAAGAAAATTTATTCTCTACTGCCACACTATATGATAGTATCTATCAAACATTGTACGGCCTCCCTCTTTCACACACATCTCCCTGTCTACTATCTCTTTCTCCTCTCTCCTGTGCCACAGGGGAAAACGAAGAATACTAAAGATAAGAAAGTGACGTGCGTAGAGAGAGAAACTAGAAAGGGAGAGGGAGAGGGAGGATGGCCACAAAGGGGCTCCAAGGGAATCACCGGTGCAACAACTTGCTGCCGTGGTAGGCCATGCGGCCAGGCCCGTAACGACACTGGTCATATAATAATAAATTATTAAAGCCGACAGCATTTCGCTGCTATTGGCATCCCGCGCTACCAGCCGACGTGGGCCGCTGTGCCGCCATGCATGCAATCCCGAACAACAATGTGCAAATGTACATGTGTCAAGGAAAATACTTCTATACTTACGAAAGTACGTACACACACTTTTAAAATACCACTTAAACAAATAAATTATATCTTTTATTTTTTAGTGTATTTTAATAACAAGTATAAGATACTCGAAAGTTAGTTTTATATAAAATTTGATTAAAGTCTACTCTTTATGGCATAACTTGTGTATATACTTATTTGGGGAAATATCTAGTGTAAATGGCTATTCAGTGTTAAAATACTAACATCCATCGTGGGCCATCCGATCTATCATGTGCGGCTCAGATTGAGAGTTGTGGAAGTCCCTCATGGAATGAGGAGAGAAATAGAGGGGGGTTTTCGCAAAACCGTTTAAGTGATAAGGGGTTCCATCACTCTCAATCTGAGCCACACATGATAGATCGGATAGCTCACAATGGATGTTAGCATTTTAGCACCGAATAGCCATTTGCACTAGATATTTCCCCTACTTATTTTATATATGGAAAAGGATATACAACAAAAATAAAGAACTCCGATGACACATTTTTAATCAAACCGTATTAGAATATCTTAGAATTAGTATTTAAGTTTGTGTATACATATATATCTATATACACACGCGGGCGCTGAAAACATATGCATAACCGTTCTCCAGCTGCAGATGTAGCACGGATTAATATGGATCAACCAGCGTTGCATAGCCTCTTTCGTGGTGCGAGCAACTCAGTCCTTCGGGTAACGATCAAAGTTTAATTTTCATAGTAGGTTTGGATCCGACGGTTATTTATGTGAATTTTTCACTATAATTTTTTAGGATTTAAATCCACGGCGATTTGTTGGTTGTGTGAGCCTTAAGATGACGGATCATCAACCAGTATCTCGCGTAACCAATTGATGAGAAAAAGGAGGGGTACACAGAGGCGTAAGCTGGAGAAAAATAGAGGGGGTGTTTAGTATTGTGCTTCTTATATTCATGATGGATAGTCAGTGGGGCGTCTTGAAGACCACTAAAAAATACTACGGGACTAAGAGGTACCAAGGATATGATGGTCAAAGCCGGTGCTCTAGCCCCTTCACATCCCTCCTTGCGTATACCTGTAGCACCTGATAGTGCCAAACATATTAAGTGGAAATCATCACTTTTCTAGCTCCATAGCAATTTTTTGGAAAATCTGGCCCATTTACGAACGTAATTGTAAAAATAGCTTCATCCCTAACCGCAAAAAGTCACCTTCAGCACAAATCATGCTCCTAGAGCGTGGTAGGTGTGGGAGCGCGGAAGATGATATGTGTCACATTCTAGCATTTTCGTAGTTATGGGTGAGAATATTTTTATAATTATATTTATGAAAGAGCTAGATTTGTAAAAAGAATTACGCACCGAACCCAAAAAAATGATGATTTTTAAGGTGTTTCCCATTAACATCCGTCGTCTTTAGTAGTAAAGAGTTTAGTTAATGAATTGGGTGGAAGGCCAGAGGGGCTTGTCACAGGAGATCTTCTAGTTTGTTGGTGTGATTCTGGTTGGTTCAGCGGAGTGGGGTGGGGGGGACCGGGATGTAGCTTGGAGTGGAGGGTATATGGTCCCGACCCAAAGAGACGGACAACTGCTTTGAGCTGTGCAACCTAGCCGAATACTGGGGGACCAGACCGGACCGGACGTACCGGCTCGTCCCTACGTATGTACAAGATTGTCTTGTACCCGCCACAAAACATACGTGTATACGTGTATATATACGCTGGCTTGTAGTACGTACTACGTAGCATCATACATAGCATGTGTGCCAAGAAAAACCCAGCTGGTGTACAGTGTTGGTGTTTGCTCTGGGCTCTTGGGAAGTGGGCCTGGAATTTAGTAAGCATGCATTGGGGCCTAATTTGTCGGCTTTTGTTTTGTGCAGCTAGCTAGCCTCCCATGCAGGCCCATCCACCTGCCCAGCAGCCTATAAGATTAAGCTCGCCTAGCTCTGGTACAACGAGTATGTACATACTGGCAGTCTAGCACTAGCGATCAGTACTCGGTACTAGCCGATGGCAGATCTAGACCTAGATCTTAGGGTGCTTATCTGTTTATAGCCCATCACACTCCTCTATCTTTAATTATCCTTTTGCTCATCTCGTATAGAGTATGCCTTAGCCTCCTTTGACCCTCTAATAGGTCCGCCGCTGGTACTAGCGTACCATTGCCATGAGAATCCTCTGTGCTTGAGTATTTTTTGGAAGCCATTCGGACATTAGACCCCGTTTGGAACACAAAAAAGTTTCACAAGAAATGTTGCATGAAACAGTTTATTTCATAGAGAATCAGGAAAAATTCTCGCGTCCATTGGGCATCAAAGGACATATAGGCGAGAGATTAACGATGCTGCAGTCCCTCACAGGTCGACATTTATTTTCGACTGGGCAGTTTCGGAGGGAGGATTTATAACGAGATTTCGCGGTGTCGGTAGCACAGAGAATCTGTTTGCCGCTACAATTTGTAGCCTGGCAAAAGGGGTGCAGCTGCACGGCAGCAGCAGGTGCAGGCAGGACTGGGTTCTCGTTGTCTAGGTGTTTACTGTCCTTCCACATGCACCGCATGATACGCGCATCGCTGCATGAATGAAGGATGAACCGATGATGAACTATAGCCAGCCAGCCAAGATGCCCCTAGCTAAGATGCTGCATGCCACGCTGCGCATAGGGCATATCTGCGGCGCGCGCGCTGACGTTTTTCTGAACCCCCTGACACGATCGTTCGCTGGGAATTTTTGAAATAAAGGCGGACAGCGCCGCGGCCGAGTGAGCGGTCGATCCAAGGCGCCTCTGCTGCGCTCTGCCCTTCTGCCTGCCACTGCCTCTACCACTGCTGTGCGTACGTCGTCGTCGTCGCCGCCGCCGCTGGTCGATCGGCTAGCTAGCTGGCTCGGCTGGGGCAAAGGGAATGCGTTGTTTTCGAGGATGACGAGCTGTCTATCTCAGTGGACCGGCCGAGCGGTTGCGCAAGTATTCGTTCAGACATTCAGTCTTGGGTTTGTCTGTACGCATGGATCGGATGAAGCAGCTGTCTCATTCAGGCGGCAGTGGAGCCGCCGCTGTTGTTTCTGCTTGTTTTGTTCCTACTAGCCTTCACGCGGTAAGGTAGTAGCAGTAGTAGTACTGGAATTTGTGCATGCAGATGTTGACGATTTGCTACGGTGAGAGAAATGGAGGGAGGGAAAGGATACGAAAGGAAAGGAGGCCCGGTCGGCAGAGCCGAGTGATCGTTTTCATGCATGGAGCTGGTCTTGGTATCTAGCAGCAGTCACTCTAGCTAATTTCCCTGTGAGAGCGAGTGGAGCGCGTGCTTTAAACGTGTCCTCGCCAATTAGTCAGTTTAGCGTGTTAATTGCTCTTAAGTAACACAACGTTAGCGTGTAAGTGACACCAATGTAGACATTGGTGAAGTAAAATGGTAAGCGCGTGGCTTGATTGGCTTAAAAGTGACGTTTTGTTTTCTGAACTCTGGCCTCAGCTTCTCTACGAATGTTTAAATTGGATATGTGAAAGTTATAAAAGGTTAGAAATCGACAATAAACTTATACTTCAGGTACCTTCAAATTAAGCAGGCACGAAATCGGGGGCACACGATTTAGATAGGTTCGGGCTTCCGGATGGAGTAATACTCCACTCCTGTATAGATGATGTATAGAATCGGTGAATAGAGTACAAAGCAGGATGTCTAACTCTAATTACAATGAAGATTAAACTTAGGGGTGGCTAAGCTATGGCTAAAGATGTTCTGCTCAAAGGGTCTTCTCGCTTATCTAGCTCTGGATGGTTGTAGTCTGAGAATTGTTCCTTTTCTTCTCCCCCCCAAGGATGCCTACTCTTGTCCTTATATAGTCGAGGTAGTCTTGCCTCAGGTCGAGTTGTAGTCGGTTTGGGATGCCAGATCGTGGTCGATGAGGAGTCCATCATCACGTAATCATCAGAGCATATCCAAACTTTCTTAGACACTAGACGTACTCGAGCTGGTGTCCTCGTAACGGGAATACGATCGAGTCCTTCCCTACATGAAGATACCCCCTCCGCATATATCTTATCCCATAGAACTAGACCCGTGATATCCGGAGTTTCTAGATGCTTGCTTGAGTATATACGGTTTGGTATTTGAGTTTCCTGTGCGTGCCCATATCCCATATTTAGATATTCGATAGTAACTCCCGAACTCTACTTAGTGGATGGTTCGTTTAAGCACTTGGTCGATTACTGTCAAGCTCTGACTTGGTCGAGTAATGCCTCGCCTGCTTGCGGCCGAATGACTCGAGTAGGTTGGGAATCGCTAAGTATCGAGTAGGAATGCGCTGGGTCGAGCACCCTGCGACAAGCCCAACTCGAGTTCTTAGGGTAACCATACGTTACTTGATGTCGAATCATCGACTCGACTCTGAGCAAAGTTAGAAAAAGTCAGAAAAATATAAACATTGAGTAGCGAAACATTTATTGCCGTTGCCTGCAACACCAAGGGGGTGCAGCGCAATCATTTCACTTTTTTCGCCAATCGAGGCATCATGTTGTGGGGAATAGAACCGTTCACCTGTAAGAAAGATTTCGGCTTATAAATCCCCATGTCCGAAACTGTAGCCACTACTTTCCCCTTTACGCCTCCATTCTTATTCTCGACACTTCCGTCGCGTTGCTTAAGCCCTAGCGTCGCTACCCTTGAAAAATCCATCTCACTTCCTTCTCAATGGCATCTAGCCCTTCCGCCAGCGCCAGAGCCATTCCGCCGCCAAGGAAAGAACCTTAGATAGCCAAGGCGATCTTTGAGGATGAGGCCTTCAAAAAGGTGTGGCAAAAGTTGATGATGACGGAGAAGCGTCTCACTAAGCTAGAGGGAGATGGCTTCATTCCCCCTTGAGAGTTCTTCCGTTGGAGGCTAGCACTCAGTGGGTCATATCCTACCCCTAAGGATGAGGATAAAACCGTTGTGTTTGAGGCTTTCTTCCGTTGCGGACTAAGCTTTCCCCCTTCGCAATTTTTGATCGATGTTTTGGACTTCTATCAAATTCAACTTTTCCATTGAGCCCCACCTCGATCACGATGCTCAGTGTATTTGTCCATCTCTGTGAGGCCTTTCTGGGTATCAAGCCCAACCTCAATCTATTTCGCCACTTCTACACTTTGAAGAGGGCAACAAGAAATGAAGCGGTTGGGGTGTCGGGTTTCACCTCTGCAACGGTGTAGCGCGCGAGTACATTTTTGTTTCAGTTACCTCTTCCTAGCAATTGGACTGGAAAAAACGGTGGTTTGACATCACCTCCCCAGACATCGTGAATCTTCCTCTAGCCTACCAACCACTCTTCCTTAATCCTATTGACCTTTAGAAGAAAGTCCCTCCTTCGACTATGTGCAATGCACATTACGCTCAGAAGATCGAGGAGCTGAGTAAGAATGGATTAACTGGAAGCATATGGCCAAAGACTTCATCACGTGTCAGTTGAGTCCGCTAAAGCATCGAGACCACTTGGCCTGGGACTACTCCGGAGTCGATGATGCCACCAGGGATAATCCTAGAAGTAAGTCCTTATAAGGTTCTCATTCTCTTTGTTTTAGTTGATGAATGGTGAACTAACTCGCATCTTGCTAGATTTGTAGCAGGATGTTCTAGGGCTCGAAACCTGGCGCTTGTGGCATTGAGGCATATTTGCTCGCCAATCCTCGACCAGAGGTGAGTACTATATAGCGGCTTGTAATGCACCGTTTTTGCATCTGTCATCCGTCTTATCCTAGCATCTCCTCAAGAAGCCATGTTCAACAAGAAAAGCGAGCCGATTAAGGGAGTCATCAATCTGGAGGATGATGGGCCGACCCAAAATGACAATCAGGTGACGGGCTCTATCTCCGCCGATGTTGGCTCTCCTCCGAATAGTCCTGTACCTACCACCGCTCCAAGCGAGGGCGAGGCAGACTTAGAGCTAGCAGTGGTTGAGTCCCCTCAAGCGAGGAGGTTGGAGTCTCTAGCACCCCTTCGGCTATCCAAACGGCATCGGACCTCGTCGTCAAGACCATCCGACCAGGTGACCTTCAATCACTCATTTGGATGTTATGAGATCGCTGATGTAATCCAGCAAATGTTGGAGGACCAGCGGATCGCCTAGGGAGCCGACGTGCAGAGATTGGCGACTTCTACACCGACATCACCTCGAATGGGGTCTCCATCGACCAGAGCAGTCGAGCAGGTAACACTGCCATCAAGTAGCATTCGCTAAGCTCGTTTACAGATATTTTGCTCATGGTAACTATCGTATGCAGGATCCACCATTGGTGGTTGATCCTCTGACGCCATCTCCTTGACTAGTCGGGCTGAGCGAGAAGCCAGCTGCCGGGACCAGACTGGTCCTAATGAAGGCAGCTGCTCAGAAAAAGAATGTGAAGGTGAAGGTTCGGCTGGCGATGTAAGCTGCCTCTTCTTCATGATAATTCATTCCCCTTTTTTCGGAGATGTCACGTAAAGAATCCCCTGTAGGAAAGGTAGATCTAGTAGCGCTGTCGACAATATTACCATCGCTGCCTTGTTGTCCCTCGGCACAGTCGTCGTTATTCCAGCCCCTGCTTCAACAGCTCCAACCACAATAACAGTCTTACCTCCCCCAACTCCCCAAGGGCCTTTGGAGTATTGGTCTGTTCTGAAATGCCAACTTCAGGTATGTGATTTACACCAAACCTTTTTCTACACTCTACCTTGCCCTCTGCTTTGCCTCTTTGACACCCCTCACCCTCTCTCTTCCTCAACACACAACGGATACGGTACGCAGGGTCGTGGCCTTCTGCGAGAAAGCCCATCAGTAAAACGAGTGGCTCACAGCTTCCGGCTAGCAAGTGCTCAAGATGAAAGACGCCGAGCTGACAGCCCTCAGGGTCGAGCTGAAAGCTGCCAAGGCTAAGGCTGGGAAGCAGAGGAGTGAGATGAAAAGGCTGAGCGCAGAGGCGAAGAGGTTGATAGCGGAGGCAGAAAAATCAAGAGCCAAAAAGACTGCCGCTGATGCTGCTCGACTCAAGGCTAAAGCCAGTTGTGATAAGGCGAAAGCAAGTAGGAAGACGGTTGAGGTCGAAAAGGCGGCAGTAGATGCAGCACTGGCCACTCTACAGTTGGAGATCCCTGAACACATGACTTCATCTACTCGACTTGCGACCTCCCACATACTTGGCTTGGTGAAGAGCCACCATCCTGCCCTGGACCTCTCAATTGTGGACGAATCTGGTACTTGTATGCACGCAGGATAGAATCGCTCATCGTTGAGTTCAAGCATGGCCACACATTAGTTTGGCTTGCTAACACGCTAAGTATGTGATCAAGTAAATGCGTGCAAAAAATCACATGTAAAAGAGATAAGTAAACTGAGATCAAGGAATTGTGCGTATGGTGTGTTTCACTCGATAATAGTATCTAAAAAAACTGAAAAGAGGTATCAGGTTACCTGTAGCCCCCGACTCCTTAATGAAACCATCGAGTGGGGAGTAGAGTGTAGTAAGCACAATACTGTGATGTAGCCCCCAACTCTTTACTCAATAGCTGGATCGAGATGAAAGTGGAGCATTAATATCATGCACCTGTTGCGACTCCGAACCCCTTATTCGATAGATGTATTGACCCAAGGTTGGAGCTAGGTGAAGACAAAATCAAGCGATGTAGCCCCCAACCTCCTACTCAATGACTGTCTAGAGTAGAAGGAAGGGTGTATGCGCGACTTGCATGATGTAGCTCATGACCCTTTGCTCGACTTGAGAAAAAAGGTAGAGCATAAGCATCAAGAAGCATTAAAAAAGATCAAGCGATATAGCTCTCATCCCTCCACTCGATGAATGCATCGGGGTGATGGTGGAGCAAGTGCGCTGGCCAAATATGTGATGTAGCCCCGGCTCTCTACTCGATGAGTGTATCGAGGAGAAAGTAAGGCGTGAGCATCACAGATGGTAGCCTTCGACCATACACTCAGGTGTGTGAGCCCCCGAGCGTGTTGGTGAGGCTAAGCCTTTCATTATTTTCGTGTAACCAAATGCTGTTGTAACCTTCGCGTCCTTTCGACTTCCACGTGGCTCATCATGACTTAGCGTCTCTTTGGTTCCCGCATTTATGTGGAAGTGCAAAGGACGCCTCGTGGATCAGAACCAACATGACTTTGGGCGGTTTACGATTATGGCACGACCCGTTCCCTGAGCTATAAATTGACAGGACTTGTTGTCACCTACCACAACCCGTCTCTTTTTGTTTCTTTCCTTCGCTCGCAATGCTTTAGCCTCTTACCTCCATCCATGGCCTCCACTCTGCCATTGTCCCCATCTGTGGAGATTCTCGGAGGATCCCCTCCTCTAGAGATCACCGTAGAGATTCCTCCCCCTCCGCCTCCAGCCACGGGCTCCTCAAGGCAGATCATCGTTGTCTCTAAAGAGGAGGAGGAAGAGATCAACTGGGAGGCCGTTGAGATGGTGGCCTGGCCAGAGGAGGAGGACGAGGTTACTAGAAAGCTGCGTGTCGTCACCAAAGAAGACCATGCCTCCTCTGCTCCCTTCGTGAGAGCAGATGACACCGCCGGCACACAAGGAGAAGGTGTAGCTGCTGATGCTGTCGAGGGAGGTGGAACTTGAAATAGCTTTACTGCTCCGGCACCTGCTCGCCCTCCAAGCCCTCGCGGTACCCGGAGGCTTCTGGCAGCAGATAGGTCGCCTTCTCTGTCGACAAGCGATCAAATCTTCGCCACTTCTCCCGGCCCGTATAGAGGGCACAGGCCCATCCCAGGGACCATCAGCTTCCAGTCCCCGTAGATGCAGGGGAGGCGGCGTGACGCCTCCGAGGACAAGTAGTTATAGGATACCTGTCTCAAAATGTAATAGAGCGACTTTTGTTAGTGAAATTAATAAAGTTTTTAGTTTACCTGAATTTTTGTTGTTCAATGGCTCGAATGCACCGTCTTTTTTGTCTCATGTATGAAATCTTCTTAATTAATCGATGTTCCACGAGTTATCTAGTATTGCTCCTTTTGACAAAGATACCCTCACCGATCTTGGTTGAGTCGCTTCAACCACCACATAGGGACCTTCCCACTTAGGTGAGATCTTGTTATGATTATCTTGCTTTTGCACCTTTCGTAGTACCAAGTCCCCAGTAGTAAGCGCTCTCTCTTGGATTCTCAGGCCATGATATCTGCACAAGGCTTGCTGATACTTGGCTGCTCAAATGGACGCTCGATCTCTGTACTCTTTGAGTAGATTTACATCATTGGTTCGCATCTGCTCTTGTTTCTTTTCTGAGTAGTTGTCTACTCGAGGTGATCTGAATGTTAATTATGTCGGAAGCACTGCTTCTACTCTGTAGATCAAGAAAAATAGTGTTTCACCAGTGGCTTGACTAGTTGATGTACGAACGGACCATAGCACCGAGGATAGTTCTTTTGCCCATCGGGTCGAGTAAGCTTTAAGCCTATCGAATACGCGGGTCTTAATTCCCTGCAAGATTATGTTGTTGACGCGTTCGACTTGACCGTTACTCTAAGGATGATCTACTGAAGCAAAATAAAGTTTGATACCCAATTCTTCGCAAAACACTACAAAAGCATTGCTCTTGAACTAGCTACCATTATCTGTTATTACTCAATTAGGAATGCCAAATCGAGTAACAATGCTCCTCATGAACTTCTTGGCCGCTTCTGAGGTGATGTTTCTGACGGGTTCGGTATCAATCCACTTGGTGAACATGTCGATTGCCACGAATAAGAACTTGTAACCTCCTTGGGTTCTAGGGAAAGATCCCAAGATATCCAAGCCCTAGACGGAGAAAGGCCAAGTCAGAGGAATAGTTTGCAGGGCTTGAGCTGGTCGGGTAGTTTGTTTGCCATAGAATTGGCAGTTTTTGCACTTTTTCACCAGTTCACAAGCATCCTAGAGGGCAGTCAGCCAGTAGAACCCCTACCGAAAAACCTTTCTGACTAGAGTGTGATAGGACTAGGAGTGAAAACGGATCGGATACGGACGGATAATAGCTCTACCATATTTGTTTTCATATTTTTTCTCGGATGCGGATACGGATACGGATAGTCCGGATACGAATACGGATACGGATAGTATCGAATACGGATACAGATCGAATACGAATCGAATCGGATACGGTTTTGAATATTTATCGGAACATGATAACGCCTTAAATTGTACATAAAAAATGAATAGAAACACATAACTAATTGATTTGATCAAAATATTATTAAAAATTGAACAAATGTAAACATTTTCATTCACTTAGATAATAGTTAGATACCATATCACAAACAAAATTATATAAGGTTTAGTTTATTACACACATATAATTAGTTCATCACACACATAGATTAAAACACAAAATAAAGGTAATCCTTACTCGTAAATACAAATAGAAGCAAATACATAACACACTAAAAGTTTGATAATACTTAGATATCATATCTCTAGGAAAAGTATATAATACTTATATGTAATGACTTAAAATTTATAGTCTTAGTTGAATTATGTTTAAAATAATAAATTATGTATCTATGAGTTTTTATGCATTTTTAGCTACTTATTTAATATATTTTCCTATCAAGAATAGGAGTTTTTGAATTTTTGAGAAAAATTAAAATTTGATAAAATCTTGAAAATAATTTTTTTAAAATGTTATATTGTTACTGGAATTTTCTAAAAAAATCATAATTTTTGGAGTTGGTTTGCTAATTTTAATAATTGAAACTTGCTTTAGAGATTAATTAAATTAGAAAACAATTATGAAATTAAGAAATCTTTTTGGGCCAAAAGAGTAGTCTTTGCCCAGCCCATATGTCTATCCGGATATCTGACCCACAATTATCCGGATTATCCGAATCCGTATCCGTATCCGTATCCAACGGATAATGAGCTACCGAATCCGTATCCGTATCCGACAAAAAAAATCCGTATCCGTATCCGATCCGATATTATCTAACAGAATCCGTATCCGAAAATATCCGGATCGATCGAAAAATATCCGAACCGTTTTCAACCCTAGATAGGACACATTGTTACCGCAGATGCCTTCATGGACATCGAGCAATATTTTATTACCCTCTTTCTGAATGATGCACTTCATCAAGATTCCGTTACTCCCCTTTCGGTAGAGTTTGCCATCTACCAACGCGTATACCTTGGACTTACGTGCAATTTTCTTGGCTGAGGCATCATCATCAGAGATCTCTCGACCTTCGAGATAGGCTCGGAATAGGGTTATCCAAGTTGGCTCACATTCGAGTAGTGTAGCTTCTGTGTCTGCGAATTTTGCCTTACTGACTCGACCAGGCTGCTAGTCGAGTTGCGCAGTATCTGTCTCTCGTACAGGGGAGACGGATGGTTTATGGAGTTGCTCAACAAAGACTCCTACGGGTAAGGGTGAACGAGACGAAGCGAGCCTGGCAAGTTCATTGGCAGTGGAGTTATCACTTTGTCAAATATGCCTTATCTCAAGCCCTTCGAACTTGTGCTCCAACTTGTGAACCTCGTTCAGGTATGCCGCCATGTTGTTATCCGAGCACTGGTACTCCTTTTGTACTTGGTTTACAACTAGCTGTGAGTCCCTTTTCATGAGTAATTGCCTGATCTTAAATGTCGTAGCTATTCGAAGCCTGTTGACCAGTTCCTCGTATTCTGCAACGTTATTCAAAGCTTGAAAATCGAGTTGGATGATATATTTGAGTTTTCACCTGTCGGGGATTTGAGAATGATGCCGGACCCTGAGCCCTGAAGCGTGAGCGACCCATCGAAGAACATAGTCTAATAGTCCTCGACTATCTTGGTCTCCTTTTTCTCGACGTGTGTCCATTCTGCGATGAAGTCTACTAAAACTCCTGACCAGACGCTGGTCTGTGGCGCGAAATCGATCTTGAACTCATTGAGTTCGATCGCCCACTGCGCAATTCGCCCTGTCGCCTCTTGGTTGCGTATCATCTCCTTTAGTGGGTACGTCGTCATGACCGTAATCTTGTGCGCTTGGAAGTAGTGCCGTAGCTTTTGGAAAGTCATTAGGACGGCATACAACATTTTCTATATTTATGAATGTCGTAGCTTGGCATCGTGCAAAACCTCGCTCACGTAGTATACTAGCTTCTGGACTTTGACATTTTTCTCGAGACAATCCCATCGACCACCAGAACTGTGCTTACTACTTGAGGGGTAGCTGCAATATATAAAAAGAGCTTCTCTTTTTCGTTAGGTGAAATCAGAATTGACAAAGATGATAAATACCTTTTCAAGTCTTGAAAAGCTTTTTCGGCATTCTCAGTCTACTCGAAATTGTCCTGCTTCTTGAGTTGCTTGAAGAAGGGTAGCCATCTCTCGCCCATTCGAGAGATGAATCGACTAAGGGCTGTAATGTAGCCTGCGATATTTTGCACTTCTCTTAGATTTCACGGAGGACGCATCTGTACGATAGTCTCAATTTTGTGTGGGTTGGCCTCGATGCCTCGACTAGACACTAGGAAGCCGAGAAGCTTGCCGGACGGGACGCCGGACGTGCACTTCTCATGGTTAAGCATCATTCGATATTTTCTAAAGTTGTCAAATGTCTCCTCGAGGTCACCGATTAGGGTGTTTCTGGTTTTTTATTTTACCACAATGTCATCGACGTACACTTCTACATTGCGTCCGATTTGGGATTTCAAGCAATTTTGATACAGTGTTGATACGTGGCACCAACACACTTCAAACCGAAAGGCATTTTAACATAATAGAATACACCAAAAGGCGTAGTAAAAGCCATTTTCTCCTCATCTTCTGCGGACATGTTAATTAGGTGATACCCTGAATAGGTATCTAGAAAACTTAGCAGTTCACAACCTGCGATAGAGTCCACTGTTTGGTCAATACGGGGGGAGAGGAAAAGGATTCTTAGGGCAGGTTTTGTTGAGATCGGTGTAGTTGACGCACATCCTCCACTTGCCGTTGAACTTCCTGATGAGGACAGGGTTTGCCAACCACGTCGGGTGACGGACCTCTCAGATGAACCTGACCTTCAGGAGTTTGCCGACCTCCTCTTGTATGGCCTACTTTTGATCTTCTGTGAATTTGTGCTGCTTCTGTACCACAGGCTTAGAGCTTGATTTCACAGCCAACCGATGCTCGATCACCTCTTTGGGGACCCCGGGCATGTCAGACGGTTGCCACGAAACACGTCGTAGTTTGCCCGAAGAAAGGTGATGAGCTTGAGTTCCTATTTAGGGTCAAGGTTGGCACCCACCTTGATCGTCTTGGAAAGTTCTGACAAATCTAAGGGCACTGTTTTGACATCTCCAATGGTCTTCTTGTCCTTCTTGTTATTGTTGATCGGGTCTTTGGCGACTCTGTCGGACACAGGAGCTTGATCACTACTCTTGGATTTTTGGCACTTAGCTCCCTCATCATCGGCTCTGGCTGCCGATCTGCAGAGATGCTCGGCTATCTCCTGACTCTTCTTGTCGCACCTGACCGCGGCGCGCTGGTCTCCTATGATCGTAAGGATTCCTTTTAGTGCTGGCATCTTGATGATCTGGTACGCGTAATACACCACTGCCATGAATTTGGCTAGCATTGGGCGGCTTAGGATCATGTTATAGGCAGTCTCAAAGTCCGCTACAATGAAAAGGATCTTTTCGCTGTGGAAATTGTCTAGCGTGCCAAACGTGACCGGTAGCTCGATCTGGCCAAGCGGTATTGACGATGAGCGCAGAGTTATGCTATGGAATGGCTCGGCTCTGGACTTTATTTCTGTTCGAGGGACCCACAAGTTCTCCAGCATTTTCATGAAGATCAGATTTAACGAACTGCCTCCATCGACCAAGGTTCGGGCAACCTTGACATTGACGATGGTGGGCTCGACCACCACGGATTATTGTCCCGGATGTAGAACCGCGGCTGGGTGATCTGATTGGTCGAAGGTGATCGGTACTTTCAACCACTTGAGAAATTTGGGAGAGCTGGTATGGCCAGGTTGACCTCCCTTTCAATTGCCTTATACTGTCTCTTGGACTCGTACGTGGCAGATCCCCCAAAAATATGCGCCAGCTTGTGATTAGCCCTATGGTATTCGGGCTCATTGTAATCAGGTTTTTCTTTGGCCTACTCAATTCCAGGCTCGGCAAGGGCAGCTTTGAGTTTCTCTTGGACCTTCTTACTGATTACTTGGCATTCATTGAAGTCGTGTTTATCCGTATGGTGGACTGGATAGTACTTATTCCCTCCACGGCTTCGGCCTTTGTTGTCACCGAGGTTGCGCGCATTGCCCCTTTCGACCGCGGCTACAGTGGAGTCACCTTTTTGTTTCTCCCCGTGGTTCTTGTTCTTCTTCGCCCCTTACTTGGATGACTCAGGCTTGTTGCTGTCATGCTTAGGGTCGTCGAGATGATCTCAAGCCTCAGCATGTATGGCGTATTTGTCCGCCAACTCGAAGACCTCCTTGGTGTTGTTAACCTTTCGGGTGACAAGCTTTCCCTTTAGCTCTTTATCCTTGACACCGTTCTCGAAGGCCACTATGACCGCTTTGTCTTAGATGTCAGGGATCAGGTTGCGCTTGTCGTTGAAGCGTCGGATGAAGCCACACAAGGACTCTCCTGGTTTCTGCACCACCCGTTGCATGTCACTGCGCGTTCCGGAGCGTTCATACGTACCTTGAAAATTGGCGATGAATTGGGCCCACAACTCCACCCATGACGATATTGATTGAGACGAGAGGTTGAGTAACCAAGATCTTGCTACACCGTCCAGGGTGGTGAGTAGATAGTTGGCCACCACCTTCTCATTTCCTCCAGTAACCCTCATGACTATAGTGTAGATCTGCAACCACTCGACGGGGTTGATCTTACCTAAGTACTTCTTGACCGGGCCTGGTTTAAACTTGTCAGGCCATCTGATTGCGCGTAGCTCAGGAGTGAACGCTTTGCATCCTTCATCGATGTCCTCAGGGGGCGCTTGGCGTGGACGCTGCCATGCTTCTTGTCAAGGAGGGAACCTGCGCCGTGTCAGCGAGTGGCCCCTCGAAGGCGGAGATTCGCCGCTTCAGGCCTGACGTGTTGGAGATCGGTCCCTTGAAGATGGAGACTCGTTTTTCCGCCTCTCGTGGTCTTCGCGGTCACGTTCTTCCCTTTGGTTGCGTAGAACGTCACGCAAATCCCATCGATCATGAGGGATACAGTCTCGAAGATTCCCGAAGTGTCTTTGGTGGGGGTTGGAACGAATTGTCCTAGAGGCACGATGGCTAGAGCTAGCCACCGCCGATCTCGCTACTCGATGATTATTATGAGATGGTCCTGGCAACTGGCTCCTAACACCTTGTTGACTTAGGCGTCCGAACCTCAAGTTGGCTGCTCGAGCAGTCTGAGCTTACATTGCATCGAGTAGCATGTTCAGTTGATCAAACACTAGAGTCATCGGGTTGCCCGGATCTAGTGGCGGAAGAGATTTCAGCAACATGTGAGTACATTGGACATTTGTCTCAGGGGTACTAAGATTTCGCTGCTATGGCTCTGGTGGGATGTTGTTCCTGAGATACGGCTGGGCCCACCATTATGGTCGCGCTGCCGAAGAGTCTGCTATCCCTAAAAATTTGGCACCCGCGGGTGAGACGTCGCTGGATTTTTGAGGTCGAGCTGCCTTGACAGGTTGGCCACAATCCCGGCTGTGGCCGCAGCAGTTAGATCTTGACGATGATCTGTAGTGTTTGGAGCAAGAGCATTTGTGGCCACTCGCACTGTAATTGCTGCCGCTACAGGATCTTAAGGCGTGCATGGGGGGATTTGGTGTCCCTGACCATCTATGGTTTTTGCCCCTAGATCCCTTTCTTGGAAGCTTTCGGCAGCAGCACCATTGTTAGTTCTGGCCATGAACACGCATCGATCCGTTCAGCTACTGCTTTGATTGCTAAAGCCGTTGTTGTCGCTGTCACTTTCCGTCTCACGCACTTGAGGACGCTAGGCTTTATAGGGTCGATGTCTATGAAGCACACCTCTCGGCATTGGTCCTCAGAGCGAGGCTCGATGAAGCCGATGTACTCAAGATTTCCAATCGGCCCCCATTGGTAAAGCATGGTTTCGAAGGTGATCTCAGATCCGACTACTGGAGTTCGGTTGAACTTAGAAACTCTGCCATGAAGACGCACCGAAGACATGTCTGATCTGCAAAACAGCTAAAGACCCCTACCTGATGCACCAACTGTCGAAGGTTAGAAATCGACAATAAACTTATACTTCGAGTACTTCGAATTAAGCAGAGTCAGGCACGAAATCGAGGGTACACGATTTAGACAGGTTCGGGCCTCTGGATGGAGTAATACCCTACTCCTTTATGGATGATGTATGTAATCGGTGAAGAGAGTACAAAGTAGGATGCTTAACTCTAATTACAAGAAAGATTGAACTTGGGGTGGCTAAGCTATGGTTAAAGATGTTCCGCTCTAAGAGTCTTCTCGCTTGTCTAGCTTTGGATGGTTGTAGTCTGAGAATTGCTTCGTTTTCTTCTCCTCTCCTCTGGGGATGCCTGCTCTCGTCCTTATATAGTCGGGGTAGCCTTACCTCAAGTCGAGTTGTAGTCAGTTTGGGATACCAGAATATTGTGGTCGATGAGGAGTCTATCGTCGCGTGATCTTCAGAGCATATCTAAACTTCCTTAGATACCAGGCATACTCGAGCTGGTGTCCTCGTAATGGGAACACGATCGAGTCCTTCCCTGCATGAAGATACCCCTCCGCGTGTATCTTATCTCATAGAACTGTGTCCGTGATATCTGAAGTTTCTAGATGTTTGTTTGAGTGTATACGGTATAGCCTTTAAGTTTTCTGTGCGTGTCCATATCCTATATTTAGATATTCAACATAAATAATGTACCAAAGTTAAGTTTTGGATAGCATGATGTACAAGACGCCTTGTTTTTTTAACGTTATTCATGTCATAATATGTTACTTCAAGGAATACTTAAAGTTTTACAGTTTTATATACTTTTACTACTTAAAAGAGTGAGGTCAAGCTTGCTTGGCATCTGGCGTGTGGTGCTATGAAATCAAGGAAGATAAAAGAATACTTCTCCTGTTGATTTTTATAAGGTGTCTGTGTATTTCAAGATTCTAAATTTGTAAAGTTTGACAACAATTAGTCTAATAATATATAGATTATATAATACAGAAATGACACTATTAGATTCGTATTTGAAAGTATTTTTCTATGATTATGATTTTATAGCTATAAACAAAACATTATAAAAGAAATTAACGGTCAAAATTTAATTTTAAAAACCGTACCAAATCAAACTAAACCTTATAAAAATCAAGCAAAGGGAGGAGTATTTGCCAACACCCAGCAGAATTATTCTGTATTTCTGTTATGAATCTAAAAAGCGCGACCAGTAAAGAGTAATGTAGACCTAGCAGGCTAGCGGTTCCCTTTTTAGAGAGAGAGAGAGAGAGAGAGGAACCTGGCAGTCTATTAATTACTCAAAACATGTCAAGAAAAGAAAAGTGGAATTTTTTTATTTAATATTTATTTTAAATCTTTTTTCAAAAATAACCAACGGGAAAAAAGTATTGTGAAAATGGGTTTCCGTCGCCCGGATATAGAGCGATCGCTCCATATTCGGATGATAGAGACCCTAATGTAAAAAAACCACCGCTCAAATTCACACATATTCTTCACACATATTAGTGCGACAGGACACATATTTTACATCAGGGTCTCTATCGCTCGAATATGGGGTGATCGCCCTATATCCGGGTGATGGGAACCTATTTTCATAATTGTTTTCCGTTGATTATTTTTGAAAAAGATTTAAAATAAATATTAAATTAAAAAATTCAAGAAAAGTGGGGCTGGTTTTGTGACTGGCCCAGGTAGGCAATGGGTTGCAAAGCAAAGAAATCCTACAGATCGTTGGGCTACGATGACACAAACGCGCGCAGGCCTAAGCGAGGCCATTCTCGGGCAGCCCCAGTGCAGTGCCAAGATTGAGGAAAGCGAAGGAGGCCCAAGAACACCACCGTGTCAAAATTCAGATCATGGCCGACAACCGTCTGCGAATGCGTCAGCGACTGCACCGGCACGTTTTTGTGGCCGTCGTACGCGTGCTCCGCGCCCGCGCTGGTTAGGGATGTCGTCTTGGATTGTAGCTGAACTGCCGAAACTCGGTTGGACGTACTGGCTAATGAGCTAGGGCTGGCACCGAGAGGGCTCCCCTGATTTCCGCTACCCAACGGCTGTCGTGGAGCACCTCTTGCACCACCGCTTGCCTTTTCCTCCGGCGCCAATCCCGAAATGCTTGGCCGTCGAGCCACCTGTCTAAGCTGTCTACGCATAAAAGGATTGCCCGACCACCAGCCAGTCAGCCACCAAAGCTTTAGCAGAAGCATGGGACATAGATGTCCAATGTGGCCTTGTCCAACTAGCTAGGAAACGCATCCGAAGTGGTGAGGCTAGCGAAGGTTTGATCTTTTGGTGAGATAGATAATTCTCGATTTCTAGAGATAATTTTTATGATCTAAGTTATTGATTGAAATACGACCGACGTCAAGCAATCATTGAACTAGACTTCAAATTATTATCAACCATACCAAAACCCAGTTGACCTAATCATGAAGGTCAATTTCTACGAGCAACCAAAAATAAGCAATAACAAAGTAAAAACAATATGAAATTGTAGATATGGATTAAGGATAAGTGTTGGGGTTTCAATAGTGGTCTTGACGGTTGGTCTAGCTGACTCAAGCGAAGAATGCAGAAGTTTCACGTGGTAAACTAATATAATAAAATTAAAATCCAAGTCTTATGAAAGAGCTCAGCTAACTTAAATAGGCATCAAGGGAGGTGCGGCCAAGAATCCTAGACATTCCTTATGGGCCTTCCTATTACATGGGTTGAAACCCAATTGACAAAGTAGGCCATCAGCCTAGGTCAGGCTTCAAATCTTCCTTGTGACTCTTCATCTTATAGCTTTCCTTCTCGTATTCCGACTTATTGTAGTTCTCTTCATAATTTACAAGGATAAGTAAATCACACACATCAGTCAACATCATATTCTTATTATAAACATGATTTACTCCAAAAAAAAATTGAAGTTACCAAATAATTTAATTGACGCATACAAGTTTTTGTGATTGGACTTTACATTTACACAATGTACAGAGAAGTATTGGTTGCACTCAGGTTCAGGACCTGCAGGTGAATGACGCATTGACGCCTAATCCGCCGAGATGCAACGGTCTACAAATCCACTGTCACGCCAATAAACAACGCCTGCCTTTAAACTGGTCCGCTCCTCGCCAAAAAATGCCCAGCGAAGTTTGTAGAAGAGAAATTTAATGGATCAGCACTGTCGTCTATCGACGTTACAAAGTTAAAAGGAGTACGTGTATCAAGGAATACTAGAGTGAGAATTATTTTGTTGTTTTAAAAAAGGTGATATTATAATCGATTACCTGTAAATTATTGAGTGAATTTAGAATTACTGATAGGATGGAATGGTTATTGAGAAAGAGAACTGGTTACCTCAAGGACCAATCATAATTGGAGTTACTTCTGGTGCCTCTACTCCGGACAAGACAATATTAGCTATAATTTGGTTTACCTGCAGTTTTTAATATGCAGTTTACCTGTACTAGTAACTAATGCTTTGCTCATCAAAGTGTTACGGCGTAGTACTAGTACATATAACTAAGATGCTAAATTTCTGCCTATGCAGGTCGTTGAGGATGACCTGCAGAAGGTGTTTGATATCAAGCGTCAGGCACTCGATGAAGCACCTAAGCATTAGGGGAGACGTCGGCAGGCACGAGCCGAGCAAGCACATAACAAGGAAGAATTTTTTTTAAATAATATATTTTTTATAGAAAATTACAGAAATAATATGCCGAAAAAAAAATTACAGAAATACCCGTCTGTCGCAATTTCGAATAGATACAAGCGATGTCAAATTGAATTGCGACATAGCCGTTAGTCGCAATTTGGAATTGCGACAGACTGTACGGCTTCTGTGTCGCAAATTCAAATTGCGACTGAGGTCTGTCGTAGCCGTTAGTCGCAAATCCAAATTGCAACAGGCGCCTTTTACCTCACGCCCGAGGCCTTCGGCCTCATTTCTTCGAGCGAGCGCCACTGATTTCGCCGGCGAGGAAAAGAAGAGAGAGGGCGCCGCCGGGAAAAAGAGAAGGGAGAGGAGAGGAGGAAGAGAAGGGAGAGGAAGAGGAGAGGAAGGAGAGGAGGAGGAGGAGAGGAAGAGAAGAGGAAGAAGAAGAGGAGGATTTAAATCGCGGTTGAGGTAAAATTTGTTGCCAATTTTTGTAATGTTCATTCTAGTGATCAAATTAAGATTAGCAAAAAATACATAACTAGTTTAGTTAGTTATTGATTAAATTAGGGTTGAAATAATAAACTAGTTTAAATATAGCGTTGAAATAATAATAAACTAGTTTAGCTCGGTAGTGATCAAACTAGCATTGAAATAGTAAAATTGTATTACTAATTTTTTCTAATATTCATTGTAGTGATCAAACTAGGGTTGAAATATAGCGTTGAACTCATTACAAATTAGGGAAAAATGTATTATGAATTAGGGTTAGCAATAGTTTAGTTCGGTTGTATTACTAGTTTTATAAAAAATGATTTAGTGATTATGAATTTAGCGAGTTAGCGATAGTTTATTTAAATTTACTGATTTAGCGACCGATTGTGTAGAATTTTAACTATTTAGTAGGTAGTTTACGGGATTTGGTTGTATTACTAGTTTTATGGGAAAACGATTTAGTGATTTTGAATTTTGCGGGGTGAGCGATAGTTTATTCAACTTCACGATTTAGCGATCGATTGTGTACGATTTTAATTATTTAGTAGCTAGTATACGGGATTGTGGCGTGTGTTCCCAAAACCCGCATGTGCTCTCTCAAGACGTGGTAGGTGAAGAGTATCGGTGCGACGTCACCAACCTGCGCAATAGCAAAAATATTTATCATAGAACAAAACGATATTACCTGTTGTAATACCGGGTATAGAGTATGTCGTCGTATGAGTAGATTAGGAGTTGAAATGTGGTAGCGTTTTGTCGTGCCATCATAAACAATCAATGAAATGTTTGACAGGTATGGACGAACGAGTAGAATTTAAAATACACTACGGAGAAGGGGTTCCGCAGATGGGTGCACAAGGGGTGGAACTTAGTCATTTCCCAAGTGTTATGGCTAGCTTGTCACATGCTGGTCAGCGTTCGTAGGGCACGGTTAACAGATGGTTGTACAACATGTTCTCCTTGGATAGGGAATTGCATGATCTGAAGCTGCACTGAGTGGGGTCTCGGAGACGGGATTACACGTACTGGGAGTTAGTAGAACTGAAGGGGCCGAAGTCTTGGAGCTCGTACATAAGGTTGGCAACTGAAAATGGTTGGCCATTAGTGTTGTTGGCGCAAGCATTTCGGAAAACCGATCTTGACCATACGATGCGAGGAGGAGGTGGTGGTGATGAAGCGAGAGGAAGTTGGGGAGAATGGCCGAACCGAAGGTGTGCGAGATGAGGAAAGCGATGTTCCAAATCCAGATGTTCGGGAACCACAGGCGTGGCAGACGAGGAGAAAACATTGAATCGTTGGTTGATGCAATGGAGGCAGAGAGCCAGAGTATGACAATTTGAGTAACGACACGACGACGAAGAGCATTTCCCTCACGGTGGGATGCATGTCGATTCGATAGATTGGTGGTCAACGAGGGTGAACACTTCCGTGGCGATCGCCGATAGGAATGAGGTGAGGCAAGGTGCCATTTACAAGAATAAGAGTGAGGTTCAGAAGCGGGATAAACATGGGCGATTGTCGCCGTAGAACCTTTAAGGTTCTGGTCGGACCGGCGGACGTCACGATGTCGATGCGGATGGAGGGCTGCCAATGGTGTGTGCATGCGCATCGGCCTAAATGGGATACCGTTTGGAAGTGTTCTATAGTCGCCCCCACACGCGTGCGTGCTTACTGAGTCTGCCCAATCACATAGAAACATATCTTGTGTTTTGTTGCAAATGCAATGTATGGGGAGATTGTGGGCAACTTAGATTTAGAGCCACGTGCCATCATACTTGCAATAGAGCAGATGTTTCAGTACACCATAAGCTATGCCAAAGCTTGGAGGGCGAAGCAGAAGGATTTGGAAACTAGATTTGGTACATTCGAAGACGTGTATCGTAACCTACGGTATGCTTGGTGATCAAGGAAAGAAATCTCGGAACTTATGTCGATATTTGTGGCGGCCCTCATGGCCTTATTTGGGAAGATGGTACTTCGATGGGCATTCTTTGCTTTTGGTGCATGTGTCAACGCGTTCGAGCATTGCCGTCCGTTGTTATGTGTTGATGGCACATTCTTGGTGGGAAGTATAAAGGTCGGATATTGACCGCCATAGGAGTTGATGGCAACAATCGGGTTCTTCGATGGCGCTTGCATTCGTGGAGGGTGAGAACACGTAAAGTCGGCTCTGGTTTATGAGGAACGTGAAAGCTGGGGTTGTGGATCGGTATACTGGAGTTTTCGTATATACGATCGGCACCCCTGCTATTGAAGGCGGTCGTGCGATTCGCGAAAGGTGCAGAAGAAACACATCCATGGCCTGATATCACGAAGTAGGTGGTGCAAGCGGACATGGGTGCTAACTTCTACAAGCGGTTTAGGAACAAGGATCTTCTGAAGCTTTTTAAGAGGTTGTGCGATCGGACCCAGCAGAGAAAGTTTGATGCTTTGTGGAAGAAGTTGGACGGTGACATCGAGGCATACCGCGATAAACGAAGAGGCCAATTCTAGCACGGACGAAGCCCCAAAGAGTAATCTGGAAGTGTTACCACGGACCCTCCGCACTTGGTGGGAGGAATGGAAGATCGACGAAATGCTTCTCCGAATGGATAGAGCATGAGCCTAAGCGAAATGGGCACTTTGCCACGACACCGATGGTTCGGTATGGGATTATGACGACTAACTTGGTGAGGTTTACAACTGGGTCATGCGAGGACCGAGACCCCTTCCTCTTGTTGCTATAGTGGAGGTGTTCTTCATGGTGTTGCGAAGTACTTTGTAGATCGTCATGCAGGCGATTGCCCGCATGAGTAATCTGATGTGAAATACTCGGAGGTGATCTCATGCGTACATGGAGGACAAAGGGAAGAAGGGGAGATGCACAGATCATTGAAAATGGAGTACGAGGGAGCTTCGCTTCGAGGTACTATGCAAAGAAAGCGGGGCGTGGGGACTAACCGGCGTAAAGTTGCTCACGAATGCATTCTACATCGGCAAACATGTGTATGCACACGCAATAAGCCTGCTTCTTGCCTTTGCACAAGCCATGCTTTCGCACGTAATGGCTGCGTGCTCGACAATTCGTATGGACCCAGGTATATTCTTATCGCAATTTTTCAGTAAAGAAGCGGTGGTGGCAACTTGGAGCGGAGAAATATATGGCTTTCGAGTGGTGGGTTTGTTCACGGAGCATCAAAGATGGGAGGATACATGGTGGATTCCTGATATCAGTAGGCTCAAGGGCGTAGGGCGACGACAAACAAGACGTATAAGGAATGACATGGACGCTGCAGAAAGCGGGCATCGCACGAAGAAATGCTCCATTTGTAAAGAGATGGGACACTCTTTCAAGTATTGCCCAACAGTTCAGAGGCCGTGAAATTGTTGTACGGTCTCCGCGTATGTAATTGTTAGGTCGCATGTCAATGTGATATGTTGAATTCCTATTTGTAATGCATGTATGGTCATATGATGTGTAATGCCTGTATTATCCCCGAATTCTATTTGTAGGGTGTACTAGTACCGAATTCTATTTGCTAGGTGTATTATTACCGAATTCTATTTGGTTTGAATTTGTATGTTCGTTGGATGTGTCATTATCGCATTCCAGTTGTTAGCGTTTGTGGACTGTAGAGTGTGGTATTATTATTCAAATTATATTTGTAATCACTGCATCAATTTAATTGTTCATTTAATTTTGTACTAATATTGTTTTATTCAATTGCAGGTATGGCGATGGAGGGAGAGTTGGGACTTGATGGTCGACGCGACTCATGAGTCGGTTGTCCACCAAGGCCTCGCAGAGGGGAGGCACCGCCGAGGTGAGTGCCCTTCACTTGCGCACTCGATGAGGGCATGGCGGTCGACCTCGATGGGTTCCTGTGTTCGCCCACTTTTCGAGACTTCCCTTACTAAATCTTGTTCATTTGAACTAATAGTTGTGAAAATGTCTTCCTACAGATTGAGAGCTGCAGGGCTACTGCCCATAGCACGGATGGTGGAGGTGACCGCGGCAGATGCAGAGGACGGGTGCCGTGCCTCTAGGAGGTTCCCGTACGACAGGAGCCTGCTTACCACCTTGGTAGATCGCTGGCGCCCGGAGATGCACACCTTTCACCTCCTGTGCGGTGAGATGGCGCCCACACTGGAGGACGTGACCTACCTGCTTGGCCTACCTTGCACTGGGCACGCGGTAGTGCCTGAGGACGTCCACCCGAGTGGCAAAGGAGCTCTAGCCCGTTCGTGGACGTCTTTGCCAATTGATGTGAGTACACACCTTTCGCGAACAAGCACGGCCCGACGAAGTGGTCGTCTGAGCTTTACGTAAGTGACATTAACTTTATGTACATTTTATTTCACTATGTCTTAAAGTTGTGCAACTGACCATTACTTTTTTTGTAGCCCGAGCGGATGGCACCCGGAGCAGGGGACTACGTTGTTAGTTGCCACTTCGAGGCGTACCTGTTGTGGCTGTTCGGCTGGGTTCTGTTCACCTCCACCCACGGAGACACCGTCGACAAGCACTTGATCCAGTACGCGAGGACGATCGCAGACGCCGAGATGGAGGAGATCCCGCAGCTAAGCGTGGGGACCGGTGCAGGTCTTGGCTCTGACGTCATCGGGGCCTTTTGCGACGGTTGTCGTCGCGGGGATCGGGTCCCTTCTCACGGGCTGTCCTCTCTCGCTTGACTTTGGTCTTTGAGAGGTTCCAGATCGGCGGCCGACATCGATCCGCACCCTACTGAGTGAGTTCTACCACGCCCGGGGCGACGCCGACCGCCCTACCATGGGGACGTTGTGGTGCCGCAGACGGGTTAGTAAAATTATCTTTACCATAAGCTATGCGATTATTTTCAAATTATTTTCTCTAACTTTACCATTACTTTTTTTTGTAGCCGATGTACGGCGATTTACACACGCCTGCACGCCGAGTACGTAGCAATGTTCGACCAGCTGACAGATGATCGTGTCATCTGGTGTCCTTACCTCCCCGAGCTGGTAGCGGCGAGAGCACCTCACGGCCTCTCCTTGCAGTGCACCCGTGACGCCGCCTTTTGGTTCACACGGCGCCACCTTGTTTACGACGTGTACGTCGAGACGTACGACGTGCACCACGTGATGAGGCAGTTCGGCCTTCGCCAGGTCTTCCCCGTCCCCACCGGTGAGGTGGTCCCACCTCACGTGCACATGTAAGTGCTCTTCCATGTCTATTTCAGTTGCATTTTTTTTCATGTTTGCGGAACTAACGTCATTGCTCATGTTCTCATGCAGGGTCACACGTAAGGGGCACATTGGTGCCGCTAGCTAGGCGGCACGAATGATCCCTCACGTTCAGCAGTGGGCGCAGGTGTTGGCGGACGTTCACCAGGAGGATGCCCCGTACGACCACGGCACGTACGACGAGTACATCCGGTGGTACGCACCACGCACACGCGTTCGGGTTGTGCGTGTCGTTGACTCGCCTCCGAGGCATGAGCCCTCCGTTGCGGACACCTACCCCACCCAGCCGGACTCAGCGTTTCACCGAATGGTCAGTACTTCTTCCACAATCATTGCAATGTATCGTTACTGTAATTGTACGAACTAAGTGGCATTTCAATTCGTGTGCAGAGCGACCTTGCTAGGGAGAGCCTACACGACGTGGACGCACTGTTAGCACGACTAGGCCTAGGGGACAGGGTCGACGTCACGACGGCGGAGTTCAGAGGGCCGTTGCAGCGTGTACGCCATAATCTACTCCGCATGGTCGGCTTACGTCGGCAGAGGCCTAGGGACGACGACGCGCAGTCTGAGTTCACGGAGTGCCTCCATTGACGGGTCGACACGCGCCGCAGGCCACACCACACACGCAGGCGGCCCCCCTCCTCACGTCCTAGGGGATCTGGTTGGCAGCAGTCCGCACCGTACGCACCTATGACTGCAGGTATACCGCGCTGTCTCTTTTCATCTTTTATGATCTTAATGTTATGTAATGTACTAACAAGACAACTTCATCAACAGGGGCCTATGTAGCACCAGAGCAGAGCGCGAGCACCTCTGCTGACTACTCTCTACTCGGCGACGTCGACTTGGACTTCTTCGTAGATCCGCCCCAGCAGCCGACGGGTGCGGTGCTTGGCCCCTCGCAGCTCGCCGAGGCGCCTGGTCCGAGCCACCCATCGCCCGACGTCTTCGCTACTCCTCCAGCACCAGTACGGCCTGCTAGGAGTACCCGTGGACAGGCCTCGACCACCGGCGACCCTACGGGCATGTGCAACAACAGGGAGGCCCGGGACCACCCGAGGAGTAGCACGCGTCAGAAGTTAGGTCTTTTCTTTCGTACGGATGTCTTGTACATAATTTCTTTGTCACATTATGTAGCAAACTTATGCATCATACTTTATTTCCTTACGTTATATTCTATTATTCTCACTCAAATTCCCCATTTCGCAAACTCCTCTCGCACCCGTCAACATTATCACGACGTTGTTCGCGTTAACGATTATGGAAGGCCCAACTGGCAGACCAAATAGTTTACACAAAGACTACCCATCTCAGCCGACAGAGGGTGACAGTCGTAGTAGCTTCAGCAGAGGGTGACACATCGTGCGACCTTTGACAGAGGATGACAGTCGTGCGACCTTTTGAGGGTGACACATCGTGCAGCCTTTGACAGAGGGTGACAGGTCGTGCAGCTTTGATGATGGGTGACACATCTTGTAGCCTTTGACAGAGGGTGACAGGTCGTGCAGCCTTTGACAGAGGGTGACACATCGTGCAGCCTTTGACAGAGGGTGACAGTCGTCTGTACTTTGATGATGGGTGACACATCGTGCAGCCTTTGACAGAGGGTGACAGGTCGTGCAGCCTTTGACAGAGGGTGACACATCGTGCAGCCTTTGACAGAGGGTGACAGGTCGTGCAGCTTTGATGATGGGTGACAGGTCGTGCAGCCTTTGACAGAGGGTGACACATCGTGCAGCCTTTGACAGAGGGTGACAGGTCGTGCAGCTTTGATGATGGGTGACACGTCGTGCAGCTTTTCACAGAGGATGGCACACCATCAAAATGGACAAGTGATGTAATTGTGTGGAGTAACCCCTCTCCACCACTATAAAACAGGGCCGAGGGGTAGACATCCAACACAGCCAAACGTCAGCTGAATCTACACAAATTAGGGCACAATGTCGTTCTACCGTCGCCTCTTCAGCAAGCAGAAGTCATCCCGCCCCGAATATCTGGATGCGATGGCGCGCCGACCGAGAGTTCTCACGAGTTGCCCGACCCAAATGCGATGCAGAACTCTGGTGAAGATGATGCAATCTACTCATGGAGCGACGCGCCCGCGCTCACTCTTGTAGGCCGCACCTACAAGGTAAACCTCACCGTGTCCACACAATGAGGTAACACTACCATCTCATGCATCGTTCTTTCTTTTCTCAAAGACAAGGACCGGTGTTGCTTCTTCCAATGGATCGACGGCCGAACGACGTGATCACTTAATTTCTCTCCAAGCGCCACGACGCCTACCCCGCTTCGCCGAGAACTTCACCCGGTGGGAGGCCGCCAGATATGTCCTTTTCTAGATCGACCAGAGCTTAGGGCTGGTGGGCAAGGGCCAACCAATCGGTGAGTTTCATGCGACATACTCATGTTAAACTCACAAAGTAGTAGTTCTAAACCAGTTCATCGCACACAGGAGTTCAAAAGGAAACTTGCGAATTTGCTCAAGTCAAAGGAGAAACCTCCTCCAGGGCCACCCGCAAGCCCCGACGTTTGCGAACATGGCCTGCAGGCAGTGGTTGATACCTGCCACGATGATCTAGCGGACCGGAGATTCTACCGGTGCCCCTTGGCCGAGGATGAATGGTGCTGGTACTTCAACTGGGTGGACCCGGAGACGTACCACCCACATCTCATGCTTCCTGCATGGGATAACTGGGGGGAGCAACCCTCTCCGTGGTGCCACTACCGCCCGTAAAAGCCGGATTTTAGCACGCCTCGGTGTTATTCAACGACCAAAGGGCATCTTGCATTGGCTGCAGGCACGCTCCGGTTGTCCAAGGATAAGCCCAACACACACCTTCGCACCATATAGTGGAGTGCGAGCGAACAGCAGCAGGCGTCTCCGCATGCCTCCGCTAATGTACCAACACACGAGAGGTGCAAGAGGGTTCCTCCTCTCAAAGAAGAAGGGACAAGGGAAGCAATGGCCGAGGTCCGCAAAGACGCAACAAATCCTTGGCGTTATGCAGACCAGCAAGGGAACCCGTGGTATTAACATAGGGGACGCCGGGAATCGGGATGACATGCCCATATGGGAGGGCAGAAATCCATATAAAAAAGACCAAAAAATTATGTCTTACACACCCGAGACGTACGGCATAGGCCACCCATTCGGCGACAGCTGGGAGAATTGCGGATCCCCATGGAGTTCTTTCATAGTAGGGACTGAGCGGTGTCCGAGGACAAATCGCAAATTAAACACGGGTCAGGTAATATGCAGAAAATGTGGGACATCATTCTGGCTGTACCCAAATAGGATGAACGATCATTTGGTCCACCATGACGAACATTGCTTTCGTTAGTTAGTTAAATCAAGCAATTTAAATCACCGTTGTAATGCCCTTCTAATATAATCTAATCTACTGCTTATTTTATCATCTGAACTTTCGGTGTATGTGCCCTTATATATATTCAACAAATAATTTAAGTGTTCATAACATGAGTTGTTGTCGACTAATTCATGAAGGAAATTTTTAAAGAAATGATACTTATACACTAAGGAAGTTGTAAATAGAATATTTTTCCAGATTATGGCAAGACATATGATGGAGAGTGTTCATGAACTAATTTCCCTAATAATGTCATTTAGACGAGTTATTCTACAAGCCGTCAAAAGTCTTAAGTGAGTGTAGTTTTCACATAACTAATTCATGAAAATTTTTGCGAAATGATACTTATACACTAAGGAAGTTGTAAATAGAATATTTTTCCAGATTATGGAAGTACATATGATGGAGAGTGTTCATGAACTAATTTCCCTAATAATGTCATTTAGACGAGTTATTCTACAAGCCGTCCACAAGTCTTAAGTGAGTGTAGTTTTCTCTGCGACTAATTCATGAAGGTTGTTTTGCGCAATGATACTTATACACTAAGGAAGTTGTAAATAGAATATTTTTCCAGATTATGGCAAGTACATATGATGGAGAGTGTTCATGAACTAATTTCTCTAATAATGTCATTTAGGCGAGTTATTCTACAAGTCCGTCAAAAGTCTTAAGTGAGTGTAGTTTTCACACGACTAATTCATGAAGGCTGTTTGCAGCAGCGATACTTATACACTAAGGAAGTTGTAAATAGAATATTTTTCCAGATTATGGCAGTACATATGATGGAGAGTGTTCATGAACTAATTTCCCTAATAATGTCATTTAGACGAGTTATTCTACAAGCCGTCGAAAATTCTTAAGTGAGTGTAGTTTTCTACGCGACTAATTCATGAAGGCTGTTTGCAGCAGCGTTATTTATATACAGAGCTAGTTACAAATAGAATTTTTTTCCATATTATGGTAGTACATGTGGTGGAGAGTGTTTCTGAACTAGTTTACGTAATAATAGCATTTAGACAAGAAGTTTAAAGGATAGCCGAAAAGGCTTCAATGATCACAAATTTGACATTATCGGGACTCAGATTTGAATTTTAGCTGGGTTTTTTTCTAAATACGCAAACATGTTGTATTGATTTGTAATTACGGACCGTAATTTTTACTGTATTCCAAATTTGCCGTCAATTTGGAATTGCGACTATAGGGTATTTCTATAATTTTTTCCGCCATATTATTTCTGTAAACTTTTTACAAAAATATATTATTTTTTAAAAAATTCCATCTAATGTTCAATATCTTGTAATATTTGTCGACGATTACACATATTATTTTTTTTGCAAATTCTAAATCAATGAATTAGTAAATAAATCATCTAGTCTTCTGTCGCAATTCCAATTTTATGACGAGAGGACTTGCGACGAAGTTTACATGCAATTTGAAATTGCGATTAAGTCTCTGTCGCAAATTGAAATTGCGACTAAGACGTATGTCAATTCCAAATACCGACAGACGAGTATTTCTGCAAAAAAAATTTCGGCATATTATTTCTGTAATTGTTTTTAAAAAATATATTATTTTTAAAAAAATTCTAACAAGGAAGACGTCGTTCTAGCACATGGATATGGTTGGATCCCTGATGAACTTTTTTGGATTGAACCATGTTATGGTGTTAGTTTTAAGTCTTTAAGAGTAACACAATAAGTTATGGACCGTCTGAATGTTTGAGAGTGAGTTCATAACAAGCTAGAACATGTCTCTCTCGTCCTTGTGGGTAATATAGGCGTATGCGTATGGAAAATTTTGAGCTACCCAAATGCAGTTACATAATAAGGTCCTATTTGATAGAGTTTTAGATCTCAGGAGCCTGAGATCTGAAACTTGTAAGCTAAAATAAAGTGAATGAAGTTTATATTTTTAGTCTAAAATGTAAACAAGATGATCCATCTAAACACTCTTAATGTACTAACAGCTCCAGCTCCACGAATATGGTGGAGCTAGGAATACCCAGATCCACGAATCTAGTGGAGCTGAAGCTGTACCAAACACACCCTAAGTTAGAGTGTTCGAGAATTGAGACATTTGAGTTCATAGTAAGCTAGAATACGAGACTCTGTTTCGTTGTGTAGTAATTTAGGACTTCGAGGTGCAGCTACCTATACGTTGTAGGGATACGAGTAGTGCTTGTATGCATCATCTTTTAATACAAGTTGTATAAATTTTAAAGCAAGGAAAGAAGTAATTAATCATCATTCATCTTTTTCATTTATGCTTTAATATTTGTGCAACATTTAAATGGTGATGCATGAAAATATCTTCCAATTTATTTTTATTTTTGTACATTTCATCCTAGGAGTAGTGATAACCACTGTTGTGAAAAATAGCTGACTCAACCAATTAGTTAGCTGATTAATCGGTGATGGTGACTAAACCGTCATGAATAGTTTAATCAAAATACAATTAATGCAGTTGAACGATTAATTGAACGCATAATCCGCATAATCGGCCTTTTTCAATTAATCATCCGTTTTTCATTTAATCACAAAAATAGCTTATTTTTTCAATAAGTATGATAAATTAATTTATAATATTATATCATAATGTTCATAGTATGTACCTTTTGGATGAAGTATAAACAATGAAATGTAAAAAATGATTTGTAAAGTGATAATTTATAATAACTTTGTATTATGTATACTAACTTTGCAATTGAATGTATCTTTGATGATGTGTCTCCATATTCTCTACTCCTTAACGAAATAAAAAGAGTCAGATATGCCTTTGCTAGAAAACCAGATTTCGTCTGCTGCATATTCTTCTTGCTCAGAAAAGTATTGATTTTAGGATTTGTTATTGGCATACCAAACAAGATAAATTAATCCTATCACAAATAGGATTTATTTATGGTCATTTTTATAGTTATTGGAAGTAAGATTTAGTTGTCTTTCATGCTTGAGCAAAGTGTAGGATTGGTCTTCAACAACCTTGGTGATAGCACTTCGTTTATTCACGTTAATTTCCTTTTATTTTGTCCTAAGGACATATTGCCATTGTTTTTGTATTCTCGTCATAGTACTACTTCTTGCTGTGTTTTTTTTTATAGTGACCAGTGACCGCCTCTTTGAAAGCCTCATCTCTTTATTTTTTTTCTGACAAAGAAATTTAGTGTGCTGATCTGGTATAGGTCACCAATTTCGGCTGAAACAGCTTTGCACTACAACACCATATACCTTACATATAAATACTCTACACAATACATATCATCTGAACATGCTTGCGATGCATATCATCACATCATTCGACATACATATTATCTATACTATATCAGCCGGTGTAGCATAGCGTGCCACCCTATCTAGTATAACATAACATTTGGTTGTAATCCAACAAAGCAATCAGATGCTCATCGGGACGAAATCGCTCTTCTACAGCGTCAAGTCCTGCCGTGGAAATCACTTTGCATGTTCAAAAGCTGGACCAACTAATCTCTGCTCAATGAAGGAAAGGAACAAAATGAAGGATTGAACTGACCAACCAAACTATGCCTATTACGTCCGATGAAGCACTAAATTTGTACTCGTGCGCGAACATTTAGAAGACAGAAGGCGGTCAAATCGTACTATGTTACTACTCAGTTTCAGCGTCCATTTTCTATGCACGTTTGATGCAGTCCGTTTCACGTGTTGCGCGACTTAAGACTAAGGACTCCTTGGCACATGCAGACCATTTTCTTACGGTGCTTTCACGCCTGCTGGGAGTCGGATGCATGGTTTGACTGTAAGCATAGGTGTGCCGTGTGCGTACTAGGAACCTACTTGCCGCCTGTCTAGCAATCACACACCATTACACCAACCCTTTCTACCCTGTACTCCAGGTCTCCAGTTAACCCAAGAGATTACCGAAATCGTCAAATTTTTTCACCTAAACCGATCCGGTAAAGAGCCCTTACGGTACACTAAATTTAATATAGTTCATTCAATTTTTTCGATTCAATAAATCAGATTAGCTATTATTTATTTATACTTACTTCAATAACTAAATAATAAACTTATCCTCAACAAATCAATAACTTATCTGATTTCTCGGCCAGAAATTAGACCCAACAGCACCCCCACTCTGAGCCAACCTTTCTGCGCTTCTGCGCGCGCACGCTAGCTTTCGGCAACAGCGCGCGTCGGCCGAGTGCTCCCGTAAACGTGTCAGCAACAGGTTGGCCGTGGTGCCATCTCTCTTCCACCGGCCACGAAAATTCAGATACATTTTCGTGATGGTGAAAAACAGCAGCAAGAAGGGGGGTTGTGCATATGTCAACGAAGGAGCACTTGAGTCCTCAGAATTTGGGCGGTCAGGAAAACGTGGTGGCGCATGCTCGCTTGTTTCGATCGTTCTTGAAGCTTTCACCTCCTGGTGCTGACCGCCGCCTGCCGGCCGGGACAGTTTGGCAGTGCAAGAGGACAGAAGCCGGGGGTCTCCGGGGCTTGCTGGTGACAGAATACGCCTCGCTTGATTTCACGGGGTTTCGATGTTTTGGTTATTGCAACCAGGTCCGGCTGTTTTCGGAGTTTGGTGTTTCGCTCCAGTTGAGCCGCTGAATGTCCTGTGCACAAAATGTTAAAGGAACCGGGCCAGCTAGTGACCCGGCGGCCGGCGAGGGGACCGGTTGAACCGCCGGTTCTAAAATACCTGTAAAATTTTAGCACCAGATTATCGGGCATGTACTATTGTAATAAATGAGGTATTAGCAATTTCCTTATTACTTTAATTTCAAACTTAATTAATAATGGGTGACTAATTTTCTCATATAAAATACATAGAGACGGGAGCATGATATTACTAGATATCAAGCCATATAAACAGCTCATGTATCCTGATTACTGATGGATGACAAAAGAAAATAACAGTGGTATACAACTAGCAATATAGCTCAAGTCGATAAAATATTTGCTCTCAGATGTCGAGCTACCTAAATTAACATGCCTCCTCGCCACCAAGGACAAGATCACAAATTAATTTGTGATTATCTTTTTATACAATCTTACCTATTTCATATTTCAAACTTGCCCAAAATAGTACGAAATAGTATCAATTGTACGTCAGAATGGGGTACCATGATTTTAAATATTCGGGTATATTTTTAAAAATTTTAGTTTTAGGACATATACTCATCTATAACAATTCAAATGAAACACATGCCTTTGAAAAAATGTAATCAAATTCAAAAATTTTAAGCGAATTTAGATCACATACTTTGTTGATTTATATATATAATTAGCACATACCTCTAATCAAACTATCATCAAAAAGGGAATCTCTAATTTGAATATCAATTCAAAGTAGTAAACTAGTTAAACTCAGCATACTAATTTTTTTTAAAAAAAATTGCATGCAATACATGAGGAATATACCCGTTTTAGATCATGGTGCGAAGTGTGTGTGTATAAGAAGCCTTTTCCGTACTCCTAGGAGTACATAATCACACCTCCAATGTACCACTTAAACAAATATGTTATATTTCTTTTTCACTTTCAATATACTTCAATAATAATTCTAAGATACTCCAATGCAACATGGTTAAAAAAATTACATCGGTGTCTTTTAGTTTTGCTATATACCCTTTTCCATATGTAAAATGAGTATATACAAAAATTATGTTATAAAGAGTGGGCTATGACTAAATTTTTCATATAACTCACTTTGGAGTATCTTATAATCAGTAGTAGAGTATGCTCAAAAGGATAAAAATGTATAACAATATTATTTAAGCGGTATACTTAGAGTGGGAGTACGTACTCCGAAAAGTATGGAACCATTTTCCTATATATACGTGTGTGTGTGTGCCCACGCGCGCATGTTTTTATTGATCAAACTATATCAATTCTGAATGTAACAACTGAAAGGATCGAGTTGGCCTAGAGGGGGGGTGAATAGGCAACTTTTTAAATTTTTTATTCAAGTATCTATCTTTAGCACTAGTTAAAAGAAATTCAAGATCATAAATACTTATGACCCAAAATATTCTACAATAAAGCACACATAACACAAGAGTAGCAAGAATTAGCACAATAGAGATCAAGGTGCAACAACAGGATATAAATAGGGAAGTGCAAAACTGTAAAGAAAAAAGGTGACACAGAGAATTTTTCTCGTGGTTCAGAGATAAAATTCCTACTTCCATGTTAGAGCACTTCTTGCGAAGTATAGCTCCTCCAAAGTTAGCTGCGGTAGTTTTGGTCTTCACTCAGGTGACTCTTTCATCACTCCGGTGAGGTGAGTCCCAACCTCTCACAACAATTGCGGCCTTCCACAATCCCTTTGGACAGGTCGCACCAGCCCTTCCTCCAAACCATCTAGGAACGCTCAGTTCCAAGAGTAATAGACTATCTACAAGCCCTGTCATTTGGTTCACTAGCATAGCACTAACTAGACTAAGCTTGGAGTAAGAACACTTAGAAAATGTAGAATTTGAGTTTAGAAGTGAAGTACGATTTCCTTGATGGATTGAGAGCTCTAAAGTGCTAAAAGATCAAGGAGATGAAAAATCTTACTAAAGAATACCCTGGTAGAGCTTATATAGCCATTTGAACAGGAGCTAGCCATTACAACTACCACAGTAGCCATTAGATGTGTCAGACTGTCAAAATCAGGCTAAACTCAACTGCCACGGACTTAGCTTGATTAAGCTTCACAAACCTCTTGTACTGAAGGGTCGAGATGGCCTAGAGGAGGGTGAATAGGCAACTCTTTGGATTTTAGAAATAATTACTTAATAAAAATCAACCTAAGAGCTTAACTACTAAAAATTCAAGAGATTAACAATAGGCACAACAACAAAACCAACAAGAAATGATCACAGCAAGGTCAACAACCAGAAAATAAGTTAGAGACACAACGATTTATCCCGTGGTTCGAAGCTAAGTTCCTACTCCACGTTAGAGCACTTCTCACGAAATATAGCTCCTCCAAAGTTAGTCACAGTAGCTTTGGTCTCCACTAAGTTGACTCTTTCACCACTCTGGTGAGGTGAGTCCAAACCTCTTGTAACCAGTGGTGGCCTTCCACAAGCACTTTTGGATAGGTCGCACCAACTCCTTCTCTAAACCGTCTAAGAACAATTTGTTCCAAGAGTAATAGACTATCCATAGATTTTGTCTCTTGGTTTAATAAGCACAACACCAGCTAGACTAAGCTTGGAGCCTAAAACACTTATAAAGTGTAGAATTTGAGATTAAGGTTGAAGTACGGTCTCCTTGAAGGAATGAAAAGCTCTAAGGTGCTAAAATGTCAAGGAGATCAAAAGTTATGTAAAGGAATGCTCAGGTAATGCTTATATAGCCATTTGAACTGTATCTAGCTGTTACACCTACCACAGGAGCCGTTGGAACGTGTTAGACTATCAAAACAGCCTAAACACAACCACACCGGACTTAGGAAGATTAGGCTTCCAAAACAGTTCTTTATGCTCCGGACCAATAGAGATGGAAAGAATATTAGCGCCGGACTAAACCAGCATGGTCCACCGTACATGGGTTCCGAAAGAAATTAGGTTCGGCGAGGAAATGTGAGTTTCAACATAAGCAACAGATCGAAAATAGTTGGTCCACCGAAGAAGGAATTTAAAAGAGTTTGCATCGGTGAACTTTTTGAAAATAAGAGATAAACAACCGAGAGGAATACATCTACGTTGGACCAAATTTTGTCTCAGCGGAAGTAGGTCCGGCGTGAATGGCGTACGCTCAGTTAAACTTTTGTTCAAAGAGCTTTTCAACAACGAACTTATAAAAGCATGGTCCAGCGAGGATTTGACTTATGCCGGACTAAATTTCTAAGAATACATGGTTAGTCCGTCGCAAAAGGGATGCACTCGGTTTGATGATTGATTGAGCAGATTTCAACTCCAGACTTAAAAAGGAATGGTCCGGTGTAGACTTTAGTTTGCACCGATCTTAAGGAGAGATCAAAGATATTTGAGTCTATTGTAACATGTACTATTTGTTCAAGAAAAGGATTGATTTTGTGGGAAAGTATTTTGGTATGACTTTGACTTTAAACTGTCTATTTAGTCTTATCCCATGAACCAAAACTAGAATTTGTGCATAATCCCCCTTTATAGTATGGCTATTGAAAGAAATATCTTAACTACTTGGCTTGAATCATCTCCCAAACCAAAACTAATAACAAGGATCCTTAATCTTGACTTTTTGATTGACGCCTTCTTGGATACCCGAACAAAAATCCTCATTGCTTAGTAGTCATTGACTTAATCATCAACACCAAAATCATATAATATCTTAATATGAAAAATTAAGGGGCCTAGATGCTATCAATCTCCCCCTTTTTGGTGATTGATGATAACATACCTTTCCTTAGTCAATGACATCTTAAACAGTCTGCAAAATAGAGTTAGCTTGACAGAATATGTGCAGTTTATGCAAAAATAACTTTATGCTCTCCCTAAATATGTGTAAGAGAGTAAAGCAAGATACAGCATCATGAGCTCGTCTAGGATACAAGTTTAACTAAAAAAGAGAGCATAAATAGCTGAGATCAAATAAGATCACAGAGTTAGAGAGCATATAAGACAAACTGAAAGGCCAACTTATAATGCAAACATAGTAGCATACAAGGCTTACTTAAATAACTCTATGCTAAACACAAGGTCCCTCAACCAAACCCCTTTATATCTAAACAACCCAGAGAACTAGCTACAAATAGTGAAAGTCTCCCCCTTTGGCATCAATTGCCAAAAAGGGTCTTTACTTGCGCTTGGAAAAAGTTCTTTTGAGTCGACTGAATGCTAAACTTTTTCTGGGAGGAGAGGTTGCCTTCACTTGATCATCAGACTCTTCTTGATTTTGGGAACTAGGAGCTGAGGCCATAGCTTCATCATGCCAGCTCAGATAATCAAGATCTCCAGGCTGAAGAGTCCATCTGTGGAAGTCATCTTGTAACTTGTTTAGAGACTCAGTGATTCCTTGCAATTCCTCTCCAGCTTGTCTTTGAAATTCATGTTGATAATCATGTATTTCCATGTATACTCCATATGTGTATATAAAATGATCTTCTAGATTCTCTCTAATCCAATCAAGAGAACTTTGGTTTGCTTTAAAGCCATCGTTGACATGGCTAACAAGTTCCTTCTTGGTCTGATCTATCTTTAAGTTCATATCATAGAGTCTGTCTCTGAGAAAATTTTGATTTGTCTTAACTTCCTCAATCCAGTTCCTTAGGTCCCACTGATTGCTTCTAATTTTGTCAAACCTTGTATATGTCTCGTCTCTGAACTTGGTTTGCTCTTCATACTGCTTTCTAGCCAATTCTTGTACTTGCTCATGGTACTGCTACATGGTTCTCATATATTGGTCGTGCATCAGAGTTGCTAATCTTTGATCTTCTTCATATCTGGCTTGAAATCCTCTCTGATCAGCATAGTATTGTTGCTCATATAACTGGAACCATGATGGCTGAGTGTTAAATAAGTATTGCCAACTTGGAAATGTGTCTTGTTGAGCATGATCTGGATGAGCTTTTGGAGGAGGGGGGGATGAAAGGGTGAAGCATGTCCTTGAGGTACCTCTGATCCCCTAGCTTCATCGTCATGGGCTCCTGGCCTAACTCCTTGTCTTTCCATGAATTTTACAGCTGCAGCTAATTCTTGAAGTTTGTGCATTTCTTGATATTTTGTCTGAGACTGAGTATAAGGACTTGAAATGACTTGTGTGGCTGCATCTTCTTCATAAGAAAGCTCTCTAGGGTTCAGTGGATTGTTCCTAACTATCTCAGTTGATTCTTGAGTATGTTCTTGAGGGAGAGAAAAAGTTCTTAAGGCAATTGGTTCCATTCTGGGTGGAATATTATGAACTGGAGAATAATATGGTTGATGTCCATGGCTGAGACTTTGAGTGAAACTTCTTGGAGCTGCAAAGTTTCTAGCAGGGCTGTCTCTTTCAACATCAGTATCACTTCCACGTTTGGCTGTTCTTGCTGCAGAGAATGAAGAAATCCTAACACCCTAAGTGTTTCTCCAGTTCCCTTTTGCATTGAATACTTCTTGGAAAAACACTTAAAATCCCTATTCAGCTTTTCTTGAGTGATTATTCCTTAAGTTGGGAACATTTGGGTTATTTGCTGAGTAAAAGATAAGGGACTTCCCATTTTTCTATATATGGCTTCTTCCACTTCACAAAAAATGTAGTCTACCAGATCAATGGGCTATCTACACAAAATTAAATAAAGTAGCTATGCCAAGTTAGGAGTCACACCTTCTTTATAGCCAACCTTAAGAAATATGGTGTGTCTCAGAAGCATCAGCAAGACTTTGGCTTCAGCTGACAGATAGTGAGCCCTATTAGGGCAAAAATCTGCTTCAATAATGTCTTTGTATATGTGAGCTGAAACTTGCAGGTCTAGCATGTCACCCACTTGCCTCCATCTTTGATCAGGGAAAATTGTCACTCCTTATCTTCTTGGTTGGGCTATCAAATTTATTTTGGGCTCTTTTTACAAGAAGGCATCAATCAAAAAGGTCAAGACTAAGGACCCTTGTTATTAGTTTTTGGCTTAGGAGATGATTCAAGCCAAGTAGCTATGGTAGTTTTAGATGGTCGTACTATAAAGGAGGATTATGCACAAGTTCAAGTTTTGATTCATAGGCTAAGATAAATTAGACTGCTTGGAGTCAAGGTCTTACAAATATATTTCCCCACTAAAATCAACCTTCCACCCAAACAAATAGTATGTGTTTCGCCGGACTCAAATATCATTGCTCTTTCCTTAAGTCCAGTGCAACCTCAGTCAAAATCCTATTTTCGCCGGACCTTCCTTGTCTCTTCAGAAAAGCTGTCTGGCGCAAACTAAAGTCTACACCGGACTATTCCTGTTCAGTCCGGCGCTGAAATCTACTTGGTTGTACTTCAAACCGAGCGCATTCCATTCTTGACGGACCAAACTTGTCTGCTCAGAAAGTTAGTCCAGAGCAAGCTAAGTCTTCACTGGACCATGTCATTTTTAGTCTGTCATTAAAAGCCTTTTGTTCAAACGATAAACCGAGCGTACGCATTTTACGCCAGACCTACTTTCGCTGAATCAAAATCAAGTCCGGCGCTAACTTAAGTTTACGCCCGACCATCCTTATCTTAGTCTGGCGCAGATGCATTCCTCTCAGTTAGGTATATCTTATTTTTACAAAAAGTCCGCCGGTGAAAACTCTTTTAAATTCCTTTTACGACAGACCAAATATTTTTGGTCTGGTGCACATGATCAAGATCACATCTTTTTACCGGACCTGATTTCTCTCAAAACCTATGTACAACGGACCATGCTGATTTAGTCCAGCGTAAATACTCATTTCAACAATATTGGTCCGCAGTGCGAAGAACTGATTTTTAAGACTAATCATGCTAAGTCTGTAGCAGCTGTGTTAGACTGTTTTTTGATAGTTTAACAGTCTGCACGTCCAACGGCTATTGTGGCAGGTGTAACGGCTAGTAACTGTTCAAATGGCTATATATAAGCACTGCTAGAGTATCCCTACATACGATTTTTCATATCCTTGATCTTTTAGCACCTTAGAGTTTTCATTCCATCAAGGAGACCGTGCTTCAACCTTAAACTCAAACTCTACACTTTCTAAGTGTTTTGCTCCAAGCTTAGTCTAGTTAAGTGTTGTGCTAGTGAACCAAGAGACAAGGCTTGTGGATAGTCTATTAGTCTTGAAACTAAGTGTTCCTAGATGGCTTAGAGGAGTTGTTGGTGCAACCTGCCAAAGAGATTGTGGAAGGCCATCACTGATTGTGAGAGGTTGGGACTCACCTCACTGGAGTGGTGAAAGAGTTACACTAGTGGAGACCAAGGTTACTGCGACTAACTTTGGAAGAGCAATACTTCGTGAGAAGTGCTCTAACGTGGAGTAGGAGCTTGGCTTTAAACTATGGGATAAATCATTGTGTCTCTTCTTTATTTCTTGTTGTTGATCATTTATGTGATTAGTTTTTGCTGGCGTTAAGCTATTTGTGTATTCTTCTTGATCTTTTGGATTTTCAGTTGTTAAGCTTTTGGGTTGATTTTAACTAGTGATTAATTTTGAAATTTTAAAAGTTGCCTATTCACCCCCCCTTCTAGGCCAACATATTTCATAATCATTTTACCCATAAAATACTTAAAGAGCATATAATGAGCATCTACCATGCAACCCTTTTTATGGAGAGATTTCAGAACTTGCCACCTTTAAAATTCGTTTTTTCGGTATTTGACACCCTGGCCCACTGTCATAGACTCAGATGGACCCACATGTCATACACAGGAGCTGAAAGGCACACGAATTGGGTGTCATTTTCTGAAAATTCACCCTTTTTATGAAGCCGATTTAGTTTGGAAAACTATATTTCCTATCGGCTCTAGAGATAACCAATTTGGAAAATAGCCTCCTACATGGGAAGGACCATATAAGATAAATCAGCTTGTTGATGAAAATTCCTATATGCTAGAAACATTGGACGACGTGGTATTTCTAAGGCAATTAACAGGAAATACTTGAAGAAATACTACCCTAATGTTTGGATTGACTCTTAATCGGCCACAGACGTTCCTTGCTAGTGAAGCCAAATTAACACGATGTAGTTAATTTTGGCTAAGTTAAAATATATCCATGACATTAACATGCAAAACAAGACTTAGATAAAATCAGTTAAACAGCCGATTATAAAATTAAACATTACAAAAGCATTATTTTTAGAAGCTAAACATTCGAAAGGATTCGTCATTACAACAGTTTATAGGCCAGAGCCAGGAAGTGTAGCTCCCAGAGCTAACAATGCGCCTACGGCCTTGGCAATGGTCTCTTGTACCTCATCGACTATGTACTGGTCTTCCTTACCGTTTCTAGGTTCAAGAGTCACCTTGGTCGGCTGTTTCTTCACATTGACTATAGCCATGGTGATGCCAAGTTTCTGCTCCTTGATGGCTGATGAGGTCTTCTCTATGATTTATTGGCCTTTTGAGATTTGCTTATCAGTCTTGGCCAGCTCTTACAAAAGAAATTTTTTAGTCGACTCAAGCTTCAGGACGGCCTCCTTGCTGGTCTTGAGCGATTGGACGTCAGCGTCAAATTTTTGCTTTTTCGCCTTTGCATCATCAACCAACTCATCCAAAAGCTTTTGGTCGGCCTCTTGGGCTTCACATTGGGCAATTCGTGCCTAGGCAACCTCAACTGATGCCTTCTTCTGGTCTAGATGGCAGACATTCAGCAGTGCCTCCATCACCTCTAGAGGCAAGTCGGCTTCAACGGCCGCCATGGCATCGCGTATCGATTTATTAAGCACTCTTGGACTCCAGGGGTCGATGTGACCACAGCCGATGCTTCCTTTGAGACTTCTATTATTTTGTGAATGTCTGCGAGATAGTCGTCGGTGGCCATGATCTCTGGATCGTCGAGATCGGCCAAAGTAAACCCCAACAGATCCGTTGGATCGGAGGTAGCTGGGGTAGCAGGAGCTAGTGGCAACGGCTGAGAATAGGGAGGTGGAGCCTCCAGAGAAACACCTAGAAGATTGGACAAAATGTTGGCCACCTGCACCGATGGGGTCGGCTGCAAATGAGAATTAAAATGAGTTAGACCGATGTGCGAGGATACTCATCATATAAACCCATGAAGGAAATAACTTACCCCTGTAGTAGCCGACGCGTGTGGTGAGCTTTCACCACTCTGTTCTTGAGGCTTAGAGCCTCTTTTAGTAGGAGCCTTGGTAGACTTCACCTTCTTCTTTTCTAAAATTTAATCAATCGAGAGTTAGTCCCCAGAAGGGTATATAAAGAGGAAGCGAAGTGACAGTCAATCGAAATGTACTTACTGGGTTGTTGTTTTTTCTCCATGTCTAACAGCGACAGGCTCTGAATGCCCAAGATACCCAAGGTATACCCCGTGAGGCCGGTCAACTCATGTGGCCTTTTCCCTTGCTGGCCACTACCTAACTGGCCAGAGATTGGCTTCTTGCTAGCAGTCTTGGTTTGCAAATGGGAACAAAAGCCAAATAGTGAAAAGTATTTGGCAGAATTAAAGGTTGGGGTGAAGAGAAATCCATTTAGTCGATACCTCGCTGGTAATGTCTACTAGACTTATGTTAGTATAGTCAGAGGAGCTAGAAGAACTAGACTCATCGCTTGAACCATTGTCGAAAACTATTGTTGGCTCAGGCAGATTTGGAAAAAATGTGTTAATAATAGCTGACGGTGTCCTCTCCAAGAAGAGTGCCTCTGCGATAGATGACCACCAAGAGGAAAAGTGGCCTACTCGGCGGGTGTTCAGAAAAAAATGTGGCAAGTCTTCAATTTGAAGCTCATTGGTTATCTCCAGTACAATACTAGCCGCGGCTATGTTGCGAACACAAGCTCTTGGCTAAAGCCAATCAAGCAATGGGAGACTTGGGATCACTTGCCCAAAGCCCAGCTGCCTAGCGTAAATAGAGGGGTGGTAAAATTCGTAGAACGGTTGAAACGTCCGATTTCTTGTATTGAAGCCAACATGAAGGATACTCAGAGAAATGGAAATCTTGTAAAAAATCAAAGTTTCCTAAGGCACCAAGGAATTGTCAGTTTCTAGATGCAAGAAAGATGGCCTTGGAAAATCGACCACTCCATTATAACTGAAAAAATTCTATTATCTGAAGTCTTCATTGTTGAGCTAAAGAAAGAAAGCCAGGTATTTCCTTGAGCCGATGGGTGTAATCCTTGTTTCATTCCCAGAGCACATCATAAATCTCTCCCTGTATGATCGGCTGGCTTTGAATTGAGGGATTGCATTTTCTGGGGTGTCTTCCCACGGAAACGCTGTATCTTCGGTTGGTTCTAAGGCAAAAAAATTGGCTGAACAAGCAATACAGCCATATCTGAATAAACAAAAGGGGACCGCCTACATTGCCGACGGAGAAACTGGCAAATCCCGTAAATAGTCGACTTCTTATTTTGTACAACATTTGATACACTGCTCCCAATAGCATCTTTCCTAGGGCTAGCCAACGGCCTTCTACTAGTTGCTCTGCTATAACCTGATACACTTGAGTTAGTCCAAAAGAAGTGCCGCAGAACAAATACTGATTTAGCCAGAGGTTGAGAAAAGCTATGTGTTCTTCATCTGATATTGGCCTGTGCATTTTATTGTTGCTGCTGATATATTTGGCCTACCCTTCACCTTTGGATTTGATCAGTTTGTACTTGGGCTTGACACTGTAAGCCGATATTTGCTCTCCATCCGACCTCAAGCAGCATAGTTGAGCCACGTCCAGGAGAGTTGGGCTGACGAGACCGGTGCGGAACATGAATGCATTGAAAGTATCTGACCAGAAATAGCAAGTCATGGCCACTAAAGGCTTATTGGCCTCTGGATCGGTTAAGCGTTGGGAGAGGCACTCGGCTATTCCCATCCTCTCCCATACCTCTCTCTTTTGGGCCAATACCCGATTGTACCAGCTCTTCCATCCTTTAAGCGTCGTCGGCCAAGCCCTAAAGCTTTTACTCCAACCCTCTATATTATAACTGGCAGCTGACAGTGGGAGACGAGGAACTTCTTCGTTTATTAATCGTATCAGAATCTAGACTTCCTACTGGTCCTAAGAAATACTAGTCATCGCTGTCAGGAATCGGAATGAGTACCTGGTTGGGATCCATTCAGTTGATCTTGGTGGGAGCTGACTAGGGACTGGAGGAGATGCTTTGAAGAATTTGTCAGCCGAAACAGAGAAGCCGATGGGCGATGTTCAGAGAGCTTGAGCACGTAAGAATGACCGTGTGGGGGCCGCATATTTATACGAATGGTAAAAAAATGAAACGGCGGGAAGAATTTCGAAACGACATGTGTAGTAAAAACACACGATGTGCATGTTGAGATTTTTACGGCACCATTAATGCAGCGATTACTGGTGAAGATTTCTTGCTAAGTCGACGTCATACAAGCCAATAGTTAAGATTTTTGGAAGATAATAAGTTATCTCCCAAAAATGGGGGGCATATGTTTGCACCCAAATTGGGCAGGTATAGTCAAAATCGACAGGGTATAATCAGCAAATCATAACTGAGATGTGGTATGGAAAGGCTTGAAAAATATTTGGTTACAGCAAAGATTTTGACGAAAGACCATCCAGATTAAGGCCGATACGGATTGCATTCTATAACATGTTGTAATAGGATACGATCGACTGATGGGTATAAAAGATGGCCACAGGCAGGCTAGAAAAGGACACACAAATCAAATCAACCAGCCTACATTATACTTCCATTTACTTTTCCGTCTACTAGGAGTAGTTCTTGTAATTTAGTTTCTTGTAACTTGGTTTTTAGTCAATAAAGTTGCGTATCGCCGATTGTTGGTCATTCTCAGTTACGCCTATCAAGTTTGATTTTCTTCGATCTTGTTGCACATCGCCTTTTTCAGGGTTGATCTACCTCTATCTCTGATTAGCCCTCGTGGCTAATTAGACTTAACGTTATCTTCGATTCGGTCAATTTTTAGCTGATTAGATCTAAACCGATTGCTTCCTGGGATCGGCTTTGAGCGTATTTTATATTTTACTTACCGATTACAGGATCAAATCGGTTGGCACACTCTGAACCCGATGTTTGTCTGGTGTGTTATGGTCAATAAACCATACCTCAAGTTTTTGGCGCCAACAGTGGGCCACAAATAATAAAACATCCTAACATACTATGTTTCCCATTTTACCCCTAAGGCCCTATTTAGATGAGTAGTAATTCTTTGGAAGCTTTTAGGATTAGTTTAAATTTAAACTAGATCCTAAAACATTCTAATGAAATACCCTTAATCCAAACACCCCTAAGCATATAGCATTAAACTGATAAAACAAAGGGGTACCTCAGTCAAGAACCACTAGGTTAGCTTAAGAGAAATTTTACAGTGGATAATATAGATAGTAAGTAGTGGTAGTAGAAATCAAATCTAACCATCCATTCCTTAAGAGTATTTTAGACTTGTCCTATCCATTCATCAACGGTATTTTAGATTTTTCCTAATTCGTTCACAGTTTTGGATTCACCGAATACCTGGTGATCTTCAAAGGTTTTTATCCATTCATTCACCATTCATCAGGATCACATGACGTGTTTTACCTAGAGGACATATAGTATGACTGAATTTTTTACTCTTTTACCACTCTCTGAATTTTATTACCAATAATACAGGTAGTAGTATAACTAGATATAAATTAATTTCAACCATTAGATTTAAAGGAATGGATGGCTTATATTGATTTTAATCCACCGTAAAAGAGCTTTACCTTAAAGCCCACGGTTCACCGGTTCTCTCAAAAACCGGCCAGTTCGGTTTTTTTCCAATTGGATGAACGGTCTGTGGAGCTAAGTATCTAACCAAGCCTATGTAGTCAACGTTTTCGGTTTCTTCCGGTTTAACCGGCGGTCCAGTCTGCCGAAAAGTGATGATGGTAGGATTGGAGAAGTTGCTTTTGGTGTTTAGCGCGAGGGATTTTAGGAGGAATTTTGTATTAATCGAATCCTGGAAAAAAAATACACTTAGATGAGCTCGTTGAGTTCCTACAAAATTTCTATGAAATGGTTAGATACCTCATGAGAATTTTATTTGTCTATCTTTCTCCAAAATCGTATATTTTTTCTATGAGGTCGTTATATTGTCTTTTAAGCTTCTAATTAATTCCTCGCAACTTCACATCTCTCTCGCCAAACAGGGGATCGCCGCCAAAAATTTGTGATAGGTTTGATACTAGGGCTAAACAACTCAGTGGTAAAAAGAAAAGGGAAAGAAAAAGGGATATGTTCTAATCTGTGATACCCAGAGAGTAGAGGGGTTTGTCCACAAATTTCCACAAAACAAAAACATGAGGTCCAGGACTCCAGGGATAAGATGGTCGGACCATAAAGGGGTCCCCGTTCCGTTCCCATTCCGTCTCCACGCGCCCACTTCCACTTCCACCACCGCGAGGTCCGCGACGATGGCGACCATCACCGCGCAGCTCCGCTTCGCCCACCTCTCCCCGGCCGCCGCCGCCTCATCCTCCTCCTCCCCGCGCTGCCGCGGCCGGCGCCAGCCCTACTTCGTCCGCTGCGACTCCTCTCCCCCCGCGGCGTCCGCGGCCGCCTCCCTCGACCCGGACTTCGACAAGAAGGCCTTCCGCCACAACCTCACCCGCAGCGACAACTACAACCGCAAGGGCTTTGGCCACAAGAAGGAGACCCTCGAGCGCATGAGCCAAGAATACACCAGTAAGCGCAATCAAACCAGTAGCAGCAGCTAATTGCTGGCTGATTCATTCAGAAAATTTTCTAATTGATTGGGGGAAATTGCCCTTGGGTACGTGCAGGCGATGTGATAAAGACACTCAAGGAGAACGGGAACGAGTACACGTGGGGGCCGATCACCGTGAAGCTGGCGGAGGCCTACGGCTTCTGCTGGGGCGTCGAGCGCGCCGTGCAGATCGCCTATGAGGCGCGCAAGCAGTTCCCCGAGGAGCGCATCTGGATCACCAACGAGATCATCCACAACCCCACCGTCAACAAGGTACCACTATTCCCACAACGGATTTCGTTTGATTTGACATCGCCATGAGCAGCTCGTGGGGCGAACTATCCCATTCATCACAGGTGGCTCTCTGGAAGAATATGAGCTTTGGCAAATTGAGCGACAAGAAGTAAAAATCTAGTGATAAAAGTGTTCATACTAAAGAATTGGTACCAGATTCGTATGGCTTTTAGCCCCTCAGTTACTCAATCGATTAACTTCTGTTTTTCTTGGGCCTAGACCTAGAGTATTCATGTTGTTATCTGCAAAGAAGAAGAAAAACATAGTTTCCAGGTCTTATGTGTTTATTTTGTGGCATGTATATCTGAGGGGCTCTGGATTTGACTAGAGTTAAATTCTTGTGATTGTGCATGCAGAGATTGGAGGAGATGGGCGTCAAAAACATCCCTGTTGACGCTGGTATTAAGGATTTTGATGTTGTGGAACAAGGTGACGTTGTCGTATTGCCTGCATTTGGAGCTGCTGTGGAGGAGATGTACACACTAAATGAGAAGGAAGTGCAGATAGTTGATACGACATGCCCTTGGGTTTCAAAGGTATATTTCCCTTCTGGAGATCCCCTTTTTCTTTCTTACTATGCCAATCTTCAGTTTCTCAAAAGTCAAAAAAAATATATCAGGCTGATGTGCTCCATAATTAAATATAGGTGTGGAACATGGTCGAAAAGCATAAGAAGGGTGACTATACTTCTATTATTCATGGAAAATATTCCCATGAAGAGACGATTGCCACTGCTTCTTTTGCAGGAAAGTACATCATTGTGAAGAATATAGCAGAGGTACATTTTGATGCATTAATATTTTGCAATTGTGTTGGACTTCATGTTGAATACATTTTAGGCTAAAGATAACAAATGTTCCGAATTTTAACAGACGATGTATGTGTGTGATTATATACTTGGTGGCCAACTTGATGGGTCTAGCTCAACAAAAGAGGTGTTCCTAGAGGTAAGGATTTTACCCAAATTATCCTCTTGCTGACACCTGGAAAGAAATGACTAATTTCTAATCGGACTGTTTGATCCACAATTGCAGAAATTCAAAAATGCTGTTTCTCCAGGATTTGATCCTGATGTTGACTTAGATAAAGTAGGAATTGCAAATCAGACAACAATGCTTAAAGGAGAAACTGAAGAAATTGGTGCGTTATACTAGCATTTGTTGTTTCCTTTATGGATGTGTGATTTTATACCGTACAAGTTTGCTTTTGCAGCAATCCCAATTTGACTATTATGCTATATAATTAACAGGAAAACTTGTTGAGAAGACTATGATGCGTAAGTACGGAGTTGAGAATGTCAATGAACACTTCGTTGCCTTCAACACTATTTGTGATGCCACACAGGTAAATTTCTTTTGAACTTATCCTTTAGTTTTACAGAAATCTTGTGTCCCTACTGGACTGGCTGAATCTTCCCGTACATGTATATTATTCATAAACCTATGTTTTCTAGATGTGTTTTAGTCTTTTAGAATAGACTGTTTCTACAATATCTTTACTCCTTACTGTATTAAATAAAGAAAGAAAATTACATAAAAGAATGATGTTATACGATTTTGAGGCAGTTTGTGCTCATGTCGTCATTACTTTCCCTTCTTCATTCTTAATGCACACTCCACTACATGATGTCATAGATCACTTGGAACAAACAATCACAACATTTCACTTGACCACCACATACCCCATTAATACTCTACATGAGATAAATTCAGCGAAGCTAGAGGGGGGCAAGCATATCGTATGTTATTCTTTAATCTGTGTATGTGAGGTTAAAACATTGTTCTGTTAGAAATGGTGGGATAGTTGCCTATTCTTGACTGTATGGTTGTAGCAAAGAGAAATATAGAGTTACTGATTGATATATGTTGAATGGATTATAGTTATTCTGTTTTAATCTATTTTTAGTATCTATGAGAAAATTTTCTTTAGGTCATGCACTCACTTTGAACATAGACCATATTGATGGCCCTCTTCAAATTTCGTACCTCAGGAAAGACAAGATGCAATGTACCAGCTTGTGAAGGAGAAAGTTGACCTTATTCTTGTTGTTGGAGGTTGGAACTCCAGTAACACGTCCCATTTGCAAGAAATTGGAGAACTCAGTGGAATTCCGTCTTACTGGATTGACAGTGAACAAAGGATTGGACCAGGAAACAGGATCAGCTACAAGCTAAATGTACTTTCTAAAACCCCCATATATGATTCTTCCCCTCACCAAGCATAAAGTATTTTTTTCCTGAAAATGTTAGTATATATTGCCAAATGAATTGAATTTTAAGGAGGTTTTCACAACAAATGAAGACAAAATTGAAAGAGAGAAAAAAAAAAGTGAAATTACAATTGAAAGTTTAGGATCTTTTGACTGAAAGTTGAATTATTTAATAGCATGGCGAGCTTGTCGAGAAAGAAAACTGGTTACCAGGAGGGCCTATCACAATTGGAGTTACTTCTGGTGCCTCAACTCCGGACAAGGTAATGTAGCTGACCTGGTTTGGTGCTTCTTATGTATGTAGCCTGCTTTTACTAGTGCACATTGGATAGAAGTAAAACTGCATAACCATGATGCTTACTTTCTGCTTATGCAGGTTGTTGAGGATGTGCTACAGAAGGTTTTTGAGATCAAGCGTCAAGAAGTTTTGCAGGTTGCGTAAATTTTCAGCAGAGCTGGTCCAGGGCATAATAGCTGATGGTGGCAAGGGTTAGTAGGAACATTGCACAAGCGATACTTGTACAGTACATAAGAATGTAATGCTTTAGGCACATACTATCACGAGGCACTATTCTTGTGCTGGGATTTACAGTCTGATGGGTGGAAGAATGTTGTAATCACTGGTATAAAGAACAGTTGTATCAGCTGTTATAACTTTTTGGCCCTTAAAATTGATGCCACAGAAGTATCTTCTTCTGTATAAATTACCACCCAGTAGGCAGTAAGTCCATGGAATACAGGGTTTCCCTGTGTACAATGAGTACAAGTCCAATCCTGATATGTCATCTGGCTGTAATAAACTTTTACTTTTGTCTGTAACTTCTTTTTAATTTCCGGTATATTACTTCCATATTGCTACTTCACTTGGGCCTAAATCATTTGTTATTAGTTCACGTCAGCATTATTTCACCAAGCTTCTATAGCTTAATGTAGGGTGAGCCACAGGGTTTACAAAACCGAATCAAGGTTAAAAATTGAATCCTAGTTGGCACTAATTTTCGTTGAAAATCGCTAAAAACCGAAGGATTTTGAAATCAAACTTTTTGAAGAAAATAAAAAAAATCGAAAACCGATAATCGACCTTTCAAGTGAAATTTTCCTATGGCCAATTTTTAACGATTTTCACCGATAATCGAGCAATTTACATCACATAAAATTTCTCAAATTTTTTAATTTGACTAGATCACCGACCGGTATAATTTATCGAACCGGCTCAATATGATCAAAAATCATAATTTTTGAGCAATTTTGGTCGATATTGGAAACCTGGTGAGCCATGCTCAAGAGCACACTGTAATCTGAGGTGCAAAAGGGCTTTCAATTGAATGGTAGGTCTGAAACAAGTAACGACATTACAAAGCATGAAACGATCCCATTCCGAGACACTCAATGGAAGTTCCTTTCGCAATTCACAGATCAGAACGTACAGCTATTACGTTAATTAGATAGATTAATGGGTTAACGAAAACAAGTTGTCGTTAAGATTAGACCTGTAAATTGGGCCGGGCTCAAACGGGTTAGCCCGAGCACAGCACGAAATTGACGGCCCAAAGCACGACACGGTCCAAATGCCGGGCCGGGCTAGGCCTTGAATCGCAGCATGGTGGGCCACCCGGCACGGGCCGATTGATCGTGCCGTGCTTGGGCTGGCACGGCCCGACGACGGCCCAACTAATTGTATATCCCCAATCATACACTCCCGCTACTAATTACTGGCCACAACTGGCGCCACACTAGATAGTGATTAATTACTGGCTAAAAGTAATTGGCTAATTAGCTTATGACCAGATAATGATGGGACAGAGAGAGAGGGGGGCAAGGGCGACTGCTTCAATCGATCTGGAGTAGGCCTGGGCTAGGGCTGGGCGTTCGGTTAAACCGAAAAAATCGGTTTCGGTTTTCGGTTTTTTAGACAATTCGGTTAGTTAAAAAACAAAACCGAAATATGTTTGCAAATTTAGAAACCGAATTTTGTTAACCGATAATTGGTTTTGGTTGCTTTAAAACCGAAATAACCAAAGTTTGACAGACGGTAAATGAAACACATACAGTTTGAACCAAAACACATCATACCAAATATTTCAAGACACATGCAATCGATCACACGGCAATAAACTCACTAAACCGATCACACAAATCGTAATATATAACATGGATATTAGAGCGCACCATGCCAAGATTTCAAGAGCTACGGAGGATGATATGCAAAGTATAACATGATCTATTAGAGTTTGCGCATGTACAGGTAGTGTCTGCAAACAGACTTAAGGATAAGCAATAAATCAACAAAATGCGCCTAAGTAGCTTGGATTTTCCTTATCCAGAACAGCTTCAAGCATTATGGCGTCAGTATTACATTCCAAAATGTACCAGAACCTTATCAAGCCTGGAGTGGGGAAGCCGGGAAGGGAGGGGAGGCCGGGAGCCGGGAGGGGCGCCGCCGCCTGGAGTGGGGAAGGGAGGCCAGAGGGGAGGGGCGTCAAGGGACGGGAGAGCACCTGGGGCTGGAGCTGGACACCGGAAGTGTCGAAGGGGAGGGGCGGCGCACACGCACCGGCGCCTGGAGGCTGAGCGCCTGAGCCAAGGGACGGGAGGGGGCCGCGCCGGCACTTGGAGTTGGAGACGCTGAGGAGTGAGGCCTGAGGAAGCCGGGATTCGGGAGCCGGAGCCCTAGGGTGTGAGGGAGGGAGTGAGGCGCCGCCTGGACTGGAGCCCTAGGGTTTGAGACTTTGAGGGAGGGAGTGAGGGGAAATGGGGATACCAGGCACTAGCCCGAGACTCGATTACTACTGAGGAATGACCGAATGAGGATACAGTCATTGAGTCATACTCATACTGCTAGACCGGTTAGTTCGGTTAACCGATGCTCAAAACCGAAAAAACCGAAAAAAATTCGGTTATTTCAAACAGATAACCGAATCAACAACCGAATAATTCGGTTTCGGTTTATTCGGTTTCGGTTCCGGTTTATTCGGCTTCGGTTTTCGGTTTTCGGTTTATTTGCCCAGCCCTAGCCTGGGCCGTGCTTGGGCCGGCACGGCCCGATGATGGCCTGACGGACTTTAGTGCCGGGCCGGGTCAAAAAAAAACATTTTAGGCTAGCCCGACCCGGCCCGATGATACGGCCGTGCCGTACTGGACCGTTCTGAAGCGGCCCAAAGCACGATGGACTTGGGCCATGCCGGCACGGCACGGCCCAATTTACAGGTCTAGTTAAGATAGATCATACAAATCAGCAGCAACTTAGACCAAACCGCAGGGCAGGGCCTCCAAAGATGGCTTCCTCGTCTCACCTCCATGACTTAGCGCACTCCGAGTGCGCCGGCCACCTCAGCTCCGACGTCCCGTCTAGCCGCCTGGCGACCCCAAGGACGGCCTTCAGATCGGCGACCTTGGCCCGCATCGTCCGGCAGCAGTTGGCGTGCACGGTGGCCACCTGCCGGGAGTCCCGGGCTGTCTTGGCAGAAGCCGCTGAAGCGAGCCGTGTCCAGGACGCGCGCCCTCACGCCGAGCCGGCGGAACGCGCCTTGCCGCTTCATCCGGTTCAGCACGTCCTGCTCCTTCATGCCCGCCGACTCGTCCCGCGCCGCGTACCACTCGTCGAACAGCGCCACCGTCCGGTTGTTTGAGGCCACGAAGAAGAACCCCGAGTTCAGCTCGTTGCCGGCGTAGTCGTGCGGCCGGCCGTTGAACTGGTCGGAGCTGATCAGGAGGTCTTCCTCCTCGTGGAGGTTCAGCCTCTGGAAGGGGTTCCTCAGCCACATCACATCCAGATCCTTACAAACACAACAACAATAGCAAAAGGCACAATGTGTTTTGCCGCGTACGTAGGTATGAGCTCGAAGAACGCACGGTGAATATGAAGCTGTAGCCGTGCTTGAGGACGTCGCCGAGGAGGCGAATGCGCTGCCACAACATGCGTATGAACCCATCCGACATGTAGAGCTGCTCCGAGGAGAGGTCGGTGCCGTTCACGGCCGCCGGGAACCGGTAGCACCGGACGCCGCCGAGGGTCCTGCACTGGCGGAAGGCCGGCCGGTCCATGGCCACGAGGAGGACGTGTTCGATGAACTGCTTGGTGCCGTCCCCTTCCCTCAGGCTCTGGAGGAAAAGGTCGAGCAAGCCGTCCTCCTCATCGGCGTACGCCTTGTTCAGAATGCTCAGGATCAGCGTCTTGTTCGCGTACGCCGCGCCGCGCAGCGCCACCTCCAGATCGTCCTCGGGAGCACACGCCTGGTCGACGTACGTCAATGCCAACAAGTTAATTAGGGTTCAGGCTTACTTCGTCGACGCTGCAGACTGCAGCAATGAACTCGAGATCGAGTTAGTTGCACTCCAAAGATAAAGAGTAGCTCTCACCGCTGATCTACGACGCCATATGTTAAAGAACTTCTGCACCGTCTCGCTGTCGTCGGCTGGAGAAGACAGCACGTACGTTCCAACCACGACGAGGAGGCAAACGGCAACGAAGGCCGCGAAACGGCACATCGCGCAGTGCTCCCGCACGGCAGCCGGTGTCGACATGCCGGCCATTGGATGGAATCGTTTGCGTTTTCTTTTATCGTTGGAGGAAAGGCGCTGCAGCTCGATCACCAATTCACCATGGGAGGACGGTTGTATCTCGGATGAGGACGAGAAGGCGCGCAATATCTCATGAGAATGGGGCTTTGTTAGTCCAGGTAGGATTTTAAGCAGGGTATACGCACGGGTAGTCATGAGAACATTGCAGCAAACCTACCAACCTATACGCTTGAGTATTCGCACACAAACAAATATGGACTGGACTGGACTTGCAAAATGCAATAGCTGATGTTCCATTATAAGGTCCATCATGCCCATCAGTCAACAGCCATCGGCTTCCAACCTGCCGCAAAACAAAAGAAATGCCCATCAGAAACATGAACATGAGACCAACAACCCTAAACACAAGGCACAAAACAGGGCCTCTCCACTGAGATGCTACGTTAAGAATGTATCACGGATTACAACACACATTAGCCTTTACATTCCCTCAACTATTTCTGATGCGACGAAAAAGAAAAATCTACCATCCACCGTTCCACTCCCCTCTCCCAGTCAGCCTAACCTTCTAAACAAAGAGCTCGCCCACCCCAACACTGCTTACACACCAAGCACCCATCTTCAGGTGCCTAGGTGAAATGGACCTCTACTTTCCGTATCCTACAATTGGAAAGCAGTGGCTAAAAAAAGGAAAATGAATATGGATATGACATCCCCATTTATACTTTACACAATCTCTGAGCTTCAGCCAGAGTTATAAGGGGAAGAAGCTCTAGGGAAGGTTATAGCCAGAAAGACTTCTTCTCCCCATATCCTGTGCATGGAACACCCTTCCCTTCTTCTTCCCTCTTGCTAAAAAGGGTCTGGTCCGAGCAATCAAGACCCGCCCCACATGCCGTATTGTACAACTCACATGCGGAATAGCATACCCGAAGCCTGTTGTCGCCATCCTGGTCACACCTTTGAATTGAGATCTGATAAAAGGAGTTCAATAAGCATGAGTTTATTCATCGCAGGATGATTGATTTGCCTACATGTAGGTGATAATACAAATTCTCCCTCAACAGCACGAAACTAAAAGGCTACATAAAGAATGAGGGCATGGCAAATCAAACTGACTGACAGCTTAAATAGCAGTAGTAGTTGGCATAAGGCGCATGGTGTTATCTATTTATGCATATACACTTCTCCAAAGTGGCACTTTTTGGTCCACTTATGGTAAGATGTGCTCCTTAACCTATTTATGCTTGTTTCTCAACCTATTTATGCTTGTTTAAACCAGCAATAAGCACCCAACTTAATCTTATGAGTATGCAAGCTGAAGTTAACATATTTTTAATAACTGCATAGTTCGTGATATAAATATTTGAGAAATGGTCGAAGGGAGCAGTACCCAGCAGGCCAGCCGCTTTGCTGCTGCTGCACAATTGGCATTGTTGAAGAAGTTAAGGAAGGTCCGCCCACTTGGCATCAACCTATTGTAATTTGGCACAAGAACTACTGCTTCGAGCTGTTGTAGTATACTGAGTTCACTTGGTGCACAATGCAGCCCGTCAGCATCTCTAACCAGTACATCATGACACATTGACAGGCTGGGCAGTATCGTAGAACCCTTCTGACAAGTGTAGCCCGCATAATCTGAACATCGAAACTCACATTTACCATTATCACAAACGCCTCCATGCAAGCTGCACTGCTCATCACAAACCGCTGAATAAAAAGAAGACAGAATATTACTTCTTGCTTGCATGAATTAAGAGCAGAGCAACACTTGTGAACCATATAATGAATCTTAAGGGGCACAAGCTAATCGTCCCATTTGTGAGTTTGTGATGCTTGATCATATCTGAGAATGCAAACATTACAGATATCACAAAGCATCTTTTTCATCCCAAAATTCAAATGCATTAGTCTAATATGTGATATCTAGCAACCAAAATCCTTGAGGCCTTCACCATGGCCCTATCATGAATCCAGCCCAAACAGTATAGACGTACATCTGTAGTGGAAACTTTCAGTGGATATTAAGTCTCACCTGTTGAGCAGTCAATCCCAGTCCAGCCACTTTCACAT